>CM035144.1:93842325-95257325 GCA_020205605.1 Panax ginseng | reverse complement strand
TCTGTCCTTGCACAAAATCATAATCACCCCCTCGATGATAAGGACCTCGATCAGTTCATGGTAAAAAACAAAACGAACATCCTATTTACTCTCTCTTCTATTCTATGTGCATATGTATAAACATATATAAACATGGAATATATATACGTCCATATTTCAATCAGCAGCTAATTTGCATAAAATGGGGCATAAGTGTCCAGAATTATTATTAATACGTCCGCTAGTATTTGAGTTGCAATATCAGATCGCAGCCATTCATTAATTATACGGACGGTATAGATATTATATACTACTTTTTAATTCATAGCAAATACATGCTATGGATCATTCCCCATATATATATATATTAATATTTTTAAATATTTTTATTTACTAAGAGGTAAATTATATATTATATTCGTTTGAATAAAAGTAAAAAAATAAAATTCCTCGTAAAAATACTTTTGTAAATAAAGTTGTCTTGATAAATATTGATAATACATAGTGTAGGTATATATTACTAATTACCATCACAAATTATCTACTTCTATCTAATATCAACTTTAACCTTGATGCAAGTGAAAAAGTACAATAAAAATTAGGGTTTTCATATATAAAAATTTAAAATATTTTATGTGACGCCCCCAAAATAGGTAAACATCATCCATCTTGGGTGAAATCGGAATCTACAAGTCTTGAATACAAATACAAACTAATTATACAACAAATGTAAAAAATACGACAAAAACATAAATTGAGAGTTTTTTAATAAGAATATTGTCATCTAGACAATATCCACACTCAAAGGAGTCTTGAATACATTTATTGTCACACTATTTAATAGAATAGTGAGAACTACTAATACTATCATCCTGACCGTCACTCCTTCCCCGATTAGTCCCGCCACGTTCTCATTTCTGAAGAGAATAAAGAAAAGAAAGGGTGAGCTCAACTAGCCCAAGAAGAAATATTATGACTAAGATTGTGAGACCCAGATTTTATAAATAAAGATTTAAATTTTTCAAATATTTTTTATATTATGGTGTGGATTTGAGATAGTGTTATAGTTATGGGTAGTATTTAAAAATTTTGCAAAAGTATGCAAGTTGTTATAAATATTCGATTCGATTTGGAATATTCTTTTTGTCGAAATATCCGTGCGATGGTACAATCATTGGTGGACCCCACAATGTAAATCTTGTCGTAGTTAAAAATGACAAAAATAATTTATGGAAATAACGGTGGAGGTTTTACCATTAATCTTTGTTGAACTACCCAGGTAGTAAAAGTACAAAGATGTCTGGCGTGGTTGCGTAAGAACATCTGGTATTGATTATTGATGCTTACGTAAAAATTACTCGGTTATCTTTGCATTATTACTACAATGAATTGTTGCATCATATCTCTCATATTATTGATCCAATTATTGTCACAATATCATGTGCATAATATGTTATATTATTAAATTAATAATTGAGGCGACAAAGTTATTCATATTATTAAATTGCAATATTTACAATGTCTAAGTTCTTCGAGGAGAGATTTGGTCACCTAATTAAGCGGCCAATAGGGAGAAATCCTTATTGGAAAGCCCCTCTTTCACAGGAACGACACGGTTATTAAATATTGTGAGTTATGATATTAATGATGAATAAGTTTGTGTTGATTAAAGATGAATTTGATAGTTCTATTGTGTTAAAATTATTTGTGTTAATGAAAATTGACATTTATTTCGATAATAATTGATGTCCGGAGGTTATATTGTTCAATCGGTATTTGGGGAAACTTTTAGGTGTCCGAGATTACTTATTCACGAGTTACTATTCATGAGTTACTTATTCACGAGTTACAATTCATGAGTTTCTTATTCATGAGTTTTAATAGTAACTTGACCCCTTTAGCTTTCCAAGAGTTATTTGCCTCTTCGATGTTCCAAGAGTTAATTACCCTTCATGAAATAGTAGTTGCCTCTTGATATTACCAAGAGTCATTTTAACCTTTCGTTAAGACCAAGAGCCACTCTTAGTTTTTCTATAAATAAAGCTCATTCCTTCATTATTTCTTACGAATTCATTGAAACTCTAGAGAGAAATTTATAGAGAGAAGTTATAGAGAGAAAATTATGGAGAAAGAAGAAGAGTATTCTGCTACTTCACTACTTCTATATCCAGTTTCTTTTACGGTAAGGGGTTTTATTCTTTCTTATTCATGAAGAGAACTTCTGTTATTCCATTCTTTATTATTTTGTTGGAATAACCTGTAAAAGTGGCATACCCTATACATAACCTGTATACGCGACATACCCTATACTTGGTGAAATCCTTATGTTATTCCATTCTTATTTATTCTCATTGGAATAACTCAGATATGCTGGAATCCCCATACTTGGTGATCTTCTTCATTATTCCATTATTTATTATTCTGCTTTGAATATCACATGCATGTGTTTTACACCGTAACTAGTTCCATTGTTTATTATTCATTTTGAATATCACATGCATGTGTTTTACACCTCAACCCGGGTTCCATTGTTTATTATTCCGCATTTATTATTCATTTGGAACATCCTCGCAATAGATTGTGAATTTCACGACGACCGTTCCGTTATTATTATTTTGTTAGAATAACTTTTTGTGCGAAGACCGCATGCATGGTGATTTCTGTTGTTATTCCATTCCTTATTATTCTGTTGGAACATCCAGTCGGTGTGAATTTCACCTGACCTGGTTCCGTTATTATTATTCTGTTGGAATAACTTTGCACTATCTGAGTACCGCATGCATGGTGATATCTTTTGTTATTCCATTCGGTATTATACTCAGTTGATTAAAATTTTGACTTCTATACTCCATGAAATTAGTGGAATATCCTTGATATTTGCGCTTCATCCAGTATCTTTTTATGGAAATATTCTTCTGAGCATTCTTGAATTTTACTCTACAAAGAAGTATCATGTTGACAATTTGGACGTTATTGGTTCTTGGATAAATTAATTTTTGAACTTATTTTATTGAATTATTATGTCATTGTCATCATCCTCATGTTATATTATGCTGAAAGTCATCTTTGTCTTACGTGCATAGATGGACTTAGTATGATTATGACAAGGGATCATTCGGTATAATCATGACCTGTTATAAATAATGTGATAAAAGTCCTCAGTGGCCTGTAATGCATTGATGAATAGTTTTTGGTATAATTATGACCAGGGTTTATTCGGTATCGTCATGACCATTGATGATTTAATGAAAATCCTTGACCGTGGTACAAGGATGATTAGATGTGGTGATTTATTTATTAAGCTGAGTCTCAGCGATAAAAATTGATGAAAACCTTTTAAAACCTAAAAGATAGTAGACTTTATTCTTTACTTGACTCTTTTAATGGATTGCATATTCCGCTGCAGTTAAACTTGATGTCTATTGTATATTATCAATTTAACATTATTGAAGACTAATGATAATTTATTCTGTATTATCTTAGTCATAATATTTCTTCTTGGGCTAGTTGAGCTCACCCTTTCCTTCACTTTATTCTTCAGAAATGAGAATATAAATTTGGGACGAGTCGGGAGCGGAGTGACGGTCCGGATGATAGCATTAGTAGTCCTCACTATTCTGTTAAATAGTGTGACAATAAATGTAACTAGGACTGAATTTGAGTTTGTATACTGTCTATGAGGACTCCATTAAGAATGAATATTGTTTAGAAGGCAGTATTCTTGTTTAAACTCTTAGTTAGTGTTTTGTCGTATTTTACCTTTACAATTTGTATAAGTTAAATTTGTATTTGTATTGTGTACCATGTATTTGGCGACTCAAGATGGGTGATTAATACCTAATTTTGGGAGCGTCACAGTTGGTATCAAAGCTTAGGGATATGATCCCTGGCTAAGATGTGAGATAAGAACTAGGAAGGGAGAGACGGGAAATTCCTTCGCTAGTATGACCTACCTAAGTTTATTTGGTATTTAATTGGTCGGTTAGTGTATAGGGATAATATGTGACATGTTAATTAACCCTTGTTTTATGGCAGTATTAGAAAATGGCATCCGAAAAATGTTGAGATAAGCAATGGAGCACAAGAGACCGTTGAGTCTCCACAGATCAATAATCAGGATAATGTGCGACAAGATGGCGATAATCCTCTTGTAAACAACAACACTGATTAAATGACGAATGGCGGTACATTTAGGAGCTTTTTAGAATTCATGCAACATCAGGCGAAGGCGGCTCCTGTTCATAATGCAGGTAAAAATAATGGCAACTCACGGTCGGTCATCGCTAAACAGTTCAAGGAGCTGGGATCACTAGAGTTTTTGAGAAAGCCAAAGCAGATGACTAAGATATTTGATGTCTTGGGATGCTCTGAGGAGCAAAAGGTTCCCTTTGCCACCTTTATGTTGCGTGAAGAGGCGATTCTTGGTGGGAATCAGAAAAGCACTACCGACTGGACGCACTCAAGATGTCTTGGGATAAGTTCCAAGAGTTGTTCAACGACAAGTACTTTCCCGAAAGTATTCGTCACATGAAAGAGGTTGAGTTCATCAAGCTGGAGCAAAATAATATGACCGTGTCGCAGTACGAGTCTAAGTTTGCCGAGTTGTCTCGGTTTGCATCCCATTTGGTCGATAATGAGGAGCGAATGACGCGAATGTTTCTAAGAGGTTTGAAACCCAATATACGTCAATACCTCATTTCTCACAAACTTTGTTTATATTCAGATGTTGTGAATAGGGCTCAGTTATTGGAGCGCGATAATGAGTCAGCACAACCAAAAGGCAATGACCACCAACACGATAATAATCGTATCGGTGACAACTGTCATCGGAACAATGATAACCATCGTGGGGGAAATTATCATGCCAAGAATGGTAACCATTTCGGTGGTAATCATGGCCAAGATAATAGGAATGGGAATTTCAAGAAGAGAAAATTCAACAATGATGGAAAGACGTCAGCACAAGCACCCGTTGTTAAGGAAGGAGAATGACCACCTATCATATGTTTCAAATGCGGAGGGGAGGGACATATCAGTCCAAACTACGCGATGCCGTCAAAAGCATGTTATAATTGTGGAAAAGAAGGTCACTTAGCCCGATTTTGTCATTCACCGAATACAACTTCAACTAGGATGGAGGCACCAAAGACCGTTCCAGAAAAGTCAAAATCTGTAGTGTAAGGGAGAGCGTTTTTTGTGACTTCTCAAAAAAGTGAGTAACCCGAACGAAGTTAGCACGGGTTAGTTAATTATAAATTGCGAAGTCTATACCTTATAAGATACCGGTTCTACCCATTATTTTATCTCTCTTGCTTTGCGTTCAACGCTTAAATTTGACTCGAGAGAAGTTAGACTTTGACTTATTGGTTGAAACTTCGTTAGTAGGAGCCTTCAATTTACCTCTCTTTGTTTTTAAATCTTGTTTGATTCAAATAAACACTTTCACGTTACCTGTCGATCTTATCTTTTTGAAAATACTTGTCTTTGATGTGATTTTAGGAATCAATTGGTTTATTACTCATCATGCTTTTCGTAAGGCTGTTAGCTTTTATATTCATAACCAACCTGTTGTACGAATTCAAGTAACCAAACCACTAAAGTCAATCATTGTCATATTAAGCCATAAGTAAAGAGACCCGAACCTTTCGTTGTTGACTTCCTTGTGTGGAATGCACCGGGGCCAGACTTTCTGTAGGCGACATCGTGAATAAAGATGGCAAGTTGATAGGTATCATTGTGAGGTGCTATCTAGGTTAAGGGATAGAAGTCACAGTTGGTATCAATGTGACGTACTATCCAAGTCTTGGATGAGAGTCACAGTTTTGAATGATATTTCTATTATTAATAAATTTCTTGGCGTATTCTTGAAGACTTCTTAGCCTACTTAGAGCGTGAAATTGAATTTTGTATTGACCCCAGTACAAAACCCATTTCTTAAACCCTCAAATATTTCTTCAACTAAAATGAACAGTTTACGTGGATTATGATGAAAGTCATAATAAAAGCATTGGACTAATGAAAATCATGGGTATACGTGGTATTAGTAAGTGTTATGATGAGTTATGTTGGTTAGTATGTGAAAACATGAAAGTTTCTTAGAAATCACAAGGAGTTAAAAATCAGATTTTTGGTGAAAAACGGAACATGAAATTCAATTGACCATATCTCCTAAAATATTTTGAATTTTTCAGTGTGGTCAAGTCCTAGAGTTAGATCTATGAGTTTTGTAGCATCTCCAAGTGGAATCACTAGAAAAGGAGTTGTAGATTTTCCTGTGGACTGATTTTAACAAAGGAGTCAAAAGTTGGAAATTTCAAAAAAGCTACTGATCTTATTTTTAAAAGAGCATTTTCGGCCACTTAATTTATGAGAAAAATTCTGGCCTTTTGGGACATGAAAGTATATGGTATAAAGAACATCCTGTCCAAAAATGAGCTCATTCTGACTTAAAATGAGCAAGTTATGACCATTTCAATATTTAGGTTTTTCCGACGAAAAATGCTATAACTGGAGTTCTATAACTCCGAT
This sequence comes from Panax ginseng, assembly GCA_020205605.1. Lineage (NCBI taxonomy): Eukaryota > Viridiplantae > Streptophyta > Magnoliopsida > Apiales > Araliaceae > Panax > Panax ginseng. The sequence continues at coordinate 95,250,818 of CM035144.1, read as the reverse complement.
GACCATGAAATTTAAGCTGGAAGCTAACATTAACATGTGTAAGATCCTTCCAAGATTTGGGAATTTTTGGAGTTAAACTTGAGGTAGCTAATTTCTTAAGGAATTAATTGGAAATTGATTTTTGAAAAATAGTAAATGAATTTTAAAAATTCCAAGAAAAATATATTTTCATTATGGGACTATATTATGCTAAATCTCAGAAAAGAAATATTTTTTGGAACTGATTTGGTATTTTCATGAAAATAATCTAGTTATGAGTAAATGAGTTAAATATGTTATGTGAATTAACAAAATTGGAAAAGCAGGATTTTATGGCTAGGAATCCTATATGTAGTATATGCATATTTTTTGATGAGGGATTTGATCATTGGTGATGATATCTTATGAGTATGACATTTTTGAATGATTAAATGCATTATATGGTAAAGCGTAAACAATTGAAATAAATTGTTTATAAGTTTAAGAAGTGATTAAAATATTGTTATAATATTAATGATATTAGATTATGAGATTATTAAGTGATTGATAACATTGGAATATTCTTAAACCCTGGATAAATTATATTATAAATGTTTAATATTTATCCTTTATCTCGTTTGATTGATTATTTATATCATTGTCATAATCCTCATGCTTATATTGTGTTGAAAGTCATCTGTGGCTTACGTGCATAGATGGACTTGGTATGATTATGACCAGGGATTATTCGGTATAATCATGACCGTAATGTTACAAATGATGTGGTAAAAGTCATCTTTGGCCGTAGTGCATAGATGGACTTGGTATGATTATGACCAGGGATTATTCGGTATAATCATGACCGTAATTGAAAACACGAATATCCATGGCCTGTAGTGCATAGATAATTCGTGGTCGTGATACTATTAAGCTGAGTCTCAGCATTATTGGTTTTACAGTTGTATATCTTTGGCCTGTAGTGCAAAGATGAACTATTAATTATTAGTTATACAGTTGACCAGTAGTGCAAAGATGAATTGTTAATGAATATCTTTGGCCGGATTACAAAGACGAATTTAATGTCTTCAACGATAAAGGTATTCAAGGTATCCTCACCTCTTTATCATACCAGGTACGTACGTAAATTTTGAGGGTGAAATTCCATAAGGAGGGGAGATTGTGAGACCCCAGATTTTATAAATAAAGATTTAAATTTCTCAAAATATTTTTTTATATTATGGTGTGGATTTGAGATAGTGTTATAGTTATGGGTAGTATTTGAAAATTTTACAAAGTATACAAGTTGGTATAAATATTCGTTTGGTCGAGGAATATTCTTTTTGTCGGGAATATCCGTACGATGACACACTCATTGGTGGACCCCACAACAGAAGTACTGTAGTAGTTAGAAAACGACAAAAATATTTTATGGAAATAACGACGGAGGTTTTACCATTAATACTATTGAACTACCCGGTAGTAAAAGTACAGTAATACGTGTGGTTGCATAGTAGCACACGGTATTGATTATTGATGCTTACGTAAGAAGTCACTCAGTTATACTGCATTATTGCTACAGTAATTGCTGCATCATATCTCTCATATTATTGATCCAATTATTGTCACAGTATCATGTGCATAATATGTTATATTATTAAATTAATAATTGAGATGACAAAGTTATTCATATTATTAAATTGCAATATTTACAATGTCTAGAAGTTCTGTCAAGGAGAGGTTTGGTCACCTAATTGCGCGCCAATAGGGAGAAATCCTTATTGAAAAGCCCCCTCTTTCCTGGGAACGACCTGGTTGTTAAATATTGTGAGTTATGATATTAATGATGGATAAGTTCGTGTTGATTAAAGATGAATTTGATAGTTCTATTGTGTTAAAATTATTTTTGTTAGTGAAAATTGACATTTATTTCGATAATAATTGATGTCTGGAGGTTATATTGTTCAATCGGGTATTTGGGGAACTTTTCGTGTCGGAGTTACTATTTACGAGTTACTATTCACGAGTTACTATTCATGAGTTACTATTCACGAGTTACTATTCATGAGTTTTAATAGTAACTTGACCCTTCAGCTTTTCAAGAGTTATTTGCCTTTTCGGTGTTCCAAGAGTTAATTACCCCTTCGCAAATAGTAGTTGCCTCTTCAATATTACCAAGAGTCATTTTGACCCTTCGTTAAGACCAAGAGTCACTCTTAGTTTTTCTATAAATAGAAGCTCATTCCTTCATTATTTTTTACGAATTCATTGAAACTCTAGAGAGATAAATTATAGAGAAAAGCTATAGAGAAAATTATGGAGAAAAAAGAAGAGTATTCTCGCTACTTCACTACTTCTATATCCAGCTTTCTTTTACTTGTAGGGGTTTTTATTCTTTCTTATTCATGAAGAGAACTTCATTATTTCATTCTTTATTATTACATTGGAATAACTTTTGTAAAAGTGGCATACCCTATACATAACCTATATATGCCGACATACCCTATACTTGGTGAAATCCTTATGTTATTCCATTCTTATTTATTCATTGGAATAACTCAGTATCTGTGCTTAATCCCCTATACTTGGTGATCTTCTTACATTATTCCATTCTTTATTATTACATTGGAATATCCTCATGCGTATGTGTTTTACACCGACTGGTTCCCATTGTTTATTATTCCTCATTTATTATTCTCATTGGAACATCCCATCGATTGTGAATTTCATCGACTGGTTCCGTTATTATTATTCTATTGGAATAACTTTTGTCTGTCTGCTAGCACCGCATGCATGGTGATTTACATTGTTATTCCATTCCTTATTATTCTCGTTGTAACATCTTGTGAGTGTGAATTTCACCGACACGGTTCCGTTATTATTATTACATTGGAATAACTTTGTCTCATCTGGTACCGCATTTGCATGGTGATATCTTTTGTTATTCCATTCGGTATTATACTTAGTTGATTAAAATTTTGACTTCTATACTCCATGAAATTAGTGGAATATCCTTGATATTTGCGCTTCATCCAGTATCTTTTTATGGAAATATTCTTCTGAGCATTCTTGAATTTTACTCTACAAAGAAGTATCATGTTGACAATTTGGACGTTATTGGTTCTTGGATAAATTAATTCTTGAACTTGTTTTATTCAATTATTATGTCATTGTCATCATCCTCATGTTATATTATGTTGAAAGTCATCTTTGTCTTACGTGCATAGATGGACTTAGTATGATTATGACAAGGGATCATTCGGTATAATCATGACCTGTTATAAATAATGTGATAAAAGTCCTCATTGGCCTGTAATGCATTGATGAATAGTTTTTGGTATAATTATGACCAGGGTTTATTCGGTATAGTCATGACCATTGATGATTTAATGAAAATCCTTGACCGTGATACATGGATGATTAGATGTGGTGGTTTATTTATTAAGCTGAGTCTCAGCTATAAAAATTGATGAAAACCTTTTAAAACCTAAAAGATAGTAGACTTTATTCTCTACTTGACTCTTTTAATGGATTGCATATTCATTGCAGCTTAAACTTGATGTCTATTGTATATTATCAGTTTAACATTGTTGAAGACTAATGATAATTTATTCTGTATTATCTTAGTCATAATATTTCTTACTGGGCTAGTTGAGCTCACCCTTTTCTTCACTGTTCTCTTCAGGAAATGAGAATATAGCTGGGACGAGTCGGGGAACGGAGTGATGGTCCAGATGATAGCATTAGTAGTCCTCACTATTCTGTTAAATAGTGTGACAATAAATGTAACGAGGACTGAATTTGAGTTTGTACACTGTCTATGAGGACTCCATTAAGAATGGATATTGTCTAGAAGGCAGTATTCTTGTTTAAACTCTCAGTTTATGTTTTGTCGTATTTTACACGACAGCTGTATAGTTAAATTTGTATTTGTATTGTGTACCATGTATTTGGCGACTCAAGATGGGTGATTAATACCTAATTTTGGGAGCGTCACAAAGATAATGCAGAATAAATTATCATTAGTCTTCAACAATGTTAAACTGATAAAATACAATAGGTCAAGTTTAACTGCAGCGGAATAAACAATCCATTAGAAGAGTCAAGTAGAGCATGATATCTACTATCTTCTATGATTTAAAATGTTTTCATCAATTTTTAACGTTGAGACTCAGCTAAAAAAAATAAACCACATCATCTAGTCATCCCTGCTTTACGGGACAAGGATATTCATTAAATTATCAATGGTCATTACTATACCGAATAATCCCAGGTCATAATCATACCAAAAACTGTCCGTCAATACACTACAGGCCACTGAGGACTTTTATCACATCATTTATAATATTATAGGTAATGATTATACCGAATAATCCCTGGTCATAATCATACCAAGTTTGTAAGACCCCAACTTATTATTAATGAAATTGAATTTCCTCTATTTATTATTTTGAAATAGTAAGGGTTGATTTGATTAATGTGGTTAGTTATGGGTAAAATGCGCAAATATTTCAAATAAGCAAGTGGTTATAAAATATTCATTGTAGTCAGGGAATATTAGTTTAGTCGTGGAATATTCTTACTGTTGGGGAATATTAAATGCATTTACCAAGACTTTAATGTGGGCCCCATAACTGGAAAGCGATTGGATGAAGAAAACGACAAGTATGAGTTGTTTATAAATAATTACGTGAGTTATTCACAGATTATCTTGTTGGAATACCGGTGGTTAAAACACGATGGCGCTTTGATATTGCACCAATTATTGATTCTTACGTAAGAAGGCACTACTCAATAATTATTCCGGTGAATTCTTTGTTCAATTTTTATTTTATTGATTCAATAATTGCTACATTGATATTTTATATTATTGTTGTTTCAATAATTGTCACTACACAGTATTTTTCATTATCAAATCAATAATTCATATCATTTGAATAATATTATTAGATAACATTATTGGCAATGTCTAGAAAGTTACATCTAAGGAGAGGTTTGGTCACCTAATTACGCTACCAAGAATGAGAAATCCTTATTGAAAGCCCCTCTTTCACAAACCTGCTGCGGTGTCAATATTGTGATTCTGTAATATTATTTGTGAATCATTAATTATTGATTTATATGATAAGGAAAATATTCATTTTATGTGGATATAGATAGAGAAAATTTTAAAGTGACAGTTATTGATAAATTGATATTTTATCTGATAAATAATTTATTTAAATATATTATTATATTTTAATAATATAATAATGGTGATATTTTTACAATGAATATGAGATATATGAATATATGAGGAGGAAGAGTATTTTTGTTTTAATAAATGTTAAAAACATGTTAAACATGTCGGTAGACCCCATTTCTTGACTGAAATTTGATTATAGCTTGTAAAATCGTCCGTTTGTGGATTTCGGTCAATTTTTGTTTGGAATTTGAAAAAACTTAAACTCAAAGTTGTAGAGAATGGAATTTCTTATGGAAAAGACATGAGGTTTGAATTTTTCTGATAAAAGGGCTATTTATTATGAATTATTGAAGTTCCAAAGTTCCAGAATAATTGATTTTTGAAGTTTTAAATATTTTTTTTAATAAAAACGTTTTTGTTAAGGTTGGTGTGCCCCACTTATGAGGTAAATGTGCTGAAATAGATTTTCCAAGTTTACGTATGACTTATTTTATAAATATTAATATTATATTAAATTTTCTACTTTGGTGTTAAAGCATTTTCCTATAAATAGGTGCTTAGGTTAGAATTGAAAATCACACTAGAAACTGAAGTTTTCTCTCTCTATATTATCGAGCGTATTCTTGTGAGTATTTTGAGACTTTGAGTGTTTCTTTATCTGATGCAAGTTCTATTCAAAGACTATATCCATATTTCGATCAAAATCTTTTGCTTTTTTTCAAGTAAGGGATGTTATTTTTTTTTAAATGATATTATTTCTTCTAATGTCATTATGCGTAATATTGGTAAGATTTTTCTTGTGAAATTCTTGTCTTCTAGTGTCGGGAGTTCTTATTCACGATACGACCTTATTCACGTATACTGACCTTAATCACGAATACGACCTTATTCACGTAAAAATTAAATTTTCGTTTTTGTCCAAAATATCTATTATGGATACTAGCTTTGATTGTATTCATGTTTTGATCATTCTTGAATTTTACTTTACTACTAAGTTATTTATGAAGTATTTTGAACTTGGATTGTTTGAAAAACGAATCCTTAATATTTATTCTTTTGTTTCACTGGATTCGTTTTCTTTAAAATATTTTTCATCATCCTCAGTCTTAAATGATGATATTACTGAATATCTTTGGCTGTAGTGCAAAGATGAATGAATTTTGATGAATATCTTTGGCACAGAGTGCAAAGATGTACAGTGTTGAGATGAACATATGGCCGATCGATGAATATCTTTGGCCTATAGTGCAAAGATGAATATTTGATTCAAGATGAATATTGATTAATGTTACGAGGATATAAAATATTGATGATGGACTTTTAAATTCATAGATTATAGTAGATTTCATTCTCTCACGTAACTTATCTATGAATTATTGTTTTCATTGCGAATATTGATCTGAAACTTGTTGTATATTGTATTTTATCGATTTTTCCTGTTGAAGACTAACGATAATTTGTTCTATATTATTTTAGTCATAATATTCTTTTTTTGGGCTAGTTGAGCTCACCCTTTTCCTTTTTGTTCCATTTTTTCTTCTCGGAGGCGAGAATGTAGAGAGTACTTAGTCGGGGTATGGAATGAAGGTCTTAGAAAGTTGTTTTAGTAGTCCTCACCATTTTTGAAAAATAATATATCAATAATTGTAATGAGGACTTATTTGAGTGTTGAATCTTTGCTGAAGACAATATTTGTATTTAAACTCACGCTTTTTATGTTGTATTAATAAAGTTGTAGTTATTTACGTACCATGTTATTGTCGACTTTTAATGGGTGTTGTATACCTATTTTGGGGCGTCCACAGTTGGTATCGAGCTTAGGATATGATCTCTGGCGGAGATCGGGGAATAGAACTAAAGGGAGAGACGAGTAAATCCTTCGCTAGTGTGTGTCCTACCTAAAGCTTATTTGTTTGTTGGTCAGAGTATAGGGATATTATGTGATATGTTAATTTCTTTAATTAACCCTTATTTTATGTCAGTATTTGAGAATGGCAACTGAGAATGTTAATAGTGGTGTAAATGAGACTGTGGAGACACCTTTGCTCACCAATGAGGAGAACGTGCAACAGGCCGGCAATGTTCCTCCTGTAAACAACACCATTGATCAGACGATGAATGACAGAATGTTTAGAATCTTTTGGCAGTTCATGCAAAATCAGACGAGGGAGACTCGTGCACAAAATATAGGTGGAAATGATAACAATGCACGGTTTGTCACAGCCATGCAGTTCAAAGAGTTGGGACGACCATAATTCTGGGGAAAGCCGGATCCGATTAATGCAGAAACGTGGGTTAAACAAATTACCAAGATATTCGATGTCTTGGGATGCACGGAGGAACAGAAGGTTCCATTCACCACCTTTATGTTCCGTAATGAGGCAGATTACTGTTTGGAATCTGTGAAGCGTACCCATTCAGTCGCACTTAGCATGTCTTGGGAGACATTTCAGAAACTGTTCAATGACAAGTACTTTCCTGAAAGTATTCATCATATGAGGGAAGTGGAGTTTATTAGATTGGAACAAAACAACATGACGGTGTCCCAGTACGAGGCAAAGTTTACAGAGTTGTCCAGGTTTGCACCTAATTTGGTGGAGAATGAGGAACGTATGACGCAGATGTTTCTGAGAGGTTTGAAACCCGACATACGTCAATATCTCATTTCTCATAAATTTTTCTCTATTCGGATGTTGTCAACAGAGCTCAATTATTAGGCGAGATAACGAGAGTCACGTTCAACCGAGGGACCACAACCGAGGATCATACCGGATGGCGAATCATCGTAACAACGATAACCAAATAAGAAAGAAAAATACTGACAAAATGGTAACCACTTTGGTGGTAATCATGGCCATGAAAATAGAAAGAAGCGAGTCGGGGAGATTATAAAAGAGGAGATTCAACAATGACAATGCGAAGACGTCGGACCAAAGAACAAGCGGTTCTACAGGGATGAGAGCGACCACCGGTCAGTATGCTTATAAATGCGGGAAGAAGGACATATCGGTCAAACCGTCCCACAACAGTTCAAGGTATGCTATAATTGTGGAAAGGAAGGACATATCGCTCGAGATTGTACGATAGTGAAACCAAGTCCAGCGGGGATGGTGACTTAAAAGGCTGTCCTAGAAAAGTCAAAGTCAACGGTTCCTGGAAGATTGTTTGTCGTGACTGGTCAAAATGCGAGGAACCCAAACGAGGTGATCACGGGTAAGCTAATCATAAATTCTTGCGAAGTTTATACCTTACTAGATACCGGTGCTACCCATTCATTTATCTCTCCTGCTTGTGCTCAACGTTTAAACTTAACACCAGAGAAATTAGACTTTGATTTATCTGTGGAGACTCCGTTAGGAGAAACTTTCATCACATCCACTGTTTATAAATCTTGTTTGATCCAAGTTGGCACCATCACATTACCTGTTGATCTTATCTCTTTAAAGATACTTGCTTTTGATGTGAATTTAGGAATTGATTGGTTAACTACTCATCATGCCAAAATTGATTATTTTCGTAAGGTTGTTAGTTTTCATATTCCTAACCAACCTGTGGTACAAATTCAAGCAACTAAACCATTAAAATCAATCACTGTCATATCAAGTCATAAAGCTATTCGTTTATTGAAAAACGGATGTCAAGCTTTCTTAGCCCATGTTATGGATTTGAATAAAGTCACATCGGATTTGAATAATATTCCTGTTGTTAGTAAATTTCCTGACGTATTTCCTGAAGAACTTCCCGATCTACCCCCAGAACGTGAAGTTGAATTCTTTATTGATCTTGAACTTGGTACAAAGCCCATTTCTAAAACCCCATATCGAATGGCTCCTATTGAACTTCAGGAGTTAAAGGTCCAACTACAGGAGTTGTTGGATATTGGTTTCATTCGTCCTAGTACATCTCCTTGGGGTGCTCCTGTTTTATTTGTAAAGAAGAAAGACGGGAGTATGCAACTTTGTATTAACTACCGAGAAATGAACCCTGTCACTATCAAGAATAGGTATCCACTACCTCGTATTGCTGACCTATTTGACCAGTTGCAAGGAGCACAATTCTTTTCAAAGATCGATCTTCGTTCTGGATATCATCAGTTGAAGATTAGAACTGAGGATATTCCAAAGACTGCCTTCAGAACTCGGTACGGGCATTATGAATTCTTAGTCATGTCTTTTGGATTGACTAATGCTCCTGCGGCTTTCATGGATATGATGAACCAGATATTCAAGGAATATTTGGATCAGTTCGTTGTTGTCTTTATTGATGATATCCTCATATATTCCAAAAGCCGTGAAGATCATGAGCACCATTTGAAGTTGGTACTCCAAAGGCTTCGTTAAAACAAGCTATATGCCAAGTTGAAGAAATGCGAGTTCTGGCTTGAGGAAGTAACATTCCTTGGGCGTGTGGTGTCAAAACATGGAGTCTCTGTCAACCCGACGAAGATTGAAGTAATACAAATTTGGGAGCAACCGAAGTCGGTGACCGAAGTACGTAGCTTTCTGGGCTTAGTTGGTTATTATCGGAGATTCATGGAAGGATTTTCTCGAATCGCTACTCCTTTAACTCAGCTAACTCAGAAGGATACAAAATTCGTATGGAGCGAGGAATGCGAAAATAGTTTCCAAGAGCTTAAGAGGAGACTCATTTCGGCACCTGTTCTGACAATACCATTTGGTTCGGATGGATTTGTTATCTACAGTGATGCTTCGGGCAAAGGGTTAGGATGTGTTCTCATGCAACATGGGAAAGTCATAGCCTATGCCTCGCGACAACTTAAAGAATATTAGAGGAATTATCCTACTCATGATCTAGCGTTGGCAGCAGTCGTTTTCGCGCTAAAGATCTGGAGGCACTATCTATATGGAGAGAAAGTGGAGATATATTCAGACCATAAAAGCCTTAAATATTTTTCACCCAAAAGGAACTCAACATGCGGCAACGACGTTGGCTCGAGCTGTTAAAAGATTATGACCACACCATTCAATACCATCTTGGAAAAGCAAACGTGGTAGCTGACGCGTTGAGTAGAAGATCATATGCAGGAACGAGTGCGATGATGTCTAGTATACGCATAGAACCAACCTTAATCGATAAAGTTAAAGTTGCTCAAGCCACCGACCCGGAGCTGATGCGTATGAAGAAGAAAATACAAGAAGGTGTTATTCCGGAAGCGAGAATCGATGAAGAAGGAATACTTCGAGTCCACTCCAGACTTTGTGTTCCTAACGACTTTGATTTGAAGTACAAGATTATGACGGAGGCACATAATACACCGTTTGCAATCCATCCTGGAAGTACCAAAATGTATCATGATCTTCGACATACATTTTGGTGGAACAATATGAAGAGAGAGATCGCGAAGTTTATCTCGAGATGTTTAACTTGTCAACGTGTAATGGCGGAGCATCAAGTACCTAAGGGTCCGTTGCTACCACCATGGATTTCATTACGGGTCTTCCCACGGTTTCTCAAGGCATAAATGCTATTTGGGTTATTGTTGATAGACTAACCAAGTCTGCTCATTTCTTGCCGACACGGGAGACTTATTCCCTTGAACGTCTTGCTCATATTTATGTAAATGAGATTGTGAGATTGCATGGTATGCCAGTATCCATAGTTTTGGATCCTGACCCAAGATTCACTTCACGATTTTGGGTTAGTTTGCAAAAAGCTATGGGCACGGATTTACAATTCAGTTCGGCATACCATCCTCAAACGGATGGACAATTAGAGAGGACTATTCAAAATCTTGAAGATCTATTAAGACTATGTGTCCTAGACTTAAAAGGGAGTTAGGATAAGTATTTACCATTGGTGGAATTCTCCTACAACAACAGTTATCAGGCAAGTATAGGGGTAGCTCCATTCGAAGCATTGTATGGAAGAAAGTGTCGCTATCCAATATGTTGGGATGAAGTGGGTGAAGCAACATTGTTGGGACCAGAGTTGGTACGTATTACTACAGAAATGATCCAAATGATTCGACAACGTATACAAACGACACAAGATCGACAAAAGAGTTATGCGGATCTTCATCGAAAGGACGTGGAATTTAGTATTAGGGATCATGTATTGTTGCGTGTTGCCCCATGGAAGGGAGTTGCAAGATTCAGAAGAGAGGAAAGCTCAATCCATGATTTATTGGTCCATTTAGATTCTTGACCGAGTACGAAATGTAGCCTATAGACTCGCGTTACCTCCAAGTATGTCTCGTGTTCATAATGTTTTTCATATATCGTGCTTCAGAAATATGTGAAAGACCGAACCACATTATTGAGTTAGAACCGGATGAGATAGCCAAGACTTAACGTCTGAAGAGGTACTGTCAAGATCTTGGATAGAAAAGAGCATGTCTTACGTCTGAAAGGTCATACCACAAGTCAAAGTTTTGTGGAGGAACTATCTATATTGAGAAATGACACGGGAGTTGGAAACGGAAATGAAAGCGAGGTATCCTCACCTTTTGAAACACCGTGCACGTATATAAATTTCGAGGACGAAGTTTCATAAGGAGGGGAGGTTGTAAGACCCCAACTTATTATTAATGAAATTGAATTTCCTCTATTTATTATTTTGAAATAGTAAGGGTTGATTTGATTAATGTGGTTAGTTATGGGTAAAATGCGCAAATATTTCAAATAAGCAAGTGGTTATAAAATATTCATTGTAGTCGGGGAATATTAGTTTAGTCGTGGAATATTCTTACTGTTGGGGAATATTAAATACGACGACCATGACTTTAATATGTGGGCCCCATAACTTGAAAGCGATTGGATGAAGAAAACGACAAGTATGAGTTGTTTATAAATAGCAGGCGTAGTTATTACAGATTATCTTTTTGGAATACCCGGTGGTTAAAACACAAGAGCACCATTGATGCACCAATTATTGATTCTTACGTGAAGAAGGCCTTTACTCAATAATTATTCCGATGAGCATCTTGCTCAATTTTTTATTTTATTGATTCAATAATTGCTACATTGATATTTTATATTATTGTTGTTTCAATAATTGTCACTACACAGTATTTTTCATTATCAAATCAATAATTCATATCATTTGAATAATATTATTAGATAACATTATTGGCAATGTCTAGAAAGTTCTGTCTAAGGAGAGGTTTGGTCACCTAATTACGCGCCAGTAATGAGAAATCCTTATTGGAAAGCCCCCTCTTTCCTGGGAACTGCCTGGGTGTCAATATTGTGATTCTGTAATATTATTTGTGAATAATTAATTATTGATTTATATGATAAGGAAAATATTCATTTTATATAGATATAGATGGAGAAAATTTTAAAGTTACAATTATTGAAAAATTGATATTTTATCTTTTCTGATAAATAATTCATTTAAATATATTATTATATTTTAATAATATAATAATGGTGATATTTTTACAATGAATGTGGGATATATGAATATATGAGGAGGAAGAGTATTTTTTTTGTTTCAATAAATGTTAAAAACATGTTAACCATGTCGGTGGACCCCATTTCTTGACTGAAATTTGATTATAGCCTGTAAAATCGCCCGGTTGTGGATTTCGGTCAATTTCTGTTTAGAATTTGGAAAAACTTAAACTTACAAAGTTGTAGAGAATGAAATTAATATTTTTATGAAAATAACGACAGAAGTTTTACCGTTAACTGTTGAAACACCCGGTGTTAAAAGTATAGGAATACGCGTGGTTGCATAGTAGCACACGGTATTGATTATTGATGCTTATTTGAGAAGTCATTCAGTTTTATTCAATTATTGTCGATATTTTATATAATCAATAATTGAGATGACATAGTTATTAATATTATTATTTGCAATATTAACGATGTCTAGAAGTTCTGCCAAGGAGAGGTTTGGTCACCTAATTGCGCGCCAATAGGGAGAAATCCTTATTGGAAAGCCCCCTCTTTCCTAGGAACGACCTGGCGATTAATAGTGTGAATAATAATAATGATGATGAAGTTTTGTTTTATTAGTATTATTAATGTAATAAAACAGAAAAACTTTTTATATAAAACAGAATACTTTTATAAAGTTATTCATTTTATTAGGCTAATCGTAAAATCTTTTTATATAAAACAGAATACTTTTATAAAGTTATTCGTTTTATTAGACAATAATTAGAATATATTATATTTTATTATGCATAGTGTTTGTATAGTGCCTGCATAGTGTTTGTATAGTAAATTTTTTTTAAAAGTTATTCATTTTATTAGATTATAAATAGAATATATTATATTTTATTGTAAACCAATTTGGACCGTCTGTTTAAAGTAAATCGATCTGGACCGTTCATGGATCGGTTACTATTCAGTCCATTCTTCTATAAATAGAAGCTCATTCCTTCATTATTTATTACGAATTCACTGAAACTCTAGAGAGAAAAACTGTAGAGAGAATTATTCTTTTATCTTAAGCGTATTTCTTTAGTATTAGTAGTCCTCACTATTCAGTTAAATAGTGTGTTAATAAATATAATGAGGACTTATTCTGAGAGTGGATATTGTCTATAAGACAATGTTTGTATTAAAACTCTCAGCTCTCTTGTTGTATATTTAAGATTATATTTGTATTCTGTACCATGTATTTGGCGACTCAGAATAGGTGATGTATACCTATTTTGGGGGCGTCACAGTTTGTATCAAAGCTTAGGGATATGATCCCTGGCTGAGATGTGAGACAAGAACTAGGAGGGGAGAGACGGAAAATTCCTTCGCCAGTATGACCTTCCTAAGTTTATTTGATATTTAATTGGTTAGTCAGAGTATAGGGATTATATGTGATAAGTTAATTAACCCTTATTTTGTGGCAGTATTTGAAAATGGCATCCGAGAATATTGAGAACATCAATGGAGCACAGGAGATCGTTGAGTCTCCACAGATCAATAATGAGGATAATGTGCATCAGGAAGGCGACAATCTTAATGCAAACAACAACACTGACCAAATGATGAACGATGGAATGTTCTGAGGCTTCATGCAATTCATGCAACATCAGGATAGAGCGGCTCCTGTCCAAAATGCTTGTGGAAACACTGGCAACTCTCGGACGGTCACCGCCAAACAGTTCAAGGAGCTGGGACCACCGGGGTTTTTTGGAGAGCCAAAACAACTTAAGTCGGAGACGTGCATAAAGCTGCTCAACAAGATATTTGATGTCTTGGGATTCTCTGAGGATCAAAAGGTTCCCTTTGCCACCTTCATGTTGTGGGGGCGGGCGATTCTTCGGTGGGAATCAGTAGGCGTACTCAACTCGCCGCATCAAGATGTATTGGGAGAAGTTCGAGAACTGCTCAACGACAAGTACTTTCCCCGAAAGTATTCGTCACATGAAAGAGGTAGAGTTCATTAAACTAGAACAAAATAACATGACCGTGTCGCAGTACGAAGCCAAGTTTGCCGAGTTGTCCCGGTTTGCGTCCCATTTGGTTGATAATGAGGAGAGAATGACGTGAATGTTTCTAAGAGGTTTGACACCCGAGATACGTCAATATCTTATCTCTCATAAACTGTGTTTATATTCAAATGTTGTTAATAGGGCTCAGTTATTGGAGCGTGATAATGAGTCAACCCAACCAAAAGAGAGCAGCCGATAAAATGATAATACCAGTGATAACAGTCATCGAAGCGGTGACAATAAGCGTGAAGAGAATCAACATGCCAGAAATGGTAACCACTTCGGTGGTAATCATGGCCAAAGCAATAAGAATGGACATTTCAAGAAGAGTTGATTCAACAATGATGGAAAGACGTCAGCACCTGCATCTGTTGTTAAGGAAGGAGAACGACCACCTATCATATGCTTCAAATGCGGAGGGGAGGGACACATCAGTCCAAACTGCGTGATGCCGTCTAAAGCATATTATAATTATGGAAGAGAAGGTCACCTAGCCAGATTTTGTCATTCACCGAAGACAAGTTCAGCTAGGATGGAGGCACCAAAGGACGCCCGAGAAAAGTCAAAGCCAATAGTGCAAGGTAGAGCGTTTGTCGTGACCTCCCAGAAAGTAAGGAACCCGAATGAGGTCATCACGGGTAAGTTTATCATAAACTCTAGCGAAGTATATACCTTATTTGATACCGGTTCTACCCATTCCTTTATTTCTCCTACTTGCGCTCAACGTTTAAATTTGACTCCGGAGAAATTAGACTTTGACTTATCTATTGAAACTCCGTTGGGAGAAACCTTCATTAAATCCACTTTTTATAAGTCTTGTTTGGTTCAAATTGGTACCCTCACATTACCTGTCAATCTTATTTCATTGAAAATACTTGCATTTGACGTAATTCTAGGGATTGATTGGTTAACTATTCATCATGCAAAAATTGATTATTTTCATAAGGTTGTTAGTTTTCATATTCCTAATAAACCTATTTTGCGAATTCAGGCAACCAAACCATTAAAATCAATCACTGTCATCTCAAGCCATAAAGCTATTCGTTTATTGAAAAACGGATGTCAAGCTTTCTTAGCTCATGTCACGGACCTAAACAAAAATACGTCAGTTTTGAATGATATTTCTATTGTTAATGAATTTCCTGGCGTATTCCACGAAGAACTTCTGGCCTACCCCAGAACGTGAAATTGAATTTTGTATCGACCTTGAACCCGACAAAACCCATTTCCAAAGCCCCATATCGAATGGCTCTATTGAACTTCGGAGTTAAAGACCCAATGCGAGAATTGTTAGACATTGGTTTTATTAGTCCCTAGTACTTCTCCTTGGGGTGCTCTGTTCATTAAGTGAAGAAGAAAGATGGGAGTATGCGACTTTGTATTGATTATCGGGAGTTGAATCATATCACCATCAAAAATAAGTACCCATTGCCACGTATTGATGACCTGTTTGACCAATTGCAAGGCGTCAAATTCTTTTCAAAGATTGATCTTCGTTCCGGATATCACCAATTGAGGATTAGAACCGATGATATTCCAAAGACGGCTTTCAAAACTCGGTACGGGCATTATGAACTCCTAGTCATGTCTTTTGGATTGACGAATGCTCCTGCTGCCTTCATGGATATGATGAACCGAGTATTCAAGGCTTCATGGATATCACTTTGTGGTCATCTTTATTGATGACATCCTTATTTATTCCAATAGCCGTGAAGATCATGAGCAACACTTGAGGCTGATACTCCAAAAGCTTCGTAAATATAAGCTTTATGCCAAGTTGAAGAAATGCGAGTTCTGGCTTGAGGAAGTAGCATTCCTTGGGCACGTGGTATCAAGTCATGGAATATCTGTTAACCCGGAAAAAGATTGAAGCCATTCAAAGCTGGGAACAACCTAAATTAGTGATCGAAGTACGTAGCTTTCTCGGCTTAGCTGGTTATTATTGGATATTTGTAGAAGGGTTTTCTCGAATTGCTACTCCATTAACTCAGCTGACTCGAAAAGATATAAAATTCGGTTGGAGTGAGGAATGCGAGAAGAGTTTTCAAGAACTCAAGAGAAGACTCATTTCAGCACCTGTTCTCACAATACCATCTGGCTCGGAGGGATTTGTCATCTACAGTGATGCTTCAGGCAAAGGGTTAGGATGTGTTCTCATGCAACATGGGAAAGTCATAGCCTATGCCTCTCGACAACTCAAAGAATATGAGAGGAATTATCCTACTCATGATCTAGAGTTGGCAGTTGTTGTCTTCAGAAAGTGGAGATCTTGTATGGGGAGAAAGTGGAGATCTTTACGGATCATAAAAGCCTCAAATATTTCTTCACTCAAAAGGAACTCAATATGCGACAGCGACATTGGCTTGAACTGTTGAAAGATTATGATCATACCATCCAATATCATCACCGAAAGTAAGCGTGGTAGGTATTTGCATTGAGTAGAAGATCATATCGCTTGAACGCGAGTGCGATATTGTCAACGCAAAGGCCCATTTTGTATGACTTGCAAAGGATGGAAATAGAGATAAAAACTCCAGGGACCCACGTGATGATGGCGAATATACGAGTAGAACCGACTTTAATCAATAAAGTTAAAACTGCTCAAGCTACAGACCTGGAGCTGATGCATATGAGGAAGAAATTACAAGAAGGTGCTATACCAGAAGCAAGAATCGACGAAGAAGGAATACTTCGAGTCAACTCCAGACTTTGTGTTCCTAACGACCCTGATTTAAAGTATAAAATCATGATGGAGATGCACAACACACCATTTGCAATCCATCCTGGGAGTACCAAAATGTATCATGATCTTCGACATACATTTTGGTGGGGAAATATGAAGAGGGAGATAGCATTGTTTATCTCAAGGTGTTTAACCTGTCAACGAGTCAAGGCGGAACATCAAGTACCAAAAGGTCCATTGCAACCACTTGAAATTCCAGAATGGAAGTGGGAGCACATTACCATGGATTTAAATTCTTTGGTCTTCCCAAGGTTTCTCAAGGCATATATGCAATTTGGGTCATTGTTGATAGATTGACCAAGTCTGCTCATTTCTTACCTATACGAGAAACTTATACACTTGAACGTCTTACTTATATGTACATAAACGAGGTTGTAAGATTGCATGGTATGCCAGTATCCATAGTTTTTGATCGAGACCCAAGATTCACTTCACGATTTTGGGTTAGTTTGCAAAAAAAGCTATGGAGCGCAGTTCTGATTTAGTTCGGTATATCATCCTCAAACGGACGAACAATCAGAGAGGACTATTCAAACTCTTGAAGATTTATTAGGACTCTGTGTCCTTGACTTCAAGGGAAGTTGGGACAAGTTCTTACCATTAGTGGAGTTTTCCTACAACAACAGTTATCAAACAAGTATGGAAGAAAGTGTCGTTCTCCAGTATGCTAGGATGAGGTGGGTGAAGCAACGTTGTTGGGACCGGAGTTAGTACATATGACTATGGAAAAGATACAAATGATCCGACAACGTATAAAAACCTCCCAAGATCGACAAAAGAGTTTTGCTGATCTTCATCGATATGACGTGGAATTCGATATTGGAGATCATGTGTAGTTACGTGTTGCTCCATGGAAAGGAGTTACGAGATTTGGAAAGAGTGGAAAGCTCAATCCTCGATTCATTGGCCCATTTTTAATCCTCGATCGAGTAGGGAATTTGTAGCTATAGACTCGTTTTACCGCCAAGTATGTCTCGTGTTCATAACGTTTTTCATATATCCATGTTACGTAAATATGTGAAAGACCCGAAACACATTATTGAGTTAGAACCAGACGAAATAACGGAAGATTTAACGTATGAAGAGGTTCCTGTTCAAATCTTAGATAACAAGGATCATATTCTACGCTCCAAGGTTATACCTCAAGTCAAAGTTTTATGGAGGAACCACGATGTTGAGGAAATGACCTGGGAGTTGGAATCTGAAATGAAATCAAGGTATCCTTACCTCTTCGACATACCAGGTACGTACCCTAATTTCGAGGGCAAAATTTCATAAGAAGGAGAGATTGTAAGACCCCAACTTTTATGAATAAAGATGAATTTTCTATAATTATCATTTTAAAATATTATGGAATGAATTTGTTATAATGTTATAGTTGTGGGTAATATTTAGAAATTTTGCAAAGTACGCAAGTTGTTTATAATATTCGATTGGTCGGGGAATATTCGTACGATGGCACAATCATTGGTGGACCCCACAACGGAATTATTGTCGGATTGAGAAAATGACAAAAATATTTTTATGAAAATGACGGCAGAAGTTTTACCATTAACTGTTGAAACACCCGGTGTTAAAAGTACAGGAATACGCATGGTTGCATAGTAGCACACGGTATTGATTATTGAGGCTTACGTGAGAAGTCATTCAGTTTTATTCAATTATTGTCGGTATTTTATATAATCAATAATTGAGATGACATAGTTATTAATATTATTATTTGCAATATTAACGATGTCTAGAAGTTACGCGAGGGAGAGGTTTGGTCACCTAATTGCGGCATGAATAGGGAGAAATCCTTATTGAAAGCCCCTCTTTCTTGGCAACGACACAGTCGATTAATAGTGTGAATAATAATAATGATGATGAAGTTTTGTTTTATTAGTATTATTAATGTAATAAAAGCGAAAAGCTTTTTATATAAAATAGAATACTTTTATAAAGTTATTACGTTTTATTAAGCTAATAATAAAATCTTTTTATATAAAAGCGAATACTTTTATAAAGTTATTAGCTTTTATTAGACAATAATTAGAATATATTTTATTTTATTATGCATAGTGTTTGCATAGTGCCTGAAAAGTGTTTGCATAGTAAATTTTTTTTAAAAGTTATTCATTTTATTAGATTATAAATAAAATATATTATATTTTATTGTAAACCAATCTGGACCATCCGTTTAAAGTAAATCGATCTGGACCGTTCATAGATTGGTTACTATTCAGTCCATTCTTCTATAAATAGAATATCATTCCTTCATTATTTCTTGCGAATTCACTGAAACTCTAGAGAGAGAAACTATAGAGAGAATTATTCTTCTATCTTGAGCGTATTTCTTTAGCGTTTAAGAAAACTTTGAGCGTAGTGCAAGTTTCTTCAAGTATATCATAGCCTTCCGTGGTGAGAGTACTCTTCTTTATAAGGTAAGGGTATTATTTTTTCATATTCATGAAGAGAACTTACATTATTCCATTCTTTATTATTTTGTTGGAATAACTTTTATAAATGCCATACTACCCTATACTTGGTGATTTACATTGTTATTCTATTCGTTATTATTACATTGGAACATCACATGCATGCGTTATCTGGCGGGACTGGTTCCGCCTCTTTATTATTACATTGGAATATCACATGCATGCGTTTTCATGGGGACTGGTTCCGTCTTTATTATTACATTGGAATATCCCATGCATGCATTTTACGCCGGACCTAATTACATTATTTATTATTACGTAGGAATAACACATACATCTGAATCTGCATGCATGGTGATTTCATTGTTATTCCATTCTTTATTATTACATTTGAAATATCCGTGCTCGGATGCGTATTACACGACTGGTTTCATTATTTATTATTACATTGGAATAACTTTGTCTACATGCAATCTGCGCATGCATGGTGATTTCTTTTGTTATTCCATTCTTTATTATACTCGGTTGGTTAAAGTTTTGACTTCTATACTCCATGAAATTAGTGGAATATCCTTGATATTTACGCTTCATCCGATATCTTTTCATGGAAATATTCTTACGAGCATTCTTGAATTTTACTCTACAAAGAAGTATCATGTTAACAATTTGGGCGTTATTAGTTCTGAATAAATTAATTCTTGAACTTGTTTTATTGAATTCTTATATCATTGTCATCATCCTCATATTTATATTTTGTTGAAAGTCATCTGTGGCACATGGTGCATAGATGGACTTGGTATGATTATATTAGGGATTATTTGGTGTATTCATAGTAAATGTTACAAATGATGTGGTAAAAAGTCCTCATTGGCCCGTAGTGCATTTATGGACGATTGTTGGCATGATCATGACCATTAATGAATACCACGAATATCATTGGCCCGTAGTGCATGGATAATTTGTGATTGTGATGCTTATGAATATCCTTGGCCGTAGTGCAGGGATTATGTGGATTATTTATTAAGCTGAGTCCCAGCGATAAAAGTGATGAAAAACCTTTTAAATCATAAAAGATAGTAGATTTTATTCTCTACTTGACTCTTTTAATGGATTGCGTGTTCATTACAGCAGCTTAAACTTGATGTCTATTATATTTTATCGGTTTAACATTTGTTGAAGACTAATGATAATTTATTCTGAATTATCTTAGTCATAATATTTCTTACTTGGCTAGTTGAGCTCACCCTTTCTTTCACTGTTCTCTTCAGGAAATGAGAACGAAGCCGGGACTAATCGGGGAACGGAGTGACGGTCCAGATGATAGTATTAGTAATCCTCACTATTATGTTAAATAGTGTGTTAATAAATATAATAAGGACTTATTCTGAGAGTGGATATTGTCTAGAAGATAATGTTTGTATTAAAACTCTCAGCTCTCTTATTGTATATTTAAGATTGTATTTATATTCTGTACCATGTATTTGGCGACTCAGAATAGGTGATGTATACCTATTTTAGGGGCGTCACACCACTTATGAGGTAAATGTGCTGAAATAGATTTTCCAAGTTTGCGTATGACTTATTTTATTAATATTAATATTATATTAAATTTTCTACTTTGGTGTTCTAAGCATTTTTTCCTATAAATAGGGTGCTTAGGTTAGAATTGAAAATCACACCGTAAATCAAGTTTTCTCTCTCTATATTATCGGTATTTTTTTGTGAGTATTTTGAGACTTTGAGTGTTCTTTATCTGATCTGATAAGTTCCTTGACACAATATCCGATATTCGAGAAATCTTTTTTTTTTTTCGAGGTAAGGGATGTTATTTTTTTTAAAATGATATTATTTCTTCTAATGTCATTATGCAGGAATATTGGTAAGATTTTTCATGTGAAATTCTTGTCTTTTAGTGTCGGGGTTACTATTCACGATACACGTATCGACCTTATTCACGATATCTGATGAGCCTTTATTCATAAATACGACACTATTCACAGAAAAATTAAATTTTCATTTTTTGTCCAAAATATCTATTATGGATACTAGCTTTGATTGTATCCATGTTTTGATCATTCTTGAATTTTACTTCACTACGGTTATTTATGAAGTATTTTTGAACTTGGATTGTTTGAAAAATGAATCCTTAATATTTATTCTTTTGTTTAACTGGATTCATTTTCTTTAAAATATTTTTCATCATCCTCAGTCTTAAATGATGATATTACTGAATATCTTTGGCCTGTAGTGCAAAGATGAATGAATTTTTGATGAATATTTTTGGCCTGTAGTGCAAAGATGTACAGGTGTTGAGATGAAACATGACCGATGATGAATATCTTTGGCTCATAATGCAAAAGATGAATATTTGATTCAAGATGAATATTGATTGAAGTTCTGAGGATAAAATATTGATGATGGACTTTTAAATTCATAGATTATAGTAGATTTCATTCTCTACGTAACTCATCTATGAATTATTTTTTCCATTCGAATATTGATCCAAAACTTGTTGTACATTGTATTTTATCGAATTTTCCTCTGTTGAAGACTAACGATAATTTGTTCTATATTATCTTAGTCATAATATTCTTTACTGGGCTAGTTGAGTTCACCCTTTTCCTTTTTGTTCCATTTTTCTTCTCAGGAGGCGAGAATGTAGCGAGTACTAATCGGGGTATGGAATGAAGGTCTTAGAAAGTTGTTTTAGTAGTCCTCACCATTTTTGTAAAATAATATATCAATAATTGTAATGAGGACTTATTTGAATGTTGATATTGTCTAGAAGACAATATTTGTATTTAAACTCACAGTTTTTATGTTGTATTAATAAAGTTATAGTTATTTTTGTACCATGTTATTGACGACTCATAATGGGTATTGTATGCCTATTTTGGGGACGTCCCAGTTGGTATCAGAGCTTAGGGATATGATCTCTGGCAGAGATCGGGGAATAGAACTAGGAGGAGAGAGACGAGTAAATTCTTCGCTAGTGTGTCCTACCTAAGCTTATTTGTTGGTTGGTCAGAGTATAGGGATATTATGTGATATGTTAATTTCTTTAATTAACCCTTATTTTATGTCAGTATTTGAGAATGGCAACTGAGAATGTTAATAGTGGAGTAAATGAGACTATGGAGACACCTTTGCTCACTAATGAGGAGAACGTGCAACAGGCCGACAATGTTCCTCCTGTAAACAATACCATTGATCAGACGATGAACGACAAAATGTTTAGAAGCTTTTTGCAGTTCATGCAAAATCAGACGAGGGAGACTCGTGCACAAAATATAGGTGAAAATGATAACAACGCACAGTTTGTCATAGCCAAGCAGTTCAAAGAGTTAGGACCACCAGAATTCTGGGAAAAGCCGGATCCGATTAATGCAGAAACGTTGGTCAAACAAATTACCAAGATTTTCGATGTCTTAGGATGCACGGAGGAACAGAAGGTTCCATTCACCACCTTTATGTTCCGTAATGAGGCAAATTACTGTTGGGAATCTGTGAAATGTACCCATCCAGCCGCACTCAGCATGTCTTGGGAGACATTTCAGAAACTGTTCAATGACAAGTACTTTCCTGAAAGTATTCGTCATATGAAGGAAGTGGAGTTTATTAGATTGGAACAAAACAACATGGCGGTCCCGAAGACGAGAGGCAAATTTTACAGAGTTGTCCGGTTTGCACCTCATTTGGTGGAGAATGAGGAATGTATGACGCGGATGTTTCTGAGAGGTTTGAAACCCGACATACGTCAATATCTCATTTCTCATAAATTTTCTCTCTATTCAGATGTTGTCAATGAGAGCTCAATTATTAGAAGCGAGATAACGAGTACGTTCAACTGAGGGACCACAACCCGAGGATCATCTGGGGTGACAACAATCATCGAACAACGATAACCAAATGAAGAAAGAAAATACGAACAAAATGGTAACCACTTTGGTGGTAATCATGGCCATGAAAATAGAAGAAGCGAGTGGGGAGATTATAAAAGAGGAGATTCAACAATGACGGTCGAAGACGTCGGCACCAACAACAAGCGGTTCTAAGGAGGAGAGCGACCACCGGTCGTATCTTATAAATCACGGAAAGAGGGACATATCGGTCAAACCTGTCCACAACAGTTCAAGGTATGCTATAATTGTGGAAAGGAAGGACATATCGCTCGAGATTGTACGATAGCGAACTCAAGTCTAGCGGGGATGGTGACTTAAAAGGCTGTCCTAGAAAAGTCAAAGTCAACGGTTCCTGGAAGATCGTTTGTCGTGACTGGTCAAAATGCGAGGAACCCAAACGAGGTGATCACGGGTAAGCTAATCATAAATTCTTGCGAAGTTTATACCTTACTAGATATCGGTGCTACCCATTCATTTATCTCTCCTGCTTGTGCTCAACGTTTAAACTTAACACCAGAGAAATTAGACTTTGATTTATCTGTGGAGACTCTGTTAGGAGAAACTTTCATCACATCCACTGTTTATAAATCTTGTTTGATCCAAGTTGGCACCATCACATTACCTGTTGATCTTATGTCTTTAAAGATACTTACTTTTGATGTGATTTTAGGGATTGATTGGTTAACTACTCACATGCCAAAATTGATTGTTTTCGTAAGGTTGTTAGTTTTCATATTCCTAACCAACCTGTGGAATAACCTGTCTATATGGATTACCACATGCATGGTGAATGATCCTTTGTATTCATTCCTTATTATATTGTGGAAATGATCTGTATACTTGGATTACCGCATGGCGGGTGAAAATCCATTTGCAGTTTCATATATTCTATTATACTTAGTTGGTTAACGTTTTGACTTCTATACTCCATGATCGTGCACAAAATGCAGGTGGAAACACTGGCAATTCTCGGACGGTCACCGCTAAACAGTTCAAGGAACTGGGACAACCGGAGTTTTTTGGAGATCCAAAACCACTTAAGGCGGAGACGTGGATAAATTAGTTCTGCAAGATATTTGATGTCTTGGGATGCTCCGAAGAGCAAATGGTTCCCTTTGACACCTTCATGTTGCGTGCAGAGGCTTGGGAGAAGTTCCAAGAATTGTTCAACGACAAGTACTTTCCCGAAAGTATTCGTCACATGAAAGAGGTAGAGTTCATTAAGCTGGAGCAAAACAACATGACCGTGTCGCAGTACGAAGACAAGTTTGTTGAGTTGTCCTAGTTTGCGTCCCATTTGGTTAATAATGAGGAAAGAATGACGTGAATGTTTCTAAGAGGTTTGAAACCCGAGATACGTTAATATCTTATCTCTCATAAACTGTGTTTGTATTCAGATGTTGTTAATAGGGCTCAGTTATTGGAGCGCGATAATGAGTCAACCCAACCAAAAGAGAGCAGCCGGCAAAATGATAATACCAGTGATAACAGTCATCGAAGCGGTGATAATAAGCGTGGAGGGAATCAAAATGCCAGAAATGGTAACCACTTCGGTGGTAATCATGGCCAAAACAATAAGAATGGACATTTCAAGAAGAGGAGATTCAACAATGATGGAAAGACGTCAGCGTCAGCACCCGTGGTTAAGGAAAGAGAACGACCACCTATCATATGCTTCAAATGCGGAGGGGAAGGACACATCGGTCCAAACTGCGCAATGCCATCCAAAGCATGTCATAATTATGGAAGAGAAGGTCACCTAGCCCGATTTTGTCATTCACCGAAGAAAAGTTCAGCTAGGATGGAGGCACCAAAGGCGTCGTCCCGAAAAGTCAAAGCTGTGATGAAGTACAAGGGAGAGCGTTTGTCGTGACCTCCCAGAAAGCAAGGAACCCGAACGAGGTCATCACGGGTAAGCTTATCATAAACTCTAGCGAAGTTTATACCTTATTTGATACGGTTCTACCTATTCTTTTATTTCTCCTACTTACGCTCAACATTTAAATTTGACTCCGGAGAAATTAGACTTTGACCTATCTGTTGAAACTCCGTTGGGAGAAACCTTCATTACATCCACTATTTATAAGTCTTGTTTGGTTCAAATCGGTACCCTCACATTACCTGTCGATCTTATTTCATTGAAAATACTTGCATTTGACATAATTCTAGAGACCGTTGGTACCTACGTTGTTAGCTTTCATATTCCTAACCAACCTATTATGAGAATTCAAGCAACCAAACCATTAAAATCAATCACTATCATCTCAAGCCATAAAGCTATTCGTTTATTGAAAAACGGATGTCAAGCTTTCTTAGCTCATGTCACGGATCTAAACAAAAATATGTCAGTTTTGAATGATATTTCTATTGTTAATGATTTTCCTGACGTATTCCCTGAAGAACTTCTTGGCCTACCCCCAGATCGTGAAATTGAATTTTGTATTGACCTTGAACCCGGTACAAAACCCATTTCCAAAGCCCCATATCGAATGGCTCCTATTTAACTTCATGAGTTAAAGACCCAACTGCAGGAATTGTTAGACATTGGCTTTATTCGTCCTAGTACTTCTCCTTGGGGTGCTCCTATTCTATTCATGAAGAAGAAATATGGGAGTATGCGACTTTGTATTGATTATCGGGAGTTGAATCATGTCACCATCAAAAATAGGTACCCATTGCCACGTATTGATGACCTGTTTGACCAATTGCAAGGCGCCAATTTTTTTTTCAAAGATTGATCTTCGTTCTGGATATCACCAATTGAAGATTAGAACCGATGACATTCCAAAGACGGCTTTCAGAACTCGATACAGGCATTATGAATTCCTAGTCATGTCTTTTGGATTGACTAATGCTCCTGCTACCTTCATGGATATGATGAACCGAGTACTCAAGGAATATTTGGATCACTTTGTGGTCGTCTTTATTGATGACATCCTTAATTATTCCAAAAGCCGTGAAGATCATGAGCAACACTTGAGGCTGATACTCCAAAAGCTTCGTTAATATAAGCTTTATGCCAAGTTGAAGAAATACGAGTTCTGGCTTGAGGAATGTTGGTCGTTTTACCGATAAAATATATGCATGCAATTATACACGGTCAACAAGTAATAAATAGTAAGTAAAGTATCATTTCCACGGAGAATTAACTAATAAATTTCACCAAACATTAGCCCATAACCATTTTAATCTTATTTAAACGAATGATATTATATTTTATATTTAAACTATGAAATTAAATAAACCTAACTATTCCTAGAGTGAGAATAGATAATGAAGACCTGAGATTATAATTTCAGCTATGACAAATTCAAATCCATACACTCCATGTTAAGCCAAACTAATTGCACCGGTCTGTTAGTCGAGAACACGAAAGTAAAGTATAGCCATCTCTTAATGTACCATACCCATATCACATATAATCCACAGTTGATAGAATTCACATGAACACCCACATTACCTAAACCACTATGTCTATGTGATTTACAAATAATTAGGGTTTAATCCCAAGTTCTCAATTGACTACGAATAGCGCTTCGGTATATGTCTATCCTAAGCACAAATCATACATCCCAACACAATGTAGAATATACAATCATAAGCTATTAAGATCAGATCCAAACCCATACTTCATCTCTCAAGTCCATATGGATTATCACAATAATTGATGGCCAATGAACTAAACAATTAAGCATGAATCTTAATAGACAAATCCATAGAAATCAATAAGGCTATCAATGAAACATATCAGAAATAATTAATCCATTGAATCCATTACAATCTTAGAATAGTGTTTAAATCATAACTGAATTAAAGTTATCTTCCACATATTGAATAAACATCATAAGATACAATTAGGAATCAAAGAGAGAGTAAGAATAGAGAATGGTAGTGCAAATCTTTTCTCTTGATCCAAGGTTGAATCTCCAATGCTTTCCAATCTCTTCAAGTCTTCAATCTAATCAACTCTAGAAATCACTACTCTAATCTACTCTAATCTAATTATTCCAAGTTGAAGAAAGAAAATAGCAGTAGCTTCAGCCCCCAAGGGGTGGAATATGTTTTACATAATGAAAATACGTCTAATATATAAGCCCTAATTGAATCCCTCACTCAATTACGCTTCAATTGCACTGTTTTATGAAAAGTCAGCTTTGGTCAACAACAGAAATCGCAGCGTGACATGCGCCCCCTCCGATGTATTCCACGCTGGGCGCGAGACTTACGATAAGTCATGATGTCCATCGGGCTCTCGGCATGCCGCCTACCGAGCCTAATATGTCGCGCGGCTTGTAGTCTGTGGATTCATGTTTTGGTTCTGCAATGTTGCTGCTGCTATCGCTTTGTCCTGCTGCTCATTCCATCCATGCTTGGTCTCCTTGCTCCATTATACCTTCATGCCATGCATCCGTAAGCCTTGAGCCATGCATCCAATAGCCTCTTGCCATCCAACACCACCAAAGTACGCCATTTCCTACACTTTTATGCCAAAAGGAGTTCTCAGTACATGCAATGCAAAATAACATGAAATGCAACTAAAACATATTAGAATGGACTTGAGATTGGCATAATTCGCGTAAATTGATACCCAATAAGTAGGTGTAAAATCCACTTATCAAATACCCCCAAACTTGAACTATTGTTTGCCCTCAAGCAATGCATGCTAAATAACAATGACAATCCAAAAGCACTATTATGCAGCTAAATTACTATGCAAACTAGTCTCACATCCTTCCAACTTAAACAGAATTTCAGTCCAAAATGCCTCAGCGAATTGTCCAGATTCAAAAATACAACTTCAAACTGAACGCTGGTCATAACATCATACACTCAGATACTTCATACATGCTATAGAGATGTTGTGTGTGTGTGTGTTGTGTTCACCAAAACTTGATTCAAGCAAAGAATACATATGCTAAAAGCGCTTTCACAATGAAAAATTATAGTCTAAATTAAGACTCATGTATACTTATGCAACGAAGACTGTTCCAATATATCCAAACAAACTCAAGTTCAACAATGGGCTTAACTGCTTTATTGCTACTCACGAGGGCGATTTTCGCTCTTTCCCACGGTGTTAATTGCTATTTTTCTTTTCTTTTCTTTTTTTTATACATGACTGTGCAATGCCTTATTCAATTAGGCAACACTGCTACCCCTTAGCGAGCTTTCAACCAACGACTCCCAGACCATGAAAGACCTTAGGGCGCTAGGTGTAGAGACAATCCCCTCAGGCATACTTACTCAAGTAACCAGGGCCCTGAAATAAGACTAGTCACGTTACTGCTATTTAATTTTTTTTTATACATAGCATACCCATGTTTTCCTAAAGTTTGAATGTCAATATTGTCAAGTCTACATGCATGTTCCATGTTTTTCTCTTTTTTAAAACTACATTTTCTAACAAGTAATGCAACACATAATTCTTATACCTGCAAGTGATTGTGAACACATCCGTGCAAACCGAAAGCATTTAAACAACAATATGAATTTCATCGTGTAAAACATCATATCTCAGCTCATGTTATCCACAATACTCAAGAGTCTTTCAAAATTCACTATCATCATTGTCTAGACAAAATTTTCATAAAGCTAAACATTGTGAGACATGCAAACTAAAACATACTAGCACAAGCAATAATAACTAAAAATAAAAAAAATTCTGCAAAATTTTATCTAGCACATAAACATGCAAAATTAAAACTAAACATGCAAAATTAAAACTAAACATGCAAAAACTAAATGAAACTATATGCAACTATACTACTACCCTACAACCCAATACCCCCAAACTTAAAATAAACAATGCCCTCATTGTAATTAAAAGTGAAAGAATACTCACCTAAGTGGCAATGTCATCTCTATTCGCCTCCTCAAGATCTGATGGTATATCAGGCGATGGCTAAGTTTGAGATATTCTATAGTTGGAAACTGAGTGTGAGCTTCTAACTGTCCGAATGCTTGAGTTAGAAATTCTAAAAATTTAGCAATTTTTTACGTGATCGAGCTCTCTCAGCGTCACACTTATGACCTTGTACTTATAAACTTTAGTTTGGTTTGACTTCTGTTTGATCTTGAATGCTTATAGCAATTAGATTGAACCTGAGAGTAGAAACAATAAAACTATTATTAAGATTTACCACTATCTACCATCTACTAAATATGAAAATGTAAATAAGAATTAAACAAGGAGAGAGAAAGATTGGATGGGGTGCCTCCCATCTAGCGCTCGGTTTATAGTCCGTTAGCTAGACTCTTTTCTTGACACCACTATCCAATTCCTCTACGATAAGCTAGGAACCCTCCATCCATTAGAACCGTTATGTTCTTTGGTAGGTTCCCAATCATGAGAGTCTTCAAATTAAAGCCACCTAGCATATTTCCTATACATGATGTCCTCAATTCTATTACATAGCCAGGTGCTCCTTCCGTTGTATCTGTGAATAGATTTTGCATTGAGGCATGACAGATACAACAAGATTTTCTTCTTCTATTATCTCTTCCTCAGCCCACCATGGTTTGTAAGAGGCCTCATAATCGCAGAAATTCTTGCTTTGGATGTGATTACCAAGGGAACATGGGTGTGCAAAATTCACTGATTTTTCAACTTTAACTGAGAAGGCACTTGGGGTATTATACAAGTCAGCTCATGTTCTTAATTTTCCATACCCCCAGTTGTCTCCTCAATATCCACTTCTTTCAGTTCATTCCGTGGCATGCACACTTCTGGCTCTCCATCAGTTTCATCGTCCATGTCATAGCACCAATTGTTTGGAGGGCAATTGTTCAAGGCTTCGAACATTTGATCCATATGATTATGAAGATTTCGAATTAACCTATCTTGCTCAATCATCTTCACCTCATTTGATGCTACAAATTTGAACCACAAATCCTCCAATCTTGAATTATCTTGTTCAGTTTCAAAATTCATATATTGAGGACCATTCATTGAGGAGTTAATGAGTTGTTTCATCTGTCTATTAAGATTTTGGCTTGATAACTCCTAACTCATCATCATCTCTTCATGGTCTGCTATGCTTTTTGACATGAATTCCTTCAACCTTGAATTTTCTTCTTGTTGCATTGGAGGCAGGTATGAGAAATTCGATATATATGTTGGACTTGGGGTGCAGTATTGATCTTGATAGTTATAACCCAATTCATAATCTGGGTGATACCCCCAACCTTGTTCATAATCAGGATAAACATCGTTGTTGAAATAATCACCCCCAAACTGCACTTGTCCAACGTTGATGTTACACTGATAACTTCGGGATGCTTTCGCCAAAGACACGGTATTCACACGTGTAACTACTATCTCTCGAATCGTTGGGCAAGAATATCCAACCTCTCGAAAGTGTTGCAATTTGTGCTGACAATGTAGAAAATACATTGAGTCCCTCAGTGCTTGTGTCCCTTGGTTAAATCATATTTGCATAAGGCCATTGATAAGCAAAGTCACCCATGGTACCTGAAAAGAGAGAAATATAAGAAGATAATGAAAACAAAAAAATATTTAAATTAAGACCAATTTGATTGAAATTAATGTTGGCAAAATTTTATTAAGCTAATTCCCCAGCAACGGCGCCAAAAACCTTTTGGTCATTTTACCGATCAATATATGCGTGCAAGTATACACGGTCAACAAGTAATAAAGAGTAAGTAAAGTATCGTTCCCACGGAGAATTAACTAATAAATTTCACCAAGCATTAGCCCATAACCATTTCAGTCTTATTTAAACGAATGATATTATATTTTATATTTAAACTATGAAATTAAATAAACCTAACTATTCTTAGAGTGAGAATAGATAATGAAGACCTGAGATTATAATTTCATCTATTGACTCATTCAAATCCATACACTCCATGTTAAGCCAAACTAATTGCACCGGTTTATTAGTCGAGAACACGAAAGTAAAGTATAGCTATCTCTCAATGTACCATACCCATATCACATATAATCCACAGTTGATAGAATACACATGAACACCCACATTACCTAAACCACTATATGTCCATGTGACTTACAAATAATTAAGGTTTAATCCCAAGTTCTCAATTGACAATGAATGGTACTTCGGTATATGTCTATCCTAAGCACAAATCATACATCCCAACACAATGTAGAATATACAATCATAAGCTATTAAGATCAGATCCAAACCCATACTTCATCTCTCAAGTCCATATGGATTATCACAATAATTAATGGCCAATCAACTAAGCAATTAAGCATGAATCTTAATAGACAAACCCATAGAAATCAATAAGGCTATCAATGAAACATATCAGAAATAATTAATCCATAGAATCCATTACAATCTCAGAATAGTGTTTAAATCATAAGTGAATTAAAGCTATCATCCACATATTGAATAAACATCATAAGATACAATTAGGAATTAAAGAGAGAGTAAGAATAGAGAATGGTAGTGCAAATCTGTTCTCTTGATCCAAGGTTGAATCTCCAATGCTTTCCAATCGCTTCAAGTCTTCAATCTAATCAACTCTAGAAATCACTACTCTAATCTACTCTAATCTAATTATTCCAAGTTGAAGAAAGAAAATAGCAGTAGCTTCAGCCCCAAAGGGATGGAATATGTTTTACATAATGAAAATACGTCTAATATATAAGCCCTAATTGAATCCCCCACTCAATTACGCTTCAATTGCACTGTTTAATGAAAAGTCAGCTTTGGTCGACATCAGACATCTCACATGCGGCGCTGACCCTCAATCGTATTCCTCGCAAGAGTATGAGACTTACAATAAAGTCATGATGTCGGCCCAGGCTCTCATGCGCAGTAGCGCCCTCAAGCTAATATATGTCAGCCATGTGCATAGCTTGTAAATCTAATGGATTTTGGTTTTGGTTACGCAATGTTCTTTGCTTCTTTATTGCTTTGTCCTGCTGCTCATTCCCTCCATGCTTGGTCTCCTTGCTCCATTATACCTTCATGTCATGCATCCGTAAGCCTTGAGCCATGCATCCAATAGCCTATTTCCATCCGACACCACCAAAGTACGCCATTTCCTGCACTTTTATGGCAAAAGGAGTTCTTAGTACATGCAATGCAAAATAACATGAAATGCAACTAAAACATACTATAATGGACTTGAGATTGGCATAATTAACATAAATTGATACCCAATAAGTAGGTGTAAAATCCACTTATCAGGAAGTAGCATTCCTTGGGCACGTGGTATCAAGTCATGGAATATCTGTTGACCCAGCAAAGATTGAAGATATTCAAAGCTGGGAGCAACCTAAATTAGTGATGAAAAATCGTAGCTTTCTCGGCTTAGTTTGGTTATTATCGGAGATTAAGTAGAAGGGTTTTACGGAATCGCTACTCCCTTAACTCAAATGACTCGGAAAGATACAAAATTCGATTGGAGTGAGAATCGCGAGAAGAGTTTTCAAGAACTCAAAAGGAGACTCATTTCAAGACTGCTCTAACAATACCATCCGGCTCGGAGGGATTTATCATCTCTGATGATGTTTTGGGCAAAGGTTTAGGATGTGTTCTCATGCAACATGGGAAAGTCATAGCTTTATGCCTCTCGACAACTCAAAGAATATGAGAGAGAATTATCCTACTCATGATCTAGAGTTAGCGATGAGTCATTTTTTCATTAAAGATTTGGAGGCATTACTTGTATGGGGAGAAAGTGGAGATCTTTACGGATCATAAAAGCCTCAAATATTTCTTCACTCAAAAGGAACTCAACATGCGACAACGACGTTGGCTTGAACTGTTGAAAGATTATGATCATACCATCCAATACCATCTTGGAAAAGCAAACGTGGTAGCTGACGCATTGAGTAGAAGATCATATGTGGGTACGAGTGCGATATTGTCAACGCAAAGGCCCATTTTGTATGACTTGCAAAGGATGGAGATAGAGATAAAGACTCCAGGGACCCACGTGATGATGGCGAATATACGAGTAGAACGGACTACATGCTTTCTTGTTGTATATTAAAGATTGTATTTGTATTCTGTACCATGTATTTGGCGACTCAGAATAGGTGATGTATACCTATTTTGGGGGAGTCGCAGTTGGTATCAAAGCTTAGGGATATGATCCCTAGCTAAGATGTGAGACAAGAACTAGGAGGGGAGAGACGGAGAATTCCTTCGCTAGTATGACCTACTTAAGTTTATTTGGTATTTAATTGGTCGGTCAGAGTATAGGGATATGATATGTTAATTAACTCTTATTTTGTGGCAGTATTTGAAAATGGCATCCGAGAATGTTGAGAACATCAATGGAGCACAGGAGACCGTTGAGTCTCCACAGATCAATAATCAGGATAATGTGCATCAGGAAGGCGACAATCCTCATGTAAACAACAACACTAACCAAATGATGAACGATGGAATGTTCTGAGGCTTCATGAAATTCATGCAACATCAGGCGAGAGCGACTCCTGTCCAAAATGCAGGTGGAAACACTGGAAACCCTCGAAGGGTCACCGCCAAACAGTTCAAGGAGTTGGGACCACCCGAGTTTTTTGGAGAGCCAAAACCACTTAAGGCGGAGACGTGGATAAAGTAGATCAACAAGATATTTGATGTCTTGGGATGCTCCGAGGAGCAAAAGGTTCCCTTTGCCACCTTCATTATGTTATGCGGGAGGCGGATTCTTGGTGGGGAATCAGTAAAGCGTACTCAACTGCCCCTGATCAAGATGTCTTGGGAGAAGTTCCAAGAACTGTTCAACGACAAGTACTTTCCTGAAAGTATTCGTCACATAAAAGAGGTAGAGTTCATTAAACTAGAACAAAACAACATGACCGTGTCGCAGTACGAAGTTATGTTTGCCGAGTTGTCCCGGTTTGCATCCCATTTGGTTGATAATGAGGAGAGAATGACGCGAATATTTCTAAGAGGTTTGAAACCCGAGATACGTCAATATCTTATCTCTCATAAACTGTGTTTGTATTCAGATGTTGTTAATAGGTCTCAGTTATTGGAGCACGATAATGAGTCAACCCAACCAAAAGAGAGCAGCCGGCAAAATGATAATTCCAGTGATAACAGTCATCGAAGCGGTGACAATAAGCATAGAGGGAATCAACATGCCATAACTGGTCATGTCTTTTGGATTGACTAATGCTCCAGCTGCCTTCATGGATATGATGAACCGAGTATACAAGGAATATTTGGATAACTTTGTGGTCGTCTTTATTGATGACATCCTTATTTATTCCAAAAGTCGTGAAGATCATGAGCAACACTTGAGGCTGATACTCCAAAAAGCTTCGTGAATATAAGCTTTATGCCAAGTTGAAGAAATGCTAGTTACGGCTTGAGGAAGTAGCATTCCTTGGCGCGATGGTATCAAGTCATGGAATATCTGTTGACCACAAAGATTGAAGTCATTCAAAGTGGGAACAACCTAAATCGATGGAAATCGTAGCTTTCTCGTGCCAAATGGTTATTATCGGAGATTAAGTAGAAGGGTTTTCTCGAATCGCTACTCCATTAACTTCGGTGACTTTGGAAGATAAAAAATTCAGTTGGAGTGAGGAATGCGAGAAGTGTTTTCAAGAACTCAAGAGGAGACTCATTTCAAAGATTTTGTTACGACAATACCATCCTGCTCGGAGGGATTTGTCATCTGATGATGCTTGAGGAAAAGGGTTAGGATGTGTTCTCATGCAACATGGGAAAGTCATAGCCTATGCCTCTCGACAACTCAAAGAATATGAGAGGAATTATCCTACTCATGATCTAGAATTGGCAGCAGTCGTTTTTGCACTAAAGATTTGGATGCATTACTTGTATGGGGAGAAAGTGGAGATCTTTACGGATCATAAAAGCCTCAAATAATTCTTCACTCAAAAGGAACTCAACATCGACAAATGACTTTGGCTTGAATGTTGAAAGATTATGATCATACCATCCAATACCATCCTGGAAAAGCAAAGCGCGTGGTAGTGACACATTGAGTAGAAGATCATATCTTGCATGCGAGTGCGATATTGTCAACGCAAAGGCCCATTTTGTATGACTTGCAAAGGATGGAGATAGAGATAAAGACTCTAGGGACCCACGTGATGATGGCGAATATCTGAGTAGAACCAACTTTAATCGTCTGCTCAAGCTCTGCTACGGACACGGTGATGCATATGAGGAAGAAAGTACAAGAAGGCTGCTATCTTAGGAAGTAAGAATCGATGAAGAAGGAATACTTGAGTCAACTCCGGACTTTGTGTTCTAACGACCCTAATTTAAAGTATAAAATCATGATGGGCGCACAACACACCGTTTGCAATCCATCACAGAGAGTACCAAAATGTATCATGATCTTGACATCGTTTTTGGTGGGGCAATATAAAGAGAGAGATAATATTTGTTTATCTCAAGGTGTTTAACTTGTCAACGAGTCAAGGCGAGCATCAAGTACCAAAAGGTCCATTGCAACCACTTGAAATTCCGAATGGAAGTGGGAGCACATTACCATTGATTTCAATTACTTGTCTTCCCAAGGTTTCTCAAGGCACGATCTGATTTGGGTCATTGTTGATAGATTGACCAAGTCTGCTCATTTCTTACCAATACAAAAAACTTATACACTTGAACGCGTCTTACTCAGATGTGTATATAAACGAGATTGTAGGATCGCATGGTATGCCAAGATATCCATAGTTTACGATCGAGACCCAAGATTCACTTCAAGATTTTGGGTTAGTTTGCAAAAAGCTATGGGCGCGGATTCGATTTAGTTCGGCATATCATCCTCAAACGGACGAACAATCAGAGAGGACTATTCAAACTCTTGAAGATTTATTAAGACTCTGTGTCCTTGACTTCAAGGGAAGTTGGGACAAGTTCTTACCATTGGTGGAGTTTTCTTGCAACAACAGTTATCAAGCAAGCATTGGCATGGCTCCATTCGAAGCATTGTATGGAAGAAAGTGTCATTCTCCAGTACGCTGGGATGAGGTGGGTGAAGCAACGTTATTGGGACCGAAGTTGGTATGTATGACTATGGAAAAGATTCAAACGATCCGACAACGTATAAAAACCTCACAAGACCGACAAAAGAGTTATGTTGATCTTCATCGAAAGGACGTGGAATTCGATATTAGAGATCATGTGTTGTTACGTGTTGCTCCATGGAAAGGAGTTACGAGATTTGGAAAGAGAGGAAAGCTCAATCCTCGGTTCATTGACCCATTTTTAATCCTCGATCGAGTAGGGACTGTAGCCTATAGACTCGGTTTACCGCCAAGTATGTCTCGTGTTCATAACGTTTTTCATATATCCATGTTACGTAAATATGTGAAAGACCCGAACCACATTATTAAGTTAGAACCGGATGAAATAGCGGAAGATTTAACGTATGAAGAGGTTCCTGTTCAAATCTTGGATAAGAAAGAACATATTCTACGCTCCAAGGTTATACCTCAAGTCAAAGTTTTATGGAGGAACCACGATGTTGATGAAATGACCTGGGAGTTAGAATCTGAAATGAAATCAAGGTATCCTTACCTCTTCGACATACCAGGTACGAATCCTAATTTTGAGGGCAAAATTTCATAAGCAAGGGAGATTGTAAGACCCCAACTTTTATGAATAAAGATGAATTTTCTATAATTGTCATTTTTGAATGAATTTGATATAATGTTATAGTTGTGGGTAATATTTATAAATTTTGCAAAGTACGCAAGTTGTTATATAATATTCGATTGGTCGGAAAACATTCGTTTTAACGGGGAATATTATTCGTATGGCAAGACAATCATTGGTGGACCCCTGAATGTAATTATTGTCGGATTGAGAAAAACGACAAAAATATTTTTATTGAAAATAACGGTAGGAAGTTTCACCGATTATCTTTGTTGAACTACTCGGTAGTAAAAGTCTGATGTCTGGCATGGTTACATAGTAGCACACGGTATTAATTATTGATGTTTATGTAAGAAGTCATTCAGTTTTATTCAATTATTATCAATATTTTATATATTATTAAATCAATATGAGATGACAAAGTTATTAATATTAATATTTTCAATATTAACGATGTCTAGAAGTTCTGTCAAGGAGAGGTTTGGTCACCTAATTGAGCGCCAATAGGGAAAAATCCTTATTGGAAAGCCCCCTCTTTCCTGGGAATGACCTGGTCAATTAATATTGTGAATTATAATAATAATGATAAATGTTGTTAAAAAATATTGAGGGAATTTTTATGATGTATTTATGAAAATTTTGCTTATTTTATGGACCCCCATTTACCCATTTTTCAAAATAATCGGTAGAAAATTATTTTATATAATAAAGGTGGGCCACATGTGGGGGCCACATGTGGGTTGAAGAATGGAAATAAGGATGGGAAAGGTTTACGTATTGGTAAGGGATTGATTATTATAGATAAACTAAAGGTGTGTGTGTGTGTGTGTGTGTATATATATATATATATATATATATATATATTTGAAACATGTGGGTGAATGAGGAATGATTTTGGCAGGTTATGGGAGAATTTTTCAAACTTGCACATTATTGGCCAACCTTTTTCAATTAAGCAGCATTTTGGACAACTTGTGATGTAGGGTGCTTTTTAATTGGTTAAGACTTCCTTATTGACATGTGTAATTTTTTTAATTGGTCAACTCCTTGAAAAAGGATTACTGATTCGTTGGATCAGTGAAGCTGTGTTATTCGTCCGTGATTTTTTTTTAAAAATAACTGTTGCGTCCGTTTCTTAACAGTACCCTTCCATTCTCCTATAAATAGGATGCTTAGTTAGAATTGAAATCACACCAGAAATTCAGAGAAATTCTCTTCTATAATCTTGAGCGTATTTCTTTAGAGTTTTAAGAAGCTTTGAAATGTGAGTGCAAGTTTTATTCAAGAATATCCTCGCCTACCCGATTGTAATACTTTTCTTTTTACTTATAGAGGTATTATTCCTTTGTATTCATGAAGAGAACTTACATTATTTTATTCTTTATTATTTTGTTGGAATAACTTTTGATACGCGACTTACCTACTACACTTGGTGAAATTCTTCTATTATTCCATTCTTTATTATTACATTTGGAATATCACATGCATGCGTTTTACTTGAGAACCTAGTTCCGTCTTTATTATTACATTTGGAATATCCTCACTGCATGCGTTTTCTGTACCGAACACAGTTTTGTCTTTATTATTACATTTGGAACATCGTATGCGGTCTTAATTTACTTTGACTTGGTTCCGTTATTTATTATTCTGTTGGAATAACTTTGTTTATCTGAAGTACCACATGCATGGTGATTTCTTTTGTAATTCTATTCTTTGTTATATTGAGTTGGTTAAAGTTTTAACTTCTATACTCCATGAAATTAGTGGAATATTCTTGATATTTGCGCTTCATCCAGTATCTTTTCATGGAAATATTCTTCTGAGCATTCTTGAATTTTACTCTACAAAGAAGTATCATGTTGACAATTTGGACGTTATTAGTTCCTGAATAAATTAATTCTTGAACTTGTTTTATTGAATTCTTATATCATTGTCATCATCCTCATGTTTATATTTTTTGAAAATCATCTGTGGCCTGTAGTGCATAGATGGACATGGTATGATTATGACCAGAGATTATTTGGTGTAATCATGACCGTAATATTACAAATGATGTGGTAAAAGTCCTCATTGGTCCGTAGTGCATTGATGGACAGTTGTTGGCATGATCATGACCATTGATGAATACACGAATGTCCTTGGCCCGTAGTGCATGGATAAATTATGGTTGTGATACTAATGAATATCCTTGGCCGTAGTCTTGGGGGATGATGTGGATTATTTATTAAAATTTGAGTCTCGTGATAAAAGTGATGAAAACCTTTTAAATCATAAAAGATAGTAGATTTTATTCTCTACTGACTCTTTTAATGGATTGCATGTTCCGCTACTGATTAAACTTGATATCTATTGTATTTTATCGGTTTAACATTTGTTGAAGACTAATGATAATTTATTACGCATTATCTTAGTCATAATATTTCTTCTTGGGCTAGTTGAGCTCACCATTTATTTCACTTTGTTCTCTTGAGAAATGAGAACGTGGCCGGACTAGTCGGAAGCGGAGTGGCGGTCCAGATGATAGTATTAGTAGTCCTCACTATTCTGTTAAATAGTGTGACAATAAATATAATGAGGACTTATTCTGAGAGTGGATATTGTCTAGAAGACAATATTTGTATTAAAACCCATAGCTTTCTTGTTGTATATTAAAGATTGTATTTGTATTTTGTACCATGTATTTGACGACTCAGAATAGGTGATGTATATCTATTTTGGGGGCGTCAGAATAATAGATAATGGAACCAGGTCCCACAGTAAGCGCCTTACAGACGGGATATTCCTACTGAGAATAATAAATAATGGAACCGGTCCCATAAGAAATGCACGAGACGAGATATTCCGGCTGAATAATAATGAATGGAATAATAGAAGAATTTCACCATGTATGCGATATTGGCATATACAAAAGTTATTCCAACATAATAATAAGGAATGGAATAACGAAGAATATCACCATGTATGCGGTACTTCGCATTTACAGGTTATTCCAACAGAATAATAAAGAATGGAATAACAGAAGAATTTCACCATGTATGCGGTACTTCGCATAAACAGGTTATTCCAACAGAATAATAAGGAATGGAATAACAATAGCTCTCTTCATGAATATAAAAGAATAATACCCCTTACGAGTACAACAAATAATATCCCTTACCTCAAAAGAAGACTGGATACTGGAATAGTGAGGTAGCAAACTTCTCTTCTTCTTCTCTCTATAATTTCTCTCTATAATAAATGCTCTATAGCTTTAGTGAATTGGGGAGAAATGAAGGAAGAATGAGCTTCTATTTATAGAAAAATATAGTTTCGATAATTGCATGTTTTGTGGCCCGAAATATTACAGTACAATACCTCAAACTTTTCTTTCATTTTTAATTCAGTCATCCAAGTATTATCAAACTTGCACCACCTCCCCTAATAGTAAATCATGTGAATCAATAGTAAATCATGTGACTCAATAGTTCTAAACATGTAAAAAATTAATTACAGTATAGTACCTCCATCTATACCTCCATTTTTAACTTAGTCATGCAAGTATCATCAATCTTGCACCAACTCCCTAATAGTAAGTGAATGTGACTCAATAGTAACTCGTGAATAGTACTCTGACACAAAAAGTGCCCTGAATACCCGATTGAACAATATAATCTCCAAACATCAATTATTATCGAAATAAATGTCGATTTCTACTAACACAAATAATCCCAACACAATGGAACTATCAAATTCATCTTTAATCAACACGAACTTATTCATCACTAATATTATAACTCACAATATTTAACAACCAGGTTATTCCCAAGAAAAGGGGCTTTTACAATAAGGATTTTTCCTATTAGTAGCCTTGATTAGGTGACCAAACCTCTCCTTGGCGTAACTTCTAGACATTGTAAATATTTCAATTTAATAATATGAATAACTTTGTCGTCTCAATTATTGATTTAATAATATATCATATAATGCGGATGATAATGTGATAATAATCGAATCAATAATATGAGAGATATGATCGACAATTCTCAGTAGCAATAATTGAGTATAAGCGAGTGACTTATCATGTAAGCATAAATAACCAATACCGTGTCTACTATGCAACCACGCGTATTCTTTGTACTTTTACTACTGAAGTAGTTCAACGGTTTAAACGGTAAAAATTACGTCGTTATTTTCATAAAAATAATTACGCTGTTTTATTACTACTACGATAATACTTCCGTTATTGGGTTCACTAATGATTGTGTCGTCAAATGCGGATATTCCCGACAAAAAAGAATATTCCCCGACCAAATGAATATTTTATAACAACTTGCATACTTTGAAAAATTTATAAATACTACCCACAACTATAACATTATATCAAATCCATACCATAATATTCAAAAAAAATATTTTGAGAAATTTAAATCTTTATTCGTAAAATTTGGGGTCTCACAATCTCCCCTCCTTATGAAATTTCGCCCTCGAAATTTACGTACGTACCTGGTATGCCGAAGAGATGAGGATACCTTGACTTCATTTCAAATTCTAACTCAAGAGGTATAACCTTGAATGTCGAATATGATCCTTCTTATCAAAGATTTTAACACGTATCTCCTCATACGTTAAATCTTCTGTTATCTCATCTAGTTCTAATTCAATAATGTGGTTCAGGTCATCCACATATTCACGTAATATCGAAACATTAAAAACATTATGAACACGCGACATACTTGGCAATAAAATGAGTCTATAGGCCACAGTTACTACTCAATCGAGGATTTCAAATTGGCCAATAAAATTGAGGGTTGAGATTTCCTCTCTTCGTCGATTCTTACTTCTAAAATAACGCCCTCTTGAACCTTCTTCTTCACATTTAATCAGATTCGGATGTGTAGCTTGAGCGACTTGAACTTTATCGATTAAAGTCAATTTTACTCGTATATTCGTTATCTTCATGTGGGTCCCTAGAGTCTTTAACTCTATCTTCATCATTTGTAAATTATACGAAATGAGTCTTTGTGTTAACAACATCGCACTCGTAAACGCATACGATCTTCTACTCAACATGTCAGCTACCACGTTCACTCTTCCACGATGATATTGAATGGTACGATCGTAATCTTCAACAGCTCGACCCAACGTCTTTGGTGCATGTTACGTTCGTTTTGGGTGAAGAAAAATATTTGAGGATTTTAGAAATGGGTTTTGTATTGGGGTCAATACAAAATTCGATTTCACGCTTTAAGTAGGCTAAGAAGTCTTCAAGAATACGTCAGGAAATTTATTAATAATAGAAATATCATTCAAAACTGTGACTCTCATCCAAGACTTGGATAACACATATAATGAAGGTTTCTCCTAACGAAGCTTCAACCGATAGGTCAAAGTCTAATTTCTCCGGAGTTAAATTTAAACGTTGAACACAACTAGGTGAAATACAAGAGTGGGTAGAACTAGTATTGAATAAGATATAGACTTCGCAAGAGTTTATAATTAACTTATCCATAATAACTTCGTTCGGGTTACTCACTTTTTGAGAAGTCACGAAAAAACGCTCTTCCTAAAACCACCGACTTTGTTTTGTCCGTATCCGCCTTTGGTGCCACCGTCCCAGTTGGACTTGACTTTGGTACACGAAAAAATCGAGCTAGGTGACCTTCTTTTCCACAATTGTAACATGCTTTGGAATGCATCACGCAGTTTAGACTGATATGTCCCTCCCCTCCGCATTTAAAACATACGACCTGCGGTCGTTCTCCTTCCTTCGAAACGGGTGCTGATGCTGCTGTCTTTCCATCATTATTGAGCCTTCTCTTCTTGAAATTTTCACTTTTATTATCTTGGCCATGATTACCTCCGAAGTGGTTACCATTCTTGGCATGATAATTTCCCCCACGAAGGTTATCATTGTTCCGATGGCCGTTGTTACCGGTACGATTATTATCGTTACCTTTTGGTTGGGCTGGTTCATTATCGCGCTTCAATAACAGAGCCCTATTCACTACATCTAAATATAAACAAAGTTTGTGAGAAATGAGGTATTGACGTATCTCGGGTTTCAAACCTCTTAAAAATATTTGCGCCATTCGCTCCTCATTATCTACCAAATGGGATGCAAACCGGGATAACTCCGCAAATTTAACTTGGTATTACCACACGGTTATATTGTTTTACTCGAACTTGATGAATTCCACCTCCTTCATGTGACGAATACTTTTGAGAAAGTACTTGTCGTTGAACAACTCTTGGAACTTCTCCCAAGATATTTTCAGATTCCATTTTCAAACACTGTCACAAAACAAGGGTTAATTGACATATCACATATTATCCCTATACTCTGACCGACCAATTAAATACTAAATAAACTTAGGTAGGTCATACTAATGAAGAATTCTCCGCTCTCCCTCCTAGTTCTTCTCTCACATCTCACCCGGGATCATATCCCTAAGCCTTGATACCAACTGTGACGCCCCCAAAATAGGTATACATAATCCATCTTGAGTCGCCAGATACATGGTACATAAATTCAAATACAACTTAATTATACAACAGTCGTGCAAAATACGACATCATATATACTGTGAGTTTCAATACAAATATTGTAAAGTATATAATACAACAATATTCATACTCAAT
Organism: Panax ginseng; assembly: GCA_020205605.1. Lineage (NCBI taxonomy): Eukaryota > Viridiplantae > Streptophyta > Magnoliopsida > Apiales > Araliaceae > Panax > Panax ginseng. The sequence goes on along the minus strand of CM035144.1, from coordinate 95,207,009 downwards.
TTAATACATGCCATATAAAGTATAGAAGCAAATATTTCTAGTCTCCAAAGGGACACGAGAAGATTTTTGTTCTCTTCATTTTATTGCGGTGCACTTTTGACGCTTTTAGGGTCGGGTTCTCATCACCCTATTGTTGTTCACCAAAATCAATTATTAAGTGACATATAAAATACGACACACACATCTTAGGTCCTCAATACAATTATATATTGCATGTCATGTCATAGTGAGGACTACTAATGCTATCATCTGGACCGTCACTCCATTCCCCGACTAGTCCCAGCTATATTCTCATTTCCTGAAGAGAACAATAAAAGAAAGGGTGAGCTCAACTAGCCCAGTAAGAAATATTATGACTAAGATAATGCAGAATAAATTATCATTAGTCTTCAACAATGTTAAACTGATAAAATACAATAGACATCAACTTTAACTGCAGCGGAACAAGCAATCCATTAGAAGAGTCAAATAGAACATGATATATACTATCTTCTATGATTTAAAATGTTTTCATCAATTTTTATCGCTGAGACTCAGCTTAATAAATAAACCACATAATCGAATCATCCCTGCACTACGGGTCAAGGATATTCATTAAATCATCAATAGTCATGACTATACCGAATAATTCCTAGTCATAATCATACCAAATCCATCTCTACACGTAAGCCAAAGATATACAATAATAAAACCAATAATCAACAATCCATCTTTGCACGTAAGCCAAAGATATACAATTCAATAATCAAAAGTTTAGCTTTGCACGTAAGCCAAAGATAACTTTCATCACCATATAAGCATAAGGATGATGACAATGATATAAGGCATTAATCAAACGAAAACAAGGATAAATATTAAAGACTTTAAATTTATCCAAATATTATCAATCACTTAATAAACTCATAATCTAATATTATTAATATTAGAATAATATTTTAATCATTTCTTAAACTTATAAACAATTTATTTCAATTGTTTATATTTTACCAAATAATGCATTTAATCATTCAAAAATGTCATACTCATAAGATTTCATCACCAATGATCAAATCCTTTATCAAAAGTCTGCATATACCCTATATAGGAATTTCAAGCCATAAAATCCTATTTTCCAACTTTGTTACTTCACATAACATATTTAACTCATAAGTTCGTAACTAAACCATTTTCATGAAAAATACCAAATTAGTCCCAAAAATATTTCTTTTCTGGGATTTAGCAGAATATAGTCCCATAATGAACATATATTTTTCTCTGAATTTTTAAAATTCATTTACTATTTTTCAAAAATAAATTTCTAATTAATTCCTTAAGAAATTAGCTATACCTCAAGTTTAACTCCAGAAATTCCCAAATCTTGGCAGGATCTTGCACATGTTAACGTGAGCTTCCAGTTTAAATTTTATGATCATCGGAATTATAAAACTCCGGTTATAACATTTTTTGTCGGAAAAAACTAAATATTGAAATGGTCATAACTTGCTCATTTTAAGTCAAAATGAGCTCATTTTTGGACAGGAGGTACTTTATACCATATATTTTCATGTCCCAAAAGGATATAATTTTTCTCACAAATTAAGTGGCCAAAACAGCCCTTTTAAATTTCTGGGCAGTAGCATTTTTCTCTTTTGCAGCTTTTGACTCCTTTGGTAAAAACAATCCACACGAAAATCTACAACACCTTTTCCAGTGATTCCACTTGGATAAGTTAGTAAACTCATAGATCTAACTCTAGAACTTGACCACACCCAAAAATTTGAAATATAATAGGAGATATGGTCAAATGAATTTCATGTTCCATTTTTACCAAAATCTGATTTTTAACCCTTTTATGATTTCTAAGAAACTTTCATGTTTTCATATAATAACCAACAAAACTCATCATAACACTTACTAATACTACATATACCCATGATTTTCATCAGTCCAATGCTTTTATTATGACTCTCATCATACTCAACGTAAACAGATCATTTCCACAATTTAATAAGGAATGAATATAAAGGATCATTCACCATGCATGTGGTAATCCACATAGACAGGTTATTCCAACAAAATAATAAAGAATGGAATAAAAGAAGGATTCACCATGCGTGCGATAGATCGCATGCCTGAAAGTTATTCCCAACGAGAATAATAAATAATGGAACCAGTCCGGTAAACGCACGCATGGATATTCCGCGTAATAATAGATAATGGAACCAGTCTAAGCGTAAACGCACGCATGTGATATTTTGACGAATAATAAATAATGGAACCCGAGTCCCAAAACGCATAGACAGGGATATTCAAGCGTAATAAAAATGAATGGAATAATAGAAGAATTTCACTATGTATGCGGTACTTCGCATATACAGGTTATTCCAACATAATAATAAGGAATGGAATAACGTAAGAATATCACCATGTATGCGATTATTTGGCATATCTGAGTTATTCCAATGAATAATAAAGAATAGAATAACAGAAGAATTTCACCATGTATGCGGTACTTCGCATAAACATGTTATTCCAACAGAATAATAAGGAATGGAATAACAATAGCTCTCTTCATGAATACAAAAGAATAATACCCTTTACGAGTACAACAAATAATATCCCTTACCTCAAAAGAAGACTGGATACTGGAATAGTGAGGTAGCAGACTTCTCTTCTTCTTTCTCTCTATAATTTCTCTCTATAATAAATGCTCTATAGCTTTAGTGAATTGGTGAGAAATGAAGGAAGAATGAGCTTCTATTTATAGGAAAATATAGTTTCGATAATTGCATATTTTGGGGCTCTAAATATTACAGTACAATACCTCCAACTTTTCTTTCATTTTTAATTCAGTCATCCAAGTATTATCAAACTTGCACCACCTCCCCTAATAGTAAATCATGTGAATCAATAGTTCTAAACATGTGAAAAAATTAATTACAGTATAGTACCTTCATCTATACCTCCATTTTTAACTTAGTCATGCAAGTATCATCAATCTTGCACCAACTCCCCTAATAGTAAGTGAATGTGACTCAATAGTAACTCGTGAATAGTAACTCATAAATAGTAACTTATGAATAGTACTCCGACACGAAAAGTACTCTGAATACCCGATTGAACAATATAATATCCAAACATCAATTATTATCGAAATAAATGTCGATTTCTACTAACACAAATAATCGCAACACAATGGAACTATCAAATTCATCTTTAATCAACACGAACTTATTCATCATTAATATTATAACTCACAATATTTAACAACCAAGTCGTTCCCAGGAAAGATGGGGCTTTTCAATAAGGATTTCTCCCTATAGGCGCGCAATTAGGTGACCAAACCTCTCATTGGCAGAACTTCTAGACATTGTAAATATTTTAATTTAATAATATGAATAACTTTGTCGTCTCAATTATTGATTTAATAATATATCATATAATGCAGATGATCTTGTGACAATAATCGAATAATAATATGGAGAGATATGATCTGAAAATTCAGTAGCAATAATTGAGTATAAGCGAGTGACTTATCACGTAAGCATCAATAACCAATACTGCGTGTGCTACTATATGCAACCACGCCAGCGTATTCATATATACTTTTACTACCGAGTAGTTCAATAGTTTTAACGGTAAAACTTCCGCCGTTATTTACATATAATTTTGTCGTTTTATTACTACGACAATACTCCCGTTGTGGGTTCACCAATGATTGCGTCGTCGTACGGATATTCCCGACAAAAAGAATATTCTCCGACCAAATGAATATTTTATAACAACTTGCATACTTTAAAAAATTTATAAATACTACCCACAACTATAACATTATATCAAATCCATACCATAATATTCGAAAAAAAATATTTCGAGAGATTTAAATCTTTATTCGTAAAATTTGGGGTCTCATAGTTACTATTCATGAGTTACTACTCACGAGTTACTATTCACGAAGCATGATAATTTTTCTTGTGGAATTTCAACCTTTTAGTTTCGGAGTTACTATTGACGTATACGGCACTATTCACAAATACGACACTATTCACAGAAAAATTAAATTTTCTTTTTTGTGTCCAAGATTGTCTGTTATGGTTCCTATCTTTGATTGGATCTATGTTTTGACCTTCATTTTTGAATTCTGCTCTACAATAGTTTATTATGGAGTATTTTTGAACTTGGATTGTCTAAAATACGAATCCTTAATATTTTTGAACTTGGATTGTCTAAAATACGAATCCTTAATATTCATCATCCTCTGTCCTAAATGATGATATTACTGAATATCTTTGGCATGTAGTGCAAAGATTAATGATTTTATGATGAATATCTTTGGCCCGTAGTGCAAAGATGAACAGGTGTTGAGATGAACATGACCAACTTGTAAGACCCCAAATTATTAATAAATGAAATTTAAATTGCTCTATTTATTATTTTAAAATAGTAAGGGTTGATTTGATTAATGTGGTTAGTTATGGGTAAAAATGCGTAAATATTTCAAGTAAGCAAATGGTTATAAAATATTCATTGTTGTTGTGGAATATTCGTTTGGTCGTGGAATATTCTTGCTGTCGGGGAATATTCGTACGACGGTGCACTCTTGTGTGGGCCCCATAACGGAAAGCGATTGGATGAAGAAAACGACAAGAATAAGTTAGTTATAAATAACGGCGTAGTTATTCTGCATATCACCGTTGAAATACTCGATTGGTTTTAAAACACAATAAAGACACAGGTATTGCACTAATTATTGATTCTTATGTAAGAAGACTACTCAATAATTGTTACTGAGAATTACTTGCTTCGTTATTTATTTTATTGATTTAATAATTGCTACATTGATATTTTATATTCTTATCGTTGTTTCAATAATTGTCATTACACGTATTTTCCATTATCTATAAATAATTCATATTATCTAAATAATATTATTGGATAACATTGTTGGCAATGTCTAGAAAGTTCTGTCTAAGGAGAGGTTAGGTCATCTAATTGCGCGCCAGTAAGGAGAAATCCTTATTGGAAAGCCCCCTCTATCTTGGGAACCGCACAGTTTCACGATGATATTGTGATTACGTAATATTATTTGTGAATAATTAATTATTGATTTATATGATGAGGAAAATATTAATTTTATGTGGATATAGATGGAGAAAATTTTTAATGTGACAATTGTTGAAAATAAATATTTTATTTTTTTCTGATAAAATAATTCATTTAAATATATTATTATATTTTTAATAATATAATAATGGTGATATTTTTACAATGAATGTAGGATATATGAGTATATGAGGAGGAGGAGTATTTTTGTTACTAAAAATATTTAAAATATGTTTTTCATGTTTGTGGACCCCATTTCTTGACTGAAATTTGATTATAGCCTATAAAATCGCTCGTTTGTGGATTTCGATCAATTTCTGTTTGGAATTTGGAAAAACTTAAACTTACAAAGTTGTAGAAAATGAAATTTCCTATGGAAAGGACATGTGGTTCGAATTTTTCTGATAAAAGGGCTATTTATTATGAATTATTGAAGTTCCAAAATTCTGAAATAATTGATTTTTGGAAGTTTAAAATAATTTAAATTAATATTTTATTAAATTTTCTGTTTTGGTGTTCTAAGCATTTTCCTATAAATAGGGTGCTTAGGTTAGAATTAAAAATCACACCAGAAACTGAAGTTTTCTCTCTCTTTCTCTCTCGATATATTGAGCGTATTCTTGTGAGTATTTTAATACTTTGAGTGTTGCTATACGGTGCAAGTTCAAGTCATAGCCTATATCCTGTGTTTCAACTAAAATCTTGCCTTTTACGAGGTAAGGGATATTATTTTTTTTAAAAATGATATTAATTCTTCCAATATCATTATGCCGAAGTATTGATCTAAACTTTTAATCAAATTTGAAACTTTTTATGCCAGAGTTACTATTCACGTATACGGCACTATTCACGTATACGACACTATTCACGAATACGGCACTATTCACAGAAAAATTAATTTTTTTTATTTTCGTCCAAAATATCTAGTGTGGATACTAGCTTTGATTGTATCCATGTTTAGATCATTCTTGAATTTTACTCCATTAAAATTATTATTGAGGTATTCTTGGACATGAATAAACCGAAATACGAATCCTTAATATTTATTCTTTTGTTTCACTTGATTCGTTTTCTTTAAAATATTTTTCATCATTCTCAGTCCTAAATGATGATATAATCAATATTTTTGGCTGTGGTCTAAAAAGATTAACGATTTTATGATGAATATCTTTGGCCCGTAGTGCAAAGATGAGCAGTGTTGAGATGAACATGACTTAATCGATGAATATCCTTGGCACAGTAGTGCAAGGATAACTATATGATTCAAGATGTGCATTGATTGATGTTACGAGGATAAAAATATCATTGATGGACTATTAAATTCATAGATACTTAGTAGATTTCATTCTCTACGTAACTCTTCTATGAATTATTATTTTCATCTGCGAATATTGATCTAAAACTTGTTGTTTATTATATTCTCTCGATTTTTCCTCGTTGAAGACTAACGATAATTTGTTTTATATTATCTTAGTCATAATGTTCTTCTTCGGGCTAGTTGAGCTCACCCTTTTCTTTTTGTTCCATTTTTCTTATCGAGAGGCGAGAATGTAGCTAAATGCAGTCTGTACGGAATGATGGTTATAGAGAGAGTTGTTTAGTAGTCCTCACCATTTTGTAAAATAATGTATAAATAATTGTGATGAGGATTTATTTGGGTATAGATATTGTCTAGAAGATAATATTTGTATTTAAACTCACAGTTTTATTGTTGTATTAATAAAGTTGTAATTGTTTATGTACCATGTATTGACAACTCAGAATGGGTGATGTATACCTATTTTGGGGGCGTCACACAACTGATGAATATCTTTGGCCCGTAGTGCAAAGATGAATATTTGATTCAAGATGTATATTGATTGATTTTACAGGGATAAAATATCGATGATGGACTTTTAAATTCATAGATGATAGTATATTTCATTCTCTACTTAACTCTTCTAATGAATTGTTGTTTCCGCTGCAGTTGTTGATCTAATACTTGTTGTCTATTGTATTCTATCAGATTTTTCCCTGTTGAAGACTAATGATAATTTTTTGTACATTATCTTAGTCATAATATTCTTTACTGGGCTATTTGAGCTCACCTTTTTTCTTTTTGTTCCATTTTTCTTCTTAGGAGGCGAGAATATAGCGGGAACTAGTCGGGGTGTGGAGTGATGGTTCAAGATAGTTATTTTAGTAGTCCTCACTATTCTGTAAAATAGTGTATCAATAATTGTAATGAGGACTTTATTTGGGTGTGGATATTGTCTAGAAGATAATATTTGTATTTAAACTCACAGCATAAGTGTTGTCGTATTTTGTACGACAATTGTAATAATGAAGTTGTAGTTGCTTCTGTACCATGTATTTGGCGACTCAGAATAGGTTGGGTGGATTGGACCTATTTTGGGGGCGTCACAGTTGGTATCAGAGCTTAGGGATATGGTCTCTGGTGGAGATCGGGGAATAGAACTAGGAGGGGAGAGACGAGTAAATCCTTCGCTAGTATGTCCTACCTAAGCTTATTGTTGGTTTGGTCAGAGTATAGGGTTATTATGTTGCATGTTAATTTCTTTAATTAACCCTTGTTTTATGGCAGTATTTAAGAATGGCAACTAAGAATGTTAACAGTGGAGTAAATGAGACCGTGGAGACACCTTTACTCACCAATCAGGAGAACATGCAACAGAAAGACAATGTTCCTCCCAGAAATAACACCACTTGATCGATCGATGAACGAAGGATGTTTAGAAGCTTTTTGCGCTTCATGCAAAATCGCATTTAGGAGACTCGTGTACAAAATACGGGTGGAAATGATAGCAACGCACAGTTTGTCACAGCTAAGCAGTTCAAAGAGTTAGGACCACCAGAATTCTGGGGAAAGCCGGATCAAATTAAGGTGGAGACGTGGATTAAGCAAATTACCAAGATATTCGATGTCTTGGGATGCACGGAGGAACAGAAGGTCCCATTCGCCACTTTTATGTTCCGTAATGAAGCAGATTACTGGTGGGAATCTGTGAAGCATACCAAGCCAACCGCACTCAACATATATTGGGAGACGTTTCAGAAACTGTTCAATGACAAGTACTTTCCTGAAAGTATTCGTCATATGAAGGAGGTAGAGTTTATTAGACTAGAATAGAATAACATGATTGTCCCAATGACGAGGCGAAGTTCATGGAGTTATCCGTGTTCAGACCTCATTTGGTGGAGAATGAGGAATGTATGACGCAGATGTTTCTGAGAGGTTTGAAACCCGACATACGTCAATATCTCATTTCTCATAAATTTTCTCTATATTCAGATGTTGTCAATAGGGCTCAATTATTAGAGCGAGATAACGAAAGTACGTTCAACCGAGGGACCACAACCGAGGTCATACCAAAGGATAAAGAATCGGATCAATGATAACCAACGGGGAGGGAAAAATACGGTTAAAAGCGGTAACCACTCTGGTGGTAATCGTGGACATGATAATAGAAGAAGCGAGTCGGGAGGAGATTTTAAAAAGAAAAGATACAACAATGACAATGCGAAGACGTCAGCACCAGCATCAACTATTCCTAAGGGAGGAGAACGACCACCGGTTACATGCTATAAATGTGGAAAAGAGGGACACATTAGCCCAAACTGTCCACAATAGTTCAAGGTATGTTATAATTGTGGAAAAGAAGGACATATCACTCGAGATTGTACTATAGTGAATCAAGTCCAGCGGGGATGGTGACTCCAAAGGATGTCCCGGACAAGTCAAAATCAGCGGTTCCTGGAAGAGCGTTTGTCGTGACTGGCCAAAATATGAGGAACCCTAATGAGGTGATCACGGGTTAGTTAATTATAAACTCTTGCGAAGTCTATACCTTATTAGATACCGGTTCTACCCATTCATTTATCTCTCTTGCTTGCGCTCAACGTTTAAACTTTAACTCCGGAGAAATTGGACTTTGACTTATCTATGGAGACTCCGTTAAGAGAAACTTTCATTACATCCACTGTTTATAAATCTTGTTTGATCCAAGTTGGCACCATCACAATACCTGTTGATCTTATCTCTTTAAACATACTTGATTTTGATGTGATTTTAGGGATTGATTAGTTAACTACTCATCATGCCAAAATTGATTGCTTTCATAAGGTTGTTAGTTTTCATATTCCTAAGCAACCTGTTATTCGAATTCAAGCAACCAAACCATTGAAGTCAAACTCTTTCATATCAATCCATAAAGTCATTCATTTATTGAAAAATGGATGTCAAGCTTTCTTAGCCCATGTCATGGACTTGAACAAAAATACGTCAGATTTGAATGGTATTTCTGTTGTTAGTGAATTTCCTGACGTATTTCCTGAAGAATTTCATGGCCTACTCCCAGAGCGTGATATTGAATTTTGTATCGACTTTGAACCGGGTACAAAATTCATTTCTAAAATCTTATATCGAATGGCTCCTATTGAACTTCAGGAGTTAAAAACCTAACTGTAGAAGTTGGTACCTGAGCCTATATCTGGTGACTTCCTTTGTGGAATGCACTGAAGCCAAACTCTCTGTAGGGGACGCCATATTCGTGCGGTAGTAAACTGATAGGTGCCATTGTGATGTGCTATCCAAGATTGGGATATGAGTCACAGTTGAGAGCAACCTAAGTCAGTAATCGAAATACATAGTTTTCTAAGCTTAGTTGGTTACTATCGGAGATTCGTGGAAGGATTTCTCGACTCGCTATTCCATTAACTCAGCTGACTCGTAGAGATACAAAATACGAATGGAGCAAGGAATGTGGGAAGAGCTTCGAAGAACTCAAGAGGAGACTCATTTCGGTACATGTTCTGACCATACCATCCTGAAAAAACGAACGTGGTAGCTGACATGTTGAGTAGAAGATCGTATGTGGGTACGAGTGCGATATTGTCGAATATAAAGACCCATTTCGTATAACTTACAAATTATAGAGATAGAGTTAAAGACTCTAGGGACCCATGTGATGATATACGAGTAGAATCGACTTCAATCGATTAAGTTAAAATCGCTCAAGCTACACACCAGAGCTGATGAATATAAAGAAGAAGGTGCAAGAAGGCGTTATTCTAGAAGTAAGAGTCGATGAAGAGAAGAAATCTCAACCTTCGATTTATTGGTCCATTTGAAATCCTCGATCGAGTAGGAACTGTGGCCTATAGCCTCATTTTACCGCCAAGTATGTCGCGTGTTCATACCGTTTTTCACGTATCGATGTTACGAAAATATGTGAATGACCCGAACCACATTATTGAGTTAGAACCAGATGAGATAACCGAAGATTTAACGTACGAGGAAGTACCAGTCAAGATCTTGGATAGAAAGGAGGATGCCCTACGCACAAAGGTTATACCACAAGTCAAGGTTTTATGGAGGAACTATGCTTTTGAAGAAATGACCTGGGAGTTGGAATCAAAAATGAAAGCGAGGTATCCTCACCTTTTCAAAACACCACGTACGTACGTCAATTTCGAGGACGAAATTTTATAAGGAATGGAGGTTGTAAGATCCCAACTTTTTATAAATGAAATTGAATTTCTTCTATTTATTATTTTGAAATAGTAAGGGTTGATTTGATTAATATGGTTAGTTATGGGTAAAATGTGTAAATATTTCAAATAAGCAAGTGGTTATAAAATATTCATTGTTGTCGGGGAATATTCGGTTGGTCATGGAATATTCTTGCTGTCAGGGAATATTCGTACGGCAGCGTAGCTTTGTGTGGGCCCCATAACGGAAAGCGATTGGATGAAGAAAATGACAAGTATAAGTTGTTTATAAATAACAGCGTAGTTGTTACCATTAATACTGTTGGAATACTCGGTGGTTAAAACACAGTAGCACACGGTATTGCACCAATTATTGATTCTTACGTAAGAATGCACTACTCAATAATTGTTACAGTAATTACTGTTCAATATTTTATTTTATTTATTCAATAGTTGTTACGTTGATATTTTATATTATTGTTGTTTCAATAATTGTCACTACACAATATTTTTCATTATCGGATCAATAATTCATTTTATTTGAATAATATTATTAGATAGCATTATTGACAATGTCTAGAAAATTCTGTCTAAGGAAAGGTTTGGTCACCTAATTGCGCGCCAGTAAGGAGAAATTCTTATTGGAAAGCCCCCTCTTTCCTGAGCAGTGCAGTTTTGTCGATGATTGTGATTCTGTAATATTATTTGTGAATAATTAATTATTGATTTATATGATAAGAAAAATATTCATTTTATCTGGATATAGATGGAGAAAATTTTTAATGTGACAATTGTTGAAAATTGATATTTTATCTTTTCTTATAAAATAATTCATTTAAATATATTATTATACTATAGTAATATAATAATGGTGATATTTTTACAATGAATGTGTGATATATGAATAATGAGGAGGAAGAGTATTTTTGTTGCATTAAATGATAAAGACATGTTTTGTGTGTTGATGGACCCCATTTTTGACTGAAATTTGATTATAGCCTGCAAAATCGTCCGTATGTGGATTTCGGTCAATTTCTGTTTGGAATTTGGAAAAAATTTCTTCTGCAAAGTTGTAGAGAATTAAATTTCCTATGGAATGGACATAAGATTTGAATTTGTCTGATAAAAGGACTATTTATAATGAATTATTGAAGATTTAGAATATTGGGTCTGAATTGATTTTGTTATAAAAAATTGTTTAAAACATGTTTTTCATGTTGGCGGGCCCCACTAGCATTTATGAATTGCTAAAATTCAGATTTCAAAGAGTGCGTATAATATTTTTATAAATATTATTATTGTATTTAATTTTCTGTTTTGGTGTTCTAAGCATTTTCCTATAAATAGGGTGTTTAGATTAGAATTAAAAATCACACCAAAACTAAAGTTTTCTCTCTCTATATTATCGAGTGTATTTTTTTTGAGTATTTTGATACTTTGAGTATTGCTATACAGTGCAAGTTCCCTTCAGCGTTATATCCGATATTCAAGTTAGAAGTATTGTTCTTTTGAGGTAAGAGATGTTATTTTTTTTATAAATGATATTATTTCTTTCAATATCATTATGTCGGAATATTGGTAAGATTTTTTTTATGAAATTTTGATCTTTTTATGTCGAAGTTACTATTCACGAGTTACTATTCACGAGTTACTATTCACAAAGCATGATGATTTTTCTTGTGGAATTTCTACCTTTTAGTGTTGAGAGTTACTTATTCACGATACTCGGACTTTATTCACAAATACGACACTATTCACAGAAAAATTAAATTTTTTTTTTGTGTCCAAGATTGTCTGTTATGGTTCCTATCTTTGATTGGATCTATGTTTTGATCTTCATTTTTGAATTCTACTCTATAATAGTTTATTATGGAGTATTTTTGAACTTGGATTATTTAAAATACGAATCATTAATATTTGTTCTTTTGTCTCGCTGGATTCATTTTCTTTAAAATATATTTTTCATCATCATCAGTCCTAAATGATGATATTACTGAATATCTTTGGCCTGTAGTGCAAAGATTAATGATTTTATGATGAATATATTTGGCCCGTAGTACAAAGATGAAAAGGTGTTGAGATGAACATGACCAACTGATGAATATCTTTGGCCCGTAGTGCAAAGATGAATATTTGATTCAAGATGTATATTGATTGATTTTATAGGGATAAAATATCGATGATGAACTTTTAAATTCATAGATGATAGTAGATTTTATTCTCTACTTAACTCTTCTGATGAATTGTTGTTTCCGTTGCAGTTGTTGATCTAATACTTGTTGTCTATTGTATTCTATCAGATTTTTCCCTGTTGAAGACTAAGGATAATTTGTTGTAAATTATCTTAGTCATAATATTTTTTACTGGGCTAGTTGAGCTCACCCTTTTCCTTTTTGTTCTATTTTTCTTCTCAGAAGGCGAGAATATAGCGGAACTAGTCGGGGTGGGGAGTGATGGTTCAAGATAGTTGTTTTAGTAGTCCTCACTATTCTGTAAAATAGTGTATCAATAATTGTAATGAGGACTTTATTTGGGCGTGAATATTGTCTAGAAGACAATATTTGTATTTAAACTCACAGTATAAGTGTTGTCGTATTTTGCACGACAATTGTAATAATGAAGTTGTAGTTGTTTCTGTACCATGTATTTGGCGACTCAGAATAGGTTGGGTGGATTGGACTTATTTTAGGGGCGTCACATAACTCCTTTCCATGGAGCAACATGTAACAACACATGATCTCCAATATCGAATTTCACGTCCTTTCGATGAAGATCAGCACAACTCTTTTGTTGTTCTTGTGAGATTTTTATACGTTGTCGGATCGTTTGAATCTTTTCTGTAGTCATACGTACTAACTTCGGTCCCAACAACTTTGCTTCACCCACCTCACCCCAACATATTGGAGAACGACACTTTCTTCCATACAACGCTTCGAATGGAGCCATGCCAATACTTGCTTGATAGCTGTTGTTGTAGGAAAACTCCACCAACGGTAAGAACTTGCCCCAACTTCCCTTGAAGTCAAGGACACAGAGTCTTAATAAATCTTCAAGAGTTTGAATAATCCTCTCTGATTGTCCGTCCGTCTGAGGATGATATGCCGAACTAAATCGTAAATCCGTGCCCATAGCTTTTTGCAAACTAACCCAAAATCTTGAAGTGAATCTTGGGTCTCGATCAAAAACTATGGATACTGGCATACCATGCAGTCTTACAATCTCGTTTATGTACATACGAACAAGACGTTCAAGTGTATAAGTTTCTCGTATTGGTAAGAAGTGAGCAGACTTGGTCAATCTATCAACAATGACCCAAATTGCATTTATGCCTTAAGAAACCTTGGGAAGGCCATTAACGAAATCCATGGTAATGTGTTCCCACTTCTATTCTGGAATTTCAAGTGGTTGCAATGGACATTTTGGCACTTGATGCTCCGCCTTGACTCGTTGACAACTTAGACACCTTGAGATAAACAGCGTTATCTCTCTCTTCATATTGCTCCACCAAAATGTATGACGAAGATCACGATACATTTTGGTACTCCTGTGATGGATTGCAAACGGTGTGTTGTGCGCCCATCATGATTTATACTTTAAATTAGGGTCGTTAGGAACACAAAGTCCGGAGTTGACTCAAGTAATCCTTCTTCATCGATTCTTGCTTCCCAGATAGCAGACCTTCTTGCACTTTCTTCCTCATACGCATTAGCTCCGTGTCCGTAGCTTGGCGACTTTAACTTTATCAATTAAAGTCAGTTCTACTCGTATATTCGCCATCATTACATGGGTCCTTGGAGTCTTTAACTCTATCTCCATCCTTTGTAAGTCATACAAAATGGGCCTTTGCGTTGACAATATTGCACTCGTACCCGCATATGATCTTCTACTCAATGCGTCAGCTACCACGTTCGCTTTTTCAGGGTGGTATTGGATGGTATGATCATAATCTTTCAACCGTTCAAGCTAACGTCGTTGTCGCATGTTGAGTTTCTTTTGAGTGAAGAAGTATTTGAGGCTTTTATGATCCGTAAAGATCTCCACTTTCTCCCCATACAAGTAATGCCTCCAAATTTTAAGTCATGAAGATAACAAATGCCAACTCTAGATCATGAGTAGGATAATTCCTCTCATATTCTTTGAGTTGCCGAGAGGCATAGGCTATGACTTTTCCATGTTGCATGAGAACACATCCTAACCCTTTGCCCGAAGCATCACTGTAGATGACAAATCCCTCCGAGCCAGATGGTATTGTCAGAACATGTGCTGAAATGAGTCTTCTCTTGAGTTCTTGAAAATTTGTCTCACATTCTTCACTCCAACCAAACTTTGTATCTTTCCAAGTCAGCTGAGTTAATGGAGTAACGATTCGAGAAAATCCTTCCACAAATCTCCGATAATAACCAGCTAAACCGAGAAAGCTACGTACTTCGGTCACTGATTTAAGTTGCTCCCAGCTTTGAATTGCTTCAATCTTTGATGGGTCAACAGATATTCCATGACTTAATACTACGTGCCCAAGGAATGCTACTTCCTCAAGCCAGAACTCGCATTTCTTCAACTTGGCATAAAGCTTGTTTTCACGAAGCTTTTGGAGTATCAGCCTCAAGTGTTGCTCATGATCTTCACAGCTTTTGGAATATATGAGAATGTCATCAATAAAGACGACCACAAAGTGATCCAAATATTCCTTAAATACTCGGTTCATCATATCCATGTAGGCAGCAGGAGCATTAGTCAATCCAAAAGACATGACTAGGAATTCATAATGCCCGTACCGAGTTCTGAAAGCCATCTTTGGAATGTCATCGGTTCTAATCTTCAATTGGTGATATCCAGAACGAAGATCAATCTTTGAAAAATATTTGGCGCCTTGCAACTGGTCAAATAGGTCATCAATGCGAGGCAATGGATATCTATTTTTGATAGTGACGTGGTTCAACTCCCGATAATCAATACAAAGTCGCATACTCCCATCTTTCTTCTTCACGAATAGAATGGGAGCACCCCAAGGAGACGATTTCAGGGACGAATGAAACCGATGTTTAACAATTTCTCGCAGTTGGGTCTTTAACTCCTCAAGTTCAATAGAGCCATTCGATATGGGGCTTTGAAATGGGTTTTGTACCGGGTTCAAGGTCGATACAAAATTCAATTTCACACTCTAGGGGTAGGCCAGGAAGTTCTTCCGGGAATACGTCAGGAAATTCATTAACAATAGAAATATCATTCAAAACTGACATATTTTTGTTTAGATCCGTGACATGAGCTAAGAAAGCTTGACATCTATTTTTCAATAAATGAATAGCTTTATGGCTTGAGATGACAGTGATGGATTTTAATGGTTTGGTTGCTTGAATTCGCATAATAGGTTGGTTAGAAATATGAAAGCTAACAACCTTACGAAAACAATCAATTTTTACATGATGAGTAGTTAACCAATCAATCCCTAGAATCACATCAAATGAAAGTATTTTCAAAGAAATAAGATCGACAGGTAACATGCAGTTACCGATTTGAATCAAACAAAGACTTATAAATCGTAGATGTAATGAAGGTTTCTCCCAACAGAGTTTCAATAGATAAATCAAAGTCTAATTTCTCCGGAGTTAAATTTAAATGTTGAGCACAAGTAGTAGAAATAAAGGAATTGGTAGAACCGGTATCAAATAAAGTATAAACTTCGCTAGAGTTTATGATTAGCTTACCCGTGATCACCTCGTTTGAATTCCTCGCTTTTTAGGAGGTTACGACAAATGCTCTTCCTTGAACTACCAGTTTTGTCTTGTCTGGGACACCCCTGGATGCCTCCATCCCAGCTGGACTTGACTTTGGTGCACGATAAAATTGGACTAGGTGACCTTCTTTTCCACAATTGTAACATGTTTTGGACTACATCGTGCAGTTTGGACTTATGTGTCCTTCCTCTCCACATTTGTAACATACGACCGACGGTCATTCTCCTTCCTTAAAAGCGGGTGCTGGTGCTGACGTCTTTCCATCTTTGCTGAACCTTCACTTTTTGAACTTTCCACTTCTATAATCTTGGCCATGATTACCACCGAAGTGGTTATCATTCTTGGCATGTTGATTCCCTCCACGTTTGTTGTCACCGCTTCGATGACTGCTACCACTGGTATTATTGACTTGTCGGTTGCTCTCCCTTGGTTGGGTTGACTCATTATCGCGCTTCAATAACTGAGCCATATTCACAATATCTAAATACAAACACAGTTTATAAGAGATAAGGTATTGACATATCTCGGGTTTCAAACCTCTTAGAAACATCCGCGTCATTCTCTCGCTCATCATTATCAACCAAGTGGGGCCGCAAACCGAGACTACTTTCGGCAAACTTAGCTTCACATCGCTTTGCACGGTCATATTGTTTTGCTCAAGCTTGATGAACTCCACCTCCTTCATGTGACAAATACTTTCGGGAAAGTACTTGTCGTTGAACAATTCTTGAACTTCTCCCAAGACATCTTCAAGGTCAAGGCAGTTGAGAAAGCTTTACAGATTCCCACCAAGAATCACCGCCTCGCACGCAAATACATGAAGGTGGCAAAGGAACCTTTTGTTCCTGGAGCATCCCAAGACATCAAATATCTTGTTGATCTCCTTTATCCACGCCTCCGCTTTTAAGTGGTTTTGGCTCTCCAAAAACTCGGTGGTCCCAGCTCCTTGAATCGCTTAAATGATGACCGTCCGAGGGTTGTCGGTGTTTCCACCGCATTTTGGATGGGAGCCGCTTTACCGATGTTGCATGAATTGCATAAAGCCTCTGAACATCCCATCGCTCACCATTTCATCGGTGTTATTGTTTTCATGAGGATTATTGTCTTCCCGTTGCACATTACCACAGGCATTGATCGTTGGTGACTCAACGGTCTCATGTGCTTCATTGCTTATCTCAATATTTTCTGGATGCCATTTTCAAATCGCCACAAAACAAGGGTTAATTAACATATCACATATTATCTCTATACTCCTCGACCGACCAATTAAATACCAAATAAACTTAGGTAGGTCCATACTAATGCGAGGAATTTCCGCCTCGCCCTCCTAGTTCTTGTCTCATATCTCAAATGCATGGATCATATCCTAAGCTTTGATATTAATCGTGACGCCCCAAAATAGGTACACATCACCCATCTTGGGTCGCCGATACAAAGTAATCTTGAATACAAATACAAACTAATTATACAACAGTCGTGTAAAATACGACAAAACATAAATTGAGAGTTTTAATAAGAATATTGTCATCTAAACAATATCCACACTCAAAGGAATCCTCAATACATTTATTTTCACACTATTTAACAGAATAGTGAGGACTACTAATATTATCATCTGGACCGTCACTCCGTTCCCCGACTAGTCCCGGCTACGTTCTCATTTCCTGAAGAGAACAGTGAAAGAAAGGGGTGAGTTCAACTAGCTCAGTAAGAAATATTATGACTAAGATAATGCAGAATAAATTATCATTAGTCTTCAACAATGTTAAACTAATAAAATACAATAGACATCAAGTTTAACTATAGCGGAATAAGCAATTCATTAGAAGAGTCAAGTAGAGCATGATATCTACTATCTTCTATGATTTAAAATGTTTTCATCAATTTTTATCGTTGAGACTCAGCAAAAAAAAATAAACCACATCATCGAGTCATCCCTACTAAACGAGCCAAGGATATTCATTAAATTATCAATGGTCATGACTATACCGAATAATCCCTAGTCATAATCATACTAAAAAATTATCCGTCAATACACTACAGGTCACTAAAGACTTTTACCACATCATTTATAACATTATAGGTCATGATTATACCGAAAAATCCCTGGTCATAATCATACCAAGTCCATCTATGCACGAAAGCCAAAGATGACTTTCATCACAATATAAGCATGAGGACGATGACAATGACATAATAATTCAATAAAACAAGTTCAAGAATAAATTTTAAAGATTTATAAGTTAATTTATCCTGAACTCAATAATGTCCAAATTGTCAACATGATACTGCTTTGTGGAGTAAAATTCAAGAATGTTCAGAAGAATATTTTCATGAAAAGATACTGCATGAAGCACAAATATCAAGGATATTCCACTAATTTTATGGAGTATAGAAGCCAAAATTTTAACCAAATGAGTATCATAGAATATATGAAACCGCAATGGATTTTCACCGCCATGCGGAATCCACGTCAGATGCATCGTTTTTTACAATTTAATAAGAAATGAATACGAAGGGTCATTCACCATGCATGTGGTAATCCACATGTATGTGTTATTCTAACGTAATAATAAAGAATGGAATAATGTAAGAATTCACCATGCATGCGATAGAATCGCATGCATGTGTTATTCCAATGAATAATAAATAATGGAACCGTGTCATGCGTAAACGCACGCATGTGATATTCCAACGAATAATAAATAATGGAATAAGAAAAGACTTCACCAGTACATGTGATAGTATCGCATGCATAAAGTTATTCCAACCTAATAATAAATAATTAACCAGTCATGCGTAACGCATTGCATGTGATATTCCAATGAGAATAATAAAGAATGGAATAATGTAAGAATTTCACCATGTATGCGGATTGCAGATATACAAAGTTATTCCAATGTAATAATAAGAAATGGAATAATGTAAGAATTTCACCATGTATGCGGTACTTCGCATATACAGGTTATTCCAATAGAATAATTAAGAATGGAATAACAAAAGTTCTCTTCATGAATACAAAAGAAATAATACCTCTTACCTTGTAAAGAAGAGTACTCCGACAGGTAGGGCGAAAATATACTTGAAGAAAACTTGCTCTACGCTCAAAGCTTTCTTAAAACTCTAAAGAAATACGCTCAAGATTATAGGAAAGAATTCTCTGAATTTCTGTTGTGATTTCAATTCTAACTAAGCATCCTATTTATAGAAAAATAGAAAGGATATTATGCAATAAAATATAATAATATATATATATATATATATATATATATATATTATTTAAAATCTAATAAAACAATTAACTTTATAAAAGTATTCTGCTTTTATATAAAAGATTTTACTATGCAAAACACTATCTTGAGATACTATGCAAACACTATGCATAATAAAATATATTATATTCTAATTATTGTCTAATAAAATAAATAACTTTATAAAAGTATTCATTTTTATAAAAAAGATTTTACTATGCAAAACATTATGTATAATAAAATATATTATATTCTAATTATTGTCTAATAAAATAAATAACTTTATAAAAGTATTCTGCTTAATATAAAAAGTTTTTCTGCTTTTATTACATTAATAATACTAATAAAACAAAATTTATATATAATATATATATATATATATAAACTTCGTGACTTCATAAAAAAGATACCTCAATATATTTAACAACATTTATCATCATTATTATAATTCACAATATTAATAGATCGTCGTCGTTCCTGAAGAGAGGGCTTTCCAATAAGGATTTCTCCCTATCGCTGTGTAATTAGGTGACCAAACCTCTCCTCGCGTAACTTCTAGACATCGTTAATATTGCAAATAATAATATTAATAACTTTGTTATCTCAATTATTGATTTAATAATATATAAAATATCGACAATAATTGAATCAAATAACGTGAGATACTATGCAACAATTATCAGAGTAATAATTGAACAAAACCGAGTGACTTCTCACGTAAGCATCAATAATCAATACACCAAAAGTATCTACTACGCAACCACGCCAGACATCGTATTTTTTAAACAAGGGTGTTTCAACATTTAATGGTAAAACTTCCGCCGTTATTTTCATAAAAATATTTTTATCGCTTTTCTCAATCCGATAATAATTACATTGTGGGGGTCCACTAATAATTGTGTTGTCGTCTGCGAATATTTTCTCATTAAAAACGAATATTCCCCAACCAATCGAATATTATATAACAACTTGCTTACTTTTCAAAATTTCTAAATATTACCCACGACTATAACATTACATCAAATTTACTCCATAATATTCAAAAATAATATTTATTGAAAATTCATCTTTATTCATAAAAGTTAGGGTCTTACATTTTATTTATTAGTTAAACAAATTTAGTAGTTTAATTTATATTTGACCCGTTTATATTTTGGGTTATAATTTTTCTAATTTTATTTAATTTATGATTTAATTTTTTTTCAACTAGTCGTAGGAAAATAATTTAGCATTATAAATATGTTACCTTAGAGTTTTTTGAAATACAATATTTGGCAATTATTTGAATTTCTCTTAAAGAGTTTTTATCTTTTGATATTAGTATAATAATTAACCATTTACAATCATATTAAAACATTACAATCTAACTATTTTTCGCGAGAATAGATCCTCTATTCTTAATTTTTCTGTCTCCTTGTGTCCCTTCATTTAAATTTTGACACATAGTCTCTTATTTAACATTAATTAATTCTAAAATTAAATAAAAAGACATGTGTCAAAATTTAAATAAAAGGACACAAGGAGAATAAAAAATTTAGAGACAGAGGATCTGCTCTCATTTTTCGCTATGTCAAACCTTTTTTTCTTCACAGGTTCAAAATTTATCATTCGATTCAGTAGCCGATTCTTTTATGCCCTTGAGATGAAATGTATTACAAAATTAAATTGTAATAATATAAGTTTTCCAAAAATATATATATATATCGATCTTACCCTCATTTGTTTAAAAGATATTCTACAAAAAAAAAAAACTTTAAATAAAATGGCTTGTACTTTTTTTTAATATGAGTTAATAAATTAAAAAGAATAAAATCAAATGACAAAATAATTTGGAAATTGATATTTTCTTATAAATTTTTTAATATTTTTTATATACAAAATATTTTATATAATGATAATTTTTACCGTCGCAGCGATACTTTTTCTGCAAAACTCTTGGCTAGCATAGTTGGGGGGAAAACTGAGAATTTTTGAGTGGGGTCAGTTTGACTCAAGAGAACAATTTTCTCGCACAGCTGGTTCCCACACTACTCTACTACAGTCTCTACTACATATACATACATACATATTTGTACAAAGAATCACGAGAACGCCACTCACTAACCGACAACACACTGTATTTTGTCCCCATCCTCTAAATCGTCCTCATCGGCGCAGTGGCATTCCTGTAATTCTACCTACCGCTTTGTCCCTAACCATAGCACGTGAAAATCCCGGAAGCTACGTAACATACATACATTCACTTTTCGTCTACAATTAAAATAAGAAATTAATATTTTTATATATATATATATTTCATATTATTACGTAATAGTTTTTTCTCACGTAAAAGAAAAATGAGTCATACCTTTATAAAAAAAAATAAATCATATAAAATATAAAGATTAAAAATTCACGTAAAAATAATGATCATCTAAAAATATACCATTTCTGTCCCAAAATTAAATATACACTACAAAAAAAAATAAAATAAATATACACTACAATAATAATATTTCAACAACTTTTAATTTGTTTATAGTTTAAATCATGGGTAAGTTTGTCTTTCGCACAAGTTACATCAAAATAAAATAGAGAGATGATATTAATAAAATATAGATAAAAGAACTATTATTATAATAATAATAATAATAGAATGGAAATATATTGTGTTGAATATAAATTACGATTAATGACTAATGATAAGCTGTAAGAAATAAGACAGAATAATAATATAAGATATTTTTTATTTTTTCTGTCTCATATATTTACATATATAGCATTTAATATTTCCCTATAAAATATTTAAAATAGGGAGTTTCAATTTTCAAATACCCGAGTCCATCTACTAAACGACAACCCATCGAGTCGTCCAAACGTAGCGTGACTAGATACTGACACGTGTACGGTCCGATCTGTAGTACGGACTCCATGCTGCAACAACTTGGAACTCAAGAAGCTCTCTAACTATGGTTAAGTGTTTACCGACCATGGTTTAACCTGCCGCCGCTTTTATCAAAATTTTTTAATTCCGTGTTCGACCTTTCTCTCTCTTCTCTACTTTATCTCTCTTCTCTTACTTCTCTACTTTCTCTCTCTACTTTCTCTATCTAGAAATGAAACTGTAGCACACCGTATAAGACCCACCCTCGTGCCCCCGTCGTGATTCTTGACTAGCCGATTGTCGTAATTATCAGCGTTTGCATTTCTCGCTCTACTCAACATGAGACGGAGTTTCTGTATGAACACCCCGCTGTGATTTTCTAGGAAAGTTTGGTTAAAATTTCTAGTTTTCTTGGGAAATTAATCCTAATTAATTTCTATCTGAAAAAAATAGCATCTTTAAATTATGTTCGAAGATTTGTCAGAGTTGGAGAAGTGAAGTTGGCTCTTCTTGTTTGTAGATGACACCTAATTTGAAACCCTAAGTAGCTGAATTTGGATCATTTTGGAGGAGAGAGAAAATGGTTGAGTTTGAAAAACCATTAGGAGTTTCAGTATCAGCTGAAGAAACTAGTGCATGTTCTTCAGGTAATCAACCCGCAATACCACCACAAATACCAGCAAAGAAAAAGCGAAATCTTCCCGGAATGCCTGGTATGAATATTCATAAATAATTCAATAATTTCATTTATGGAGTACTTAGTATAATGTTTATTGATGATAATGCTAAAAATTGATGTTGCAGATCCGGATGCGGATGTGATCGCGCTATCGCCTAAAACTCTACTTGCTACGAACAGATTTGTTTGCGAGATTTGCAGCAAAGGATTTCAGCGGGATCAAAACCTTCAACTTCACCGGCGAGGGCATAACTTGCCATGGAAACTAAAGCAGCGAACGAGCAAGGAGATAAGGAAGAGGGTGTACGTTTGTCCGGAATCGAGCTGCGTTCACCACGATCCGTCTAGAGCGTTGGGAGATCTCACCGGAATTAAGAAGCATTTTTGCAGGAAACACGGCGAGAAGAAGTGGAAGTGCGAGCGGTGCTCGAAGAAATACGCCGTACAGTCTGATTGGAAGGCGCATATGAAGACTTGTGGCACTAGAGAGTATAGATGCGATTGCGGAACTTTATTTTCTAGGTTTAATATACCTTGTTTTTCACATTATATTTAATCTGCTTGATAATGGAGATAAAATTATTGATTTTTTTGGTTTCTGATTTTTAATTTAAAGGAGGGACAGCTTCATTACGCATAGAGCTTTTTGTGATGCATTAGCTCAGGAAAGTGCAAAATCTCAACCGGCGGCAATTGCTAGTAGCTCTGAAGATACTATGAAAGCTGAGGTTATTCTGCCGCCACCGCGACCGCCACTGCCACTGCCACTGCAGCCGTCCAGTCCACCGCCACCTCCACCTCTCACTCCGTCTACCGGAGTTTTGTCTCCTGTTCTGTCAATTCAAAGCTCAGGTAAACATAATCCCCTCTATGTTAATTGTCCACATTGTACAAGTCAAACTTGGATGTCATTTTTATCTGTTTTTACATGTTCCCATAATTTCAAATTGTTTTGTTCACTAGTACATAAGTAATTCACTAGAGTTATTTTATGGTTAGAATTTGTCTATTAGTGAATGCATCTGAACGAAGATCTTTCTTTATTGAAAACTTTAAGAGTGAATAATAAATTAGCAGTTAAAATGAGCACGAAGGACGAAAAGTCATTAAAAAGAAAGATTTGAGTGCGTGAGAGAGAAAGGACGCCATGATTGCTCATCTTTTGATTGCTTCAATTACAAAAGTTTCTTATGCTATATATATTGCGTGACAGAACTAAACTAGTTAAACCAACTTTTAAAAAAGAAAAAGCCCCCTTTCTTTTCTTGATTCTGATGAATCTGATCAACTTTTTTTTTTTAATCAGAGTTACCGGATAATCCAACTGGGGTTTTACAACAACCACTGCCTACCACCAAGAGCGCAAGTGGCTCCTCCACCTCCAGTGGCGGCAATGTAAGTAACAGCAGTGGTGTTTTCCCAAGTATATTTGCATCAACCTCGGCTCCAGCTGTAGTCTCGCAGTCCTCCCAGCCACCCACTTCATACACCGAGCTCCTCTGTGCCATGCCTACCCCTGAGCCCATAGAACCCATGTCGCTTTCTCTCTCCTCCTCCCTGTATTTCTCCAACAATGCGTCGTCCATATTCCCAGTCTCCGACCCGACCCGGTACAAGCCATCATCGCAGCCCGCTTTATCTGCTACCGCATTGCTACAAAAAGCAGCTCAAATGGGTGCAACCTTGTCGAATTCCTCTTCATTCCTTCGCGGTCTCGGGTTGGCAATGTCAACTAGTCCATCTGACCACCAAGATAACATGTCCACCGCACAAGCACAATGGAACGGTGGCAATGCAAAGACTGAGAGCAATAACCCAGTGGCGGCTGAGCTTGGACTGGGTTTTCCCTCTGATAATAGAGGATCAAATTTAACAAATTTGATGATGGGCGGTTCATCATCATCATCATCTTTGTTTGGGAACAAGCCCACTACTCTTGATCTACTTGGACTTGGAATAGGAGGTGGTGGAGGAGGAGCTTCCTCGGGCGGCTATTCGGCCTTTTTCAATTCGATTGGAGGTGGGCTTGATGGTTCATTTGGAGGGGTGAGTTCTACTGCAGAAAATTGGGATGACCCATCAGATAGGAAGCCCGCTCTCCTTTGATGGAGAAATCATGGAGGGAGGAAGAGTTAATCTTTTTGTTACGTCTTTGTAAGCTATGTGGAGTATTAATTTATATCTTTAGAGGGCTAGTTTTGTTAGGATCCGAAGTTTCATTTCAGATGTACTACCGGTAAGGATGGAAAACTGGAAAGGCGTTCTAATATTGGGCTCTCATTTATGGTCATGTCTTCTTCCTAGTTAATAGTAAAGCAGTAATATAGAATCAGATACAGAAATTCTTAGCTAGCTGATGCTACTACTAAGTAGCTTTTCTTCTGTTCATTTAATTTACTCCATTTTTCTGCTGCCCCCATCTCTCTCTCTCTCTCTCTCTCTCTCTCTCTA
Organism: Panax ginseng; assembly: GCA_020205605.1. Classification (NCBI taxonomy): domain Eukaryota; kingdom Viridiplantae; phylum Streptophyta; class Magnoliopsida; order Apiales; family Araliaceae; genus Panax; species Panax ginseng. Next base: position 95,181,458 of record CM035144.1, on the reverse strand, counting down.
TATATATATATATATATATATATATATATATGTGTGTGTGTGTGTGTGTGTTTTCAGTTTCTTGCAGGAGTAACCACAGCTCTACTTGGAGGGTTAATGATGATGATTTGATAGGAAGAGAATATGCTTAATGATATAATAATGCCAGGGACCAGGCTAGTTGAGGGAACTTTGTAGCCCCAATGCAGACTGTTGAAGAATTGGTAAAATCATTATTTGCCTATTAAGGATGGACCATGTTTGCACTTTGTAGGAAAGGAGATTAGGCTTACCAAAAATGCTAGTTAATTATATTAGTCAAAATTGTCTAATTAATCTGAATAAAATATTTACAAGTTATTATGCTATATAATTTAATAATATTTTAATAAATATATAAATTAGACATTTTTTTACCATTTACTCAACATTGCATTTATTGTCCTAATGAAATAGGTACTTCGACCGGCCATAATATAATCAGTAATGCTAGGCAGACAGGAAAAAGGGACCGGATTATTGGATAGGTTTTTTTTTTTTTTTTTTCTAGTAACTTTTAAAAAATGTATAATATTTATTTTAACAGGAATTTTTATAAAATGTAATGTTTTAAGTGTAATTTGAATACATATACAAATACAGAATTATACAGTCTTGTTATCTTGATATTGAAAAAGTCTAGCCGGACAGGGAATTAGGACCGGATTATTGGACCAGTTAATTTTTATTTTATTTTATTTTTATTTTATTTATTGTGACTCTCAAAAAATGTATAGTATTTATTTCAATAGAAATTTTTACAAAATATAGTGTTTTAGGTATAATTTGGATACATATACAAATACAGTATTTGTATACAAATACCTTGTATTTGTATATATATCCAAATTACACCTAAAATACTATATTTTGTAAAAATTTCTCGTTAAATAAATACTATATATTTTTAAGTCACAATAAAAATAAAAATAAAAAAAAATTAACCGATCCAATAATCCGGTCCCAATTCCCTGTCCGCGTAGCATCACTGCTTGATATTATTATGTAGCCTGTCAATTTCAAGTTTTATATATATATATATATATATATATATATATATATATATATATATACTATATAATACTATAAGATTGATTTTTAAACAACATATAAATCTTACAATAAGTAGTAGTACTTTTTAGACTGTTTATAATATTCATCTTCATACTGATTAAAATTAAAAGATTTTATATTAATTTTGAGTTCAAATATCACAAATTAATTTTAAAAATTAATAATGATATTTTAAAACAGAGGAAATGCTATTTTTGTGGCGCAACATTGGTTCATTGAACCTACTGATTTGGATATCCATTCTGTAATATATCGAAAGGTAAAAATGATACTGCTTTGTTTTTTTTTAAATTGAGGTTTTAGGAGTAAGAATATAAATTAATAATATAATTAATATTTTGTTCAATTAATTTAATTTAGTATTCAATCTCACTATTGCCTTTCAAAAATTATTGAAAAATAAATAAGTAATTAAAGTTTAGAGCTAATATATAAATAAAATTAATTATTTTTAACGAATAAAAATTATAATTTTCTCTAAAACACATATAAAAAAGGAGGAGCAATGAATATCACGATTTGTAGTGGTAATACAATTATATTATATGCATACTGCCCTTGATTGATTAGTATAAATAATGTACTCTTTTTTTCCTCTACCAAAAGAATTCTTATTTGTAAATTTTATAAATATTAAAAATTTATTATTATTTTGTTTATGCTTGAAAATAATAAATTGTTAGTTTGATAACAATGACATGGTAATGAACTTGAGATACAAATTTGAGATTAATGTTGTTATATATTGTGAGTATTTAGCATAAAGTTAATTTTGGTCAATTAACTAATACAGTATTGACACACAGGCGGGAAGTGATCTATTTCTGCGTGTCAACACTGTTTTGGTCAATTAACTAATTTATCATGAAATTAGCTCCACAGTAGTAACTGGATCCTTATATATTAAGAATAAAATACATTAACCACCCCTGTAGATAACCATTATAATACTCACCACCCTTCAAGTTTTTTAAGTAAAAGTCAGTACCCCCTGGTCTATAATATGTGACATTCACTACCCTTAATATGATTGACCAACTAATATTCAAAAATATTTTTAATATAATATCTAATATACCCTTCAAGTTATAATGTTTAATATATCCACTAAATATAAATTTGTATGTTATAATTTTTACTTAACTTGATCAAATTAATTAATTATGAATTTGCACAATAAATAACATAAATGTCAAAAAATAATAAATATTTATTTTATCAAGAATATAAAATCATACACTTTTTGCTAATTAAATTTCTTAAAGATTAAAATTTACGTAATATACATTTAAATATATTTTTTGTAATTAAAAAATAAAATTTTAATAAACATAAAAGTATAAATTAATGCCAAAAAATTATAATTATTTTTCCAAATATTAAAATTTACGTAAAATAAACTTATTATTACATAATGAATCTTATTATTCATATAAAAAGTATTAAAATTATATTAATTATTTTTCTCAAATATTAAACTAGACATTAGTCACATTTGAACATAATTATTTACAATAAAAATGATAAATTTTATTACTCAAAAAATGAAAAATACATTAAAAAAAATTCTTTTAATAAGATAGAGGTAGTAATAAATATTATTATATTTTCTTTTATTCAATGTTTTATAAAAACAACATCAATCAGATACTAAAAAATATAATTAAAATCATAAACATCCCAAATTTTGACATGTACTCAAGAAAATTTAACATATAAAAATAATAATATGAAACTAATAATTCAAATAATATTTTTTGTTGTTAAACACCAAAAACTAAACTATCAACATACTTAATCACTTTAATTAGAAAACCTCCATTAATAATTTAATTTAAAATTTTTAATATTTGTATCACTTATCCAAAAATATGTGTTAATTAAATTAAATTATTTGAATGAGATAGTCTTAATTACAAATAAAACTATAATTAAAATGTATTGTATTAAAAAAGAATAATTAAACATATATATTATTCAGGAATTAAAATTTGATAACATACAAGGGTAAATATATAATTTTATCTATTTAGTCACTCCTAAAAACTTACAGGGGTACTAACTGTTACTTAAAAAACTAGAGGGGAGGTGAGTGTTATTATGATTATTTAGAGGGGGTGTCACTATATTTTATTCTATATATTTTGTTAGGAACTGCATGTTTAATTTGATGATGAGATACTATTAATGTATATTTTTTCAGTAGTTTTTGTAAAGTTCTTAATAAGAATATGATGTACAAGAACTTATAATAAAAAAATCAACCTTGTTATTTTGATCTTATGAGTTGGGTTGTTGTATAGATGATATGATTAAATTGATCGTACATTATTGTTGAACGATCGTAAAGCTTCTATGACATTTTGTAAAGTTATTAAAGATTGCAAAGTTAGTTATGCTATCTTAGAGCATTGAGTGAAAGTTTGCAGAGTTTGCCGAAAGTTCGCAGAGTTAAGTCAAGATAACAAACCCTACAACAATTTCATAAAGTATGCTCAAGTATCGTAGAGAGCCAATCTTAGAATAGATCGTAGATAATACATCGTAGAGTGCCTCTCAACTCGTAGAACAAGCTATCGTAGAGTAGAACATAGAGTACAGAACATTGAGTGTATCAAGCTAATTACTCTACGATCTAGCTACATGAAACTCTACGATCAGTCAAAGTTGTCGTAAAACTTGTCAGATTTGTCATAAGACTGATAATAAAGAGCCTTACAAAGTGAAGAACTCGTGATGTTTGTCACTCATCTTAAGTTCAAAAGAAGATCAAATGGTAATTGTGTCTAACAACTAGTTTGGCGATGTGACAACACCCACGTGGTAGGTGAAACACAAGTCTAATGTGACATATCACAATCGAAAGTAAGCTGACACATTCTTCCTGAATGTCAACATCAGAGATTTTCTAGGATCAAAGCATTAAATACTGGGTCCGGGAATCCTAAGATATCAGTATCTTAGGACTAACGACTAAATACATATGTATTTATTTTTTTTTTTTTAACCACAATTATCAAAATAATAAATAAAAAATAATAAAGCAAGTTTGAACAAAAAACTGTAAAAAAATATATATTTTTTATTGCAAAAATACTATAAACAGTTTACAGTGTTTTTGCAATAAAAAATATACTTTCTTTTACATTTTTTTGTTCAAACTTGCTTTATTATTTTTTATTTATTATTTTGATAATTGTGATTAAAAAAAATTTTAAAAATAAAAATAAAATAACACTGTACCGGTTAACGACCGGTACAACACCTCCCCCCAATTATTAAATACTAGTCCAACGGGAGATTCTCGAGGTGGTCTATAAAAGGTAAAAGAGATTCAAGTCAACAACTCGAATCATCAATCATCAAGCTAAACCTCTATCAAAGTTCTAAGAGTTCTACTATACGAAAAGCAAATAATTAGTTCTGCTACTAAGTCTTCAAAAACCGAGCTTAAACGCAACTTAGTAGCACCTAAGACAAACATCTTTCAATAGTGATTCGATGGTCTAACTGATTTTTGCACTAAGCCTAAGTGACTTGAAGAGATCTTAGTGATATGGTCTTAGTGACATCTGCGAGACTAAGTGACTCAAATGAATCTTTGTGATTCAGTTCTATAATAGATCTTATTGATATAGTCTTAGTGACCCTCAAACATCCTTAGTTTCTTACTCGCTGAGTAGAAGAGTGGACTATGAGTCTTTTATACTCCGAACCACTTAAAATCTGTTATGTTATTTATCTTTCAGTATTTGTATTTCTGTCATTATCTGTTATATCTATTTGTGTCTTAAATTCACAAGAATTAAATTCAGAGCTGGGATTTCATTAAATCTTTGAAGGGGTTTTCAGACTAATATTCCACGGTGCTTAATTAATAATCTGATAATACATCTTTAACAAACAAAAGTTTTTAAAAGATCTATTCAACCTTCTTTCTAGATCTTTTTGTGTCTTTGGAAAATAACAGATTCTTTTATAGAATAAATAATAATAAATGAAATTCTTTTGTAAAACAAAAAAAGTAGGAGTACTAAACAATGTTAACCTAATTCCAAAAAAATATATAATAACATAAAAAAAGCTTACAAAAATTAATGTGCTTCATGGACTCATGATAATTAGCCTCATAGTTTCAATTTTTAAGAAAAATTATTTTACATATTATTATTTTGCTAATATATTTTGGAATTATGATATTTTGCCATCTGGCCTATTGCTTGATGTTTGATTGTTGATTCCAAGTGTGAACAGGGGCCATCTTGTTGTTTTGACATGTATAATATCAAAGGGATATGAAAATGGGTGTTGGGTTAGGGCCTCAAAGTACCAGTCAAATCTTGAACTTAATTACAAAGGAAAAGGGACCATTGGCATTGGGGTCCAAGTCAAATACTAGTAGTAGTACATAGCAGAAGGCAATTAATTGCAAGACCAAACTTGTGTCCTTGTTTGATTGATAGAGTAATTAAATGGTTAGGAATATGATGGCTCCTTGCCTCCTCATGTGCTGGTCTGATCTGGTCTAGGAGTAATTGTCTACACCAAAACATACTGTCATATTTCCTCTTTCTAAGAAGTAGGCACATGGCAAAAATCCCTTGTTATTTAGAGTAACAAATAGGTTTTAAATTTAATGTTGCAATTTACTATGTTTTATACACCTGAATTTGAACCTAAATTTTAACCCTGAAATTAATTATATAGACCTAGTCTTTTAGGTTGACAAACATATTCAAAGGTTAAAATCATGATTTTTTTTTAATATGACAATGTCTTAAATTATAGAGAAATGAACTATTTGATTTAGGGGATTGTCTTGAAAACAATGAACACTAGTTGCCTTTGATTTGATTGCATGCATGCAATTGGTTTTAGGATGGGGGGTTATTTCAGTCATTTTGAATGCATTCGGTAAATATTTCAATATAATGTTTAAGGGAACTGATATTTTTACATAATTCGCCTCAAGTAAATAGTTAAAGGACCACACATTTATATTATGTAAAATTGTGTGAATATACCAGTTTTCAATGTTAAAACATACGTAAAATGGTGTTTAATATTCAAATCTCGAGCTATATAATATAATGTTAGCAAGTAACAATGGATCGGATGAATGGTTAAAAAAATAAAAGAAAAACAATTATGAAAAACACAAAATTTGTGTGATTACACCAAAAAAATAATGCAGGATCCTTTGTTATATAACGCGATACAAGAAAAGCTAATTCACTCAAAAAAAAAAATACAAAATTATCTTGTTGCAACTAGTAGCTATTACAATTGTAACTGAATTAAATTAAAGCTAGGTTCACCAATAACATACGACACAAATTGGACCAATAGTTACGAAACACTTTTAAAATTTTATTTTATTTTGGTTCAATCTCCGTTTTATATTTTTATTTCAACTCTTTGCTACATTACTAGAACCAACGGTGATTGATTTATTTAACAGATTAGGCTCGAATCGGATCCGGTTAATATGAAGTTAATTTTATATTAAATTGGTTAATTGATCAATACAGTATTGACACGAAAAAAGAGAGATCACCTTCCGGCCCGACATTATATTAATTAATGGCTTAAATATGAATTAGTATCCTAAACTATAGGTCATATTCCACTTCGGTGATTCACCTTTCAATTTTGTCAATTAGATGATTAAACTATCAATTTTTTTCAATTGCAACAAATTGAACATGCCACATCAGAAATTGCTGACGTGACTAATTGTGTGGGACCTTAAGAAAATGATGTGTCAAAAATAATAATTTTTTAATCATTAAATAAACAAATCTGTTTCAATAAGGAGCAAAATAGTCAAAACCTAATTTAACAATGCACCCTTGGTGCATGCATAATCGGTTCGCGGAAGTAATAAAAAAGGCGAGCCTTCTTTGGTATGGTTGAAATCCGGTGAATGTGATCGTATTCAAACATCATGTTCTCGACATCATCATCGCCGATTAGTGATATCAAAGCTTCAAGGCCTCCGCCAGCAACCGATACTTCAATCAAAATTGGGCGCTTAAATTGCATAAGAATTTACCTTGGTGACAATGTCGATATATTTGACGTTATGATCGATTTATTGTTCTTGGTAAGCGCCACCGCATGAGGTGAGTTGGGTGAATTGCTTGTCGTAAGACCTAGTCTCAAATCTACCGTAGAATCGACCATTAGCTTAACTTTTGTTTCAAGAGGAACGGCCGAGATCCGGGTTGTCAAGCGAGGCTTCGTCGATGAGTGATTTTTCGAGATTTTTTCTTGCCAGAGTCTCGATCCGGGAAGGCTTGGCGCGGAGGTAGATGGAGACGACGAAGGAGGTCGCCTGGGAGCCGGAGAGGTAGTTTTGGGGTTAATGGATTCGGATCGGTTAAGTGGGTTTGATCTGGGCGTACTTTCGCCTCAGAACAGTAATTTTCTCCATTGGAATGTTAAATTAGGTTTTGACTATTTTGTCCCTTATTTAAACAAATTTGTTTATTTAATGATTAAAAAATTATTATTTTTGCCACATCAGCTTCTTAAGGTCCCACACAATTAGCCACGTCAGCAATTTTTGACGTGGCGTGTTCAATTTGTTGCACTTGGAAAAAATTGATAGTTTAATCATCTAATTGACAAAATTAAAAGGTGGATCACCGAAGTGGAATATGACCTATAGTTTAGGGTACTAATTCATATTTAAGCCTTGATTAATTGACTAAAGTTAACTTCATGTTAATCACACCGGCTGGAATCACACTTGTAAATGAAAGAAGCCGGATATAATACATTTTTTTCAGTCCATCGCTCTATGGGCCCTTGAATTAATAAAGGATCAATTACATATTCTATTATATTTTTAAAAATAATTACAACAATAGTGAACTCATAAAATATTTACACAATATGTACACTTTCATATTTATTTATAATATCAGTGCAATTAGAATTCCTTAATTTAGGGAATTAGTATTCAATTAGAATTCCTTAATTTAGGGGATTAGTATTAATTTACTTATTAAATTAAGTAATTAATATATCTACATATAAAAATAAACCAAAGTGGCGTATATATGAAGCAGGCCGACGTCTTCTTGACAGTTCTCGATGTCCCACCACACCGACGTCTTCGCCGCCATGTACTGACCTTCTGCTGTTCCTCCTACTACAATATTCCTATAGTTCCAGATAACATATTTGTCGTTGAGTAGCACAAGTAAAAGTATACGCTCGAGGTATGGAAATTGGGTACCACAAGATCCACGTTAGCGCCCACGAGACTCCTGCATGGCGTCTCTCGTCTTAAAAGCGTCACCATCGTCGACTCTTTTACGTTGATCTTCATTAATTGTGGTGTTGGAGTTTGAAGATGAAACAAAGTAGGCAGGTAGGCCGACCAGAAGAGAAGGTGGTAGTTAATAAGTAGTGTTTGTTAATAATTTGAATGGGGGGAGTTTATGAGTAATAATTTGGTGACCAATTCAGTGTTATTAGGTTTCTAATTTATTTTTAAAAAATCTATTATAGATTTTTTTATTTAATAGTGCAATTGGTAGCTAACATTTTATACAAATGTAACCAATTCAGTTTTATTGGGTTACCAATTAATTAAAAAAATCTATTGTAGTTTTTTTTTATAATGCAGTTGGTAGCCAAACCTTAATACAAAGATAACCAATTCAGTTTTATTGGGTTACCAATTAATTATAAAAAATCTATTATAGATTTTTTTTTTCATAGTGCAGTTGGTAGCCAAACCTTAATACAAATGTAACCAACAAAAACTAAAATTGTTACCTTTGAAAGTTTTGGTTACCAACTGCACTGAAATTTCTCTTGGTTACCCACAAAAACTAAAATGGTTACCACCAACTGCACTAAAATTTATCCTTTTCTCCTTTTAATTTCTGGACTAAATCAACCTTCGTCATAATGGTAACACTGTAAGGCGTCCATGGTGTTGAAGCGTTTGCGGAAAAGGGAGGAGAAAGATGACCGTGATAAGGGAGGAGGAAGATGACGTTGCCAAACTTTGAATATTTGAATTTTAATTATTATTTTTGAATTTGAATTTGTTTTGTTTGTTATATCCAAGATATTTGAATTTGAATTATTAATTATGATAGTTATTTCTCCTTGATTTTAGGTTTCCTTATTATTATGAATTGAATCCTATACTAATTCCCTAAATTAAGGAATCCTAATTGCACTAATATTGTAAATAAATATAGAAAATATATTAATTGTGTAAATATTTTATGAGTGCACTAATAGTATAATTACTTTCTAAATATTGTATACTTATGTAAAGTACCCAATAATAAACTACATCTAAGTCAATAGCCTTATGCTGGGCTGGAATTTTCAGTTTCTACACAGGTTGGGCTGAAAATAGTCCAATACTATCTTGTTGCTTTTACCCATGAAAATGCCACATTATGCCTAGAAAGGTCAACTTTTAAATGATGATCAAGCCTTTTGTATTTATCAGGATTCAGGACTGGGAGGTTTTCCGGACACTTTTATCCCACACTCCAATCCACTTTTATTTTTGTTTTATTTTATTTATTTATTGACAAAAATTAATTAGGAACTTAGAGTGATTACTTTCTTATTGGCAAAATTAATAATTTAGTCATTACAGTTGACAAATTTTACTTAATATGCCATTGAATTTTTAAAATTTTAAATTATCCAATTACACTAATTAAAAAAATAAAATCGAGCCATTATATTAAATTAACTAAACCTCCGTCAAATTATTTCAAGTTTTTTCCTGCATGATGGGTAAAAAAAAAAGAAAAAAAAATAATGACTGGGGCTGCGCCTATGTGGATTTTTTTTTTGTAAATCAATAATACCAGAGAACTCGCCAACATCAAACTCGCCATCGGAGATGGCGAAACCCAACTAGTAGCATTAGAGAACTCGCCGCGAGCGATGGCAAAATTCCCTCAACACAAAGTCGGTCCTGGGTTTTCTAAGGCCCAGGGTAAATTTTCTCAAGTGTGCCCCTTTATACAAATTAAATAAATAAATTATCAACTAATTATTTTTATTAAAATTATAAGAATTTACAAAAGAGTAGGAAGAACACTTTAAAATGTCATCGAAGCAAAGAATCATCACATGCACCTACAAAATAAACATATCCATGAAATCGGTAAAACTAATGAAATACCCACTGTAGTTGGCACGTTTTACTGATTACACCATTGAACTTTTAATTTTTCAGATTATCCCATTAAACTAATTAAAAAATGATTATTTTAAATATTTTTAAAAATAATTATTATTTTCTGTAAAAAAATATTAGAAATTTTAATTTTTTTTCTCTATAAAATGAGTAAAGTTTTATAAAATATAGATTTAAAAAAAATTAAAATTTTAAAAGTGTTATTTATCGGTGGTAATTTTAAGAATTACGTACGTTGTCAGTTTGAATCTCTAGACTACTTCAATGATACTTCATTGAATTGCTTGGAGAGCTACACACCCGGCCCATTCATGAATGCAGATGATCATTTAAAATCAATGAAGAAGAGATTGATGAAGCCAATGAATTTAAGTTGATTTAATTATTTTCTAACGAACAAATTATAAAGACAAAGCTAATATAGTATTGATTCCATTAAAAACTAAAATTATATAATCTATTTTTAATATGAGTTAGGTTGGGTGGAATCAAATAATTATGGGCCTCAATTCATTTTTTAAATTTCAAGTTTATTATGACTCAATGAAATAAATTAATTTGTTTTTTTTTAACTTCTCATTCTCTCGCTAAAAAAATAAAGATATCCTTATTCCTAATTTGCTGTTGGCCTTTAATCTATTCAGAGATGGAATGGATGGATCAACAAGTTTGATACATATCCATAGTTGCATATTAAATTTTCTTGGACATATATAGGTCTAGGATCCTCAAACATTTAGAAAATCCAAATTAAGCATATAAACCTAGTATTAGTTTTAGGGAAGTGATACTTTCAGGAGTAAATATGATAGTTTTATATTGTCTCTGTCACATGAATAGTAAATGAGTCTTGCACTCATGTAAGAGCGATTTTGTGGGAGAGAAGCACTATTTTCATACGTATTTTTGATATTTTCACACGAAGAGAAGACTCATTGTATGCTCAATGCTAATGTGAGAGAGAGTCATGTGGAAATATCAAAAATATATATAAAAATATTGATTCCCTTTGTAGAAATATTAAATATTACTCTCTCCGTCCCTTAGTATTAGTAGTTTTCAAGAAGTGTTTTTTTATCTTAATATAAGTCGTTTGAGAATTTCAAATAAAATTGTTTAGTTTTCAATATTATCTCAAGTATTAACTTTGGTTCTTTCACTATTTTCCACCAATAAATAATACTCTTTTTTCAATATAAATACAATTAATATAATATTTAAGAGAGAAGGTTCAAAAATGCCCCTGATTTTTATCGCGATGTCTATCGAGCACCCTATATTTTTTTTGGGTCCAAAAGTACCCTTAACGTTATATTTTTTGGGTTGCTTTCGTGCCCCATAGTTAACGTAAGATAAACCAAGTTTAAAATTAGTTGACGTAAGCGCATACATGGAGGCTTAAAGGGAGAAGGTTCAAAAATACTCCTGACAAATGTAAATATGTCATTTAATCAAAATAAAAAATACTAAAATTCAAAATAAAAAAAGCATAACATATTTACATCATTTAATCAAAATTCTAAAATTCAAATTATTTTGTTAACTAATCAAAACAACTAATTAAATAAAACAAATTGTCTAACATATTTACATCATTTAATCACAATACTAAATTTCAAAACATAACATATTCACATCAAATACTAATTAAAAAAAAAAACTAAAATACTAATTAAAAAAAAATACTAAAATACTAAAAAATCAAATTAAAAATAATAAAATACTAAAATTCAACTTAGTTTGTTAATTAATCAAAATAACAAAAATTTAAATTACATCATTAAAATACTAAAATAATAATACTAAATACTAATTGATATAAATTTTTAAATTACTAAAATCATTTTAAAATAACGCTTTTAAATATCAAAAATTTAACTTGTTTTTAAAAAAATTAAAATATTTTTATATTTTTATATAAAAAAATATTAACCTCATATCAAAAAATTTAATATTTTTAAAATATTAACGTTTTTAATATCAAAAATATTAATAAAATATTAATGTTTTTAATATAAAAAAAATATTAACGTTTTTTAATATTTTTAATATCAAAAATTAACGTTTTTTAAAAAATTAATTTTTTTTTATATTTTATATCAAAAATATTAATAAAATATTAACGCTTTTTTAATATAAAAAAATATTAATTTTTTTAAATATTTTAATATCAAAAATTAACATTTTTTAAAAAATTTAAAATATTTTAATATTTTTATATCAAAAAATATTAATGTTTTAATATTAATCCCATATCAAAAAATTTAATATTTTTAAATATTAACGTTTTTTAATATCAAAAATATTAATTAAATATTAACATTTATTAATATAAAAAATTATTAACGTTTTTTAATATCAAAAAATGAACGTTTTTTTTTAAAAAATTTAAAATATTTTATATTTTTATATCAAAAAATATTAATGTTTTAATATTAACCTCATATCAAAAAATTTAATATTTTTAAAATATTTATATTTTTAATATAAAAAATATTAATAAAATATTAACGTTTTTTAATATCAAAAAATATTAATGTTTTTTAATATTTTAAATATCAAAAAATTAATGTTTTTTTTAAAAATTAAAATATTTTAATATTTTGATTAAATGATGTAAATATGTTATACAACTTATTTTATTTAATTAGTTGTTTTGATTAGTTAACGAAATAATTTGAATTTAAGTATTTTAATTAAATGATGTAAATATGTTATGTTTTTTTTATTTAGAATTTTAATATTTTTTGTTTTGATTAAATTACATATTTAAATGTGTCGGAAGTATTTTTGAAGCCTCCATGTGTATGTCACTCACGCTACCAATTTTAATCTCGTTTATCTTACTCATTAGCTTAAGAATAGTACACGAAATAATCCAAAAAATGTAATGTTAAGGGTACTTTTAGATAAAAAAATATATAGAATGCTTGATAGACATTGCAATAAAAATTAGAAGTATTTTTGAACCTTCTTTCTTATATTTAATGTTATATAATTATTTTCTTAATACTTAGAGTATTTAATAGCCATTTTTTATGACGGTTGTTCAATTATGACTTACGAAGGAATCTCCAGCCAAAAATTCTGACAGGCTAACATAATCTTTGTTTAATTGCATTGGTCGGGTCCCAACAAAAAAGGCCCTCTGGTGCATGTTTATTAGCATTAACCGCTGATTCCAAGCTCAATTATGGATCTATTTTATAATCCTAAAGGAGTATTAAGTTTATATATTCATTTTTTGTTGTTCGATGTGAGGTTGTAGTTGTACCAGCCATCTGAGTTTTAAAATAGATAGGAAAAAAAAAAAAGAAGAAATAGATAAAAATTTAATTTTTTTTTTAATTCTTATGTTTGTGAGTTTTTAATAAATAAAAAATAAAAAATTAAAATAAATAATATTTTTATAATTTTTATATTATCTTTAATTTTTAATATAATAAATTTTAAATTACAACTCATGTCCTCAATTTTAAATTTTCTATTCGTTTATATTAAAAATTTCGAAATAATACAAAAAAAAACTTTAATTTTTTTTTTTATTCTAATTTAAATTTTTTATACTTTTCTTTTTATGTTCAAAATTGTGTTAATTATAAGTGTTCATCTCCGCTCTCATGTAATGTGTGCACTGAATCTTCTCTAATTTCCTTCTCCATCATCTTTCACCATGAATCCCTTCCTTCTAATCTTGCTGCTACTTGTGATCTCACTCTTAAAATTCATACACAAATTCATATGGATTCCACTGAGTATTCAAAATCACTTCCGGCAACAAGGCATTAGAGGCCCAAACTACCGTCCCTTCTTCGGTAACACGGCGGAGATCCGACGGCGGATGATGGCCGAAGCTAAATCAAGCCCAACTGATTTCAACCATGATATAGTAGTACAGAGGGTGATGCCCCACTACTACAACTGGTCTATGGAATACGGGAAGAATTTCTTGTATTGGTTTGGGGCAAAGCCTAGGCTGGCTATAGCGGAACCAGAATTGATTAAAGTGATTTTGATGAACACCAATGGGGCTTTTAGGAAACTTAAGCTTAACCCATCGGCTAGCTTGCTGTTTGGAGATGGACTTATTGAGTTGGTGGGTGAGAAATGGGCTGTTCATAGAAGGATCACCAGTCAAGCCTTTAACATGGAGAGGGTTAAGGTAATTCTCTCTTTTTGTCTGTATATCGATCTTATATCAGTGGTAGACGGGCGACAAATCCCATAGGCCTTAAGTGGGTATTTAACTTTTATAAGCAGTCAAACACCACCCCCCAAAAAAAAAAATCCAAAATAAAAGAAAAATTCCAATGAGTGATTTTTAGAAGTCAAAATTTATAAGGGAGATTTACTTTTACCAATCCCTCTACTCAGTTTTTCATTTAGTACTACATCTTTAAAAAAATTGTACTATTCCCCCGTTTTTTAATATAGGTCGTTTTAGAATTGTGCACAAGTATTAAGGAAATGATTGTAAAACATTAAATATACTATCAATTGTCTATATTACCCTTGTATTGGAAAAAGAGTGTTATTTATTGGGCAAAAAATAGTGAGAGAACCAAAGTTATATTTATTACTTGGGATAATATTGGAAACTAAGCAATTAATGCTTACTTGAAATTCTCAAACGACTTATATTTAGGAATAAAAATATTTCTTTAAAATAACTTATATTAAGGAAAACTTATATTAAGGAACGGAGGGAGTACTTTTTTTGTTCATAAGATGCAAGATGATTTTTTTATTCTTCCAATAATGAATTCTAGTATTTAAAAAGGTGACAAAACTCGTCAAAAGGTCATGGCCCTTATGTACGCCACAATAATCTCACAGTTTTTTGATGTGGGACTGGATTATATGTAGCCTTTTTAGGACTTAGACCTTGCTATATACTCTTTAACATTTAAATTCTTACTGGCTAGCCGGTTTAAGGTTTGGTTTTGGCTAAATAATTGGCCGTCAGTACTTCACTTGAATACAATTTATATCAAAATCTAGAGCAACTCAAATCCAGCATAGCCTTATTTGTATTCTTGGGCAGGATTGGGTGCCAGAAATGGTGGCTAGTACTATGAACATGTTGGACAAGTGGGAGGAAGAAAGAGGAGGGAGAGATGATTATGAGGTCGATGTGCACAAAGAACTAAATAAACTCTCCGCAGACATTATTTCACAAACAGCTTTTGGGAGCAATTTTGAGGAGGGAAAGCGAATTTTTGAATTACAAGATCAACAAACAGACCTTGTTTTGCAGGCCCTTCGAAGTATCTATATTCCAGGATTCAAGTAACTTAATTTTCATTGACAAAAAGCTTTACGTATGTGCTTGCTTTCTTTGAATCAGAAGAATATGCACAAAACTGAGTCAAGGTATTCTCTTTTTTACAATCAAATTTATTGTGCCATAGATGGTATGAAGTCTAGATATTTAACTGCAAGCAGTCACTACTTTGTTTAAAATTTTAAATACTAGCTTTATTTTTTGTGCTCACAATGAAGTAGCTTAGCTACAGAGAAGCTCCCAGTAGTTGCTTTTGAATTTAATCAGACTTCATGTTATTGGTATAGCAGAAAAAACGTCTTTTTCCAGGTAGCACAAGTGAAAATGATTTTGACAGGTGTTCTCATTGAATTTAAGTCGGTGTGAAACCTATATGGATGGGTATGTTGTAGCAGAATCAATTTTTAATTGCTATCCGGCCTCTATTATCAGCAATGTTAGATTGATAAGTTAAGTTTCTTTATCAGACATACTTGACTTCATCCAGGGCATAGAACAAAAGCTTGACTGGAAGTAATATAATAATAATTGCCACTGTATATATAAATCAGGCTGGGCATTTCTTGATCTGGTTTTATCTTGTTTTCGTTGTTTGAGAAGTTACATTTGAACAGGTTTCTGCCCGCCAAGAAGAACAGAATGAGGTGGAGACTGGATAAGGAAACCCGACACTCCATAAGGACGTTAATTGAAAGAAGTTACACGACACAAGACAAAACGAAATGTCTGCTTACTTTGTTAACGTCTCCCTATAAGAATCAGGAAAATAAAGAGGAGAGATTGAGCTCTGAAGAAGTCATAGATGAATGCAAGACATTTTACTTGGCAGGAAAGGAAACAACTGCTGATCATTTGACTTGGACACTTCTTCTTTTAGCACTGCACCAAGAATGGCAAAGAAAGGCTAGGGAAGAAGTATTTCAAGTCTGCAGAAATGGTGAAATTCCAACAGCTGACAATTTAACGGACTTCAAGATTGTAAGTCCAAATTGTATGGTAATTATAAAGTTTAAGCTTAACTAACTCATCATTTTCTATGCCACTAGCACTAGGAAATTTAAAATTTCAACATAAATAAGTACTGAGAGACTTCATTTGTCATGTACGTAAAATATAACAACAGAATTTGTTAGTAACTTTGATACATGTTTCTGCTGCAGTAGAAATAATTTACCAGTTGGCTTTGTGCTTATAACATTGTCTTCAAAGTTTTCTTATAATGTGGTTAATACTTTCATATTTGCATAAAGTGAGAAATATAAATACCCCAAAATATGAGAGCAAAATGATATGGAAAATACAAAAGAAAATGCTATTATATCTCAAATGGGGAGGAAGTGTTTTATACATCATTCTTGAGATTTCTAGCCTTTCTTCCAATCAATAAATAAGCTTTTGAAACTGAAATACTACTATGTATGTAAAAGCTGAGACCATCTTAATTTGAGAGTCATCCAAGTGCAGGGTAACTTTCGACGCCAACCCTTGGCTGCTGTCGCACTTTCTTTCATGCATTCATTAAAAGAGTCAAATAGACCATCAGGTCTATTATCTTCTCCATGTTAAAAGTCCACCAATAATGTTTTATCCCTGTAACGTCAATCAACAATTCCTGTCCACAATCATATGAATAACTCATAATCATAATTGTGATTCTGAATTCCTTTTTGCACCTAGGACGAAGATAATTTTCATCACCTATCTTCACCTGAAACATCAAAAATCATGGTTATACCAAATCACAATCCCTGCTCATAATCATACTAATAAATTCATCTTTGCACTACGACCAAAGATATTTATTAACAATTCATCTTTGCACTACAGGCCAAAGACATACAACTGTATTTTAGAAGAGTCAAGTAGAGCATGATATCTACTATCTTCTACGAATTTAAAAGCTTATGATGAATATTTTATCGCTGAGACTCAGCTTAATAAATAATCCACATCATCGAATCACCCCTGCACTACGGCCAATGATATTCGTTAATATCACATCCATGAATTATCCATGCACTACGGCCAAGGATATTCATTATTATCACATCCATGAATTAATATTTCACTACTGAGACTCAGCTCAATAATTAATCCATATCATCAATTCATCCCTGCACTATAGGCCAATGATATTCTTTTAGTATCACGAATTATCCATGCACTACGGGCCAGAGATAATCGTGTTTTCATCAACGATCCTGATCATGCCATAAAACAATTCATCTTTGCACCCTTGGCCGAAGAGAATCTATAGCCATAATTATACCAAAAACTGTCCATCAATGCACTACGGCCAATGAGGACTTTTTCCACATTATTTGTAACATTACGGTCATGATTATACCGAATAATTCATGGTCATAATCATACCAAGTCCATCTATGCACTACAGGCCACAGATGACTTTCAACATAATATATACATGAGGATGATGACAATGATATAAGTATTAATCAAACAAAAATAAGAATAAATATTAAAGACTTTAAATTTATCCAAATATTATCAACCACTCATAATCTAATATTATTAATATCATAACAATATTTTAATCACTTCTTAAACTTATAAACAATTTATTTTAATTATTAACACTTTACCAAATAATGCATTTAATCATTCAAAAATGTCATACTCATAAGATTTCGTCACCAATGATTAAATCCCTCATCAAAAATATGCATATACCTTATATAGGATTTCCAAGCCATAAAATCCTATTTTTCAACTTTGTTACTTCACATAACATATTTAACTCATATGTTCGTAACTAAACCATTTTCATGAAAAATACCAAATCAGTCCCAAAAATATTTCTTTTCTGGTATTTAGCAGAATATAGTCCCATAATGAACATATATTTTTCTCGGAATTTTTAAAATTCATTTACTATTTTTCAAAAATCAATTTCTAATTAATTCCTTAAGAAATTAGCTACCTCAAGTTTAACTCCAGAAATTCCCAAATCTTGGTATGATCTTACACATATTAACGTGAGCTTCCAGTTTAAATTTTATGGTCATCGGAGTTATAGAACTCCGGTTATAGCGTTTTTCGTTAGAAAAATCTAAATATTGAAATGGTCATAACTTGCTCATTTTAAGCCGGAATGAGCTCATTTTTGGACAGAATGTACTTTATATCATATACTTTCATGTCCCAAAAGGCTGAAATTTTTCTCACAAATTAAGTGAACGAAAATGCCCTTTTAAAAATTTTGGCAGTAGCTATTTTCCCATTTTTCACTTTTTCGTGCTTTACTAAAATCAGTCCACACGAAAATCTACAACACCTTTTCCAGTGATTCCACTTGGATAAGTTAGGAAACTCATAGATCTAACTCTAGAACTTGACCACACTCAAAAATTCGAAATATAATAGGAGATATAGTCAATTGAATTTCATGTTCCATTTTCACCAAAATCTAATCTTTCAACCTTTTGTGATTTCTAAGAAACTTTCATGTTTTCACATAATAACCAACATAACTCATCATAACACTTACTAATACTACATATACTCATGATTTTCATCAGTCCAATACTTTTATTATGACTCTCATCATAATCAACGTAAACAGATCATTTCCACAATTTAATAAGGAATGAATACAAAGGATCATTCACCATGCATGTGGTAATCCACATGATGAGTTATTCCAATGAACAATAAGGAATGGAATAATGTAAGAATTCACCATGCATGCGATAGATCGCATGACATATTCTCAGCGTAATAATAAAGAAACGGAACCGGTCAAAGCGTAATCCGCACCGATGTGATATTTCAATAGAGTAATAAAGAACGGAACCGTGTCGTAAAAATTAACCGCACCATGATATTTCGAATGTAATAATAAAGAATGGAATAACAACGAAATTTCACCATGTATGTGGTACTTCAGATAAACAAAGTTATTCCAACAAAATAATAATAATGGAACCGTGTCATGCAGAACGCACGCATGTGATATTCCGACAGAATAATAAAGAATGGAATAACAACAGAATTTCACCATGTATGTGGTATTTCGCATAAACAGGTTATTCCAATAAAATAATAAAGAACGGAATAACAGAAGCTCTCTTCATGAATACAAAAAAAATAATATCCCTTACAGGTACAACAAATAATATCCCTTACCTTTGAAAGAAGAGTATTCCGACCGGTAGGGCGGGAATATACTTGAAGAAAACTTGTACTATATTCTACGCTCAAAGCTTTCTTAAACTCTAAAGAAATACGCTCGAGATTACAGAAGAAGAATTCTATCTATAGTTTCTCTCTCTAGAGTTTCAGTGAATTCGTAAGAAATAATGAAGGAATGAACTTCTATTTATAGAAGAATGGATCAGATAGTAACTAATTCATGAACGGTCCATATTGATTTACTTTTAATCTGGACGGTCCATATTTAAAGCAAAATCTTTTAAATAAAATAAAATATATTCTATTTATAATCTAATAAAACGAATAACTTTATAAAAGTATTCTATTTTATATAAAAAGATTTTACTATGCAAAACACTATGCAAGCACTATTATGCATAATAAAATATAATATATTCTATTTATAGAATAACTTTATAAAAGTATTCTATTTTATATAAAAAGATTTTACTATGCAAAACACTATGCATAATAGAATATAATATATTCTATTTATAGAATAACTTTATAAAAGTATTCTGTTTTATATAAAAAGCTTTTCTGTTTTATTACATTAATAATGCTAATAAAACAAAACTGAGTGATTTCTCACGTAAGCATTAATAATCAATACCGTGTGCTACTATGCAACCACGCCAGACATCGCATTTTTACTACCGAGTAGTTCAATAGTTTTAACGGTAAAACTTCCGCCGTTATTTTCATAAAAATATTTTTGTCGCTTTCTCAATCCGACAATAATTCCGTTGTGAGGTCCACCAATGATTGTACCGTCGTACGGATATTTTCTGACAAAAAGAATATTCTCCGACTAATCGAATATTTCCCGACACAACGAATATTTTATATCAACTTGCTTACTTTAAAAAAAATTAACATATTACCCTTAATTTTAAACATTTATCAATTTAATTATTTACCAAAATAGAAAAATTAAATACTTTTATTTCATAAAATTCGGGGTCTCACAACATGTGCATTGACCTGCCTACATGGCAGATCAGAGCTAACGTGGCCATTTTTTAAAATTTTGGCCCAATAACCACCTGAACTACAAAGCCTAGTTGTTATTATTTTGCAAGGATTAATATTTATAACTAAATTAGATCTGGTAATAGAATAATGTTGTATCAATTCGAGCAATTAAGGGTTGTTTTGTATTAGACAATAATAATAAAAACAATAATAATAATAAAAAATAATTATAAAATAATAATAATAATAATAATAATAATTATTATTATTACTATTACTATTATAGTTATAATAATAATAATAATTATTATTACTATTATTATAATAATAATAATTATTATTATCATTATAATTATTACTATTACTATTGTTATATTTACTATTATTATTATTATTGTTGTTGTTGTTGTTATTATTATTTTATTATTATTGTTATAATTATTACTATTAGTATAATTAATATTATTAATATTATTATTATTATTATTATTATTATTATTATTATTATTATTATTATTTTTTATTATTATTGTTGTTGTTGTTGTTGTTATTATTATTGTTATTATTATTATTATTATTATTATTATTATTATTATTATTATTGTTGTTGTTGTTGTTGTTGTTGTTGTTGTTATTGTTATTATTATTATTATTCCTTTTCTAAGCTACAGTTTGATCGAAAAGAAACCACATAGTTCTACCTACAAATTGAATACTGAGAAGGCAAATTAGTAGTAAATACAACAACAACAACAACAACAACAACAACAATAATAATAATAATAATAATAATAATAATAATAATAATAATAATAATAATAATATATATATATAATAATAATAATAATAATAATAGTAAATACACCAATAGTAATACTAATAATTATAATAATAATAATAATAATTATTATTATAGTAATAATAATAATAATTATTATTATAATTATTATTTTATAATTATTTTTATTATTATTATTGTTATTATTGTTGTTGTTTTTATTATTATTGTCTAATACAAAACAACCCTTAATTGCTCGAATTGATACAATATTATTCTATTTGCAGATCTAAATTAGTTATAAATATTAATCCTTGCAAAATAATAACAACTAAGCCTTGTAGCTCAGGTGGTCATTGGGCTAAAGTTTCAAACCAGAGGTTTTGAGTTCAAATCCAAGCAGCTACATATTTTTGAGAAAAAAAAAAATTCAAAAATGGCCACGTCAGCTCATCCACATGTAAAATAAAATTAAAAATGTCCACATCAAATCTGCCACGTAGACAGGTCAACGTACATGTGGCACCTGGGGCTCAAAGTTCAAATGCTTTAATAAAAAGGGGTTCAATTTGCGTTGACCAAAAGAAAAGGGCTCAATAACCAAAAACCCCTAAAGTTCAGTGGTCGACTTTGCATTTTACCCATTTCAGATATATGAATAAAGGAAATGATTTATATGTCGACATAGGTATGATAAAACTTCTCTTATTTTGGTGCTGATCAAAACAAGCTTGATAACTCGTACAAAGGACGGGTTAGCTTTAGAAATTACATACAAACTGTGGGCAAGGAAATCGTATCTAGCTAAAGTACTTAAGGGTTTCGTGTTGATTTAAGAGGAGAGAAATTCATGAAGAGTACGAAATTGATTGATGAATTGAAGAGAGGAGAAGAACAGGTGAACAATTACTCCAATGACCCGCTCTAATGACCCGTCGTGGCAAAACTTTTAGGATCCGAGAACCTTCTTAGGGTACCAAGGATCCAGGGAGCCTTCTAGAGTGTGCTTCGAGTTGAGAGAGAATTTCCAAGTTTTCAATCTTCAAAAAGTCCCCCACTCCATTGAAAGACGTATTTATAGAGTTTCTTGGAAAGTGGTCACGTGTCAGGCATGTGACCTCGAGGAAAATTTCAAAAATACCCTTAGTCACTAGAGTAATGTCCAGATCGTCCTGTCTTTCTAGCCACTAATTCAATCCCTCAATTACTTCCCAAATTGAGTCGTGTCCACGTGTCTTCTACCTTGGGACACGTGGAGGCTTCTTCCAGGTCTTGCCCATTTATTTTCGAATTTCCTTTTTATCATTCAATTCTTTTAGATAACATATAAACCTTAATTTATACTTGGGCTCACACAAACTTTAATAATCACGTATATATTTGAACGAATATTTACAATAATAATAATTTCTTCAATTTCAAATACAGTATTATAATGTCACTTTTAATCCACATAATGGGTATATGTTGTTATTCCAAAAGTAATTATATCCTAATTATATAAATAGAAGTATAAGATAAATAATTTTATAATAATTACTTACTAGATGAAATTGATAAACTTTTAAAACCAAGTCAATTGTTGGACAGTCTCTCCTTAAAGCAGATTTTGTCCCCGCTATTGGTGCTTACAGATAGAACACTGGACGTCTACTTCCTAGGATAAAATGGTTTTTAACTCTCACAAGAAGCACTTCAATGGAAGAGTTCCACGAACCAACAAAATTTTGAATACTCTTTATGACTATTAATGAATGAAGAATGAATTTAATTTTAAGACCTTGAGAAGGATTGAAGTTGAAGTGATTGTGTGACACCCCCAAAATAGGTATACATCACCCATCTTGAGTGGCCAAATACATGGTACAAAATTCAAATACAACTTAATAATACAACTGTCGTGTATAATACGACAATACATAAATTGAGAGTTTTAATACGAATATTGTCTCCTAGACAGTATTCAAACTCAAAGGAAGTCCTCAATACATTTATTATCACACTATTTCATAGAATAATGAAGACTACTAATGCAAACATTTGGACCGTCGCTCCGTTCCCCGACTAGTACCTGCTACGTTCTCATTTCCTGAAGAGAACAATGAAAGCAAAAGGGTTAGCTCAACTAGCCCAGTAAGAAATATTATGACTAAGATAATGCAGAATAAATTATCGTTAGCCTTCAACAGTATTAAACTGATAAAATATAACAAACATCAAGTTTAATTGCAGCGGAACAAGCAATCCATTAGAAGAGTCAAGTAGAGAATAAAATCTACTAGCTTCTATGATTTAAAAGGTTTTTCATCACTTTTATCGCTGAGACTCAGCTTAATAAATAATCCACATCATCCCTGCACTACGGCCAAGGATATTCATTAGTATCACAACCACAAATTATCCATGCACTACGGGCCAAAGATATTCGTGTTTTCATCAATGGTCATGATCATGCCAACAACTGTCCATTAATGCACTACGGGCCAATGAGGACTTTTACCACATCATTTGTAACATTACGGTCATGATTATACTGAATAATCCCTAGTCATAATCATACCAAGTCCATCTATGCACTACAGGCCACAGATGACTTTCAACAGAATATAAACATAAGGATGATGACAATGATATATGAATTTAATAAAACAAGTTCAAGAATAAATTTTTAAAGATTTATAATCTAATTTATCCAGAAATCAATAACGTCCAAATTGTCAACATGATACTGCTTTGTGGAGTAAAATTCAAGAATATTATTGTACCAAAAATAATTTGGACCGATAACGATCAATTTTTATCATGAATAGTACTTCGGATGAATAGTACTCGAGTGAATAGTACCCCGTGAATAGTAATTCGGGAATAGTAACCCTGTGAATAGTATTCCAGCATGAAAAAGTTAAAACTTATCAAAATGCTCAGAATAATATTTCCATGAAAAGATACTGGATGAAGCGTAAATATCAAGGATATTCTACTAATTTCATGGAGTATAGAAGCCAAAACTCTAACAAAACGAGTATAGAATTCGAAATCTGAAACAAAATAATATTACTTACATACTACAAAGTATGGAAGAAAATATTATTTCAAACGAATATTGAACAAAAATAACATCCCTTACCTTGAAAAGAAAAGTATTCCAACTGGTATAGCGGGGATATTCTTGAAGAAAACTTTCACTGTTTTCTACGCTCAAAGCTTTCTAAAACTCTAAAGAAATACGCTCAAGATTATAGAAGAAGAATTCTCTGATTCTGGTGTGATTTTCAATTCTAACTAAGCATCCTATTTATAGGAGAATGGAAAGGATACTATGACACCCCCAAAATAAGTCCATTCCATCCAACCCATTCTGAGTCGCCAAATACATGGTACAGAAACAACTACAACTTTATTATTACAATTGTCGTACAAAATACGACAACACATATACTGTGAGTTTAAATACAAATATTGTCATCTAGACAATATCCACACTCAAATAAAGTCCTCATTACAATTATTGATACACTATTTTACAGAATAGTGAGGATTACTAAAACAACTATCTTGATCCATCACTCCACACCCCGACTAGTTCCTGCTATATTCTCGCCTCCCCGAGAAGAAAAATGGAAATGGAAAAAAAAGGTGAGCTCAACTAGCCCAAAGAAGGATATTATGACTAAGATAATGTACAACAAATTATCCTTAGTCTTCAACAGGGAAAAAATCGATAGAATACAATAGACAACAAGTTTTAGATCAACAATCAGAATAAAATAACAATTCATTAGAAGAGTTAAGTAGAGATCAAATCTACTATCATCTATGAATTTAAAAGTCCATCATCAATATTTTATCCTCAGTAACATCAATCAATATACATCATGAATCAAATATTCATCTTTGCACTACTACCAAAGATATTCATCGATTAGTCATGTTCATCTCAACACTGCTCATCTTTGCACCACGGCCAAAGATATTCATCAAGAAATCATTCATCTTTGTACTACAGGCCAAAGATATTCAGTAATATCATCATTTAGAACTGAGGATGATGAAAAATATATTTTAAAAAAAATGAATCCGGTGAGAAAAAGAACAAATATTAAGGATTCGTACTTCGATTTATCCATGTTCAAAAATACTCCATAATAAACTATTGTGGAGCAGAATTCAAAAATGAAGATCAAAACATAGATCTAATCAAAAATAGGAACCATAACAGACAATCTTGGACACAGAAAAGAAAATTTATTTTTTCTGTGAATAATGTCGTATTTGTGAATAGTGCCGTATACGTGAATAGTAACTACGACACTAAAAGGTAGAAAGTCCACACTAAAAATCATCATGCTTTGTGAATAGTACTCGTGAATAGTAACTCATGAATAGTAATTTATGAATAGTAACTCGTGAATAAGAACTCATGAATAAGTAACTTGAAACATGAAAAGATAAGAATTTCACAAGAAAAATCTTACCAATATTTCTAAGATAATGATATTGAAAAAATAATATCATTTTTAAAAATATAACATCCCTTACCTCAAAAGACAAGATTTCATTTGGAATACTGGATATAGTCTTTGAAGAAACTTGCAATCAGATAGCAACACTCAAAGTATCAAAATACTCACAAGAATACGCTTTCGATAATATAGAGAGAAAACTTCAGCTTCTAAGTGATTTTCAATTCTAACATAAGACCTTTATTTATAGGAAATTGCTTAGAACACCAAAGCGTAAAATTTATTAAAATAATTTTATTTATTAAATTTTCAAGCCCACCACCAAAGAATCTGAATTCAGCTCATTTACCACACATGTGGGGCCCACCAATAATGAAAAAACATTTTTCTTACAAAAAATAATTAAAACTTCAAAAATCAATTATTTTGGAACTTCAAAACTTCAATGATTCATAATAAATATCCCTTTATTAGAAAAATTCGAACCTTATGTCCTTTCTATAGAAAATTCCATTATCTACAACTTTGCAGAAGAAAGTTTTTCCAAATTCCAAACAAAAATTGACCGAAATCCACAAACGGGCGATTTTACAGGCTATAATCAAATTTCAGTAAAAAATGGGGTCCATCAACACACAAAACATGTGTTAAACATTTTTTGTAACAAAAATACTATTCCTCCTCATTTATTCGTATATCACACATTCATTGTAAAAATATCACCATTATTATATTAAAATATAATAATATATTTAAATAAATTATTTTATCAGAAAAGATAAAATAATAATTTTTCAAAAATTATCACATTAAAAATTTTCTCTATCTATATCCACATAAAATGAATATTTTCCTTATCATATAAATCAATAATTAATTATTCACAAATAATATTACAGAATCACAATACTGACAACCAGGCCGTTCCCAAGAAAGAGGGGGCTTTCCAATAAGGATTTCTCCTTACTGGCGCGCAATTAGGTGACCAAACCTCTCCTTAGACAGAACTTTCTAGGCTTTGCCAATAATGTTATCTAATAATATTATTCCGATAATATGAATTATTGATCTGATAATGAAAAATACTGTGCAGTGACAATTATTTAAACAACAATAATATAAAATATCAACGTAGCAATTATTGAATCAATAAAATAAAATATTGAACGAGAATTATCGTAACAATTATTGAGTAGTGCCTTCTTTACGTAAGAATCAATAATTGGTGCAATACTGCAATGCTACTTGTGTTTTAACCAATCGGTATTCCAACAAGATAATGGTAAATAACTACGTCGTTATTTATAAACAACTTATACTTGTCGTTTTCTTCATCCAATCGCTTTCCTTTATGGGGCCCACACAAGACTCCGCCGTCGTACAAATATTTCTCGACAGTAAGAATATTTCACGACCAAACGAATATTCCCCGATAACAATGAATATTTTATAACCACTTGCTTATTTATGATATTTGCGCATTTTACCCATAACTAACCACATTAATCAAATAAACCCTTACTATTTCAAAAATAATAAATAAAAGAAATTCCATTTTATTTAAAAAAAATTCGGGGTCTTACAACCTCCTCTCTTTATGAAATTTCGTCCTCGAAATTGACGTACGTACCTGGTGTTTCGAAAAGGTGAGGATACCTCGCTTTCATTTCCGTTTCCAACTCCCAGGTCATTTTTTCAATAGCATGGTTCCTCCATAAAACCTTAACTTGCGGTATAACCTTTATGCGTAGTACATGCTCCTTCCTACCTAAGATCTTGACAGGTACCTCGTACGTTAAATCTTCGGTTATCTCGTTTGGTTCTAACTCAATAATGTGGTTCGGGTCTTTCACATATTTACGAAGCACAGATATGTGAAAAACATTATGAACACGGGACATACTTGGAGGTAATGCGAGTCTATAGGCCACATTTCGTCAAGAATCTGAAATGGACCAATAAATCGTGGATTGAGCTTTCCTCTTTTCCCAAATCTTGTAACTCCCTTCCATGGAGCCACACGTAACAATACATGATCCCCAATACTAAATTCCACGTCCTTTCGATGAAGATCCGCATAACTCTTTTGTCGATCCTGTGCTGTTTGTATACGTTGTCGAATCATTTAGATCTTTTCCGTAGTCATACGTACCAACTCGGGTCCCAACAATGTTGCTTCACCCACCTCATCTCAACATATTGGAGAGCGATACTTTCATCTATATAATGCTTCAAATGGAGCCACACCTATACTTGCTTGATAACTGTTGTTGTAGGAGAATTCCACCAATGGTAAATACTTATCCCAACTCCCTTTGAAGTCTAGGACACAGAGTCTTAATAGATCTTCAAGATTTGAATAGTCCTCTCTGATTGTCCGTCGTTTGAGGATGGTATGCCGAACTGAATCGTAAATCCGTGCCCATAGCTTTTTGCAAGCTAACCCAAAATCGTGAAGTGAATCTTGGGTCATGATCCAAAACTATGGATACTGGCATGCCATGCAATCTCACAATCTTATTTACGTACATACGAGCAAGACGTTCAAGGGAATAAGTCTCCCGTATCGGCAAGAAATGAGCAGACTTGGTTAATCTATTAACAATAACCCAAATAGCATTTATGCCTTGAGAAACCATGGGAAGACCCATAACAAAATCCATGGTAATGTGTTTTCACTTCCATTTCAGAATATCAAGTGGTTGCAATGGACCCTTGGGCACTTGATGCTCCGCCTTTACACGTTGACAAGTTAAACACCTCGAGATAAAATTTGCAATCTCTCTCTTCATATTGTTCCACCAAAATGTATGTCGAAGATCACAATACATTTTGGTACTTCCAGGATGGATTGCAATAGTACTCTTTGATTTTCCGTCCATCTGAGGATGATATGCCGAACTAAATCATAAATTCGTGCCCATAGCTTTTTGATCACGAATAGTCCTCTTTGATTGTCCGTCCATCTGAGGATGATATGCCGAACTAAATCGTAAATTCGTGCTCATAGCTTTTTGCAAACTAACCCAAAATCGTGAAGTGAATCTTGGGTTCCGATCAGAAACTATGGATACTGACATACCATGCAATCTTACAATCTCGTTTATGTATATACGAGTAAGACGTTCAAGTGTATAAGTTTCTCGTATCGGTAAGAAATGAGCAGACTCGGTCAATCTATCAACAATGACCCAAATTGCATCTATGCCTTGAGAAACCTTGGGAAGACCAGTAACGAAATCCATGGTAATGTGCTCCCACTTCCATTCTGGAATTTCAAGTGGTTGCAATGGACCTTTTGGTACTTGATGCTCCACTTTGACTCGTTGACAAGTTAAACACCTTGAGATAAACTCCGCTATCTCTCTCTTCATATTGCTCCACCAAAATGTATGTCGAAGATCATGATACATTTTGGTACTCCCAGGATGGATTGCAAATGGTGTGTTGTGTGCCTCCATCATGATTTTATACTTTAAATCAGGGTTGTTAGGAACACAAAGTCTGGAGTTGACTCGAAGTATTCATTCTTCATCGATTCTTGCTTACGGCATAGCACCTTCTTGCACTTTCTTCCTCATACGCGATCACCCAGTGTCCAGAGCTTGAGCAACTTTTAACTTTATCGATTAAAGTCGGTTCTACTCAGTATATTCGCCATCATCACATGTGTCCCCAGAGTCTTTAACTCTATCTCCATCCTTTGCAAGTCATACAAAATGGGCCTTTGCGTTGACAATATCGCACTCGTGCCGCGCATATGATCTTCTTCTACTCAATGCGCCGCCTACCACGCTCGCTTTTCGGGATGGTATGATCATAATCTTTCAACAGCTTCAAGTCAACGTCGTTGTCTCATGTTGAGTTCATTTTGAGTGAAGAAATATTTAAGGCTTTTATGATCCGTAAAGATCTCCACTTTCTCCCCATACAAGTAATGCCTCCAAATTTTAAGTGCGAAGACAACAACTCGCCAACTCTAGACCATGAGTAGGATAATTCCTCTCATATTCTTTGAGTTAATCGAGAGGCATAAAGCTATGACTTTCCCATGTTGCATAAGAACACATCTTAACCCTTTGCACAAGCATCATCAGTAGATGACAAATCCCAAGAGCCGATGGTATTGTCGTAGCGATTCTTTGAAATGAGTCTCCTCTTGAGTTCTTGAAAACTCTTCTCACATTCCTCACTCCAATCAATTTTTGTATCTTTCCGAAGTTAGTGAGTTAATGGAGTAGTGATTCGAGAAAACCGCTTCTACGAATCTCCGATAATAACCAAATAAGTCGAGAAAGCTACGATATTTGATCCATTGATTTAGGTTGCTCCCGACTTTGAATAGCTTCAATCTTTGTCGGGTCAATGATATTTCATGACTTGATACCACGTGCCCAAGGAATGCTACTTCCTCGCCGAACTAGCATTTCTTCACTTGGCATAAAGCTTGTTTTCACGAAGCTTTTGGAGTATCGACCTCAAGTGTTGCTCATGATCTTCACGACTTTTGGAATATATGAGGATGTTATCAATAAAGACGACCACAAAGTGATCCAAATATTCCTTGAATACTCGGTTCATCATATCCATGAAGGCAGCAGGAGCATTAGTCAATCCAAAAGACATGACTAGGAATTCATAATGCCCGTCTGCAGGGAGTTCCTCAAAGTCGTCTTTGGAATGTCATCGGTTCTAATCTTCAATTGGTGATATTCTAACGAAGATCAATCTTTGAAATGAATTTGGCCCTTTGCAACCGATCAAACAAAGTCATCAATACGTGGCAATGGGTACTTATTTTGATGGTGACATGATTCAACTCCAGATAATCAATACAAAATCGCGTACTCCCATCTTTCTTCTTCACGAATAGAACATGAGCACCCCAAGGAGACGTCTTAGGATGAATGAAACCGATGTCTAACAATTCCTCAGAGTTGGGTCTTTAACTCCTCAAGTTCAATAGAGCCATTCGATATGGGGCTTTGGAAATGAGTTTTGTACCGGGTTCAAGGTCAATACAAAATTCAATTTCACGCTCTGGGGGTAGGCTAGGAAGTTCTTCAGGGAATACGTCAGGAAATTTATTAACAATAGAAATATCATTCAAAACTGACGTATTTTTGTTTAAATCCGTGACATGAGCTAAGAAAGTTTGACATCCATTTTTCAATAAACGAATAGCTTTAGGGCTTGAGATGACAGTGATTGATTTTAATGGTTTAGTTGCTTGAATTCGCATAATAGGTTGGTTAGGAATATGAAAGCTAACAACCTTACAAAAATAATCAATTTTTGCATGATGAGTAGTTAACCAATCAATCTTTAGAATTACGTCAAATGCAAGTATTTTCAATGAAATAGGATCGACAGGTAATGTGAGGATACCGATTTGAACCAAACAAGACTTATAAACAGTGGATGTAATGAAGGTTTCCCCAACGGAGTTTCAACAGATAAGTCAAAGTCTAATTTCTATGGAGTCAAATTTAAACGTTGAGCGCAAGTAGGAGAAATAAAAGAATGGGTAGAACCGGTATCAAATAAGGTATAAACTTTGCAAGAGTTTATAATTAACTTACCCGTAATAACTTCGTTCGGGTTTCTCGACAAACGCTCTCACTTAAACTACCGGATTTGACTTTGCTATAGAGTACATTCCACCCTTAATTGCTTCGTCACATTCCTGATCCATGATTCGAATCATTACTCTCCGATCCATATAGAATTGGGTTTGGCTACTCTGCACAGGGTAATTTCGAATTCGATGTTGGATTCTCCCAATTGTTGTCCAAAAGGCAAAATCCATTTCATCTATTTTGGCTTTATTGGATCGGACGTCTTTTTCTACAATATCTACGCGTCGTGCGACTTTTACCCATGCATCATCTATTCTCATTCGTTCAGTTTCTTCTTCTTTCATCAGAACTTTGATCATATCATTCTCAGATTCCAGCTCTAATATCTTATACTCTGCCAAAGAGTGCTTATGTTCAAGCATCGCACATCGGGTAACACAATTTTGAATTGTTACATCTCTTTGCTCCACGACCGTCTGCCGTTCTTCAGCCTGCTCTTCCAACTCATGAATACGATTTTGTAATTCTAAATTTCGATCATAAAATTCTTCTAATAAATTCTCCTCAGGTTCCTCTTCTTCCTCACTTTCAGCTGCTACCTCTGCAACTAGTTCGGGTGCAAATATTAGTTCTTCACTCACCACGTAGATATCTCTAATTTCTTCTTCGTGTGAGATCACATTAACCTGGTTAGTGATTAAAGGTGTCTCAACGGTCTCATTCACTCCATTGTTAACATTTTCAGCTGCCATTTTCAAACACTGCCACAAAACAAGAGTTAATTAACATGCAACATATTATCCTTATATTCTGACCAACCAATTAAATAACAAATAAACTTAGGTAGGTTATACTAGCGAAGGAATTACCCGTCTCTCCCCTCCTAGTTCTAGCCTCACACCTCAGCCAGGGATCATATCCCTAAGCTTTGATATCAACTGTGACGCCCCCAAAATAGGTATACATCACCCATCTTAAGTCGCCAAATACATGGTACAAAATTCAAATACAACTTAATAATACAACTGTCGTGTATAATACGACAATACATAAATTGAGAGTTTTAATATGAATATTGTCTCCTAGACAGTATTTAAACTCAAAGGAAGTCCTCAATACATTTATTATCACACAATTTCATAGAATAGTGAGGACTACTAATGCAAACATCTGCACCATCACTCCGTTCCTCGACTAGTCCCTGCTACGTTCTCATTTCTTGAAGAGAACAATGAAAGAAAATGGGTGAGCTCAACTAGCCTAGTAAGAAATATTATGACTAAGATAATGCAGAATAAATTATCGTTAGCCTTCAACAGTGTTAAACTGATAAAATATAACAAACATCAAGTTTAACTGCAGCGGAACAAGTAATCTATTAGAAGAGTCAAGTAGAGAATAAAATCTACTATCTTATATGATTTAAAAGGTTTTTCATCACTTTTATCACTGAGACTCAGCTTAATAAATAATCCACATCATCCCTGCACTACGGCCAAGGATATTCATTAGTATCATAACCACAAATTATCCATGCACTACGGGCCAAGGATATTCGTGTTTTCATCAATGGTCATGATCATGCCAACAACTGTCCATCAATGCACTACGGGTCAATGATGACTTTTACCACATCATTTGTAACATTACGATCATGATTATACCGAATAATTCCTGGTCATAATCATACCAAGTCCATCTATGCACTACAGGCCACAGATGACTTTCAACAGAATATAAACATAAGGATGATGACAATGATATAGGAATTCAATAAAACAAGTTCAAGGATAAATTTTTAAAGATTTATAATCTAATTTATCCAGAAATCAATAACGTCCAAATTGTCAACATGATACTGCTTTGTGGAGTAAAATTCAAGAATATTATTGTACCAAAAATAATTTGGACCAATAATGAATATATTTTTATAATGAATAGTACTCCGGGTGAATAGTACTCGAGTGAATAGTACCCCGTGAATAGTAATTTGGGAATAGTAACCCCGTGAATAGTATTCCAGCATGAAAAAGTTAAAACCTATCAAAATACTCAGAATAATATTTCCATGAAAAGATACTGGATGAAGCGCAAATATCAAGGATATTCTACTAATTTCATGGAGTATAGAAACCAAAACTCTAACAAAAAGAGTATAGAATTCGAAATCTGAAACGAAATAATATTACTTACATACAACAGAGTACGGAAGAAAGTATTATTTCAAGCGAATATTGAACAAAAATAACATCCCTTACCTTGAAAAGAAAAGTATTCCAACTGGTATAGCGGGGATATTCTTGAAGAAAACTTTCATTGTTTTCTACGCTCAAAGCTTTCTAAAACTCTAAAGAAATACGCTCAAGATTGTAGCAGAAGAATTCTCTGATTCTGGTGTGATTTTCAATTCTAACTAAGCATCCTATTTATAGGAGAATGGAAATGATACTATTTGGACGCACAGTGCACAAAGGTTCACGGGCGAAGAATCGGCTGAATTCGTTTGAAAATTTTGATTTTACTATGCAACACTAGGCAATAAATTATTCTAATAAAAGGAAAACTTTTAAATAAAATATAATATATTTTATATAGATTATACATTATGAATATATAAACTCAAGGGTCATTACCCCCGTGATACAACCTGCCAACTTTTAAATTATCACATGTATATATATATAATAACAATAATTGTACTCATTCCTGCTAATTTTCAAACATCACATGTATATATATATATATATATATATATATATATATATATATATATAATAACAATACTTGTACTCCTTCCCGCCAATTCTTTCTTCTTCTTTTCTTTCCAAGCATGCCACCCATGACTAACATGTCACTCCCAATCCCCATCCCCTGTTTATATCTAATATATATATATATATATATATATATATATATATATATATATATATATATATATTATCATACTATAACATACACTATTTTGAGAAATGAGTAAGTGGGGGTTCAAATAATAAGAAAAATTTAACCATAAATACATCATAAAAATCTTCTCAATATTTTTAACAACACTTGTCATCATTATTATAATTATTTAATATTAATCGACCCGATTCGTTCCCCGGAAAGAGGGGCTTTCAATAAGGATTTCTCCTGATTGGTAGCGCTTGATTAGGTGACCAAACCTCTCCTTGACAGAACTTCTAGACATCGTTAATATTGCAAATAATAATATAATAATAACTCTGTCATCTCAATTATTAATTTAATAATATATAAAATATCGACAATAATTGAATCAAATAACGTGAGATACTTATGCAACAATTCTTCGTAGCAATAATTGAACAAAGCGAGTGACTTCTCACGTAAGCATCAATAATCATCATACCGTGTGCTACTTATATCACGCCAGACATCAGTACTTTTTAACACTGGGTGTTTCAACAGTTAACGGTAAAACTTTCATCGTTATTTTCATAAAAATATTTTTGTCGTTCTCTCAATCCGACAATAATTCCGTTGTGGAGTCGACCAATGATTGTGCCATCGTACGAATATTCCCTGTTAAAACGAATATTCCCTGACCAATCGAATATTATATAACAACTTGCGTACTTTTGCAAAATTTATAAATATTACTCACAACTATAACATTATATCAAATTTACTCCATAAAATTCAAAAATGATATTTATAGAAAATTCATCTTTATTCATAAAAGTTGGGGTCTTACAGATTGTGTGAGACCCCAAATTTTATGAATAAAGATTTAAATTTCTCAAAATATTTTTTTTGAAAATTATGGTGTGGATTTGATATAGTGTTATAGTTGTGGTAATATTTATAAATTTTGCAAAAGTAAAGTGAAGTTGTTATATAATATTCGATTGGCTCGAAAATATTCTTTTGGGAGAATATCCGTATGCGACGCAAGACAATCATTGGTGAACCTACAACGGAAGTATTGTCGTAGTTAGAAAAATGACGTAATTATCATTTTATAAAAATAACGACGAAAGTGTTACCGTTAAAACTGTTGAACTACCCAGTAGTAAAAGTATAGTAATATGTGTCGTTGCATAGTAGCACACGATATTGATTATTGATGCTTACGTAAGAAGTCACTCAGTTATACTCAATTATTGCTACAGTAATTGCTGCATCATATCTCTCATATTCTTGATTCAATTATTGTCACAGTATCATCTGCATAATATTTTATTATTATTAAATCAATAATTGAGACGACAAAGTTATTCATATTATAATTTGCAATATTGATGATGTCTAGAAGTTCTGTCAAGGAGAGATTTGGTCACCTAATTGCACGTCAATAAGGAGAAATCCTTGTCGGAAAGCCCCCTCTTTCCTGGGAACGACCTTGTTGTTAAATATTATGAATTATAATATTAATGATGAATAAGTTCGTGTTGATTAAAGATGAAATTGATAGTTCCATTGTGTTGGAATTATTAGTGTTAGTGAAAATCGACATTTATTTCGATAATAATAGATGTTTGGAGGTTATATTGACCAATCGGGTAATTAACCGGATAAATGAGCAATTAATTGCTATTAATTCACATGATTATAACTATTTGTTCATATGTGTGTACTATTGATTCATATTCTTGTACTATTAGGGGAGGTGGTGCAAGATTGATAATATTTGCATGACTAAGTTAAAAATGCAGGTATAGATGGAGGAACTATATTGTAATTCGTATTTTCACATGATTATAACTATTGATTCACATGATTGAACTATTAATTCATATTATTTACTATTAGGGGAGGTGGTGCAAGTTTGATAATACTTGCAGGATTAAATTAAAAATGAAGAAAAAGAGAAAGGTATTATACTGTAATATTTTGAGCCCCAAAACGTGCAATTATCGAAACTATATTTTTCTATAAATAGAAGCTCATTCTTCCTTCATTTCTCACCAATTCACTAAAGCTATAGAGCAATTATTATAGAGTGAAATTATAGAGAGAAAGAAGAAGAAAAGTCTACTACCTCACTATTCCAAATCCCGCTTTTCTTACAGGTAAGGGTATTATTTATTTCAGATTCATGAAGAGAGCTATTATTATTCCATTCCTTATTATTCTGTGGAATAACTTTTGTATCGCGGACTACCATAGTGAAATTACATAGTGAAATTCTTCTCATTATTCCATTCTTTATTATTATGTTGGAATAATAACTATGCAAAATCTATAGCATACATGGTGATTTTTTTATTATTTATTCCATTCTTTATTATTCTTTCTTTATTATTACATTGGAATAACACATGCGCATGACTGTTCTCTATTAGCATGCCCGTGAATTTTGTTGTTATTCCATTCTTTATTATTCATTGGAATAACTGATATCCTTACTGCATGCATGGTGAATGATCCTTCATTAAATTGTGGAAATGATCATTCGTTCGCTTTTTATTATTCCATATGGAATATCCATCATATCATTTCTTTTGTAAATAATGCGATTTTTACATTACAGTCATTTATTCACTGGTTCCATTCTTTATTATATTATTCACTTTGGAATAACCTATCTATTCACGATTATTATTCGCATTACTATTCGGTGAATTTTTCACACTTTTTCGTTTCCATTCTTTATTATTCTGTTGGAATAACTGTATTTCTTTTACTCGTCTAAATGGATTAATATTATTCTTGAAATTTACTCCACAAAGCATGATATGGTGAATGATCCTTCTTGATTCATTCTTTATTAAATTGTTTTATTGAAATGATCCATCTCCTCATTTATATTACCGCATAATTGTTGATTGATTTCAAGAATCAAAGAATACGCAAAAGTATACACGGTCAACAAGTAATAAAGTGATAAAATAGAGTATCGTTCCCACAGAGAATTCTAATTAATAAATTCCAACTACTAGTACTATATCAATCCAATTTTATTCAAACAATGATAAATTATGATGTTCTTAAATATTAAAACTAAATTAAACAATTAAAGATATTATTCTAAAATAAGCAAATAAATAAACTAAGGTTTAAGTGAATGACTTCCGATAGATAAGGATTAAGACTTCAATATCCCCAATTATGAACTATAAATCAATTATCCAATTATCCCAACTATTATGTCTATCAATTGTTAATGTGAATTCTCCAATGTCAAAAGTCCTTTTCCAAGTGATCAACTGACTTCTATTTAATCCAGATTAATCTTGCTATATTCCTATGCAAAATAAGTGAATTAAACTCCTTTAATCCCAATTCCTTATGTGTTACATGCGGTGAACATATATTTTCATTCAATTCACAAACTTCATTATTCACTTTGCAAATAACTAAGTCACACGTTATCAAACCCAGCTTCTAACCCTAGAATTCCTTTTCCAATTCCTTCTAG
The DNA here is from genome assembly GCA_020205605.1 of Panax ginseng. Taxonomy (NCBI): domain Eukaryota; kingdom Viridiplantae; phylum Streptophyta; class Magnoliopsida; order Apiales; family Araliaceae; genus Panax; species Panax ginseng. The sequence goes on along the minus strand of CM035144.1, from coordinate 95,143,542 downwards.
AATAACAAGGTAATTATCACAAATAATTAAGCAATAGATGCAAGGCATGATAAACAATTCACTTCAACATAAATAATTGGAATAAATGAATAACTAATTTATAGCCATAAAAGGTTCAATTGAAATCTTAATTAAAGAATTAGTTCATAACAGAAATAAAAACCAATAATTGTTCGCAAAAAATCCTTAAAGAATTATAAATTGAAAATAAAGAGAAGAAGAAGAAAACTCTGTAGCCAATCCTTAATCTCCAAGTAATCCTTATGTAGCCTCCAATGAATGAATTAATTGATTGAATGATTAGATAATCCCCTAATTTCAGCACTTAATTTCTTTTTATAGCTTCTCCCAATCCTAATCCAATTAGGTTTCAAATAAGCTCCACATAAGAAGTCAAACAAATAAAATCAATCCAAATAAACCATCAAACACGCGCCTTTGCCCCGGTTAACATCATCAGGCCGAGCCTCAAATGAGGCACTAGCTAGAGCTCCCCCTGCCGCTTAGTCTTCACAATATTTACCATTTTGCCATTGTAAGCTCGAAATCCTGCAATTACCCCTATAGCTCCCAAATCAAAAAACAAGACATGTAACAATAAAAATGCTACTAAATAACTTGAGAATGCAATAATTTAAGTCCAAATATATCCAATTCATGGGTATATTACCCAATCATCAAATACCCCAAACTTAAATCGTTGTGTCCTCACGCGACAAAACACATAAAATCACAAAACAAAACTAAACATCGTGGCAAATGCAAACTATTTATACGCTCTTAATTCCAAAGAATTCAAAAGCTCACGATATCTATATGCTCTTAAAAATCACAAAAACATGCTAATTCATCATGCAAAAGCGATCAATAATATCCCAACAATCAACGAATCAATCTGTTATTACCGATATTGTGAGTGTGTGTTCAACAACCATGCTAACCCATGAAAGGCAAAAAATATGAAAGATAATAAATTTCTTAGTAAGCATCATACAAAGGTAAACTTGAGAACTCATCAAATATACTTGTTTCAACCAAATCAAACAATTACCCGAATTCAAGAGTCAAAATGGAATACTTATGCTTTTCTTTTCTTTTTTTTTTTTTTATAACTGGGGCTTTTTGAACTTTTCCCGCTTTTTTGTATTTTTTTTATATATATACATAAATGATCGGGTCTCATCCCATTAGAACTTTTCGCTTTATTTGCATTTTTTAAAGACAACCCGCTATATATTCCAAAGTAACAAAGGCCCCAAAATAAGACTAGTCCCCTTATAATTCCAAATATTTTTCCCAAACTCGATTTAAATAAATTCACTTCTCTAGCTATTCAAATTGTCCTTCCATATCACTAGCAATCATCCTTTAGAACTCTATTATCTACCCATTTAAACTATCATAGCCAACATAGTCGTTTTTTTTTTCAAGTGCTTTCCTATAATATCGTTGTCAAAATGTATAAAGATTCAATTCATGTCAAGAAAATCATATCACTGACTCAACAATCCTTACTAGACTTGTTCATGCAATTCTACTTTCATCATTGGCCACCAAATATACATACTATCAAACGCTGGAATTAACATGCAATCCTATATGCAACATTAAACTAACAATCACAAACCAAATCCACAAACTACAACTTAAAAATAAAAACAACTACCCCCAAACTAATCTAGAGCAATGTCCTCATGCGAAAAATAAGGCAAAATAAAATAGAGTACTTCCCTGACGAGCTTATTCCTCGGGTGGAGCATCATCGTCCTCGCTCATCTCTTGATCGGAAGGGGGAACATCGCGTAACAGAGCAGCTTGGAAAATGGCTAAGTGGAACGCCTTGATGTGATTGGACTACCGAAGGCATTCTCATGCAAAGAAATTGGTCAACTAAAAACTTGAAAATCACGTCTTGCCGTTCTGACAAGCGCACATTTTGGGACTCCATATTGTAAAACCAATTGCCTATCTCCGCCCGATATTTTTGAGACCACACCTCGATGAGATGTCAGAGATGAACCATAAGTAGGTGGAGCTGCATGGTGGGCTTATGTTTGGCAAACTTGGGGAATTATGAAACCCAATCCCTAGGGTGATTTGCCCCACCTGTCCACACTTTATAACGGTGGATCAACTTGTGGTCCAACACGGGCATAGGCGTTTGAAGCATTTCATCCGATTTCCATTTTACCCCAAACTTAGCACATAAAACGCAGATCAGTGACGGATGTGGTAACCCTCCTGTGGTCCCTCCGCGAGATGCTCGGAGGATAGATTGCTGAATAAGATGGCCGACATCAATCTTTAGGCCTTGTATGATTGAGTATAATACCACAACCCTTTCTCTAGTTACGTGGCTCACATGTGTGCAGGGCATCAATTTGGCACAAATGAAGGCATACCATGCCTTTCCATAGAGACTGAGGTGTGACAACGGGAAAGTCATGCTGCCACGCTCATGCACGGTCCATGTGGTGCCCGGTTGACACAGCTCCCGAATAATCTTGTTGTAGTCCGGTCCATCACTCACGAGTCTAACATATTCATCATTAAGGCCCTCTAATGGTAGTTTGTAACACCCATTTATATCCTCCTCGCCGATTTCCACTGTTTTTCCTCTGACAAATACCCCATAATGATCATGCTCGGGCAAGTTGGCGTAGAACTCTTTTACAACTGCAATAATCACCGGATCGGGCCGCTTTATGAGTGTGAACTAGTTTTTCGTTCGCTTATCATCACCGCTTATATCCCCGCCTTTAGATTGGTCGGTCAGAAACCACGTTCGGGGACTAGTGAGCGGGTAGCCATGCGGCTGTAGCGTTCTTGAGCCGAGACACTAACAAAACGCCTGCTGTCAAATTTGGAGGTGGAATTGAAGCGGCCCCTGACCCTTCGCCTCGTTGACGTTATGATGTCATGTAGAGAATTCTGCAAGTAAAAACATACTCATGTATTAGTTTTGAAAAGAATTCACGGTTGTATAAACATGTGCATAACATTACCCCGAAACTGTATAAAATGTGTGTATTGTGGGTACACAGTTGGGGATGAGGCATGAAAATGGCAAGTATATCGATTAGATGCCTGTGCTATTAAAATTCTGCATTTCGAAAGCAACAAGCACAATTTGCCCAAAAGTCGTGTCATGCAAAGCAACATGCTCCAGTGTAGGCAACAATACAGTGTAATCTTCCCATACTCGCAATGAATATGTGCACAACAAATTGGATAATATTATGGTCAAGATGGTCCATAAAGAATGTGCATGTAGGAGTAATATGTTTTAATTTGCACATGATTATTGACTTAGACAATTTATCAAACACCTAGGCAGCAACTGATAACTTGCTTACAACCATCACTAATTCCCTATCTATTCATGCCATGCCTTTAGCATTCACTAACCTCGTGTGTATGATTACGCCAAACAGCAGTGAATTATCTATGTGCTCTATTAGATTGTCTAGATGAAAAGAATAATTAACGAAGAAAATCTTGATTCACAATAGTTTGAATACAATTCAAGTCATACCTTTACTACCTTTAAAGAATTGGGAAGAGTCAAATTTCGGAACACAAGGAGCATACAACCAATATGGAATGAAGTAATTGACGCGTGGTAGATGTGTGGAAGAAGTACTATCTAAAGTTCAATGACCTTGTGATATTGAGAGTGAGAGAGGCGTATAGGAGAATGGGAGAGGAATAATCGCAGAATCGAAACCCGATGATGCCAACGTGGGTAATGAATTTGGACTAGAAGTATGGGCACTAAGAGTTTTAAATTATAAAGACTGACTCGATCCCAAATCGGGGCTACTGGGTTTTATCGCACGTGAGCGCTCGGTACGTAAGGCGTAAACGTTAATTGAGTGGTCGAGTAGGCCGATGATGATGAAGCGGAGCGGCGCTGGGCTCTTTTTTTCACGTTCTGTTGCCTAGCGCCGGGGCATTGGAATCCTTAATAATGGGAGCGCCGGGGCGCTATTAGTCTTGCAGCATATGTTGTGTTCAAGTGCTGGGCCTCATTCCTCTTTCTGAAAGCAAGATTTACCTGACGAATGTTATGCGCGAATATATGCTAGAAATTCTAGTAAAAATGAACTACAATATAAGAAAAAAAATTGTGAATGAATAAAACGAAAATAACTAAAACTTTTGGGTTGCCTCCCTGTAGCGCTTGGTTTTTAGTCGTCAGCCCGACTTTTCGGTGTTCATTTGGTCGTTGGATCGGCGAGGTACATGACCGTAACTTGATGTTCAATGGGTCCACTCCAATAATGTTTCAAATATTGGCCGTTAACCTTGAATGTACGCTTTGAGTTCGGTTCCTCAACCTCAATGTTTCCGTGTGGCGCGACAGATATAATTACGAATGGCCCGAACCACCGGGATTTCAATTTCCCAGGAAATAGACGCAAGCGTGAGTTGAACAGTAATACTTGTTGGCCCGGTTCAAATGTTTTGTTGAGAAATTTTTTATCGTGTCAGGCTTTGACTTTCTCCTTGTAGAGCTTTGCGTTCTCGTAGGCATTGAACCGAAATTCATCCATCTCGTTAAGTTGCAGTAACCTTTTTTTACCCGCCGCTTCTAGATCAAAGTTCAGTTGCCGAATGGCCCAGTGTGCACTGTGTTCTAGCTCGACCGGGAGGTGACACGCCTTTCCAAATACCATTCTGTAGGTGATATGCCGATCGGATTTTTGTACGCTGTTCGATATGACCATAGAGCATCGTCAAGACGTAATGACCAATCTTTTCGTGACAGATTGACTACTTTTTCCAGAATCCTCTTAACCTCCCTATTCGACACCTCCGCTTGACCATTGGTTTGGGGATGATATGCGGCAACAATTTTATGATGAACCCCATACTTTACAAGCAATTTAGTGAACTACTTATTACAGAAGTGAGTCCCCTCATCACTTATTATTGCTCTCGGCGTCCCAAATCGGGTGAAGATATTTTTCTTTAAGAATCGGAGAACAACGTTGGCGTCATTTGTGGGTAAAGCTGCGGCTTCTACCCATTTAGAAACATAATCGACCGCCAACAAGATGTACTGATTATTAAAGGAAGATGGAAACGGTCCCATAAAATCGATTCCCCACACGTTGAATAGTTCAACCTCCGTAATTATGTTGAGTGGCATTTCATCGCACTTGGAGATATTACCTACGCTGCTGACATCGATCGCATTTCAAAGACAAAGAGATAAGCATCTTTGAATAAAGAAGGCCAGAAAAATCCCGATTGTAGTACTTTCGCTGCTGTTCGATCACCGAAATAATGACCTCCGTAATCTGAGGAGTGGAAATGGCCTAATATACTATCCATTTCTTCATGAGGTACACAACGTCTTATCATTTGATCTGCACAGGCTTTAAACAGAAATGGTTCATCCCAATAGTATTGCTTTACATCGTGGAGAAACTTCTTTCATTGTTGTGAGGTCAAATCCGAAGGTAACACTTTGGCAACCACATAGTTTACATAGTCAGCATATCAAGGCAATATGGTGGTTACCCTAATAGTTGTTCATCCATAAAATTTTTCATTAATCACTAAGTTGTCTTCTTTCTGCTCTCTCTATATTTTCTAACCGAGATGTATGATCCGCCACTTGATTTTCTCAGACTTTTTTCGTCCGGATCTCCGTGATCAAATTCTTGTAACAACAAGTACCCACCAGATAATCATGCGGCTTTTGCATCTTTCTTCTCAATCGATATTTAATGGCGTAATGATCAGTGTAGACAATTACCTTGGTGCCAATAAGATAAGCTCAATTTGTCGAAAAGCAAACACCACCGCAAGTAACTCTTTTCTGGGTTGTGTAGTTTAGTCAAGCATCCGCCAACGCCTTACTAGAGTAGTAGATAGTGTGAAAAATCTTGTCATGACGTTGTCCCAATATCGCTCCCATCACAGAATCATCAAGGCGTCGCACATCAATTCGAACGGTAAAGACCAATCGGGCGCTACAATGATTGGAGCAGAGACCAATTTCTTCTTTAATACCTCAAATGCCTCGATACATGACTGATCCATCGTAAACGGTACATTTTTCTCCAAGAGTGAACTTAAGGGTTTCGAAATCTTTGAAAAATCTTTAATGAAGCGTCTATAGAAACCTGCATGTCCCAAGAAGCTCCGAATGCCTTTTACGGATGATGGAGGAGGCGCTTCAATTGTCTCAATCTTCGCTCTATCCACCTCTAATCCGGATGCGGAAACCTTATGTCCCAGAATAATCCCTTCTTGCACCATAAAATGACATTTTTCCCAGTTAAGCACCAGGTTAGTCTCCACACATCTTTTTAACACCAAGATCAGATTCTTCAAACACAAGTCGAAACTATCACCGAACACGGAGAAGTCATCCATGAATACCTCTAAATTATGTTCGACCATATCGGAGAAGATTGCCATCATACATCGTTGAAAGGTTGCCGCACACGATTACATAAACCAAAAGACATACGCCGGAATGCAAACGCATCTGCATGGACATGTGAACGTGGTCTTTCTTTGATCTTCCGGAGCTATAGCAATTTGATTATACCCTAATATCCATCCAAAGAGACAAGAGAATTGATGTCCCGCTAACTCCGCCCAACATCTCGATCAATGAACGGCAAGGGAAAGTGATCCTTGCGTGTGGCTTTATTCAACTTATGTAATCCATACATACTCTCCAAATTGTAATAACTTCTAGTCGGGATGAGCTCATTAGCTTTATTCTTCACCACCGCCATACCCTTTTTTCTGACGCGACCGCATGTGACTTACCCACTTAACCGCTCTGAGATTGGGTAAATAATACCGCAGATCCAACCATTTTATAATTTCCTTTTTCACCACATCTTTCATAATGGGATTTAACCTTCTTTGCATCTCAATGGTTGGTTTTGACCCCTTTCCATTAAAATCTTATGCATACAAAAAAAGATGGGCTAATACCTCGAATGTCCGCTATAGTCCACCCAATCGCTGTTTTGAACTCGCGCAGAACCCGCAACAATTTTTCCTTTTGGGTGTCAGTTAACTCTGTCAAAACAATAACTGGTAGAGTCAAATCTTTCCACAGATAAGCATACTCAAGATGAGAGGGGAGTGGCTTTAATTCCAACACCGGTAGCTCTTCTATCGAGGGTTTACACTTTTTACCTTCCATTTCGGGCCTATCAAGGGTGTCGAATGGTTGATTATTTTTTCGGTAGAATGATGATGTGTCTAGCCATTTGATCTTCTCAATGTCCTCATCAATATTATAGTCGTCTATTCCGAGCAACATGGATTTTATCGGATCCTCTGAGTAATTACCGTAAATTTTGTGATTAACTAACTCATCCATTAAATCCACCCGCAAACACTCACCTTTTTCCTTCGGATAAGACATTGATTTAAACACATTAAAAGTGACCTGTTGATCTTCAACTCGCATCGTCAATTCTCCTTTCTGCACGTCGATCAACGTTCTCCCTGTTGCTAAGAATGGTCGCTCGAGAATGATGGGAAGTTCCTTATCTGCTTCACAATCCCAGATAACGAAGTCTGCTGGGAAGATGAATTTATCCACCCTTACTAATATGTCTTCAACGATACCTCATGGATATGTAACTGATCGGTCTGCCAACAATAAACTGATATTTGTCGGTTTTGGTGCCTTGAGCCCGAACTGACTGTAGACTGATAATGGCATCAAATTAATACTGGCCCCCAAATCACATAGTGCTCTCCCCGAAAACTGATTACCAATGTCGCATGGAATAGTAAAACTACCTGGATCTTTCAACTTCGGAGGCAACTTGTTCTAGATAATTGCATACAAGATTCTTCTAAGCAGCGCCATCGCTTTCAAAATCACCCGCTTTCCTTTTCTTTGACAACACATCCTTCATGAACTTAGCGTAGCTCTCGCATTTGTTCTAAAGCTTCTAAATGGGATGTTAATATGCAATTTCTTGAAAATATCCAAAATCTTGAAAACCGCTTATCTAACTTGGATTTCAAAATCTCGCGATATCTGGTATGGGCGGCATTGTTATAGTTGGTTCCGCATTTTTGCTTTCACGATTTCCTCTATCTTTCCTTGCTTTTCACAACTTCTTCTATTTCTACCGTTGTTGTATGTCCCCTTTTCTTATCCTTAATCGCTTTTTGCAAATCCTTCCCACTCGCGTAAAGGTTACAACCTTTGCAATGCTAATTTCTCGCCTTTGATTTATTTCTCATATCACTCGGGAGCGCTCCTAGTGGATTGCTATTCAATGCATGTGCTATTTGCCCCAATTGATTTTCCAGATTCTTTAACGATGCCCCATGGCTTTGCAAAGTGAGCTCTACTTGATTCAATTTCTTATCTTGTTCCTCGTTCTTCTTGTCAGAAGCTCTAATGAATTTTTCCAAGGCTTCTTCCAAACTTGATTTCCTCTCTGGTTGTTGAGTCTGATTTTGAAATCCGGAGGTGTTTTGTTGTCTAGGTGGTTGAGTTGCAGCTTGATTGTTACTCCATGAAAACCCCGGATGATTTTTCCAACCTGGATTATAAGCATTTTGAGTCAGATACGGTTGAGTTAAGCGATTATAGTTTCCTACAAACTGTGCTGATTCAGAATTTATGGCACATTGATCCGTAGCATGACCCCCAAAGACACAACTCACAAACCATCGCTACTCGCCGTGGTGGCTTGTGGACGCCACATTTCCATATGCTTAGCTATTGCGGTCCACTTCAGTCTGTATTAATGTTGTCATCAAGGTCCACTTCATACTTTCCGATGTTTTCGGGTGATTAGACCTCGCCATGGGCCACCGATAGTTGTTGGTGGCCATTGTCTCTAACAATTGATACGCCTCATCAAAATTCTTGGACATGATCGCTCCTCCGTCATTGCTCGCATCAATACTAGACCTCGTGGACGCGTGTAAACCATCACAAAATATCCCTAATTGCATCCATCATGAATTCCATGATGAGGGTACTTACGAGCATATCCTTGAACCTTTCCCACGCCTCATATAACAACTCAATCAAATTGTGCGAAAGTATGAATATTGTTCCGTAGTTTTGCCGACTTCACGGGTGGGAAAAACTTAGCTAAAATTTTTGAGCTAGGTCATCCCAAGTGGTGATTGAGCCAGAGGCAAAGAGTGTAACCAAACTTCGCGCTTTTATCTTTTAAAGTAAACGGAACATCCTCAACCTTGTAACATCTTCCGATACATTGTTAAATTTGAAGGTATCGCAAACTTCCAAAAACTCAAGATATGCTCATTAGGATCATCTATCGAATTACCTCCAAACCGACATGTATTCTCAGAAGATCTCAATTGTTCCCGCTTTTATCTCAAACTGCTCGCATTGATTGTCGACCTCTTAATACTCGATCATAAATCCGCGATATCTTGCATGGCGTAATCCCTAAGTGATTTCGCTCGCTTCTCGCCATGTTCACGAGTATTTCGGTTTGCCGCTTCTTCTTCCAAATGTATAACCTCACTATTCAACGCACTTTCTAAACTTCTTTTCGATGTCGCTCAGATACTGAAAAAAGTTCCTCTCTAGCTTTCGATCTAGTGTGCATACACGCACAAGAATTCCCGCCAATCCAAGAAGAAAAAATAAGTAACGCTTAAATTAAGACCAAATTGATTATAACTAATATGAAATTAATATTAATAAAATTCCCTAAGAATTCAGCCAAAAACTTGTTGATTGATTTTGCAATCAAAGAATACGCAAGTATACACATGGTCAACAAGTAATAAAGTGATAAAATAGAGTATCGCTCCCACGAAGAATTCTAATTAATAAATTCCAACTACTAGTACAATATCAATCCAATTTATTCAAACAATGATAAATTATGATGTTCTGAAATATTAAAACTAAATTAAACAATTAAAGATATTATTCTAAAATAAGCAAATAAATAAACTAAGGTTTAAGTGAATGACTTCCGATAGATAAGGATTAAGACTTCAATATCCCCAATTATGAACTATAAATCAATTATCCAATTATCCCAACTATTATGTCTCATCAATTGTTAATGTGAATTCTCCAATGTCAAAAGTCCTTTTCCAAGTGATCAACTCGACTTCTATTTAATCCAGATTAATCTTGCTATATTCCTATGCAAAATAAGTGAATTAAACTCCTTTAATCCCAATTCCTTATGTGTTACATGCAGGTGAATGTAGATATTTCCATTCAATTCACAAACCTAATTATTCACTTTGCAAATAACTAAGTCACACGTTATCAAACCCGCTTCTAACCCTAGAATTCCTTTTCCAATTCCTTCTAGAATAACAAGGTAATTATCACCAAATAATTAAGCAATAGATGCAAGGCATGATAAACAATTCACTTCAACATAAATAATTGGAATAACTGAATAACTAATTTATAGCCATAAAAGGTTCAATTGAAATCTTAATTAAAGAATTAGTTCATAATGGAAATAAAAACCAATAATTGTTCGCAAAAAATCCTTAAAGAATTACAAATTGAAAATAAAGAGAAGAAGAAGAAAACTCTGTAGCCAATCCTTAATCTCCAAGTAATCCTTATGTAGCCTCCAATGAATGAATGAATTGATTGAATGATTAGATAATCCCCTAATTTCAGCACTTAATTTCTTATTGCTTCTCCCAATCCTAATCCAATTAGGCTTCAAATAAGCTCCACATAAGAAGTCAAACAAATAAAATCAATCCAGTCAAACCATCAAACACGCCTTTGACCGTCAACATTAATGAGGCCCAGCCATACCGGCCACGCATGAATTGCACTAGCTAGAGCGCCCCGACACTAGTCTTCACAATATTTATCATTTTGCCATTGTAAGCTCGAAATCCCAGAATTACCCCTATTGCTCCCAAATCTGCAAAACAAGACATAGACACAAAAAAAATGCTACTAAATAACTTGAGAATGCAATAATTTAAGTCCAAATATATCCAATTCATGGGTATATTACCCAATCATCAATAATCATGACCGTAATGTGACGAATGATGTAGTAAAAGTCCTCATTGGCCTGTAGTTTATTGGTGGACAGTTGTTGGTATGATTATGACCAGGAATTATTAGGTATAATCATGACCATTTGTAAGACCCCAATTTTTATGAATAAAGATAAATTTTCTATAATTATTATTTTTAAATATTATGGAATGAATTTGATATAATGTTATAGTTGTGGGTAATATTTAGAAATTTTGCAAAGTATACAAGTTGTTTATAATATTCGATTGGTTGCCTGGGAATATTAAATGCGACGACATAATCATTGGTGGACCCCATTAACGGAATTATTATTGGATTGAAAAAACGACAAAAATATTTTTTATGAAAATAATCGGCGGAAGTTTTACCGTTAACTTTTGAAACACCCGGTGTTAAAAACTCTAATACGAATACAGCGTGGTTGCATAGTAGCACACTACAGATTGATTATTGATGCTTACGTGAGAAGTCACTCGGTTTTGTTCAATTATTGCTTGATGAATTGTTGCATAGTATCTCACGTTAATTGATTCAATTATTGTTGATATTTTATATTGAGATGATGAAGTTATTAATATTATTATTTGCAATATTAACGATGTCTGAAGTTACGCGAAGAGAGAGGTTTGGTCACCTAATTGTGCGCCAATAGGGAGAAATCCTTATTGGAAAGCCCCCTCTTTCCTGGGAACGACCTGGTCGATTAATAGTGTGAATAATAATAATGATGATGACGTTTTATTTTATTAGTATTATTAATGTAATAAAACAGAAAAGATTTTTATATAAAACAGAATACTTTTATAAAGTTATTCGTTTTATTAGGCTAATAGTAAAATCTTTTTATATAAAACAGAATACTTTTATAAAGTTATTCGTTTTATTAGACAATAATTAGAATATATTATATTTTATTATTTGCATAGTAAAAATTTTTTAAAAGTGATTCGTTTTATTAGATTATAAATAGAATATATTATATTTTATTGTAAACCAATCTGGACCGTCCGTTTAAAGTAAATCGATCTGGACCGTTCATGGATTGGTTCTTATTCATCCATTCTTCCATAAATAGAAGCTCATTCCTTCATTATTTCTTACGAATTCACTTTGAAACTTTAGAGAGAGAAACGTAGAGAATTATTCTTCTATCTTGGCGTATTTCTTTAGCATTTAAGAAAGCATTGAAGCGTTGTGCAAGTTTCTTCAAGTATATCCCCACCTACCGTTCTGAGTACTCTTCTTTATAAGGTAAGGGTATTTTTTTTCATATTCATGAAGAGAACTTCTATTATTCCATTCTTTATTATTCATTGGAATAACTTTGTATCTGTGATACCCCTATACTTGGTGAAATTCTTACATTATTCAATTATTTATTATTCTCATTGGAATAACTTTGTTTATGCTAAGAATAAGCATACATGGTGAAATTTCATTGTTATTCCATTCTTTATTATTACATTGGAATATCCTCAGTATGTATGCTTTTACTGTGGACTGGTTCCGTTATTTATTATACTGTGGAATAACTTTATCTATAATGGGCAGCACCGCATGCATGGTGATTTCTGTTGTTATTCCATTCTTTATTATTCTATTGAATATCACGCTTGTCGTATTACTTACCACCGTTCCGTTATTTATTATTACGTTGGAATAACTTTTATCTACATCTAAGTACCGCATGTATGGTGATTTATTTTGTTATTTCATTCTTTATTATACTCAGTTGGTTAAAGTTTTGACTTCTATACTCCATGAAATTAGTGGAATATCCTTGATATTTGCACTTCATCCAGTATCTTTTCATGGAAATATTCTTCTGAGCATTCTTAAATTTTACTCTACAAAGAAGTATCATGTTGACAATTTGGATGTTATTAGTTACTGAATAAATTAATTCTTGAACTTGTTTTTATTGAATTCTTATATCATTGTCATCATTCTCATATTTATATTTTGTTGAAAGTCATCTGTGGCCTGTAGTGCATAGATGGACTTGGTATGATTATGACCAGGGATTATTCGATGTAATCATGACCGTAATGTTACAAATGATGTGGTAAAAGTCCTCATTGGCCTGTAGTGCATTGATGGACAGTTGTTGGCATGATCATGACCATTGATGAATACACGAATATCCTTGGCCCGTAGTGCATGGATAATTTGTGGTTGTGATACTTATGAATATCATTGGCCGTAGTGCAAGGATGAGGTGGATTATTTATTAAGCTGAGTCCCAGCGATAAAAGTGATGAAAAACCTTTTAAATCATAAAAGATAGTAGATTTTATTCTCTACTTGACTCTTTTAATGGATTGTTTATTCCGCTGCAGTTAAACTTGGTGTCTATTATATTTTATCAGTTTAACATTATTGAAGACTAATGATAATTTATTCTGCATTATCTTAGTCATAATATTTCTTACTGGGCTAGTTGAGCTCACCCTTTCTTTCACTGTTCTCTTCAGGAAATGAGAACGTGGCAAGGATGACTAGTCGGGGAATGGAGTGGACGGTCCCGGATGATAGTATTAGTAGTCCTCACTATTCTGTTAAATAGTGTGTTAATAAATGTAATGAGGACTTATTCTGAGAGTGGATATTGTCTAGAAGACAATATTTTTATTAAAACTCACAGCTCTCTTGTTGTATATTTAAGATTATATTTGTATTCTGTACCATGTATTTGGCGACTCAGAATAGGTGATGTATACCTATTTTTGGGGCGTCATAGTTGGTATCAAAGCTTAGTGATATGATCCCTGGCTGAGATGTGAAACAAGAACTAGGAGGGGAGAGACGGAGAATTCCTTCTCTAGTATGACCTACCTAAGTTTATTTGATATTTAATTGGTTGGTCAGAGTATAGGGATTATATGTGATATGTTAATTAACCCTTGTTTTGTGGTAGTATTTGAAAATGGTATTCGAGAATGTTGAGAACATCAATGGAGCACAGGAGACCGTTGAGTCTCCACAGATCAATAATCAGGATAATGTGCATCAGAAAGGCGACAATCCTAATGCAAACAACAACACTGACCAAATGATGAATGATGGAATGTTCCGAGGCTTCATGCAATTCATGCAACATCAGGCGAGAGCGGCTCTTGTCCAAAATACAGGTGGAAACACTGGCAACCCTCGGACGGTCACCACCAAACAGTTTAAGGAGCTGGGGCCACCGGAGTTTTTTGGAGAGCCAAAACCACTTAAGGCGAAGACGTGGATAAAGTAGATCAACAAGATATTTGATGTCTTGGGATGCTCCGAGGAGCAAAGGTTCCCTTACCACCTTCATGTTGCAGCAGAGGCGGTGATTCTTTGGTGGGAAGCCGTAAAGTGTACTCAACTCGCCAGACCGAAGATGTCTTGGGAGAAGTTCCAAGAACTGTTCAACGACAAGTACTTTCCCGAAAGTATTCGTCACATGAAAGAGGTAAAGTTCATTAAACTGGAACAAAATAACATGACCGTGATGCAGTACGAAGCCAAGTTTGCCGAGTTGTCCCGGTTTGCGTCCCATTTGGTTGATAATGAGGAGAGAATGACACGAATGTTTCTAAGAGGTTTGAAACCCAGATACGTCAATATCTTATCTCTCATAAACCGTGTTTGTATTCGAGATGTTGTTAATAGGGCTCGATTATTGGAGCGCGATAATGAGTCAACCCAACCGAAAAGAGAGAAAATTAACAAAATAATAATACCGGTGATAACAAATCGTGAGCGGTGACAATAAGCGTGGAGGAATTAACATGCCAGAAATGGTAACCACTTCGGTGGTAATCATGGCCAAAACAATAAGAATGGACATTTCATGAAGAGGAGATTCAACAATGATGGAAAGACGTCAGCATCAGCACCCGTTGTTTAGGAAGGAGATCGAGCACCTATCATATGCTTTAAATGTGGAGGGGAGGGACATATCAGTCTAAAATGTACGCAGCAGTCCAAAACCTGTTATAATTGTGGAAGAGAAGATCACCTAGCTCAATTTTGTCATTTAGGGAAGGCAAGTTCAGCTGGGATGGAGGCATCAAAGGCCGTCCCAGAAAAGTCAAAGTCGGTAGTTCAAGGGAGAGCGTTTGTTGTGACCTCCTAGAAAGCAAGGAACCAGAACGAGGTCATCACGGGTAAGCTTATCATAAACTTTAGTAAAGTCTATACCTTATTTGATACCGGTTCTACCCATTCTTTTATTTCTCCTACTTATGCTCAACGTTTAAATTTGACTCCGGAGAAATTGGACTTTGACTTAACTGTTGAAACTCCGTTGGGAGAAACTTTCATTACATCCACTGTTTATAAGTCTTGTTTAGTTCAAATCGGCAACCGCACATTACCTGTTGATCTTATTTCTTTGAAAATACTTGCATTTGGCTTTGACTTTTGTTTGTTAAGGAATGAGAACGACCACCTATCATATACTTCAAATGCGAAGGGAGGACACATCACCAAACCAAAGTATGCGATCTCAGTCCAAAGCATGTTATAATTGTGGAAGAGAAGGTCACCTAGCCCGATTTTGTCGTTTCATCAAGACAAGTTCAATGGGATGGAGCCACCAAAGGGCGCCCCAAAAAGTCAAAGCCAGATGGTCTGAGGAGAGCGTTTGTCGTGACCTCCCGGAAAGAAAAGGAACTGAATGAGGTCATCACGGTAAGCTTATCATAAACTCTAGCAAAGTATATACCTTATTTGATACTGGGTTTCTACCCATTCTTTTATTTCTCCTACTTGCGCTCAACGTTTAAATTTGACTCCGAAAAAATTAGACTTTGACTTATCTGTTGAAACTCTGTTGGGAGAAACCTTCATTACATCCACTGTTTATAAGTCTTGTTTGGTTCAAATCAAGACTTCACATTACCATCGATCTTATTTCATTGAAAATACTTGCATTTGACGTAATTCTAGGATTGATTGGTTAACTACTCATCATGCAAAAATTGATTGTTTTCGTAAGGTTGTTAGCTTTCATATTCCTAATCAACCTATTATGCGAATTCAAGCAACCAAACCATTAAAATCAATCACTGTCATCTCAAGCCATAAAGCTATTTGTTTATTGAAAAACAGATGTCAAGCTTTCTTAGCTCATGTTATGGATCTAAACAAAATACGTCGGTTTTGAATGATATTTCTATTGTTAATGAATTTCCGACGTATTCCACGAAGAACTTCCTCTGCTTAACCCTTGAAACATGAAATTGAATTTTGTATCGACCTTGAACCCGGTACAAAACCCATTTCCAAAGCCCCATATCGAATGGCTCCTATTGAAATTTAGAAATTAAAGACCCAACTGTAGGAATTATTAGACATTGGCTTTATTTGTCCTAGTACTTCTCTTTGGGGTGCTCCTGTTCTATTCGTGAAGAAGAAAGATGGGAGTATACGACTTTGTATTGATTATCGGGAGTTGAATCATGTCACCATCAAAAATAGGTACCCATTGCCACGTATTGATGACCTGTTTGACCAGTTGCAAGGTGCCAAATTCTTTTCAAAGATTGATCTTCGTTCCGGATATCACCAATTGAAGATTAGAACCGATGAGATTCCAAAGACGGCTTTCAGAACTCGGTACGGGCATTATGAATTCCTAGTCATGTCTTTTGGATTGACTAATGCTCTTGCTACCTTCATGGATATGATGAACCGAGTATTCAAGGAATATTTGGATCACTTTTGGTCGTCTTTATTGATGACATCCTTATTTATTCCAAAAGACGTGAAGATCATGAGCAACACTTGAGGCTGATACTCCAAAAGCTTCGTGAATATAAGCTTTATGCCAAGTTGAAGAAATGCGAGTTCTGGCTTGAGGAAGTAGCATTCCTTGGGCACGTGGTATCAAGTCATGGAATATCTGTTGACCCGGCAAAGATTGAAGCCATTCATAGCTGGGAACAACCTAAATCAGTGACCAAAGTACGTAGCTTTCTTGGCTTAGCTGGTTATTATCGGAGATTCGTAGAAGAGTTTTCTTGAATCGCTACTCCACTAACTCAGCTGACTCGAAAAGATACAAAATTCGGTTGGAGTGAGGTGTGACGCCCCCAAAATTAGGTATTCATCACCCATCTTGAGTCGCCAAATACATGGTACAAATTTCAAATACAACTTAATGATACAACTGTCATGTAAAATACGACAAAACATAAACTAAGAGTTTTAATAAGAATATTGTCATCTAGACAATATCCACACTCAATGGAGTCCTCATTACATTTATTGTCACACTATTTAATGTAATAAATGAGGACTACTAATGCTATCATCTGGACCGTCACTCCGCTTCCCGACTCGTCCCAATTTATATTCTCATTTCTTCAAGAGAACAGTGAAGGAAAAGGTGAGCTCAACTAGCCCAGTAAGAAATATTATGACTAAGATAATGCAGAATAAATTATTATTAATCTTCAACAATGTTAAACTGATAAAATACAATAGACATCAAGTTTAAATGAAGCAGAACAAGAATCCATTAAAAGAGTCAAGTAGAGAATAAAATCTACTATCTTTTATGATTTAAAAAGTTTTCATCAATTTTTATCGTTGAGACTCAGCTTAATAAATAATCTACATCATCGAATCATCCCTGCACTACGGGCCAAGGATATTCTTTAAATCATCAATGGTCATGACTATACCGAATAATCCCTGGTCATAATCATACCAAGTCCATCTCTGCACGTAAGCCAAAGATATACAATAATAAAACCAATAACCAACAATTCATCTTTGCATGTAAGCCAAAGATATATAATTCAATAAACAACAGTCCATCTTCGCACGTAAACCAAAGATAACTTTCATCATCATATAAGCATGAGGATGATGACAATGATATAAGCATTAATCAAACTAAAACAAGGATAAATATTAAAAACTTTAATTTTATCCAAATATTATCCATCACTTAAATAACTCATAATCTAATATTGTTAATATTATAACAATATTTTAATCACCTCTTAAACTTATAAACAATTTATTTCAATTGTTTACACTTTATCAAATAATGCATTTAATCATTCAAAAATGTCATACTCATAAGATTTCATCACCAATGATCAAATCCCTTATCAACAATCTACATATACCTTATATAGGATTCCCAAGCCATAAAATCCTATTTTTCAACTTTGTTACTTCACATAACTTATTTAACTCATATGTTCGTAACTAAACTATTTTCATGAAAAATACCAAATCAGTCCCAAAAATATTTCTTTTCTGGGATTTAGCATAATATAGTCTCATAAAGAACATATATTTTTCTCAGAATTTTTAAAATTCATTTACTATTTTTCAAAAATCAATTTCCAATTAATTCCTTAAGAAATTAGCTACCTCAAGTTTAACTCCAGAAATTCCCAAATCTTGGCAGGATCTTACACATGTTAACGTGAGCTTTCAGTTTAAATTTCATGGTCATCGGAGTTATAGAACTCCAGTTATAGCGTTTTTCGTCGGAAAAACCTAAATATTAAAATGGTCATAACTTGCTCATTTTAAGTTGAAATGAGCTCATTTTTGGACAGGATGTTCTTTATACCATATACTTTCATGTCCCAAAAGGCCGGAATTTTTCTCACAAATTAAGTGGCCGAAACAGCCCTTTTAAAAATATGGACAGTAGCTTTTTAAGTATTTCCAGATTTTTCATCCTTTACTAAAATCAGTCCACACAAAAATCTACAATACCTTTTCCAGTGATTCCACTTGGATAAGTTATAAGACTCATAAATCTAACTCTAGAACTTGACCACACTCAAAAATTCGAAATATAATAGGAGATATGGTCAATTGAATTTCATGTTACATTTTTACCAAAATCTAATTTTTCAACTCTTTGTGATTTCTAAGAAACTTTCATGTTTTCTCATAATAACCAACATAACTTATCATAACACTTACTAATACTACATATACCCATGGTTTTCATCAATCCATTGCTTTTATTATGACTTTCTTCATAATCCACATAAACAGATCATTTCCACAATTTAATAAGGAATGAATACAAAGGATCAATCACCATGCATTTGGTAATCCACATAGACAGGTTATTCCAACAGAATAATAAAGAATGGAATAACATAAGGATTCACCATGCATGCGATAGAGACCGCATAGACAGGTTATTCCTAACAGAATAATAAAGAACGGAACGAGTTAAAGCGAAATTAAGACCGATGTGGGATATTCCAATGTAATAATAAATAATGGAACCAGTCCCAAAATTACGCCGAACGGATATATTCCAAATGAGAATAATAAATAATGGAACCAGTCCTAAGAATAAATGCACAGACGGGATATTTCGGCGAAATAATAAATAATGGAACTAGGTCCCAGCGAAAATGCATGAGACATGATATTCAAGCAATAATAATAAAGAAACGTAATAATAGAAGAATTTCACCATGTATGCGTTATTTTGCATATACGTATTATTCCAACATAATAATAAAGAATGAAATAACAGAAGAAGTTCACCATGTATGCGGTACTTCGCATAACCAGGTTATTCCAACATAATAATAAAGAATGGAATAACAGAAGAATTTTACAATGTATGCGGCTCTTCGCATAAACAGGTTATTCCAACAGAATAATAAGGAATGGAATAACAATAGCTCTCTTCATGAATACAAAAGAATAATACCCCTTACCTCAAAAGAAGACTGAATACTAGAATAGTGAGGGAACAGACTTCTCTTCTTCTTTCTCTCTATAATTTCTCTCTATAATAATGGCTCTAAAGCTTTAGCGAATTGGTTTGAAATGAAGGAAGAATGAGCTTCTATTTATAGGAAAATATAGTTTCGATAATTGCACGCTTTTGGGGCTCAAATATTACGATCTGAATACCTCCAACTTTTCTTTCATTTTTACTTCAGTCATCCAAGTATTATCAAACTTGCACCACCTCCCCTAATAGTAAATCCTATGAATCAATAGTAAATCATGTGACTCAATAGTTCTAACATGTGAACAAATTAATTACAGTATAGTACCTCCATCTATACCTTTATTTTTAACTTAGTCATGCAAGTATCATCAATCTTGCACCAACTCCCCTAATAGTAAGTGAATGTGACTCAATAGTAACTCGTGAAAAGTAACTCATGAATAGTAGCTCGTGAATAGTAACTCATGAATAGTAACTCGTGAATAATACTCCGACACGAAAAGTGCCCTGAATACCCGATTGAACAATATAATCTCCAGACATCAATTATTATCGAAATAAATGTCGATTTCTACTAACACAAATAATCCCAACACAATGGAACTATCAAATTTATCTTTAATCAACACGAACATATTCATCATTAATATTATAACTCACAATATTTAACAACCAGGTCGTTCCCAGGAAAGAGGGGGCTTTCCAATAAGGATTTCTCCCTATTGGCGCGTAATTAGGTGACCAAACCTCTCCTTGACAGAACTTCTAGACATTGTAAATATTGTAATTTAATAATATGAATAACTTTGTCATCTCAATTATTGATTTAATAATATATCATATAACGCAGAAGATACTGTGACAATAATCGAATCAATAATATGAGAGATGTGATGCGAAGAATTCTTCGTAGCAATAATTGAGTATAACCGGTGAACTTATCACATAAGCATCAATAACCAATACTATGTGCTTTATGCAACCACGCCATTCATCGTATTTTTTTACTACCGAGTAGTTCAACAGTTTTAACGGTAAAACTTCCGTCGTTATTTTCATAAAAATAATTATGTCGTTTTCTTACTACGACAATGATTGTGCCGTCGTACGGATATTCCCGACAAAAGAATATTCTCCGACCAAACGAATATTTTATAACAACTTGCATACTTTGCAAAATTTATAAATACTACCCACAACTATAACATTATATCAAATCCATACCATAATATTCAAAAAAATATTTCGAGAATTTAAATCTTTATTCGTAAAATTTGGGATTTTACATGAGGAATGTGAGAAGAGTTTTCAAGAACTCAAGAGAAGACTCATTTTAGAACCTGTTCTAACAATACCATTTGGCTCGGAGGGATTTGTCATCTACAGTGATGCTTCAGGCAAAGGGTTAGGATGTGTTTTCATGCAATATGGGAAAGTCATAGCCTATGCCTCTCGATAACTCAAAGAATATGAGAGGAATTATCCTACTTATGATCTAGAGTTGGCAGTTGTTGTCTTCAAACTTAAAATTTGGAGGCATTACTTGTATGGGGAGAAAGTGGAGATCTTTACGGATCATAAAAGCCTCAAATATTTCTTCACTCAAAAGGAACTCAACATGCGACAGCGACGTTGGCTTGAATTATTGAAAGATTATGATCATACCATCCAATACCACCACCTCGAAAAAGCGAACGTGGTAGTCGATTTGATTGAGTAGAAGATCATATGCGCAGAAAGTCTTGATATTGTCAACGCAAAGACCCATTTTGTATGACTTGCAAAAGGATGGAGATAGAGATAAAGACTCCGGGGACCCACGTGATGATGGCGAATATCTGAGTAGAACCGACTTTAATCGATAAAGTTAAAGTCGCTCAAGTTACGGAGACTGGAGCCGATGCATATGAGGAAGAAAGTACAAGAAGGTGCTTTGCTTAAAGCAAAAAATCGATAAAGAAGGAATACTTGAGTCAACTCCGGACTTTGTGTTCCTAACGACCTTGATTTAAAGTATAAAATCATGATGGAGGCGCATAACACACCGCTTTGCAATCCATCTTGGGAGTACCAAAATGTATCATGATCTTCTACATACATTTTGGTGGGGCAATATAAAGAGGGAGATAAGGTGTTTATCTCAAGGTGTTTAACTCAATAACGAGTCAAGGCGGAACATCAAGTACCAAAAGGTCCATTGCAACCACTTGAAATTCCGAATGGAAGTGGGAGCACATTACCATGGATTTCACGTTGTCTTGTCTTCCCAGGTTTCTCAAGGCATAGATGCAATTTGGGTCATTGTTGATAAATTGACCAAGTCTGCTCATTTCTTACCTATACGAGAAACTTATACACTTGAACGTCTTGCTAGTATGTACATAAACGAGGTTGTAAGATTGCATGGTATGCCAGTATCCATAGTTTCTGATCGAGACCCAAGATTCACTTCACGATTTTGGGTTAGTTTGCAAAAAGCTATGGGCACGGATTTACGATTTAGTTCGGCATATCATCCTCAAATGGACGGACAATTAGAGAGGACTATTCAAACTTTTGAAGATTTATTAAGACTCTGTGTCCTTGACTTCAAGGGAAGTTGGGACAAGTTCTTACCATTGGTGGAGTTTTCCTACAACAACAGTTATCAAGCAAGTATTGGCATGGCTCCATTCGAAGCGTTGTATGGAAGAAAGTGTCGTTCTCCAGTATGCTGGGATGAGGTGGGTGAAGCAACGTTGTTGGGACCGGAGTTAGTTCGTATGACTACGGAAAAGATACAAACGATTCGGCAACATATAAAAACCTCCCAAGATCGACAAAAGAGTTATGCTGATCTTCATCGAAAGGACGTGGAATTCGATATTGGAGATCATGTGTTGTTACGTGTTGCTCCATGGAAAGGATTTACGAGATTTGGAAAGAGAGGAAAGCTCAATCCTCGATTCATTGGCCCATTTTAATCCTCGATCGAGTAGGGGATCGTAGCCTATGTAGACACGCTTTTACTGCTTAGTATGTCTCGTGTTCATAATGTTTTCATATATCCATATTACGTAAATATGTGAAAGACACGAACCACATTATTGAGTTAGAACCGGACGAAATAGAGGAAGATTTAACGTATGAAGAGGTTCTGCTTCAAATCTTGGATAAAAGGAACATATTCTACGCTCCAAGGTTATACCTCAAGTCAAAGTTTTATGGAGGAACCACGATGTTGAGGAAATGACACGGGAGTTAGAATCAAATGAAATCAAGGTATCCTTACCTCTTCGACATACCAGTCGTACCCTAAATTTCGAGGGCGAAATTTCATAAGAAGGGAGATTGTAAGACCCCAACTTTTATGAATAAAGATGAATTTTTATAATTATCATTTTAAATATTATGGAATGAATTTGATATAATGTTATAGTTGTGGGTAATATTTAGAAATTTTGCAAAGTACAAAAAGTTGTTTATAATATTCGATTAGTGGGGGAATATTAAATGCGACGACCACAATCATTGGTGGACCCTACAATGTAATTATTGTCATTTGATTGAGAAAATGACAAAAATATTTTTATGAAAATAACGACGGAAGTTTTACTGTTAATCTGTTGAAACACCCGGTGTTAAAAGTGCAGAGAATACGCTGTGGTTGCATAGTAACACACTGCTCAGTATTGATTATTGATGCTTACGTGAGAAGTCACTCGCTTTTGTTCAATTATTGCTTGAAAGAATTGTTGCGTAGTATCTCACATTAATTGATTCAATTATTGTTGATATTTTATATTGAGATGACGAAGTTATTAATATTATTATTTGCAATATTAACGATGTCTGAAGTTACGCCAAGGAGAGGTTTGGTCACCTAATTGCGCGCCAATAGGAGAAATCCTTATTGAAAGCCCCTCTTTCTCAGGAACGACACGGTCGATTAATAGTGTGAATAATAATAATGATGATGACGTTTTTATTTTATTAGTATTATTAATGTAATAAAATGTAAAAAGATTTTTATATAAAATGTAATACTTTTATAAAGTTATTCGTTTTATTAGGCTAATAGTAAAATCTTTTATATAAAAAATGTAAATACTTTTATAAAGTTATTCGTTTTATTAGACAATAATAATTAGAATATATTATATTTTATTATGCATAGTGTTTGTATAGTGCTGCGTAGTGTTTTTATAGTAAAATCTTTTTAAAAGTTATTCGTTTTATTAGATTATAAATAGAATATATTATATTTTATTGTAAACCAATCTTCGACCGTCCGCTTAAAGTAAATCGATCCGACCGCTTCATGGATTGGTTACTATTCATCCATTCTTCTATAAATAGAAGCTCATTCCTTCATTATTTCTTACTTAATTCAATTTGAAACTCTGAGAAACCGTAGAGAAATTATTCTTCTATCTTGAGCATATTTCTTTAGCGTTTAAGAAAACTTTGAGCGTGAAAAAGTTTCTTCAAGTATGTCCCCGCCTCTACCGTGAGTACTCTTCTTTATAAGGTAAGGGGTATATTTTTTTTCATATTCATGAAGAGAACTTCATTATTCCATTCTTTATTATTCTCATTGGAATAACTTTGTATACGCTGTGACTACCCTATACTTGGTGAAATTCTTCCATTATTCCATTATTTATTATTTTGCTGGAATAACCTGTCTATGCGAAGTACCGCATACGTGGTGAAATTCTGTTGTTATTCCATTCTTTATTATTTTGTTGAAATATCCTGTTGGTGCTTATTATGCCTGACCTGGTTCCGTTATTTATTATTCTGTTGGAATAACCTGTCTATGCGAAGTACCGCATGTATGGTGATTTCTTTTGTTATTCCATTCTTTATTATACTTAGTTGGTTAAAGTTTTGACTTCTATATACTCCATGAAATTAGTGGAATATCCTTGATATTTGTGCTTCATCCAGTATCTTTTCATAGAAATATTCTTCTGAGCATTCTTAAATTTTACTCTACAAAGAAGTATCATGACCATTGATGAATACACGAATATCCTTGGCCCGTAGTGCATGGATAATTTGTGGTTGTGATACTTATGAATATCCTCGGTCAGAAAGTCAAAATGATGAGGTGAATTATTTATTAAGTCGAGTCCCAAAGGATAAAAGTGATGAAAAACCTTTAAATCATAAAAGATAGTAGATTTTATTCTCTACTGACTTTTTTAATGGATTGCTTATTCCGCTGCAGTTAAACTTGGTGTCTATTGTATTTTATCAGTTTAACATTGTTGAAGACTAATGATAATTTATTCGCATTATCTTAGTCATAATATTTTTTTTCGGGCTAGTTGAGCTCACCTTTTCTTTCACCGTTCTCTTCAAGAAATGAGAACGTAAATGGGGGACTAGTCGGGGAGCGAGTGACGGTCCAGATGATAGTATTAGTAGTCCTCACTATATACGTTAAATAGTGTGTTAATAAATGTAATGAGGACTTATTCTCGAGAGTGGATATTGTCTAGAAGACAATGTTTGTATTAAAACTCACAGCTCTCTTGTTGTATATTTAAGATTGTATTTGTATTCTGTACCATGTATTTGGCGACTCAGAATAGGTGATGTATACCTATTTTGGGGGCGTCACACCATTGATGATTACATGAATATCCTTGGCCGTGGTGCAGGGATGATTCGATTTTATTTATTAAGCTGAGTCGCAGCGATAAAGTTAATGAAAAACTTTTTAAATCATAGAAGATAGTAGATTTTATGCTCTATTTGACTCTTCTAATGAATTGCTTATTTCCGCTGCAGTTGTTGATATAAAACTTGTTGTCTATTGTATTCTATCAGTTGTTATATCGTTGAAGGCTAAGAATAATTTATTCTGCATTATCTTAGTCATAATATTTATTCTTTGGGCTAGTTGAGCTCACCCTTTCTTTCATTGTTCTCTTGAAATGAGAATATAAATTTGAGACGAGTCGAGAAACGGAATGACGGTCCGTATGATAGCATTAGTAGTCCTCACTATTCATTAAATAGTGTGATAATAAATATAATGAGGACTCCATTGAGTGTGGATATTATACAGATGACAATATTCTTATTAAAACTCTCGCTTATATTTTGTCGTATTTTACACGACATGCTTGTATTATTAAGTTGTATTTGAATTTTGTACCATGCATTTGACGACTCAAGATGGGTGATGTATACCTGCTTTGGGGGCGTCACAGATTGTTTTGGGTAGATTTGGAACATATTAATAGGTTTCCAAATACCCCTTTGAAGATATACATCCACTTGAAATGTTACATTATTTTAAAAAGTTACATCCCTTTGAAAGGTTATATTCCTTTGAAATGTTACATCTATTTAAAAAGGTACATCCCTTTAAAATTATCATTAATATATATATATATATATATATATATATATATATATATATATATATATATATATATATATATATATATACAACAATCCCCTACATGAATGAAATTTGGGTAAATTAATGTAAATGAATATGCAGACAGACTTAGAGGGATGATCCTCTCTCATTCCTTAATATAAGACATTTTAGAGAAGTTTTTTTGTTCCTTAATATATGATGTTTTAGAATTTTAAATAAACATTAATTACTTAGTTTTCAATATGCAATTTATAAAAAAAAAATAGCGTAAAATTTACAAAGGGTAAATTGGTTATAAGTTTTTAAACTTTTTTTGAAGAAAATAAAAAAATAAATTTGATGAATTAACATTAAATAAGAAAGGAGGTAAAATGCTAACTGATTTTTTAAGTGTGAGTATGAATTTGAGTATTACAGAAGAAAACATTGGAGCACAAGAAAGTAATCAAAAGCTACGGTTGAGATTAGTGATCCGTTGCTTCTCAAAGCTGAGGCTCTCCTACTCTTTCTATCCCCATCCCGTCCATGTACACCCACAACTCTTTCTCTTCCATCTGAATTTCTTGAGTTATGCTCAAATAATCATCTATTCAGTGTATTCTCTGCTTCTGCTGGTCAAACTGAGAGATTTAATATTTGAGGGCTTTTTTTTTTCCTCTCAGATTGCGGCCTCATCTTCCCACTAAAATACCGCACCAGGTTCTTTCTTCCCTCTCCACACTTATGTATTCCTTTTCATTGTATTTCCTTCTCTCTTTCATAATTGTCAAAATTTGCTCCTGTTCTTGAGCTGGTGTTAACCTTTATTTGTGTGTAACACTCTGTTTTGATTTTTAGATATACTGATTCTTGGGATGAGATATAAAGGAAATCTACAAATTTACTCAGTACCCGGAAGCCAAAATGAATAATTTGAATTTATTTAGACAATTGATTGAGCAGAGCCCAGACTTTTTATTTATTATTTTTTTTGACAAGTGAACAAAACCCAGATTTTTCTATTTTGTTTTGGTCTGTCATCATCAAAGGTTAAATTTTGATTTTTTGATTTTCTACTACAGAAGTTCATTATGTGGGTGCAAATCAAGAAGACTGTAAAGTGCAACTATCAACATGTCTGTTACAATGCTGAAGATAAACCGTCTTAGAATGTATCAGATGTAGTCATACATGCTTTGCAAATCTTCAGAATTATATATAATATTAATCAAAAAAAAAAAAAGGACAGTTCATTATGGTGCAATTTGTAATGATTTGGCTTAATCAAATCAATTACAGAGCTCAAATTCAGCTCTAATATCTGAAAACAGTGAGTTAGGAAGAAGATTCAGAAAATAGGGAGACAGAATATTGGGGAAGAAATAGAGAGAATCAGAGGAATATAGAGAGAGAACAACTCATTTTCATTTCATAACCCAGCAATTACAATCTCTTGAGTATATAATATTGAGACATGACTCACTCCTGTTAAAGGAAAAGGCTATATTAGCCTTATTACAATAAAGGAAAAGACAACAATAACCTTGATCTCCAAACTAACTCTATCAACATAACAGCATGAAGGTGTCCTTACAGTCCACCCTCCATAAGGACAACCTTGTCCTCAAGGTTGGAATTGAGGAAATTGCTTGTGGAACTTGTCCCAATCTTCCCAAGTAGCTTCAGATGGTAAAGTGTTGGATCATTGGACTAAAACTTCAGTTGCTGCTGCATTATTCTTCTTAACTATCTTCCTGTCCAGTATAGCTAATGGCTCTACCAGAAATTGACCATGAACATCCAGTAAAGGGAGGTCTGCAGAGCTTGAACAATTAGAACCAATTTTTTTCTTGAGTAGTGACACATGGAAAACAGGATGGACTCGAGCATGGGAGGGTAACTGAAGTCGATAAGTCACAGTTCCAATCTTTTCTAGTATAAGGAATGGGCCAAAATATTTTGGAGCTAATTTCCCAAGAGTATTCTGAGATAAAGTAGACTGCTTGTAAGGCCTGATTTTCAGATAGACAAGATCTCCAACCACAAATGATCTTTCACTCCTTGCTTTATCTGCATAATGCTTCATCCTAGATTGAGCAGCTACTAAATTGTGCTTAAGGAGTTGAAGTGTTTGAGTTCTATCTTTGCAAAAGGCCTTAGTAGTAGGATCATGGACTTGGCCAAATTGATGGAAGTTGAGATGTGGAGGTTTATAACAATATAAAGCCTCAAAAGGAGTGGTTTTCAGTCCACTGTGGTAATGAGTGTTGTACCACTATTCAGCCAATGGAAGCCAATTAAGCCACTGTTTAGGTCTTTGAGAGACCATGCACCTTAAATAACATTCTAAGACCTGATTAAGCCTTTCAGTCTGTCCATCGGATTGGGAGTGGTATGCAGAACTCAATTGTAATTTGGTGCCAACTAGTTTGAAAAGTGACTGCCAGAACAAACTTACAAAAATCTTATCTCTATCAGAAACAATTGTAGATGGAAACCCATGGAGCTTGTAGATATTATTGATGAAAATTTGGGCTAGATCTTGAGCAGTAAAAGGATGATGGAGGGTATAAAATGACCATACTTAGTGAGCCTATCTACCACCACCCATATAATTGTACATCCTTTAGATTGGGGTAGCCCTTCAATGAAATCCATGGAAATATCAATCCATGGTCCTTCTGGTATAGGCAAGGGTTGTAACAGCCCAGGTAAAGCCTTAGTTTCATGCTTATGTTTTTGACAAATATCACACTCCTGAACAAATTTGACAACATCTATCTTCATAGTAGTCCAGAAGAAGTAATTCCTCAATCTCTCATAAGTGCCTTTAATTCCAGAATGACCCCCCATAGGAGAATCATGAAATTCAGTCAACAGTTTGGTTCTCAAAGGGAAATCTGGACCAATCACTAACCTGTCTTGGAATTTTAGTCTTCCATGCTTGAAGGAATAACCAGGGAGTGATTGAGGATCAACTTGCAACTGGATAATAAGGTCCTTTAAGCCAGGGTCTGATTCCCAAGACTGGGCTATTTCAGTAATCCATTGAGGAAGGACTGTAGATATAGCGACCATAGTTAAAAGTCAAGTTTCTCCATTCTCAGATTTTCTAGAGAGACAATCTGCAGCCACATTTTCTTTTCCTTTCTTGTATACTATTTCATAGTCTAATCCCATCAATTTAGTAATCCATTTCTGTTGGTTAGTAGTGGTCACTCTTTGGTCTAAGAGGTATTTTAAACTTTGATGATCAGTTTTGATGAGTACCTTGTTGCCAAGCAAGTAGTGCCTCCATTTAGTAGTAGCATAGATGACTGCCATTAACTCTTTTTCATAGGTAGACCAACCCATATGTTTTGCTGCTATAGCCTTACTGAGATAGGCTATTGGCTTGCCCTGCTGCATTAATATTTCCCCTAAACCAGTATGAGAAGCATCAGTCTCTAAAACAAAGGGCATAGTGAAATCAGGCATAGCTAACACAGGAGCCTTGACCATAGCTTCTTTAAGACTCAGAAAAGATTGAGTGGCCCCTTCATGCCATTGAAATTTGTCTTTTTTTAAAAGTTCAGTAAGAGGCTTACTAATCAGTCCATAATTGTGAATAAATTTCCTATAGTAACCAGTCAATCCCAAAAATCCTCTGAGGCTTTTAATGTTGGTAGGCAATGGCCACTTGGTCATACATTCTATTTTGTCAGGATCAGTAGATACTCCATGTTGATTAATGACATGTCCTAAATATTTGACTTGCTCAATTCCAAACTCACACTTCTTTTGGCAAAAAGTAAATTGTCCTTAAGAATTTGCAATGTTAGCTTCAAATGTACCAAATGTTCTTCATAGGTTTTGCTGTAGACCAAAATGTCATCAAAGAAGACTAGAATGAACTTCCTGAGATATGGCTTAAATATTTGATTCATTAATGACTGGAAGGTAGCTGGTGCATTAGTGAGTCCAAAAGGCATCACCAACAATTCAAAATGACCTGTGTGTGTTCTAAATGCAGTCTTAGGAATGTCTGGGACATGCACCCTAATTTGGTGGTAACCAGATCTGAGATCTAGTTTGGAATACCATCTAGAGTCATGTAGCTCATCCAACAATTCATCAATGGCTGGAATGGGAAATCTGTCCTTGATTGTCATATCATTTAAAGATCTATAATCCACACACATTCTCCAAGAACCATCATGTTTCTTGACCAATAACACTAGAAAAGCATAAGAACTATTACTTGGTTGTATCACCCCAGAAACCAGCATCTCACTAACTATTTTCTCCATTTCTTCCTTCTGCACATATGGATATCTGTAAGGTCTCAAATTAACAGGTTGACTTCCTTCCTTCAATGTAATGTGATGGTCATGTGACCTTGTAGGAGGTAAACTTTTTGGCTCTTGAAATACCTCTGAGTATGTCTGCAATACTTCCTCCATTTGACAAAAAGGCTGATTATTCTCATTTATATTACCAATCACCTGATCTGGTTTTACAACAACAATGTTCTCTGCAGATTCCTGAGCCATTCCAAACAAAAATCCAAAATAACCATGAGTTGTACTATTTAGGGTCTGCTTGAATTCTCCAGAAGACATGAGCTGTATTGCAGGAGGGACCATATCAAATTCTCCTTGTAAAACCACTTCCTTACTTTGTTAATTGAGAGTTGTAATTGTTCAAAGTCAAAGGTTACTGGGTTGTAACTCCTCAGCCATTGTACCCCCAATACTGCATCAATTCCCCCTAATGGCAAGATTCTAAAATCAGTAGTGAATGGTTCTCCTTGGACTGACCAATTAAAAGACTTACACTCCTGAAAACTAGTGACTTTAAAGCCATCAACTACAGACACTGCTACAGGTTTGGTATCTTGCAACACAACCTTAGCTTTCTTAGCTGCTTAGGGGTTTAGGAAATTATTAGTGCTTCCACTATCAATTAAAATTCTCAACACTTTCCCATTAGCCATTCCCAGAATTCTTATCGTATTATTAGCACTTTGCCCAGACAAGGCATGAAGGGTGATATGAGCTTCTTGTTGAGTAACATCCCTACCAACTCCTTTTGACTCATTATACTCACAACATTCATCATCATCATCCTCATCCTTATTAATGTCTTCACAGGATGGAATGATCATAAAAAGTTGTGGTTTTCTGCATTGATGTCCCATAGTGTATGGTTCATCACATGAGTAACATAATTTCTTCCTCCTTTTTTCAGCAATCTGCTCCCTAGTTAAGCCCCTAATAGGCATTGATTTCCCCACTTCCATGCTTGGAAACCCAACAGTCTGTATAATGCAGAACCTCCATCAACAGTTTTGGTGTTAGGCATAGGACTGGTCTTTTGATAACCTCCCATCACTGACTTGATTCCCATTCTACTCTTTTTAACCAAGCCTCTAGTTTAGCTTCCTCCACTCTGGCTAATCTGATCAAATCCTTTAGAGTGATAATTTTGAGCTCTTGAATACCTAACCTTATCTCCTCCTTTAAACCTCCCACAAAACAGTCTATAAAAAAGACTCATTCAACACAAAATTTCTCAACGGTGCCCAACTCTTTAGTTCCTCAAATTTTCTTCTGTATTCATCCACAGTTCCCACTTGCTGTAGATTTTTTAACTCTCCAATAGGATTAATCTGTACTTCAGGACTGAATCTAGCCGTAATTTCTTCCACAAAGCCTTTCCAGGTAAGCTCCTCTCCTTCATTCACAAATCCAGAGTACCATTCCGCTGCCTCACCTTCTAAGTTTATAGTAGCTAGATATAATTTTTGACTTTCAGCAACCATATGGTAAGCAAACAACTTATTACATTTCCTAATCCATGTTCTAAGGTTATATCCATCGAATTTAGGGAATTCAAACTTAATAGTTCTGAAGATGTTGTTACTAGACTTTTCATTACCAATCTCTCCTTCAAACGATCCCAAAATTGACGAATCTGAGCCTTGCGTATTACCTGGTATATCTTTTGGCTGTGGTCCCCTCACAGCAAGAAGAGCTTCAATTCCTTTCATCATCTGCTGCAATTTTTGTTCCATTTTCTGCTCGATTTTATCCTCCAATCCAACAATTAAATTGGAGTGCTCAGCCATTTGAGTTTCGAGATTCATCAATCGTTGATTGTTAGTTGTCATAGTTGGATCGAGTGGCTTTGATACCAATTGTAATGATTTGGCTTAATCAAATCAATTACAGAGCTCAAATTCAGCTCTAATCTCTGAAAACAGTGAGTTAGGAAGAAGATTCAGAAAATAGGGAGAGAGAATATTGGGAAGAAGTAGAGAGAATCAGATGAATATATAGAGAGAACAACTCATTATCATTTCATAATCCAACAATTACAATCTCTTGAGTATATAATACTGAGACATGACTCAGTCCTGTTAAAGGAAAAGGCTATATTAGCCTTATTACAATAAAGGAAAAGACAACAATAACCTTGATCTCCAAACTAACTCTATCAGCATAACAGCATGAAGGTTTCCTTACACAATTTCACTTTATTGATGTCAATCAAGTAGGGGTTTATTTACAACAAATATATTTGTTCCCATCAAGTGAATTAGCAATCTCACACAAAGAGTATCTATGCCACATGTATTTATTTAAACTTAGAGGATTGTCGTATTATCTTTGAATATGCAGCATTCAGTTTTTCATACAAAGCAATACTAGCTTTAGTACTTACCTTCAATGAGAAAGGAATTCTTTCGCTTATGAACAATACAAATAGCACCATTTGGTCTGCTAATTTCTCAAGGCAGAATCCAGTTGTGCGACTCTTGGTGTAATGACCCAAGTCCCACATTCACTAATAATAAGGCCTCCATTTTTGAGAAAAGTTTTGTTGTGGGAGGGTTTTTTATAAAAAAATTCTTTTTGGTTAAATTTTGGCTTCAAGTGCGTAGACAATCTGTGTGGAATTCGTATTTTTGGGTATGTTGTTTCTTAAGTAATTTTCTGTATAGTTATTATTTTAAATATTGTATTTAGTTTGATATTTTGGTATATTTTGTTAGAAATTAGTATCTTGCATTGTTGTTATTATGTAGAACCTTAAATTGTTAAAATTTCTTAGTTGTGATGATAATCAGTTAAAAATAATAATAAAATAGTAATGTGGAAATTAAAAAAATTTCATATCATTTTATAATTTTAAAATAAAAATACATCTCTACACCTCACTTTGAAAAATGTTGAGGAAAGTAGAGCACGTATCTTCATCCCTTATCCGAACTCTAGCGTACATAAAATCCAGGCCATTCCAGCCCTCACTCCCGTTTTTTGGCCCATAGCAAGTCTGATTCCTCCGGCACGACTTGCAACAACTCTTGTCACGGTTGTTCTTTAATCGAGAGCACATCAACAAAGAGGGTTGACCGATTAAGATTTTGAAGCGGCATTGACTTGACAACACTTGACAGAGATACGATTGATGTGCACAGAAGTATAACATGTTGTCCGATTCGATAAACGTTCCCATATCTCTACACCAACAAAATATATATTGAGCTTTAAAATATATTTGTAAAATCATGAATATAACAGTAGATAGTTTATTAATTAATAGTTTTGGAATAACATTATTGCCTTTAATTAATATTGTGTATTTCGATTATTATTTTGCATAATTGTAATGTTTGTTTGAAAAAGGATTCAATATTGAAAGAATATTTTTGTAAATATACTTATAGTTATCCTTATGATATTTATTGGTTCTAAATTTATATTTACGAAATTGTTCGGCTATTAAATTTGTGTTCAGTGATATCGAAGTAAGTGACTTTCTGAGTTATTTAGTATTTTGAAATTTTTGTTTATAATTATGTATGCTTTAGTAATTATTCGAATGTCTAAATATATTGTTTCAAAAATTGTTATACTTTATTTAAGGTTTTCATTTGAATGAAAATGTTACACTTGTATTTTGTTAAAAACCCAGATCAAGTATCAAAATAGAATCTTGATTTAGATAATGAAATTATGTGATATTGAACTGTGAAAAAAGTATAATTTTCAATATCGAAAATATTGAGAAAGTATTTTTAGAAACCTCAGTCCGACTATGTACAAAATCTGTTAGTGCGTGCATGATAAGATATCTTAATTAGTAGAGGGCGTATCATTGACATTATCGAACCATTGGGTTGTGTTACAAAGTTGCTGTAACCTTAGTCATCGGGGTTGTGGATTAAAAGATACATTGAATATATTGAACATATTGAAATCGTTTTCGAATTATGTTTTGTGATTATTGACTATTGTTATCAAACAAGAAAAAATTATTTTCGAAAAGTATGTTTATTGTTTATATTGAATTCTAAAAGTTATTTTGTTTTGCAAATTGTAGCTGATCCACCTAAATAGTAAAGATTGTCATTTGTTGGGCTTCATCGCTCACCCTGGCATAATTTTTACAGGATACTTGTTAAGAGCCGAGCATTGTGGCACTTTTGTGGATGATCGGAAGATATTTTTGTTTAAGAAGTTTAAGAATATTTTAGAATTATGATAAGACTTTTGTTTATTGTAATTGTATCTCTAAAGTTATGTTTTTGGTATTTAGTTCAAGGTTCTCAGACTAGGACCGTTTATCGAACCAAAAAAAGTACAGGGTGGATGGGTCACTGGTTCAACCAATGGTCGAACCGTTATTGACCCAGTGACGTCATTAATATGTAATAAATAATTAAATAAATTAATTATTAATTATTATATATTATATATATTTTATAATATTTAGTAAATATATAAAATTAATCAATTTATCTACCAAAAAAAAAAAAACTAAACCTATTTGTATAATGTTTACTTTATACATTTCAAATAAATATCAAATCAATATGAAAAGAAAGATATTAAATCATGATCATAATTCATAACTCAATAGTGATAAAAACGAACACAACAAATAAACTTAAACATCTCTAGGATACATTCAAATTTGAAAATTCAACCACAAGTTCAAGTGTTTGATTAAATATGAATACAAATATATCTAAAATACCAAACAAAGTCTTAACTAAATTACTAAAATAGAATTCATGACACTTAATTCATGAAAAACATAAATCAGTCATGTACTGTTACTGTTAGAATGAAAACTAGCCACACAAATCTGATAGGACCACATCCAGAATTAGCTTGGAGTATATTATAGTAAGCTATTTGAATTGTATAAAGTAAACGTTATGTTGTTGTTTGTTTACTTGGAATGTATGGAAAGGATTAGTGAATCAGTTTTGAATCTACTCTGGAGTTAGCAGCAGAATTATGCTATTTATTTATTACTAGCTAAATTTGATGATTTCAGCATTAATTTAACTTCAGATTAATTTGCACCAGTAAGTTGCTTCTAATGGGAAAATATATATAATACCACAATCGGTACAAAAATAGGTAAAAACCGGTATCGATTCGGTACCGATCCTGTATACCAGTACCGGTATCCAATTTCGGGTGGATTCGGTAACCGGTCCGGTCCGGTTCGGTACGTTAAGCTCAGCTCCTACTTAACTATTGGGTTTTAGGGTTTAGGAGTCGATTTTCACCCCTCCCCCTCCCCCAATTCCTTCTGAGATTACGTGTTCCTCTCCATCTCTATTCTCTCCTGTTTTCATTATCCTAAATCTTCCTGGGAGGTTGGTCAACTACTCTTGCCTTATAGGCTAATTTTACATCCATAAAAGTAATCAATGTTTTTGTTGTTAATGGACATGGAAATGCATTTGAAACTTTGAATTTCACCATGCAGATTCATGGGTGCGATTGATATTTGCAATAGTTCGTCTTGCATGATCAAACCCCAAATTGGGCTTAGCTTTGTCCCTTCAGATAGACCTAATTGTTCTTCATTTGAAAGAAAACAGAGGAATTGGGTCTCTTGTATGGCCTCCACTGAGCCAGTAAACCATGTCAAACAGGCACCAGAATAGTTGACCGGGGATTCTTTTATCCGAGCACATCTCCGAAAATTGTCTCCATACCAGCCCATTTTGCCTTTTGAGGTAAATTGATTTTGACACTTTTGATTTGTATTGATTGTTTCAGATGATTGATTAGTTTTTGCAAGTAAAAATCTGAGTTTTTTACTGTTTAGTACTGTGCTTAGATGAATTGGTTGAATGAGATAGGTATGTTACCTTTCCTTTTATTGGTGATAAACATTGCAATGCTGCTAGTTGACTTTCTAATCATGTGGATTTGTTAGTAGTTTTTGGTTTGAATGGATGGGATTTACAGTTTGTTACTACTTGGATGCTTATTGTAATGGGGTTGATAAAAAGACTTGATTTTTCCACTTTTTGTGTATAAAAAAGAAGTTCTACTTTATTCTAATTGGTTTAATTCTACTTTTATATGCAGCTTTGATCAATGACTATGTTAATTAATGACTTTATTAGGCAGAATTCCCTATAAATTGCACCATAAAATATATGCATAATGGAATGTTTCTCAGCTTATACATAAGGGATCAGCAGTAGCTCAGTAGCTACTAGATGCAAGGAGCAGCAGTAGCTCAGCTTTGCATATTAGTAATTTATTATGGAAAATTGTTACTGCATGGTTTAGCAGCCTCCATTACATGAATAATTGCATAGATAATCATGTTAAACTCACATTATTTTCCATATGAAATTTTTGGTTTTCTTCACAGGTTTTGTCAACTCGTCTTGGTAGAAAGCCTGAGGATATCATAAAGTTGGACGCAAATGAAAACCCATATGGCCCACCTCCAGAGGCAAGTCATAGCTTCCAGAATACTCCTTTATATGAATATAACTTATGTCATTAGTATCAGAGATGTTCTTGACTTCTTGGACTATTTATAACAAAATCAACCCCTTTTAGCTGCACACACAATTTTGACCCTTAAAGTAAATGTTTCCTTTTGGATGTCCTTATTGAAATGCATGTAGGTTTTTGAGGCTTTGGGTGCAATGAAATTCCAATCTATATATCCTGACCCTGAAAGCCGTAGACTGCGTGCAGCCCTTGCTGAGGATTCTGGCCTTGAGTCTGAATATATTCTTGCAGGCTGTGGTGCAGAGGAGCTCATTGATTTGATTATGAGGTCAGCGATATAGTATCTTGGGCTTAGATTGCAAAGTGCACTGCTCTTAACTTTTATTCTTGCACAATCTTGGGCTTGATATTTCAATTGTTTTTGGTCTGTCTATATTGCAGATGCGTACTGGATCCAGGTGACAAAATTGTGGACTGTCCTCCCACGTTTACCATGTATGAATTTGATGCAGCTGTTAATGGTGCACTTGTAATCAAGGGTAAAAGATATCTTCTTCTACTTCATTATTTCATCTCCATTCAAATTCTTAGCACAGTTTTTACTCTTAACTGAATGGTTTTCTGGTTTTATTCTTCAAGTTCCATCTTCAATATTTGACTTGTACATTTGCTTTTATATGCATTATGTCATTGTTGTCATACTTTCTCTAACGTGCATAACGTCATTTACTGTAATCTAATTAGCAGTACCCCGGAAGTCAGATTTTAGCTTGGATGTGGAAATGATTGCTAAAGTTGTTGAGCAGGAGAAACCAAAGTGCATTTTTCTAACTTCTCCTAACAACCCAGATGGGAGGTAATTTGTACTCCATTCATTTTTTGATGTTTACTTTAATCTAGTAACAGTATATTATTAAAACAGAAAAATGACACTGAAATAAATTAAAATTCAGCTCTCTCGTGTCTGACCTATTAATCAAACATTTTTTTTCTTCAAATAATGTCTTTTCTTGGACCTTTAACAGTTTGCATCACTTTGAATGTCTCTAGAAAGAACTCTTATAATGATATTTAATCTATCTGCCTCCACATGCAGCTCATTGATGCTTTTGGTCAAGTGACTTTTAAATTTGGAACACAATTATGCATAAATATTTCGTCGTGCAGACAGTTACTTTGAACATGAAATATGGGACTGAATGTGTCATGCTTCACTGGGATTTCTAGTAGGTTTTGTTTTAATATGTGAATATTGCCATCTAATCTGACAGTATAATCCATGACGAGGCTCTCTTGAAGATACTTGATCTTCCAGTACTGGTTGTTCTGGATGAAGCATACATTGAATTCTCTGGAATCAACTCCAGAATGGGATGGGTGAAGAAGCGTGAGAACCTGATTGTCCTCCGGACATTCAGTAAAAGAGCTGGTATGTTTATAAGCCCTTGCTTTACAGAGCTACAAATTATTTTGATTGGGACAATCTGGTTGCCACCCCGTCTCTTTTTTGTCCAGCAAAAAGAAATTGTCAACTGTTTTCCCCCCACCCATAGCTGGTCTGCTGATTGGGATACAAGAACTTTATTAAAATTAAATGGTCAGGAATGTAGAAGAAAAGGGCACCCTTCCCCTAGTACAAAAAAGATGCTTAAATATGGTCAAATAAGACAATACAGCTAACCTTGCATGAGCTCTAGCCTCCTGCAATCCTTTTTTATGAGTGACACTTACTACGCAATACCTGTACTACTAGTTATTTGCAAGGTGTCAAAATTGTGTCCATCAGCAAGTGAACTAGAACTGTAGGACTGGTAAAACAGAAAATCTTGGTCTTTCTTTTCTGTTGCTTCCGTAGAAAATCGTAATATTCCACAAGAGTTAAGTCTGCAACTTGGAGCTAGTTTCTATTGTCCGAGCAACTGCTAAAGTCTTTCTTGGCCTTTCGGCTAAGATCGAGTGTTTTCATAAATTTATAATGATGATTGGAGTTTTTTTTTTTTATTACAAAGATGACGGATATTATCACATAAATCAATTCTCATATGGACTATAGCATCCCTCAAATGTATTTACTTAACGTCACTTTAAATACAAAATTATATTCTTAAATTGTGAATAAATATAACATTAGGGTTAGCTGGACTTCGTGTGGGGTATGGAGCGTTTCCGCTGAGCATTATCGAGTACCTTTGGAGGGCAAAACAACCTTATAATGTGTCTGTTGCTGCTGAAGTTTCTGCATGTGCAGCATTAAAAAATCCCACGTATCTGGAGGTATTTTATTATTCATTGCTTCTGGTTTTACATTTTTCTTAACAAATTAACTGCTCATGAACAATGTATAACAGAATGTTAAAGTGGCTTTGGTGCAAGAAAGAGAGAGGTTGTATAACTCGAATTTCATTCTTTGTGAGGTTACCTCTGGAATGGATGCTAAGAAGCTGAAGGTATAATTCTTACTCTGTTGCAGTCTTTGACTAATAACATTACTAATTGTAATTTATATATTTTACAGGAAGATCTTTTGAAAATGGGTGTGATGATTCGTCACTACAACAATAAAGAATTGAGTGGTTATGTCCGTGTCTCTGTTGGTAAGCCTGAGCAAACAGACGCCTTAATGAACTGCCTCAATAGCATAGCATAGCATAGCTTAATTATTTGAATCTTATTATCCTGGAAGATGATGTCGGCGGAATCATTCAAACCATCGGTCTTGCAATGTAATTTGGGGCGTAAAACATGAGGACCTATAATTATCCTGAATCTTATTATCCTAGAAGAAGATGATGTTCATGCAGACCACCCACCCTATAATTTTCTTTCCAGTACTCAACGGAACATGTCGTTAATGTCGTCAGCTAAACCGTCCAACCCCTCCGACAAACCATTCGTTACCATCTTGGCACTCTTCGACCGCTCCTTTTTTGACGCTCTACAATCCAAACGTAACATTCCTTCACTCAGTGTTACATTCCTTCACCAAAATTTGTTTTGAAAACTAGTATGTGCCTTGTACGAGTTGCAAGTCTAATACAAAAAATATAAATAATACTCTCTTCGTTGAAGTTTATTTGTTTTAATTTTCTTTTTAATTTATCTAAATCTATTTGTTCTCTTTCTATTTTATTACTTTTTTAATCTTATTTTAATGTTACACATTTAACTTTATTAAAAAATTCATTGAAAATAACATGACATACATTGAAAAGAGTAATGTAATGCTATTAATTTTGTTTACTAAAAGAAAAAATACTATTAACTTTGATATCGGAAGCACAATCATGTTTTTTTCCTCTCTCTTCTCAATTTTATTATTACAAAAAGGAGGAAGAAAAAAAATTAGAAGATTAACTAAAATAAAGAAGATGATAATAGAATAATTAAGATAAATAATTTGGAGATTTTAGTATTTTATTTTTAAACATAAATTAGTTAACGCTTCATTTTTCCGAAAAAGTATATAGACGACTGAAAATTACTTCAAAATTGACCAGCAAACAAGACTACCTTTTCAAACCAATTTTCATTTTCGTGTAGTGTAGATATAAATAATAACACTCTCTCTCCTTCTCCATGATCTTTGGACTTTGACCATGAATCCCTTGCTTCTAATCTTGTCAATCCTTGTGATCTTACTTTTAAAATTCATACACAAATTCATATGGATTCCACTCAGAATTCAAAAGCACTTCCGGCGACAAGGTATTAAAGGCCCAAGCTACCGTCTCTTCTTCGGGAACACGGCGGAGATCCGACGGCGGATGATGGCCGAAGTTGAATCAAGCCCAATTGATTTCAACCATCATATAGTACAGAGGGTGATGCCCCACTACTACAACTGGTCCATGGAATATGGCAAGAGTTTCTTGTATTGGTTTGGACCAAAGCCTAGGTTGGCTATAGCTGATCCAGTTTTGATTAAAGAGATTTTGATGAACACCAATGGCGCTTTTGGGAAAATTGAGTTTAACCCGTTGGCTAGGTTGCTGTTTGGAGATGGACTTGTTGGGTTGATGGGTGAGAAATGGTCTGTTCATAGGAGGATCGCTAGCCAAGCCTTTAACATGGAGAGGGTTAAGGTCATTCTCTCTCCTATCTCCCTATGTATTACAATATTATATTTAAACTTTTATATTATATGCACATGTTAACATGAAGAGACAAATCCATAAGGCAATTTATCTTTTAGTACTTTCTATTGATGGTTTTTATTTTTTATTTTTACAATTATTAAGTTTTTTTTATAAGGCCAACTTTGACATGATGTTTTTTCCCCAATAATGAATTATAGTCATAAAGTTTGAAATTGAGAAAAGATCATTGAATAACTTATATCCTAGCGTTTCCTAGATAAACCTTAATTATTGAAAAAAAGTTACTATTTTTAGGATGGAGGGAATACATTGATTTTGAAGATGAATATACTCTCATTTTTAGGATGTTCCAAAAATAAAAGTGAGCATATTATTTTGGGGCACGATTCTTGTACTCCACTTAGCACACAATTCGCATCCAATTGGGTAGAAGTGAAAATTTTGTCATGCACAATTGTAAGTATTGTGTCCCATCTTACATGTAGCCTTTAATGCTTAACCCTCTTATATACTCAACACTTCAATTTTTTCTGGTTGGCTTAAGGTTTGGTTTTGGCTAAATAATCGGCCATCGGGACTTCACTTGAACATAATTTATAAGAACTAATCTAGAGCAACTCAAATCCAGCATAGCCTTATTTGTATTCTTGGGCAGGATTGGGTGCCAGAAATGGTGGTTAGTACTATGAAAATGTTGGACAAGTGGGAGGAAGAAAGAGGAGGGAGAGATGATTATGAGGTTGACATGCACAAAGAACTTCATAAACTCTCTGCAGACATTATTTCAAGAACAGCTTTTGGGAGCAATTTTGAGGAGGGAAAACACATTTTTGAATTACAAGATCAACAAACAGGCTTTGTTTTGCAGGCTCGAAGTGTATATTCCAGGATTCAAGTTACTAAATTTTTAATTACAAAAAGATTTACTTACGTGCTTGCTTTTGCTGCTATTACTCTTTAAGTTTGAATCAGAAGAATATGCACATAACTGAGTCAAGGTATTGTCTTTTTCACAAACAAATTTCTTGTGTTATAGGTGGGTATGGAGTCTAGATATTTAACTACAAACAGTTACTACTTTGTTTAAAATTTTAAACAGTAGCTTTATTTATTGTGCTCACTATAAATTAGCTTAACTATAGAGAAGTTCCCAGTAGTTGCTTTGCAGAAAAAATGCCTTTATCCGAGTAGCATAATTGAAAATGATTTTGACAGGTGTTCTCATAGAATTTAAGTCAGTGTGAAACCTACATGGATGGGCATGGCAGAATCGATTTTTAATTGCTGTCTGGCCTCTATAAACAGCATTGTTAGAATGATAAGTTAAGTTTCTTCATCAGACATACTCGACTTCATCCAGGGCATAAAACAAGAGCTTAAGTTGAAGTAATATAATAGCTAATTGTCACTAATATAAATCAGGCTAAACATTTCTTGATTTGTTTTCATTGTTTGAGAAGTTAATTTTGAACAGGTTTCTGCCCACCAAGAAGAACAGAATGAGGTGGAGACTGGATAAGGAAACCCGACACTCAATAAGGACCTTAATTGAAAAAAGTTCCAAAACAAAAGACAAATCGAAATGTCTACTTACTTTGTTAATGTCTCCGTATAAGAATCAGGAAAATAAAGAGGAGAGATTGAGCTCAGAAGAAGTCATAGATGAATGCAAGACATTTTACTTTGCAGGAAAGGAAACAACTGCTAATCATTTGACTTGGACACTTCTTCTTTTAGCATTGCACCAAGAATGGCAGAGAAAGGCTAGGGAAGAAGTATTTCAAGTCTGCAGAGATGGTGAAATTCCAACGGCTGACAATTTAACGGACTTCAAGATTGTAAGTCCAAATTTGTATCGTAATTGCAAAGTTTTATTATGTAAAGTTTAAAACTTCACTAGTTTATCATTTTGTCATGCCACTAGTCAACATAAATTAATAAGTAGTGAGAGACTTCATTTGTCATGCATGTAAAATATATATAGTGAGAACAACAGAATTGGTAATAACTTTGATACATGTTGCTGCAGCACTAGAAATAAGTTACCAGTTGGCTTTGTTGTCATAACATTGGCTTCAAAGTTTTCTTATGGCGTGGTTAATTGTTGGTCGGAAAACCGATCACTAAACACGCGCAAGTATACGCGGTCTAACAAGTAATACAGTGATAAGGAAAGTGTCGTACCCACGAAGAACTATCACTAATATTTACCAAATACCGACTTTGTATCGTTTAAGTCTTATTCGAACAGCAGACTAATAGAAGTGTGATTAATCTAGTTCTAACTAATT
Source organism: Panax ginseng (assembly GCA_020205605.1). Lineage (NCBI taxonomy): Eukaryota > Viridiplantae > Streptophyta > Magnoliopsida > Apiales > Araliaceae > Panax > Panax ginseng. The sequence goes on along the minus strand of CM035144.1, from coordinate 95,100,294 downwards.
ATCAAATCAAGTAAATGGATAACGAATGGTATCGAAAAAACTACAAGCTAAGGTCATAACTTCACCCCACACAGGCATTTTGTCAAACACCTGGTGTGCTATGCTTCATCAAACTTTCTACCCTTCTCTCTTTGGTCTTAATGGTCACGACAATTTGTCGACCGAGAACACACAAGTGCTCATACACCTCTGTCGAGGTATGTATAAACATATCCTCTCTAGATCCACCCGATAGGGAATAGAACAGAAAAGAACATCCAAGCTAGGTGATAATCCTACATATGTCTATGCGAATTAACCATAACAAGGATTTAAAGCTTAAGTTCTCAATAGGCCACACGTGGCGCACAAATATATGTCTACTCTACACACAACTTATGCAGTCGAATCAAATCGACAACACATAATCACATGCCAATATATTACGGTGTAAATCTACAATCTTTCTTTCAATATCATACAGATTACCAAAATCATCACTAATGTCTTAGCGAGAATCATTAAGCATGAATATATTAAACCAAACTATATGGTGCCAACCAAAGAGATAAGACATTCAATTTAAATAACAAAGGGTTCCATTTTAACCTTAGAGCTAATACTTAGTTCATAGCTCTTGAACAAAACATAAGTAGCAAATAAGACAACATTTATGGATTACAAGATCAGAGGAAATAAATGGATAAGAATAAACTTTGTCGAGGCTCTTCAGTCTCCAAGCATTCCGCTCCTTTCAAGCTTCCCAATCCGGATTGCTCACTGCTCTTGTTGCTCCAAGGAATCCAAACTACCTAATTTATATTTACAGACATTATCTAAGAGATAGAGAGGAAAATTACAAAAGCTATTTCCCAGAGGGGGAACTATGCTATTCTATTTGATTATCTCCTATGCAGAGGCTCCTCCTTCATTATATATCAGTCTTTCCTTTAAGCTAGGTCAAACCAAATTTTCTACTGCTCAAGATCGGAGGTCGCATGCACATGCCAAGTCTATATAAGGGTGGCTGCATAATACCACATCAACATCAAAAACATCGAGGTCGCATTTAACATGAGTTCAAGAGGGAACTGTGGTGTTGCAGCGCTAGTATGACATCAGCTAGACACGGGGAGTCGCATTGCGGCGCGAGCTTAGAGCTTGGAATCCGTGCTGCAACGCCGGTGTATAGAAAATGATTGTTTTGCCCCCTGAAAGCTAAAAAAGACCTATTAACCCCTGCAACATATCGGTTAAGCAAAATAATACTATAATCATATAAAAAATAAATAAAATCTACGAAGATCAAGCAACCATTTAAGCAATAAAATATCCGATTTGCGGGTATAAATCCCACACTCATCATTAATACCTTCATATTTCCGTGAAATGAGAAAAATAAGTACTCCAAAATATAAGAGAATATGATATGCAAAATACAAAGGAAAATGCTCTTATTTTTTTTCAAATGGGAGGAAGTATTTTATAGGTCATGTTTAAGATTTCTAGCATTTCTTCAAATCTATAGATAAGCTTTTGAAACTGAAATACTATGTGTGAAAGCTGAGACTCTAAATGTGAGAGTCATCCAAGTGCAGGGTAACTATTTGACACCAACACTTGGCTTCTCTCAGGACAGCTCCCAGCATATTCAATGCTGACACACTTCCTTTCATGCTTTACTGGATATGCATGCATGCATGCACGATATTATTATAAAAAAACATAAATAAAATACCTGATATGTGTTCATTGACAGATAAACATGATATTGAATGAATCACTTCGACTCTACCCCCCTGCTGTGATGATAATGAGGGAAACCTGCAAAAATGTGAAGCTAGGAGACTTGGACATTCCAGCTGACACGCAACTCTTTTTGCCCATGACTGCTATTCATCATGACACCAAGATATGGGGAGCGGATGCAAAGGAGTTCAATCCAATGAGATTTGCCGAGTCTCGAAAGCATATAGCCGCCTTTTTCCCATTCTCGTTAGGCCCAAGAATCTGTGTTGGTCAAAATTTATCTGTGGTTGAGGCAAAAATTATCCTAGCTATGATCGTTCGGCAATATTATTTTGAGATGTCTCCGTCATACGTTCATGCTCCAAGGCAGTTGCTAACCATGCAACCTCAATTTGGTGCACAGATTCTCCTTAGGAGAATTTCTGAGTGAAGAGTACTGTATGAGAAGTGCCCTTGTATTTGTATCATTGAAGTTGCAACGCAATCTATACTGTATAAAATTCTGAATTTGGCATGAAAGGCGAGCTACCTGATATTTATAATGCTCTGGTTGTTAAGGGGCTGGTCAACAAATTAATGGGACTGAGCAGTGGCGGACACAGAATTTTCCTTCAATGGGAGCTAAATAATACTTCATTGGTTCTACAAAAAGAGTCGTTTTAATTTTGAAAGTCTATTGACGACATATTAACATTTAAAATTGATGTCATACTTGAAATTCACATCAATTTTAAAATTTTATATGCGTCATTTGACTTTAAAAAGTAAAAATAAAATTTTTTTGCACAACGATTAGAGTAATATTTATTTAATTTTTGATGTGGGCTTATTATTAATTATTTATTCTTATGCGGGTATTATAAAATTAGAAATGCACTTCTAAAACAATGCCTTTCCGATTTGATTTCTAACATTAGCTTATATGTAATAATGGTTATATGAAATCGATATTGCACAATTTACTTAGAATAAGTAATAGCAAAACATGAAATTCATATTACTTTATAGTTTATAATTAGAAATATATTTTTAATTTTGAAATAGACAAAAAAAATGATGTTTAATTTTAAAACGGAGGGAGTAATATACAATACTACTCTTATGTTACGTTTGGATTGAAGTAATGAATGTAGGAATGAAATGACTCAATTATATGAAATGAAAAAACTTATGTTTGGTTGCAATTGAAATGGATTGAACCATTCTTATTCCTCCCAAATTTATAAATTTTATTCCTAAGAGAGAAAATATAAAATAACTCATTTCAATTAGAATAAAATAAATTATTTGACACTCTATTTCATTCCTTCAACTTAAAACGTAACATTAGCGAAAATCACCAAAATTCCGATGGGGCCTTTAGTCCCCACTATTCCTGGTGTTAGTGAAAAATGCTTTCTATTCTATACACGAAAGAAATTTCTTCTAATTGACCGATAAAGTCGGCAAATTTTCATTTCGTTGTGTTGCTGCATAAATAAATAATATGGAGAATGACCTTTAACGTCATTGTCTCTCTCTCTTATATATATATATATATATATATATATATATATATATATATATATATATATATATATATATATATATTTTTGTATGTCGATCTTATATGAGTGCTAGATGGGAGATAAATACAATATCACTTAGAAAGATTCACAATGCTTATTTTATCTTTATCTCACTTTGCAGTATTATCGGGTCATTATACAAAATAGGGATTCAATTTTTTTACTATGTGTCCAACGATTCCTTATATTTATTTCTTAAATAATGAAATTTAAAATTTAAAAGTTTCAATGGTCAACAAATCAAATTAATAATAATCTTATAATTTATAAAAGAGTATAATTTATCAATTATATTCCACTATAAAATAATTTTTATTTTATTTTAAATTTTAAGTAATTTATGGAGTGAGTATTGAATTGATTGTAGTTGCAAATGTACATAAGATCAATATTAACTTTTAAAAAGTTAATTTGTGATATTTTAAATTAAAATTTAATATGATTCATTTAAATTTTAAAAATAATAAATTTTATAATTAATAGTACTTTTATAATATTTATAATTATATTTACATAAATTAAATAAATTTATATCAATTTTAAATTTTAATACGTTTGAAATTAATTTTTTTTAAAAAGTCAATATTAAGTTTATAATTTGAAATGAAGTAGTAAAAAATGTCAAGATGAGTATGATTGATGAGTTGTCCACTTAAATGAGGGTGTAAAATGTTATCTATCTTAATAAAACACAACCAAATTTGAATTTATTCCCATTTTAAAATTTGACAAACCACAACAACGACTCAGATTTAATCTCAATTATTTTAACTTAATCTAATGGTTCTGATTTCATTTGAGACACTCCGTCCAATTCAAAAACCCTCCTTACACTTTACCAAGTCCCGCCTTTTACCTCTGCCCCTTCTCATTCCGCCTTCTCCTTCATTTTGAGGAGAGAGAAAGTTGTCTATTTCAATTCATTTCCCCCCAAATCAAGCCTTTTTCGGATTGGGATTCTTCATTTTCGATAACTATCGCAGGGGTCATCTTCCCTAAACAGGCGTGGCAAGCAGGCAAGAAAACAAGCAAAGCGAGCAAGAAGAAGCGTTAGCAGAAGAAGAAGCGAAGCGAAGCAAGTTAGCGGTTCTTTTTCTCTATCTGATTTTATTTTAAAGAATTTTAGTATGTAGAATAACATTTGAGAATTTCTGGTGGGTTTAGATTAAGCTACAATTTTCAGTATTGAGCATTGATGTTTGAGAATTTCTACTGGGTTTGTGTTTGAGAGCTAATTTATGATTTTTATTTTTTTTGGGGTTTCTAAGTGCCGATATTTTTTTGGGATTTTTAAGTGCCTATATTTTTTCTTTTCTGTGTACTTGAGAGCCTTGACTGTTTCTAAATCCAGTTGAGAGATTTGTCACCAACTCAAAGATATAAGCTTTAATTCAGCAACATACTAATTTCAATTCTTTGATAGGTCTCAATTGTTTCATACTAGATGTTGATTTTTCTAAGTGTGTTAATTTCATACAGTTCTTCTGATAATATCTCCCACGTTTTTCTTGGGGTTTTTAAGTTCCTATATTTATGGGTTTTAAGTGCCTATACACTTTCAGTTTAAAAAAAGCGTGCTCATTTATCTATTTGATTAAGTTGGAGAAAACCTACTAGCATATACAATCTACTTACGCTTTCTCATACGAAGTTAGGTAAAAATCAAATGATATATTTCAACATATAGATCATATGTTCTGCTACTGCGGTACTGAAGCTGTTATTACTCTGTTGTCGGAATTTTGCATTCTCGGTAGCTTACCAGAGAGGAGAATGCTATTTTTACATCTTTTATTATCTCTGGAGCAAAAAAGATTAATAAGAGCGTGTACGTTGCATAGAAAGACAAATACTTTTGAATTCATTTTAAACATGTGAAAGCAGGGACTATGAGAGAATAACTACAAAAATATGTGTGCTCATTTTAAAACTAATTGGACTTGAATTTAAAATGTGAACTAAAATGGGTACTGTCATTTATTAGTCATGAACGTGTTGAATTGTTTCAACTGCTTAAATATATTTCTGTACACAAATCTTCGAAGTCGCTTATGATTCCTTTCGTTCTAAAGAAAAAGCAAAAACATGATAAAGGTTTGGTGGTACCACTTCTACCATTTCGTTCTAAGGGCCAATAGTTCTTATAGTTATCTGTGTACTTAAAATTAGGTTGACGAGGAGTTTTGATATAGGTTGTTAAAATTAGGAGTATTTTATTTTTAATCCTTTCTAATATTGTGACCTAACTCAAAAGGGTCCTTTTCTTTTGTATGTTCAATATTAATTATTGAAATTTGAAAAAAAATAAAACTTGATAAAAATGGAGAGTAAGGCTCATTTATGAATAATCAACATCAAAATATACAAGTCTCTGCAATTTCTTAACAGTTTTTCTTCTACCCACCCCACTAAACTTTTCTTCACAAATAAAAAAATAATAGTAGTCTTCTTCTCTATAACATCTACAATCTCAACTTTATAATTCCTTCTCTCTCTCTCTCTCTCGGTGTTCTTTCCTCTCCAAGGCTATCTTCAACATTTGTCAAATCTCAAGTACTCCTCGCCAAGATTTTGATCTATGTTTTTTACATTTACTATCGAAATATATCAATGGAGTTTTTATTTGCGAGGAGTTTTAATTGTATTGGGTCTAATTTTTCTTTTTTAATTGTTCGGATTAAATTGTACGAATCAACTGAGATGCAGTTTAAATTAAAATTGTTTTTATCATGATTTTTTTATCAAGTGAATCAACCATTAGCATTAGTTATACCTTGAAATCTTTAACTTAAGTTTCTAAATAGCTTTAGCTAAAAATTCTTATCTATTTCATCATAAGTCTTCTTATAAAGTCGACGAAAATTTTGAATATTGGTGTTTAATTTGGGTGTTTTAAATTTGTTTTTTTTACAATGGGAGTTTAATTTGTGTTCTCACTCTATCCCCCCCTCTCTCTTTCACAGCAGTAGCACACACACACACACACAACAACCTACAAAATACACACATTTGCACACAAATGTTAAGTTGTTTTTTAAATTGGGTGTCTTTTAATTTGGATGTTTTTATTTTTATTATAAAATAGGTTTATAGTTATAATGAAATAGGTTTTTTTTATTATGAATGTTAGGATGGAATGGATGTTGAGTTGGTTATTATTGAGTGTTCATTTTGTGAAATTTGTAGGCTAATTTAGGTTATCTTTTTCCTTAATTTTGGTTCTAAAAATTAGATGTGTATCAACTTTTGTGTATGTATTATGGAATTGATGTTCATTATCCATAGCTTATGAAATTTACTGTGTAGCTACAACCGTTTCAACTGCACAATCATCGACCAATAGATGATGTTGTTATATTTGGCGGTGTAAGTATATCATCTGATTAACTCTTTATAAATAAATCTTATTGAATTTTTTAATAACTTATTTATTTTAATTAATGTCGTGACAGATGGATGACGACCTAGAAAATACCGTATGATAATTTTTTCTTAGTCATTATTTTCTTACTTTTTATCTTATCTTTTTACCAGCTTATTTACTATTTAACGTTTTTTTGCCTACAGGTTCGAAGACTTCGTCATAATAATGTAGGAGTGGTAATTCGCAATGAGTATGAACTAAATTGTCTCCGTATACACGATGTAGTGTATCTTCACACCTATTTCTCATTTATTTTTCCTTTTCTTTTCTTTTTTTGCTTTTAAGTAGCGTTTTCTTACATAGAGGGAGAAAAAAAGGTCTGATACTTTGGCGAATGCCAAATTTAAAGAGAAAAAAAATCAACCTCTTTTAGCCAAGGAACAAAATATAAAGACTGCCAACTGGTATCACTTTTAATCCTATTCTTTTCTCTCTGATTTACAATGGTTTTGGATGTTATTGAATTTAAAAAATTTTAAGTATCGTTTTATGTACAACTTATTTTTTTATCATGTTCTTACACAGAAGGATAAACAAAGGTCTGATGCTTTGGCAAATGCCAAATTTAAGGGAAAACAAAAATCAACCTCTTCTACCCAAGGAACAAAAAATAAAGATTGTCAACTAGTATCACTTTTAATCATATTCTTTTCGCTCTGTTTTTATAATGGATTTAAATGTTATTGAATTTAAAAAAAATTAAGTTTCGTTTTATGTAGAACGTTTGATTTGTCAACATATTTTTGGTTTGTCTCATTTAATATTACCTTTTTTTATCGTGTTCTTACATAGAAGGAGAAAAAAAGGTCTGATGCTTTGGCGAATGCCAAACTTAAGGGGAAACAGAAATCAATCTCTTCTAACCAAGGAACAACAAATAAACATTGCCAACTGGTATCACTTTTATTCTTATTCCTTTCTCTCTATTTTTACAATGGATTTGGATGTTATTGAATTTAAAAAAAATTTAAGTTTCGTTTTATGTAGAATGTAAGACCCCCGACTTTTATGAAATAAAAGTCTAATTTAATTTATGATGATTATTTTAAAATTTTAAAATGTTAAATTGATAGATGGTCAAACGAACATTAATCGGATAAATGAGCTATTAAAAAAGGAGAAAATTTATCTATGATTGGGTGGGCCACATGGGTGCCTGATTTATTTACATCACGGGGGGGGGGGGGGACAATGGAATGTGGGACGATGAGGGAAAGGAAGAAAAAGAGGAGGAAAAAGGAGAAAAGAAGGAGGAATAAAAGAGGAAAAGAAAGATAAAGAAAATAAAATGAAGATAAGGGAGGAGACTTCCTCCACCCATTCTATATTTTTCTCCCTTCTCGATTGGAAGAAATGAGAAGAAGAGAGAGAGAGAGAGAGAGAGAGAGAGAGAGAGAATCAGAAGAAGAAGAAAGGAAGGATGAAAGAAAAGGAATTTGATAAAGAGGTAATTTTAAAATTCTTAATTTATTTTTTGATTTAAGTTTTCATGAATTTTATATGAAGAGATTTTGTTCATACTTGATTTAGATGATTTAAACTTATATAAACAAGGATCAAACGAGAGAAATCAAGAAATCAAGTGAAAAACGAAATCTGGAAATTTTCATAAAAAAATTAGTTTACTACTTGATTTTGTAAAATCCATAACTCTTTGTGTATAATGAGTTAGGAGATGAGCCATATATAAAAAGAAAGCTCTGGAAGTAAGATAACTGCAGAAATTTGAATCACCAAAAAATTCTTTGTGGATTTTCCGTGGTGACTTTTTGAGTGAAACTGGTCCGAAGGACTCATAGTCCGAAAAATCAATGTTCTTGAGCTCAATTGCGTGAATTATAATTTTTAATCTGACCGTTGGATCGTGGTGATTTTCGGATATGTTATACATATATAAGTTGAGTACATGTCCACAAATGTTGAACCGTTAAAGATTAACGTATGATTTGTTATGAATTTAAGGAGGTAACTGATCCAGAAATTTTGTAGCGGAATTTTTGGTAAGACTATTTCTCCGTTTTAGAGTTAAAATTTGGAAAAATTTTCTTTTACAAAGTTGTAGAGAATTAAATTTTACATGAAAAGGGCATAAGATCCTTATTTTTTTGATAAAAGGATAATTATTATGAATTATTGAAATTTCTGAATATTGGAGTTTATAATTAAATTATCAAAAAATTATTTGGGTTGAGATATTTTTACAAAATTCTTATAATATTAGTTTAGAGTTTCTATAAATTTTAAATGATTATTGAAAAGCGTATAATTATTATATTTTTAAACTATTTATAGTTAGTTTGAAAATAGAAGAAATTCATATAAAATTCTCCGAATGATGAAAAATTATGAAAGTTAGTGAAAAATCTTATAATATTATTTTATATTTTCTGGACAGTTTTGGAAAATTATTGAATAACAAAAATATTTATTGTATTTTAAAGCTATTTATGGTTAGTTTAAAAATAGAGGAAATTCATAGAAAATTCTATGAATGGTGAAAAATTATGAATTTTATTTGAAAAATATTATAATAATATAAGATTAATATTGATGATGTTTTAATGATGTAAAAGTATGTGAAGTTAGTATTTCTATTTTGAAGTTATTAAATGATAGTATTTATAAATAGAAATAATTATAGAAAATTGTTGGATAATCTCAAAAATATAAAAATTATTTGGAAAGTTCATAATTATATTTTTAAATATTTAAAAGTGTTAGTAAGCTCATGAGGCGTGGGGATATAAACGCACTAGTAACAAATGAGTTATGATAAAATCAAAAATAATATTTTTGTTAAAGTAAAAATGGTGATAATATCAGAGTAGTGGATTGTCATATATGAGGTTTTAGATTTCTCAAGTTTTATTATTCACTTCTAAATTTTTGGATTATGAATAATGATTTTATGCGATAAATAAAGATAATTTGAATGAAGAATGAATTGTTAGTTGATTTATATGTTATTCGAGATACATATGATTTGTTGTTGATCCCTAATTTTAATAGAATTTAAATTGTTTATAGTAAGGTATTGATTTGATTCTTACGTAAGAAGTCACCATGTGAGACCCCAAATTTTATGAATAAAGATTTAAATTTCTCGAAATATTTTTTTGAATATTATGGTGTGGATTTGATATAATGTTATAGTTGTGGGTAATATTTATAAATTTTGCAAAGTATGCAAGTTGTTATATAATATTCGATTGATCGGGGAATATTCTTTTTGTCGGGGAATATCCGTACAACAACACAATCATTGGTGGACCCCACAACGGAAGTATTGTCGTAGTTAGAAAATGACAGAATTATCATTTATAAAAATAATGGCGAAAGTGTTACCGTTAAAACTGTTGAACTACCCTTAGTAAAAAAGTACGATGAATACGCGTGGTTGCATAAGTAGACACTGATTGATTATTGATGCTTACGTGAGAAAGTCACCGCTTATACTCAATTATTGCTACAATAATCACGCATCATATCTCTCATATTATTGATTCAATTATTGTCACATTATCATCTCAGATAATATGTTATATTATTAAATCAATAATTGAGACGACAAAGTTATTCATATTATTAAATTGCAATATTTACAATGTCTAGAAGTTCTGTTAAGGAGATGTTTGGTCATCTAATTGCGCCCCAATAAGGAAAAATTCTTATTAGAAAGCCCCCTCTTTCCTGGGAATGACCTGGTTGTTAAATATTGTGAGTTATGATATTAATGATGAATAAGTTCATGTTGATTAAAGATGAATTTGATAGTTCCATTGTGTTGGGATTATTAGTGTTAGTGGAAATCGACATTTATTTCGATAATAATTGATGTCTGGAGGTTATATTGACCAATCGGGTAATTAACCGGATAAATGAGCAATTAATTGCTATTAATTCACATGATTATAACTATTTGTTCACATGTGTTTACTATTGATTCACATTCTTGTACTATTAGGGGAGTTGGTGCAAGATTGATAATACTTGCATGACTAAGTTAAAAATGGAGGTATAGATGGAGGTACTATACAGTAATTCGTATTTTCACATGATTATAACTATTGATTCACATGATTGAATTATTGATTCATATTATTTACTATTAGGGGAGATGGTGCAAGTTTGATAATACTTGCAGGACTAAATTAAAAATGAAAGAAAAGTTTAAGGTATTATACTGTAATATTCTGAGCCCCAAAATGTGTAATAATCAAAACTATATTTTCCTATAAATAAAAGCTCATTTCTTCATTATTCTTCACCAATTGACTCAAGCTTTAGAGCAATTATTATAGAGAGAAAGAAGAAGAGAAGTCGGCTACTTCACTACTCCAAAGATCCGGCTTTTTTCTAAGGTAAGGGTATTATTTCTTTCATATTCATGAAGAGCTATTGTTATTCCATTCCTTATTATTCTTGTTGAATAACTCAGATATGCTGATACCGCATACATGGTGAAATTCTTCTTATTATTCCATTCTTTATTATTACGTTGGAATAACTCGCTGCTAAGCTACCGCATACATGGTAAAATTCTTCATTATTCCATTCTTTATTATTATCATTGAATACCTCGTCTGCATGGATTACGCATGACCGGTTCCAATCTTTATTATTCTGTTGGAATATCCTTTTGTGCGTATTACGCATGACACGTTCCATTATTTATTATTACGTTAGAATAACTCGTCTCGTATGGTCTATCGCATGCTTGGTGATTTTTGTTGTTATTCCATTCTTTATTATTCTGTTGGAATATCCTGTATGTGCGGTTTACGCATGACTTGGTTCAATTATTTATTATTCTGTTGGGAATAACCTGTTTGTGCGATCTATCGCATGCATGGTGAAAATTATGGAAATGATCTGTTTACGTGGATTACCGCATGACGGGTGAAAATCCATTTGTAGTTTCGTAATTTTTCTGACCCTCAAAAATTCTGGAAAATTATAATATAAGCATTGGACTGTTGATTATGATGAAAGTCATAATAAAAGCATTGGACTGATGAAAATCATGGGTATATGTAGTATTAGTAAGTGTTATGATGAGTTATGTTGGTTATTATGTGAAAATATGAAAGTTTCTTAGAAATCACAAAGGGTTGAAAATCAGGTTTTGGTGAAAATGGAATATGAAATTCAATTGACCATATCTCCTATTATATTTTGAATTTTTGAGTGTGGTTAATTTCTAGAGTTAGATCTATGATTTTTCTAACTTATCCAAGTGGAATCACTGGAAAAGGTGTTGTAAGTTTTCTTGTGGACTGATTTTAGCAAAGGAGTCAAAAATTACAAAGTACCAAAAAGCTACTGCCCAGAAATTTAAAAGGACATTTTTGGCCACTTAGTTTGTGAGAAAAATTCTGGCCTTTTGGGATATGGAAATATATAGTATAAAGTACCTCCTGTCCAAAAATAAGCTCATTCCGACTTAAAATGAGCAAGTTATAACTATTTCAATATTTAGGTTTTTCCGACGAAAAACGCTATAACCGGAGTTCTATAACTCCGATGACCATGAAATTTAAACTGGAAGCTCACGTTAACATGTGTAAGATCCTGCTAAGATTTGGGAATTTCTAGAGTTAAACATGAGGTAGCTAATTTCTTAAGGAATTAATTAGAAATTGATTTTTGAAAAATACTTAGGGAGTTTAAAAATTATAAAAAAATACTTGTTGTGTATGAAATATATGTATATATGTTTGGACAAAGGATAGAAAAATAATAAATTGATTTGGTAATTTTTCATGAAAATAGTTTAGTTACAAACATATGAGTTAAATATGTTATGTGAAGTTGAAGAATTGGTAAATAGGATTTTAGGGCTTGAAAATCCTATATAAGGTATATCTGATTTTTGATGAGTGATTTGATCATTGGTGATGAAATCTTATGAGTATATGCATTTTGAACGATTAAATGTATTATTTGGTAAAGTGTAAACAATTAAATTAAATTGTTTATAAGTTTAAGAAGTGATTAAAATATTGTTATAATATTAACAATATTAGATTATGAGTTATTTAAGTGATGGATAATATTTGGATAAATTTAAAGTCTTTACTATTTATCCTTATTTTCGTTTGATTAATGCTTATATTATTGTCATCATCCTCATGCTTATATTGTGATGAAAGTCATCTCTGGCTTACGTGCAGAGATGGACTTGTTATGATTATGATTTGGGATTATTCGGTATAATCATGGCCGTAATGTAACGAATGATGTGGTAAAAGTCCTCATTGGCCTGTAGTTCATTGATGAACAGTTGTTGGCATGATCATGACCATTAATAAATACACAAATATCCTTGGCCCGTAGTGCATGGATAAATTGTGGTCGTGATACTAAAGAATATCCTTGGCCGTAGTACAGGGGTGATTCGATGATGTGGATTATTTATTAGGCTGAGTCTCAGCGATAAAAGTGATGAAAAACTTTTTAAATCATAGAAGATGGTAGATTTTATTCTCTACTTGACTCTTCTAATGGATTGCTTGTTCAACCAGTAGTTAAACTTGATGTTTGTTATATTGTATCGCTTTAGATCATTAGAGTAGGCTAATGATAATTTATTCTGCATTATCTTAGTCATAATATTTTTTATTGGGCTAGTTGAGCTCACCCTTTTGCTTTTATTGTTCTCTTCAGGAAATGAGAACGTAGCCAGGACTAGTCGGGAAACGGAGTGACGGTCCAGATGATAGCATTAGTAGTCCTCACTATTCTGTTAAATAGTGTGACAATAAATATAATGAGGACTCTATTTGAGAGTGGATATTGTCTAGAAAGCAATATTCCTGTTTAAACTCTCAGCTATGTTTTGTCGTATATTACACGACGGTTGTATAATTAAGTTTGTTTTTGTATTCTGTACCATGTATCTGGCGACTCAAGATGGGTGATGTATACCTGTTTTGGGGGCATCACACACCATGTATTTCATTCAATAATTGTCACAGTAATTATTGCATAGTGATTCATATTATTGATTCTTAATTACGTAAGAAGTCACTCAGTCTTTCATTCAATAATTGTCACAGTAATTATTGCATAGTGATTCATATTATTGATTCTTAATTACGTAAGAAGTCACTCAGTCTTTCATTCAATAATTGTCACAGTAGTTATTGCACAGTGACTCATATTATTTGATATGATATTATTATACCAGTTGAAAGTATTGTGAGTCTATGTTAATAATTGTGAATAATTGTTGAAAGATTGAAAATGTATAAATAATTGATGAATGAAAGGTATTGATAAGTATGATATGCAGATGTTTGTTCAATTATTTTTCTTCTACAAAAGTAAGTTTGGCAGGACTTGCCGACACTTTACTTTTTCTAAATTAGTCTGGACCACAACTCAAATATTTTTAAAACGTGTACAAGTTGGTTTAATTTTCTCTATGGGACCATAAATTCCACTACCATTATTATATACCTCATTTGCTTATTTTGTCAAAGCGGGTGTGCTAGTTGTTTACTAAATTTCAGTATAAATAGGTTGCTCGATTGAGTAACTAAACACACACCATCACTACACTAAAAATATAGAATTCTTTTACTTCAATATTGTGAGTATAATATTGTGAGTATTTCTATTGAGTGTAATGTTATTCCAAGTGTAGATAAGGAATGCAAGCATTGTTTAAGTTGATCAATTTCACAGAAAGCAGAATCAAGTCACATGCTAAGGTAAGGGATATCATTATTGTGGTAAGGGGGTATCATTTTATGGTAAAAGGAATATCATTTTCTTTCATACTCCATAATATGGTAAGATATTATTATTCGTTTATTCAGTTTACCATGTGAAAAGTCCTGAAAGAATTAGAATATCCTTAATAGTTTGTGCTTCATCTATTATTATGTTATCAATTTGGACTCTGGATAATTAAGTTGAAAATCACTAAGATCTATGTTATCTTATTATTATGATGATTTATGTTTATTCATTATATATATCATTGTCATCATTCTCATGCTTATATTGTGTTGAAAGTCATCTATGGCCAGTAGTGCATAGTTGGGCTTGGTATGATTATGACCAGGGATTATTCAGTATAATCATGACCGTTGGTGAAAACACGAATATCCTTGGCCCGTAGTGTATGGATAATTCGTGGTCGTGATACTATTAAGCTGAGTGTCAACATTATTGGTTTTATAATTGTATATCTTTGGCCTGTAGTGCAAAGATGGATTGTTGGTTATTGGTTTTACAGTTGTATATTTTTGGCCTGTAGTGCAAAGATGGACTGTTGGTTATTGGTTTTACAGTTGTATATCGATCTTTGGCCTGTAGTGCAAAGATGGACTGTTGGTTATTGGTTTTACAATTGTATATCTTTGGCCTGTAGTGCAAAGTTGGACTGCTGATTTACCTGATTATAAATATGAATTATGATTTAATTATAATCCGTGGTGGTTCAGGTGAAGACAGGTGATGAGAGTTCTCTTTGTCTTGGGTATAACAAAGAACTGTTGATGAGTATTACAGGAATGAAATATTAACGATGGACTTTTAATCTAGAGGAGATAGATAGTAGGCATTATGTTCTACTTGACTCTTCTAATGGATTGTTGATTCCGCTGCTATTATGGTTGAAAACTTTTATCTTCTACCATATGTTCTAAATATCTGAATTTTTTTGATAATTTAATTATCTTAAGTCATGATATTCTTTACTAGGCTATTTGTGCTCACCCTTGTACTTCACCACCCCTTTCAAGTAATAAAAGTGTAGCTGGAACTAGCAGAGAGAACATGGGTATAAAGTGATGATCGAATTAGTCACAATCCTAATCAAATTATGAAACGGTGGGGCATAATAATTGTACTGAGAATTTAAAATGTTCGTGACATATTTTATACATCATTTAATAGTTATATTTGGTGAACTAAATAGGGTGATGTGAACTCGAATTTGAAAGCATCAATATGCACTCCATTAGAATGAGGAGGACAACAATCTTCTCGTATTCCTTAGGAGACTTGAAATATTTGCTGCTGTACTTTATATGGCATTGTAATAATTTGAGTATGAATATTGTCGTATTATATACGTTACAATATTTGTATTGAAACTCACAGTATACGTGTTATCATATTTTGCACGACAGTCGTATAAATGGAGTTGTCAGTAGTGTATTTTTTGGCGACCCAAGATGAATGATGTATACCTATTTTGGGGGCGTCACATAGAACATTTCGTTTTCCTATTATTCTGTGTATACAATTGAATTTCTAAGGAACTATGATTTTTTGTTTTTTTACCAGTTTTGTAGTTGAGATTTTTAGTTTCTTAATCTTAATGTTGCTTTGTAGCCTTTAAGTTTTTGTTATGACATAAGTTTTGAATCTTTTGTTTGGTCCCATTTTTTAAAACTCTAAATTTTTTTGAACATTCCATAATTTGAAGTATCGATCAATAGTGAAACATCAACCTTTCCCAGTAGTTTTGACCGAGCATATTACTATTGAACAATGTGTTGGATGCAATTGTGGCTATGATGTTTTATTTTTGCATCAAACAAAAAATTTATTATAATTATAATGTTGATAAATGGTTGGGTAGATAGTTCTGTTAATGCAACACTTTATTGTCATGTTACATCACGTTGCTATATATACAAAGTGGAAAACGATACGATATACGTTAAATCAGCAAAATAATAATTACTTTTTTATGTGTTTGTGGTTTAGGCACCAAACTATAATGTTATATCAAAATCAACATTGCCGCAATGTCCAAGGCTTGCTGCACAAATGCATAATTCTGGGAAAGAAAATGAGTGCTTCAAGCATCAATTGGGACAACTTGCACGTCACGAAAGAGAGCGATCAAAACATTGTGCCCCCGTTCAGCCTAGATTTTTCCTTCTTTACCACCGAGTCGTCGTCGTCGTCGAGCATGCCTAGAACGAGAATCAAATAAAAGATCCCACATCAACCAATGACTTTGTCTACCAAAATTTCCCATCCTGTAACAGATAGTATAGTGACAACAAATGTTTTAGAGTCATCGTCAACCACCTTGCTTCAAAATCTTAATGAAGACACTACAATAAATGTTTCACGGTGGATGTCTGTGGCCATCATGAATCTAGAAAATCCTCCTCAAAATCTTGAAGAAGGCACACCAACAAATATCTCAAGGGTGTCGCCTGTGACTGCCATGCTCCAAGACTTGCCTCCTCAAAACCTATACAAAAGCACAACAACAGTCTTGGAACCATCCTCCCCATGTTCCCCAGTGGCATCATATATGACAAACAATTTCCAACAAATGCGTAATCCGAATGAAGGCACCAGGTGTTCGCTATAAGTTTTAAATTTGTATTCAATTTATATATAATCAAATTGTATGACATCTATAATTTTATATTTGTAGTGCCTACATAGTAGAAGGTGTAAATATGGATGTTGCGCTTAATCCTCGAAACCATGAAATTCCAAATCGTCATTTCCTCGGCTTGATGAATCGAACATGTCCTCATTGTTCTGCCTTACACTGGCTTGTTGAAACATTAACAAAATCATCTATATCAAATCCTCTCTTTGGTAAATGTTATTTACAACGAAAAATTAGACTGCCTCCACTTATTGCACCTCCTTTAATGCTTAAAGCATTGTATGAAGACAATGATGAAAAATCAAAATCGTTTCGTCAGCACACACGAGAGTATAATGCAACTAATGCATTTACGAGTCTTGGTGCTACTTTGGATGACAGATTAATTGTCGGGAGGGGGCCTAGAACATTCACCATCCATGGAGAATTACGCCATCGAACAGGATCACTTATACCACAGCCAGGGTAATTTACTCTCAATTGTACATTTATGATCCTAATTCAGCTTTAGATGTTCGCAGCAACAGAAATCCTAACTTGAGAAGAGATATTTTAAAAACCGTACAAGATTGTTTATTGTAAGTAAATCCATTTCCTATGAAATTTTAGCAGGCTCACTCAATTTTAAATGAATTGGAATTGTCGGGGGTGAATTTACCGACCTATCTTCACTACAGTTCTGTAACAGACCGGTGTCGATATAATCTTCCAACAACCGATGAGATTGCGGTAATATTTTCGAGAGATGGAACTGAATCAAGTGGAATGAGAGATATTGTGTTACATTTGAGAGGGGATAATGGTTTGATGCAAATTAATGAGTGTCATCTGGCCTATTCGCCATTGCATTATGTGGTATTGTTCCCTTATGGTGAGCTAGGATGGACTCCAGATTTGAAATAGTGGAACGCTTCCCAAGGTGGACCTTCATCTACTCGACTGACACAATTGCAATATTACAGTTATCATATGTTCCAACGTGACACTGAGTATTCAACAATTTTGAGAGCCGGAAAACTATTTCAAGAATTTGTAGTAGGTGCTTGGGCCGCTACTAAACAAAATCGGTTGACATACTAAAGTTGAATCAATCAAAGCTTCGTGCAGAACTTTATCAAGGTCTTACAGATATTTTACAGATGAGCTTGGTCCTGAACAAGTTGGTCAACGAATGATTTTGCCATCTTCATTCACTGGTAGTGCAAGACACATGTTTGAAAATTTTCAAGATTCAATGGCTATTACGCAGTATAATCAACACCCAGATATTTTTCTAACTATGACTGCAAATCCTAAATGGCTTGAAATTACTAAATCACTATTGCTAAATCAGATCCCTACTGACTGTCCTGATTTAGTGGCCCGTGTTTTTGAGTTGAAGAGAAATTTTTTGATGAAGGAGATAGAAACAAACAACGTCTTTGGTCAAAAAGTGGCGCATGTTTTTACAATTAAATTCCAAAAAGGGGGTTACCGCACATGCATGCACTTTTGTTCCTTCAAGGTTCGGATAAAATTTAAACATGTGCTCAAGTGGATAGAGTAGTGTGTGCTGAATTTCTGGATTGTCAAACTGGCCCATTACTTTTTGAAACAATTATAGGTTGCATGGTACACGGACCATGTGGTGCTCGAAATCCACAAGGACCATGTATGGAAAATGGGGTGTGTACTAAGCGGTACCCTCGATCATTTGTTGAATCAACAAGTATGGACTCTGATGGATATCCTGTCTATCGTCATCGTAATACTGGTCAGAAGTACATCATGAGGGGGCAAGAAATTGTTAATAAAGACGTTGTGCCACATAATCCGTATTTATCAAGAATGTTCAATTGTCATATCAATGTTGAAGTTTGTGTAGGAGTCAGATGTGTACAATACATTCACAAGTATATTTATAAAGGACATGATCGCACAACAATGGTACTTGAACGAATTAAGGAGATCCAACAATATCTTGATGCTAGGTATATTGGACCTCCAGAAGCCGCGTGACGATTCTTTGGTAATCCTTTATATGAAGAGATTCCTTCAGTTGTAAGATTGACACTTCATTTGCCTGGGATGCATCGTGTGGTCTTTAACCCTACTGAATCTTTTGATATAATCCTTTCTAAAGGTGCACATCAAGAAACAACTCTAACTGGCTTTTTTGATTGTTGCACTACAAATGAATCTGCCCGTGTATTAACTTATAAAGAATTTCCAGAAAAATTTGTTTGGAACAAGTCTATCAATAAATGGACTCCAAGACAAAGGGGTTATGCAATTGGTAGAATGTACTTTGCTAGCCCTAATTCAGGTGAGTGGTTTTATTTGCGTTTGCTTTTAACTGTTGTTAGAGGACCTACTTCATTTGACTGGCTACGCACGGTAAATAATGTTATGCATGATACATTCAAGTTAGCATGTGTTGCAAGAGGACTTCTTGAAGATGATGAAGAATGGATACAATGTCTTCAAGAGGCTGCAGTACCAATTAAGGTGATTATTTATTATAATTCTAATGGAATGCTTTCCATTGCATCCATTTGCATTGTGGAAGCAATTCTAAGCACATATATGTGATGATTTAGCACATAGGACTCGTACAATGTTTGGTATTTTGAATCTAACTTATGATCATATTGAAGATTATGGCTTATATTTGATAAATCAATTGCTCTACGAGTTGGGGAAGAGTTTAGTTGACTTTCCACCCATGCCACAACCAACTGGAAATTGGAATGCACTAGTTGGAAATAGATTACTGTTTGAGCACCAACAACTTGAGAATGAAGCACAACGGTCTGATGCACAAATTAATGTTGACAGACTTAATCATGCACAACTTGTCGCTTATATCATTGCCACAACGTCGGTGATGTGAAAACATAAGAACTACTTTCTTTTTGAGTGGAGGTGCTGGGACGGGAAAAACGTTTTTGTATAATACCATTGCAACCAAATTGCGTAGCTATGGACATGTTGTTGTTACTGTGGCTTCATCTGGTATTGCATCGTTGTTATTGGTAGGGGGCGCACTGCACATTCTACATTTTGTATTCCTTCGGAAACCTTAGATAATTTAATATTTGGGTTCACTAAACAATCAATGCATGCCAAATTGCTTAGAAAAACAAAGCTGATAATATGGGATGAAGTTTCTATGCAACATCGATACTGTGTTGAGGAAGTTGATCGCACCCTTCAAGATATCAAAGATGATAAAAGACCTTTTGGGGGTATCATTGTTGTCCTAGGTGGAAACTTTCAACAAATATTGCTTGTTATTCCTAAAGGCGTTCGTGAGCAAATTGTGGGTGCATCATTGAGATAATCTTTGCTATGGAAAGATATATGTGTTTTGACTCTGGGTTTAAACATGCGATTAACTCGCACAGACGTTCAAAATATTAATTTTGCTCAATTCTTAATGGAGGTAATATTTGTTCAACCTTGAATTGAATTTTTATAACATGATACTTTGAATTAAATCTCATTTTGTGAATAATTATACTTTCATTTTTTAGATTGGGACCAATCCACAAGAAATTGTGCAACTTCCATCTACAATAAATCGATGTCATGATTTAAATGAATTGATATTTAGAATCTATCCATAATTGGATGTGGTTGGTATAGTGAGTCCAACCTTTCTCACTGAACGAATAATTCTATCTGCTCGCAATGAAGATGTTAGTGGTATAAATGTTGCAGCACTAAATATTACTCAGGGAGAAATAATTACTTTTTTAGCTGCAAATAAAATGTCTGAAGGTGATGAGCTTGATCATACCATTATATATCGATACCCTAACGAGAACTTAAACTCGCTGAATCCTTCAGGGTTGCCACTGTTTAAATTAGAGTTGAAATTTGGATGCCCAATAATGTTGTTACGAAATATTGCACCAAAAGATGGACTTTGTAATGGCACGCGATTGATGGTTGTTAGATGTGCCTCATAGGTAATCGAAGCTCAGATATTAAATGGAGATAAAATTGGCAATTTAGTATTCATTCCAAGAATATCATTGACACCAACTGTGACGCCCCCCAAAACAAGTATACATCACCCATCTTGAGTCGCCAGATATATGGTACATAAATTCAAATAAAACTTAATTATACAACAGTGATGTAAAATACGACAAAACATAACTGAGAGTTTTAATAAGAATATTGTCATCTAGACAATATCCACACTCAATGGAGTCCTCATTACATTTATTGTCACACTATTTAACAAAATAGTGAGGACTACTAATGTTATCTTCTGGACCGTCACTACGTTCCCCGACTAGTCCCGGCTACGTTCTCATTTCCTGAAGAGAACAGTGAAAGAAAGGGTGAGCTCAACTAGCCCAGTAAGAAATATTATGACTAAGATATTGCAGAATAAATTATCATTAGTCTTCAACAATGTTAAACTGATAAAATACAATAGACATCAAGTTTAACTGCAGCGGAATAAGAAATCCATTAGAAGAGTCAAGTAGAGCATGATATCTACTATCTTCTATGATTTTAAATATTTTCATCAATTTTTATCGCTGAGACTCAGCTTAATAAATAATCCGCATCATAGAGTCATCCCTGCACTACGGGCCAAGGATATTCATTAAATCATCAATGGTTATGACTATACCGAAAAATCCCTGGTCATAATTATACCAAAAACTGTCCATCAATGCACTACAAGCCACTGAGGACTTTTACCACATCATTTATTACATTACAGGTCATGATTATACCGAATAATCCCTGGTCATAATCATACCAAGTCCATCTATGCACGTAAGCCAAAGATGACTTTCATCACAATATAAGCATGAGGATGATGACAATGACATAATAATTTAATAAAACAAGTTCAAGAATAAATTTTAAAGATTTATAAGTTAATTTATCCTGAAATCAATTACGTCCAAATTGTCAACATGAGACTACTTTGTAGAGTGAAATTAAAGAATGCTCCGAAGAATATTTCCATGAAAAGATACTGGATGAAGCACAAATATCAAGGATATTCCACTAATTTCATGGAGTATAAAAGCCAAAACTTTAACCAAATGAGTATCATATAATATATGAAACTGCAAATGGATTTTCACCCGCCATGCGGTAATCCACGTAGACAGATCATTTCCATAATTTAATAAGGAATGAATACGAAGGATCATTCACCATGTATGTGGTAATCCACATAGATAGGTTATTCCAATAGAATAATAAAGAATTGAATAACAGAAGAATTCACCATGCATGCGATAGACCGCACAGAGAAGTTATTCCAATAGAATAATAAATAATGGAACAAGGTCATGCATAAAACGCACCGACAGGATATTCCAACAAAATAATAAAGAATGGAATAACAGAAGAATTCACAATGTATGCGATAGACAGCACAGACATGTTATTCCAATAGAATAATAAATAATGGAACCGGGTCTTGCGTAAAACGCATCGACAGGATATTCCAACAGAATAATAAAGAATGGAACCAGGTCATGCGTAAAATTCACCGACAGGATATTCCAACAAAATAATAAAGAATGGAATAACAGAAGAATTTCACCATGTATGCGGTACTTCGCATAGACAGGTTATTCCAATATAATAATAAAGAATGGAAGAACAGAAGAATTTCACCATATATGCGGTACTTCGCATACATGTTATTCTAATAGAATAATAAGGAATGGAATAACAATAGCTCTCTTCATGAATACGAAAGAAATAATACCCCTTACCTTAGAAAGAAACTGGATACTGGAGTAGAGAGGTAGCAGACTTCTCTTATTCTTTCTCTCTAAAATTTCTCTCTATAATAATTGCTCTATAGCTTTAGTGAATTGGTGAGAAATGAAGGAAGAATGAGCTTCTATTTATAGGAAAATATAGTTTCGATAATTGCACATTTTGGGGCTCGAAATATTACAAAGATCTGAATACCTTTAACTTTTCTTAAATTTTAATTTAGTTACGCAAGTATTATCAAACTTGCACCACCTCCCCAATAGTAAATAATGTGAATTAATAGTTCAATCATGTGAATCAATAGTTATAATCATGTGAAAATATGAATTACAGTATAGTACCTCCATCTATACCTCCATTTTTAACTTAGTCATACAAGTATTATCAATCTTGCACCAACTCCCCTAATAGTACAAGAATGTGAATCGATAGTATACACATGTGAACAAATAGTTATAATCATGTGAATTAATAGCAATTAATTGCTCATTTATCCGATTAATTACCCGATAACTTCCAGACATCAATTATTATCGAAATAAATGTCGATTTCCACTAACACTAATAATTTCAACACAATGGAACTATCGAATTCATCTTTAATCAACACGAACTTATTCATCATTAATATCATAACTCATAATATTTAACAACCAGGTCGTTCCAAGGAAAGAGGGGGCTTTCCGATAAGGATTTCTCCTTATTGGCGCACAATTAGATGACCAAACCTCTCCTTGACAGAACTTCTAGACATTGTAAATATTGCAATTTAATAAATGAATAACTTTGTCGTCTCAATTATTAATTTAATAATATATCATATTATGTAGATGATACTGTGACAATAATCGAATCAATAATATGAGAGATATGATGTAGCAATTACTGTAGCAATAATTAAGTATAACTGAGTGACTTCTTACGTAAACATCAATAATAAATACCGTGTGCTACTATGCAACCACGCGACATTCTTTTTCTTTACTACCTAGGTTAGTTCAACAGTTTAATTCAGTAACACTTTCGTAGATTATTTTTATAAAATGATAATTCTGTCATTTTCTAACTTCGACAATACTTCTGTTATGGGGTCCACCAATGATTGTGCCGTCGTACGGATATTCTCCGATAAAAAGAATATTCCCCGACCAAATGAATATTTAATAACAACTTGCATACTTTGCAAAATTTATAAATATTACCCACAACTATAACATTATATCAAATCCACACCATAATATTAAAAAAAATATTTCGAGAAAATTATTCTTTATTCATAAAAGTTGGGGTTTTACACCAACATATTTGGACTTGCCTTTTCGAATGACAAGACGTCAGTTTCCTATCCGATTAACTTATGCTATGACAATCAATAAATCCCAAGGACAATTTGTCAAGTTCGTTGGGATTGATTTGCGGACACCTATTTTTAGTCATGGACACCTTTATGTGGCACTATCTAGATGCACATATTCGGATCGTATTATTGTCCTTCTTCCGGAAGATGGATTGAATTGCACCACAAATATTGTTTACCCAAAAGTTTTGTTATGATATTCTTACGACAAGTAAATGGTATAGTTTAAACAACTTTATTTCTACTGAATTATGTAATCTTTTCAACATTTTAACTTTTAATTTTACAATGAGGTTCATTCTTTGTAGGATTGGAGTGAATTTGTCAACGAGAAATATAAAGTATATACAATGGACCTTTATGGATTGGGCCGACATAATAAGGTAAATCTACTTTTATGTCACTGCATCAAAATAACTTTACTATTCCTATAATATAAATATTGTTAACTTTATTGTTTATGTAAATAATATAGGTGGTTATGCATTCTCCTCATTGGGCAAAGTACGTTCGTATTGATACGAGGACATTAAGGATATTGATGAAGAGAAGGTTTAAATGGAATTAAGGACATTAAGGATAACGCACCGACAGGATATTCCAACAAAATAATAAAGAATGGAATAACAGAAGAATTCACAATGCATGCGATAGACAACACAGACATGTTATTCCAATAGAATAATAAATAATGGAACCGGGTCTTGCGTAAAACGCATCGACAGGATATTCCAACAGAATAATAAAGAATGGAACCAGGTCATGCGTAAAATTCACCGACAGGATATTCCAACAAAATAATAAAGAATGGAATAACAGAAGAATTTCACCATGTATGCGGTACTTCGCATAGACAAGTTATTCCAACATAATAATAAAGAATGGAATAACAGAAGAATTTTACCATATATGCGGTACTTCGCATATACAGGTTATTCTAACAGAATAATAAGGAATGGAATAACAATAGCTCTTTACATGAATACGAAAGAAATAATACCCCTTACCTTAGAAAGAAACTGGATACTAGAGTAGAGAGGTAGCAGACTTCTCTTCTTCTTTCTCTCTAAAATTTCTCTCTATAATAATTGCTCTATAGCTTTAGTGAATTGGTGAGAAATGAAGGAAGAATGAACTTCTATTTATAAGACAATATAGTTTCGATAATTGCACATTTTGGGGCTCGAAATATTACAATACAATACCTTCAACTTTTCTTTCATTTTTAATTTAGTCCTGCAAGTATTATCAAACTTGCACCCCCTCCCCTAATAGTAAATAATGTGAATCAATAGTTCAATCATGTGAATCAATAGTTATAATCATGTGAAAATGGAGCCATGCCAATACTTGCTTGATAACTATTGTTGTAGGAAAACTCCACCAATGGTAAGAACTTGTCCCAACTTCCCTTGAAGTCAAGGACACAGAGTCTTAATAAATCTTCAAGATTTTGAATAGTCCTTTCCTACCATGCCCATCCGCTTGAGAGGATGATATGCCAAACTAAATCAAACTGCGTGCCCATAGCTTTTTGCAAAGTAACCCAAAATCTTGAAGTGAATGTTGGGTCTCGATCAGAAACTATAGATACTGGCATACCATACAATCTTACAATCTTATTTATGTACATACTAGCAAGACGTTCAAGTGTATAAGTTTCTCGTATCGGTAAGAAATGAGCAAACTTGGTTAATCTATCAATAATGACCCAAATCGCATCTATACCTTGAGAAACCTTGGGAAGACCAGTAACGAAATCCATGGTAATGTGCTCCCACTTCCATTCTGGAATTTTAAGTGGTTGCAATGGACCTTTTGGCACTTGATGCTCCGCCTTGACTCGTTGACAAGTTAGACACCTTGAGATAAACCCCGCTATCTCTCTCTTTATATTGCTCCACCAAAATGTATGTCGAAGATCACGATACATTTTGGTACTCCCAGGATGGATTGCAAACGGTGTGTTGTGCGCCTCCATCATGATTTTATACTTCAAGTCAGAATCGTTAGGAACATAAAGTCTGGAGTTGACTCGAAGTAGTCCTTCTTCATCGATTCTTGCTTCTGGAATAGCACCTTCTTGCACTTTCTTCTTCATACGCATCAGCTCCAGGTCTGTAGTTTGAGCAGCTTTAACTTTATCGATTAAAGTCGGTTCCACTCGCATATTTTCCATCATCACATGGGTCCCTGGAGTCTTTAACTCTATTTCCATCCTTTCCAAGTCATACAAAATGGGTCTTTGTGTTGACAATATTATACTCGTACCCGCATATGATCTTCTACTCAATGCGTTAGCTACTACGTTTGCTTTTCCAGGATGGTATTGGATGGTATGATCATAATCTTTCAACAACTCAAGCCATCATCATTGCAGCATGTTGAGTTCCTTTTGAGTGAAGAAATATTTGAGGCTTTTATGATCCGTATAGATCTCCACCTTCTCTCCATACATGTAATGCTTCCAAATCTTAAGCGCAAAAATGATTGCTGCCAACTCTAGATCATGAGTAGGATAATTCCTCTCATATTCTTTGAGTTGTCGAGAGGCACAGGCTATGACTTTCCCATGTTGCATGAGAACACATCCTAATTCTTTGCCTGAAGCATCACTATAGATGACAAATCCCTCCGAGCCAAATGGTATTGTCAGAACAGGTGCTGAAATGAGTCTCCTCTTGAGTTCTTGAAAACTCTTCTCACATTCCTCGCTCCAACCGAACTTTGTATCTTTTCGAGTCAGCTGATTTAGTGGAGTAGCGATTCGAGAAAATCCTTCCACGAATCTTCGATAATAACCAGCTAAGCTAAGAAAGCTACGTACTTCGGTCACTTACTTTGGTTGCTCCCAGCTTTGAATTACTTCAATCTTTCCCGGGTCAACAGATATTCCATGATTTGATATCACGTGCCCAAGGAATGCAACTTCCTCAAGCCAGAACTCACATTTCTTCAACTTGGCATAAAGCTTGTTTTCACGAAGCTTTTGAAGTATCAGCTTCAAGTGTTGCTCATGGGCTTCACGGCTTTTGGAGTATATAAGGATGTCATCAATAAAGATGACCACAAAGTGATCCAAATATTCCTTGAATACTCGGTTCATCATGTCCATGAAGGCAGCAGGAGCATTAGTCAATCCAAAAGACATGACTAGGAATTCATAATGCCCGTCATCGAAGTTACGAAAGCGATCTTTGGAATGTCATCAGTTTTAATCTTCAACTGATGATATCCGGAACGAAGATCAATCTTTGAAAAGAATTTAGCTCCTTTCAACTGGTCAAACAGGTCATCAATGCGAGGGAACGGGTACCTATTTTTGATGGTGACATGATTCAACTCTCGATAATCAATACAAAGTCGCATACTTCCATCTTTCTTCTTCATGAATAGAATAGGAGCACCCACGAGACGTCTTTGGGCCGAATGAAACCGATGTCTAACAATTCCTGTAGTTGGGTTTTTAAATCCTGAAGTTCAATAGGAGCCATTTGATATGGGGCTTTGGAAATGGGTTTTGTACCGGATTCAAGGTCGATGCAAAATTCAATTTCACGCTCTGGGGGTAGGTCAGGAAGTTCTTCAGGGAATACGTCAGGAAATTTATTAGCAATAGATATATCATTCAAATCTGACGTATTTTTATTTAAATCCGTGACATGGGCTAAGAAAGCTTGACATCCATTTTTTAATAAATGAATAGCTTTATGACTTGATATGACAGTGATTGACTTTAGTGGTTTGGTTGCTTGAATTCGTATAATAGGTTGGTTAGGAATATGAAAGCTAACAACCTTACGAAAATAATCGATTTTAGCATGATGAGTAGTTAACTAATCAATCCCTAAGATCACATCAAATGCAAGTATTTTCAAAGAAATAATATCGACAGGTAACGTGCGGTTACCGATTTAAATCAAACAAGACTTATAAACGGTGGATGTGATGAAGGTTTCTCCTAACGGAGTTTCAACAAATAAATCAAAGTCTAATTTCTCCAGAGTTAAATTTAATCGTTGAGCGCAAGTAGGAGAAATAAAAGAATGGGTAGAACAGGTATCAAATAAAGTATAAACTTCGCTAGAGTTTATGATTAGCTTACCCGTGATCACCTCGTTCGGATTCCTCACTTTTTGGGAGGTTACGACAAACGCTCTCCTTTGAACTACTAGGTTTTGTCTTGTGCGGACACCTTTGATGCCTCCATCCCAGCTGGACTTGACTTTGGTGCACAACAAAATCGGGTTAGGTGACCTTCTTTTCCTCAATTATAACACGCATTGAATTGCATCACGCAGTTTGGACTGATATGTCCCTCTCCTCCGCATTTGTAACATACGATCGGCGGTCGTTCTCCTTCCTTAACAATAGGTGCAGGTGCTGACATCTTTCCATCCTTGTTGAATCTCCTCTTCTTGAAATGCCCACTCTTATTGTCATGGCCATGATTACCACTCAAGTGATTATCATTTCTGGCATGTTGATTCCCTCCACGTTTGTTGTCACTGCTTCGATGACTGCTACCACTGGTATTATCGACTTGTCGGTTGCTCTCTCTTGGTTGGGTTGACTCATTATCGCGCTCTAATAACTGAGCCATATTCACAACATCTGAATACAAACACAGTTTGTAAGAAATTAGGTATTGACGTATCTCAGGTTTCAAACCTCTTAGAAACATCCGCATCATTCTCTCCTCATTATTAACCAAGTGGGACACAAATCGGGATAACTCGGTAAACTTAGCTTCGTACTGCACCACGGTCATATTGTTTTGCTCAAGCTTGATGAACTCTACCTCTTTCATGTGACGAATACTTTTAGGAAAGTACTTGTCATTGAACAGTTCTTGGAACTTCTCCCAAGACATCTTCAGTGCGGCAGGTTGAGTATGCTTTATAGATTTCCACCAGTAATCTGCCTCTGCTCACAACATGAAGGTAGCAAAGGAAACCTTTTGCTCCTCGGAGCATCCTAAGACATCAAATATCTTGTTGATCTGCTTTATCCACGTCTCCGCCTTAAGTGGTTTTGGCTCTCCAAAAAACTCAGGTGGTCCCAGCTCCTTGAACTGCTTAGCGGTGGACTGTCCCGAGAGTTGTCAGTGTTTCCACCTGCATTTTGGACAGGAGCCGCCCTCGTCTGATGTTGCATGAATTGCATAAAACCTCTGAATGTCCATCGTTCATCATTTGATCGTTGTTGTTTTCCTGAGGATTATTATCTTCCTGTTGCACATTATCTTGGGTATTAATCTGTGGTGACTCCACGGTCTCATGTGCTTCATTAATTATCTCAACATTTTTGGATGCCATTTTCAAATACTACCACAAAACAAGGGTTAATTAACATATCACATATTATCCCTATACTACGATGAGACCAATTAAATACCAAATAAACTTAGGTAGGTCATACT
Source organism: Panax ginseng (assembly GCA_020205605.1). Classification (NCBI taxonomy): domain Eukaryota; kingdom Viridiplantae; phylum Streptophyta; class Magnoliopsida; order Apiales; family Araliaceae; genus Panax; species Panax ginseng. The sequence goes on along the minus strand of CM035144.1, from coordinate 95,070,672 downwards.
AGCGAAGAATTCCCGCTCTCCCCTCATAGTTCTTGTCTCACATCTCACCCGGGGATCATATCCCTAAGCTTTGATACCAACCGTGACGCCCAAAAACAGTATACATCACCCATCTTGAGTCGCCAGATATATGGTACATAAATTCAAATACAACTTAATTATACAACAATTAAATAAAAAATACGACAAAACATAGCCGAGAGTTTTAATAAGAATATTATCATCTAGACAATATCCACACTCAATGGAGTCCTCATTACATTTATTGTCACACTATTTAACAGAATAGTGAGGACTACTAATGCTATCATCTGGACCGTCACTCCGTTCCCCGACTAGTCCCGACTACGTTCTCATTTCCTGAAGAGAACAAAGTGAAAGAAAGGGTGAGCTCAACTAGCCCGATGGACATATTATGACTAAGATAATGCATAATAAATTATCATTAGTCTTCAACAATGTTAAACTGATAAAATACAATAGACATCAAGTTTAACTGCAGCGGAATAAGCAATCCATTAGAAGAGTCAAGTAGAGCATGATATCTACTATCTTCTATGATTTTAAATATTTTCATCAATTTTTATCGTTGAGACTCAGCTTAATAAATAAACTGCATCATCGAGTCATCCCTGCACTACGGGCCAAGGATATTCATTAAATCATCAATGGTTATGACTATACTTAATAATCCACGTCATAATCATACCAAAAATCATCCATCAATGCACTACAAGCCACTGAGGACTTTTACCACATCATTTATTACATTACAGGTCTTGATTATACCGAATAATCCCTGGTCATAATCATACCAAGTCCAACTATGCATGTAAGCCAAAGATGACTTTCATCACAATATAAGCATGAGGATGATGACAATGACATAATAATTCAATAAAACAAGTTCAAGAATAAATTTTAAAGATTTATAAGTTAATTTATCCTGAAATCAATTACATCCAAATTGTCAACATGATACTGCTTTGTAGAGTGAAATTAAAGAATGCTCCGAAGAATATTTTCATGAAAAAATACTGGATGAAGCGCAAATATCAAGGATATTTCACTAATTTCATGGAGTATAGAAGCCAAAACTTTAACCAAATGAGTATCATAGAATATATGAAACTGCAAATGGATTTTCACCCGCCATGAGGTAATCCACGTGATGCATCATTTCCACAATTTAATAAGGAATGAATACGAAGGATCATTCACCATGCATGTGGTAATCCACATAGACAGGTTATTCCAATAGAATAATAAATAATAGAATAACAGAAGAATTCACTATGCATGCGATAGACCGCACAGAGAAGTTATTCCAATAGAATAATAAATCATGGAACAAGGTCATGCATAAAACGCACCGACAGGATATTCCAACAAAATAATAAAGAATGGAATAACAGAAGAATTCACAATGCATGCGATAGACAACACAGACATGTTATTCCAATAGAATAATAAATAATGGAACCGGTCTTTGCGTAAAAACGCATCGAGGTGATATTCCAATGTAATAATAAAGAATGGAACCAGTCATGCGTAAAATTCACCGAAGCGGGATATTCCAACAAAATAATAAAGAATGGAATAATGTAAGAATTTCACCGTGTATGCGGTACTTCAGCGACAGAGTTATTCCAACATAATAATAAAGAATGGAAGAACAGAAGAATTTCACCATATATGCGGTACTTCGCATACAGGTTATTCTAATAGAATAATAAGGAATGGAATAACAATAGCTCTCTTCATGAATACGAAAGAAATAATACCCCTTACCTTAGAAAGAAACTGGATACTGGAGTAGAGAGGTAGCAGACTTCTCTTATTCTTTCTCTCTAAAATTTCTCTCTATAATAATTGCTCTATAGCTTTAGTGAATTGGTGAGAAATGAAGGAAGAATGAGCTTCTATTTATAGGAAAATATAGTTTCGATAATTGCACATTTTGGGGCTCGAAATATTACAGTACAATACCTTTAACTTTTCTTAAATTTTTAATTTAGTTCTGCAAGTATTATCAAACTTGCACCACCTCCCCTAATAGTAAATAATGTGAATTAATAGTTCAATCATGTGAATCAATAGTTATAATCATGTGAAAATATGAATTACAGTATAGTACCTCCATCTATACCTCCATTTTTAACTTAGTCATACAAGTATTATCAATCTTGCACAAACTCCCCTAATAGTACAAGAATGTGAATCAATAGTATACACATGTGAACAAATAGTTATAATCATGTGAATTAATAGCAATTAATTGCTCATTTATCCGATTAATTACCCGATAACTTCCAGACATCAATTATTATCGAAATAAATGTCGATTTCCACTAACACTAATAATTCCAACACAATGGAACTATCAAATTCATCTTTAATCAACACGAACTTATTCATCATTAATATCATAACTCATAATATTTAACAACCAGGTCGTTCCAAGGAAAGAGGGGGCTTTCCGATAAGGATTTCTCCTTATTGGCGCACAATTAGATGACCAAACCTCTCCTTGACAGAACTTCTAGACATTGTAAATATTTCAATTTAATAAATGAATAACTTTGTCGTCTCAATTATTGATTTAATAATATATCATATTATGCAGATGATACTGTGACAATAATCGAATCAATAATATGAGAGATATGATGTAGCAATTCTTTGTAGCAATAATTAAGTATAACCGAGTGACTTCTTACGTAAGCATCAATAATCAATACCGTGGTGTCTACTTATGCAACCACTCAGATTCTTGTACTTTTACTACCGGTTAGTTCAACAGTTTTAATTGGTAACACTTTTCGTTTATTTTTATAAAATGATAATTCTGTCATTTTCTAACTTCGACAATACTTCTGTTATGGGGTCCACCAATGATTGTGCCGTCGTACGGATATTCTCCGATAAAAAGAATATTCCCCGACCAAATGAATATTTAATAACAACTTTGCATACTTTGCAAAATTTATAAATATTACCCACAACTATAACATTATATCAAATCCACACCATAATATTAAAAAAATATTTCGAGAAAATTATTCTTTATTCATAAAAGTTGGGGTCTTACACCAACATATTTGGACTTGCCTTTTCGAATGACAAGACGTCAGTTTCCTATCCGATTAACTTATGCTATGACAATCAATAAATCCCAAGGACAATCTGTCAAGTTCGTTGGGATTGATTTGCGAACACCTATTTTTAGTCATGGACACCTTTATGTGGCACTATCTAGATGCACATATTCGGATCGTATTATTGTCCTCCTTCCGGAAGATGGATCGAATTGCACCACAAATATTGTTTACCCAAAAGTTTTGTTATGATATTCTTACGACAAGTAAATGGTATAGTTTAAACAACTTTATTTCTACTGAATTATGTAATCTTTTCAACATTTTAACTTTTAATTTTACAATGAGGTTCATTCTTTGTAGGATTGGAGTGAATTTGTCAACGAGAAATATAGAGTATATACAATGGACCTTTGTGGATTGGGCCGACATAATAAGGTAAATCTACTTTTATGTCACTGCATCAAAATAACTTTACTATTCCTATAATATAAATATTGTTAACTTTATTGTTTATGTAAATAATATAGGTGGTTATGCATTCTCCTCATTGGGCAAAGTACGTTCGTATTGATACGAGGACATTAAGGATATTGATGAAGAGAAGGTTTAAAGGGATGAAGAAGACATTTAAGAGAGTTAAATGATATGCAATCCAATTGTCTAGGTTTGAAAATCTCTTACGAAGACTATATTTCTTTACTCCTCATGCAGACACACAACACACATAATACATGAACAAACACACACACACACATAACTGTAACCAATCAAACACTTGCAAATCAAACTCACACATGATTATACTGCCACCAATACAGATTTATGATTTAAATCATTAAACAAATGAACCGTTTGTTGAAATGGTACTAAGAAAACTTTATTTGATTATAAGTCCATATCTTTTCCTAAATAAATTGATTATTTGTTACAATTTCTCTAAATTTTACTTATATCAATCTAAATCATCCCCCCCACACTACATACAAATATGTGTGCTCATTTGTTTTTAGATAATTCATGGTAAAGTAAGGGGTCTTATGTTTCAGATTTATAATTATTTTATTTTGACTCTCATATTTTGATAATTTTTAAATTTCAAATATTTTCAGGTATATATTGAAGGATACTTGGTGTAAGCTGTAAAGAATATATTTGGTGTAAGCTGTAAAGCAAAGGGTTATGCTCAACATGTTGTTTCTCTATTTTTTGCATGTATGTATTTTTTATGTTTCGTCTTTTGTAAAGTTAGCTAATTATCCATGGTTATGATGATTTTGGGTATGGAATTATGGTTTTTTTTGGTGGTTTGGATATGTATGGATGTTTGTAAGTTTTGTAAACATGTTTAGATTTTTCTGGTTATCTATTTTTAAAGGAAACTCTGCCGAAATTTCTTGAAATTAGTAGCGACTAGCTTGATGTTTTGGTGGTTGGATATGTATTAATGGTTGAGTATGTATTAATTTCTGCATGTATGTATTTTTTATGTTCCGTATTTTGTAAAGTTAACTAATTATACATGATTATGATGATTTTGGGTATGGAATGATGGTTTTTTTGGTGGTTTGGATATGTATGGATGATTGTAAGTTTTGTAGACATGTTTAAATTTGTCTAGATATCTATTTTTAAAGGAAACTCTGTCGAATTTTTTAAAAATTAGTAGCGACTAGCTTGATATTTTGGTGGTTAGATATGTGTTAATGATTGAGTATGTATTAATTCCTGCATGTGTGTATTTTTTTGTGTTCCGTATTTTGTAAAGTTAACTAATTCCTGTATGTGTGTATTGATGATTGCAAGCTTTGTATATAAGTTTAGATTTTTGTAGATATCTATTTTTGATTTTTTGGTGGTTGGATGTGTTGAGGATTGAGTATGTATTAATTATTGTGGTGGTATGGTGAATTATGATAATTGTTATGTTTGTTGTTGTGTTTTTGTATAGGTTTTAAGGAGGCAAGTCTTGGAGCATGGTAGTCACAGGCGACACCCTTGAGATATTTGTTGGTGTGCCTTCTTCAAAATTTTGAGGAGGATTTTCTAGATTCATGATGTCCACAGACAACCACCGTGAAACATTTATTGTAGTGTCTTCATTAAGATTTTGAAGCAAGGTGGTTGGCGATTACTCTAAAACATTTGTTGTCACTATACTGTCTGTTACAGGATGGGAAATTTTGGTAGACAAAGTCATTGGTTGAAGGCGGGACCTTTTATTTGATTCTCGTTCTAGGCATGCTTGACGACGACGACTCGGTGGTAAAGAAGGAAAAAATCTAGGGTGAATCTGGGCACAATGTTTTGATCGCTCTCTTTAAATGGCGTCTGAAGTTGTCCCAATTGACGTTTTGAGCACTCATTTTCTTTCCCAGCATTATGCATTTGTGCAGCAAGCCTTGGACATTGCGACAATGTTAATTTTGATAGTTTGGTGCCTAAACCACAAACTCATAAAAAAGTAATTATTATTTTGCTGATTTAACGTATATCGTATCATTTTCCACTTTGTATAGCAACGTGATGTATCGTGACAATTGTGACGCCCCTAAAATAGGTATACATCACCCATCTTGAGTCGCCAAATACATGGTACAAAATTCAAATACAAACTTAAATATACAACATGAGCTGCGAGTTTTAATACAAATATTGTCTTCTAGACAGTATTCAAACTCAAAATAAGTCCTCAATACATTTATTATCACATTATTTCACAGAATAGTGAGGACTACTAATGCAAACATCTTAACCGTCACTCCGTTCCCCGACTAGTCCCAGCTATATTCTCATTTCCTGAAGAGAACAATGAAAGAAATGGTGAGCTCAACTAGCCCAGTAAGAAATATTATAACTAAGATAATGCATAATAAATTATCCTTAGTCTTCAACAGTATAACAACTGATAGAATATAATTGACAACAAGTTTTAGATCAACAACTGCAGCGGAATAAGCAATCCATTAGAAGAGTCAAGTAGAGCATGATATCTACTATCTTCTATAATTTAAAAAGTTTATCATAAATTTTATCGCTGAGACTCAGCTTAATAAATAATCCACATCATCGAATCATCCCTGCACTACGGGCCAAGAATATTCTTTAGTATCACGACCACAAATTATCCATGCACTACGGGCCAAGGATAATCATGTTTTCATCAACGGTCATGATCATGCCATAAAACAATTCATCTTTGCACCCTTGGACGAAGAGAACCCATGGTCATGATCATACCAAAAACTGTCCATCAATGCACTACGGGCCAATGAGGACTTTTACCACATCATTTGTAATATTACGGTCATGATTATACCGAATAATCCCTGGTCATAATCATACCAAGTCCATCTATGCACTACGGGCCAAAGATGACTTTCATCATAATATAAGCATGAGGATGTTGACAATGATATAATAATTTAATCAAACGAGATCAAGGATAAATTTTAAAGACCTTAATAATTTAATTTATCCAGAAATCAAAAACGTCCAAATTGTCAACATGATACTACTTTGTGGAGTAAAATTCAAGAATAATATTGTAGCAAAAATGATTTGGACCGAAAATGAATATATTTTATCATGAATAGTACCCCGGGTGAATAGTACTCGAGTGAATAGTACCCCGTAAATAGTACTTCGTGAATAGTAATCCGTGAATAGTACTCCGGCATGAAAAAGTTAAAACTTGTCAAAAATGCTCAGAATATTATTTCCATGAAAAGATACTGGATGAAGCGCAAATATCAAGGATATTCTACTAATTTCATGGAGTATAGAAGCCAAAATTTAACAAAACGAGTATAGAATTCAAAATCTGAAACGAAATAATATTACTTACATACTATAGAGTATGGAAGAAAATATTATTTCAAGCGAATATTGAACAAAAATAACATCCCTTACGAATATTAAACGAAAAATAATATTCATTACGAATATTAAACGAAAATAATATTCATTACGAACATTAAACGAAAATGATATTCCTTATGAATATTGAACGAAAATAATATTCATACGAATACGCAAAATAATATCTCTTCAGAATATGAAATAAATAATACCCTTTACCTAAAAAATAGAGCAATTCGGACTGGTATAACGGGGATATTCTTAAAGAAAAATTTCATTATTTTCTACACTCAAAGCTTTCTAAAACTCGAAAGAAATACGCTCAATATTATAGAAGAAGAATTCTCTGATTCTGGTGTGATTTTCAATTCTAACTAAGCATCCTATTTATAGGAGAATGGAAAGGATACTATTTGGAAAAATATTTCACGAACCAACGTTGAAAGAATGCACGAAATCAACCGCAAAAAAATTTTCTAAAATTTGATTTTACTATTCATTACTTTGTCTGTTCAATAAAATATTCTAATAAAATAAAAAATTTAAATAAAATATAATATATTCTATTTATAATCTAATAAAACAATACTTATAATATATATATATGTGTGTGTGTGTGTGTGTGTGTGTGTGTGTGTGTGAGACCCCAAATTTTATGAATAAAGATTTAAATTTCTCGAAATATTTTTTTGAATATTATGGTGTGGATTTGATATAATGTTATAGTTGTGGGTAATATTTATAAATTTTGCAAAGTATGCAAGTTGTTATATAATATTCAATTGGTCAGGGAATATTCTTTTTGTCGGGGAATATCCGTACGACGGCACAATCATTGGTGGACCCCACAATGGAAGTATTGTCGTAGTTAGAAAATGACAGAATTATCATTTTATAAAAATAACGGCGAAAGTGTTACCGTTAAAACTGTTGAACTACCCGGTAGTAAAAAATACGATAGAATACACGTGGTTGCATAGTAGCACTTGCGGTATTGATTATTGATCTTACATGAGAAGTCACTCGGTTATACTCAATTATTACTCAAGAATGGTTGTTGCATCATATCTCTCGTATTATTGATTCAGTTATTGTCACATTATCATCTGCATAATATTTTATATTATTAAATTAATAATTGAGACGACAAAATTATTCATATTATTAAATTACAATATTTACAATGTCTAGAAGTTCTGTCAAGGAGAGGTTTGGTCATCTAATTGCGCGCCAATAAGGAAAAATCCTTATCGAAAAGCCCCCTCTTTCCTGGGAATGACCTGGTTGTTAAATATTGTGAGTTATGATATTAATGATGAATAAGTTCGTATTGATTAAAGATGAATATGATAGGTCCATTGTGTTGGGATTATTAGTGTTAGTGGAAATTGATATTTATTTCAATAATAATTGAATTCTGGAGGTTATATTGACCAATCGGGTAATTAATCGGATAAATGAGCAATTAATTGCTATTAATTCACATGATTATAACTATTTGTTCACATGTGTGTACTATTGATTCACATTCTTGTACTATTAGGGGAGTTGGTGCAAGATTGATAATACTTGCATGACTAAGTTAAAAATGGAGGTATAGATGGAGGTACTATACTGTAATTCGTATTTTCACATGATTATAACTATTGATTCACATGATTAAACTATTGATTAACATTATTTACTATTAGGGGAGGTGGTTCAAGTTTGATAATACTTGCAGGACTAAATTAAAAATGAAAGAAAAGTTGAAGGTATTATACTGTAATATTCTGAGCCCCAAAATGTGCAATTATCAAAACTATATTTTCCTATAAATAGAAGCTCATTTCTTCATTATTCTTCACCAATTCACTCAAGCTTTAGAGCAATTATTATAGAGAGAAATTATAGAGAAAAGAAGAAGAAAGTCTCACCTCCTCACTCCCAAAGATCCGGTTTCTTTCTAAGGTAAGGGTATTATTTCTTTCATATTCATGAAGAGAGCTATTGTTATTCCATTACTTATTATTCATTGGAATAACTTTGTATATCACAATCTGCATACATGGTGAAATTCTTTTGTTATTCCATTCTTTATTATTACATTGGAATAACTTTGTCTCTGCAATCTGCATACATGGTGAAATTCTTTTGTTATTCAATTCTTTATTATTATGTTGGAATATCCTCATCTATCGCGGATTCGCATGACCGTTGGAATAACTTTGTCTGTGCGGGTCATCTCTCATGCTTGGTGATTTACATTGTTATTCTATTTATTATTACATTTAGAATATCACATGCATGCGGTTTACTGGCATGACACAGTTCCATTATTTATTATTCATTGGGTATAACTTTATCATGCGATCTATCGCATGCATGGTGAATCCTTTTGTTATTCCATTCTTTATTATTCTGTTGGAATAACCTGTGTGTGTGGATTACCACATGCATGGTGAATGATCCTTTGTTTTCATTTCTTATTAAATTGTGAAAATGATCTGTTTACGTGGATTACTGCATGGCGGGTGAAAATTCATTTGCAGTTTCATAATTTTTCTGACCCTCAAAAATTCTGGAAAGTCATAATATAAGCATTGGACTGTTGATTATGATGAAAGTCATAATAAAAGCATTGGACTGATGAAAATCTTGGGTATATGTAGTATTAGTAAGTGTTATGATGAGTTATGTTGGTTATTATGTGAAAACATGAAAGTTTCTTAGAAATCACAAAGGGTTGAAAATCAGATTTTGGTAAAAATGGAACACGAAATTCAATTGATCATATCTCCAATTATATTTCGAATTTTTGAGTGTGGTCAGGTTCTAGAGTTAGATCTATGAGTTTTCTAACTTATCAAAGTGGAATCACTGGAAAAGGTGTTGTAGATTTTCATGTGGACTGATTTTAGCAAATGAGTCAAAAACTACAAAGTACCAAAAAGCTACTGCCCAGGAATTTAAAAGGGCATTTTCGGCCACTTAGTTTGTGAGAAAAATTTCGGCCTTTTGGGACTGGAAATATATGGTATAAAGTACCTCCTGTCCAAAAATGAGCTCATTTCGACTTAAAATTAGCAAGTTATAACTATTTCAATATTTAGGTTTTTCCGACGAAAAACGCTTTAACCGGAGTTCTATAACTCCGATGACCATGAAATTTAAACTGGAAGCTCATGTTAACATGTGTAAGATCCTGCCAAGATTTGGGAATTTCTAGAGTTAAACTTGAGGTAACTAATTTCTTAAGGAATTAAATAGAAATTGATTTTTGAAAAATACTTAAGGGAGTTGAAAAATTATAAAAAAATACTTGTTGTGTATGAAATATATGTATATATGTTTGGACAAAGGATAGAAAAATAATAAGTTGATTTGGTAATTTTTATGAAAATGGTTTAATTCTGAAACATATGAGTTAAATATGTTATGTGAAGTTGAAGAATTGGTAAATAGGATTTTAGGGCTTGAAGATCTTATATAAGGTATATCTGATTTTGATAAGTGATTTGATCATTGGTGATGAAATCTTATGAGTATAGGCATTTTGAGCGATTAAATGCATTATTTAGTAAAGTGCAAACAATTAAATTAAATTATTTATAAGTTTAAGAAGTGATTAAAATATTGTTATAATATTAACAATATTAGATTATGAGTTATTTAAGTGATGGAAAATATTTGGATAAATTTAAAGTCTTTAATATTTATCCTTGTTTTCGTTTGATTAATGCTTATATTATTGTCATCATCCTCATGCTTATATTGTGATGAAAGTCATCTTTGGCTTACGTGCAGAGATGGACTTGGTATGATTATGACCAGGGATTATTTGGTATAATCATGACCGTAATGTAACGAATGATGTGGTAAAAGTCCTCATTGGCCTGTAGTTCATTGATGGGCAGTTGTTGGCATGATAATGACCATTAATGAATACACAAATATCCTTGGCCCGTAGTGCATGGATAAATTGTGGTCGTGATACTAAAGAATATCCTTGGCCGTAGTGTAGGGGTGATTCGATGATGTGGATTATTTATTAAGCTGAGTCTCAGCGATAAAAGTGATGAAAAACTTTTTAAATCATAGAAGATGGTAGATTTTATTCTCTACTTGATTCTTCTAATGGATTGCTTGTTCATTGCTTGATTAAACTTGATGTTTGTTATATTATATCAGTTTAACAATTATTGTAGGCTAATGATAATTTATTCTGCATTATCTTAGTCATAATATTTCTTCTTGGGCTAGTTGAGCTCACCCTTTTGCTTTCATTGTTCTCTTGAGAATTGAGAACGTGGCGGGACTAGTCGAGAAACGGAGTGATTATCGATGATGATAGCATTAGTAGTCCTCACTATTCTGTTAAATAGTGTGACAATAAATGTAATGAGGACTCTATTTGAGAGTGGATATTAACGGTTGTATAATTAAGTTTGTTTTTGTATTCTGTACCATATATCTGGCGACTCAAGATGGGTGATGTATACTTGTTTTGGGGGCGTCACAATATATATATATATATATATATTATATAATTATATAACCTTTGCCTTACGGCAAAGGCATAAAACTCCCACAACATTTGCTATATATATATATATACTCACATGTTAATATAATATATACATATATATAATATGTTAGGAATAAGCATGTGAATGATATTCCTATTTACATATGATTTGATTATGACATATATATGAATGAACATGCAAGTGTGCTTGCATTAAGAAATGTTGTAAAGTCCTTTGATAGATTATAGAAACATATGTACAAGGACTTAGAATGAATTGATCAAATATGTTAGGTTGATCCTACATAAGCAAAACAGCTTTGTAAAGTCCTTAAAAAGAAATGATGTACAAGGACTATAAATATAGAAAGATCAAGAATGTTAGGTTGATCTTATGATGTAATAGATAGTCTTGTTTGATCGTCGGGCACTGCACCAGAAATCGTAGTCTGCCCGAAAAGTCAAGTAAAACTCGAGAGCTATAGAGGCAGAATTGTAGTCTGCATGATAGTAGATCTCGGAGTTCGTAGACTGCCAGGAGAGACGAGGAAGGATCGTAGTGTGTCGAGGAGAACTTATTCGGAGCAGTAGTCTACTGAGGAAGTCATGTTCAGAATCGTTGAGACAGCCTGCCTACGAGCTGACCGAGCATCTGCCGAAGCTAAGTCAAGAATCGTAGACTACACTCATAGCCATAGAGTCTATTGATCGTATCAGTGGTAGAGATCGTAGTCGAGCAAGATCAGATGAAGACAACAAGCACAACGATAGAAATCGTAGAATGTCAAGATCTGATCTCGGAGTCGTAGTGTCTACACAGCCAAAGCTGAATCGTAGAGTGCAGAACTAAGACCTCAACAGATGTGCTCATAACGCCAAGGCAGAATCATAGAGAAAATACGATTCTCAACAAATGAGCACTCCCGGGATATCCAAAGGAATGAAGCCTCTGGTTGGTACTGCAAAGATACATCCCACCTGAAGGAAACCAGAGAGCACTCAACGAATGGCATGCAAGCTAACAAAAGATCTAAGTATCAACTCAATCAGCATCCAAATTGAGTTGTGAAGCCATTCGAGATGAAGTCTTCCACAAGTTGATCAAAAGAATACTTCAGTAGTTGACTAAGGAAAGTCAGCAGGTGCAGTAGCTGTCAAGTGGTAAGATGACAACGATCTTGGAAGTAACCAGGATCGTAGTGTTTGCCAAACAAAGAAGGAATTGATGGAGTATACATAACGATACTGGTCAGCTTCTGAAGAACAAGGCTAAAGTGATTAAGCATTGGGTCAGTCCATTGATGATAAGTGAATGGGAGATCACAAGGAGAAAGTGAGCTGGACACGCCACAAATCTGAAGTGTCTTGATATTCAGAAGGGGACAAAACAAAGAGTCAAGCCATCAGTATCTGAGATCAGTCGAGGCAAACAAAAGTGTTGATGCACTGCACAAGAGAAGGAAGAGGTGTTCCACACTGAAGATCAAATGAACACTCTTCAAAGATCATAGTGTTGTCTCTACATGTCAAATGAGCAACTGTCAACTAGACACTACGATCAGGTCCAAGAAGATGTGCATCAGAATCGTAGAGTTCGAACAACTGAGGATTGAAGCATTGGCAACGGTTCAATCTGAAGGTCGGTATTCGGACAAGAGCTTATTGAGAGCATTGATGCAAAAGGACAATCTATGATCTAGAAATCAGAAGGGAGAAATATATTCGTCGACCTTCCCGAGACATCAAAATAACATCTCTGACGGGGTAGGTGAAACAGTAGACTGCAGTGTTCGAAAGTCATGTCATGTCACATCTGCAGTCTGCACTAAACAACTCGAGATCTATGAAGAAATTTGAATAGCTCTCAACGGTTACTTTTCAATGGGAAGATTGGCAAGGAGTATAAATCAGAAAGAGCTTCAAAAGATCAAGAGTTACTGAGTTTTGGAGAGATGGTGGACTGATCTAGCCAACGTAAAATAGTAAGTGACCAATGAAGGTCCGAAGGCTCACTCTACGATCCACCAAGAACACTTAGAGACAGACAAAAAAAGAAGTAGAAGTGAGAGTTCTACTACAAGAAGAGTGTTCTGAACTGCCGAGAGAAAGAAGAGCATAAATGTCATCTTGATGTCCATCATGGGAAGACTCTAAGTATCAGAGAGAAGAGCTTACAGTCATCTTAGCAAGTCCATCATGAGAAGGCATCAAGTATCAAGAAAGAAGATCACCAACGCTATCATGGTGTCAAGCATGAGAAAGTTTCTAAGTACCTAGCAGAAGAGCTTACAGTCATCTTAGAAACCCATCATGTGCAGTCATCAAGTATCAAGAAGAATGATCTTCAAGGCAATTCATCAAGGGATCATCAGAAGTGGTTAAATGGCAAGAAGGTGAGCATCATGCAACACTCAACGCACTTCAAGGATGATCACGCCAAGTCTAAAGTGAGAAGATGTTATGAGCTTAAAGACATCTTAGCGGCTCAAAGACCAACTCCAACAAACAAACAAACAACTCAACAACAAGAAGCCGGGCCTAAGGGATCCTTGTCCGGAGGGACTAAATGGAGTTCCAAGCCTCTTTGGGCAGAAGAGTTCTGAGGAACTAGAGGAGTTCCAAGGTCACGGCCTTGAAGAGTTCTCGATGAACTAAAGTTCCAAGGTCACGGCCTTGAAGGAATCTTAGTGATTCAGGGTGCTGCCCTTCCTTAGTGGAAATCCTGCTAGTTGAAAACAGAAGAGCGGATTAGGAGCTTGAGTCCATGAACCACTTAAAACCTGTTGTGTCTTTTACTTTATTTCATTTAATTTATGTACATTAACTGCTATAACTGCTATGTATGTTTTAGCTGCTTACCACTGAACTAACTCTACGAACAATGTATGTATTATTATGAATATATCAATGAAGGGGATCTTTTACTTATTCCGTTGTGCTTGAAAAGATTCTTATGTTTGTCAGATGCTAAATTATTAGCAATACAAAATGAACCAAAAAAGTATTTAAAATAAAAAGGATCTATTCAACCCCCCCTTCTAGATCTATTGTGCCTACTGGGAACTAACAATTGGTATCAGAGTAGGTTCTCATGCTATATTCAAAAGCTAATCGCTTTGAGTCTGATCCTAGGCACAAACATTGTTCTAAACTTAGTTTAGTAGTAAGTCACTTGTTATATGCAGATGAGCTCATACTTTGGAAATATTGTGTATAGGTAAATGTGCATATACACCCGAAGCTGCTCAGATTGGTCCATGTTCTTGATTGTCATATCAACAAGACCAATCCTTGCCCGCAGTCAATCTTGTAGTCTGAAGACCAGGCTAGAAAGCTCAAGAGACATCAACAGAAAAGAATCAAACATCCACCAGCCTGAAAAGATGAAACGACCATACATGCTCAGCAACGCTTATCAAGAAAAGAAAGAAGAACTTCTCAAACATGTGTTTGGCCGATCCGCAGATGGATATAAACCTTATGAACTCAAGGATGTCAAAGAACTAAAAATGCTGATATTCTCTTAGCTTGCATCCTCAAGACCACGACTGATTGATTGAAGGTCAACTGAAGCAAATGAGAAACTATGCACATCAATGCCTAAACTCAGTATATTTAGGATAAATGACTGTTAAGAAATTGACAGTAAAAAGGTACGGTTCCTCACTAACTCAAATGTGTTCAACATGTTGCACCTCCTTATGAACTATAACAGTATTCTTTCAAGGAATCATAATCTACCTAAAAAAGTGAAGAGAGAGAGTACACTAAGGGTGGAAACTCAAATGCCTATAAACTTTCTCTCCATCCAATTTTTAAGTTGAAGATGACATCTTGAAAGTAATCTGAAATGGGTCATAGGAGCATCACAGGTTAAATTAATTCTATGTGAAGTAATCTTAGCTGATGGGTTAGTATGTATGTACTTCCTATGGTCTAAGTGTTTAAAAACACACAGAGTATGATCAGTTCTACAAGAGTATCTTGAAGATTCATAGAAACTGATCACCTCCATGAATCAACTAGATACTAATAAATCGTAGAGTTGATTCTCACTTTATGAACATTTAAACCCTGTGAACATAACCTAGCAGATGATGAAACCATCAAAGAAAAAGAGTGTTTTATTAAAATAGCAAATCTTACACACACACTCACAATCATGCATCTCAAAATGTGTTATCTAAATTAGTTACATGCATGAATATGACCGGTGGTGATCAATATGATGATTATCCAAATATATGAGGAACAGGGGTTTAGAAAACTAACCTAGTAGGACCCATCTAACCATGGGTACCAAGAATAGAAATTCATAACCTGCAGGTACCTGGTCTATCTGGCCACACTAAGGAATGTTCAGTCAAAGAAGATTCAACCAATATAAGGCTTAAGACTATTCAGAAATGATTATGATAAAACTCCTATATGTCAAAGCATGTCCTTGAAGACCTGCTGAGCTGATCTGAATAAAGCTCACATGGCTGCTGATTTTTATGTGGAAGCATGCCATTCAACCTGAGATGAAAAAGGGTCTTAGATGCTCAATCATGAAAAGAAAAGAATCCTCAAGGAAGCTCTCTAAAGAGGATCATTGAGCATCAAATATAAGGAACTCCTTACAGGAGCAGAACTCCACAAGTTCAAACTGACAAAGAAGACCACGTTCGTAGTGCTGACAAAATATCGTAGAATAATCAGTCCTGGAAGTTATCCATGTCTACGATGAAAATAGAGTTGACTAATTAGTGGTGAGTCTAGTCAGAAAGAGACGTGCAAGGCTACCTTCTAATGCACATGAAGAAAAGGAAATCATATCTCACTGAAAAGACAGCATCAACCATGAAGGAGCAGTGATCTGTTAAGGAACAACAACACTGAAATAATCTATGAAGCAATGTACCAGCTACAGAGTCCCAAAACTTTGTGGCTGATGAACCAAATGAAGATCCATAGTTAGTAGGAACGTCTCAAAACGTACTACTGATAACCTATCAGCCATCCAAATCAAAATAGTGGAGTGCCTACAATCAAACATCTGATCGTAGTGTAAGAGCAGGAAGACACTAAGATTATAGCAAATGCAATTGTCTAAAGTTGGGAGAGGACCTCCCCACTAGAAAAGGTCAAATGAGATATCAGTGTAAACTACTCCCAAAGTACTTCATCTAGAAAGCGCCTCAGGGACAAACCTGACCCTTAGCTCATTCTAAGAGGTTGGCCCTTCCTTAGCTACCTTAACCTAGAAGGATTGCTTGATTAAGTTCATCTCAAGGACCAAGACAGTCAACGATCGCAGAGTAGAGTTTGTGAGAACTCAGCGATCATGATATAACCTCAACGATCGTAGTGCAACCTCAGTGATCGTAGAAGCAGACTCGACGATCGCAGTCTTACAAGAGGTTACTCTAACTCATAAGGAGCTTGGCAGAACAGGACAATTGCTCAACCATTCAGATTATGAGGAGACAAGTTCGAATACAGTTTGGAAAGGCATCATGCAAATGCACCTCAGAACTTAAGTGCCCAAACTGGCTTGGGGTACATCAGTGGCCAAGCTATATAGTTTCAAGATAAGAAGTAATGTTAAAACCATTCACTACAACATCTCTCAAAAGATGATCGATGAAGTAAATCGTAGAGTTCATAACCGCTTCACCAAGCTACTCTACGAACCAAAGAGATCAACAGTCAATCCACGTCAATTAAAACATCTACCCTCCTAAAAGAAATATATAACTGAAAAGTTAATGGGGAGTTACAGCTCATTACTGGGCATCGTGCAACCAATGGCTAGTAGACATATCACAGTGTTTGCAGAGTTAGAAGGAACTGCCATAAAGATAAATTTAAAATTTGCAAACAGTTATTAAAAGCTATCGAACCTCTCTCCCTCCCATTTTTAAACCCTGGAATTCTCTACGAAGCTTAAACCAATTAAACCTCCAGAACCCAATCAGCCATCTCTCATAAATTTCTCTGAATCAACACCCATATTCCTCGAATCATTCAAATGGAAGATTGGCGAGTAATCACTGGCATCCAGCTCGGAACCAAATCGTTTGAGAAATCCGAAAAGAATTTTAGAGACATTCTTGAACTTGTAATGAAAGCTAGATTCTCAGAATGTCTTGAGGCAAGCACTCGAGTATACACTGAACTGGTCAAGGAATTCTACTCAAATGCATCCATAAATGTCAGAACCCTTTCAACCAAGGTTAAAAGTCAGTCTTTAAAGCTAAAATCATCCGATATCAATCAATGCTTAGGTTTTCCTAACTTAGGATTGAAAAACCTTGATGAGATCAACACTGAGCAAGCAAAGGAGATTATGGGGTACCAAAGAAACCCTAGTCTGAAGGATATAAAGAAAAAGGAGTTTTCTGAGGAATTCAATTTCCTTGCTGAGATAGTGGGAAAATGTATACTATGCAAGGATACTGCATATGACACTGTGCTTGATCAGTAATTGAAGATTATGTCTGCAATAGTTCTGAAGAAGAGAATAAACTTTGGAGTCATCTTGTTCGATCAAATCTTAAAATGGATAGAAAAGGCTGAGTTGAAGAAGTCTACAGAAAAACCATTTACAAAGGTGTTTTATGGAAGACTGCTGAGTATTGTGATGAAGAAGAAGCTAGGAAGCAAGATCAAGGATGATGAGGGAGAACCTCTGAATGTTCACAAAGTAATGTCTCCACAACTGTTTGTGAACTGGAAGAAAAACCCAAAGGAAAACAGGAGGTTAACAACAACTAGGAGCAGCAGAAAGAACTCTACAAAGAAAAGAAAGGCGAAAGAGGTGGAAAGCTCAGAATCGAGTGACTCTGAACCAGTAGCAATCACACCAGTAAGAAAATCAAAAAGGTGGTACTCAAAAAGGCGAAAGAGGTGGAAAGCTCAGCTATCTGACCTTCCTTCATCCTCCAATGACGATTGGTACTCAAAGACCTTTTAGATTCTCAACACTTTCGAAAATCTGTCCAAGGATGTAAATCATAAAATCAATCTGATGCTCAACAAAAGGCTGCCCAACCAGATGACCAAATTCCTATGGAGCAGGAGCTGATGAAAAACTCTGATGAGCTTATCAAGAAGATATCTCTAATCAATGAAGAATCAAAAAGGTTGACAGCAGCCGGAGATAACTCAGTTCAAGACAGACTCCAAGCAACTATGGCTGATGTATCTCTCAAAATCAAAGAAAGAGATCACATCTATCTGAAGGCCATAAATGATCAGAAAACAGATGCATTAATAGCTCAAAAAGAAAATGAAGAGCAACTACAAGCCCTCTCTAACAAGATTGACAACATGAATCAGTCTTTCTCTATGCAACTTGAGTTAAGTCAACAAGAACTCAAGATTGAAGTTGGTAACTCCTCTTATCTGATGGAGCAACTTATGTCCAACATGGAACAGCTCTCTCAAGTGATTAATGAAAAAAAGGGGGAGAAAAAGAGGCATAGAAAGAGGCACAGTAGTCATTCAAGAAAGGGCAAGAAGAGCAGAAGGAAACAAGAGAAGAAGACAGCAGAAGAAGAAGCTGGGTCATCATCTGAGGGGGAGCTAAAGGATGATGAGCCTGTGTTTGCAAAGGCTGATGGGGAGCCAGAAGAAGAAAATGAGAAGCATACATCTGAGGGGGAGCAAACAAAAGAAATGAAGTCGACGTCCCAGGGTGAGCAGGTGTAAGAAAATCAAACAGATGAATAGCTGATCTGGAAATATACATGGAGCCAAAGAGGTACATCTCTAACTTGTTAGGTATGTTCTGGATCCAGGATGTAAATTGTCATAGTGTATTAAATTCCATATAATTATAAATAACATTCATGATTATCTGTTTTAGAAATACAGCTGCTCACTGTATATAAGATGCATTCATAACATGCATATGCACTTATTATTTTTGTCATAATCAAATAGGGGGAGATTGTTAGGAATAAGCATGTGAATGATATTCCTATTTACATATGATTTGATTGTGACATATATATATGAATGAACATGCAAGTATGCTTGCTTTAAGAAAAGCTGTAAAGTCCTTTAATAGATTATAGAAATATATGTACAAGGACTTAGAATGAATTGATCAAATATGTTAGGTTGATCCTACATAAGCAAAACAGCTTTGTAAAGTCCTTAAAAAGAAATGATGTACAAGGACTATAAATATAGAAAGATCAAGCATGTTAAGTTGATCTTATGATGTAATAGATAGGCTTGTCTGATCGTCGGGCACTGCTGTGACGCCCCCAAAATAGGTATACATCACCCATCTTGAGTCACCAAATACATGGTACAAAATTCAAATACAACTTAATAATACAACTGTCGTGTAAAATACGACAAAACATAAATTGAGAGTTTTAATACGAATATTATCTTCTAGACAGTATTCAAATTCAAAGGGAGTCCTCAATACATTTATTATCACACTATTTTATAGAATAGTGAGGACTACTAATGCAAATATCTGGACCGTCACTCCATTCCCCGACTAGTCCCTGCTACGTTCTCATTTCCTGAAGAGAACAATGAAAGCAAAAGGGTGAGCTAAACTAGCCCAGTAAGAAATATTATGACTAAGATAATGCAGAATAAATTATCGTTAGCCTTCAACAGTGTTAAACTGATAAAATATAACAAACATCAAGTTTAACTGCAGCGGAACAAGCAATCCATTAGAAGAGTCAAGTAGAGAATAAAATCTACTATCTTTTATGATTTAAAAGGTTTTTCATCACTTTTATCGCTGAGACTCAACTTAATAAATAATCCACATCATCCTTGCACTACGGCCAAGGATATTCATTAGTATCACGACCACAAATTATCCATACACTACGGGCCAAGGATATTCGTGTTTTCATCAATGGTCATGATCATGCCAACAACTGTCCATCAATGCACTACGGGCCAATGAGGACTTTTACCACATCATTTGTAACATTACGGTCATGATTATACCGAATAATCCCTGGTCATAATCATACCAAGTCCATCTATGCACTACAGGCCAAAGATGACTTTCAACATAATATAAACATGAGGATGATTACAATGATATAAGAATTAAATAAAACAAGTTCAAGGATAAATTTTTAAAGATTTATAATTTAATTTATCCGTAAATCAATAACGTCCCAAATTGTCAACATGATCTTGCTTTACGAGTAAAATTCAAGAATAATATTGTACCAAAAATAATTTGGATCGAAAACGAATCAATTTTTATCATAAATTGTACCCCGGGTGAATAGTACTCGAGTGAATAGTACCCCGTGAATAGTACTCCCGCATAAAAAAGTTAAAACTTATCAAGAATGCTCAGAATAATATTTCCATGAAAAGATACTGGATGAAGCACAAATATCAAGGATATTCTACTAATTTCATGGAGTTTAGAAGCCAAAACTTTAACAAAACGAGTATATAATTCAAAATCTGAAATGAAATAATATTACTTACGTACTATTGTGGCAAGTTCCTGAACTTCCAATGTGCGGTAAGTTTGATGAACTATACTGGGGGTATAGGAAGATTGTAAGTTGAAATACAAGAATATTTAGTATAAGAGCATTAGTGGTGCTAGAAATAAAAAGAATTGGTTAAGTAATGAACTAATGGAGTAAAGATTGAAGTTGATGGATACTTGGATATTCTAAATCTACTAGTTATGCTAGACTTTCGAAATTTATTGACTTCGTGCTGATGTTTGCACTTCTATTTTCTTGAAAAACATTGGATCAAATGATGAAACCAATGAGTTTTAAAAATAATACCGTTATTCGTATGTCTATGCTAATTGTTTTGGCAAGACAAAAATGATTTGAAATATATCAAAATGTATTTTTTATATCATCAGTGCATCATGGAACCTGGTGCAGAGATGATAAAAACGATGGAGTCATCAATGCAGTATTACTTAGTGTTGGATGTGATCTAAAGATCGTCAGCCCACTATGGTATGATGTAGTATAATAAAATCACCAAATGACGGAATCCTCAAACGGACTGTAAATACAATGCAGTATCATGACGTCATAAAAAGATTTTTGAGATTTCTTTAAGATATGAATATATATATATATATGTATATTTCGATTGATGTCCGAATTATTGTAGAAGTCTATGCTATTTGATTCAGCTAGACCAATATTGAAAGATGTTCATGAAATTCAAGCGTTTCATGAGAAGTTATGCCAAACCAAATTTTTTTGGTGCGGATTCAGATATTAAGAAGCTGAGGTGAACAACCCTATAAAAGGGGACTGGTTATCAAAGACAATGGTTCCAAAAGTAACGCATATAGTCATTACGATGTTAAGATGTAATACGTTGTGCGCGACGTAGTGGTACGATAGGCTGATCACCTAGAGTACTTGCAGAGGGTGTTTTCAGTCTTTGTGATTGAGAAACATTACATTAAAAGGGTTTAAAGTGTGAAGAACCGGGGGTGAAGCACTATTAAACCTAGAGATGAGTTCATGGTCTGTGACCCTCTGCATGGTTGGATAGTCTTTTAAAATCTCGAGTTATTCATACTGCTTCCCAATTATTGAGCAATTGTGGAGGATTCATGTTATTCTGAAGTGAATATGGTAAGGATGATATTCCTTAGAAAGAAGTAAGTCGTAGAATGCGACACTAAATGATGAATATATTGAATAAGTGAGAAAAAAAAATTTGAAATGAGAAGGAGATGTGTTATTAAAAAAAACTAATATAAAACTTTTAATAGAAAAGTTTAATAATTGTAGAAAGATCTTTGTGGAAAGAAGTGGTTATAGAACCCAAGAATGAATAAAGTATTAACGTAAAATCTATTTTGATTGATTGATTGAATGAAGATTAATAAATAAAATTTCGAGGACAAAATTCTTAGAAGAATGGGTGAATGTAATATCCCGAGTGTTTATGATAACGTTCCTTAGAGAAGGAAATGAATGTGTTAAAGAATATATAATACTCAAAATATAATTGAGTTCAAGTGAAAGTTATGAAATAAAACCTAGAATTTGTTGAAGTAATGAATGTAGTAGGAAATATAAAACCTATATTAAGGTAATGTGTTGAAGATATTCAATGATAAATTTTGAAAAGAGATTTGGTGAAAACCGAGTAAGGGGGGTTTCTTTGATTCCGAGGACGGAATCCTTATAAGGAGGGAAGGATATGACAACCCGAATTTTCATAAATTATTAAAATAAGAATTTAATAATTAAAATTCTTATTATGAAGTGTAAATATTTTGAATTATGTGATTTGGTGTGAAGAAAATTATATATTCATATGTTGGAGAATATGAGATTTAATAGTTAATTAAACTATTAAAGAAATTAAATAATATTAGTTAATTTAATTAAGTTGAAATTATGGTATGAGATGATATAATTTTAATTATTATGCCTTGTGGGCGATGAACATTATTATGAGTTAAGTTTCATAAATAGTGTGAATAATTCACTTAATTAAAATAGTGAATTAATACAAGTATAATTGATTTAATAAAGTGAGAAGGTAATATATAACATGAAAATGTAAATGTTAGTATAATGCGAGTAAAATATTTATTAAGTACATTAAATATTTTAGTTGGAAACTTTATGAAATAAAATGAATATTTATGGTATTAAATAAATATTTGATGAAAATTATTATGTGATAGTTTATTTAAGTGTGATAAAATAGATGAGATTTATACGTATTTTATTACACGCGAGTATAATTAGGATATTCTAATTTAATTAAATAATTAAATTAGAGGAGTGATAATTTGTTAAATAATGTTATGATTATAATGGTTGAATAGAAATTATAATTTTACTGATAAAAATTATTTTATTTCTTAAGGAATTAAAGGTACATAATCTAGTTTATATTTCTAGTTTATGTGTTCTTGAGTTTCTTTTAAAATTGGAGTTTTGGTTAATGAATTTATGGGTTATGATGTTATATATGTTGTTAGATATTTATAATTTGATAATGGTCATCTAGAAACAAATTTTCAGAAATCAAATTCATGTATTTATACTAAAGAAGAGGAATTTGGGTTTTGATTATAATGTGTATTTTGGTGTACTTTGGGACTAAAGTTGATGATGAATTCGTGATGGAAACTTTAAATTGATGGATGATTGTTGTTCTCCTCTATAAAATGAAAACAACGCAACTTGAACAAATCGAATTGGTTAAAAAACGAATTCGTGATGAATGAATACACTTAGCATGTTAAAATAGAAAAAATTAGTATAAACAAATTAGAATTAGTATAAACCAAGTCCCATATCAACTAAATTGAGAACTTTACGTTTTGCTAAACTTATAAATAGATGGGCTTGATCCTTTGTTTCATTCACCAATAATAAGGCCTCCAATTTTGAGAAAGGCTTTGTTGTGGGAGGACTTTTTATAAAGATCTCCTTAGTTAAATCTTGGTCGAGTATGTATTCAGTTTGTGGAATTCGTATTTTCGGGTATGTTTTTAATTTAATTTTTGGTAATGTTATTATTTTAAATATTGTATTTAGTTTGTTAATTAAAGTTTGAATTTTGGAAGTTTAGTTAGTTTTGTTAGTAAACTAGTTAGTTTACTATGTTTATTTTGGCTTGGAATTGATTATGTAAATGAGTTCTAATGATTGTAATTAGAGATATGGAGCCGAGACCTTAGATGAGTCTGATTATGTTAAATAAGACTTATTTGTAAAGAAAGTTGGGTTGGAACGATTCGAGGCGAGTTTTGGATGCCAAAACGAGAAGTCCAAAAAACTAGTGGACTGTTGATCCAAAAAATGAAAATTCGGGTTAGCTAGATTGTTTAGAAAATTCTGAGATTTTGGTATGTTATAGTACACTGAATAAGATTTCCACAGACTCCAGAACGGACTAATTCCGACTTCAAAGCAAAGAGTTATGACCATTCAAAGTAGCCGAGTCAAAACTGGAAAACCAACTCGGTTGAGTCACTTTACACGGAATTTCAAGAATTCTGTATTTAGAGTTTGAAAACGGTCAAAGAATAAAAGTTGTAGTTCCGGAAGTTAGCTTCGCGTGGATTCGAGAATCGCTCAAAAATGTTTTGAAACGAAAAAGTTATGACTGTTTTAGCGAGAGAGGGTAAATCTGGCAAAAAGTTGAAAAACTATGATGAACGCACACTTTTGGCGCTCTGTTTGGGTAGCCTATCATACCTGAAACCCAGGCCTGATATTTTTTAAAAATACTTTGGTATGCCATGAGTAACATATCCAAAAAATCATATTAATCGGAGTTACAAGTAAAGCCTGAGAAAATTGCGAAGTGGCTACCTCAAGATGCTGTGACGTCAGCGAGTAGCAAGATAGTTGTCCGCGTTCGCGCGCCCGCCACTGGGCTAGGGCTGTCTTGTTGTTGCTGCTCGACGTCCTTTCCCCACATTGTTTTTATAAGCTTCTGTGATCCGTTTTCGCGATGTGAAAATTTTCTAAAATACTATGCCATGAGGTTTATAATACGCCCGATATTTCGCTGTTATATGACTCATGATTTAAGAATTAAAAATGAGCGAACATGCATGTCAGAACTAAAATTTGAGCGAATGCCGAGCGTCGCCGCGTCGAGCGACTTTGACGTTCGATGTTTCGAATCGTGTTCCGGCAAAATAATAAGTCATAATAAATCTAATAAAATCCTACGGGGCGAGATTTGGCCATAAGTGATATTTTATGCCGAGAAACTTCCTTTCGGCTATAAATAAAGCAATAAAAATATGTAATAAATATAAATTACATACTTAAGCGAAATAAAAAAAATATAGTTGCCTATAAAATTATTTTGTGGTGCAACGAAGAATGTAAAACCTTTGAAAAATTGTATTAATCATAAAAATGATATTTTGAGGTTTTCGGAGTTCAAAGTGAGGTTTTTGAGCTGATTAATAAATATACATATATATAGCGAAAATGCGAATATTCGTAAAACAAAAAATAAAGCGAATGTGCTAGCAGAATAAAATATGTATATATGAGAAAATGGTCTGTGTTGACTCATGACCGGAAAAAATGATATAAAAATTATTTATTAAAGAAATTGTATAGTAAATTGAATTTTACTATAAAAGCTATGCATTAGCTGTTTAAACTCCGAATTTGTGAGTAAAGGTAAAAGATATTTCTGAAATGAAATTTAAATGGTTTAAGCTTTAAGAGTAAAATATTTGCATCTTCAAATGTATGAGACCTTTATTATTTATGAAACAAGTAAAATATTGTTACATGATTAATAATATTATAAGGTGATTAAATGATTAATAATATTAATAATGATTTGAATATTATTAAATGATTAATAATATTAGAAGGTGATTAAAATATTATTAAATGATTAATAATATTTGTAAATGATTAAGATATTACTAAGAAATGGAGAAGTAAATAAAATATTATTAAAAGATTAATAATATTAGACGAGAATTTAAGATGATGGTTATGTGATAATAATATTATCAAATGACGATAATATTACTAGCGAGTTAAAGAATTTTCAACATTTGATTATGTGGCTAAATGTTAGCTAATTATTATTTGAGTAATAGTGTGTGAGATAAAATGTATTATGCTAATTGGAGGATTGATCTTATTAATGATAGGTCTTTCATAAGAGATTAAATTAGATTGCTTAGCGGTAATCAACGGTACATGCAAGTTTTTTAACTCAAACTCGAGTTAATAATTTTTCAGAATGCTAGTGGTTTAATTATTGACAATTATTCCACATCTATGATTATTGATTCGCATTTAGTGCACATTGCATATGTTTATCAAGTATGAAAGGCTGATCACCTTCATTATCAAAGTATTTTCTCATGGTCATTGTTGACTACTCAGCGTTATTAATTCAATCATTTATGTATTTAAATTCGATTCATGCTATTTCACAATTATTATATTGTTGAAAACTTGAAAGCTTATTCTTTCTTTTAATCATGATACATCTTTATTGTACTTAAAACTTGCTGGCCAAATTTGTTGCTCACCCTTGCTATATTATGATAAAATTTTCAGATTAAGTCAAAGGTTTGAATAAAGACAGAGGCAAAGGCAAATTCCACAATTGGATTATTATGCAGTTAGAATTATTAAATTTTCTAATGCGAATGACATTGTATGTCGTGTAGAATATTGAATGCATGTATTAAGTTAAGGTTACAGACCTTGGGGATTATGTGTAAAAGTTTATTGTGTAAACAATTTATGTTTATATCTTCCGCATTAGTTATAGAAAGGATGTATCATAACGTACCAAGTCTGAGGTAAAAGGTACCCGAATTTGGGGATGCTACAGTTGGTATCAAAGCTGATAGGTTAGAAACCTTAGGTAAGAGTACCTTAGGCTATAACCTTAGAGAAGAGAGGTGAAGATAATGAACGAATAAGCTCAAATAGAGTTTGAAAAATAAGAAGTACTTTAAGAAATTTATAAAGAAGGGATTAAAACATGCTTAAGAGGATTCAAAGAAGAATCTCGCAGAGTTATAAGGAATATGAATGTGGGGTTACCCAACTCCAATAATAAGGATGTAAGGTGATAATAAATAGACAATGTCTATAAAAAGAGAATGATAAAGAAGTTAAGAATAAAAAGTTATATCTAAGTATGGTACAATCGTACTCTTTAATAGTTGATGTATGGTACTTGGGATAAACGATTCCTTCATAGAGCGGGGGTATATACGAACTAGTAACTCGGAACCTAGTTTATTGGTTGTTTGTGGGAAACCACTCAGCGTACCATATTAAAACTATTAGAGACTCGATGTGTACCAAGTATAGAAAATGGATATGTATGATGAAAATGTGGAACTCGAATGAATTGTTGAGAAATGTAAATGAAGTTAGAAATTCTTAAAGGAAGAATTGTTATATAAACAAGAAAATTCAAAGAAGAATCTTGAAGAGATATAAAGATAAGAAATGAGAGTTACCCTAACTCCAATAGTCATTTTACTACAGGAGGTAAAAACTTCATTGCGCTCTTGCTCCATGATACGAACCATTGACGATCTATCACATACCAAAAATAAATCTCAACCTATATAGAAAATAGAATACTAAAGTCTAAGTTCCATCATTCACTTGGCCTTCTTCAACTTGTCTTCAACACGATCTATGCGTTTAGAAGCCTTCACCCTCGTGTCTTCAGCTCTCGCACGCTTTGCTGACTTCTTTTCCCAGTCATTCCTACGCAATCTCATTCCCAGCTAATAACTATCCTCTTTAATATTCTGACTGAGCTAATATCCGCTCTACATCTGCAAATTGTGTAGTAAGGTCTTGAGTCGCGACATCTTCTTGCGCTAACGTGGCTTGGTGCTTTACCGCTAGACCTTCTCATTTCTCAACAACAAAGTTTAACAACCCCACGACTTAATGTGTATAATACTTGCAACTCCTAAGTACTTGCGAGCACATAAGTCATTAACACATAAACACATAAGTATTTTATTACTTCCTCCTTAACAACTCGATAAGAGTTTATCACCTCTATATTTTCGATCTCCTAGAAGGTTATAGCCTAAGGTTTCCCCACCTAAGGTTTATAACCTAAGGCTTTGATACCAACTTGTGACACCCCCAAATCCGGGTACTTCAATCCCACAGATTTGGTGTTCACTGTCCAATTAAATCATAACTAACTACCCATAAACAAAGGATATAATTAAACTCAAAAGCTTAAACAATAAATCTCCCATCAAAGGGTTACATAATCTCAAATAAATCCCAGGTCATCTAACCTTTATTATAATCATCAGCGGAAAACTAAAACATAATCATAATTAAACATGTTACATAAGCTTCATAAATAAAATATAAATTAAACATTGTCGTCTAATCAAGCACTTTGTCCTTGTCTTTTCTTGTAGAAAGCTCTTCAAACTTCTTAACTTCATCTGCATTATTTTGTGCAAGAGTGAGCAAATAATTGCCCACAAGAAGGATAATATACAATAACGTTTTATGAATGACAATTAACCGAGCTTTCAATGGTAAAGTATTCTTATCGGAATAATAAACTTTAATTCAACAGCTATGAGTTCAACGGAATAATGAACGTTTAAGTTAACAATAGATATCAACATCAAAGAATACACTGAGGGTCACAAGACCATGAACTCTATTCTAGGTTTTCAAGTATTTCTACTGTAACCTTTAACAGTCTAAACGACTATATGGACCATCATTCCGTACTCCAGGTGATCAACCCTTTGTACTATGTATTGCGCAAACATTTTAACGCTATTGCATAGCTCTAAAATAATCCCCGATATAGGGTTGTTCATCTCGACTTAGATTATCGTGTTCCAACCAAATAAAGTTTGGTTGGGAATTAACTTCAAAGGAAGTCTAGATTTTTAGAACGCCTCATCAACCAAGTCTTGGTTGAATCAAATAGAACCAATAACTATTCAAGGGTTTGATTATAATATCTTCATGAACAAGGTATATATCGATGAATCATTAAGGGCTAGAGTATTAACAATTTCTAAGTTGAACAAATGTTATCATTGACAACATGCTTTCAAAGTTGTGTGAGTACATAAACAAACCAAAGGAAGTTTGGTTTGGGTAGACTTCAAGGGTAATTTAGAGTTTAGAACATTCATCAACTAAGGATTAGTTGAATTGGTAAAGAATCGCTAAACAACTTAGAGTTCGATACAATAACGTAAGATAGTACAATGATATTGAAGAACGAAGATTAAACAACAGTTATTAGTAGCTGAATAAACACACTTCTTACAATAATAATACAGACTTTGAATAAAGAGATAAAGATTAACTAACTTGCTCAATAATAAATGAGTACAGACTTTGAATAACCAAGGTAATCTCGATTGGAATAAAGAAATAAAGATTAACTAACTTGCTCAACAATAAATGAGGGTTAAAGAACTTGCATGACAATAAATCGTTAAACAAGAGATTAGAAATAGAGAATTTACATAATTATAACATAACAGTGAAAAGTAACCTTGCTGAATAATAAAGTAGCAAAAGTTAGGGAACTTGTCTCGTGCGTAGGTTAAACAATCACTACTCACGTTCACCCCAAGTCCTACATATACCATATGTATTGACAATACACATTAGTTACACTAACATTACCTTCATGAGTTGCTTTCTTACTTTTAGTATAGCTACTAACTAAGTTTAAGTTTAAACAACATCGCATCTTTTCATGAAATTACTTTTTAGCTTTATTACAACTACTTAAGTAATCATGTCATTGCACCACATACACATTAACAACTTAATACAAAATCCTATTACATGTCCAACACGTTATCATTAAGTTATACTCACACACAAAGGATTGTACTTGCATTCGCGCATCCCGACTCCCTTCGATTGGCTCCCAATACACAATAGTCCTAAAGATGGCCATTTTTACCCTTCATAACTATTTCAAATTGAAAACCTTAAAGAATAAAAGTTATAGGCCTATTCGTCCTCTTTCCGAATCATCTTGAATCACCTTAATCGGAGTTCGTATGAAAATGTTATGGCCATTTTACTACAGGAGGTCAAAAATGTCCGACCCAGACGACTTTTCCAACTACGAGACAAGAGACGATGTATTGAGGCGCAAATTCCAGCCGGGCGCGAATTCCAATCTTTGGGACGCGAACTTCTGGACTATTTTTGGCTCATTTATTGAAAATTTGGTGTCTGGGGCTCAATTACTAACACCCAAAACCAGAAACAAAATCAAGCTACTATGTCTTAATTTCTAACACCAATTAACATGTATAACTTATGCAAATTACACATAAACTTCACCAATCATACAAATACTAAATTAACACAACTTAAACCATAGTTCTAGAAAAATTAAATACTGGAATAACATATTTTAAAACCAAAAACTCCATTTTTGATATTTCTTGACACAGTGAATACTGTAATCATAATGATACACCAATTTGATTCTTTTGAACTAAGTTCTCTGTAACTCTTAACAAACTAACTAACATAGTCACAGTTCAATTTCACACACTAAATTGATCATCATAGTTGTTACTTAAATAAGCCACATAAGAAATACATATACTGACATTATTTCTTCCTACTGTTAAACGAATTTAGCATGCAATTCTCGTTTAAGCACTTCCTCTAATCATCATAAACTCATATAATCACAAGTAACCCATTGTATAACAACAATTCAACAAATTTGAAATCACAGAGTATATAAAATTTTGTCGTAGGCTCATATATGCATATTCATATATAATTAGGGAAAATACCTTCAATTAGCGTAATAATTCCTTGCAAACACCACTGAATTAGCTTTGAAATCCTTAAGCTTCCTCTCAATCTCTCTCAAGTTTCACTCTGTCAAGCTCTATAAATTCCCAGACTCTTCTCTCTTCTTAGTTCTTAGCTTAAGCCAAATACCAAGTTACGTAGTCTAGCTAGCACTTAAGCGCAAAGAAAAAAAAACTGATAAACCTTAATACTATTACTAATTGCAATTTCAGTTACTAACGTATATAACATAAATATATTATATTTATTATTTTAATTTATTTTATTTAAATTCAAAAATTAGAAATCTAAAAGCCATAAGGCTTATTTGGCAAAAAGTCTTTAAAATAAAGACTTAATATTTTAAGCCTTATTTGGTTAAATCAATTAAAAATTACTTTAATTTTATTTTAATAAACCATTTACACTATAGTTTAAAATCTCATATTTATACCTCCATATTCAACATTAGTTAAATAACCAATTACAACATACTAAAAACAAATTTTTCCACTTAATTCAAATATCACAAAATTATAATCTCATTATAATTTTATTTAATAAATTAACATATCACTATAATTATTAAATTAAAACAACAATATAACATCTCATGTTATATTACAACTCTCTAAATTATAAACCAAATTAGTTTAGAATATTATCTAATAAATTTAATTCATAAATATTTAATAATAATAACCACATCAATAATAAAAATTTTATTTCATCAACTTCAATAATAAACACATCAAATAAATATTTATATAATTCAATAAATATTTAATATTATAATTTGAATTTCCGGATTGTTACGTCCTTCCCTACTTACAAGGATTCTGTCCCCAGAATCACAACTCAAACAATTCGTTCGTCACACTATCAATGTATATGTGGTGAAAAGGTGATTCTTTTCTCATGTGTATATTTGATAGTTAGAAACTATTAAGATTAGTCAGATATTATTAGGATTAGGTGCGGCTCTTAAAACTAATGCATATGGTAAGTTCGCGACTCATAATAATATGGTATGTTTTGAACCCCTCAGGGAATGGACGCCTATGGTCTGACTAGGATAAGTTCTTAAACTCATATTATTGTGGCAAGTTCCTGAACTTCCAATGTGCGGTAAGTTTGATGAACTATACTGGGGGTATAGGAAGATTGTAAGTTGAAATACAAGAATATTTAGTATAAGAGCATTAGTGGTGCTAGAAATAAAAAGAATTGGTTAAGTAATGAATAATGGAGTAAAGATTGAAGTTGATGGATACCTGGATATTCTAAATCTACTAGCTATGCTAGACTTTTGAAATTTATTGACTTCGTGCTGATGTTTGCACTTCTATTTTCTTAAAAAACATTTGATCAAATGATGAAACCAATGAGTTTTAAAAATAATACCGTTATTCGTATGTCTATGCTAATTGTTTTGGCAAGACAAAAATGATTTGAAATATATCAAAATGTATTTTTTATATCATCAGTGCATCATGGAACCTGGTGCAGAGATGATAAAAATGATGGAGTCATCAATGCAGTATTACTTAGTGTTGGATGTGATCTAAGGATCGTCAGCCCACTATGGTATGATGTAGCATGATAAAATCACCAAATGACGGAATCCTCAAACCAATTTGTAAATACAATGCGATGTCATGACGCGTCAAAAAAGATTTTTGAGATTTCTTTAAGATATGAATATATATATATATGTATATTTCGATTGATGTCCAAATTATTGTAGAAGTCTATGCTATTTGATTCAAATTTGAACCAATATTGAAAGATGTTCATGAAATTCAAGCGTTTCATGAGAAGTTATGCCAAACCAAATTGTTTTGGTGCGGATTCAGATATTAAGAAGCTGAGGTGAACAACCCTATAAAAGGGGACAGGTTATCATAGACAATGGTTCCGAAAGTAATGCATATAGTCATTACGATGTTAAGATGTAATACGTTGTGTACGACGTAGTGGTACGATAGGCTGATCACCTAGAGTACTTGCAGAGGGTGTTTTCAGTCTTTGTGATTGAGAAACATTCTGTTAAAAGGGTTTAAAGTGTGAAGAACCGGGGGTGAAGCACTATTAAACCTAGAGATGAGTTCATGGTCTTGTGACCCCTCAGCATGGTTGGATAATCTTTTAAAATCATGAGTTATTCATACTGTTTCCCAATTATTGAGCAATTGTGGAGGATTCATGTTATTCTGAAGTGAATATGGTAAGGATGATATTCCTTAGAAAGAAGTAAGTCGTAGAATGCGACATTAAATGATGAATATATTGAATAAGTGAGAAAAAAAAATTTGAAATGAGAAGGAGATGTGTTATCAAAAAAAAAACTAATGTAAAACTTTTAATAGAAAAGTTTAATAATTGTAGAAATATCTTGGTGGAAAGAAGTGGTTATAGAACCCAATGAATGAATAAAGTATTAACGTAAAATCTATTTTGATTGATTGATTGAATGAATGAAGATTAATAAATAAAATTTCGAGGACGAAATTCTTAGAAGAATGGGTGAATGTAATATCCCGAGTGTTTATGATAACGATCCTTAGAGAAGGAAATGAATGTGTTAAAGAATATATAATACTCAAAATATAATTGAGTTCAAGTGAAAGTTATGAAATAAAACCTAGAATTTGTTGAAGTAATGAATGTAGTAGGAAATATAAAACCTATATTAAGGTAATGTGTTGAAGATATTCAACGATAAATTTTGAAAAGAGATTTGGTGAAAACCGAGTAAGGGGGGTTTCTTTGATTCCGAGGACGAAATCCTTATAAGGAGGGAAGGATGTGACAACCCGAATTTTTATAAATTATTAAAATAAAAATTTAATAATTAAAATTTTTATTATGAAGTGTATATATTTTGAATTATGTGATTTGGTGTGAAGAGAATTATATATTCATATGTTGGAGAATGTGAGATTTAATAGTTAATTCAACTATTAAAGAAATTAAATAATATTAGTTAATTTAATTAAGTTGAAATTATGGTATGAGATGATATAATTTTAATTATTATGCCTTGTGGGCGATGAAAATTATTATGAGTTAAGTTTCATAAATAGTGTGAATAATTCACTTAATTAAAATAGTGAATTAATACAAGTATAATTGATTTAATAAAGTGAGAAGGTAATATATAACATGAAAATATAAATGTTAGTATAATGCGAGTAAAATATTTATTAAGTACATTAAATATTTTAGTTGGAAACTTTATGAAATAAAATGAATATTTATGGTATTAAATAAATATTTGATGAAAATTGTTATGGGATAATTTATTTAAAGTGTCATAAAATAGATGAGATTTATACGTATTTTATTACGTGAGTATAATTGTGATATTCTAATTTAATTAAATAATTAAATTAGAGGAGTGATAATTTGTTAAATAATGTTATGATTATAATGGTTGAATAGAAATTATAATTTTACTTGATAAAAATTATTTTATTTCTTAAGGAATTAAAGGTACATAATCTAGTTTATATTTCTAGTTTATGTGTTCTTGAGTTTCTTTTAAAATTGGAGTTTTTGTTAATGAATTTGTGGGTTACGATATTATATATGTTGTTAGATATTTATAATTTGATAATGGTCATCTAGAAACAAATTTTCAGTAATCAAATTCATGTATTTATACTAAAGAAGAGGAATTTGGGTGTTGATTGTAATGTTTGTTTTGGTGTACTTTGGGACTAAAGTTGATGATGAATTCGTGATGGAAACTTTAAATTGATGGATGACTGTTGTTCTCCTTTATAAAACGAAAACAACGCAACTTGAACGGATCGAATTGGCTAAGAAACAAATTCGTGATGAATGAATACACTTAGCATGTTGAAAATAGAAAAAATTAGTATAAACAAATTAGAATTAGTATAAACCAAGTCCCACATCAACTAAATTGAGAACTTTACGTTTTGCTAAACTTATAAATAGAAGGGCTTGATCCTTTGTTTCATTCACCAACAATAAGGCCTCCAATTTTGAGAAAGGCTTTGTTGTGGGAGGACTTTTTATAAAGATCTCCTTAGTTAAATCTTGGTCGAAAGACGTATTCAACCAGGAATTCATATTTTCGGGTATGTTTCATATTTAATTTTTGGTAATGTTATTATTTTAAATATTGTATTTAGTTTGTTAGTTAAAGTTTGAATTTTGGAAGTTTAGTTAGTTTTGTTAGTAAACTAGTTAGTTTACTATGTTTATTTCTGCTTGGAATTGATTATGTAAATGAGTTCTAATGATTGTAATTAGAGATATGGAGCCGAGACCTTAGGCGAGTCTCGATTATGTTAAATAAGACTTATTTGTAAAGAAAGTTGGGTTGGAGCGAAGTCGAGGCGAGTTTTGGATGCCAAAACGAGAAGTCCAAAAAACTAGTGGACTGCTGATCCAAAAAACGAAAATTCGGGGTTAGCTAGATTGTTTAGAAAATTCTGGGCTTTTCGTATGTTATAGTACACTGAATAAGATTTCCATAGACTCCAGAACGGACTAATTCCAACTTCGGAGCAAAGAGTTATGACCATTCAAAATAGCCGAGTCAAAATTGGAAAACCAACTTGGGTCAGTCACTGTACACGGAATTTCTGGAATACTGTGTTTCGAATTTGAAAATGGTCAAAGAATAAAAGTTGTAGTCCCGGAAGTTATCTTCGCGTGGGTTCAAGTATCGCTCAAAAATGTTTTGAAACGATAAAGTTATGACTGTTTTAGCTAGAGAGGGTAAATCTGGCAAAAAGTTGAAAAACTATGATGAACGCACACTTTTGGCGCTCTGTTTGGGTAGCCTATTATACCTGAAACCCAGGCCTGATATTTTTTAAAAATACTTTGGTATGTCATGAATAACATATCCAAAAAGTCATATTAATCGGAGTTACGAGTAACGCTTTGAAAAATTGCGTGGTGGTTTGCCTCAAGATCTTGCAGGTGTAGAAATGGCAATGATTAGCGTCGCCGAAGCCCGATGTGTGCCCGCTGAAATTGGTATCTTACGATCACCGCTTGACGTCCTTTCCGCGCATTGTTTTGATAAGCTTCTGTGATCCATTTTCGCGGTGTGAAATTTTTCTAACATATTATGTCATGAGGTTTATAATACGCCCGAAATTTCGCTGTTATATGACTCATGATTTAAGAATTAAAAATGAGCGAACATGCATGTCAGAACTAAAATTTGGACGAATGCCTAGCGTCGCCGCGTCGAGCGACTTTGACGTTCGATGTTCCAAATCGTGTTCCGGCAAAATAATAAGTCATAATAAATCTAATAAAATCCTACAGGGCGAGATTTGGCTATAAGTGATATTTTATGCCGAGAAACTTACTTTCGGGTATAAATAAAGCAATAAAAATATGTAATAAATATAAATTACATACTTAAACAAAATAAAAAATTATAGTTGCCTATAAAATTATTTTGTGGTGCAACGAAGAATGTAAAACCTTTGAAAAATTGTATTAACCATAAAAATGATATTTTGAGGTTTTCGGAGTTCAAAGTGAGGTTTTTGAGCTGATTAATAAATATACATATATATAGCGAAAATGTGAATATTCGTAAAACGAAAAATAAAGCGAATGTGCTAGCAGAATAAAATATGTATATATGAGAAAATGGTCTGTGTTGACTCATGAACGGACAAAATGATATAAAAATTATTTAAATTAAAGAAATAATATAGTACATTGAATTTTACTATAAAAGCTATGCATTAGCTGTTTAAACTCCGAATTTGTGAGTAAAGGTAAAATATATTTCTGAAATGAAATTTAAATGGTTTAAGCTTCAAGATGTAAAATATTTGCATCTTCAAATGTATGAGACCTTTATTATTTATGAAACAAGTAAAATATTGTTACATGATTAATAATATTATAAGGTGATTAAATGATTAATAATATTAGAAGGTGATTAAAATATTATTAAATGATTAATAATATTTGTAAATGATTAAGATATTACTAAGAAATGGAGAAGTAAATAAAATACTATTAAAAGATTAATAATATTAGACGAGAATTTAAGATGATGGTTATGTGATAATAATATTATCAAATGACGATAATATTACTAGCGAGTTAAAGAATTTTCAACATTTGATTATGTGGTTAAATGTTAGCTAATTATTATTTGAGTAATAGTGTGTGAGATAAAATGTATTATGCTAATTGGAGGATTGATCTTATTAATGATAGGACTTTCATAAGAGATTAAATTAGATTGCTTAGCGGTAATCAACGGTACATGTGACGCCCCCGAAATAGGTATACAACACCCATTCTGAGTCACCAAAATACATGGTACAGAACCAACTACAACTTTATTAATACAATTGTCGTGCAAAATACGACAACACATAAACTGTGAGTTTAAATACAAATATTGTCATCTAGACAATATCCACACTCAAATAAGTCCTCATTACAATTATTGATACACTATTTTACAAAATAGTGAGGACTACTAAGACAACTTCTAGAACCATCATTCCATTCCCCGACTAGTACTCGCTACATTCTCGCCTCTTGAGAAGAAAAATGGTACAAAAAGGAAAAGGGTGAGCTCAACTAGCCCAGTAAAGAATATTATGACTAAGATAATATATAACAAATTATCGTTAGTCTTCAACAGGGAAAAAACTGATAGAATATAATAGACAATAAGTTTCAGATCAATATTTGCAGTGAAAATAATAATTCATAGAAGAGTTACGTAGAGAATGAAATTTACTAATATCTATGAATTTAAAAATTCATAATCAATATTTTATCCCTGTAACATCAATCAACATACATCTTGAATCAAATATTCATCTTTGCACTACAGGCCAAAGATATTCATCAGTTGGTTATGTTCATCTCAATACCTGTACATCTTTGCACTACGGGCCAAAGATATTCATAAGAAAACCAACCATCTTTGTACTACAGGCCAAAGATATTCAGTAATATCATCATTTAGGACTGAGGATGATGAAAAATATTTTAAAGAAACGAATCCAGTGAAACAAAAGAATAAATTTTAAGGATTCGTACTTTAAACAATCCGAGTTCAAAAATACTTCATATTAATCGGAGTTGCGAGTAACGCCTGAGAAAATTACGAAGTGACTGCCTCAAGATGTGCAACGTCTTGAAGCGGCGATAATAATGCTTAGAAGCCGAAGCGACGCTGCCGCTACCTTTGGGTCAGGCCGATTTGGCTAACGACGCCCTTTCCGCGCATTGTTTTGATAAGCTTCTGTGATCCATTTTTGCGATGTGAAATTTTTCTAAAATACTATGCCATGAGGTTTATAATACGCCCAAAATTTCACTGTTAATATGACTCATGATTTAAGAATTAAAAATGAGCGAACATGCATGTCAGAACTAAAATTTGAGTGAATGCCGAGCGTCGCCGCGTCGAGCGACTTTGACGTTCGATGTTTCGAATCGTGTTCCGGCAAAATAATAAGTCATAATAAATCTAATAAAATCCTACGGGGCGAGATTTGGCTATAAGTGATATTTTATTCCGAGAAACTTCCTTTCGGGTATAAATAAAGCAATAAAAATATGTAATAAATATAAATTACATACTTAAGCGAAATAAAAAAATATAGTTGCATATAAAATTATTTTGTGGGGGAACGATGAATGTAAAACCTTTAAAAAATTGTATTAACCATAAAAATGATATTTTGAGGTTTTCGGAGTTCAAAGTGAGGTTTTTGAGCTGATTAATAAATATACATATATATAGCGAAAATGCGAATATTCGTAAAACGAAAAATAAAGCGAATGTGCTAGCAGAATAAAATATGTATATATAAGAAAATGGTCTGTGTTGACTCATGAACGGACAAAATGATATAAAAATTATTTAAATTAAAGAAATAATATAGTATATTGAATTTAACTATAAAAGCTATGCATTAGCTGTTTAAACTCCGAATTTGTGAGTAAAGGTAAAATATATTTCTGAAATGAAATTTAAATGGTTTAAGCTTCAAGATGTAAAATATTTGCATCTTCAAATGTATGAGACCTTTATTATTTATGAAACAAGTAAAATATTGTTACATGATTAATAATATTATAAGGTGATTAAATGATTAATAATATTAGTAAATGATTTGAATATTATTAAATGATTAATAATATTAGAAGGTGATTAAAATATTACTAAATGATTAATAATATTTTTAAATGATTAAGATATTACTAAGAAATGGAGAATTAAATAAAATATTATTAAAAGATTAATAATATTAGACGA
Organism: Panax ginseng; assembly: GCA_020205605.1. Classification (NCBI taxonomy): domain Eukaryota; kingdom Viridiplantae; phylum Streptophyta; class Magnoliopsida; order Apiales; family Araliaceae; genus Panax; species Panax ginseng. The sequence goes on along the minus strand of CM035144.1, from coordinate 95,031,615 downwards.
GAATTTAAGATGATGGTTATGTGATAATAATATTATCAAATGATGATAATATTACTAGCGAGTTAAAGAATTTTCAACATTTAATTATGTGGTTAAATGTTAGCTAATTATTATTTGAGTAATAGTGTGTGAGATAAAATGTATTATGCTAATTGGAGGATTGATCTTATTAATGATAGGACTTTCATAAGAGATTAAATTAGATTGCTTAGCGGTAATCAACGGTACATGTGACTCCCCCAAAATAGGTATACAACTCCCATTCTGAGTCGCCAAAATACATGGTACAGAAATAACTACAACTTATTAATACAATTGTCGTGCAAAATACGACAACACATAAACTGTGAGTTTAAATACAAATATTGTCATCTAGACAATATCCACACTCAAATAAGTCCTCATTACAATTATTGATACACTATTTTACAAAATAGTGAGGACTACTAAGACAACTTCTAGAATCATCATTCCATTTCCCGACTAGTACTCGCTACATTCTCGCCTCCAGAAAAGAAAAATGGAACAAAAAGGAAAAGGGTGAGCTCAACTAGCCCAGTAAAGAATATTATAACTAAGATAATATAGAACAAATTATCGTTAGTCTTCAACAGAGAAAAATCTGATAGAATATAATAGACAACAAGTTTCAGATCAATATTCGCAGCGAAAATAATAATTCATAGAAGAGTTACGTAGAGAATGAAATCTACTAATATCTATGAATTTAAAAGTCCATCATCAATATTTTATCCCTGTAACATCAATCAACATACATCTTGAATCAAATATTCATCTTTGCACTACAGGCCAAAGATATTCATCAATTGGTCATGTTCATCTCAATACATGTACATCTTTGCACTACGGGCCAAAGATATTCATAAGAAAATCAACCATCTTTGCACTACAGGCCAAAGATATTCAGTAATATCATCATTTAGGACTGAGGATGATAAAAAATATTTTAAAAAAACGAATCCAGTGAAACAAAAGAATAAATTTTAAGAATTCGTACTTTAAAAACTCCGAGTTCAAAAATACTTCATAAATAGACATAGTGGAGTAAAATTTAAGAATGATCAAAATATGGATACAATCAAAGCTAGTATCCATAATAGATATTTTGGACAAAAAACAAAAATTTAATTTTTCTGTGAATAGTGTCGTATTCGTGAATAGTGCCGTATACGTGAATAGTAACCCCGACACTAAAAGGTAGAAATTTTATAAGAAAAATCATTATGCTTTATGAATAGTACTCATGAATAGTAACTCGTGAATAGTAACTCATGAATAGTAACTCATGAATAGTAACCCTTACTATTTCAAAATAATAAATAAAGGAAATTCTATTTTATTTAAAAAAAATTCGGGGTCTTACAGTACAGACAAGTTTTCTAACTCAAACTCGAGTTAATAATTTTTCAGAATGCTAGTGGTTTAATTATTGACAATTATTCCATATCTATGATTATTGATTCGTACTTAGTGCACATTGCATATGTTTATCAAGTATGAAAGGTTGATCACCTTCATTACCAAAGTATTTGCTCATGGTCATTGTTGACTACTCAGCGTTATTAATTCAATCATTCATGTATTGAAATTCGATTCATGCTATTTCACAATTATTATATTGTTGAAAACTTGAAAGCTTATTATTTCTTTTAATCATGATACATCTTTATTGTACTTAAAACTTGTTGGGCAAATTTGTTGCTCACCCTTGCTATATCATGATAAAATTTTCAGTTTAAGTCAAAGGCTTAAATAAAGACATAGGCAAAGGCAAATTCCACAATTGGATTATTATCCTGTTAGAATTATTAAATTTTCTAATGTGAATGACATTGTAAGTCGTGTAGAATATTGAATGCATGTATTAAGTTAAGGTTACAAACTTTGGGGATTATGTGTAAAAGTTTATTGTATAAACAATTTATGTTTATATCTTCCTCATTAGTTATAGAAATGATGTATCATAATGTACCATGTCTGAGGTCAAAGGTACCCGGATTTGGGGATGCTATATTTATATAACACATGTTATTATACAACAAAACAAAACAATAACTCCCACCGTGACAAATCTTTAGAATTTCTCCTCCCCCCATTTTTTTTCTTCTAATCGTGGGCCCCATGTGTTCCCCTCCCTCCAACATCTCATAATTATAGGTGGGTCCCATTATATTTATACTAAACAACTTTCTACTGATTATTTTAAAAATGGGTAAATGAGAATCCAAATAATAAGCAAAATTTACAACAACTATTTCATAAAAATCCTTTCAGTGTTTTTAACAACATTTATTATCATTATTATAATTCACAATATTTAACAATCAGGTCATTCCCAGGAAAGAGGGGGCGTTCCAATAAGGATTTCTCCCTATTGGCGCGTAATTAGGTGACCAAACCTCTCCTTGACAGAACTTTTAGACATTATCAATATTATAAATAATAATATTAATAACTCTGTCATCTCAATTATTGATTTAATAATATATAAAATATCGACAATAATTGAATCACATAACGTGAGATACTATGCAACAATTATTGTAGTAATAATTGAACAAAACTGAGTGACTTCTCATGTAAGCATCAATAATCAATACCATGTGCTATTATGCAACCACACATATTACTGTACTTTTAACACCAGGTGTTTCAACAGTTAACGGTAAAACTTCCGCCGTTATTTTCATAAAAAGTTATTTTTTTTCATTTTCTCAATCTGATAATAATTCCGTTGTGGGGTCCACCAATGATTGTGTCGTCGTACAAATATTCCCTGTTAAAACGAATATTCCCCGACCAATCAAATATTATATAACAACTTGCGTACTTTAAAAAATTTATAAATATTACCCACAACTATAACATTATATCAAATTCACTCCATAATATTCAAAAATGATATTTATAAAAAATTCATCTTTATTCATAAAATTTGGGGTCTTACAACCTCCCCTTCTTATGAAATTTCGCCCTCGAAATTAGGGTATGTACCTGGTATGTCGAAGAGGTAAGGATACCTTGATTTCATTTTAGATTTTAACTCCCAGGTCATTTCCTCAACATCATGGTTTCTCCACAAAACTTTGACTTGAGATATAACCTTGGAGCGTAGAATATGTTCCTTCTTATCCAAGATTTTAATAGGAAACTCTTCATACGTTAAATCTTCCGCTATTTCGTCTGGTTCTAACTCAATAATGTGGTTCGGGTCTTCCACATATTTACGTAACATGGATATGTGAAAAACGTAATGAACACGAGACAAACTTGGCGGTATAGCGAGTCTATAGGCCACAGTTCCTACTCGATCGAGGATTAAAAATGGGTCAATGAATCGAGGATTGAGCTTTCCTCTCTTTCCAAATCTCGTAACTCCTTTCTATAGAGCAACACGTAACAACACATGATCTCCAATATCGAATTCCACGTCCTTTCGATGAAGATCATCATAACTCTTTTGTCGATCTTGTGAGATTATTATACATTGTCGGATCGTTTGAATCTTTTATGTAGTCATACATACCAACTCCGGTCCCAACAACGTTGCTTCACCCACCTCATCCCAGTATACTGGAGAACGACACTTTCTTCCATACAACGCCTCGAATGGAGCCATGCCAATACTTGCTTGATAACTGTTGTTGTAGGAAAACTCCACCAATGGTAAGAAATTGTCCCAACTTCCCTTGAAGTCAAGGACATAGAGTCTTAATAGATCTTTAAGAGTTTGAATAGTCCTCTTTGACTGCCCGTCCATTTGAGGATGATAAGACGAACTAAATCGTAAATTCGTGCCCATAGATTTTTGTAAACTAACCCAAAATCTTGAAGTAAATCTTGGGTCTCGATCAGAAACTATGGATACTGGTATACCATGCAATCTTATAACCTCGTTTATATACAAGACGTTCAAGTGTATAAGTTTCTCGTATAGGTAAGAAATGAGCAGACTTAGTCAATCTATCAACAATGACCCAAATTGCATCTATGCCTTGAGAAACCTTGGGAAGACCAGTAACGAAATCCATGGTAATGTGTTCCCACTTCCATTCTGGAATTTCAAGTGGTTGCAATGGACCTTTTGGCACTTAATGCTCCGCCTTGACTCGTTGACAAGTTAGACACCTTGAGATAAACTCTGCGATCTCTCTCTTCATATTGCTCCACCAAAATGTATGTCGAAAATCATGATACATTTTGGTACTCCCAGGATGGATTGCAAACGGTGTGTTGTGCGCCTCCATCATGATTTTATACTTTAAATCGTAATTCGTTAGAACACAAAATCCGAGTTGACTTGAAGTATTCCTTCTTCATCGATTCTTGTTTCGCATAGCACCTTCTTGTACTTTCTTCCTCATACGCATCGACCTCCAGTGCAGAGCTTGAAATGACTTTAACTTTATCGATTAAAGTCGGTTCTACTCGTATATTCGCCATCATCACATGGGTCCCTAGAGTCTTTAACTCTATCTCCATCCTTTGCAAGTCATACAAAAAATGGGCCTTTCGCTGCGTTGACAATATCGCACTTTTCGTGACGCATATGATCTTCTACTCAATGCGTCAGCTACCACGTTCACTTTTCCAAGATGGTATTGGATGGTATGATCATAATCTTTCAACAGTTCAAGCCAACGTCATTGCCGCATGTTGAGTTCCTTTTGGGTGAAGAAATATTTGAGGCTTTTATGATCCGTAAAGATCTCCACTTTCTCCCCATACAAGTAATGCCACCAAATTTTAAGTGCGAAGACAACAGCTGCCAACTCTAGATCATGAGTAGGATTGTAAGACCCCGAATTTTTTTTTTTAAAATAAAATGGAATTTCCTTTATTTATTATTTTGAAATAGTAAGGGTTTTATTTGATTAATGTAATTGGATTATGGGTAAAATGCTAAAATATCTTAAATAAACAAGTGGTTATAAAATATTCATTATTGTCGGTGAATATTCGTTTGGTCGTAGAATATTCTTCTTTGTTAGGAATATTCGTATGCGATAAGCCAGCCTTGTGTGGGGGCCCCATAACGGAAAAGCAGTATAAGTTGTTTATAAATAACGCAGTAGTTGTTATTCTGAATTAATGTTGTTGGAATACCCGTGGGTTAAAATACGATGTCTGCGTTGTTGCAAAGAAGACACTCAGTATTGCACCAATTATTGATTCTTACGTAAGAAGGCACTACTCAATAATTATTATAGTAATTAATGTTCAATATTTTATTTTATTGATTCAATAATTGCTACGTTGATATTTTATATTATTGTTGTTTCAATAATTGTCACTACACAATATTTTTCATTATCAGATCAATAATTCATATTATTTGAATCATATTATTAGATAGCATTATTGGCAATGTCTAGAAAGTTCTGTGTAAGGAGAGGTTTGGTCACCTAATTGCGCGCCAGTAAAGAAAAATCCTTATTGGAAATCCCCATCTTTCCTGGGAACTGCCTGGTTGTCATTATTGTGATTTTGTAATATTATTTGTGAATAGTTAATTATTGATTTATATGATAAGAAAAATATTCATTTTATGTGGATATAGATGGAGAAAATTTTTAAAATGACAATTGTTGAAAATTGATATTTTATCTTTCTAATAAAATAATTCATTTAAATATATTATTATATTTTAATAATATAATAATGGTGATATTTTTACAATGAATGTGTAATATATGAATAAATGAGGAGGAAGAGTATTTTTGTTACAAAAAAATGTTTAACACATGTTTTGTGTGTTGATGGGCCCCATTTTTGACTGAAATTTGATTATAGCCTGTAAAATCATCCGTATATGGATTTCGGTCAATTTCTGTTTGGAATTTGGAAAAACTTTCTTCTGCAAAGTTGTAGAGAATTAAATTTTCTATGGGATGGATATAAGATTTGAATTTTTCAGATAAAAGGGCTATTTATTATGAATTATTGAAGTTCCAGAATATTGAGTCTGAATTGATTTTGTTACAAAAAAAATTTAAAACATGTTTTTCATTTTTTTTGTGTGGAAAATTTGTTTTTGAAGTGGTGGGATAAGGAAAATTTGATTATAAATAAATTATTTTAATAAATTTTCTGTTTTGGTGTTCTAAGTAATTTCCTATAAATAGGGTGCTTAGGTTAGAATTGAAAATCACACCAGAAACTAAAGTTTTCTCTCTCTATATTATCGAGCTTATTCTTGTGAGTATATTGATATCTTGAGTGTTGCTATACGGTGCAAGTTTCCTTCAGCGTTATATCTGATATTCCAGCCAGAAGTATTATTCTTTTGAGGTAAGGGATGCTATTTTTTTTTCAAATGATATTATTTCTTTCAATATCATTATGCCGGAATATTGGTAAGATTTTTCTTATGAAATTCTGATCTTTTCATGTCGGAGTTACTATTCATGAGTTACTATTCATAAGTTACTATTCACGAAGCATGATGATTTTTCTTGTGAAATTTCTACCTTTTAGTGTCGGGGTTACTATTCACGATACTCAAGACTATTATTCACGATATCTGATATTCACAAAAAAATTAAATTTTCGTTTTTTGTCCAAAATATCTATTATGGACACTAGCTTTGATTGTATCCATGTTTTGATCATTCTTGAATTTTACTCCACTATGTCTATTTATGAAGTATTTTTGAACTCGGATTGTTTAAAGTACGAATCCTTAAAATTTATTCTTTTGTTTCACTGGATTCGTTTCTTTAAAATATTTTTCATCATCCTCAGTCTTAAATGATGATATTACTGAATATCTTTGGCCTGTAGTGCAAAGATGGTTGATTTTCTTATGAATATCTTTGGCCCCGAGTGCAAAGATGTAAAAGGTATTGAGATGAACATGACCAACTGATGAATATCTTTGGCCTGTAGTGCAAAGATGAATATTTGATTCAAGATGTATGTTGATTGATGTTACAGGGATAAAATATTGATGATGGACTTTTAAATTCATAGATATTAGTAGTTTTCATTCTCTACGTAACTCTTCTATGAATTATTATTTCCGCTACGAATATTGATCTGAAACTTGTTGTCTATTATATTCTATCAGATTTTTTCCTGTTGAAGACTAACGATAATTTGTTATCTTAGTCATAATATTCTTTACTGGGCTAGTTGAGCTCACCCTTTTTTTTGTTCCATTTTTCTTCTCAGGAAGCGAGAACTAGTCGGGGAATGGAATGATGGTTCTAGAAGTTGTCTTAGTAGTCCTCACTATTTTGTAAAATAGTGTATCAATAATTGTAATGAGGACTTATTTGAGTGTGGATATTGTCTAGATGACAATATTTGTATTTAAACTCACAGTTTATGTGTTGTCGTATTTTGCACGACAATTGTATTAATAAAGTTGTAGTTGTTTTTGTACCATGTATTTTGGCGACTCAGAATGGGTGTTATATACCTATTTTGGGGGCGTCACAGTTGGTATCAGAGCTTAGGAATATGATCTCTGATGGAGATCGGGGAATAGAACTAGGAGGGGAGAGACGAGTAAATCCTTCGCTAGTGTGTCCTACCTAAGCTTATTTGTTGGATGGTCAAAGTATAGGGTTATTATGTTGCATGTCAATTTCTTTAATTAACCTTTATTTTGTGGCAGTAATTAAGAATGGCAGCTGAGAATGTTAACAGTGGAGTAAATAAGACCGTTGAGACACCTCTAATCACCAACTAGGATAACGTGATGTCAGGCGAAGAAGAAATTAGAGATATCCATGTGGTGAGTGAAGAACTAATAGTGGCACTCGAGCTAGTCACAGAGGTAGCAGCTGAAAATGAGGAAGAAGAGGAAGAAAAGAAACTTGAGGAGAATTTATTAGAAGAATTCTATGATCAAAATTTAGAATTTCAAAATCGTATTCATGAGTTAGAAGAGCAAGCTGAAGAACGGCAGGCGGTCGTGGAGCAAAGAGATGCAACAATTCAAAATTGTATTACCCGATGTGCGATACTTAAACAGAAGCACTCTTTGGCAGAGTATAAGATATTAGAGCTGGAATCTGAGAATGGTATGATCAAAGTTCTGATGAAAGAAGAAGCAACCGAACGAATGAGAATGGAGGATGCATGGGTAAAAGCCGCACGATGTGTTGATATTGTAAAAAAAGGCGTCCGATCCAATAAGGCCAAAAGAGATGAAATGGATTTCGCTTTTTGGACAGCAATTGGGAGAATCCAACATCGAGTTCGGAACTACCCTGTGCAGAGTGGTCAACCACAATTCGATATAGATCGGAGAATAATGATTCAAATCATAGATCAGGAATGCAACGAACCAATGAAGGGTGGAATGTACTCTGTAGCAAAGTTAAGTCCAGATGGGACGGTGGCACCAGAGGCGGATACGGACAAGTCAAAGTCAGCGGTTCCTGGAATAGCGTTTGTCGTGACTACCCAAAATACAAGGAACCCGAACGAAGGTATCACGGATTAGTTAATTATAAATTCTTGTGAAGTTTATAACTTACTAGATACCGGTTCTACCCATTCATTTATCTCTCCTGCTTGTGCTCAACATTTAAACTTGACTCCGAAGAAATTAGACTTTGATTTATCTGTGGAGACTACGTTAGGAAAAACTTTCATCACATCCACTGTTTATAAATTTTGTTTGATCCAAGTTGGCACCATCACATTACCTGTTGATCTTATCTCTTTAAAGATACTTGCTTTTGATGTGATTTTAGGGATTGATTGGTTAACTACTCATCATGCCAAAATTGATTGCTTTAAATAAGGTTGTTAGTTTTCATATTCCTAAGCAACCTGTTATTCGAATTCAAGCAACCAAACCATTGAAGTCAAACACTTTCATATCAAGCCATAAAGCCATTTGTTTATTGAAAAATGAATGTCAAGCTTTCTTAGCCATGTCATGGACTTGAACAAAAATACGTCAGATTTGAATGATATTTCTATTGTTAGTAAATTTCCTAACCTATTTCCTGAAGAATTTCCTGGCCTACTCCCAGAGCGTGATATTGAATTTTGTATCGACTTTGAACCCGGTACAAAACCCATTTCTAAAAATATCATATCGAATGGCTCCTATTGAACTTCAAGAGTTAAAAACCCAACTATAGAAGTTGATAACCGAGCCTCTAACTGGTAATTTCTTTTGTGGAATGCACTGAAGCCAAATTCTCCGTAGGGGACGCCATATTCGTGCGGTAGTAAACTAATAGGTGTCATTGTGACGTGCTATCCAAGATTGGGATATGACTCACAGTTGAGAGCAACCTAAGTTAGTAATCGAAATACGTAGCTTTCTAGGATTACTTAGTTATTATCAGAGATTCGTGGAACAAAAATACTCTTCCTCCTCATTTATTCATATATTACACATTCATTGTAAGAATATCACCATTATTATATTATTAAAATATAATAATATATTTAAATAAATTATTTTATCAGAAAAAATAAAATATCAATTTTTAACAATTGTCACATTAAAAATTTTCTCCGTCTATATCCACATAAAATAAATATTTTCCTTATCATATAAATCAATAATTAATTATTCATAAACAATATTACAGAATCACAAAACTGACAACCAGGTCGTTTCCAGGAAAGAGTGGGTTTTCCAATAAGAATTTTTCCTTACTGGCGCGCAATTAGGTGACCAAACCTCTCCTTAGACAGAACTTTCTAGACATTGCCAATAATGCTATCTAATAATATTATTCAAATAATATGAATTATTAATCTGATAATGAAAAATACTGTGTAGTGACAATTATTTAAACAACAATAATATAAAATATCAACGTAGCAATTATTAAATCAATAAAATAAAATATTGAACAATAATTGTTGTAACAATTATTGAGTAGTGCCTTCTTACGTAAGAATCAATAATTTATGCAATCTGTGTCTTCTTGTGTTTTAACCAATTTAGTATTCCAACAAAGATTAATAAAAGAACAATTACGCCAAGTATTTATAAACAACTTATACTTGTCTTTTTCTTCATTCAATCGCTTTCCGTTATGGGGCCCACACAAGGCTACGACGTCGTATGAACATTCCCCGACAGCAAGAATATTCCACGACCAAACAAATATTCTCCGACAACAATGAATATTTTATAACCACTTGCTTATTTAAAATATCTGTGCATTTTACCCACAACTAACCACATGAATCAAATAAACCCTTACTATTTCAAGAAAATAAATAAAGAAAATTCCATTTTATTTAAAAAAAAATCGGGGTCTTACAACCTCCCCTCCTTATGAAATTTCGTCCTCAAAATTGACGTACATACCTGATGTTTCGAAAATGGGAGGATACCTCGCTTTCATTTCTGATTCCAACTCCTAGGTCATTTCTTCAATAGCATGGTTCCTCCACAAAACCTTGACTTGTGGTATAACCTTTGTGTGTAGGACATGCTCCTTTAGATCTTGACGGGTACTTCTTCGTACGTTAAATCTTTCGTTATCTCATCTGGTTCTAACTCAATAATGTGGTTCGGGTCATCCACATATTTACGTAACATCGATACGTAAAAAATGTTATGAACACGCGACATACTTGGTGGTAAAACGAGTCTATAGGCCACAGTTCCTATTCGATCGAGGATTTCAAATGGATTAATAAATCGAAGGTTTGAGCTTTCATCACATCGTCGATTCTCGCTTTTGGAATAACAACTTCTTGCACATCCTTCTTCATATTCATCAGCTCCGGTGTGTAGCTTAAGCGATTTTAACTTTATCGATTAAAGTCAATTATACTCGTATATCATCACGTGGGTCCCTAGAGTCTTTAACTCTATCTCTATAATTTATAAGTTATACAAAATGGGTTTTGACAATATCGCACTCGTACTCGTATACGATCTTCTACTCAACACGTCAGCTACCACGTTCGCTTTTCCAGGATGGTATGGTCAGAACATGTGCTGAAATGAGTCTCCTCTTGAGTTCTTCGAAGCTCTTCCACATTCCTTGCTCCATTCGAATTTTGTATCTCTACGAGTCAGTTGAGTTAATGGAGTAGCAATTCGAGAAAAATCTTTCTACAAATCACCGATAATAACCAACTAAGCCTAGAAAGCTACGTATTTCAATTACTGATTTAGGTTGCTCTCAACTGTGACTCATATCCCAATCTTGGATAGCACGTCACAATGGCACCTATCGCTTTACTACACTGATGAATATAGCATCCCTACGAGAGTCTGGCTTCAGTGCATTCCACAAAAGAAGTCACCAGATAGAGGCTCGGTTATCAACTTCTATAGTTGGGTTTTTAACTCTTGAAGTTCAATATGAGTCATCCAATATTAGATTTTAGAAATGGGTTTTGTACCGGGTTCAAAGTCGATACTAAGTTCAATATCACGCTCTGGGAGTAGGCCAGGAAATTCTTCAGGAAATACGTCAAGAAATTCACTAACAACCGAAATATCATTCAAATCTGACGTATTTTTGTTCAAGTCCATAACATAGCTAAGAAAACTTGACATCCGTTTTTCAATAAATGAATGACTTTATGGCTTGATATGAAAGTGTTTGACTTCAATGGTTTGGTTGCTTGAATTTGAATAACAGGTTACTTAGGAATATGAAAATTAACAACCTTAAAGCAATCAATTTTGGAATGATGAGTAGTTAACCAATCAATCCCTAAAATCACATCAAAAGCAAGTATCTTTAAAGAAATAAGGTCAACAGGTAATGTGATGGTGCCAACTTGGATCAAACAAGATTAATAAACAGTGGATGTAATGAAAGTTTCTCCTAACGGAGTCTCCACAAATAAGTTAAAGTCTAATTTCTCTGGAGTCAAGTTTAAACGGTGAGCACAAGCAGGAGAGATAAATGAATGGGTAGAACCGGTATCTAGTAAGGTATAAACTTTGCAAGAATTTATAATTAACTAACCCGTGCTAATTTCGTTCGGGTTACTCGCTTTTTGAGAAGTCACAAAAAACGCTCTTCCAAGAACCGCCGACTTTGTTTTGTCCGTATCCGCCTTTGGTGTCATCGTCCCAGCTGGACTTGATTTCGCTACAGGATAATCTCGAGCTATATGACCATCTTTTCCACAACTAAAACATACATTGGAAGGTTGTGAATAGTTTGGACTTATTTGTCCCTCCTCTCCGCATCTGTAGCATCTAACTGACGGTCGTTCTCCTCCCCTAGAATTTGTTCTTTGTCTTTGGTCTTTGGTCAAACTCCGACGTCTTCCCGTCATCGTTAAATCTTCTCTTCTTGAAATTTCCACTTGAGTTATTTCTTCTATTATCTTGGCCATGATTACCACCGAAGTAGTTACCATTTCTGGCACGATAATTTCCTCCACGATGGTTATCTTTGTTCGATGACCATTGCCATCATGCACGACGATGATCATCGAGTCAGAGTCGTTATTCTTGATTGAGTGACTCATTATCGCACTCCAATAATCGAGCCCAATTCACAACATCTGAATATAGAGAAAATTTATAAGAAATGAGATATTGACGTATGTCGGGTTTCAAACCTCTCAAAAACATCCGCGTCATACGTTCCTCATTCTCCACCAAATGAGGTGCAAACCTGGATAACTCCGCGAACTTCGCCTCGTCTCTGGGACACCGTCATGTTGTTCTGTTCTAGTCTAATAAACTCTACCTCCTTCATATATGATTTAATACTTTCGTGAAAGTACTTGTCATTGAATAGTTCTCAAATGTTTCCCAAGATATATTGAGTCTGGCAGTCAGGTACACTTCACGATTCCCACCAAAGAATCACCTCATTACTTTAACATAAAGGTGGCGAATGGAACCTTCTGTTCCTCCGTGCATCCCAAGACATCGAATATCTTGGTAATTTGCTTGACCTGCGTCTCCGCCTTAGTCGGATCCGGCTTTCCCCAGAATTCTGGTGGTACCAACTCTTTGAACTGCTTGGCTGTGACAAACCGTGCGTTGCTATAATTTCCACCTGTATTTTGTACACGAGTCTCCCTCGTCTGATTTTGCATGAACTGCCAAAAGTTTCTAAATATCCCGTCGTTCATCGTCTGATCAGTGGTGTTGTTTATAGGAGGAACATTGTTTTCATGTTGCACGTTCTCCTGATTGGTGAGTAAAGGTGTCTCCACGGTCTCATTTACTCCACTGTTAACATTCTCAGTTGCCATTCTTAAATACTGCCATAAAACAAGGGTTAATTAAAGAAATTAACATATCACATAATATTCCTATATACTGACCAACCAACAAATAAGCTTAGGTAGGACACACTAGCGAAGGATTTACTCGTCTCTCCCCTCTTAGTTCTATTCCCCGATCTCCGCCAGAGATCATATCCCTAAGCTCTGATACCAACTGTGACACCCCCAAAATAGGTTCATTTCATCCAACCCATTCTGAGTCGCCAAATACATGGTACAGAAATAACTACAACCTCATTATTACAATTGTCGTGCAAAATACGACAACACATACACTGTGAGTTTAAATACAAATATTGTCATCTAGACAATATCAACACTCAAATAAAGTCCTCATTACAATTATTGATACACTATTTTACAGAATAGTGAGGACTACTAAAACAACTATCTTAAACCATAACTCCACACCCCGACTAGTTCCCGCTATATTCTCGCCTCCTAACAAGAAAAATGGAACAAAAAGGAAAATGGTGAGCTCAACTAGCCCAGTAAATAACATTATGACTAAGATAATATAAAACAAATTATCGTAAGTCTTCAACAGGGAAAAATCTGATAGAATACAATAGACAACAAGTTTTAGATCAATAACTGCAGCGGAAACAACAATTCATTAGAAGAGTTAAGTAGAGAATGAAATCTACTATTATCTATGAATTTAAAAGTCCATCATCAATATTTTATCCCTGTAACATCAATCAATATACATCTTGAATTAAATAGTCATCTTTGCACTACAGGCCAAAGATATTAATCGATCAGTCATGTTCATCTCAACACTGCTCATCTTCTTGCACTACGCCCAAAGATATTCATCAAGAAATCATTCATCTTTCGCACTGAGCCCAAAGATATTCATTATATCATCATCATTTAGGATTTGAGGATGATGAAAATATTTTAAAAAATGAAATCCAAAGAGACAAAAGAACAAATATTAAGGATTCGTACTTTTAGACAATCGAAGTTCAAAAATACTCCATAATAAACTATTGTGGAGCAGAATTCAAAAAAATGAAGATCAAAACATAGATCCAATCAAAGATAAGAACCATAACAATGTAAATTTTGGACACAGAAAAGAAAATTTAATTTTTCCGTGAATAGTGTAAATCGATTCGTGAATAAAGGTCGATCGTGAAATAGATCGTGAGTATCGTGAATAGTAACTCTAACACTAAAAGATAGTAATTTCACAAAAAAAATCTTTATGCTTCGTGAATAGTACTCATGAATAGTAACTCGTGAATAGTAACTCATAAATAGTAACTCGTGAATAGTAACTCATGAATAGTAACTCCGACATGAAAAGAACGGAATTTCACAAGAAAAATCTTACCAATATTTCGGCATAATGATATTGAAAGAAATAATATCATTTCTAAAAAAAATAACATCCCTTACCTCAAAATAATAGTACTTTTGTCTGGAATATCAGATATAACGCTGAAAAAACTTGCACTATATAGCAACACTCAAGATATCAAAATACTCACAAGAATACGCTCGATAATATAGAGAGAGTGAAAACTTCAGTTTCTGGTGTTATTTTCAATTCTAACCTAAGCACCCTATTTATAGGAAAATGCTTAGAACACCAAAGCAAAAAATTTAATAAAATAATATATTTATAACCAAATTTTCCTTAGCCCACCACATCAAAAACACATTTTCCACACAAAAAAATGAAAAACATGTTTAAAATAATTTTTGTAACAAAATCAATTCAGACTAAATATTCTGGAACTTCAATAATTCATAATAAATAGCCCATTTATCTAAAAAATTCAAATCTTATGTCCATTCAATAAGAAATTTAATTCTCTACAACTTTGCAGAAGAAAGTTTTTCCAAATTCCAAACAGAAATTGACCGAAATCCACATACGGATGATTTTACAAGCTATAATCAAATTTCAGTCAAAAATGGGGTCCATCAACAC
This sequence comes from Panax ginseng, assembly GCA_020205605.1. Taxonomy (NCBI): domain Eukaryota; kingdom Viridiplantae; phylum Streptophyta; class Magnoliopsida; order Apiales; family Araliaceae; genus Panax; species Panax ginseng. Next base: position 95,016,449 of record CM035144.1, on the reverse strand, counting down.
ATAAAACATGTGTTAACCATTTTTTGTAACAAAAATACTCTTCCTCATTTATTCATATATTACACATTCATTGTAAGAATATCACCATTATTATATTATTAAAATATAATAATATATTTAAACAAATTATTTTATCAGAAAAAATAAAATATCAATTTTCAACAATTGTTACATTAAAAATTTTCTCCATCTATATCCACATAAAATAAATATTTTCTTTATCATATAAATTAATAATTAATTATTCACAAATAATATTACGTAATCACAAAATCGATGACCAGTAGCTCTTGGAAAGAAGGGCTTTCGATAAGAATTTCTCCTCATCTTGGCGCGCAATTAGGTAACCAAACCTCTCCTTAGACAGAATTTTCTAGACATTGCCAATAATGCTATCTAACAATATTATTCAAATAATATGAATTATTGATCTGATAATAAAAAATACTGTGTAGTGACAATTATTTAAACAACAATAATATAAAATATCAACGTAGCAATTATTTAATCAATAAAATAAAAATTGAACAATAATTGTTGTAACAATTATTGAGTAGTGCCTTCTTACGTAAGAATCAATAATTGGTGCAATACCATGTACTACTGTGTTTTAACCACCGGGTATTCCAACTGTATTAACAGCAACAACTACGCCGTTATTTATAAACAACTTATACTTGTCGTTTTCTTCATCCCATCGCTTTTCGTTATGGGGCCCACACAAGGCTGCGCCGTCGTACAAATATTCCCCGACAACAAGAATATTCCACGACCAAACGAATATTCCCCAACAATAATGAATATTTTATAACCACTTTCTTATTTAAAATATTTGCGCATTTTACCCACAACTAACCACATGAATCAAATAAACCCTTACTATTTCAAGATAATAAATAAAGGAAATTTCATTTTATTAATAAAAAAATTCGGGGTCTTACAACCTCCCCTCCTTACGAAATTTCATCCTCGAAATTGACGTACGTACCTGATGTTTCGAAAAGGTGAGGATACCTCGCTTTCATTTTTGATTCCAACTCCTAGGTCATTTCTTCAATAGCATGGTTCCTCCACAAAACCTAGAGTTGTGGAATAACCTTTGTGCGTAGGACATGCTCCTTTAGATCTTGACGGGTACTTCTTCGTACGTTAAATCTTCCGTTATCTCATCTGGTTCTAACTCAATAATGTGGTTCGGGTCGTCCACATATTTACTTAACATCGATACGTGAAAAATGTTATGAACACGCGACATACTTGGTAGTAAAACGAGTCTATAGGCCACAGTTCCTATTCGATCGAGGATTTCAAATGGATTAATAAATCGAAGGTTTGAGCTTTCATCACATCGTCGATTCTCGCTTTTGGAATAACAACTTCTTGCACCTCCTTCTTCATATTCATCAGCTCCGGTGTGTAGCTTAAGCGATTTTAACTTTATCGATTAAATTCGATTCTACTCGTATATCATCACGTGGGTCCCTAGAGTCTTTAACTCTATCTCTATAATTTATAAGTTATACGAAATGGGTTATAACAATATCGCACTCGTACTCGTATACGATCTTCTACTCAACACGTCAGCTACCACGTTCGCTTTTCCAAGATGGTATGGTCAGAACATGTGCTGAAATGAGTCTCTTCTTGAGTTCTTCGAAGCTCTTCCACATTCCTTGCTCCATTTGAATTTGGTATCTCTACAAGTCAGCTGAGTTAATGGAGTAGCAATTCGAGAAAAATATTTCCACGAATCTCCGATAATAACCAACTAAGCCTAGAAAGCTACGTATTTCGATTACTGATTTAGGTTGCTCTCAACTGTGACTCATATCCCAATCTTGGATAGCACGTCACAATGGCACCTATCAGTTTACTACCGCATGAATATAGCGTCCCCTATGGAGAGTCTGGCTTCGGTGCATTCCACAAAGGAAGTCACCAGTTAGAGGCTCGGTTATCAACTTCTATAGTTGGTTTTTTAACTCTTGAAGTTCAATAGGAGTCATTCAATATGAGATTTTAGAAATGGGTTTTGTACCGGGTTCAAAGTCAATACAAAGTTCAATATCACGCTCTGGGAGTAGGTCAGGAAATTCTTCAGGAAATACGTCAGGAAATTCACTAACAACAGAAATATTATTCAAATCTGATGTATTTTTGTTCAAGTCCATAACATAGCTAAGAAAACTTGACATCCGTTTTTCAATAAATGAATGACTTTAAGGCTTGATATGAAAGTGTTTAACTTCAATGGTTTGGTTGCTTGAATTCGAATAACAGGTTGCTTAGGAATATAAAAATTAACAAGCTTACGAAAGCAATTAATTTTGGCATGATGAGTAGTTAACCAATCAATCCCTAAAATCACATCAAAAGCAAGTATCTTTAAAGAAATAAGGTCAACAGGTAATGTGATGGTGCCAACTTGGATCAAACAAGAGTTATAAACAACGGATGTAACGAAAGTTTCTCCTAACGGAGTCTCCACAGATAAGTCAAAGTCTAATTTCTCCGGAGTCAAGTTTAAACGTTGAGCACAAGCAGGAGAGATAAATGAATGGGTAGAACCGGTATCTAGTAAGGTATAAACTTCGCAAGAATTTATAATTAACTAATCCGTGCTAATTTCGTTCGGGTTATTCGCTTTTTGAGAAGTCACGAAAAACGCTCTTCCAGGAACCGCCGACTTTGTTTTGTCTGTATCCGCCTTTGGTGTCATCGTCCCAGCTGGACTTGATTTCGCTACAGGACAATCTAGAGATATATGACCATTTTTCCACAACTAAAACATACCTTGGAAAGCTGTGAACAGTTTGGACTTATATGTCCCCCCTCTCTGCATCTATAGCATCTAACTGACGGTCGTTCTCCTCCCCTAGAATTTGTTGCTGGTGTTGGTGCTGCTGCCGACGTCTTCCCGTCATCGTTGAATCTTCTCTTCTTGAAATTTCAACTTGAGTTATTTCTTCTATTATCTTGGTCATGATTACCACCGAAGTAGTTACCATTTCTGGCACGATAATTTCCTCCACGATGGTTATCTTTGTTCTGATGACCATTGCCATCATTGACTGATTATCATCGAGTTGTAGTCGTTATTCTTCGATTGAGTGACTCATTATCGCGCCCCAATAATCGAGCCCTATTCACAACATCTGAATATAGAGAAAATTTATGAGAAATGAGATATTGACGTATGTCGGGTTTCAAACCTCTCAAAAACATCTGCGTCATACGTTCCTCATTCTCCACCAAATGAGGTGCAAACCTGGATAACTCCGCGAACTTCGCCTCGTACTGGGACACCGTCATGTTGTTCTGTTCTAGTCTAATAAACTCTACCTCCTTCATATGATGAATACTTTCAGGAAAGTACTTGTCATTGAACAGTTTCTGAAATGTTTCCCAAGATATATTGAGTGCGGCAGGCTGGGTACGCTTCACAGATTCCCACCAGTAATCTGCCTCATTATGGAACATAAAGGTGGCGAATGGAACCTTATGTTCCTCCGTGCATCCCAAGACATCGAATATCTTGGTAATTTGCTTGACCCGCGTCTCCGCCTTAATCGGATCCGGCTTTCCCCAGAATTCTAGTGGTCCCAACTCTTTGAACTGCTTAGCTGTGACAAACCGTGCGTTGCTATCATTTCCACCTGTATTTTATACACGAGTCTCCCTCGTCTGATTTTGCATGAACTGCCAAAAGTTTCTAAACATCCCGTCGTTCATCGTCTGATCAGTGGTGTTGTTTATAGGAGGAACATTGTCTTCCTGTTGCACGTTCTCCTGATTGGTGAGTAAAGGTGTCTCCACGGCCTCATTTACTCCACTGTTAACATTCTCAGTTGCCATTCTTAAATACTGCCATAAAACAAGGGTTAATTAAAGAAATTAATATATCACATAATATCCCTATATACTGACTAACCAACAAATAAGCTTAGGTAGGACACACTAGCGAAGGATTTACTCGTTTCTCCCCTCTTAGTTCTATTCCCCGATCTCCGCCAGAGATCATATCCCTAAGCTCTGATACCACCTGTGACGCCCCCAAAATAGATTCATTCCATCCAACCCATTCTGAGTCGCCAAATACATGGTACAGAAATAACTACAACCTCATTATTACAATTGTTGTGCAAAATACGACAACACATACACTGTGAGTTTAAATACAAATATTGTCGTCTAGACAATATCAACACTCAAATAAAGTCCTCATTACAATTATTGATACACTATTTTACAGAATAGTGAGGACTACTAAAACAACTATCTTAAACCATCACTCCACACCCCACTAGTTCCATTATATTCTCGCCTCCTAACAAGAAAAATGGAACAAAAAGGAAAATGGTGAGCTCAACTAGCCCAGTAAATAACATTATGACTAAGATAATATAGAACAAATTATCGTAAGTCTTCAACAGGGAAAAACTGATAGAATACAATAGACAACAAGTTTTAGATCAATAACTGCAGCGAAAATAACAATTCATTAGAAGAGTTAAGTAGAGAATAAAATCTACTATCATCTATGAATTTAAAAGTCCATCATCAATATTTTATCCCTGTAACATCAATCAATATACATCTTGAATCAAATAGTCATCTTTGCACTACAAAAGCAAAGATATTAATCGGTCGGTCATGTTCATCTCAACACTGCTCATCTTTGCACATTTGCCAACGAAGATATTCATCAAGAAATCATTCATCTTTGCTACTGAAGCCAAAGATATTCGGGCTTATATCATCATTTAGGATCAAGATGATGAAAATATTTTAAAAAATGAATCCAATGAGACAAAAGAACAAATATTAAGGATTAGTACTTTAGACAATTTAAGTTCGAAATACTCCATAATAAACTATTGTAGAAAGCGAAATTCAAAAAATGAAGATCAAAACATCGATCCAATCAAAGATAGGAACCATAACAGACAATCTTGGACACAGAAAAGAAATTTTAATTTTTCTGTGAATAGTGTATTATTCGTGAATAGTGCCGTATACGTGAATAGTACCGTATACGTGAATAGTAACTCTAACCCTAAAAGATAGTAATTTCACAAGAAAAATCTTTATGCTTCGTGAATAGTACTCATGAATAGTAACTCGTGAATAGTAACTCATGAATAGTAACTCATGAATAGTAACTCATGAATAGTAACTCGTGAATAGTAACTCATAAATAGTAACTCTCAGGTGAAAAAGAACGAATTTCACAGAAAAATCTTACCAAAATTCCTAAGATAATGATATTGAAAGAAATAATATCGCCTAAAAAAAATAACATCCCTTACCTCAAAAGAATAATACTTCTGGCTGGAATATCAGATATAACGCTGAAGGAAACTTGCACCATATAGCAACACTCAAGATATCAAGATACTCACAAGAATACGCTCGATAATATAGAGAGAGAAAACTTCAGTTTCTGGTGTGATTTTCAATTCTAACCTAAGCACCCTATTTATAGGAAAATGCTTAGAACACCAAAGCAGAAAATTTAATGAAATAATATATTTATAACCAAATTTTCCTTAGCCCACCACATCAAAAACACATTTTCCACACAAAAAAAAGAAAAATATGTTTAAACAATTTTTGTAACAAAATCAATTAAGACTCAATATTCTGGAACTTCAATAATTCATAATAAATAGACCTTTTATCTGAAAAATTCAAATCTTATGTCCATTCAATAAGAAATTTAATTCTCTACAACTTTGCAGAAGAAAGTTTTTCCAAATTCCAAACAGAAATTGACCGAAATCCACATACGGATGATTTTACAAGCTATAATCAAATTTCAGTCAAGAATGGGGTCCATCAACACACAAAACATGTGTTAAACATTTTTTGTAACAAAAATACTCTTCCTCCTCATTTATTCATATATTACACATTCATTGTAAAAATATCACCATTATTATATTATTAAAATATAATAATATATTTAAATGAATTATTTTATCAAAAAAAATAAAATATCAATTTTCAACAATTGTCAAATTAAAAAATTTCTCCATCTATATCCACATAAAATAAATATTTTCCTTATTATATAAATCAATAATTAATTATTCATAAATAATATTACAGAATCACAAAACTGACAACTAGGCCATTCCCAGGAAAGAGGGGGCTTTCCAATAAGAATTTCTCCTTACTGGCGTGCAATTAGGTGACCAAACCTCTCCTTAGACAGAACTTTCTAGACATTACCAATAATGCTATCTAATAATATTATTCAAATAATATGAATTATTGATCTGATAATGAAAAATACTGTGTAGTGACAATTATTGAAACAACAATAATATAAAATATCAACGTAGCAATTATTGAATTAATAAAATAAAATATTGAACAATAATTACTGTAACAATTATTGAGTAGTGCCTTCTTACGTAAGAATCAATAATTAGTGCAATACCGTGTGCTACTGTGTTTTAACCACCGGCTATTCCAACAAAGATTAATAAATAACAACTACGCCAAGTTATTTATAAACAACTTATACTTATCGCTTTCTTCATCCAATCGCTTTTTAGTTATGGGGCCCACACAAAGGTCACATGGCAAATGCATTTAATATTCCTCGACAAAGAAGAATATTCCACAACCAAACGAATATTCCCAACAACAATGAATATTTTATAACCACTTGCTTATTTAAAATATTTGCGTATTTTACCCACAACTAACCACATGAATCAAATAAACCCTTACTATTTCAAGATAATAAATAAAGGAAATTCCATTTTATTTATAAAAAAATCGGGGTCTTACAGCTGCCCTTCCTTAGTAGAAATCCTACTAGTTGAAAGCTGAAGAGTGGATTAGGAGCTTGAGTCTCTGAACCACTTAAAACTCCTTGTGTCTTTTACTTTATGTCATTTAATTTATGTACATTAACTGCTATGTATGTTTTAACTTCTTACCACTGAACTAACTCTATGAACAATGTATGTATGATTATGAATATATCAATGAAGGGATCTTTTACTTATTCCATTTGCTTTGAAAAGATTCTTATGTTTGTCATATGCTAAATTATTAGCAATACAAAATAAACCAGAAAAGTATTTGAAATAAAAAGGATCTATTCAACCCCTCTTCTAGATCTATTGTGCCTACTGGGAACTAACATAATATACCTTCCCTTCTTATTACGTCTCCTTCCCCCCACCCTATTTTCATCTTCTAACATTTCTTCCACACGTGGGCCCCACATATGGCCCCCACATGTAGTCCCCACCTTTATTATATTAAATAATTTTCTATCGATTATTTTAAAAAATGGGTAAATAGGGGTCAAAATAATACGCCAATATTTACAATACTTCATAAAAATCACCTCAATATTTCTAACAACATTTATCATCATTATTATAATTCGCAATATTTAACAACCAGGTCGTTCCCAGGAAAGAGGGGGCTTTCCAATAAGGATTTTCCTATTGGCGTACAATTAAGTAATCAAACCTCTCCTTGATAGAACTTCTAGACATCGTCAATATTGCAAATAATAATATCAATAACTTTGTCGTCTCAATTATTGATTTAGTAATATAAAATATTGTGCAGATGATACTGTGATAATAACTGAATCAATAATATAAGAGATATGATGCAGCAATTACTATAGCAATAATTGAGTATAACTGAGTGACTTCTCACGTAAGCATCAATAATCAATACTGTAGTGTCTTCTTCTTGTGACCACACGTATTCGCATTACTTTTATCACCGGGTGATTCAACAGCTAACGGTAAAACTTCCGCCGTTATATTCATAAAAAGATATTTCTGTCATTTTCTCATTCCTACAGTAATTCTGTTGTGGGGTCCACCAATGATTGTGCCATTGTACGAATATTCCCTGATAAAACGAATATTCCCCAACCAATCGAATATAATATAACAACTTGCATACTTTGTAAAATTTATAAATATTACCCACAACTATAACATTATCTCAAATCCACACCATAATATAAAAAAATATTTCGAGAAAATTAAATCTTTATTCATAAAATTTGGGGTCTTACAATCTCCCCTCCTTATGAAATTTCTCCCTCAAAATTTACGTACGTACCTGGTATGCCGAATAGATGAGGATACCTCGTCAGATTCTAACTCTTGAGGTATAACCTTTAAGCGTAGAATATATTTCTTCTTATCCAAGATTTTAACATGTATCTCCTCATACGTTAAATTTTTCGCTATCTCATCTGGTTCTAAATTAATAATGTGGTTCGGGTCATCCACATATTTACGTAACATCGATACGTTATGAACACGCGACATACTTGGCGGTAAGGCGAGTCTATAGGCCACAGTTCCTACATGATTGAGGATTTCAAATGGGCCAATAAAATTAAGGGTTGAGAATTCCTCTCTTCATCGACTCTTGCTTCTAGAATAACGCCTTCTTGAACCTTCTTCTTCACATTCATCAGCTCTGAGTCTGTAGCTTTAGCATCTTTAACTTTATCAATTAAAGTTGGTTCTAATCGTATATTCGTTATCTTCATGTAGGTTCGTATATTCGCACTCGTAACTGCATACGATCTTCTACTCAATGCATCAGCTAGCACGATCGCTTTTCCCACGATGGTATGGAATGGTATTATCATAATCTTCAACAGCTCGAGCCATCGTCTTTGGCACATTATACGTTCGTTTTGGGTGAATATATACTTGAGGGTTTGAAATGGGTTTTGTAATGGGGTCAATATAAAATTCGCTTTCACGCTCTGGGGTAGGTCAAGAAGTCTTCAGGGAATACGTCAAGAAATTTATTAATAATTGAAATATCATTCAAAACTGTGACTCTCATCCCAGACTTAGATAAAACGTCACATTGATACCTATCAACTTGCCACCGTTATTAACGGCGTCCTCTACAGAAAGTCTGGCCTCGGTGCATTCCACACAAGAAAGTCACCAGCGAAAGGCTCGAGGCTCTTTACTTATGGCTTGATATGATAGTAATTGACTTTAGTGGTTTGGTTGTGTGAATTCGCATAATAGGTTGGTTAGGAATATGAAAGCTAACAACATTATAAAAATAATCAATTTTTTTTTGCATGATGAGTAGTTAACCTGTCGATTTCTAAAATCACATCAAATGCAAGTATTTTCAAAGAGATAAGATCGACAGGTAACTTGAGGGTGCCGATTTGAATCAAACAAGATTTATAAATAGTGGGTGTAACGAAGGTTTCTCCTAACGGAGTTTCAACAGATAAGTCAAAATCTAATTTCTCAAGAGTCAAGTTTAAACGTTGAACACAACAAGGTGAAATAAAATAGTGGGTAGAACCGGTATCGAATAAGGTATAGACTTCGCAAGAGTTTATGATTAACTTACCCGTGATAACTTCGTTCGGGTTCCTCGACAAACGCTCTTACTTAAACTACCGGCTTTAACTTGTCTGGGACATCCTTTAGAGTCACTATCCCTGTAAGACCCCGAATTTTATTTTATTTTTTAAATAAAATGGAATTTCCTTTATTTATTATTTTGAAATAATAAGGGTTTATTTGATTAATGTGGTGGATTTATGGGTAAAATGCTAAATATCTTAAATAAGCAAGTGGTTATAAAATATTCATTGTTGTTTAGAATATTCGTTTGGTCGGGAATATTCTTTATTGTCGGGAATATTAAATGCGACGGCCTTAGACCTTGTGTGGCCCCATAACAGAAAGCGATTGGATGAAGAAAACAACGAGTATAAGTTGTTTATAAATAACAAATAGTAGTTATTACTGATTAATCTTTGTTGGAATACCCACCGATTAAAATCTGATGTCTGGCGTTGTTGCGAAGAAGCACATGGTATTGCACCAATTATTGATTCTTACGTAAGAAGACACTACTCAATAATTGTTACGATAATTCTTGCTTCAATATTTTATTTTATTGATTCAATAATTGCTACTTACCGATATTTTATATTATTATTATTTCAATAATTTTCACTACACGATTATTTTCATTATCATATTAATAATTCATATTATTTGAATAATATTATTAGATAGCATTATTGGCAATGTCTAAAAAGTTACATCTAAGGAGAGGTTTGGTCACCTAATTGCGCCATGAGTAGAGAAATCCTTATTGAAAGCCCCTCTTCTTAGGAACTACCAGTTGTCGATGTTGTAATTACGTAATATTATTTGTGAATAATTAATTATTGATTTATATGATAAGGAAAATATTCATTTTATGTGGATATAGATAGAAAAATTTTAATGTGACAATTGTTGAAAATTGATATTTTATCTTTTCGATAAAATAATTTATTTAAATATATTATTATATTTTAATAATATAATAATGGTGATATTTTACAATGAATGTGTAATCTATGAATAAATGAGGAGGAAGAGTATTTTTGTTACAAAAAATGTTTAACACATGTTTTGTGTGTTGATGGACCCCATTTTTTACTGAAATTTGATTATAGCCTGTAAATTCATCCGTATGTGAATTTCGGTCAATTTCTGTTTGGAATTTGGAAAAACTTTCTTCTGCAAAGTTGTGGAGAATTAAATTTCCTATTGAATGGACATAAGATTTGAATTTTTCTGATAAAAGGGCTATTTATTATGAATTATTGAAGTTCCGGAATATTGAGTCTAAATTAATTTTGTTACAAAATTTGTTTTAAACATGTTTTTCATTTTTTTGTGTGGTAAATGTGTTTTTGATGTGGTGGGCTAAGGAAAATTTGATTATAAATATATTATTTTATTAAATTTTCTGCTTTGGTGTTCTAAGCATTTTTCTGTAAAGAGGGTGCTTAGGTTAGAATTGAAAATCACACCAGAAACTGAAGTTTTCTCTTTCTATATTATCGAGCGTATTCTTGTGAGTATTTTGATACTTTGAGTGTTGCTATATGGTGTAAGTTCCTTTCAGCGTTATATCTGATATTCCAGCCAGAAGTACTATTCTTTTGAGGTAAGGGATGTTATTTCTTTAGAAATGATATTATTTCTTTCAATATCATTATGCCGGAATATTCGTAAGATTTTTCTTGTGAAATTCTAATCTTTTCACGTCGGAGTTATTATTCACGAGTTACTATTCATGAGTTACTATTCATGAGTTACTATTCATTAGTTACTATTCACGAGTTACTAGTCATGAGTACTATTCACGAAGCATGAAGATTTTTCATGTGAAATTTCTATCTTTTAGTGTCAGAGTTACTATTCACGATACGCATTATTCACGATACTGAAGACTATTCACTTCATCGACACTATTCATTCACGTAAAAATTAAATTTTCTTTTCTCGTGTCCAAGATTGTCTATTATGGTTCTTATCTTTGATTGGATCTATGTTTTGATCTTCATTTTTTAAATTCTGCTCCACAATAGTTTATTATGGAGTATTTTTGAACTTGAATTGTTTAAAATACGAATCCTTAAAATTTATTCTTTTGTTTCACTGGATTCGTTTTCTTTAAAATATTTTTCATCATCCTCAGTCCTAAATGATGATATAACTGAATATTTTTGGCCTGTAGTGCAAAGATGAATGATTTCTTGATGAATATCTTTGGCCAGTAGTGCAAAGATGAACAGTGTTGAGATGAACATGACCGATGATTAATATCTTTGGCACAGAGTGTAAAAGATGACTATTTGATTCAAGATGTATATTGATTGATGTTACAGGGATAAAATATTGGTGATGGACTTTTAAATTCATAGATGATAGTAGATTTCATTCTCTACTTAACTCTTCTAATGAATTTTTGTTTCCGCTGCAGTTGTTGATCTAAAACTTGTTGTCTATTGTATTCTATCAGATTTTTCCCTGTTGAAGACAAAGGATAATTTGTTGTACATTATCTTAGCCATAATATTATTTACTGGGCTAGTTGAGCTCACCCTTTTCCTTTTTGTTCCATTTTTCTTCTCAGGAGGCGAGAATATAGCGAGAACTAGTCGGGGTATGGAGTGATGGTTCAAGATAGTTGTTTTAGTAGTCCTCACTATTCTGTAAAATAGTGTATCAATAATTGTAATGAGGACTTCATTTGAGTGTTGATATTATCTAGAAGACAATATTTGTATTTAAACTCACAGTTTATGTGTTGTCGTATTTTGCACGACAATTGTATTAATGAAGTTGTAGTTATTTCTGTACCATGCATGAGGATTGGACCTATTTTGGGGGTATCACAATCCCAGCTGAACTTGACTTCACTACACGACAAAATTGAGCTAGGTGACCTTCTCTTCTGTAATTGAAACACGCTTTGGGTTGCTACGTACAGTTTAGACAGATGTGTCCCTCCTATACACATTTGAAACATACAACTGGTGGTCGTTCTTCTTCATTGGAAACAGGTGCTGGTGTTGCTGTCTTTCTATCATTATTGAACCTTCTCTTCTTGAAATTTCCACTTTTATTATCTTGGCCATGATTACCACCGAAGTGGTTACCATTCTTGGCATGATAATTTCCCCCATGATGGTTATCATTGTTCCGATGGCCGTTGCCACCAGTATGATTATTATTGTGTTATTGGTCGTTACTTTTTGTTTGTGATGACTCATTATCGCGCTCTACTAACTGAGCCCTATTTACAACATCTGAATATAAACAAAGTTTGTGAGAAATGAGGTATTGACATATTTCGGGTTTCAAACCTCACAGAAACATTCGTGTCATTCGCTCCTCATCATCTACCAAATGGGATGTAAACCAAGATAACTCTGCAAACTTAGCCTCGTACTACGACACGGTCATATTGTTTTGCTCCAACTTGCTAAACTCCGCCTCCTTCATGTGACGAATAATTTTGGGAAAGTACTTGTCGTTGAACAGCTCTCGGAACGTCTCCCAAGACATCTTGAGTGCGTCAGGTTGGGTACGTTTTATAGATTCCCACCAGTAATCTGCCTCTTCACGCAACATAAAAGTGGCAAAGGGAACCTTTTGTTCCTCTGAGCATTCCAAGACATCAAATATCTTGGTGATCTGCTTTATCCACGTCTCAGCCTTAAGTGGTTCTCGCTTTCCCAAAACTCCAAATGGTCCCATCTCCTTGAATCGCTTGATGACCCGGTAAATGGGTTGCCATTGTTTCCACCTGCATTATGAACATGAGTCTCTCTCGTTTGGTATTGCATGAATTCTAAAAAGTTCCTAAACATACCATCGTTCGTCATTTGATCAGTGTTTTTTTACAGGAGGATTATTGTCTTCCTGATGCACTTTTTCCTAGTTATTGATCATCGGTGACTCAACGGTCTCATGTGCTCCGTTGTTTATCTCAACATTTTCAGATGAACACTGCCACAAGACAAGGGTTAATTCACATGCAACATATTATCCCTATATTCTGACCGACCAATTAAATACCAAATAAACTTAGGTAGGTCATACTAGCGAAGGAATTTCTCGTCTCTCCCCTCCTAGTTCTTGTCTCACATCTCAGCCAGGGATCATATCCTTAAGCTTTGATACCAACTATGACGCCCCAAAATAGGTAAACATCACCCATCTTGAGTCGTCAAATACATGGTACAAATTTCAAATACAAATTTAAGTATACAACATGAGCTGTGAGTTTTAATACAAATATTATCTTCTAGACAATATTCAAACTCAAAATAAGTCCTCAATACATTTATTATCACACTATTTTACAGAATACTGAGGACTACTAATGCAAACATCTGAACCATCACTATGTTCTCCGACTAGTCCCAGCTATATTCTCATTTCCTGAAGAGAACAATGAAAGAAAGGGTGAGCTCAACTAGCCCAGTAAGAAATATTATGACTAAGATAATGCAGAATAAATTATCTTTAGTCTTCAACAGTATAACAACTGATAGAACATATAGACAACGAGTTTTAGATCAACAACTGCATCGGAATAAGCAATCCATTAAAACAGTCAAGTAGAGCATGATATCTACTATCTTCTATGATTTAAAAAGTTTATCATCAATTTTATCGCTGAGACTCAGCTTAATAAATAATCCACATCATTGAATCATCCCTGCACTACGGGGCAAGGATATTCTTTAGTTTCACAACCACGAATTATCCATGCACTACGGGCCCAGGATAATCGTGTTTTCATCAACGGCCATGATCATGCCATAAAATAATTCATCTTTGCACCCTTGGCCGAAGAGAACCCATGGTCATGATCATACCAAAAACTGTCCATCAATGCACTACGGGCCAATAAGGACTTTTACCACATCATTTGTAATATTACGGTCATGATTATACTGAATAATCCCTGGTCATAATCATACCAAGTCCATCTATGCACTACGGGCCAAAGATGACTTTCATCATAATATAAGCATGAGGATGTTGACAATGATATAATAATTTAATCAAACGAGATCAAGGATAAATTTTAAAGACTTTAATAATTTAATTTATCCAGAAATCAATAACGTCCAAATTGTCAACATGATACTGCTTTGTGGAGTAAAATTCAAGAATAATATTGTACCAAAAATGATTTTGACCGAAAATGAATTAATTTTTATCATGAATAGTACTCGAGTGAATAGTACCCCGTGAATAATACTTCGTGAATAGTAATCTGACATAAAAAAGTTAAAACTTGTCAAAAATGCTCAAAATAATATTTTCTTGAAAAGATACTGGATGAATCGCAAATATCAAGGATATTCTACTAATTTCATGGAGTATAGAAGCCAAAACTTTAACAAAACGAGTATAGAATTCGAAATCTGAAATGAAATAATATTACTTACATACTATAGAGTATGGAAGAAAATATTATTTCAAGCAAATATTGAACAAAAATAACATCCCTTACGAATATTACACGAAAATAATATTCATTACGAATATTAAACAAAAATAATATTCATTACGAACATTAAACGAAAATGATATTTCTTATGAATATTGAACGAAAATAATATTCATACGAATACGCAAAATAATATCTCTTCAGAATATGAAATAAATAATACCCCTTACCTCAAAAATAGAGCAATTCCGACTGGTATAACGGGGATATTCTTGAAGAAAACTTTCACTGTTTTCTACACTCAAAGCTTTCTAAAACTTGAAAGAAATACGCTCAATATTATAGAGGAAGAATTCTCTGATTCTGGTGTGATTTTCAATTCTAACTAAGCATCCTATTTATAGGAGAATGGAAAGGATGCTATTTGGAAAAATATTTCACGGACCAACAGTGACAAATGCACGGGAGCTCAACCGGCAAAAATTTTCTAAAAAATTGATTTTACTATTCATTACTATGCAATAAAATATTCTAATAAAACAACATTATTTTCTACCGATTATTTTGACAAATAGGTAAATGGGGGTCCAAATAATACGCCAATATTTATAATACTTCATAAAAATTACCTCAATATTTTTAACAACATTTATCATCATTATTATAATTCGCAATATTTAACAACCAGATCGTTCCCATGAAAGAGGAGGCTTTCCAATAAGGATTTCTCCCTATTGGTGCACAATTAGGTGACCAAACCTCTCCTTGACAGAACTTCTAGACATCGTCAATATTATAAATAATAATATTAATAACTTTGTCGTCTCAATTATTGATTTAATAATATAAAATATTATGTAGATGATATTGTGACAATAATTGAATCAATAATAAGAGAGATATGATGCAGCAATTACTGTAGCAATAATTGAGTATAACTGAGTGACTTCTAACGTAAGCATCAATAATCAATACCGTGTGCTACTATACAACCACGCGTATTACTGTACTTTTATCACTGGGTGATTAAACAGTTAACGGTAAAACTTCTGCCGTTATATTCATAAAAATATATTTCTGTCATTTTCTCATTCCGACAGTAATTCCGTTGTGGGGTCCACCAATGATTGCGTCGTTGTACGAATATTCCCTGATAAAACGAATATTTTCCGACCAATCGAATATAATATAACAACTTGCATACTTTACAAAATTTATAAATATTACCCACAACTATAACATTATCTCAAATCCACTCCATAATATAAAAAAATATTTCGAGAAAAATAAATCTTTATTCATAAAATTTGGGGTCTTACAACAATAAAGTGTTGTATTAACAGAACTATCTACCCAACCATTTATCAACATTATAATTATAATAAAGTTTTTGTTTGATGCAAAAATAAAACATCATAGCCTAAGTTGCATCCAACACATTGTTCAATAGTAATATGCTCAAGCAAAACTACCGGGAAAGGTTGATGTTTCACTATTGATCGATACTTCAAATTATGGAATGTTAAAACAAATTTAGAGTTTTAAAAAATGGGACCAAACAAAAGATTCAAAACTTATGTCATAACAAAAACATAAAGGCTACAAAGCAACATTAAGATTAAGAAACTAAAATTCTCAACTACAAAACTGGTAAAAAAACAAAAAATCATAGTTCCTTAAAAATTCAATTGTATATACAGAATAACAAGAAAACGAAACGTTCTACATAAAACGAAACTTAAAATTTTTTAAATTCAATAACATCCAAATCCATAGTAAAAATAGAGAGAAAAGAATAGGAATAAAAGTGATACCAGTTGGCAATCTTTATTTGTTGTTCCTTGGTTAGAAGAGGTTGATTTATGCTTCCCCTTAAGTTTGGCATTCGCCAAAGCATCAGACCTTTTTTTCTCCTTCAATGTAAGAACACAATAAAAAAGGTACTTTTTTTAAATTCAATAACATTTAAATCCATTGTATAAACAGAGTGAAAAGAATATGATTAAAAGTGATACCAGTTGACAATCTTTATTTTTTGTTCCTTGGGTAGAAGAGGTTGATTTTTGTTTCCCCTTAAATTTGGCATTTGCCAAAGCA
This sequence comes from Panax ginseng, assembly GCA_020205605.1. Classification (NCBI taxonomy): domain Eukaryota; kingdom Viridiplantae; phylum Streptophyta; class Magnoliopsida; order Apiales; family Araliaceae; genus Panax; species Panax ginseng. The sequence continues at coordinate 94,999,556 of CM035144.1, read as the reverse complement.
TCAGACCTTTGTTTATCAATAAAGTTGATAAAACGATAAGAATAGGATTAAAAGTGATACCAGTTGTCAAAAAAATAAGTTGTACATAAAACGATACTTAAAATTTTTTTAAATTCAATAACATCCAAAACCATTGTTAAAACAGAGAGAAAAAAATAGGATTAAAAGTGATACCAGTTGGCAGTCTTTATATTTTGTTCCTTGGCTAGAAGAGGTTGATTTTTTTTTCTCTTTAAATTTTGCATTCGCCAAAGCATCAGACCTTTTTTTCTCCCTCTATGTAAGAAAACGCTACTTAAAAGCCAAAAAAAGAAAAGAAAAAGAAAAATGAATGAGAAATAGGTGTGAGGATACACTACCTCACGTATACGGAGATAATTTAGTTCATACTCATTGTGAATTACCACTCCTACATTACTATAACGAAGTCTTCGAACCTGTAGGCAAAAAAACATTGAATAGTAAATAAGCTGGTAAAAAGATAAGATAAAAAGTAAGAAAATTATGACTAAGAAAAAATTATCATACGGTATTTTCTAGGTCGTCATCCATCTGTCACGACATTAATGAAAATAAATTAAAATAAATAAGTTATTAAAAAAATCAATAAGATTTATTTATAAAAAGTTAATCAGATGATAAACTTACACCACCAAATATAACAACATCATCCATTGGTCGATGATTGTGCAGTTGAAACGGTTGTAGCTACATAGTAAATTTCATAAGCTATGGATAATGAACATCAAATCCATAATACATACACAAAAGTTGATACACATCCAATTTCTAGAACCAAAATTAAGGAAAAAGATAAGCTAAATTAGCCTACAAAATTCACAAAATGAACACTCAATAATAACCAACTCAACATCCATTCCATCCTAACATTCATAATAAAAAAACCTATTTCATCATAACTATAAACCTATTTTATAATAAAAATAAAAGCAGCCAAATTAAAAAACACTCAATTTAAAAAACAACCAAACATTCGTGTGCAAATATGTGTGTTTTGTAGGTTGTTGTGTGTGTGTACTACTGCTATGAAAGAGATAGAGAGGGATAGAGTGAGAACACAAATTAAACTCCCATTGTAAAAAAATTTAAAACACCCAAATTAAACACCGATATTCAAAAACTGAAGTTTTCGTCGACTTTATAAGAAGACTTGTGATGAAATAGATAAGAATTTTTAACTGAAGCTATTCAAAAACTTAAGTTAAAGATTTCAAGGTATAACTTATGCTAATGGTTGATTCACTTGATAAAAAAAATTATGATTGTGAGACCCCGAATTTTATGAAATGAAAGTATTCAATTTTTTTATTATTATTTTATTTAGTAAATGGTTAAATTGAGAAAGGGTTAAAGTTAAGGGTGATATTTGAAAAATTTTTAAAGTAAGCAAGTTGTCATAAAATAATCGGTAGTAAAAGTACAAAGATGTCTGGCGTGGTTGCATAGTAGCACACACGGTATTGATTATTGATCTTTACGTAAGTCGCTTTCAATTATACTCAATTATTGCTACAATAATTCTTCGCATCATATCTCTCATATTATTGATTCAATTATTGTCACAGTATCATCTGCATAATATTTATATTATTAAATCAATAATTGAGACGAAAAAGTTATTCATATTATTATTTTCAATATTGACAATGTCTAAAAGTTCTGTCAATGAGAGGTTTGGTCACCTAATTGCGCGCCAATAAGGAGACATCCTTATCGGAAAGCCCCCTCTTTCCTGGAAACGACCTGGTTGTTAAATATTGTGAATTATAATATTAATGATGAATAAGTTCGTGTTGATTAAAGATGAAATTGATAGTTCCATTGTGTTGGGATTATTAGTGCTAGTGGAAATTGACATTTATTTTGATAATAATTGATGTTTGGAGGTTCAATTGACCAATCGGGTAATTAACCGGATAAATGAGCAATTAATTTCTATTAATTCACATACTTATAACTATGTGTTCACATGTGTGTACTATTGATTCACATGATTTGCTATTAGGGGAGTTGGTGCAAGATTGGTAATACTTGCATGACTAAGTTAAAAATGGAGGTATAGATGAAGGTACTATACTATAATTAATTTTTTCACATGTTTAGAACTATTGAGTCACATGATTTACTATTGATTCACATGATTTACTATTAGAGGAGGTGGTGCAAGTTTGATAATACTTACATGACTAAATTAAAAATGAAGGAAAAGATGAGGGTATTATACTGTAATATTTTGAGCCCCAAAATATGCAATTATGGAAACTATATTTTCCTATAAATAGAAGCTCATTCCTTCATTATTTTTCACCAATTCACTAAGTCTCACAAGAGTAATTATTATAGAGAAATTATAGAGAGAGAAGCTATAGAGAAAAAGAAGAAGCGAAGTCTGCTACTTCACTATTCCAGTATCTAGTAAGGGATATTATTATTATTATAGTAAGGGGTATTATTCTTTCGTATTCATAAAGAGAGTTATTTTCTTTCAATACTCGTGTGGGGTTGTTATTCCATTCTTTATTATTATGTTGGAATAACTTTTCTACATGCAATCTGCATACATGGTGAAATTCTTCATTAGACCATTCTTTATTATTATGCTTCAAATAACCTATCTGTATGCGATCTATCACATGCCCGTGAATTACATTGTTATTCCATTCTTTATTATTACATTGGAATATCATGTGCATAAGGATTCACGCATGACACAGTTCCATTCTTTATTATTACATTGGAATATCCCATCTGTGCTTGATTACGCATGACCTGGTTCTATTCTTTATTATTCTGTTAGAATATCCTGTCTGTGCGGATTATGCATGACCTGGTTCTATTCTTAATTATTCTGTTAGAATAACCTGTCTATGTGGATTACCGCATGCATGGTGAATGATCTTTTGTATTCATTCCTTATTAACTTATAGAAATGATATGTCTACGTGGATTACCGCATGGCGGGTGAAAATCCATTTACAGTTTCGTATAATCTATTATACTCGTATGAGATATCATTTCTTTTGTACTCGTCATGGAATATCATTTTCTTTGGTATTTTTTTATGAGTTACTATTCACGAGTTACTATTCACTCGGGTATTTGGGACACTTTTCGTGTCGGAGTACTATTCACGAGTTACTATTCACGGGTTACTATTTACCTAAATTACTATTCACCCGAATATTATTCACTCGGGTATTTGGGGTACTTTTCATGTCGGGGTACTATTCACGAGGTACTATTCCCGAAATACTATTCATAAGGTACTATTGCGGGGTACTATTTATCCGAAAAATATATTTCTTTTCTATCCAAATTATTTTTGGTACATGAATATTATTCTTGAATTTTACTCCACAAAGCAGTATCATGTTGACAATTTGGATATTTTTAAACACTGGATAAATTTAAAGTTTTTAATATTTATCCTTGATTTCGTTTGATTAATGCTTATATCATTGTCATCATCCTCATGCTTATATTATGATGAAAGTCATCTTTGGCTTACGTGCAAAGATGGATTTGTTGATTATTAGTTTTACTGATTGTATATCTTTGGCTTACGTGCAAAGATGAACTATTGATTGATGAGTATCTTTGGCTTATGTGCATAAATGAACCTGTTTATTAGTATGATTATGACGAGGATCATTCGGTATAATCATGACCCGTAATGTTATAGATGATGTGGTAAAAGTCATCATTGGCCCGTAGTGCATTGATGGATGATTATTGGTATGATTATAACCGAGGATTATTCGGTATAATCATGACCATTGATGATTACATGAATGTCCTTAAGCCGTAGTGCGTGGATGATTCGATGATGTGGATTATTTATTAAAATTTGAGTCTCAAATGATAAAATATTGATTATACACTTTTAATTAAGTAAAAGATAGTAGATATCATGATATACTTAACTCTTCTAAAATACAAATTTGTATGTCTTTGGCTCAGTGCAAAGATGAATTGTAAATGAATATCTTTGGTCAGTAGTGCAAAGATGAATTTATTAGTATAATTATGAGCGGGGAATTGTGATTTGGTATAACCATGATTTTGATGTTTCGGTGAAGATAGGTGATGAAAATTATCTTCATCCCAGGTGCGAAGAGGATTTTAGAATAACAATTATGATTATGAGTTATTCATATGATTGTGGACGAGAATTGTTGATTGATGTTACGAGGATAAAACATTATTGGTGGACTTTTAACATGGAGAAGATAATAGACACGATGGTCTATTTGACTCTTCTAATGGATTGCTTCGTTCATTTGCAACTATGGTTGAAAAGTTTTATCATCTACCATATGTTCTAAATCTACGATTTATTCTTGATGAAGGCTATTGATGATGTAAATTATCTTTAGTCATGATATTCTTTCTTCGGCTAGTTGTCTCACCCTTTTTTTCTTCACAATTCCTTTCGGTAATAAGAGTGTTCTTAGGTCGAAGGGGGATAACAGGGAATAGAAATCGGAGGTCTATAGTTTGTTGAGGTTCTCCCTAAATAGTATGAAAATAATTTTATTGAGAACTTTAGATAAGTGTGTCGTATTGTATACGTCATTTGATATTTAATTTTGGTGAACCGAATATGGTGAGGTGAACCCAACTTTGGAAGGGTGTTTTGCCACTATCATACAAGATGTCTAATAACACACAACCTCATGTTATCATAAGACAGGGTTGTGCTCATCCACTTGCTGAGTATATCTACGAGCACTACCTATATGATCTTGGAGTTTGGTTGAAATATAATTTTCAGTTACAGATAGTGAAGATAGTTATATGTCAAGAGAAGACTCACCATTGGAAAGAACATGATAGTAATCTTCTCGTTTTTCTTTGGGGTCTATTGGGTCAACCAAGGATAATTCTGTGGACATATGATATCTATCATAACCTTGACGCATGGCCTCCCATGTATGCATTGAAGGTTTTCCTTGAGCACTTTCAAAAGATTTTAATTTTTAAAAGCAGTTTTTTTGTATCTTTTTTTGTAAAGTACCATTGTAAGGTTGTGGTCGAGGAACCATGAGAATTACATATATTTGTATTAAAACTCACAGCTTTAATCGTGGTCGATTTCTTCTGCATTTACATTTCAACAGTTGTATAAATGAAGTTTGTAAATAATTTTTATAGTGTGATATCTGGCGACTCATAATGGGTCGTGTGGACATATTTTGGGGGCGTCACAATGATAAAAAATATTTTAATTTAAACAACATCTTAGTTGATTCGTACAATTTAATCCGAACAATTAAAAAAGGAAAACTAGACCCAATACAATTAAAACTCCTCACAAATAAAAACTCCGTTGATATATTTCTATAGTAAATGTAAAAAACATAGATCAGAATCTTGGCGAGGAGTACCTGAGATTTGGCAAATGTTGAATATAGCCTTGGAGAGGTAAGAACACCGCGAGAGAGAAAGAGAGAAGGAATTACAAAGTTGAGATTGTAGATGTTATAGAGAAGAAGACTACTATTATTTTTTTAGTTGTGAAGAAAAGTCTAGTGGGGTGGGTAGAAGAAAAACTGTTAAGAAATTGCAGAGACTTGTATATTTTGATGTTGATTATTCATAGATGAGCCTTACTCTCCATTTTTATCAAGTTTTATTTTTCCTCAAATTTCAGTAATTAATATTGAACATACAAAAGGAAAGGACCCTTTTGAGTTAGGTCACAATATTAGAAAGAATTAAAAATAAAATACTCCTAATTTTAACAACCTATATAAAAATTCCTCGCCAACCTAATTTTAAGTACACAGATAACTATAAGAACTATTGGCCCTTAGAACGAAATGGTAGAAGTGGTACCACCATACCTTTCTCATGTTTTTGCTTTTTCTTTATAACGAAAGGAATCATAAACGACTTCAAAGATTTGTGTACAGAAATAGATTTAAGCAGTAAACACGTTCAGGACTAACAAATGACAGTACCCATTTTAGTTCACATTTTAAATTCAAGTCCAATTAGTTTTAAAATGAGCACACATATTTCTGTAGTTATTCTCTCATAGTCCCTGCTTTCACATGTTTAAAATGAATTCAAAAGTATTTGTCTTTCTATGCAACGTACACGCTCTTATTAATCTTTTTGCTCCAGAGATCATAAAAGATATAATCATAGCATTCTCCTCTCTTTGGTATGCTACCGAGAATGCAAAATTCCAAACAATGAGTGATAATGACTTCAAGATCTTTAAGATGGCGAAACATATGATCTATATGTTGAAATATATCATTTGATTTTTACCTAACTTCGTATGAGAAAGCGTAAGTTGATTGTATATGCTAGTAGGTTTTCTCCAACTTGATCAAATAGATAAATGAGCACGCTTTTTTTCAAACTAAAAGTGTATAGGCACTTAAAAACCATAAATATAGGAACTTAAAAACCCCAAGAAAAACGTGGGAGATGTTATCAGAAGAACTGTATGAAATTAACACACTTAGAAAAACCAACATCTAGTATGAAATAATTGAGACCTATCAAAGAATTGAAATTAGTATGCTGCTGAATTAAAGCTTCTATCTTTGAGTTGGTGACAAATATCTCAAAAGGTTTCGAAACAGTCAAGGCTCTTAAGTACACAGAAAAGAAAAAATATAGGCACTTAAAAACCCCAAAAAAAATATAGGCACTTAAAAACCCCAAAAAAAATAAAAACCATAAATTAGCTCTCAAACACAAACCCAATAGAAATTCTCAAACATCAAGCTCAATACTGAAAATAGTAGCTTAATCTAAACCCGCCAGAAATTCTCAAATGTTATTCTACATACCAAAATTCTTTAAAATAAAATCAGATAAAGGAAAAGAACCTTGCTTCTTGCTTCTTGCTTCTTGCTTCTTGCTGCCTTTTCCGCCGCCCTATTTCGGGAAGATGACCCCTGCGATAGTGATCGAAAATGAAGAATCCCAATCCAAAAAAGGCTTGATTTTGGGGGAAATGGATTAAAATAGACAACTTTCTCTCTCCTCAAAATGAAGAAGAAGGCGAAATGAGAAGGGGCAGAGGTAAAAGGCGAGACTTGGTAAAGTGTAAGAAGGGTTTTTGAATTGGGCGGAGTGTCTCAAATGAAATCAGAGCCATTAGATTAAGTTAAAATAATTAAGATTATATCTGAGCCGTTGTTGTGGTTTGTCAAATTTTAAAGTGGGAATAGATTCAAATTTGGTTGTGTTTTATTAAGATAGATAAATATATAATTGATACAATACAATAGATTATATTATAATATACCATTAAATATATTAATATGTATTATATTTATTATATTATATTATATTATATTATATTATATATTAAATATACAATATTATAACATAATAATATATGCATATATAATATAATATATTATTAATATGTATTATATTTATTTTATTTATAATATATTTGTTTGTTTAGTGTTTTATTTAATGAAAAAATAGTGATTCTAATGATATGATATTGAATTAATGTATCTTTTTATTAATGTTCTTTTTAATAATTTTTATATTTTATTTTAACTTATAAGTCATTATCGGCCTCACAACTTAAAATGACTTATAAGAACTTAAATTTTAACTTTTAAGTGCATTGGTTTTCATTTGGGATGTGCCAAAAATAAAAACAAGACTGTTTTGGGGAGTGATTCTTCTACTCCATGTGGGTAGACAACTTGCATCTAATTAGGTACAAGTTATATATGTAACGTTCTAGCCCGCCCGGATCAAACATCAAATTTACTATCTCAAGAGTACAATCAAGTTATCTTGACCAGATTCATCAAAAGGTCATGATGCTTGTACTCTATATAGTAACCTTAGGCTTTATGTACATCACAATAATCTCACATGTTTTAACGTGGGACTGGAGTATTACATTAAGTATTGTCATCTATCTTATATGTAGCCTTTTTAGGACTTAGACCTTGCTATATATGTGAATAACTAATAAATATGTTGTATACATAACTACGTTACAATATGATTTATTATTGATAAGTTATAGGGTTGGTAAACTACGCTTAATGCAAGTTCTCTAGCTTCATTTGATTTTCATATTGAATGCAAGTTCTTTAACTTTCTTCACTTTACATATTGTAATAATCTGAATTGTTATCATATCGACCATATTTACATCGAGCAAATATCTATTACTATTCGGAAATCGATTTTATATCTTGATGTTATTGCAAACATTGAACTTATCATTCCTAAATGTATTATAAAAGTTGTCTAAGCCATTGATTCGGCTAGACTATTATCATGTGTTAGAAAGTTATCCAAACCAATTAACTTGGTGCGGACTCTTATAAATCTACTGAGATTAACAACCCTCATTGAAAGGGAAATTATATAACTGTCGGGGAACCGACGTGCGCACATACTAACATGTTTAAATTGTATGCATAACGTGGAGTACTTTAGGCTGATCACCTGTTGTACTCGTTTTGATTAGATTTTCAGTATAATACTGTTAATTCTAGAAGGAGTTCTTAGTCTATAATGACTACTCAGTGTTCATTCTTCTGGAACTTTGAAATGATTAAAATTTTGAATCTTATTAATATTTGTCTGTCCATAGCGATTTTTACTTAGAACAGTTGATACTTCTTATTATTCTTGAAATATCATTTATCGCTATACTCTTGAGATTTGAACTTTATTACTGTTCACCCTTATTGCTATATTACTTGTTGGGAAAATTTGTTGCTCATTCTTGCTTTTCTTAAAATTTTCAGTTAAGGCAGAACGTGGTGAACCCTCAGGCAAGGACAAGGGTAAGGGCAAGGCTATGGAATAGCTTTGTTCCTTTGCGCTAGGAATTTAATATTATCATGTTGTATTAAAACTTATATATTATGATGTACTAAGACTTGTTTAAATTTAAGTTATGTAATGTTGTAGTAATGTTTACGGGACTTTGGGACGAGAATATTTATGTTATGAAAATTTAAATTATTCTATTATTCTGTTGTGTGAGATTTTGATTTGTTATTAGAGTTAGCACGTGATGTACCGAATTCGAGATATGAGTGTCTAAATTTGGGGGCGTCACAGTTTTTCTCTCTATAGCTTTAGTGAATTGGTGAGAATGAAGGAAGAAATGAGCTTTTATTTATAGAATAATTTTAGTTTGGCCCTTACAATGTGAAGAGGTAAGTGGTTTGACGCCTATAATGTGAAAAGGCAAGTGATTTGACACCTGTAATGTGAAAAGGCAAGTGGTTTGACGTCTGGTAAAGGCAAGTATTATTGGCAAAAGTGACTCTTAGATGATGACATATGGGTCCCATAGAATAAGCCAAACTTACAATAAACGTCTCACGACAAACCCCTCAATTTATATCAAAAATTGAATAAATACTTACCGCAATTCATTTATCTTCAATCAACACATTTTTAATCTTTCAACAATTATTCATCATTAATATTATAACTCACAATATTGGCAACCAGATCGTTCTCAAGAAAGAGGGGGCTTTCCGATAAGAATTTCTCCTTACTAGCGCACAATTAAATAACTTAACCCCTTTTCTTGACAGAACTTTCTAGACATTGTCAATAATGCTAATAATAATATGAGTAACTGTATCGTGTCAATTATGGATTTAATAATATTAATTATTGTGCAGATGCTACTGTAATAATTATTGAATCAATAATATGAGATACTATGCAACAACTACTATGACAATTATTGAATACTGAGTGACTTTTTACGTAAGAATCAATAATCAGAGATATTGTGCATGTGATGCCCCCAAAATAGGTATACATCACCAATTTTTAGTCGTCAATAACATGGTACAGAAACAACTACAACTTTATTAATACAACATGAAAACTATGAGTTTAAATACAAATATTGCCTTCTAGACAATATTCACACCCAAATAAGTCCTAATTACAATTATTGGTATATTATTTTACAAAAATGGTGAGGACTACTAAAACAACTTTCTAGAACCATCATTCCACAACCCGACTAGAACTCGCTACATTCTCGCCTCCTGAGAAGAAAAATGGAACAAAAAGGAAAAGGGTGAGCTCAACTAGCCCAATAAAGAATATTATGACTAAGATAATATAGAACAAATTATCGTTAGTCTTCAACGAGAAAAAAATCGATAAATACAATGAACAACAAGTTTCAGATCAATATTCGCAATGAAATAATAATTCATAGATGAGTTATATAGAGAATGAAATCTACTATAATCTATGAATTTAAAAGTCCATCATCAATATTTTATCCTCAGAACATCAATTAATATTCATCTTGAATCAAATATTCATATTTGCACTACTGGCCAAAGATATTCATCAGTTGGTCATGTTCGTCTCAACACCTGTACATCTTTGCACTACGGGCCAAAGATATTCATAGGAAAATCAATCATCTTTACACTACAGGCCAAAGATATTCAGTAATACCATCATTTAGGACTGAGGATGATATAAAATATTTTAAAGAAAACGAATCCAGTGAAACAAAAGAACAAATATTAAGGATTCGTACTTTAAACAATATGAGTTCCAAAAATACTTCATAAATAATCATAATGGAGTAAAATTCAAGAATGATCAAAACATGGATATAATCAAAGCTAGTATCCATAATAGATATTTTGGAAAAAAAATGAAAATTTAATTTTTCTATGAATAGTGTAGTATTCGTGAATAGTACCATATACGTGAATAGTAACCCCGACACTAAAAGATAAGAATTTCAAAAGAAAAATACTATCAATATTCCGGCATAATGATATTGGAAGAAATAATATCATTTTTAAAAAAATAATATCCCTTACCTTGAAAAGACTGTATTTAAATTTGGAATAAGCGGATATAGTCTTTGAAGGGAACTTTCAACGTATATAAAGCAACACTCAAAGTATCAAAATACTCACAAGAATACGCTCGATAATATAGAGAGAGAAAGAGAGAGAAAACTTCAGTTTCTGGTGTGATTTTCAATTCTAACCTAAGCACCCTATTTATAGGAAAATGCTTAGAACACCAAAGTAGAAAATTTAATAAAATAATAATATAATTAAAAAAATTCAAGCCCACCTTAGACCAACTAAATTCAGCACATTTATATCAAATGTGGGATTGCAAAAAACATTTTTCTTAAATAAAACAATTAAAACTTCTAAAAATCAATTATTCCGGAACTTCAGAGCTTCAATAATTCATAATAAATAGCCCTTTTATCAGAAAAATTCAAATCTTATGTCCTTTCCATAGGAAATTCCATTCTCTACAACTTTGTAAGTTTAAGTTTTTCTAAATTCTAAGCAGAAGTTAACCGAAATCCACAAACGGACGATTTTACAAGTTATAAACTAATTTCAGTCAAGAAATGGGGTCCACCGGCATGTTTAACATGTTTTAAACAATTTTTGCAACAAAAATACTCTTTCTCCTCATATATTCGTATATCGCACATTCATTGTAAATATATCACCATTATTATATTATTAAAATATAATAATATATTTAAATGAATTATTTATCAAAAAAGATAAAATAACAATTTTTCAACAATTATCACATTAAAAATTTTCTCTATCTATATCCACATAAAATGAATATTTTCCTTATCATATAAATTAATAATTAATTATTCACAAATAATATTACGAGAATCACAATCACGATGACCGATAGCTTCCCAAGAAAGAGGGGCTTTCAAATAAGGATTTCTCCTTACTAACAGCGTAATTAGGTGACCAAACCTCTCCTTAGATGCGAACTTTCTAGGCATTGCCAATAATGTTATCTAATAATATTATTCAAATAATATGAATTATTGATCTGATAATGAAAATACTGTGTAGTGACAATTATTGAAACAACAATAATATAAAATATCAACGTAGCAATTATTGAATCAATAAAATAAAATATTGAACAGTAACTACTGTAACAATTATTGAGTAATGCCTTCCTACGTAAGAATCAATAATTAGTGCAATACCGTGTGTTATTGTGTTTTAACCACCGGGTATTCCAACAGTATTAACGGTAACAACTACGTCGTTATTTATAAACAACTTATACTTGTCATTTTCTTCATCCAATTGCTTTCCGTTATGGGGCCCACACAAGTTGTCACCGTTGATAAATCAATATTCCCCGACAGTAAGAATAGTCCACGACCAAACGAATATTCTCCGATAAAAATGAATATTTTATAACCACTTGTATACTTAAAATATTTGCGCATTTTACCGATAACTAACCACATTAATCAAATCAACCCTTACTATTTCAAAATAATAAATAAAGGAAATTTAATTTTATAATAAGTTGGGGTCTTACAACCTCCCCTCCTTATGAAATTTTGTCCTCGAAATTGACGTACGTACCTGGTGTTTCAAAAAGGTGAGGATACCTCGCTTTCATTTCCGTTTCCAACTCCCAGGTCATTTCCTCAATAGCATGGTTTCTCCACAAAACTTTAACTTATGGTATGACCTTTGTACGTAAGACATGCTCCTTCCTATCCAAGATCTTGACAGGTACCTCCTCGTACGTTAAGTCTTCGGCTATCTCATCCGGTTCGAACTCAATAACGTGGTTTGGGTCTTTCACATACAAAGCACAGATATATGAAAAATATTATGAACATGAGACATACTTGGAGGTAACGCAAGTCTATAGGCTACATTTCCTACTCAATTAAGAATCTGAAATGGACCAATAAATCGTGGATTGAGCTTTCCTTTCTTCTCGAATCTTGTAACTCCCTTCCATGGGGCAACACGCAACAATACATGATCCCCAATACTAAATTCCACGTCCTTTCGTTGAAGATCCGCATAACTCTTTTGTCGATCTTGAGCCGTTTGTATACGTTGTCGAATCATTTGGATCTTTTTCGTAGTCATAAGTACCAACTCGGGTCCCAACAATGTTTCTTCACCCACCTCATCCCAACATATTAGAGAGCGACACTTTCGTCCATACAATGCTTCGAATGGAGCCACACCTATACTTGCCTGATAACTGTTGTTGTAGGAGAATTCCACCAATGGTAAATACTTATCCCAACTCCCTTTGAAATCTAGGACACAGAGTCTTAATAGATCTTCAAGAGTTTGAATAGACCTCTCTGATTGTCCATCTGTTTGAGGATGGTATGCTGAACTGAATCGTAAATCCGTGCCCATAGCTTTTTGCAAGCTAACCCAAAATCGTGAAGTGAATCTTGGGTCACGATCCGAAACTATGGATACTGGCATGCCATGCAATCTCACAATCTCATTTACATACATATAAGCAAGAAGTTCAAGGGAATAAGTCTCCCGTATCGGCAAGAACTGAGCAGACTTGGTTAATCTATCAACAATAACCCAAATAGCATTTATTCCTTGAGAAACCATGGGAAGACCCGTAACAAAATCCATGGTAATGTGTTTCCACTTCCATTACAGAATCTCAAGTGGTTGCAATGGACCCTTAGGCACTTGATGCTCCGCCTTTACACGTTGACAAGTTAAACACCTCGAGATAAACTTTACAATCTCTCTCTTCATATTGTTCCACAGAAATATATGTCGAAGATCACGATACATTTTGGTACTTCCAGGATGGATTGTAAATGGTGTATTGTGTGCCTCCATCATGATCTTGTTCTTTAAATCAGAATCGTTAGGAACACAAAGTTTGGAGTGGGCTCAAAGTATTCATTCTTCATCGATTCTTGCTTCTGGAATAGCACCCTCTTGTACTTTCTTCTTCATACGCATCAAGTCCGGGTCTGTGGCTTGAGCAACTTTAAATTCATCGATTAAAGTTGGTTCTATGCGTATACTTGACATCATCGCACTCGTTCCTGCATATAATCTTCTACTTAACGCGTCAGCTACCACGTTTGCTTTTCCAGGAGGGTATTGAATGGTGTGGTCATAATCTTTTAACAGCTCGAGCCAACGTCGTTGTCGCATGTTGAGTTCCTTTTGGGTGAAGAAATATTTGAGGCTTTTATGGTGCGAATATATCTCCACTTTCTCTCCATATAGATAGTGCCTCCAGATCTTTAATACGAAAACGATCACGCTAACTCTAGATCATGAGTAGGATAATTCCTCTCATATTATTTAAGTTGTCATGAGGCATAGGCTATGACTTTCCCACGTTGCATGAGAACACATCCTAACCCTTTGCCTGAAGCATCGCTATAGATAACAAATCCATCCAAACCAGATGGTATTGTCGTAATTGTGTCGAAATGAGTCTCCTCTTGAGCTCTTGAAACTCTTCTCGCATTCCTCGCTTCCATACGAATTTTGTATCTTTCGAGTCACCGAGTTAATCTGAGTAGCAATTCGAGAAAATCCTTCCACGAATCTCTCCGATAATAACCAAATTAAGCCTAAAAAGCTACGTGACTTGATTCTGCCATCTTGGTTGCTCCCCAACTTTGTATTGCCTCAATCTTCGTCGGTCAATGATACTCCATGTTTTGACACCACGTGCCCAAGGAATGTTACTTCAAGCCGAATTCGCATTTCTTCAACTTGGCATATAACTTGTTTTCACACGAAGCCTTTGGAGTACCAAACTTCAAATAGTGCTCATGATCTTCACGACTTTTTGGAATATATGAGAATGTCATCAATAAAGACAACAACGAACCGATCCAAATAGTCCTTGAATACTTGGTTCATCATATCCATGAAAGCCAGCAGGAGCATTAGTCAATCCAAAAGACATGACTAAAAATTCATAATGCCCAGACGAGTTCTAAAGCGCGTCTTTGGAATATCCTCGCCTCTAATCTTTAGTTGATGATATCCGAATCGAAGATCGATCTTTGAGAAGAATTGTGCTCCTTGCAATCGGTCAAACAGTCATCAATACGAGGTACGGATACTATTCTTGATAGTGACATGATTTAATTCCCGGTAGTCAATACAAAGTCACATATTCCCGTCTTTCTTCTTTACGAATAAAATAGGAGCACCCCAAAGAGATGTACTTAGATTTAATGAAACCGATGTCCAACAATTCCTATAGTTAGACTTTTAACTCTCGAAGTTCAATAGAGCCATTCGATATGGGATTTTAGAAATGGTCTTTGTACCGTGTTCAAGATCAATAAAGAATTCAACTTCACGTTCTGGGGGTAGACCGGAAGTTCTTCAAGAAATACGTCGAAAATTTACTAACAACAGAATATTATTCAAATCGGCGTGTCTTTATTCAAATCCATAACATGGGCTAAGAAAGCTTGACATCCGTTTTTCAATAAACGAATAGCTTTATGACTTGATATGACGATGATTGATTTTAATGGTTTAGTTGCTTGAATTAAATAAACGGGTTGGTTAGGAATATGAAAACTAACAACCTTACGAAAACAATCAATTTTGGCATGATGAGTAGTTAACCAATCAATCCTTAAAATCACATCAAAAGCAAGTATCTTTAAAGAGATAAGGTCAACAGGTAATGTGATGGTGCCAACTTGGATCAAACAAGATTTATAAACAGTGGATGTAATGAAAGTTTCTCTTAACGGAGTTTCCACAGATAAATCAAAGTCTAATTTCTCCGGAGTCAAGTTTAAACGTTGAGCACAAGCAGGAGAGATAAATGAATGGGTAGCACCGGTATCTAGTAAGGTATAAACTTCGCAAGAATTTATGATTACCTTACCCGTGATCACCTCATTTGGATTCCTCCCATTTTGACCAGTCACGACAAACGCTCTTCCAGGAACCGTTGACTTTGACTTTTCTGGGACAGCCTTTTGAGTCACCATCCCCACTGGACTTGGTTTCGCTACCGTACAATCTCGAGCAATATATCCTTCCTTTCCACAATTATAATATACCTTGAACTGTTGTAGGAAGTTTGGGCTGATATGTCCCTCTTTTCCACATTTATAGCATACGATCGGTGGTCGTTCTCCTCCCTTAGAACCAGTTGCTGCTGGTGTTGACGTCTTCACATAGTCATTGTTGAATCTCCTCTTTTTAAAATCTCCTACCGACTCGCTTCTTCTATTCTCATGGCCATAATTACCACCGTGAGTGGTTACCGCCTTTATCCTTATTCTTCTTTCTCCGTGGTTATCGTTGTTACGATGATCTACGCATCACCATGTGATCCTCAGTTATGGTCCCTCGGTTGAACGTACTCGTTATCTCGCTTAATAATTGAGCCTCATTGACAACATCCGAATAGAGAAAAATTTATGAGAAAGGAGATAATCGACGTATCTTAGGGTTTCAAACCTCTCGAAAACATCCGCGTCATACGTTCCTCATTCTCCACCAAATGAGGTGCAAACTGGATAACTCGCAAACTTTGCCTCGTCATCGGACACACGCCATGTTATTTTGTTCCAGTCTAATGAACTCCACTTCCTTCATATGACGAATACTTTTAGGAAAGTACTTGTCATTGAATAGTTTCTGAAACGCCTCCCAAGACATCTTGAGTCTTGGCCGGATGGGTACGCTTCACGATTCTCACCAAGAATCATTCATTACTGGAACATAAAGGTGGCGAATGGAACCTTCTATTCCTCCGTGCATCCCAAGACATCGAATATCTTGGTGATTTGTTTGACCCATGTTTCTGCCTTAATCGGATCCGGCTTTCCCCAGAATTCTGGTGGTCCTAACTCTTTGAACTACTTGGTTGTGACAAACTGTGCGTTGTTATCATTTCCACCTGTATTTTGTGCACGAGTTTCCCTTGTCTAATTTTGCATGAACTGCAAAAAGCTTCTAAACATCCCATCGTTCATTATCTGCTCAGTGGTGTTGTTCACAGGAGGAACATTGTCAGCCTGTTGCACGTTCTCCTCGTTGGTGAGTAAAGGTGTCTCCACGGTCTCATTTATTCCACTGTTAACATTCTCAATCAACATTCTCAAATAGTGCCATAAAACAAGGGTTAATTAAAGAAATCAACATATCACATAATATCCCTATATACTGACCAACTAACAAATAAGCTTAGGTAGGACACACTAGCGAAGGATTTACTCATCTCTCCCCTCCTAGTTCTATTCCCCGATCTCCACCAGAGATGATATCCCTAAGCTCTCTTATACCAACTGTGAAGCCCCCAAAATAGGTATACATCACCCATTTTGAGTCGTCAATAACATGGTATGTAAACAACTACAACTTTATTAATACAACATGAAAACTGTGAGTTTAAATACAAATATTTCCGCCTGAACAATATTCACACCCAAATAAGTCCTCATTACAATTATTGGTACATTCTTTTTACAAAATGGTGAGGACTACTAAAACAACTTTCTAGAACCATCATTCCACACCTTTACTAGAACTCGCTACATTCTCGCCTCTCGAGAAGAAAAAATGGAACAAAAAGGAAAAGGGTGAGCTCAACTAGCCCAATAAAGAATATTATGACTAAGATAATATAGAACAAATTATCGTTAGTCTTCAACAGGGAAAAATCTGATAAATACAATAGACAACAAGTTTCAGATCAATATTCGCAGCGGAAATAATAATTCATAGATGAGTTATGTAGAGAATGAAATCTACTATAATCTATGAATTTAAAAGTTCATCATCAATATTTTATCCCTGTAACATCAATCAATATTCATCTTGAATCAAATATTCATCTTTGCACTACAGGCCAAAGATATTCATCATTAATCATATTCATCTCAACACTGTACATCTTTGCACTACGGGCCAAAGATATTCATAGGAAAATCAATCATCTTTGCACTACAGACCAAAGATATTCAGTAATACCATCATTTAGGACTGAGGATGATGAAAAATATTTTAAAGAAAACGAATCCAGTGAAACAAAAGAACAAATATTAAGGATTCGTACTTTAAACAATCCGAGTTCCAAAAATACTTCATAAATAATCATAATGGAGTAACATTCAAGAATGATCAAAACATGGATACAATCAAAGCTAGTATCCATAATAGATATTTTGGACAAAAACAAAAATTTAATTTTTCTCGTGAATAAGGTCGATTCGTGAATAATAATCAGTATACGTGAATAAAGTCTTGATATCGTGAATAGTAATCCCGACACTAAAAAGACAAGAATTTCACAAGAAAAATACTATCAATATTCGCATAATGATATTGGAAGAAATAATATCATTTAAAAAAATAATATCTCTTACCTTGAAAAAGACTGTAGACTTCAATTTGGAATAATTTGGGATATAGTCTTTGAAGGAACTTGCACATCAGATATAGCAACACTCAAAGTATCAAAATACTCACAAGAATACGCTCGATAATATAGAGAAAGAAAGAGAGAGAAAACTTCAATTTCTGGTGTGATTTTCAATTCTAACCTAAGCACCCTATTTATAGGAAAATGCTTAGAACACCAAAGCAGAAAATTTAATAAAATAATAATATAATTAAAAAAAACCAAGCCCACCTTAGACCAACTGAATTCAGCACATTTATATCACATATGGGATTGCAAAAAACATTTTTCTTAAATAAAACAATTAAAACTTCTAAAATTCAATTATTCCAGAACTTCGGAGCTTCAATAATTCATAATAAATAGCCCTTTTATCAGAAAAATTCAGATCTTATGTTCTTTTCATAGGAAATTCCATTCTCTACAACTTTGTAAGTTTAAGTTTTTTCAAATTCCAAGCAGAAGTTGACCGAAATCCACAAACGGACGATTTTACGGGCTATAAACCAATTTCAGTCAAGAAATGGGGTCCACCGACATGTTTAACATGTTTTAAACAATTTGTAACAAAAATACTCTTTCTCCTCATATATTCGTATATCCCACATTCATTATAAAAATATCACCATTATTATATTATTAAAATATAATAATATATTTAAATGAATTATTTATCAGAAAAGATAAAATAACAATTTTTCAACAATTGTCACATTAAAAATTTTCTCTATCTATATCCATATAAAATAAATATTTTTCTTATCATATAAATTAATAATTAATTATTCACAAATAATATTACGTAATCACAATAATCGACAAACCGCGGTTCCTGTGAAAGAGGGGGCTTTCCAATAAGGATTTCTCCTTACTGGCGCGCAATTAGGTGACCAAACCTCTCCTTAGATAGAACTTTCTAGACATTGCCAATAATGTTATCTAATAATATAATTCAAATAATATGAATTATTGATCTGATAATGAAAATACTGTGTAGTGACAATTATTGAAACAATAATAATATAAAATATCAACGTAGCAAAATAAAATATTGAACAGTAACTACTGTAACAATTATTGAGTAATGTCTTCCTATGTAAGAATCAATAATTGGTGCAATACCGTGTGCTACTGTGTTTTAACCTCCAACAGTATTAACGGTAACAACTACGTCGTTATTTATAAACAACTTATACTTGTCGTTTTCTTCATCCAATCGCTTTCTGTTATGGGGCCGACATAAGGTTGCGCCGTCATACGAATATTACCCGACAGTAAGAATATTCCACGACCAAACGAATATTCTCCGATAAAAATGAATATTTTATAACCACTTGTATACTTGAAATATTTGCGCATTTTACCCATAACTAACCACATTAATCAAATCAACCCTTACTATTTCAAAATAATAAATAGAGAAAATTTAATTTTATAATAAGTTGGGGTCTTACAGTTTGGACTTGGCATCAAGCTTAGATCTCTCATCACCCGGAACGTGTACGTAGGCTGGACATCCGAAGATCCTCATACCCGAGTAATCCACTTCTTTGTCTGTCCACACCTCTTGTGCCACTTATTACCCAAAGCGATTTTCGGCGACTTTGCTTATGATGTAAACCGCCATGCTCATCGCTTCCTCGCCTGAAAATCCTTCGAAAGCCCTGCATTTAGCCTCATACACCGTGCCCGCTCTGCTATAGTTCTGTTCATTCTTTCTGCCACCCCATTCTGCTGTGGAGTCTTCCTAATAGTCCAGTGATGTTGTATCCCGTGCTCCTCACAAAACTTCACAAATGGCTCGTACTTGTACCCAGTCCCATTATCTGACCTGAGGCACTTAATTTTTCTCCTTGTTTGATTTTCCACTTCAGCTTTCCACACCCTGAATTTTTCAAAAATCTCAAACTTGTGTCTCATGAAGTACACCCAAACCTTTCTCGAATAGTCATCGATGAAAGTCAAGAAATACAACGATCCCGCTTTTGAAGCTACTCTCACTGGCCCCCATACATCAGAATGCACATAGTCAAGTTTTCCATTCGTTTTGTTCACCACACTCTTAAACTGCACCTTACACTGTTTTCCCAAGATACTGAACTTGCAGAAATCTAACTTGCACGACTTTATCCCTTTCAACAGATTTCTTCTATGTAATTCCAACATCCCACGTTCTCCCATATGCCCCACCACATATGCCATAGTGTAGTATCATCAATATCCTCCGTTGTAGTGGCAGCAACTCCACCTATAACTGTACTCCCTATCATCCGATAGATATTTCTGTTAACCTTAGAACCCTTCATTATTACCAGAGCACCCTTCGTCACTCTCATGGCTCCACCACCAGTTTTGAACTCACAACCATTAGAGTCCAGGGTTCCTAATGAAATCAGATTCTTCCTTAAACTTGGGATATGTTTCACCTCAGCCAGAGTTCTCACAACACCATCAAACATCCTTATCTTCACTGTGTCGATTCCAATGACGTTGCACGAAGCGTCGTTACCCATTAGAACTGTCCCACAGTTCACCGATTTGTAGGTGTCAAACCACTCCCTGTTAGGCGTCATGTGAAACGAACATGCTGAATCCAAAATTCACGAGTCAGTCACGTCCGTGTTTGTTGAAACTGACAACATATCTCCATCATCCGATGATTCCTCCACGACGTTCTTGCCGATTTCAGAGATTCTGCTTTGCTTCCCCTGCTCCTTCACCCTTATTCTTGTATGGACAGTCCCTTTTGAAGTGTCCTGTCTCGCGACATCTGAAACACTTATACTCCTTAGGCTTAGGAGCCCTTCCCCTCGACTTCGATTTCCCCTGCGTTCCTGGTTTACCTCTATCCGATTTTCTGCCCCGTTTCTCTCCACCTTTTACCACTAGCCCTTCACCCGAAATACCCTCGGATTGTTGCTTCCGCTGGTTAAACATTAGTAGAGCAGACGTGACTTCTTCCAACTTCAGAGTTTCTTTTTCCCATAGGAGAGTTGTCACAAGATTCTCTATGGAACCCAGTAGAGAACACAGTAACATCAACGTTTGGTCTTCTTCCTCGAATTTCACTTCAATCCTTAGCAAGTCACTAATTATTTGATTGAACGTGTGAATGTGTTGAATAAGTTCGGAGCCTTCAATCATCTTTAACCCATACAGTTTTTGCTTCAGAAACAGTTTATTTGTCAATGACTTTGACATATACCAGGATTCCAATTTACTCCATACACCCGATGGCGATTCATCTCCGATCATGTGATACATAACCTCGTCTGCCAGGCACAAACGAATTGTACTCACTGCCTTCGCTTGGAGTCCATCCCAGTCATCAATCGTCATGGACTCTGGTTTCTTCTTTAACGCCTTCACCAATCCCTGCTGCACCAACAGATCCTTTACCCTCTGTTGCCATAGCCCAAAATTCCCAGTCCCATCAAACTTCATCACATCAAACTTTGTCACCGATGAATTTGATGTCATCGTTCTTCACGTGTTAAACCCGAGCTCTGATACCAATTTGTTAGAATATGAGATCACACACACGCACACAAACGATAGAGAATTAAAAAAAAAATACAAGAGATTTACGTGGTTCCCCAATTTGGGTACTCACAAAGTACCGTTATTTATCGATGATTCCTTAGTCCTTAGGGCTTTACTGATAGATAGATTTATAACTACTAATCATATTCCAACCCTACTTCACATTATGTCTCAATTACCCATAATGTTTCTCTAATAAAACAACCGAAGATCAGATCATGGGGGGAGCCCCACCCCCACTCGACCTTTAATCTTCCACGATCGATATTAGTATGTCGTCATTTCATTTCCATTCCACGCCGGGGACCTTCAACCGAGCTCATGACTAGCCTTTTTCAACAGCTTCCATATTATGAGTCACAAATTTCCAACAATTTATATGTTGTTAAAATTTAAAATTGATGTTATTTAATTTAATTTTAGATAATACAATTATAAAAATTGTAAACTATTTAAGTGTTTTTAGCTTGCATTTTCAACAACTTTTCACATTTCTTGTATTTTTATGATGAGAAAGTAAAATCTCGAATTAAATTTAATTTTTAGAACTGATTTTTTTAGTCAACTAATTGAATTACAATTTTTTATATAAAAATTGGAAGGAAAAAAATATCAAGTGTGTTAAAAGTTAACGGCCATATTGGAACTTAATTACATGAATTATTTAGCATAATAAAATATGAATGTGGTCAGTCTAAACTAAACTATGTTATAATTCAAATTTAAATAAAATTCAACTAATTTCGCTCTAATAATCATCGTTATTTTTTAAATTTGATTACATAATTAATTGTTTCACAGGACCCAATTTGCAGAAAGTAATCTGACGCCCCAATTTAATATTTTTGATAATTCAATTTGATTTTATTAAAACAAATAAAAGTACAAGTTCTAAAATAAAGTTGAATTCATAACGTTTTAATTATAAATCTTAAAATTAAATTGCCAAATATAGCTTAATTTCATTTAATTTTAATGAGCCATCTTTTTAGGGTAATAACTAAAAGTTTGTAACTTTATCCGAAGCAAAGGTTACTATTGGTCCTATTGGATGTGAGGTCCAGGAATCTATCTGTACAAGTTGGAAGCTTAACGTACCATAGTACCGTACAGACCAGGACCGTCGTTTTATATTGACAATGACTAAATTAACCCCGTATATGCCACATATAACCACGAAACAGATAATACATTGAGTTGAGAACAGATCCTCTGTCCCCAAATTCTATGTTTCCCTTATGTCCTTCTACTTAAATTTTGACATATATCATTTTATTTAATTTTAAAATTAATTTGTGTTAAATAAGAGATTAGATGTTAAAATTTAAGTGAAGGGATACAAGGGAACAAAAAATTTGGGAATAAAGAATCTGCTCTCCATTGAGTTTGGGACGGAAAAAAATAATAATAGAAACTTGGGCTATGTTTTGTGTGGGATAAAAATATCAATTTTAAGTATTTTATTTGTTTTAAAATTTAGATTTAAGGGATTATAAAATAGTTTTATAGTCTTGGGATTAAGGATTATAATTCTAAGATTAATAATTTTAGAATTATAATCTATAATACTCGGATTATAATACTTACAAATAAATATAACCTTAACTAAGAAAATAATAGAAAACTTGTTACACATAAAGGGATTAATAGTTAAGAATAGAAACTTAACTTATAATGGAAAAGAAAAGAATAGAAGAGTTAATATAGAAGAAAACTATGCTATATAGTTTTTCATCCTAATCTATCTGTTTTTGGATAGAAAAATTTGGCAAGAAAAAATATTTAAGTTTTTCGTTTATTTCTTTGTTTTTTCGTTCATTAAAAAACTCGGTAACAAAAGAATTGGACTTGTGTGTTTCAGTCCATAAAAAGAAATTAAGTTTTTAGTCAATTTCTTTGTTTTTTCATTAGTTAAAATACTCAATAACAAAAGAATTGGATAGAAAATATAAGTTTTTCATTATTTTAAAATTCAGTTGAATAAAAAACTTATTTTTTCATTTTTTTTTTCTTTTCCGTCCATTTCAGTTACTGAGTTTTAAAATGAACGAAAAAAAAGAGAAATGAACATAAAACTTATCAATTACTCTGTTGTTGAGTTTTTTAATGAACAATAAAACAAATGAATAGAAAACTCGATCATTTTTCTTGTCAAACTTTTTCGTCCAAAAATAAATTAATTTGAAAGAAAAGCTAAATAACATGAGATCATATTTTATTATATCATTTAGTTTAACTTAAGTTTTCTTTTCTTTTTAAATTTTTTTATAAACTCAATAACAACATAAAAAATTACTAATTTTTTATTTTTTATTTTTTATTTTCTATTATAAATTAAAATGTAACCAAACCAATTTATGCGTCTTTTATTAGGGTTAGCTGTTTTACCTCTGAACTTAAGTTTTCAGAGAGAGAAAGCTAGTGGGAGAAAGTGAAAGGGCTCTGCTCTAACTCACCGGATATTATCAGATTTGGATTTTGCGAATTTGAGAGAGATTAGGACGACACTGCAATTTTAGGGTTTTCATCCCTTCAGCAACGTAAAGGTCCGATTTTTTTCAAAAATTATTTTCAAATCCTTTTGATAGCTTGTATCAGAGCTATTAAGTTTCTAGAAGTTTGTTTGGCTGTTGGGTATGGGTATTCACTATTCTCTGTCAGTATTTCGGTGGTGCAATGAGAATTGGTGTTAAACTGAGTTAATATTTGTTATGACTATGGTTGTATATTTTTTTTAATTGTATTATATTCTTTTGTGTATTAATGATATTGTTTCTGTGGTATCTCATATCTGTTTCTGTTCCTGTTCCTGTTCCTGTTCTTGCTTTAAGTGGAGTACTATCAGTTAATGATACCTGCTGAGAAGTTGGCTCTGTGTTGTTCTCTTGGTAGCTCCTTAATAAAAATAAATAAGCATAATACTCCCTCTCTCCCAGTTTAATAGTCGCCATGACTACTGAGATTAGTATAAGGTTGTATAGAGTTACTGAGATTAGTGTAAAGGTTGTATTGAGTTCCAATGAAATTAAGCTTTATTGGACATCAAAGCGAAGTTCTCTTTTTTTCATGCACAATGTCGAATGGTAATGGTAGCTTAGGTTAAGAACTAAGCCAGCAAAGTTTTTGGGACATCTAAAAGGGTAAAGGAGACAACAAATTGGGTTGGATGGAGTCAATAAACAATTAGGTAACTTATCAAAACATAACAAACATATAATTAGGTAACAAGTCCACAACTAGGGGTTTGCTACAAAAATTCATTTCTTCGTTTTCTATTGGTGTATATATCTTTCTGTCTACACACACTGTAGTAGGGTCACTACTATTTTTTTTTCTTTCTCAGTTTTCTGTTATTGCTTTTCAGGATTTCAAATCTTAGTCCTTTTATTTGTGGAATCAAATGTAGGAGCTCTTGTTTTGTATGGAATTATGATATTATTCTTCAGAGACTGTGCCAGTGCTTGTGTCCTCTCTGATAAAGCAGTTGAAGAAAAATTTCTGCATGTGAGAGGCTAAGATGGCATCTAATTATATATCAAAACTGAGAAGTGCATTCTGTCAGGGAATTGAGAGATCATTTGTTAGGCCAGAACAAAGACTCCATGGCTCTGTGGATGTTCTAGTTGGCCAAGGGAAACTGTTGTTTGGCAACTCTAGGCTGTTCCATTCTGTACCAAGAGCATCATCAACTAACTTGAATGTCTTTTTACAGCCTGGTACTCTTGTTGCCGCTCAGTCAAACTTGCATTTAGTTAATCGGAGGAAAAATATTTCAGTTGTCGGAGTACTTTCTCGTACATTTTCTATTCCATCTGTGTCCGGACCCTCATTTCAGGTCTGTGGGTACCACGTTGATCGCCTGCTATCTGAGTCTGGTCATTTTTCTCTGCGGAAGGCACCTATGGCTATAAGTGGTTGCAGAGCTTTGCTTGGTAACCGTTCAGTACATAATGTAACTTCCAGGCGTGAGCATCTTGTAGGGCCAATAAGTGGTTCTATTACTGCTTGCAGCAATATAAGTCTCGACTATTGCAGAAAAGCCAGCATGAGTTTTAGAAATAAAGAACAACCGAACAATTATTTGCTCTATGGGTACTTCATATATCATGTTGCGAGGAGGAGTGGCAACTCCAATCCGGCCTTGGGGTTCGGAATGAGGAGTTTCCACATCTCAGCACCTGCTTGTTTCTCTGCTGGTACTCCTTCTGATGCGTCCTTTGACAACCCTATTCATGAGGAACAGGTTGCAAGTTCTGCTGATTCTTCTGAACGGTATGCTTTTGTCTTTTTTAATGTGATGTTCTTGCTTGAATTCTTTAAGATAACTAAATTGTCAATATTGTTGAATTCACTACTGCAGTGCCCATTCAAATGCTACTCAAGTGTGACTCATGTTTAATGGATGTGTCTTGGCATTTATATTCTACTGAGGGCTAGTCATATAATTGGGATATAAAACAAGTAAAAAGAAATAATAGTGGAGTTAAAATAATTCACAGGAAATGCCTACCATACCAACATGTGATACTTCCATAAATTCTTTGGAGGATTTGTTTACATAAATCATATCATTACTTGTATTGACTGCAGGAGCATCCTAGCAGGCAGATTGTTGAAGCTAAATTCAGGATCTTGTTACCTTCCCCATCCTGATAAAGAAGAAACTGGTGGGGAGGATGCTCACTTTATCTGTTTGGATGAACAAGCAATTGGTGTGGCAGATGGTGTTGGTGGCTGGGCTGATCTTGGTGTTAATGCAGGCCTTTATGCTAGAGAACTAATGTCAAATTCAGTTAATGCAATTCAAGATGAACCTAAGGGTTCTGTTGACCCGTTCCGGGTTCTGGAGAAAGCTTATTCGAGCACGAAGGCCAGAGGGTCCTCAACTGCTTGCATCATTGCACTCACTGAGCAGGTAAACTATTTCCAGTCTACTTGTACCTGCCTCTTTTAATAGTGCTTCGTTGCTTATATTGTTCTGGCCTATTAATAACATTCCGTTTAGGTGTATCAAAAGATAAAAGGCAGTAATAATATAATATCAACTTCATCAGACATTCGCTTGACAATGGCTGTTTGTATTTGCTTTTTTATATTTTTGGTAAGGTCTGTTTATATTGTCAAGCGAATGTATACCAATGACTTTTCCTGGTTTGAAGGAACCACTGTCCTTCTAATTTGTCTCTTTATTCATTATTCAAATCGTTGATATTTGCCAGTGAAATATTTTGTCCCTTTTTTCAAGCATTTGCAATGAAATTTTTAGTTTCTCCCAGTAGAATTGGATTCAATGAACGTTTTCTATGCAGGGTCTTCATGCCATTAATTTAGGTGATAGTGGGTTTATGGTGGTCAGAGATGGACACACCATTTTCAGATCCCCTGCACAACAGCATGATTTCAATTTTACGTATCAATTGGAGAACGGTAGCAATAGTGACTTGCCTAGCTCTGGTGAGGTAAGTTGATGTCATCTCTTGTGCTCTCTTGTTCAACATTTAATAGAGCTGCACATAAAACAGTTCCTGTTTTAAGCATTTACACATTTTGACTAGATAGATTGGGTACATGTGGTGCACAGGTGTTTACAGTTCCTGTCGCTTCTGGGGATGTTATAATTGCTGGGAGTGATGGTCTTTTTGACAATTTGTACAACAATGATATTACCGCTGTGGTGGTTCATGCCATGAGAACTGGCTTTGGGCCTCAGGTGACAGCTCAGAAGATAGCGGCATTGGCACGCCAACGAGCGCTGGATAAAAACCGGCAGTCACCTTTCTCATCCGCGGCCCAAGAAGCTGGATTCCGATATTATGGTGGAAAGCTTGACGACATCACTGTTGTTGTTTCATATATTACCAGGTCGGCTGTTGCATAACCACCCCATCTCTCAGGCGCACACAGGGAGAGTCTGTCCACTTTCTGATGTTGATCTTCTATAAAAATTTCTGAGCTCTCTTCTTCATTTTGTTTTTGTTTACTCATTTAATTGTGTTGTAGGTTAAAAATATGGCTTGAGGTTGTAATTAACGATTACTTATTAATACGAATATGAATCTGCTTTAAAAGTGAACCTTCTTGTTGTTTTAGAGCGAAAGAAATTTAATAAATTAATTTATCCAAAATAATTATTTAAAAATTCTTAAATAAAAATTACACAAGTTTATATAGAAATAAATCACAGGTAAGAAGTTAATTGTATGATTTATGCTCTTGTTGCTATCGTGTTTTAGCTCAATATGTGAAGCTGATGTGTCAAAGTAGCACGAAATGATTTTCTTAAATCAGCTAGAACAATAATAATTATTACAATTGTAAAATCATCTCCTTTATGAAATAAGATAACTAATTTGTTTACAAAAAAAAACATTAATTGCCATTGACGGAAATACTACTAGGCGGTAGAGTGACAAATACATATTCTCCTAAATACTCTTTGGATGAGAGCAGATTCCCTGTTTCCAAATTTTATGTTCATCTTAGAATATTCGCAACAGTTTTTTTATCTCTATTCCTACTCTGTAGTGTTATTGGGTCATTCTATAAGATAGGGATTCAATTTTTTCACTATATACCCAACAGGTTCCTTATATTGATTCCTTAAATATTAAATTTTGAAATTTAAAATTTGAAAGTTCCAACAGTCAAATCATGTTTTGAACGTTGTAACTATTTTTTTATTTAAAAGTAATTGTTGTTTGAATTTAAAAATTGCAATTATTTTAATTTAAAAATAAATATTGCTAGAAATCAAAATGTGCAACGATCATTATGTATTTATGAGAACTAAAACAATATTATTTTAATTATAAAATAATAAAATTTATAATTAGTAGTAATATTTTTTACAAAAATGATCAAGATCAAAATTTGACTGATTTTTAATTTTTTTATAGTTCTCTTTCTTCTCTAAATCCTCTGTTTAAAAAATAAAAATGAGTGAATTTGATAGGCATGCATACCCAAATCAGCAATTAAGTGAGATAAAGATCCTTTAACCAATATAAAATCGCAATAAATATGGTGTGAATGTCATTTTACATAAATAGAGAACGCTCTTTTGATTCCCTCACCTTGAGGAGTCAAATCATATATAAGAATTAAAATAGAGAATTATATAAGGATAAGGAAACTGTTGGATATTGATTTATTGATATATTCTTCAAATCTGGGATAAAAAGTCTATTGGAGAATTTATTGTGAATGCTCTTATGTTCCCTCATTTAAATTTTGATACATGTCCTTTTATTTTATTTTAGAATTAATTAGTATTAAGTAAGAAATTAAGTGTCAAAATTTAAGTAGAAATATATAAGAGAACAGAAAAATTGAGAATAGAGAATCTGATCTCTCTTTGTATCGCAATACAATTTCACAAACTGAAATCTTATAGCTAGCTAGATAAAGCTTCATAATCATTTGTATATTTAGATTTTAGATCTCAAAAACAATATATAATGTTATGCATTAACTCTAGAATGTTGGATAAAAAACAAAATTAATATCCTAATAGTGGAGTAATAGTTTTACATAGTCAACCATTGTATTTGTAAACTGTAATTGCAATTGTAGCTAGCAAGTCAAAGTTAAATATATTGTCACGTATATTTTTGATATTTTTATATAATAAAATATTCTTTCCGTTTCATGATAAAAGTCTTTATTACTATTTTGGATAGTCTCATATTAAATGTCCACTTTCTTTTAATAACCAAATTTTTACATATTTTTTTTTATTATGTCTGTAACATTAAATATCTCATATTTTTCTTATTATAATTCTCTCTCTCCATATTTAATAAGTATGAAGAGAGAATATTTTGAATTGAATAGCTAAAAAGTCATTCTCTCACCTACATTAAAAATAATTAATGACATATTATTATGAGTAATTTTATCATATTATTTGTGACGCCCCTAAAATAGGTATACATCACCTATTTTGAGTCGCCAAATACAAGGTATAGAATACAAATATAATCTTTAATATACAACAAGAAAGCTGTGAGTTTTAATATAAATATTGTCTTCTAGACAATATCCACTCTCAGAATAAGTCCTCATTACATTTATTGTCACACTATTTAATAAAATAGTGAGGAGTACTAATACTATCATCTGGACCGCCACTCCGCTCCCCAGACTAGTCCCCGCCACGCTTTTCATTTCTCAAGAGAACAATGAAAGAAAGGGTGAGCTCAACTAGCCCAAGAAAAATATTATGACTAAGATAATGCGAATAAATTATCATTAGTCTTTAACAATGTTAAACCGATAAAATACAATAGACATTAAGTTTAATCATAGCGTGAACATGCAATCCATTAAAAGAGTCAAGAGAGAATAAAATCTACTATCTTTTATGATTTAAAAGGTTTTCATCACTTTTATCAATCGAGACTCAAAGTTAATAAATAATCCACATCATCCCCGTGCACTACTACCAATGATATTCATTAAGATCACAACCACAAATTATCCATGCACTACGGCCAAGAATATTTGTGTATTCATCAATGGTCATGATCATGCCAACAACTCGCCCATCAATGCACCTTTGCGCACAATGAGGATTTTTACCATATCATTTGTAACATTACTACCATGATTACACCGAATAATCCTCGGTCATAATCATACCAAGTCCATCTATGCACTACAAAGCCATGTATTTGACTTTCAACAAAATATAAATATGAGGATGATGACAATGATATAAGAATTCAATAAAACAAGTTCAAGAATTAATTTATTCAGGAACTAATAACATCCAAATTGTCAACATGATACTTCTTTGTAGAGTAAAATTTAAGAATGCTCAGAAGAATATTTCCACGAAAAGATACTGGATGAAGCGCAAATATCAAGGATATTCCACCAATTTCATGGAGTATAGAAGTCAAAACTTTAACCAACTAAGTATAATAAAGAATGGAATAACAAAAGAAATCACCATGCATGCGGTGCAGATGATGAGTTATTCCAACAGTAATAATAAATAATCGGAATCAGTCAAAGGTAATACGCACCGACAGTGATATTCCAAAATGTAATAATAAAGAATGAAATAACAACATAAATCACCATGCATGCGGTACTTGCATGATGCATGTGTTATTCCAATGTAATAATAAATAACGGAATTGTCCCCACAGAACGCATGCATGATGTAATATTCCAATGTAATAATAAAGAATGGAATAACAATGTAAATCACCAAGTATAGGGTAGATCACAGATACGTCATTATTATTCAAATGTAATAATAAAGAATGGAATAATGTAAGTTCTCTTCATGAATATGAAAAAAATAATACCCCTTACCTTATAAAGAAGAGTAATTCTCACGGTAGGGCGGGGATATACTTGAAGAAACTTGCACTACGCTCAAAATTTTCTTAAACACTATTCTCTCTACAGTTTCTCTCTCTAGAGTTTCAGTGAATTCGTAAGAAATATTGAAGGAATAAGCTTCTATTTATAGAAGAATAGACTGAATAGTAACCAATCCATGAACGGTCCATATCGATTTACTTTAAACGGACGGTCCAAATTGGTTTACAATAAAATATAATATATTCTATTTATAATCTAATAAAACGAATAACTTTTAAAAAGATTTTACTATGCAAATACTATGCAGGCACTATGCAAATACTATGCATAAAAAATATAATATACTCTAATTATTGTCTAATAAAACGAATAACTTTATAAAAGTATTCTGTTTTATATAAAAAGATTTTACTATTAGCCTAATAAAACGAATAACTTTATAAAAGTATTCTGTTTTATATAAAAAGCTTTTCTGTTTTATTACATTAATAATACTAATAAAACAAAACTCATATATATATATATATAACAATCGACAATAATTGAATCCAATAACGTGAGATACTATGCAACAACTACTGTAGCAATAATTGAACAAAACTGAGTGACTTCTCACGTAAGCATCAATAATCAATACCGTGTACTACTATGCAACCACGCGTATTACTGTACTTTTACTACCGGGTAGTTCAACAGTTTTAACGGTAAAACTTCCGCCGTTATTTTCATAAATATATTTTTGTCGTTTTCTCATTCCGACAATAATTCCGTTGTGGGGTCCACCAATGATTGCGCCGTTGTACGAATATTCTCTGCTAAAACGAATATTCCCCGACCAATCGAATATTATATAACAACTTGTGTACTTTGCAAAATTATAAATACTACCGACAATTGTAACATTATCTCAAATTCACACCATAATATAAAAAAAAATATTTCGAGAAAATTAAATCTTTATTCGTAAAATTTGGGATTTTACAATCTCCCCTCCTTATGAAATTTCGCCCTCGAAATTTACGTACGTACCTGGTATGCCGAACAGATGAGGACACTTCGTCCGATTCTAACTCTTGAGATATAACCTTTGAGTGTTGAATACATTCCAGGATTTTAACAAGTACATCTTCATACGTTAAATTATCCGCTATCTCGTCCGGTTCTAAATCAATAATGTGTTTCGGGTCGTCCACATATTTACGTAACATTGATACATTTAAAACGTTATGAATACGCGACATACTTGGCGGTAAAGCAAGTCTATAGGCTACAGTCCCTACTCGATCGAGGATTAAAAAAATGGGCCAATGAATCGAGGATTGAGCTTTCCTCTCTTTCCAAATCTCGTAACTCCTTTCCATGGAGCAACACGTAACAACACATGATCTCCAATATCGAATTCCACGTCCTTTCGATGAAGATCAGCATAACTCTTTTGTCGGTCTCGTGAGGTTTTTATACATTGTCGGATTGTTTGAATCTTTTCCGTAGTCATACGTACCAACTCCGATCCCAACAACGTTGCTTCACCTACCTCATCCCAGCATACTGGAGAACGACACTTTCTTCCATTCAACGTTTCGAATGGAGCCATGCTAATGCTTGCTTGATAACTGTTGTTGTAGGAAAACTCCACCAATGGTAAGAATTTATCCCAACTTCCCTTGAAGTCAAGGACACAGAGTCTTAATAAATTTTCAAGAGTTTGAATAGTCATCTCTGATTGTCCGTCCCTTTGAGGATGATATGCCGAACTAAATCGTAAATCCGTGCCCATAGCTTTTTGCAAACTAACCCAAAATCGTGAAGTAAATCTTGGGTCTCGATCAAAACTATGGATAATGGCATACCATGTAATCTTACAACCTCGTTTATGTACATACGAGCAAGACGTTCAAGTGTATAAGTTTCTCGTATAGGTAAGAAATGAGCAGACTTGGTCAATCTATCAACTATGACCCAAATTGCATCTATACCCTGAGAAACCTTGGGAAGATCAGTAACGAAATCCATGGTAATGTGCTCCCACTTCCATTTTGGAATTTCAAGTGGTTGCAATGGACCTTTTGGTACTTGATGTCTCACCGACTCTTTCGTTGACACGTTAGACACCTTTAGATAAACAAATATATCTCTCTCTTCATATTGCCCCACCAAAATATATGTTGAAGATCATGATACATTTTAGTACTCCCAAGATGGATTGCAAATGGTGTGTTGTGCGCCTCCATCATGATTTTTTACTTTAACTCAGGGTCGTTAGGAACACAAAGTCTAGAGTTGACTCGAAGTATTCCTTCTTCATCGATTCTTACTTCTGGCATAGCACCTTCTTGTACTTTCTTCCTCATATGCATCAGCTCCAGGTCTGTAGCTTGAGCAACTTTAACTTTATAGATTAAAGTTGTGACGCCCCCAAAATAGGTATACAACACCCATTCTGAGTCGCCAAATACATGGTACAGAAAGCAAACTACAACTTCAATAATACAATTGTCGTGCAAAATACGACAAAACATACTGTGAGTTTAAATACAAATATTGTCTTCTAGACAATATTCACACTCAAATAAGTCCTCATTACAATTATTCAAACACTATTTTACAGAAATAGTGAGGACTGCTAAAAGATCTTTCTAGAACCATCACTCCATACCCCGACTAAATCCTGCTATGTTCTCACCTCCTGAGAAGAAAAATGGAACAAAAAGGAAAAGGGTGAGCTCAACTAGCCCAGTAAAGAATATTATAACTAAGATAATATACAACAAATTATCGTTAGTCCTCAACAGGGAAAAATCTGATAGAATATAATAGACAACAAGTTTTAGATCAATATTCTGCAGCGGAAACAACAATCCATTAGAAGAGTCAAGTAGAGAATGAGTTCTACTATCTTCTGAGATTTAAAAGTCCATCATCAATATTTTATTCCTGTAACAACAATCAATATACATCTTTAATCAAATATTCATTTTGCACTACAGGCCAAAGATATTCATTTGTATCACCAGCTTGGTCATGTTTCATCTCAACACTGCTCATCTTCAGACTACGGGCCAAAGATATTCATCGGTTAATATATCATTCATCTTTGCACTACAAAAGCCAAATATATTCAATAATATCATCATTAAGGACTGAGGATGATGAAAAACATTTTAGAGAACGAATTCAGTGAGACAGAAGGACAAATATTAGGGATTCTTGTTACAGTTTATCCAATATCACTAATACTTCATAATAACAAATTTTGAAGCAGAATTCAAAAATAACGATCAAAACATGGATACAATCAAAGATAGTAGCCAAAA
The DNA here is from genome assembly GCA_020205605.1 of Panax ginseng. NCBI lineage: Eukaryota > Viridiplantae > Streptophyta > Magnoliopsida > Apiales > Araliaceae > Panax > Panax ginseng. Next base: position 94,965,132 of record CM035144.1, on the reverse strand, counting down.
TAGACATCTTGGACAAAAAAGGAAAATTTTTATTTTTCGGTGAATAGTGTCGTATTCGTGAATAAAGTCCGATACGTGAATAGTAATCCCGACACCAAAAATTCTAAATTTGATTAAAAGTTCACCAATATTTCTAAGATAATGATATTGAAGAAAATAATATCATTTAAGAAGAAAATAAAGCATCCCTTACCTCAAAATAATAAGATTGCGCTCTAAATATCGAATGTATTGCCGAAGAAAACTTGCACTGAATAGCAACTCTCAAAGTATCTAAATACTCACAAAAATACGCTCAAAAATATAAAGAGAAAGAAAACTTGTTTCCGGTGTGATTTTCAATTATAACCTAAGCGCCTATTTATAGGAAAATACTAGAATATCATAGGAGACTAAAATAATAAAATAATATTATTCTTATTTTCTTTACGCATGCCAAGACCAAGACTTGTCAAGGCATGCCAATTCTGAAATTCCCAGTAGCCCACATGCATTCAACACCAACCAAAGTGGGTCCCACCCAATTAAAAATTTATTTTATTTTTTGAAACTTCAGTAATTCATAGAAAATAGTTCATTTATCAAAAAATAAGGATTTTATGTCCATTCCGCATGAAATTGAATTCTCTACAACTTTGTAGCTTTAAGTTTTTCAAAATTCTAAACAGAAAATATCTGAAATCCACAAACGGATGATTTTCAACACCGTTTCAACACCTTTCAAAATTTATAATAAATCATGCGTTAATTTTTAACGGTTCATAATTTGTGGACATATACTCAACTCATATATGTATAACATATCCAAAAATCACAACGATCGGATTAAAATTATAACTCACGCAATAAAGCTTTAAGAACACCGATTTGAGTTTTTAATACCTCCAATCCGACAAAATACTGATAAAACACCTCAACATTAATTCCTTCATTTATAACCACATAAATAAATTCATCATTTATATCCGCATCAAATAAATATTTCTTTATTATATAAATCAATAATTAATTATTCACAAATAATATTACAGAATCACAATAATGGCAACCAGTAGTTCCCGTAAAAAAAGGGCTTTTCAATAAGGATTTCTCATCGCCGCCGCAATTTAGGTGACCAAACCTCTCCTCGATGTAACTTTTTAGACATTGCCAATAATGCTATCTAATAATATTATTCAAATAATATGAATTATTGATCTGATAATGGGAAATACTGTGCAGTGACAATTATTGAAACAACAATAATATAAAATATCAACGCAACAATTATTGAATCAATAAAATAAATTATTGAACAGTAACCACTGTAACAATTATTGAATAGTGCCTTCTTACGTAAGAATTAATAATTCAACAATATTGTGCAATACCGTGTGCTACTGTGCAACCACACATATTATTGTATTTTAACCACCAGGTAATCCAACAGTGTTAACGGTAATAATTACGCTGTTATTTATAAAAACTCATACTTTGTCGTTTTCTTCATCCGATAGTTATTCTGATATGAACCCCACGAATGGCTGCGCCGTCGTACGAATATTCCCCGACAAAAAGAATATTCCACGACCAAAAGAATATTCCTCGAAAAAAATGAATATTTTATAACCACTTGCTTATTTTGTAAAATTTGCACATTTCACCTATAACCAAAGCATTATATCAATTTAATTTAGAATAATGAATATAGAAAATTCAATTTTATTTATAATAAGTTGGGGTCTTACAACCTCCCCTCCTTATAAAATTTCGTCCCTCAAATTCGACGACGTACTCGGTGTTTTCGAATGGTGAGGGTACCTCGTTTTCATTTCCGATTCCAACTCTCAGGTCATTTCCTCAATAGCATGGTTCCTCCACAAAACCTTAACTTGTGGTATAACCTTGGTGCGTAGGACATGCTCTTTCCTATCCAAGATCTTAACAGGTACCTCCTCGTACGTTAAATCTTCGGGTATCTCGTCTGATTCTAACACAATAATGTGGTTCGGGTCTTTCACATATTTACGAAGCATAGATATGTGGAAAACATTGTGAACACGAGACATACTTGGAAGTAACGCGAGTCTATAGGCCACATTTTCTATTCAGTTAAGAATCTCAAATGGACCAACAAACATTGGATTGAGCTTTCCTCTCTTTCCAAATCTTGTAACTCCCTTCCATGGAGAAATACGTAATAATACATGATCCCCAATATTAAATTCCACGTCCTTTCGATGAAGATCAGCATAACTCTTTTGTCGATGTTGTGAGGTTTGAATACGTTGTCGAATCATTTGGATCTTTTCTGTAGTCATGCGTACTAATTCTGGTCCCAACAACGTTGCTTCTCCCACCTCGTCCCAGCATACTGGAGAATGACACTTTCGTCCATACAACACCTAGAACGGAGCCATGCCCATACTTGCTTGATAACTGTTGTTGTAGGAGAATTCCACCAGTGACAAGTACTTATCCCAACTTCCTTTGAAATCTAGGACATAGAGTCTTAATAGATATTCAGGGGTTTGAATAGTCCTTTCCGATTGCCCGTCCATTTGAGGATGGTATCTTTGAATCCCAATCAGAACTCCGCGTCCATAGCTTTTCAGAGGGCTAACCCAAAATCTTGAAGTGAATCTTGGGTCACAATCCAAAACTATGGATACTGGCATGCCATACAATCTCACAATCTCATTCATGTACATACGAGCAAGACATTCAAGGGAATAAGTCTCACGTATAGGCAAGAAATGAGCAGACTTGGTTAACCCAAATCGCATCTATGCCTTGAGAAACCTTGGGAAGACCCGTAATGAAATCTATAGTAATGTGTTCCCACTTCCATTCTGGAATCTCAAGTGGTTGCAATGGACCTTTTGGTACTTGATGCTCCGCCTTTACACGTTGACAAGTTAAACACCTTGAGATAAACTTCGCGATCTCTCTCTTCATATTGTTCCACCAAAATGTATGTCGAATATCATGATACATTTTGGTACTCCCAGGATGGATTGCAAACGGGTTGTTGTGTGCCTCCATCATGATTCTATGCTTCAAGTCAGAATCGTTAGCAACAAAAAGTCTAGAGTTGAATCGAAGTATTCTTTCTTCATCGATTTTTGCTTCTGGAATAGCACCTTCTTGCACCTTCTTGCACTTTTTTCTTCATACGCATCAGCCCCAGGTCCGTAGGTTGAGCAGCTTTAACTTTATCGATTAAAGTTGGTTCTACTCATATATTCGCCATCATCACGTGGGTCCCTGGAGTCTTTAATTCTATCTCCATCCTTTGCAAGTCATACAAAATGGGCCTTTGCGTTGACAATATCGCACTCATACTCACATATGATCTTCTACTCAATGCGCTTACTACTACGTCGCTTTTTCCGGATGATATTGAATAGTGTGGTCGTAATCTTTCAATGCCTCAAGCCAACGTCGTTGCCGCATGTTGAGTTCTTTTTGGTTGAAGAAATATTTGAGGCTTTTATGGTCCGTATAAATCTCAACTTTCTCCCCATATAGGTAGTGTCTCCAAATTTTCAACGCGAATACGACTGCTGCCAACTCCAGATCATGAGTAGGATAATTCCTCTCATATTCTTTGAGTTATCGCGAGGAATAGGCTATGACTTTCCCATGTTGTATGAGAACACATCTTAACCCTTTGCCTGAAGCATCGCTGTAGATAACAAATCCATCCGAACCAGATGGTATTGCGAGCAATGTGCATGCGGAAATGAGTCTCCTCTTGAGCTCTTGGAAACTCTTCTCGCATTCCTCACTCCATATGAATTTTGTATCTTTCCGAGTCACCGAAGTTAGCTGAGTAGCGATTCGAGAAAATCCTTCCACGAATCTCCGATAATAACCAAATTAAGCCCGAGAAAAGTCACAGATTTTGATCACCGACTTTTGCTGCTCTAACTTTGTATTGCTTCAATCTTGGCACGTCAACAGATACTCCATGTTTTGACACCACGTGCCCAAGGAATGCTACTTCCTCGCCGAACTCGCATTTCTTCACTTGGCATAAAGCTTGTTTTCACGAAGCCTTTCAAGTATCGACTTCAAATGGTGCTCATGATCTTCACGGCTTTTGGAATAGATGAGGATGTCATCAATAAAGACAACAACAAACCCATCTAAATATTCCTTGAATACTCGGTTCATCATATCCATGAAAGCGGCGGGAGCATTAGTCAATCCAAAAGACATGACTAAGAATTCATAATGCTCGTCTCGAAGTTTTGAAGGCGCCTTTGGAATATCCTCGCTTTTAATCTTCACCGATGGTATCCGAATCGAAGGTCGATCTTTGAGAAAATCAGTGCTCCTTATAATCGGTTAAACAGTCATCAATGCGAGGTAAGCGGATACCTATTCTTGATGGTGACATGGTTTAATTCTCTAGTAGTCAATACAAAGTCGCATACTTTCGCCTTTCTTCTTTACTTAATAAAACAGAGCACCCCAAGGAGATGTACTAGGACGAATGAAGTTCGATGTCTAATAATTCCTAGTTTGGACTTTTAACTCACGAAGTTCAATAGGAGCCATTCGATATGGGGTTTTAGAAATGGGCTTTGTACCCGGTTCAAGGTCAATAAAGAATTTAACATCACGTTCTGGGGGTAGATCGGAAAGTTCTTTAGGAAATACATCAGGAAATTCTCTAACAACAGAAATATTATTCAAATCTGACTTGTCTTTATTCAAATCCATAATATGGGCTAAGAAAGCTTGACATCCGTTTTTCAATAAACGAATAACTTTGTGACTTGATATGACGTTGGATCGATTTTAGTGGTTTAGTTGTTTGAATTAGTATGACAGTCAAGTTTAGGAATATGAAAACTAACAACCTTACGAAAACAATCAATTTTGGCATGATGAGTGGTTAACCAATCAATTCCTAAAATCACATCAAAAGCAAGTATCTTTAAAGAGATAAGATCATCAGGTAATGTGATAGTGCCAACTTGGATTAAACAAGATTTATAAACTGTAGATGTAACGAAGGTTTCACCCAACAGAGTTTCAACAGATAATTCAAAGTCCAATTTCTCCGGAGTTAAGTTTAAACGTTGAGCACAAGAAGGAGAGATAAAAGAATGGGTAGAACCGGTATCTAGTAAGTTATAAACTTCGCAAGAGTTCAAGATTAGCTTACCCGTGATCACCTCGTTTGGGTTCCTCACGTTTTGGCCACTCACGACAAACGCCTTTCGAGAACCGGCCGATTTCGACTTATTCGGCAAAATTTCCCTTGAGTCACCATCCCCATGAACTTGGTTTTGCTATAGTATAATCTCGAGAGATATGTCCTTCCTTTCCACAATTATAACATACCTTGGATTGTTGTGGGCGCTTTGAATGATATGTCCCTCTTTCCGCATTTGTAACATCTAACCTGGCGTTCGCTCTCCTCCCTAGAATTGGTTATTGGTCTTTGTGTTCATTTGTTGATGTCTTCCGTCATTATTGAATCTCCTCTTTTTGAAATTTCCACTTGACTCACCTCTCCTATTATCATGGCCACGATTACCACCCGAGTGGTTACCGCCTTTGTCCGTATTTTTCCCTTCTCATTGGTTATCATCGCTCTGATGACTTCTGTCACCGGTATGACCCTGGTTGTGGTCCCTCGGTTGATTATACTCATTATCTCTCTCTAATAATTGAGCCCTATTGACAACATCTGAATACAGAGAAAATTTATGAGAGATAAGGTATTGACGAATCTCGGGTTTTAGACCTCTCAGAAACATCTGTGTCATACGTTCCTCATTCTCCACCAAATGAGGTGCAAACCTGGATAACTTTGCGAACTTTGCCTCGTACTGAGACACCGTCATGTTGTTCTGTTCCAGTCTAATAAACTCTACCTCCTTCATATGACGAATACTTTCAGGAAAGTACTTGTCATTGAAAAGTTTCTGAAATCTTTCCCAAGACATGTTGAGTGCAGCTGGCTAGGTACGCTTCACCACGGAACATAAAGGTGGTGAATTGAACCTTCTGTTCCTCCGTGCATCCCAAGACATCGAATATCTTGGTGATTTTCTTGACCCATGTTTCCGCATTAATCGGATCGGGCTTTCCCAAAAATCTGGTGGTCCCAACTCCTCGAATCGCTTGGGTGAGGATGACCTCGTGTTCTTTATCACTTCCACCTCAGTATTTTGTACACGAGTCTCCCTCATTCGATTTTGCATGAACCAAAAAAAGCTCCTAAACATTCCATCATTCATCGTTTGCTCGGTGAGCGTTGTTTACGGGAGGAATATTGCCTTCCTCACAGCACGTTCTCCGGTTTGTGACTAAAGGTTGTTCCACGCCTCATACACTCCATTGTTAACATTCTCAAGAACCATTCTTAAATATCGCCATAAAACAAGGGTTAATTAAACAAATTAACATATCACATAATATCTCTATATTATGACCGACCAACAAATAAGCTTAGATAGACACACTAGCGAAGGATTTACTCATCTCTCCTCCTAGTTCTATTCTATTCCTCCGATCTCCGCCAGAGACCATATCCCTAAGCTTTGATACCAACCGTGACGCCCCCAAAATAGGTATACAACACCCATTCTCGAGTCGCCAAATACATGGTACGTAAAGCAAACTACAACTTCAATAATACAATTATCGTAAAAAATACGACAACACATATAATGAGTTTAAATACAAATATTGTCTTCTAGACAATATCCACACTCAAATAAGTCCTCATTATAATTATTCAAACACTATTTTACGATATAGTGAGAATTTGCTAAAACATCTTTCTAGAACCATCACTCCATTTTCCGACTAGATCCTCATATGTTCTCACCTCCTGAGAAGAAAAATGGAACAAAAAGGAAAAGAGTGAGCTCAACTAGCCCAGTAAAGAATATTATGACTAAGATAATATACAACAAATTATCGTTAGTCCTCAACAGGGAAAAATCTGATAAAATATAATAGACAACAAGTTTTAGATCAATATTCTGTAGCGAATACAACAATCCATTAGAATAGTCAAGTGGAGAATGAGTTCTACTATCTTCTAAGATTTAAAAGTCCATCATCAATATTTTATCCTTGTAACAACAATCAATATACATCTTTAATCGAATATTCATCTTTGCACTACAGGCCAAAGATATTCATTTGTATCACCAGTTGGTCATGTTCATCTCAACACCTGTTCATCTTTGAACTACGGGCCAAAGATATTCATCAGTTAATATATCATTCATCTTTGCACTACAGGCCAAAGATATTCAATAATATCATCATTAAGGACTGAGGATGATGAAAAACATTTTAGAGAACGAATTCAGTGAGACAGAATGACAAATATTAGGGATTCGTGTTACAGTTTATCCAAGATCACTAATACTTCATAATAACAAATTTTGAAGCAGAATTCAAAAATAACGATCAAAACATGGATACAATCAAAGATAGTAGTCAAAATAGACATCTTAGATAAAAAAGAAAATTTTTATTTTTCTATGAATAGTCTTGCTGCTTAAATGAATAGTCTTGTATATCGTGAATAAAGGTCAGATACGTGAATAAGAACCCCGACGAAAAAGTTCTAAATTTGATTAAAAATTTCACCAATATTTCTAAAGATAATGATATTGAAGAAAATAATATCATTTAAGAAGAAAATAAAGATCCCTTACCTCAAAATAATAAGTATTGCTCTAATATCGAATGTATTGTCAAGAAAACTTGCACCTAATAAAGAACTCTCAAAGTATCTAAATACTCACAAAAATATGCTCGACAATATAGAGAGAAAGAAAACTTGTTTCTGGTGTGATTTTCAATTCTAACCTAAGAGCCTATTTATAGGAAAATACTAGAACGCTATAGAAGACTAAAATAATAAAATAATATTATTATTATTTTCTTTACACATTCCAAGACCAAGACTTTTCAAGGCATGCCAATTCTGAAATTCCCAGTAGCCCACATGCATTCAACACCAACCAAAGTGGGTCCCACCCAATTAAAAATTTATTTTATTTTTCGAAACTTCAGTAATTCATAGAAAATAGCCCGTTTATCAGAAAAATACGAATTTTATGTCCATTCCGCATGAAATCGAATTCTCTACAACTTTATAGCTTTGAGTTTTTCAAAATTCCAAACAGAAAATATCTGAAATCCATAAACAGATGATTTTTAACACCATTTCAACACCTTTCAAAATTCATAACAAATCATGCGTTAATTTTCAACGGTTCAAAATTTGTGGACATATACTCAACTCATATATGTATAACATATCCAAAAATCACAACGATCGGATTAAAATTATAACTCACGCAATAAAGCTTTAAGAACACCGATTTGAGTTTTTAATACCTCTAATCCGATAAAATACTGATAAAATACCTCAACATTAATTCCTTCATTTATAACCACATAAATAAATCCATCATTTATATCCGCATCAAATAAATATTTCTTTATCATATAATTAATTAATTAATTATTCACAAATAATATTACAGAATCACAATAATGGCAACCAGGCCGTTCCCAGGAAAGAGGGGGCTTTTCAATAAGAATTTCTCCTTCTTTGGCGCATAATTAGGTGACCAAACCTCTCCTTGATGTAACTTTCTAGACATTGCCAATAATGCTATCTAATAATATTATTCAAATAATATGAATTATTGATCCGATAATGGAAAATATCGCAAAAAGAAAATTATTGAAACAATAATAATATAAAATATCAACGCAACAATTATTTAATCAATAAAATAAAATATTGAACAGTAACCACTGTAACAATTATTGAGTAGTGCCTTCTTACGTAAGAATCAATAATTCAACAATATTGTGCAATACCGCAGCTATCTTCTTTGTGCGACACACGTATTATTGTATTTTAACCACCAGGTAATCCAACAGTGTTAACGGTAATAATTACGCCGTTATTTATAAAAACTCATACTTTGTTGTTTTCTTCATCCGACAGTTATTCTGATATGAGCCCCACGAATGGCTGCGCCGTCGTACGAATATTCCCCGATAAAAAGAATATTCCACGACCAAAAGAATATTCCCCGACAAAAATGAATATTTTATAACCACTTGCTTATTTTGTAAAATTTGCATATTTCACCCATAACCAAAGCATTATATCAATTTAATTTAGAATAATGAATAGAGAAATTTCAATTTTATTTATTATAAGTTGGGTTCTTACAAAAGTCGATTCTAATCGTATATTAGTTATCTTCACGTGGGTCCCTAGAGTCTTTAACTCTATCTTCACCATTTGTAAGTTATACTGAAATGGGTTTTTGTGTTAACAAGTCGCACTCAGAACGATACGATCTTCTACTCAACGCCGCTACCACTACATTCTCTTCCAAAATGATATTGAATGGTATGATCGTAATCTTCAACAGCTCGAGCCAACGTCTTTGGCGCATTATACGTTCGTTTTGGTTGAAGAAATATTTCAGGGTTGAAGAAATAGGTTTTGTACTAGGGTCATCACAAAATTTGATTTCACGCTCTGGGGTAGGCCAAGAAGTCTTCAAGAATACGTCAAGAAATTTATTAATAATAGAAATATCATTCATAACTGTGACTCTCATCCAAGACTTGGATAACACGTCACATTAATACCTATCAACTTGCCATCGTTATTCACAACGTCCCCTACAGAAAGTCTGGCTTCGGTGCATTCCACACAAGAAAATCAACAACGAAAGGACCGGGGCTCTTTACTTATGGCTTGATATGACAATGATTGACTTTAGTGGTTTGGTAGCTTGAATTCTCATAACAGGTTGGTTAGGAATATGAAAGCTAACAACCTTACTAAAAGTATGATGAGTAGTTAACCAATCGATTCCTAAAATCACATCAAAGACAAGTATTTTCAAAGAGATAAGATCGACAGTAACGTGAAAGTGTTGATTTGAATCAAACAAGATTTATAAATAAAGGAGGTAACGGGTTTCTCCCAACCGAGTTTCAACAGATAAATCAAAGTCTAACTTCTCCTAGAGTTAAATTCAAACATTGAACACGATTAGGTGAAATGAAAGAGTGAGTAGAACCCAGATCTAACACTCAGTATATAGACTTCGCAAGAGTTTATGATTAACTTACCCGTGATAATTTTATTCGTGTTCCTCGTCACAAAAAAAAACGCTCTCTTAAACTACCGGCTGGCTTGTCTGGGACATCCTTTGGCATCACCATCCCAAATTTGGACTTGACTTCACCATACGACAAAATCGAGCTAGGTGACCTTCTCTTTCGCAATTAAAACATGCTTTGGATTGTCTTTATGCTGATTTGACGGATGTGTCCCTCCCATCCACATTTGAAACATACTACGGTGGTCGCTTCTTCTTCCTTTGAAACGGGTCTTTGGTCATTTTGTCTTTCCATCATTATTGAACCTTCTCTTCTTGAAATTTCCACTTATTATCTTGGCCATGATTACCACCGAAGTGGTTACCATTCTTGGCATGATAATTTCCCCCACGATGGTTATCATTATTCTGATGGCCGTTACCACCAGTACAATTATTATTGTGTTGTTGGTTGTTGCCTTTTGGTTGTGCTAACTCATTATCGCGCTCCAATAACTGAGCCCTATTCACAACATCTGAATATAAACAAAATTTGTGAGAAATGAGGTATTGACGTATATTGGGTTTTAAACCTCTTAGAAACATTCGCGTCATTCGCTCCTCATTATCGACCAAATGAGATGCAAACCGAGACAACTTAGCAAACTTAGCCTCGTACTACGACACGGTCATATTATTTTGCTCCAGCTTGATGAACTCCACCTCCTTCATGTGACGAATACTTTCGGGAAAGTACTTGTCGTTGAACAACTTTTGGAACTTCTCCCAAGACATCTTGAGTGCGTCAGGCTGAGTAAGTTTTACAGATTTCCACCAATGATCTGCCTCTTCACGCAACATAAAGGTGGCGAATGGAACTTTTTGCTCCTCTGAGCATTCCAAGACATCAAATATCTTGGTGATCTGCTTAATCCACGTCTCTGCCTTAAGTGGGTCTGGCTTTCCCAAAAACTTCGGTGGTCCCAGCTCCTTGAACTGTTTAGCGGTGACCAACCGTGGGTTACCATTGTTTTCACCTGCATTATAAACAAAAGTCTCTCTCGTTTGGTGTTGCATGTATTCTAAAAAGCTCCTAAACGTACCATCGTTCATCATTTAATCAGTGTTGTTGTTTACAGGAGGATTATCGCCTTCCTGTTTCACATTATCCTGATTATTGATCTGTGGAGACTCAACGGTCTCCTGTGCTCCATTGTTATTCTCAACATTTTCGGATGCCATTTTCAAATACTATAACAAAACAAGGGTTAAATAACATATCACATATTATCCCTATACTCTGACCGACCAATTAAATACCAAATAAACTTAGGTAGGTCATACTAGCGAAGGAATTCCCCGTCTCTCCCCTCCTAGTTCTTGTCTCACATCTCACCCGTGGATCATATCCCTAAGCTTTGATACCAATCATGGCGCCCCCAAAATAGGTATACATCACCTATTCTGAGTCATCAAATACATGGTACAGAATACAAATACAATCTTTAATATATAACAAGAAAGCTGTAAGACCCCAACTTTTTGAATAAAGATGATTTTTCTATAATTATCATTTTTGAATATTATGAAATGAATTTGATATAATGTTATAGTTATGGGTAATATTTATAAATTTTGCTAAGTATGCAAGTTGTTATAAAATATTTGATTGATCGGGGAATATTCTTTTTATCGGGAATATTCGTACAACGGCACAATTATTGGTGGACCCCATAATGGAATTATTGTCGAATTGAGAAAACGACAAAAATATTTTATAAATAACGGCTGATGTGTTATTGTTAAAACTGTTGAACTACCCTTAGTAAAAAGTACGATGTACGTGTGGTTGCATAAGTAGCACACTAAGATTGATTATTAATGATGCTTCGTGAGAAGTCACTCGATTATACTCAATTATTGCTACAATAATTGTCGCATCATATCTCTCGTATTATTGATTCGATTATTGTCACAAAGATCATCCGCATTATATGTTATATTATTAAATCAATAATTGAGACGACAAAAGTTATTCATATTATTAAATTGCAATATTTACAATGTCTAAAGTTCATCAAGGAGAGGTTTGGTCACCTAATTGCGCCAATAGGGAGAAATCCTTATTGAAAGCCCCTCTTCCTCGGAACAACTCAGGTTGCTAAATATTGTGAGTTATAATATTAATGATGAATAAGTTCGTGTTGATTAAAGATGAATTTGATAGTTTCATTATGTTGGGATTATTTGTGTTAGTAGAAATCGACATCTATTCTGATGATAATTGATGTCTAGAGGTTATATTGTTCAATCGGGTATTCGAGAAACTTTTTATGTCGGAGTTACTATTCACGAGTTACTATTCATGAGTTACTATTCATGAGTTACTATTCACGAGTTTTAATAGTAACTTGTCCTTTCGGTTTTCCAAGAGTTATTTGACCCTTCAACTTTCCAAGAGTTATTTGTCTCTTCGGTATTCCAAGAGTTAATTGCCCCTTCGCAAATAGTAGTTGTCTCTTCAATATTACCAAGAGTCATTTTAACCCTTTGTTAAAATCAAGAGCCACTCTCAGTTCTTCTATAAATAAAAGCTCATTCCTTCATTATTTCTTACGAATTCACTGAAACTCTAGAAAGAGAGAAATTATAGAGAGAAAGAAGAAGATTTTTCTACTACTTCACTACTTCGATATCCAATTTTTTTACGGTAAGGGGTATTATTTTTTTTTTCCATATTCATGAAGAGAATTTCTGTTATTCCACTCTTTATTATTCTGTTGGAATAACCTGTATACGCGGGCTACCCTATATTTGGTGAAATTATTCTGTTATTCCATTAATTTTTATTCTCACTGAATAACTTGCCTCATGCAATCTGCATGCATAGTGATTTCTGTTGTTATTCCATTCTTTATTATTCATTAGAATATCCTCGCTACATGCGTTTTACTGTGGGACCGATTTCGTATTTATTATTCTCATTGAAATATCATGTACATGCGTTTCTGGCCGGACTGATTCCGCCTTTTATTATTACATTGGAATATCCTGCCTCATGCATTTTACGCCGGACCTGGTTCCGTATTTATTATTCTGTTGGAATAACCTACATGTGCTATCTATCACATGCCTGGTGATTTCTTTTGTTATTCCATTCTTTATTATACTCAGTTGGTTAAAGTTTTAACTTCTATACTCCATGAAATTAGTGGAATATCCTTGATATTTGCGTTTCATCCAGTATCTTTTCATGAAAATATTCTTCTGAGCATTCTTGAATTTTACTCTACAATGAGCATTCTGAGCATTCTTTACATTTATTATCACACTATTTAACAGAATAGTGATGACTACTAAGACACCATCTCAGACCATCACTCCGCTCCCCGACTAGTCCTTTAGCCACGTTCTCATTTCTGAAGAGAACAAGTGAAAGAAAAGGGTGAGCTCAACTAGCCCAAAGAAGAAATATTATGACTAAGATAATGCGTAATAAATTATCATTAGTCTTCAACAATGTTAAACCGATAAAATACAATAGACATCAAGTTTAACTGCAGCGAAACATGCAATCCATTAAACGAGTCAAGTAGAGAATAAAATCTACTATCTTTTATGATTTAAAAAGGTTTTCATCACTTTTATCGCTGAGACTCAGGTTAATAAATAATCCACATCATCCCTGCACTACGGCCAATGATATTCATTAGTATCACAACCACAAATTATCCATGCACTACGGGCCAAGGATATTCGTGTATTCATCAATGGTCATGATCATGCCAACAACTGTCCATCAATGCACTACGGGCCAATAAGAACTTTTACCACATCATTTGTAACATTACGATCATGATTACAATCAATAATCCTCATTCATAATCATACCAAGTCCATCTATGCACTACAGAATGACGATGACTTTCAACAAAATATAAATATAAGGATGATGACAATGATATAAGAATTCAATAAAATAAGTTCAAGAATTAATTTATTCAGGAACTAATAACATCCAAATTATCAACATGATACTTCTTTGTAGAGTAAAATTTAAGTTCAACAGTTTTAACAGTTAAACTTCCGCTGTTATTTTCATAAATATATTTTTGTCGTTTTCTCATTCCGACAATAATTCTGTTGTGGGGTCCACCAATGATTGCGCCGTTGTATGAATATTCTCTGCTAAAACGAATATTTCCCGACCAATCGAATATTATATAACAACTTGCGTACTTTATAAAATTTATAAATACTACCCACAATTATAACATTATCTCAAATTCACACCATAATATAAAAAAAAATCGAGAAAATTAAATCTTTATTCATAAAATTTGAGATTTTACATTATTCCTCTTCTTAATATGCGTGAAAAGTTCACCAGAACTTTTATTCTGGGACGAGGGGAGAGAGTAATTAATTAGTATTTTATATGTGAGTGAGTCGTGAAATACTCCCTCCGTTCCTAAAAGATTGTCATTTTAGAAGGTAAAATTTGTTTAAAAAAATTTGTCGTTTACAACTTTCAAGGAGAATAAATTATTTACTTTCCTATATTACCCCTATATTCTCTCATTGTCCCAATAAATTCTTCTCTCTTATATTAATAGTTTTGAACTTTTCATAAAGGGATAGTGATGAAATTTTAAATAAATTTTACTTGATAAATGGTACTTTCTTAATCCATGTGTAAAAACCTTAAACGGTAATATTTTTGGAACGGATGTAGTATTATTTTAAGATGGGCAAATATCAAGGAATTTCCTTGATAAACTGTGTCACTAAACACTGGATTATACTCCATCAAACAACTACAAGTCTACAAACGAAGACTCTTTCTTTCTCATGGCCTGGTAACAGCTAAAGACTTTTAATTTAAACATTTTCATTTTTTTTAAGGGTTTCTGGATCCTCCTCCTTTTCCATTTTCAAGCTCCCCCAATTCATGATATAGAAACTACGAGAACAAAGTCTCTTCGCTTTCAAATTTCGGGGGAGGAAAAGAATGGCGGGTCGTAAAGACAAGAACAGTCAATCATCACTGCTTGGATCTCGAATCGCCATTGCAATTGCCATCGGGGTTATTTTGGGCTGCATCTGCGCCTTCTTCTTCCCCCATGGATTCTTCTCTCTTTATTCGTCCACATCACATAATCTCCCGCTTTCCAAATCAAACCTCCAGGTTCCACTCTTCTTTAAACCCCTACCCACTCAATTATATGTATACAAAGATTAAATTCTGTTTATATTTGCTTATCAATACTATGAAAATCATTTGGTATCCTCAAATCAGATGTCCACATTTTAATTCTTTATTAAATTCAGTTAGATGATTGTTATTGCTAATATTACTTGTAATTTGCAAATGCCAGGTGAAGTAGAACCTTTTAAGTATTAAAGTATGATTTACTTGCTCCGGCTATTAGCAATATCAGCTCTTGCAGATTGGGAAATGCACAATTTCTCAACTGTGTATGTATTTGTTTGAATATGTATGTGTTACACGTACACAAGCAGAGTAGTATGCATATTTTTGTTTTTATCTTGGAAATTTAGCGGTGAATTGAAGTGTGCTTGACTTTGCTCCTTCTGTTTGGTTTTTTGAGTCTAAAGTTAAAACTATATCACGAGTACGATTTGGGATAAAGTGTGATCCTGATTCATAAACATCAGAAATATGGGTGAAATTTGTTATTTGAAATGCATTATGATTGACGAGCTTGAGCTTCAGATAGCTCTGTGTTGTGTAAGGTTCTAATCTTGCATCATAAAATGATCCGTGAATTTCCATGTTTTGTGCAAACAGAGTGACTTAAGTCATTTAACATTAAACAGGCCTTTTTCATGCTTTTGCCAAAAACTTCTAACGTTTATATGATGGTCAGGGTGTGAGAGCATGTTATAGCTGATAGTCTAATGAGAAAACTTTAGTTAGTCTGATGTTGAGGTTCATCTTATGGATCTGATAATGCATTTTTCTTTCATAGATTGGATCAACCTCATGTGAATCGCCAGAAAAGATTGACATGTTGAAATCTGATATTATGGGGTTGTCAGACAAGAATTTTGAGTTGAAGAAGCAGGTTAGGGAGCTAACTGAAAAGCTACGGTTGGCTGAACAGGGAAAAGATCATGCGCAGGAGCAGTTCATGGTGTTGGGTGAACCATACAAAGTTGGTCCTTTTGGTACTGTCAAGGGTTTGAGAACTAGTCCAACTGTCATTCCTGATGAATCCGTGAACCCTAGACTGGCCAAGATCTTAGCAGAAGTTGCTGTCAGGAAAGAGCTTATAGTTGTACTTGCTAATTCAAATGTGAAAGCCATGTTAGAGGTACAGATCACTAGCATTAAGAAAGCAGGTGTACCAAATTATCTGGTTGTGGCTTTGGATGATGCAATTGTAGATTACTGCAAATCAAATGATGTACATGTGTACAAGAGAGACCCAGATGAGGGTATTGATTCAGTTGCAAGGACAGGTAGTAACCATGCCGTCTCCGGACTCAAGTTTCGTATCTTGAGGGAGTTTTTGCAGCTAGGTCATAGTGTTCTTCTCTCAGATGTTGATATAGTTTACTTGCAGAATCCATTTCATCATATATATCGCGACTCAGATGTGGAGTCCATGACTGATGGCCACAACAATATGACAGCATATGGATATAATGATGTTTTTGATGAACCTAAAATGGGTTGGGCTCGATATGCTCATACAATGCGTATTTGGGTTTTCAACTCTGGTTTCTTTTATATCAGACCTACAATTCCTTCAATTGAACTTCTGGATCGCGTGACTGATCGGCTTACACGACAGCCAAACTCTTGGGACCAGGCTGTTTTTAACGAAGAACTCTTTTTCCCTTCCCATCCTGGGTATGTTGGGCTCCATATTGCCAAGAGAACCATGGATTTCTATCTCTTTATGAATAGCAAGGTTCTTTTCAAGACTGTAAGGAAAGATGATAAACTGAAGAAGATGAAGCCAGTTATTATTCATGTAAACTATCACCCAGATAAACTATATAGAATGCAAGCAATTGTTGAGTTCTATGTTAATGGCAAACAAGATGCTTTGGAACCTTTCCCTGATGGTTCTGACTGGCAAACAAATACGTAATAAGCTGATTCAGGAGATCTTGCTGATTGACCAATGCAAATGAAGCATAATATTGGCCGCCTTTATCTTTACTGGATGCAGGTAGTCTCTACTGATCACACCTCCTGGGAACAATGTGTAATATCACCTTTTGCTTGTGTTTTTATTTTTTCCTTTTGGCCAGTGGTAAACTGTTATGTATACTCGCATATGATATGATTGAAGGAAGTGTTTATTTCGTTTGCTTCATTGTGTCATTTTATTTGATTTGGTCTGTTCATTTATTATGATTGTTCTGAATGCCATAAGAACATATGACTTCATTCATTCCACAAAAATAGTACTATCATTTGCAAATTGTATAAACGTTAAGGATGTTTTTTCTTTCTTCCACATCTACCCCTAAAATAATATACTAATAAATTGGTGGTTTATTAGTGATGGCAATATAATAAAATTATTATGATAAAGTTGGGGTAGTATGTCATTATATACTATAAAAAGAGAATTCTTTTGTGGAATATTATTTACTATCAAGTTTTGTGAGTTATCATGTAAATAGTTGGATGATAACAGTGTATTTTTGTGGTGACAAATGAATGTCGGACGAGAGAACATAATTTCGGTTAGAAAAGGAACCTATTATTACACCAATGTAATTGCATCTCTAAGAGTAGGAGCATTATTTGTTATTTTAATATTTTATATCAGTTTTTTCAATTTAATTAATGTAGTATTTGACTTAAAACAATAATAATTGATAACATTTGAAATAATTAATTAACATTCATTTTTTAAAAGGATAACATTCTGAAAAATAAATTGTATTTAAAATTTAATATTTAATTAAAACTAAATTCACTTTCAAGAATTAAATTAATATTTAACATTCATTTTCATGTTTATCTCTATCATGTTGACATTGCAAAGATGAATAACTCAACAAGCAAATTTGATTATCCAGTGTCATTGGATAAATTTTTAATTCACGTGATTATCAAGAGGGTCATATTGGATAAACCAAAGGGTCATAATTAACGTGATTATGCGAAGGGTAATCAAAACAATATTTTATCCAATATGATAAATAAATAAAAAGGAATGATACTAAATTTTAAAATGAGTTGTACATCAAAATCATCAAGAAAAATAAATATTTTTAGCTTTTTTTCATATGATTTGATTCTCCCAAAAACAAAATAAATGTTTTGAATCAACTTACCAATTCTGAAGAAAGAGAATGTGGTTGCATATTTGATAACTAAGGTTGAAGAGACTGTTGGAAATAATTTTTTCACCTATTTAAGCATGCTAAAATGGTTGGAGAGGCGGTTGTAGATGCTCTAATAACCTATTATTAAACCACTCTAATAAGACTCCATATTAGCTTAGTAAAAGTATAAAACTTGGACATAAATAATGGGAGTGGTTAGTATTAAGTGAACTTCATTATAAGTTCACTTTATGATCAATATAGTGTTGATATGCGTTGGAGATATCACCCTTTTTACTTGTGTGTTAACACTATATTTGGGCATAAAATAAATTTTGAAGTTCACCTAACCGGATCCTAAACAATTTGATTTTCTTTTTCCCTTATTATCACATACTTTTCTTTCTTTTTTTCCCCTTTACCAAACCTTTTTCATTACCAATCAAAACTTTTTTTTTAAAAAAAAGGAGGTCTAGTCTAACTGTCAATTTGGGACTGAGTGAGGACTAAAACATAATGAACTTTGAAATCATGATTTTCTAATTTTGTCCATCACAAGTTTTTTCTTAATATAAACAAACCATCATAATTTGTTTATCACAAAAAATTCAGTATAATTGGCGCCAAGTAAAATTAAGGATAAAGACAAACTAATCCAACGACCTTCCGTTGTCATTTGTTGGAATATTATTTTCTCTCTCTTATCCACAGACCACCATCAGACTGCATCCCCCTCTAATTCCTAATTTGTGGCTTCAACTCTCTCTCTCTCTAACCCCACTCTGTTTCTCTCTCCCAACTCAGTACACTAATCGATTCGTACTCTAAACTACAGAATCTTTGAGTATCAAAACCTCACATTTCTCTTTAATTCCTCATACTGCTCAAGGGTTTACATTTAATCATAAACCCATTTTCAAGATTCCACAGAAATTAGCTTTATACTAAGAAATCCAAGAATTTCCCGCCAATTTCCTATTTGAAACCCCCGGTCTAATTCTTGATGAAAAAGGAGAGAATTAGCCCGCGGGAGAATTTCTTGCTGGGTTATGCGGTGCAAACAGCATTTGAAGAAGGCTCCAGCTCTGTACCAAAATCACCATTCGGGAGCTCCGATGTCGATTTTAACGACGTGTTTGGGGGGCCTCCAAGGAGATTTTCTCTTCACGGGACCCGATACAGTTCCGATGGGGCAATGGAGTATGAGGAAACGGTGTTGTTTCGGAGTTTGAGTGGCCAAAAACCGGTTTTTGGGGAAGAAACTAGTGTGACTCGGAGGGAAAATCGTCAAAGTAACTATTTTTTTGATGATATTTTTCGAGGGGACAAATCTTGCAGTTCACCCAGAAGGGATTTTATGAATTCTTTACCTGGTTCAAGGGTTATGAGCCCATCAAGGCCGTTGCCGCCAAAACCTGAGCCTTTTGGCACTTCACTTCCTACCCAATTCAGGTTTTGGTTTTTGCTACCTTGTCTAATTTGATTGATTGTATACTAGTACTAATTTTCTACTCGAGTTTGTAATGTTGGTGAAGCTTGTTATGGTTTCTTTAGCAGAAATTAATTAGTTGCTAATAAATGTTATCTGGAGTTCAATTTTCTTTTATTACTTTTATGTGTTTGATTTTTAATATTCTATGGATTTGCCTCTGCATAGATTTTCATCACTTCTGCCTAACTCCCCATATGTCATCTTCATTAGTTTTTCGTTTATGTATCATAACTCAGCAACAAAAAACTCCTGATTTTTTATATAGAATAATTTTGGGCGTGTCAATGTGTTAGGCCTATTCCAGACTTTGGGATTAATTTTCTAGTTTAAGCTGTTGAATAGATTGTTCATTTCTCTCCCCTCAAACAAGGGAAAGACTAAAGAGAAAATCACGGACACCTTCTTTTGGATGGGGACTTGTCACATACGTGTATTCCCCAAAGTCCGCTAGAAACATTTTTTCCTGACCTTGTTTCTATAGTTCTTAATTTCTCCATATATATATATATATATATATATATATATATATATATATATATATATATATATATTCTACGGCTTCTTTACCTATCAAGTTGTGAAATTACTTATGCAATTTTACTATTGTCTAGTCATGCTATTGCATATGTAGTTTTCTCTTCTATTTCCTTGCAAATATGCAGTTTTGTGCTCCTCCCTTTAACTCCTTTTTGCCTTTTCAGCCTTCCTGCCACATTGACTAAAGCCATGGACTATGCAACATTTGCCACCAGTAGCTCATTTAAAAAGAAGGAAGGTACTGCAAGTGGAATCAGTACTCCGAGTTCTTCTCTTTCAAGATTTTCAAGCCAAACAATGCAAGTACAGGATGATTTCAGAAGTGATGTCTGGCCATCTAATGGCCCAAGCCCTTTGTCAAATGAATTTTCTCTAAGGAATGAGGAATTATCATACGTGGCCAAATCTAATGAAACAAACACGAGGAGAGATGTGAGAGACAATTCAAAAAACATAGATGCTCCAACTGATATTAATAAATTTCATTTTTCCATATACAAATGGGCAAGCAGCGGAGTACCTATTCTGATGCCTCTTCGTAAAGGGATTAGTTCAAAATCAAAAGAGAAAGATAAACTAGCAAGATGCTCTAGCTCTAAAGGAAGGATCCAAAGTGACACAGTTTGTGAGTTACTGCCAGCCAATGCATGTACTACTGACACTCACAGTATATCAGTGAAATCTGAGTTCTCTAAAATGGAATGTGAGAAGCTAGTCAACACAATCACCATCAAAGGAACAGAAACATGCCTAGAAGAAGTTGTTGTTAAGCCAGAATCAGATATTCTTCAAACCACACAAGTTACTGTTGAAAAGTCCCCCGACTGTACTATGCTGACCAATAAAAGTGAAGAAACAAAACCTAATTCTCTGCCTGAGATAAGCTTTTCTGAAAGAACTGACAAAGTTTTTATGGTCACAGAAGAAGCTCACAAGCCAATGCTGAAGCCATTACGTTCGATCCTCCGTGATGAGATTGACGGACAAGGTAATATGTGTTTAAATCAGTTACATCGGTAATACGTGAAGTATGTCTAACAAGAAAGTTATTTTCTTATGTGCAGAGAATGAAGATATTGTTATGAAGGCAGAAGGAAAAGAAAATGTGGCAAAAACAACCAAAATGTCCCATTCAAATGTTGATGCCAGTAAAGATGTAAAGAAACATAATGGGAAAATAATCAATTCAAATAGAACTGAAGTGAATAAGGCTAGCAGTCAAGGTTCACCCAAAAGTCCAGGAGGCAATATCAAGAGAAGTGGAGTTAGGGGAAAGGTCAAAGATTTTGTTAAAATTTTCAACCAAGAAACTTCTTCAAAGACCAAAAGTATTGCTCACTCCCAAACTCAGAGCTGTAGTTGGGAAGGAAAAGTTAGTGGTGCAAAAGTCAATGAAGCAAATATTAGAACAAACGAAATGGAAACTGAAGTGCATTTACCCAACGTGAACAAGATTCCAGATGTTTCCTTCGTGGTATCCAGCTTGAAATTATTTGATCCCTTCTGTGCTTTTTAAAAAGATTTGATTTCCCTTGTAGGGAAATTGATGGCTTACGTCTTTTCTGTAACAATTTTTGTGAATTTAGTTTCTAAATCTCCTTATGTCTTTTCAGGAGGATGAAAATGTTGAAAAACCAAAGAAACATCATGCTCACATAAAGTCCACAATCCATACAAATATTGATAATTCTTCTGATCCAAAGGAAGCTTCTCCATTTTCTTTTCAATCTCAAATGAAGTCCACAATCAATACAAGTAATGATAATTCTTCTGATCAGAAGGATGTTTCCCCATTTTCTGGTAAGTTCTTTTAATCTTTGAACATAAGAGTGGTTTGGCTTAAATAAAATGATTCAGTTTGTAGGGAGCAACTTTAATTTTTCTAGTTATATGATATGAATAATATTTTTTTATACATATTATGTTGAAAAGATAACTGAAGCTGCACAATCATTTGCATTGGGTCTACTGTAATCATTTGAGAAGAAGAATTAGAATTAGGAAATGGCAGGAAACTAAATTGCCCCACTGGTAGCCCGGTGTCCATTTGGAGACAGTTATCACTAGAAACTTGACTACTGGACTGGATGTTCTTCTTATTACACCTTTATTTGATGGTTTATTGCCTACCTATATTCCTTGAAAGATAAATAGTCAGGAAGAGTAAATTGTGTTGGTGGATGAGTTGGTCAGGAACTAACACTCTTTTTCACAATAATGTCAGTATCAAACAACACACTTATTATTCTCAGAATATTATTGAGCTACAAATTCAAGTATCTGACCAATTATTCACCAATAAGAAATTATATTTATTCTTATTCTGACTAGACGATTTAACAAGACTATGAACTGTTTGAGGTTTCATTATGTAAAATTTCTGCTTTCTAATCAGAACCAATTCCTGATGATTCTAAAGTTACAAGGGAAAGCATAGTTGACCCATTTCAAGTCAACTATCTGGTATGTAATTCTTCTACTTGGCATTGGTTATATATAGTTTTTCTTATACCTAGTTGCTCATTGCTCCACATAAATGTTGCGTGTTCTTGGCTTGAAATTATATCAATGATGAAATGTTCATTTCTGTAAAAAATATGACATATTGGGAAATCAAATTGCATAATGTGCATCTGGTGTTACCCAATTAGGAGTATTCTCCATGAGTTTTTGTTTATATACAAGAGTTTTTTTTTTATTTTCTTTCGGTGAGCTGGTTTACTTGCATGATGAAACAGATACAAGAGTTGCCCAATGATCAAATCAAGATTTCACAAACTAGCGAAGACCATGAAGATTTCAAAGTAAGTAGCTACATTGCCAGATTGTTTTGATTTTTAATGGAACACAATAATTATACTAGTAATATCTTCAATGTAGGCTTTGGATGCTAAAATTCTTAAATGGTCAAGTGGGAAGAAAGGAAACATTCGCTCGCTGCTCTCAACTTTACAATATGTAAGTTCAGAATCTTCGTTGAATTAAATTCATCAATTATAGCAAACGTGCCATAGTGTGTAATCCTTGAGATCATGCCACATTAACTTCCTTTCTCGTCATAAGTAAATTATTACTTAAATAAGATGATATAACTACAGTAAAACTTCCTCTGTAATTTAAAGTTGACTATGACATCTGCTATCATCATCAATCTTAGTATTAGAATGCAGATCTGGCAGATCTTCATGAGTATCCTAAGTAAAGTCTTGCATTTCGCTTATATGCGTTCAGCATCTCACTCCTGAATCAACTAATTAAGCATAAGTCTACTAGTGATTGGACGGAACACAGTTGAACAGTGCTGACTCGAACATTATTGATTTTGTCCACAGAATTTCAGATCTCATGGCTTGTGTCCAGTGGCAGCTTCCCAAAACCTTAGTTTTTCCCTTTCACATATCTTACAACTGCAACCAATCCCATTTACCACAACAGGAAAGAAAACCATACAAAATAAAAAGTGATTTCCATTTGGGAGCATAATAAATGGAATGTTTTGAATTCAATGGGGTAATTAATTTAAATATATGTTTTTAGGGAATCATTGAACAATTTCCATTGTTTGTACCTTTGTAAATATGTAATTTTGGTGAATTGTAGCAGTTTCCTGTACTAGTGCATTTTCTAGTGGATACTTCATACTCTCTTCGAATGCCAGTTTACCATAACCTATTTTGTTTATACAGAGTGATGTCATTCAAAGAGACGTTTAGTTTATGTTATATAACTCCATCAAGGTTCATGCTAAACGTATTTCTCGTCTTCCCAACTTATAATCTTCATATATAGGCTCTTTGGGAAGAGAGTGGATGGAAACCAGTGCCGCTTGTCAATATTATTGAGGGAAATGCAGTGAAGAGAGCATATCAGAAAGCTTTGCTCTGCCTACACCCAGATAAACTACGGCAGAAGGGTGCTGCTTCTCATCAAAAGTACACTGCAGAAAAAGTTTTTGATATTTTGCAGGTATTAAATTACCCTAGTTTAGTTGTGGAATGGAACATAATTTAAGATAAACTCAATCAAACGGGTCAATTAGATATATATTATTCTATATTATGCACAATAAGAAAACACCATGTAGACCTCAAGTATTGCACTAGAAAATATGTAGAATATGCATGCGTCAAATTACCTTTTCCCTTTGTCATTCTTTTAACTCTTCAAACTGGTAACATTTTCCTAAATTGCTCCATTTAAGTGATGGATGTATTCCTCAAAGAACTATTTGAACTGTGTTGAGCCTTTGTGCAGTCACAGTTTCAAGTGTCAGGGTTATGGTGCAAAGTATTAGGAAGAAAAGTATTTCAGATACACAATTTAATGATTTGATTGGGCTGTCACTGCTCTGAGGAATTATAACTAATCTGTTATACTAACATCTGGTCCACAAAAAGATTTCATTTTTAAAATTTGCGCACTTTAAGGTTATAAATTTGTTCAATCTTTATCCCTAAATATAATTATTGTTTTATTTAGTATGTTGATGAAATTTTCATGTTTATACTACCATCAACAAAAATACAACTCTTTTTGTGGAACAAAAACAGAATGGCATGTGGGACTCTTCTTGTACAACAAGTCAACAACACAGTGGATATATATATATATATATATATATATATATATATATATATATATATATATGTAATTATGCTTGTGTTGTCTTGGTCTCATAGATCTCATCAAATGTGAGCTGTAGTTTGGTACGCTTAGTTGTTTTCAAGTTTAACTTCTTCTTTTTTCCTAGCTATGAGGATGACCAAACAAGAGAGGGTTTTGCCCCCTCTCAGCATACATGTATGACTAGAAGACAACTTTTTATTGACAAGAACTTTATTCTTTGTTTACAGGAGGCATGGGATCACTTCAATTCACTTGGTTCAATTTGACTGCTTCAAAGCCAAAAGGGCTATACAGAATCTGCAAACTGCATGTGTAAATATACCATTTTGAATTGTGCATAGGTAATTAATTAGGTATACATATTTTAATCACATCTTTTATAGACTTACAGTCTTTTGATTACACAATTGTTGTAATATAGTAGGAGGGATAAGAGAAAGTAAAAATGGGTTACTGTTCTATTTTAGTACTTACAGTTATGCGTTAATCGCAATTTATTTGACACATTTTTTTTATTATAGCATTAGTAACATTAATGCGTTGTTGAATCCAAAATTAACTGGTTTCAGTTAAATTTATCTCTGAAGTCTGCAATTATCATGAAGTTTTTTAAATGTTATGATAGGGGGTGGTTATGACACGCAAATGATCATGTGTCAGCGGTGTATAGGGCATGAATTTAACTTTTATGCTAATCGAATCGAATCTTTCTGATAGACATCTAGAGTGAATAAATAAATTAAAATTATCTGAAGTGACTCTTGACTGGATAGAGGCTTTAATCAGTGCATCGGTTCATGCTTCTGGTGCATAGGGCTTTATTATATTTTCTACTACCTTTTTTTTTTTTTTTGGTGGTAAAACTCTGGTGAACATGTCAGTGTTATATTTGCTTTTTCCTGAAAGAAAATTATTCCCTTTAGTCCTTTTGTTGCTCTAAAGAAGAATTTTTTTAATGGTCATACTTCATATCTAAGCACTTACTGTTTTCTGTCATCATCATCTGCCCATAGAATTTAACAGTAAGTAGTTGGATTTATATTCTTTTACTTAACACTAATTAATTTTAAAATTAAATAAAAAGACATGTGTCAAAATTTAAGTGGAGAGACGCAAGGGGACAAGGAATTTGGAGACAGAGAATCGAGAGCAGATTTTCTGTCCCCAATTTTTCTATCCCCTTGTGTCTCTTCAGTTAAATTTTGACACTTAGTCTCTTATTTAACATTAATTAATTTTAAAATTAAATAAAAAAACATGTGTCAAAATTTAAGTGGGGGGATAAAAAATTTGAGAACAAAAGATATGCTCTCTTTTATTTCATTTTAACGTAGGACAATAACTGTAGTAGATAATGCAGCCAACTAGACATGCATTATTAATAGTTGAGAGACAGACAGACTGCTTTACAATAATATTTTCACTTCCTTTTCAATGCCATAAGATGTTCTGTTCATGAATATCGAAAAGGCTTTTGGAGAAGGCAATTCTTTGTATTAATTAATTAATCACACGTGCAATTATTAAGTTTTTCTACTTAAATTACTAGTATTTTTTGTAAATAACAATGAGGTAGTAGTAGTATTAATTAAGAAAATACTACACAACTAACTAGGACACATGCAACTGTAAATCTAGATTTGCTTGTGGGTTGGACCCACTTATACTCAATGATTTGCATGCTACCTTAATTATTTGAAAAAATAAAATAAATAAATTGAAAATGAGCTTTTTTGCTTTCGGGCATTCCAAAAGTCAAAGTTGGACTCACAACACATAGTAATAATAGGAGAGAGAGAGAGAGTATAAGATTTTTTTTTTATATATATATATATATATATAATTAAATTAAATTAAATTTTGGCATTGCTAAATTTTAATGGAAGATTTGTTTATCGTTCATGAAGCAAAGCTACAGGCAAATGATACTAGTGTATTCTTGACCAAAATTTACCAAAGAATATTCACTTGCTTCATTTTTCCCTCTTCAAAATTTCAAAAGTTTGTAGCTCAAGTTTTGATAGAAATACTTTACCAAAAAGAAATATGTACTTTGTACATACATGTATATATTATATTGCTTGCTCACTTAACAGAATAAATTACACTTGATTTATTGAAATTAATATGAAAAAATTATTTTTATGTCTTTTATTTTTCGTGTCACATGTATGATATTATCCAAATCGGTGGATCCTAAACAACAGATTAGTTAATTACAAATGATGTGACGCCCCCAAAATAGGTATACATCACATATTCTGAGTCGTCAGATACATAATACAGAATACAAATATAACTTAATAATACAACTATCGTGTAAAATACGACAAAACATAAATTGAGAGTTTTAATAAGAATATTGTCATCTAGACAATATCCACACTCAAATGAGTCCTCATTACATTTATTGTCACACTATTTAACAGAATAGTGAGGACTACTAATACTATCATCTGGACCGTCACTCCGTTCCCCGACTAGTCCCGGCTACGTTCTCATTTTATGAAGAGAACAGTGAAAGAAAGGGGTGAGCTCAACTAGCCCAGTAAGAAATATTATGACTAAAATAATGTAGAATAAATTATCATTAGTATTCAACAATGTTAAATTGATAAAATATAACAAACATCAAGTTTAACTGCAGTGGAACAAGCAATCCATTAAAAGAGTCAAGTAGAGAATAAAATCTACTATTTTTTATAATTTAAAAAGGTTTTTTCATCACTTTTATCGCTGAGACTCAGCTTAATAAATAATCCACATCATCCATGCACTACGACCAAGGATATTCATTAGTATCACAACCACAAATTATCCATGCACTACGGGCCAAGGATATTCGTATATTCATCAATAGTCATGATCATGCCAACAACTGTCCATCAATGCACTACGGGCGATGAGAACTTTTACCACATCATTTGTAATATTACTTACCATGATTATACCGATTAATCCTCGATCATAATCATACCAAGTCCATCTATGCACTTCTGAGCCACGAGATGACTTTTAACATAATATAAACATGAGGATGATGACAATGATATAAGAATTCAATAAAACAAGTTCAAGAATTAATTTATCCAGAACTAATAACGCCCAAATTGTCAACACGACACTTCTTTGTAGAGTAAAATTCAAGAATGCTCGGAAGAATATTTTCATGAAAAGATCTTTAGATGAAGCGCAAATATCGAGGATATTCCACTAATTTCATGGAGTATAGAAGTCAAAACTTTAACCAACCGAAGTATAATAGAATATATGAAACTAAAATGGATTTTCGCTTGGCCATGCAGTAATCCACGTATCTGAGATCATTTCCACAATTTAATAAGGAATGAATACAAAGGATCATTCACCATGCATGTGGTAATCCACATGTATGAGTTATTCCAACGTAATAATAAAGAATGGAATAATGTAAGGATTCACCATGCGTGCGATATGATCGCATGCATGTGTTATTCCCAATGTAATAATAAAGAATGGAACGAGCATGCGTAAACGCACAAAATGTGATATTTCACATAATAATAAAGAACGGAACCGGGTTAAAGCGAAATTTGCGACCGAGCGGGATATTCCAACGAATAATAAAGAATGGAATAACAACGTAAATCACCACGCATGCGATAGACCTCACGCATGTGAGTTATTCCAACAGAATAATAATTAATGGAACCGGTCAAGCGTAATACGCGACCGACAAGATATTCCAATGTAATAATAAAGAATGGAATAATGAAGAATTTCACCATGTATGCGGTATTTGGATATACGAGTTATTCCAACATAATAATAAAGAATGGAATAACGAAAAAAAATTTCACCAAGTATAGGGTAGCACATGATATCTGAGTTATTCCAACAGAATAATAAAGAATGGAATAATAGAAGTTCTCTTCATGAATAAGAAAGAAATAATACCCCTTACCTTTGAAGAAACTGGATATAGGAGTAGTGAAGTAGCAGAATACTTTTCTTCTTTCTCTCTATAGTTTCTCTCTCTAGAGTTTCAAAGTGAATTAAATAAGAAATAATGAAGGAATGAGCTTTATTTATAGGAGAATGGATTGAATAAGTAACTAATTCATGAGCGGTCCAGATTGATTTACTTTTAAACAGACGGTCCATATCGATTTACTATGCAAGATTAATAAAATATTCTAATAAAACAAAATCTTTTAAATAAAATATAATATATTCTATTTGTAATCTAATAAAATAAATAACTTTATAAAAGTATTACATTTTTTATAAAAAAAAATTTACTATCTGAAACACTACGAAACCTTACTATGCAAACACTATATAATAAAATATAATATATTCTCGATTATTGTCTAATAAAACAAATAACTTTATAAAAGTATTCTGCATTTTATATAAAAATATTTTACTATATCAAAACACTATGCAGAGCACTATGCAAATACTATGCATAATAAAATATAATATATTCTAATTATTGTCTATAAAACAAATAACTATATAAAAGTATTACATTTTTATATAAAAAGATTTTACTATGCAAAATACTATGCATAATAAAATATAATATATTCTATTTATAGTCTAATAAAATAAATAACTTTATAAAAGTATTACATTTTTATATAAAAGTTTTTCCATTTTATTACATTAATAATACTAATAAAACAACATTTATATATATATATATATATATATATATATAAACTTCCGTGACTTCATAAAAAGACACCTCAATATATTTAACAACATTTATCATCATTATTATAATTCACAATATTAATCGACCAGGTCGTTCCCAGAAAAGAGGGGGCTTTCCAATAAGGACTTCTCCCTATTGGCGCGCAATTAGGTGACCAAACCTCTCCCTGGAAGAACTTCTAAACATCGTTAATATTGCAAATAATAATATTAATAACTCTGTCATCTCAATTATTGATTTAATAATATATAAAATATCGACAATAATTGAATCAAATAACGTGAGATACTTGCAACAATTCTCAGTAGCAATAATTGAACAAAAGCTGGTGACTTCTCACGTAAGCATCAATAATCAATACCGTAAGTGCTACTATGCAACCACGCCAGACATCGTTTTTATACTACCGAGTAGTTCAACAGTTTTAACGGTAAAACTTCCGTCGTTATTTTCATAAAAATATTTTTATCATTTTCTCAATCCGATAATAATTCCGTTGTGGGGTCCACCAATGATTGTGCCGTTGTACGAATATTTCCTGTTAAAACGAATAATCCCCGACCAATCGAATATTATATAACAACTTGCATACTTTGCAAAATTTATAAATATTACCCACAACTATAACATTATATCAAATCCACACCATAATTTTGAAAAAAATATTTCGAGAAATTTAAATCTTTATTCATAAAATTTGGGGTCTCACAATCTCCCTTCCTTATGAAATTTCTCCCTCGAAATTTACGTACGTACCTGGTATGCCAAAGAGGTGAGGATACCTTGACTTCATTTCAGATTCTAACTCTTGAGGTATAACCCTTGAGTGTTGAATACGATCCTTCTTATCCAAGATTTTAACATGTATCTCCTCATACGTTAAATCTTCTGCTATCTCGTCTAGTTCTAATTTAATAACGTGGTTCGGGTCATCCACATATTTACGTAACATCAATACGTGAAAAACGTTATGAACACGCGACATAGTTGGCGGTAAAACGAGTCTATAGGCCACAATTTCTACTCGATCGAGGATTTCAAATGTGCCAATTAAATCGAGGGTTGAGATTTCCTCTATTCATTGATTCTTGCTTCTAGAATAACGCCTTCTTGAACCTTATTCTTCATATTCATCAGCTCCGGGTGTGTAGCTTGAACGATTTTAACTTTATCGATTAAAGTCGATTCTACTCGTATATTTGTTATCTTCACGTGGGTCCCTAGAGTCTTTAACTCTATCTTCATCATTTGTAAGTTATACGAAATGGGTTTTTGTGTTAACAACATCGCACTCGTAAACGCATACGATCTTCTACTCAACGCGTCAGCTACCACGTTCGCTCTTCCACGATGATATTGAATGGTATGATCGTAATCTTCAACAACTCGAGCCAACATCTTTGGCACATTATATGTGACGCCCCCAAAATAGGTATACATCACCCATTTTGAGTCGTCAATAACATGGTACAGAAACAACTACAACTTTATTAATACAATACATAAACTGTGAGTTTAAATACAAATATTGTCATCTAGACAATATTTACACCCAAATAAGTCCTCATTACAATTATTGATACATTATTTTATAAAAATGGTGAGGACTACTAAAATAACTTCCTAGGACCTTCATTCCATACCCCGACTAGTACTTGCTACATTCTCGCCTCTTGAGAAGAAAAATAGAACAAAAAGAAAAAGAGTGAGCTCAACTAGCCCAGTAAAGAATATTATGACTAAGATAATATAGAACAAATTATCGTTAGTCTTCAACAGGAAAAAAATCTGATAAAATACAATAGACAACAAGTTTCAGATCAATATTCGCAATGAAATAATAATTCATAGATGAGTTACGTAGAGAATGAAATCTACTATAATCTATGAATTTAAAAGTCCATCATCATTATTTTATCCTGTAACATCAATCAATATTCATCTTGAATCAAATATTCATCTTTTGCACTACAGGCCAAAGATATTCATCATTTAATCATGTTCATCTCAACACTGCTCATCTTTTTCTACGGGCCAAAGATATTCATCGAAAAATCATTAATCTTTGCACTCTGCACCAAAGATATTCAGTAAAATCATCATTTAGAACTGAGGATGATGAAAAATATTTTAAAGAAAATGAATCCAGTAAAACAAAAGAACAAATATTAAGGATTCGTACTTTAAACAATCCGGGTTCAAAAATACTTCATAAATAATCATAGTGGAGCAAAATTCAAGAATGATCAAAACATGGATACAATCAAAGCTAGTATCCATAATAGATATTTTGGACAAAAATAAAAATTTAATTTTTCTGTGAATAGTGCCGTATTCGTGAATAGTACCGTATACGTGAATAGTGCCGTATACGTAAATAGTAACTCCGACACTAAAAGACAAGAATTTCACAAGAAAAATACTATCAATATTCCGGCATAATGATATTGGAAGAAATAATATCATTTTTAAAAAAAATAATATCCCTTACCTCGAAAAGACGGTACTTTTGACTGGGTATAGTGCTGAAGGAAACATATACCGTATAACAACACTCAAAGTCTCAAAATACTCACAAGAATATGCTCGATAATATAGAGAGAGAAAGAGAGAGAAAACTTTAGTTTCTAGTATGATTTTCAATTCTAACCTAAGCACCCTATTTATAGGAAAATGCTTAGAACACCAAAGCAGAAAATTTAATAAAATAATAATATAATTATAAAATTTTCACGCCCACCTCTTGAATCTGAATTCAGCTCATTAACATGTGCAAGTGGGGCCCACCAAAGCGTAAAAAATGTTTTTATTAAAAAAAATATTTAAAACTTCAAAAATCAATTATTCTGGAACTCCAGAACTTCAATAATTCATAATAAATAGCCCTTTTATCAGAAAAATTTGAACCTTATGTCTTTTCCATAGGAAATTCTATTCTCTACAACTTTGTAAGTTTAAGTTTTTCCAAATTCCAAACAGAAATTGACCGAAATCCATAAACGAACGATTTTACAGGCTATAATCAAATTTCAGTCAAGAAATGGGGTCCACAAACATGTTTAACATGTTTTAAATATTTTTAGTAACAAAAATACTCCTCCTCCTCATATACTCATATATTCCATATTCATTGTAAAAATATCACCATTATTATATTATTAAAATATAATAATATATTTAAATGAATTATTTTATCGGAAAAGATAAAATATCAATTTTCAACAATTGTCACATTAAATTTTTTTTCCATCTATATCCACATAAAATAAATATTTTTCTTATCATATAAATCAATAATTACTTATTCATAAATAATATTACGTAATCACAATCTTCGTGAACCGGTAGCTTCCTCAGGAAAGAGGGGCTTTTCAATAAGGATTTCTACTTCTTGGTGCCTTGATTAGGTGGTACCGAACCTCTCCTTGAGCGTAAATTTATAGACATTGCCAATAATGTTATCTAATAATATTATTCAAATAATATGAATTATTGATCTGATAATGAAAATACTGTGTAGTGATAATTATTGAAACAACAATAAAATATCAACGTAGCAATTATTGAATCAATAAAATAAAATATTGAACAAAGAATTCACTCGTAATAATTATTAAGTAGTGTCTTCTTTACGTAAGAATCAATAATCGGTAATAATCTGGTGCATCTTGTGTTTTAACCACCGAGTATTCAACAAAGATACTTCTGTAATAACTACGCCCAAGTTATTTATAACCAGATATTTATCGTTTTCCTTCATCCAATCGTTTTCCGTTATGGGGCCCACACAAGGCTGCGCTGTCGTACGAATATTCCCCGACAACAATGAATATTTTATAACCACTTGCTTATTTAAAATATTTACGCATTTTACCCATAACTAACCACATTAATCAAATCAACCCTTACTATTTCAAAATAATAAATAGAGGAAATTCAATTTCATTAATAATAAGTTGGGGTCTTACAACCTCCCCTCCTTATGAAATTTCGTCCTCGAAATTGATGTACGTACCTGGTATTTCGAAAAGGTGAGGATACCTCGCTTTCATTTCCGTTTTCAACTCCCAGGTCATTTTCTCAATAGCATGGTTCCTCCATAAAACTTTGACTTGTGGTATGACCTTTGTACGTAAGACATGCTCCTTCCTATCCAAGATCTTGACAGGTACCTCCTCGTACGTTAAGTCTTCGGCTATCTCATCCGGTTCTAACTCAATAGCGTGGTTCAGGTCTTTAACATATTTACGAAGCACAGATATATGAAAAACATTATGAATACGAGACATACTTGGAGGTAACGCGAGTCTATAGGCTACATTTCCTACTCAGTCAAGAATTTGAAATGGACCAATAAATCATGGATTGAGCTTTCCTCTCTTCCCGAATCTTGTAACTCCCTTCCATGGGGCAACATGCAACAATACATGATCCCCAATACTAAATTCCACGTCCTTTCGATGAAGATCCGCATAACTCTTTTGTCGATCTTGTGCCATTTGTATACGTTGTCGAATCATTTTGATCTTTTCTGTAGTCATACGTACCAACTCTGGTCCCAACAATGTTGCTTCACCCACCTCATCCCAACATACTGGAGAGCCACACTTTCTTCCATACAATGCTTTGAATGGTGTTACCCCTATACTTGCCTAATAACTATTGTTGTAGGAGAATTCCACCAATGGTAAATACTTATCCCAACTCCCTTTGAAGTCTAGGACACAGAGTCTTAATAGATCTTCAAGAGTTTGAATAGTCCTATCTGATTGTCCGTCCGTTTGAGGATGGTATACCGAACTGAATCGCAAATCCGTGCCCATAGCTTTTTGCAAACTAACCCAAAATCGTGAAGTGAATCTTGGGTCACGATCCAAAACTATGGATACTGGTGTGACGCCCCCAAAATAGGTCCATTCCATCCAACCCATTCTGAGTCGCCAAATACATGGTACAGAAATAACTACAACTTTATTATTACATTTGTCGTGCAAAATACGACAACATATATACTGTGAGTTTAAAAACAATTATTGTCTTCTAGACAATATACATACCCAAATAAATCCTCATCACAATTATTTATACATTATTTTACAAAAATGGTGAGGACTACTAAACAACTCTCTTTAGAACCTTCATTCTATACCCCGACTAGTACTCGCTACATTTTCGCCTCCTGAGAAGAAAAATGGAACAACAAGGAAAAGGGTGAGCTCAACTAGCCCAGTAAAGAATATTATGACTAAGACAAAATACAACAAATTATCGTTAGTCTTTAACAGGGAAAAATCTAATAGAATACAGTAGACAACCAGTTTTAAATCAACAACTGCAGCGGAAACAACAATTCATTAGAAGAGTTAAATAGAGAATGCAAACTACTATCTTCTATATATGAATTTAAAAGTTCATCGTCGATATTTTATCCCTGTAACATCAATCAATATATATCCGAATCAAATATTCATCTTTGCACTACTGAATGAAAGATATTCATCGATTAATCATGTTCATCTAAACACTGCTCATCTTTGCACTACGGGCCAAAGATATTAATCGATCGGTCATGTTCATCTCAACACTGCTCATCTTTTGCACTACGCGCCAAAGATATTCATCAAGAAATCATTCATCTTTGCACCATCGCCAAAGATATTCAATAATATCATCATTTAAGACCGAGGATGTTGAAAAATATTTTTTAAAGAAACGAATCCAAAGGAAACAAAATGACAAGGATTAAGGATTAAGGATTTGTACTTTGTTTTATCCACGCCCAAAAATACCTCAAAAATAATCATAGTGGTGTAAAATTCAAGAATGATCAAAACATGATACAATCAAAGCTAGTATCCGAATAGATATTTTGGACTGAAAAGAAATTTTTTCATTTTTCGATGAATAATGTATCGTATTCGTGAATAGTCTTAGATATCGTGAATAGTCTTGATATCGTGAATAAGTAACTCAGACACCAAAAGATAGAAATTTTACAAAAAACATCTTCACGCTTCGTGAATAGTACTCATGAATAAGAACTCGTGAATAAGAACTCATGAATAAGAACTCCCACATAAAAAGTTCCAAATTTGATAAAAAGTTCCAACCAATATTTTGGCATAATGATATTGAAGAAGATAATATCATTTAAGAAGAAATAACATCCCTTACCTCGAAAGACAGTACTTCTAGTTGAAACACCGGATATAGGCTATGACTTGAACTTCCACCGTATAGCAATACTCAAAGTATACTCAAAATACTCACAAGAATACGCTCGATAATATAGAGAGAGAAAACTTCAGTTTTTGGTGTGATTTTCAATTCTAACCTAAGCACCCTATTTATAGAAAATTGCTTAGAACACCAAAATAGAAAATTTAATATAATAATATATTTATAAAAATTTGTCTACGCCAACCTTTGAGAATCTGAAATCAGCCACCTAGCATGTGATTAATGAGGCTCACAACATATAAAAAACGTTTTTATTATTAAAATATTTTAAACTTCCAAAAATCAATTATTTTGAGCTTGAACTTCAATAATTCACAATAAATAGCCCTTTTGTCGGGAAAATTCAAATCTAAACTTGTTTTTATAGGAAATTCAATTCTCTACAACTTTGCGAAGAAGAAAATTTTTCCAAATTCCAAATATAAATTGGTAAAATCCATAAACGAAGCGATTTTATAAAGCTATAATCAAATTTCAAATCCAATAAATGGGGTCCAATTACATGTTTAACATGTTTTAAACATTTTGATAACAAAAATACTCCTCCTCCACATATACTCATATATCCCACATTCATCGTAAAAAATATCATCATTATTATATTATTAAAATATAATAATATATTTAAATGAATTATTTTATCAGAAAAAGATAAAATTTTAATTTTCAACAATTGTCACATTAAAAATTTTCTCCATCTATATCCACATAAAATCAATATTTTTCTCATCATATGAATCAATAATTAATTATTCATAAATAATATTACGAATCACAAATCTTGTGACTGTGTAGCTCCAGAAAGAGGTGGCTTTCAATAAAGATTTCTCCTCTTCTTGGCGCCATTATTAGGTGACCAAACCTCTCCTTAGACAGAACTTTCTAGACATTGCCAATAATGTTATCTAATAATATTATTCAGATAATATGAATTATTGCTTCGATAATGAAAAATACTGTGTAATGACAATTATTGAAATAATAACAATATAAAATATCAATGCAGCAATTATTGAATCAATAAAATAAAATACTGAACAGTAATTACTGTAACCATTATTGAGTAGTGCCTTCTTACGTAAGAATCAATAATTGGTGCAATATCGTGTGCTACTGTGTTTTAACCACCGAGTATTTTAACAGTATTAACGGTAACAACTACGCCGTTATTTATAAACAACTTATATTTGTCGCTTTCTTCATCCAAAGCTTTTTCGTTATGGGGCCCACAAAAAGATCATACCGTAAATGCATTTAATATTCCCGACAGCATTTAATATTCCACGACCAAAACGAATATTCCCAAATAATAATGAATTTTTATAACCACTTGCTTATTCAAAATATTTGCGTATTTTACCCATAACTATCCACATTAATCAAATCAACCCTTACTATTTCAAAATAATAAATAGAGGAAAATAAATTTCATTTTTATTTAAAAAAATTCGGGATCTTACAACTGGCATGCCATGCAATCTCACAATCTCATTTACATACATATGAGCAAGACGTTCAAGGGAATAAGTCTCCCATATCGGCAAGAAATGAGCAGACTTGGTTAATCTATCAACAATAACCCAAATAGCATTTATGGCTTGAGAAACCGTGGGAAGACCCGTAACGAAATCCATGGTAATGTGTTCCCACTTCCATTTCGGAATCTCAAGTGGTTGCAATGGACCCTTAGGTACTTAATGCTCTGCCTTTACACGTTGACAAGTTAAACACCTCGAGATAAACTTTGCAATCTCTCTCTTCATATTGTTCCACCAAAATGTATGTCGAAGATCACGATACATTTTGGTATTTCCAGGATGGATTGCAAATGGTGTATTGTGTGCTTCCATCATGATCTTGTACTTCAAATCAGAGTCGTTAGGAACATAAAATCTGGAGTGTACTCGAAGTATTCCTTCTTCATCGATTCTTGCTTCTGGAATAACACCTTCTTGTACTATCTTCTTCATACGCATTAGCTCCGGGTCTGTGGCTTGAGCAACTTTAACTTTATCGATTAAAGTTGGTTCTATGCGTATACTTGTCATCATCGCACTCGTTCCTGCATATGATCTTCTACTCAATGCGTCAGCTACCACGTTTGCTTTTTCAGGATGGTATTGAATAGTGTGGTCGTAATCTTTTAACAGCTCGAGCCAACGTTGTTGCCGCATGTTGATTTCCTTTTGGGTGAAGAAATATTTGAGGCTTTTATGGTTTGAATATATCTCCATTTTCTCCCCATATAGACAGTGCCTCTAGATCTTTAGCTCGAAAACGACTGCTGCCAACTCTAGATCATGAGTAGGATAATTCCTCTCATATTCTTAAAGTTTTCGCGAGGCATAGGCTATGAATTTCCCATGTTGCATGAGAACACATCCTAACCCTTTGCCCGAAGCATCGCTGTAGATAACAAATCCATCCGAACCAGATGGTATTGTCATAAAAGGTGCCGAAATGAGTCTCCTCTTAAGCTCTTGGAAACTCTTTTCGCATTCCTCGTTCCATACGAATTTTGTATCTTTCCGAGTCAGCTGAGTTAACGGAGTAGCAATTCGAGAAAATCCTTCCACGAATCTCCGATAATAACCAGCTAGGCCCAGAAAGCTATGTATTTCGGTCACCATCTTTGGTTGCTCCTAACTTTGTATTGCTTTAATCTTCGCCGGGTCAACAGATACTCCATGTTTTGACACCACGTGCCCAAGGAATGCTACTTCCTTAAGCCAGAACTTGCATTTCTTCAACTTAGCATATAGCTTATTTTCACGAAGCCTTTGGAGTACCAGTTTCAAATGGTGCTCATGATCTTCACGGCTTTTGGAATATATGAGGATGTCATCAATTAAGACAACAACGAATTGATCCAAATATTCCTTGAATACTCGATTCATCATATCCATGAAAGCCGCAAGAGCATTAGTCAATTCGAAAGACATAACTAAGAATTCATAATGCCCATACCGAGTTCTGAAGGCAGTCTTTGGAATATCCTCAGTTCTAATCTTCAGCTGATGATATCCAGAATAAAGATTGATCTTTGAAAAGAACTGTGCTCCTTGCAACTGGTCAAACAGGTCATCAATACGAGGTAGCGGATACCTATTCTTGATGGTGACATGGTTCAATTCTCGATAGTCAATACAAAGTCGCATACTCCCGTCTTTCTTTTTTACAAATAAAACAGGAGCACCCTAAGTAGATGTACTAGGACGAATGAAACCGATGTCCAACAACTCCTGTAGTTGGACCTTTAACTCTTGAAGTTCAATAGGAGTCATTCGATATGGGGTTTTAGAAATGGGCTTTGTATCAGGTTCAAGATCAATAAAGAATTCAACTTCACGCTACGGGGTGAATTTAGAAGTTCTTCGAGAAATTTACTAACAACGTGAATATTATTCAAATCTGACGGTCTTTATTCAAATCCATAACATGGGCTAAGAAAGCCTTACATCCGGTTTTTAATAAACGAATGGCTTTATGGCTTGATATAACAGTGATTGATTTTAGTGGTTTAGTTGCTTGAATTCGCACAACAGGTTGGTTAGGAATATGAAAACTAACAACCTTACGAAAACAATCAATTTTGGCATGATGAGTAGTGTAAGACCCTAACTTATTATAAATAAAATTAAATTTTCTCTATTTATTATTTTGAAATAGTAAGGGTTGATTTGATTAATATGGTTAGTTATGGGTAAAATGCGCAAATATTTCAAATATGCAAGTGGTTATAAAATATTTATTTTTATCGAAGAATATTCGTTTGGTCGTGAAATATTCTTACTATCGGGGAATATTCGTACGACGGCGCAACCTTGTGTGGGCCCCATAACAGAAAGCGATTGGATGAAGAAAATGACAAGTATAAGTTGTTTATAAATAATCTACAGTAGTTATTATCGTTAATATCATTGGAATACCAAGTGGTTAAAACACAAGAAGCTTTTCGTATTGCACCAATTATTGATTCTTACGTAGGAAGGCATTACTCAATAATTGTTACGTTAGCTTCTCGCTTCAATATTTTATTTTATTGATTCAATAATTGCTACGTTGATATTTTATATTATTGTTGTTTCAATAATTGTCACTACACAATATTTTCATTATCGATCAATAATTCATATTATTTAAATAATATTATTAGATAACATTATTGGCAATGTCTAGAAAGTTCCATCAAGGAGAGGTTTGGTCACCTAATTGCTGCGCCACCAGAAGAGAGAAAATCCTTATTGGAAAGCCCCTCTTCCTCGAACTCCTCGGTTGTCACGATTGTGATTCTATAATATTATTTGTGAATACTTAATTATTGATTTATATGATAAGGAAAATATTCATTTTATGTGGATATAGATGGAGAAAATTTTTAATGTGACAATTATTGAAAAATTGTTATTTTATCTTTTCTGATAAATAATTCATTTAAATATATTATTATATTTTAATAATATAATAATGGTGATATTTTTATAATGAATGTGGAATATATGAGTATACGAGGAGGAGTATTTTTGTTACAATTAATGTTTAAAACATGTTAAACATGTTTGTGGGCCCATTTCTTGACTGAAATTGGATTATAGCCTGTGAAATCACCCGTTTATGGATTTCGGTCAATTTCTGTTTAGAATTTGGAAAAACTTAAACTTACAAAGTTGTAGAGAATGGAATTTCCTATGGAAAGGACACGTGGTTCGAATTTTTCTGATAAAAGGGCTATTTATTATAAATTATTGAAGTTCCAAAGATCTGGAATAATTGATTTTTGGAAGTTTTAATTATTTTTATTAAGAAAAATGTTTTTATTGATTTTGGTGAGGGGGGACCACTTGTTTGGCTGATAATTTGAATCTAAGAAAGTGTGCGTAGGAATTTATAATATATATTAATATTTTATTAATTTTCTGCTTTGGTGTTCTAAGCATTTTCCTATAAATAGGGTGCTTAGGTTAGAATTGAAAATCACACCAGAAATTGAAGTTTTCTCTCTATATTATCGAGTTATTCTTGTGAGTATTTTGATACTTTGAGTGTTGCTTTATCTGGTCTGAAGTTCCTTCAAAGACTATATCCAAATTCCAATACTGTAAATCTTGTCTTTTTCGAGGTAAGGGATGTTATTTTTTTTTAAAATGATATTATTTCTTCTAATATCATTATGCTGGATTATTGGTAAGATTTTTCTTTTGAAATTATTGTCTTTTAGTGTCGGGGTTACTATTCACGTATACGGCACTATTCACGAATACGACACTATTCATAGAAAAATTAAATTTTCATTTTTGTCCAAAATATCTATTGTGGATACTAGCTTTGATTGTATCCATGTTTTGATTATTCTTGAATTTTACTTCACTATGATTATTTATGAAGTATTTTTGAACGCGGATTGTTTAAATTATGAATCCATAATACTTGTTCTTTTGTTTCACTGGATTCGTTTTCTTTAAAATATTTTTCATCATCCTCAGTCCTAAATGATGGTATTACTGAATATCTTTGGCCTGTAGTGCAAAGATGGTTGATTTTCTTATGATTATCTTTGGCCCGTAGTGCAAAGATGTACAGGTGTTTAGATGAACATGACCAACTGATAAATATCTTTGGCCTGTAGTGCAAAGATGAATATTTGATTCAAGATGAATATTGATTGATGTTACAGGGATAAAATATTGATGATGGACTTTTAAATTCATAGATTATAGTAGATTTCATTCTCTACGTAACTCTTCTATGAATTATTATTTTCGCTCTGAATATTGATCTCAAACTTGTTGTACATTGTATTTTATCGAGATTTTTCCTGTTGAAGACTAACGATAATTTGTTCTATATTATCTTAGTCATAATATTCTTTCGGGCTAGTTGAGCTCACCCTTTCCTTTTTGTTCCATTTTTCTTCTCGGGAGGCAAGAATGTAAATAGTTCTACAATCGGGGTGTGGATGATGATTCTAGAAAGTTGTTTTAGTAGTCCTCATCATTTTATAAAATAATGTATCAATAATTGTAATGAGGACTTATTTGGGTGTGAATATTGTCTAGGCGGTAATATTTGTATTTAAACTAATGAGCTTTCATGTTGTATTAATAAAGTTGTAGTTGTTTCACATTATGTTATCGACGTCTCAAAATGGGTGATGTATACCTATTTTGGGGGCGTCACACGATTAATATCGAGCTTAGGATATGATCTCTGGCGGAGATCGGGTGTGACGCCCCAAAATAGGTATATATCACCAATCTTGAGTGCCAAATACATGGTACTAAATTCAAATACAACTTGATTATACAACAATGTAAAAAATACTGACAAAATACATGTCTTTGTGAGTTTTAATACAAATATTGTCATCTGTATAATATCCACACTCAATTTAGTCCTCATTACATTTATTATCACACTATTTAATGTAATAGTGATGACTACTAAGACACCATCTATGACCATCACTCCGTTCCCAGACTAGTCCCGACTACGTTCTCATTTCAAGAAGAGAACAAAAAAAAAAGGGTGAGCTCAACTAGCCAAGTAAGAAATATTATGACTAAGATAATGCGAGAATAAATTATCATTAGTCCTCAACAAAGGTTAAACCGATAAAATACAATGAGACATCAAGTTTAACTATGAATGAACATGCAATCCATTAAAAGAGTCAAGTAGAGAATAAAATCTACTATCTTTTATGATTTAAAAGGTTTTTCATCACTTTTATCGTTGAGACTCAACTTAATAAATAATCCACATCATCCCTGCACTACGGCCAATGATATTCATTAGGGTCATGACCACAAATTATCCATGCACTCACGGGCGAGGATATTTGTGTATTCATCAATAATCATGATCATGCCAACAACTCGTACATCAATGCACTTCGACCAATGAGGACTTTTACCACATCATTTGTAACATTACGGTAATGATTACAATCGAATAATCCTCGTCATAATCATACCAAGTCCATCTATGCACTACAGAATACAGGATGACTTTCAAAAATAATATAAACATGAGGATGATGACAATGATATAAGAATTCAATAAAATAAGTTCAAGAATTAATTTATTCAGGAACTAATCACGTCCAAATTGTCAACATGATACTTCCCTGACCAATCGAATATTATATAACAACTTGCGTACTTTGCAAAATTTATAAATATTACCCACAACTATAACATTATATCAAATTTATTCCATAATATTCAAAA
Source organism: Panax ginseng (assembly GCA_020205605.1). Classification (NCBI taxonomy): domain Eukaryota; kingdom Viridiplantae; phylum Streptophyta; class Magnoliopsida; order Apiales; family Araliaceae; genus Panax; species Panax ginseng. The sequence goes on along the minus strand of CM035144.1, from coordinate 94,921,887 downwards.
ATGATATTTATAGAAAATTCATTTTTATTCATAAAAGTTGGGGTCTTACATCGGGGAATAGAACTAGGAGGGGAGAGACGAGTAATTCCTTCGCTAGTGTGTCATACCTAAGCTTAATTGTTAGTTGGTCAGTATATAGGGATATTATGTGATATGTTAATTTCCTTAATTAACCCTTGTTTTATGGCAGTATTTGAGAATGTCGACTGAGAATGTTAACAGTGGAGTAAATGAGACCGTGGAGACACCTTTACTCACCAACTAGGAGAACGTTCAACAGGCTGGTAATGTTCCTCCTGTGAACAACATCACTGAGCAAATGATAAACGATGGGATGTTTAGAAGCTTTTTGCAGTTCATGCAAAATCAGACGAGGGAGACTCGTGTACAAAATACAGGTGGAAATGATAACAACGCACTCGGTTTTGTCACAAACAAACAGTTTCAAAGAGTTGGGATCACCGCATTCAGGGAAAAGTCGGATCCGATTAAAGCGTAAACGTGGGTCAAACAAATCACCAAGATATTCGATGTCTTGGGATGCGGAGAAACGAAGGTTCCATTCGCCACCTTTATGTTCCGTAATGAGGCATATTCTTTCGTGGAAATCAGAAGCGTACCCATCCAAATTTGCACTTCGGCATGTCTTGGGAGACGTTTAAAAACTTTGCAATGACAAGTACTTTCACGAAAGTATTAGCTATATGAAGGAAGTGGAGTTCATTAGACTGGAACAAAATAACATGACGGTGTCTCAGTACGAGGCAAAGTTTGCAGAGTTATCCAGGTTTGCTCCTCATTTGGTGGAGAATGAGGAACGTATGACGTGGATGTTTCGGGAGAGGTTGAAACCCGACATACGCGTCGATCTCTCATTTCTCATAAATTTTCTCTCTGTTCGATGTTGTCAACAAGGCTCAATTGTTAGAACGAGATAACGAGTACGTTCAACCGAGGGACCATAACTAGGATCATACTGGTGATAGCAGTCATCAGAACAACGATAACTAGCGGAGAAAGAAGAATACGGACAAAGGCGGTAACCACTCCAATGGTAATCATGGCCATGAGAATAGGAGAAATGAGTCAGGAGGAGATTTTAAAAAGAGGAGATTCAACAATGACCATGTAAAGACGCCAACACCTCAAAGAATCGGTTCTAGGGAGAAGAACGACCACCACGGTCAGATCTATAAATGTGGAAAAGAGGACATATCGTACCAAACCGCCTATTCAGCTCAAGGTATATTATAATTGTGTAAAGGAAGGACATATTGCTCGAGATTATGCAGTGGCGAAACCAAGTCCAATGGGGATGGTGACTTAAAAGGTCATCCCGAAAAAAAGTCAAAGTCAACGGTTCTCGGAAGCGTTTATCGTGACTAGTCAAAATGTGAGAACCCAAACAAGGTGATCACGGTAAGCTAATCATAAATTCTTGCGAAGTTTATACCTTACTTGATACCGATGCTACCCATTCATTTATCTCTCCTACTTGTGCTCAACGTTTAAACTTAACTCCGGAGAAATTAGACTTTGATTTATCTGTGGAGACTCCGTTAGGAGAAACTTTCATCACATCCATTGTTGATAAATCTTGTTTGATCCAAGTTGGCACCATCACATTACCTGTTGACCTTATCTCTTTAAAGATACTTGCTTTTGATGTGATTTTAGGGATTGATTGGTTAATTACTCATCATGCCAAAATTAATTGTTTTCATAAGGTTGTTAGTTTTCATATTCTAACCAACTTGTTGTTGTGCAATTCAAGCAACTAAACCATTAAAATCAATCACTGTCATATCAATTCATAAAGCTATTCGTTTATTGAAAAACGGATGTCAAGCTTTCTTAGACCATGTTATGGATTTGAATAAAGACACGTCAGATTTGAATAATATTCCTGTTGTTAGTAAATTTCCTGACGTATTTCCTGAAGAACTTCCCGGTCTACCCCCAGAACGTGAAGTTGAATTCTTTATTGATCTTGAACCTGGTACAAAGACCATTTCTAAAATCCCATATTGAATGGCTCCTATTGAACTTTAGGAGTTAAAAGTCTAACTACAGGAATTATTGGACATCGGTTTCATTCGTCCTAGTACATCTCCTTGGGGTGCTCCTATTTTATTCGTAAAGAAGAAAGACGGGAATATGTGACTTTGTATTGACTACCAGGAATTAAATCATGTCACTATCAAGAATAGGTATCCGCTACCTCGTATTGATGACTTGTTTGACCAGTTGCAAGGAGCACAATTCTTCTCAAAGATCGATCTTCGTTCTGGATATCATCAGCTGAAGATTAGAACTGAGGATATTCTAAAGACTGCCTTCAGAACTCGATACGGGTATTATGAATTTTTAGTCATGTCTTTTGGATTAATTAATGCTCCTGCGGCTTTCATGGATATGATGAACCGAGTATTCAAGGACTATTTGGATCAGTTCGTTGTTTTCTTTATTGATGACATTCTCATATATTCCAAAAGTCGTGAAGATCATGAGCACCATTTGAAGCTGGTACTCCAAAGGCTTCGTGAAAACAAGCTATATGCCAAGTTGAAGAAATGCGAATTACGGCGAGAGAAGTAGCATTCCTTGGGCACGTGGTGTCAAAACATGGAGTATCCGCTGACTGGCGAAGATTGAGGCAATACAAAGTTGGGAGCAACCAAGCCCAGAATCAAGTACGTAGCTTTTTGGGCTTAGTTGTTATTATCGGAGATTCGTGGAAGGATTTTCTCGAATCGCTACTCAGCTAACTCGGTGACTCGGAAAGATACAAAATTGTATGGAGTGAGGAATCGAAAGAGTTTCCAAGAGCTCAAGAGAAGACTCATTTTGGCACTGTCTCGACAATACCATCCGGTTCGGATGGATTTGTTATCTCTGATGATGCTTCGAGCAAAGGGTTAGGATGTGTTCTCATGCAACGTGGGAAAGTCATAGCCTATGCCTCGTGACAACTTAAAGAATATGAGAGGAATTATCTTACTCATGATCTAGAGTTGGCATTAGTCGTTTTCAAGCTTAAAGATCCGAGGCACTATCTATATATGGGGAGAAAGTGGAGATATATTCAGACCATAAAAACCTCAAATATTTCTTCACCCAAAAGGAACTCAACATGCGGTAACGACGTTGGCTCAAGCTGTTAAAAGATTATGACCACACCATTCAATACCAGCTGACGCGTTGAGTAGAAGATCATATGCAGGAACGAGTGCGATGATGTCAAGTATACGCATAGAACCAACTTTAATCGATAAAGTTAAAGTTGCTCAAGCCATAGACCCGGAGCTAATGCGTATGAAGAAGATAGTACAAGAAGGTGCTATTCCAGAAGCAAGAATCGATGAAGAAGGAATACTTCGAGTACACTCCAGATTTTGTGTTCCTAACGACTCTGATTTGAAGTACAAGATCATGATGGAAGCACACAATACACCATTTGCAATCCATCCTGGAAATACCAAAAATGTATCGTGATCTTCGATATACATTTTGGTGGAATAATATGAAGAGAGAGATCGCGAAGTTTATCTCGAGGTTTTTAACTTGTCAACGTGTAAAGGTAGAGCATCAAGTGCCTAAGGGTCCATTGCAACCACTTGAGATTCCGAAATGGAAGTGGGAACACATTACCATGGATTTCGTTACGGGTCTTCCCACGGTTTCTCAAGGCATAAATGCTATTTGTGTTATTGTTGATAGATTAACCAAGTCTGCTCATTTCTTGCCGATACGGGAGACTTATTCCCTTGAACGTCTTGCTCATATGTATGTAAATGAGATTGTGAGATTGCATGGCATGCCAGTATCCATAGTTTCGGATCGTGACCCAAGATTCACTTCACGATTTTGGGTTAGCTTGCAAAAAGCTATGGGCACGGATTTACGATTCAGTTCGGCATACCATCCTCAAACAGACGGACAATCAGAGAGGACTATTCAAACTCTTGAAGATCTATTAAGACTCTGTGTCCTAGATTTCAAAGGGAGTTGGGATAAGTATTTACCATTGGTGGAATTCTCCTACAACAACAGTTATCAGGCAAGTATAGGTGTGGCTCCATTCGAAGCATTGTATGGATGAAAGTGTCACTCTCCAATATGTTGGGATGAGGTGGGTGAAACAACATTGTTGGGACCCGAGTTGGTATGTATGACTACGGAAAAGATCCAAATAATTCGACAACGTATACAAACGGCTCAAGATCGACAAAAGAGTTATGCGGATCTTCATCGAAAGGACGTGGAATTTAGTATTGGGGATCATGTATTGTTGCGTGTTGATCAAGATTCGGGAAGAGAGGAAAACTCAATCCACGATTTATTGGTCCATATTAGATTTTTGACCGAGTAGGAAATGTAGCCTATAGACTTGCGTTACCTCCAAGTATGTCTCGTGTTCATAATGTTTTTTATATATCTGTGCTTCATAAGTATGTGAAAGACCCGAACCACGTTATTGAGTTAGAACCGGATGAGATAGCCGAAGACTTAACGTACGAGGAGGTACCTGTCAAGATCTTGGATAGGAAGGAACATGTCTTATATACAAAGGTCATACCACAAGTTAAAGTTTTGTGGAGAAACCATGCTATTGAGGAAATGACCTGGGAGTTGGAAACGGAAATGAAAGCGAGGTATTCTCACCTTTTCGAAACACCAGGTACGTACGTCAATTTCGAGGACGAAATTTGAGGGGAGGTTGTAAGACCCCAACTTATTATAAAATTAAATTTCCTCTATTTATTATTTTGAAATAGTAAGGGTTGATTTGATTAATGTGGTTAGTTATGAGTAAAATGCGCAAATATTTCAAGTATACAAGTTGTTATAAAATATTCATTTTTATCGGAGAATATTCGTTTGGTCGTGGAATATTCTTCTTTGTCGGGGAATATTAAATGCGACGACAGCCTTGACCTTATATGTGGGCCCCATAACGAAAAGATTGGATGAAGAAAATGACAAGTATAAGTTATTTATAAATAACGGCGTAGTTATTATCGTTAATCTTGTTGGAATACCCGGTGGTTAAAACACGATAGCACACGCAGTATTGCACGATTATTGATTCTTACGTGGAAGGCATTACTCGATAATTATTCACGGTAATTCTTATTCATATTTTATTTTATTGATTCAATAATTGCTACGTTGATATTTTATATTATTATTTTTTCAATAATTGTCACTTTCTGCGATTATTTTCATTATCGGATCGATAATTCATATTATTTGAATAATATTATTAGATAACATTATTGGCAATGTCTAGAAAGTTTTGTCTAAGGAGAGGTTTGGTCACCTAATTGAGCCAGTAAGGAGAAATCCTTATTGGAAAGCCCCCTCTTTCCTGGGAACGGCCTGGTTACCAGTATTGTGATTCTGTAATATTATTTATGAATAAGTAATTATTGATTTATATGATAAGGAAAATATTTATTTTATGTGGATATAGATGGAAAAAAATTTTAATGTGACAATTGTTGAAAATTGATATTTTATCTTTTCCGATAAAATAATTTATTTAAATATATTATTATATTTTAATAATATAATAATGGTGATATTTTTACAATGAATGTGAAATATATGAGTATATGAGGAGGAGGAGTATTTTTGTTACTAAAAATATTTAAAACATGTTAAACATGTTTGTAGACCCCATTTCTTGACTGAAATTTGATTATAGCCTGAAAATCGTTCGTTTATGGATTTCGGTCAATTTACATTTGGAATTTGGAAAAATTTAAACTTACAAAGTTGTAGAGAATAGAATTTCCTATGGAAAAGACATAAGGTTCAAATTTTTTACGATAAAAGGGCTATTTATTATGAATTATTGAAGTTACGGTTCGAATAATTGATTTTGAAGTTTTAAATATTTTTTAATAAAAACATTTTTACACTTTGGTGGGCCCCAACTTGCACATGTTAATGAACGTATTGATTCGATTCAGGTGGGCGTGAAAATTTTATAATTATATTATTATTTTATTAAATTTTATGCTTTGGTGTTCTAAGAATTTTCCTATTAATAGGGTGTTTAGGTTAGAATTGAAAATCATACTAGAAACTAAAGTTTTCTCTCTCTTTCTCTCTCTATATTATCGAGCATATACTAGAAACTAAGCACCCTATTTATAGGAAAATGCTTAGAACACCAAAGCGAAAAATTTAATAAAATAATAATATAATTATAAAATTTTCACGCCCACCTCTTGAATCTGAATTAAATTTCATTAACATGTGCAAGTGGGGCCCACCAAAGTGTAAAAAAATGTTTTTATTAAAAAATATTTAAAACTTCAAAATCAATTATTCGAACTCCGAACTTCAATAATTCATAATAAATAGCCCTTTTATCGTAAAAAATTTGAACCTTATGTCTTTTCTATAGGAAATTCTATTCTCTACAACTTTGTAAGTTTAAGTTTTTCCAAATTCCAAATGTAAATCGATAAAATCCATAAACGAACGATTTTACTGAAAGCTATAATCAAATTTCGATCAAGAATGGGATTCTACAAACATGTTTAACATGTTTTAAATATTTTAGTAACAAAAATACTCCTCCTCCTCATATACTCATATATTTCACATTCATTGTAAAAATATCACCATTATTATATTATTAAAATATAATAATATATTTAAATAAATTATTTTATCTGAAAAGATAAAATATCAATTTTCAACAATTGTCACATTAAAATTTTTTCCATCTATATCCACATAAAATAAATATTTTCCTTATCATATAAATCAATAATTACTTATTCATAAATAATATTACGTAATCACAATAATCTAGTAAAATAGACTGCCTTCGTGAAAGAGGGCTTTCCAATAAGGATTTCTCCTCATCGGCTCAATTAGGTGACCAAACCTCTCCTTAGACAAAAAACTTTCTGTATTAATAATGTTATCTAATAATATTTTTCAAATAATATGAATTATTGATCCGATAATGAAAATATCGTAGTGACAATTATCAAACAATAATAATATAAAATATCAACGTAGCAATTATCAATCAATTAAAATATTGAACAAATTAATAATAAGTATTAAGTAAAGGTCTTCACGTAAGAATCAATAATAATTGGTGCAATACCGTGTGTCTACCGTGTGTTTTAACCACCTTAGTATTCCAACAAAAGATTAATCTGGTTGATTTATAACCGAGATATTTATTTGAGGTCGAAGAAATAGGTTTTTTAATATTCCCCGGACAACAATGAATATTTTATAACCACTTACTTATTTAAATTTTACACGATTTTACCCATAATTAACCACATTAATCAAATCAACCCTCTTTTCAAAATAATAAATCGAAATTCAATTTCATTAATAATAAGTTGGGGTCTTACATTATAGAAAAGAAATATCATTCAAGAAATAGGTTTAACTCTCATCCATTTCACTCACGCCTCGGGGTAGGCCAAGACTTGGGTAGCGAAATTTATTAACGATAAATATCATTCAAAACTATAACTATCCAAGACTTAAAGCCGTCACATTGATACTCCATCAACTTGCCATCATTATTCACGGCGTCCCTACGGAAAGTCCGGCGGTGCATTCCACACAAGGAAGTCACCAAATAAAGGCTCGGGGCTCTTTACTTATAGCTTGATATGACAGTGATTGACTTTAGGGTTTAGTTGAATTCGCATAATAGGTTGGTTAGGAATATGAAAGCTAACAACCTTACGAAAAGCATGATGAGTAGTTAACCAATCGATTCCTAAAATCACATCAAAGGCAAGTATTTTCAAAGAGATAAGATCGACAGGTAACGTGAAAGTGTCGATTTGAATCAAAAAGATTTATAAACAATGGAGGTAATGAAGGTTTTTACTAACAGAGTTTTAACAGATAAGTCAAAGTCTAACTTCTCTGTGGTCAAATTTAAACGTTGAGCGCAAGCAAGAGAGATAAAATAATGGGTAGAACCCAGATATCTAATAAGGTATAGACTTCAGTAAGAATTTATAATTAACTAACCTGCGTGCTAACTTTGTTAAGGGTTACTCGCTTTTAAGTCACAAAAACGCCTTCCCGAAAACCAATTTAACTTTGTTTTGTCCATATCCGCCTTTGGTGCCACCGTCCCAAATTGGGACTTGACTTTGGTGCACGACAAAATCGAGCTAAATGACTTTCTCTTCTTGAAATTTCCATTTCTATTATCTTGACCATGATTACCACCAAAGTGGTTACCATTCTTGGCATGATAATTTCCCCCACGATGGTTATCATTATTCTGATGGTCGTTGCCACCGGTACGATTATTATCGTGTTGTTGGTTGTTGCCTTTTGGTTGTGCTAACTCATTATCGCGCTCCAATAATCGAGCCCTATTCACAACATCCTAATATAAACAAAGTTTATGAGAAATGAGGTATTGACGTATATCGGGTTTCAAACCTCTTAGAAACATTCACGTCATTCGCTCCTCATTATCGATCAAATGGGATGCAAACTGGGATAACTCCATGAAACTTAGCCTCGTCTTCGAGATACAATCCATATTATTTTGCTCCATTGCTTATCCCAATATTTTCGGATGCCATTTTCAAACACCGCCACAAAAAACAAGGGTTAATTGACATATCACATATTATCCCTATACTCTGACCGACCAATTAAATACCAAATAAACTTAGGTAGGTCATACTAGCGAAGGAATTCCCCTCCGGTCCCCTCCTAGTTCTTGTCTCACATCTCAGCCAGGGATCATATACCTATACTTTGATACCAACTGTGACACCCCTAAAATAGGTATATATCACCTATTCTGAGTCGCCAGATACATGGTACATAATACAAATACAACTTAATAATACAGTTGTCGTGTAAAATACGACAAAACATAAATTGAGAGTTTTAATAAGAATATTGTCATCTAGACAATATCCACACTCAAAGGAGTCCTCATTATATTTATTATCACACTATTTAACAGAATAGTGAGGACACTCAAAGGAGCTGATGCATATGAGGAAGAAAGTATAAGAAGGTGCTATTCCGGAAGCAAGAATCGATGAAGAAGGAATACTTCGAGTCAACTCCAGACTTTGTGTTCTTAACGACCACGATTTAAAGTATAAAAAGCATGATGGAGCGCTTAACACAACACACCGCCATAATCCATCTCGGGAGTACCAAAATGTATCGTGATCTTCACATGCATACATTTTAGTGGAGCAATATGAAGAGAGAGATAGCGTTGTTTATCTCAAGGTGTCTAACTTGTCAACGAGTCAAAGCTGAGCATCAACTACCAAAAGGTCCATTACAACCACTTGAAATTCTAGAATAGAAGTGGGAGCCCATTACTATGGATTTTTTTACTGGTCTTCCCAAGGTTTCTCAAGGCATAGATGCAATTTGGGTCATTGTTGATAGATTGACTAAGTCTGCTCATTTCTTACCAATACGAGAAACTTATACACTTGAACGTCTTGCTCGTATGTACATAAACGAGATTGTAAGATCGCATGGTATGCCAAGTATCCATAGTTTCGATCGAGACCCAAGATTCACTTCACGATTTTGGGTTAGTTTACAAAAAGCTATGGGCACAGATTTACGATTTAGTTCGACTTTTATCATCCTCGATCGGACGGACAATCGGAGAGGACTATTCAAACTCTTGAAGATTAATTAAGACTATATGTCCTTGACTTCAAGGGAAGTTGGGACAAGTTCTTACCATTGGTGGAGTTTTCCTACAACAACAGTTATCAAGCAAGTATTGACATGGCTCCATTCGAGGCGTTGTATGGAAGAAAGTGTCGCTTCTCCGATATCTTTGGGATGAGGTGGGTGAAGCAACGTTGTTGAGACCGGAGTTGGTACGTGCGTGACTACGGAAAAGATTCAAACGATCCGACAACGTATAAAAATCTCAGAAGACCGACAAAAGAGTTATGCTGATCTTCATCGAAAGGGCGTGGAATTTGATATTGGAGATCATGTGTTGTTACGTGTTGCTCCATGGAAAGAAGTTATGAGATTTGGAAAAAGAGGACAGCTCAATCCTCGATTCATTGGCCCATTTTAATCCTCGATCGAGTAGGGATCGTAGCTATAGACTCGCTTTTACTTGAAGTATGTCTCGTGTTCATAACGCTTTTCATATATCCATGTTACGTAAATATGTGAAAGATCCGAACCACATTATTGAGTTAGAACCGGACGAAATAGCGGAAGATTTGACGTATGAAGAGGTTCCTGTTCAAATCTTGGATAAGAAGGAACATATTCTACTACTCCCTAGGTTATACCTTAAGTCAAAGTGTTATGGAGGAACCACGATGTTGAGGAAATGACACCGGGACTTAGAATCAAATAAAATCAAGGTATCCTTACCTCTTCGACATACCAGTGCATCGCACTAATTTTTAGAGGCGAAATTTCATAAGAAGGAGAGATTATAAGACCCTAACTTTTATGAATAAAAATGAATTTTCTATAAATATCATTTTGAATATTATGGAATAAATTTGATATAATGTTATAGTTGTGGGTAATATTTATAAATTTTGCAAAAGTACGCAAGTTGTTATATAATATTCGATTGGTCGGGAATATTCTTACGACATGCCAGACAATCATTGGTGGACCCCACAAATGTAATTATTGTCGAATTGAAAAGCGATAAAAATATTTTTATGAAAATAATAGCGGCGGAAGTTTTACCGCTGATCTTGTTGAACTACTTTTAGTAGTAAAGTACGATGTCTGGCGTGGTTGCATAAGAGCAGATACCGGTATTGATTATTAATGCTTATGTGAGAAGTCACTCGGTTTGATCCAATTATTGTCGATATTTTATATGTTATTAAATCAATAATTGAGATGACGGTTGTTAATATTATTATTTACATTATTAACGATGTCTAAAAGTTACCAATGAGAGGTTTGGTCACCTAATCAAGCTACCAATAGGGAGAAATCATTATTGAAAGCCCTCTTTCACGGGAACGACACAGACGATTAATAGTGTGAATAATAATAATGATGATGACGTTTTGTTTTATTAAATATTATTAACGTAATAAAATAGAAATTTTTTATATAAAACATAATACTTTTATAAAGTTATTCGTTTTATTAGGCTAATAGTAAAATCTTTTATATAAAATGTAATACTTTTATAAAGTTATCTGTTTTATTAGATAATAATTAGAATATATTATATTTTATTATGCATAGTGTTTGCATAGTGCTTGTATAGTGTTTGCATAGTTAAATCTTTTTAAAAGTTATTCATTTTATTAGATTATAAATAGAATATATTATATTATATTTAAAAGATTTTGCTTTAAATATGGACCATCCGATTAAAGTAAATCAATCTGGACCGTTCATGAATTGGTTACTATTCATTCCATTCTTCTATAAATAGAAGCTCATTCCTTCATTATTTCTTACGAATTCATTGAAACTCTAGAGAGAGAAACTATAGAGAGAAAGAAGAAAAGTATTCTGCTACTTCACTACTCCGATATCAAGTTTCTTTTACGGTAAGGGGTATTATTTCTTTTGTATTCATGAAGAGAACTTCTATTATTCCATCTTTATTATTCTGTTGGAATAACCTGTATACGCGGACTACCCTATACTTGGTGAAATTCTTCTGTATTTCATTCTTTATTATTCTGTTGGAATATCATCATACAGGCTTTCTGCCTAACTCGGTTCCGTCTTTATTATTCTGTTGGAACATCCTGTTGGTGTGAATTTCACCTGACCTGGTTCCATCATTTAGTATTATGTTGGAATAACCTGTCTATGCAAAGTACCGTATGCATGGTGATTTCTGTTGTATTCCATTCTTTATTATTCTGTTGGAATATCCTGTCGGTGCGTATTACGCCTGACCTAGTTTGTTATTTATTATTCTGATGGAATAACTTTGCCTATGCATCTGGCATCGCATGCATGGTGATTTCTTTTGTTATTTCATTCTTTATTATACTCAGTTGGTTAAAGTTTTGACTTCTACACTCCATGAAATTAGTAGAATATTCTTGATATTTGCGTTTCATCCAGTATCTTTTCATGGAAATATTCTTCTGAGCATTCTTGAATTTTACTTTACAAAGAAGTATCATGTTGACAATTTGGACGTTATTAGTTCCTGAATAAATTAATTCTTGAACTTGTTTTATTCAATTCTTATATCATTGTCATCATCCTCATGTTTATATTATTTTTGAAAGACATCTGTTGCCTGTAGTGCATAGATGGACTTGGTATGATTATGACCAGGGGTTATTCGGTATAATCATGACCGTAATGTTATAAATGATGTGGTAAAAGTCCTCATTGGCCCGTAGTGCATTGATGGACAATTGTTGGCATGATCACGACCATTGATGAATACACGAATATCCTTGGTCCGTAGTGCATGGATAATTTGTGGTTGTGATACTAATAAATATCCTTGGCCATAGTGCAGGGATGATGTGGATTATTTATTCAGCTGAGTCCCAGCGATAAAAGTGATGAAAAACCTTTTTAAATCATAAAAGATAGTAGATTTTATTCTCTACTTGACTCTTTTAATAGATTGCATATTCTCACTGCAGCTTAAACTTGATGTCTATTGTATTTTATCGGTTTAACATCGTTGAGGACTAATGATAATTTATTCTCGCATTATCTTAGTCATAATATTTCTTCTTCGGGCTAGTTTAGCTCACCTTTTCTTTCACCGTTCTCTTGAGAAATGAGAACGTGGGCCGGGACTAGTCGGGGAACGGGTGATGGTCCGAGATGGTGTCTTAGTAGTCCTCACTATTCTTACATTAAATAGTGTGATAATAAATGTAATGAGGACTAAATTTAGTGTGGATATTGTCTAGATGACAATATTTGTATTAAAACTCACAACATGTATTTTGTCGTATTTTACACGACTGTTGTATAATCAAGTTGTATTTGAATTTAGTACCATGTATTTGGCGACTCAAGATGGGTGATGTATACCTATTTTGGGGGCGTCACAATATTAATAACTTCATCGTCTCAATTATTGATTTAATAATATATAAAATATCGACAATAATTGAATCAATTAACGTGAGATACTATGCAACAATTCATCAAGTAATAATTGAACAAAACTGAGTGACTTCTCACGTAAGCATCAATAATCAATACCGTATGCTACTCTTTATGCAACCACGCCAGTATTCTGCATTTTTTAACACCGGTGTTTCAAAAGTTAATGATAAAACTTCCATACGTTATTTTCATAAAATATTTTAGTTGTTTACTCAATCCGGCTAATAATTCCGTTGTGGGGTCCACTGATGATTGTCTTGCTGCATTTAATATTCCTCGTTAAAACGAATATTCTCCTAGCCAATCGAATATTATATAACAATTTGCGTACTTTGCAAAATTTATAACTATTACAATATATCAAATTCATTCCATAATATTTAAAAATTATAATTATAGAAAATACATCTTTATTCATAAAAGTTGGGGTCTTACAATCTCCCCTTCTTATGAAATTTCGCCCTCGAAATTAGGGTACGTACCTGGTATGTCGAAGAGGTAAGGATACCTTGATTTCATTTTAGATTCTAACTCCCAGGTCATTTTCTTAACATCGTGGTTCCTTCATAAAACCTTGACTTAAGGTATAACCTTAGAGCGTAGAATATGTTCCTTCTTATCCAAGATTTGAACACGAACCTCTTCATACGTTAAATCTTCCGCTATTTCGTCCGGTTCTAACTCAATAATGTGGTTCGGGTCTTTCACATATTTACGTAACATGGATATATGAAAAACGTTATGAACACGAGACATACTTGGCAGTAAAAGCGAGTCTATAGGCTCTGATCCCTACTCGATCGAGGATTAAAAATGGGCCAATGAATCGAGGATTGAGCTTTCCTCTCTTTCCAAATCTCGTAACTCCTTTCCATGGAGCAACATGTAACAACACATGATCTCCAATATCGAATTCCACGTCCTTTCGATGAAGATCAACATAACTCTTTTATCGGTCTTGTGAGGTTTTTATATCGTTGTTTTGATCGTTTGAATCTTTTTCGTAGTCATACGCACTCAACTCGGTCCCAATAACGTTGCTTCACCCACCTCATCCTAGCATACCGGAGAACGACACTTTCTTCCATACAACACCTCGAATGGAGCCATGCCAATACTTTGCTTGATAATTGTTGTTGTAGGAAAACTCCACCAATGGTAAGAACTTGTCCCAACTTCCTCAAGTCAAGGACACGAGTCTTAATAAATCTTCAAGAGTTTGAATAGTCCTCTCGATTGTCCGTCCGTCTCGAGGATGATAAGTTTAACTAAATCGTAAATCTGCGCCCATAGCTTTTTGCAAACTAACCCAAAATCGTGAAGTGAATCTTGGGTCTCGATCGAAACTATGGATACCGGCATACCATGCGCCTTCTACATCTCGTTTATGTACATACGAGCAAGACGTTCAAGTGTATAAGTTTCTTGTATTGGTAAGAAATGAGCAGACTTGGTCAATCTATCAACAATGATCCAAATTGCATCTATGCCTTAAGAAACCTTGGGAAGACCAGTAACGAAATACATGGTAATGTGCTCCCACTTCCATTCTGGAATTTCAAGTGGTTGTAATGGACCTTTTGGTACTTGATGCTCTGCCTTGACTCGTTGACAAGTTAAATACCTTGAGATAAACAACGCTATCTCTCTCTTCATATTGCCCCACCAAAATGTATGTCGAAGATCATGATACATTTTGGTACTCCCAGGATGGATCGCAAACGGTGTGTTGTGCACCTCCATCATGATTTTATACTTTAACTCAGGATCGTTAGGAACACAAAGTCTGGAGTTGACTCGAAGTATTCCTTCTTCATCGATTCTTGCTTCCGACATAACACCTTCTTGTACTTTCTTCCTCATATGCATCGCCTCCGTCTCATAAATTGAGCAACTTTAACTTTATCGATTAAAGTCGGTTCTACTCGTATATTTGCCATCATCACGTGGGTCCTTGGAGTCTTTATCTCTATCTTCATCCTTTACAAGTCATACAAAATGGGCCTCTGCGTTGACAATATCGCACTCGTACCCGCATATGATCTTCTACTCAATGTGTCAGCTACTACGCTTGCTTTTCCAGGATGGTATTGGATGGTATGATCATAATCTTTCAACAGTTCGAGCCAACATCGCTGTCGCATGTTTAGTTCCTTTTGAGTGAAGAAATATTTGAGGCTTTTATGATCCGTAAAGATCTCCACTTTCTCCCCATACAAGTAATGCCTCCAAATTTTAAGTACGAAGACAACAGCTGCCAACTCTAGATCATGAGTAGGATAATTCCTCTCATATTATTTGAGTTGTCGAGAGACATAGGCTATGACTTTCCCATGTTGCATGAGAACACATCCTAACCTTTTTCCTGAAGCATCACTGTAGATGACAAATCCCTCCGAGCCAGATGGTATTGTTTGAACAGGTGCTGAAATGAGTCTTCTCTTGAGTTCTTGAAATCTCTTCTCACATTCCTCGTTCCAACCGAATTTTGTATCTTTCCGAGTCAGCTGAGTTATGGGAGTAACGATTCGAGAAAACCCTTCTACGAATCTCCAATAATAACCAAATAAAGAGAAAGCTACGTACTTTCTATCATCGATTTAGGTTGCTCCCAGCTTTGAATAGCTTCAATCTTTGCTGGGTCAACAGATATTCCATGACTTGATACCATGTGCCCAAGGAATGCTACTTCCTTAAGCCAGAACTCGCATTTCTTTAACTTGGCATAAAGCTTATATTCACAAAGCTTTTGAAGTATCAGCCTCAAGTGTTGCTCATGATCTTCACGGCTTTTGGAATAAATAAGGATGTCATCAATAAAGACGACCACAAAGTGATCCAAATATTTCTTGAATACTCGGTTCATCATATCCATGAAGGCAGCAGGAGCATTAATCAATCCAAAAGACATGACTAGGAATTCATAATGATCGTACCGAGTTCTGAAAGTCGTCTTTGGAATGTCATCGTTTCTAATCTTCAATTGGTGATATCTAGAACGAAGATCAATCTTTGAAAAAAAATTGGCGCCTTGCAACTGGTCAAATAGGTCATCAATGTGAGGTAATGGATATCTATTTTGGATAGTGACATGGTTTAACTCCCGATAATCAATACAAAGTCGTATACTCTCATCTTTCTTCTTCACGAATAGAACAGGAGCACCCCTAGGAGACGTACTAGGATGAATGAAACCGATGTCTAACAATTCTTCCAATTGGGTCTTTAACTCCTGAAGTTCAATAGGAGCCATTCGATATGGGGCTTTAGAAATGGGGTTTGTACCGGGTTCAAGGTCGATACAAAATTCAATTTCACGCTCTGGGGTTAGGCTAGGAAGTTCTTCAGGGAATACGTCAGGAAATTCATTAACAATAGAAATATCATTCAAAACTGACATATTTTTGTTTAGATCCGTGACATAAGCTAAGAAAGCTTGACATCTGTTTTTCAATAAACGAATAGCTTTATGGCTTGAGATGACAGTGATTGATTTTAATGGTTTAGTTGCTTGAATTCGCATAATAGGTTGGTTAGGAATATGAAAGCTAACAACCTTACGAAAACAATCAATTTTTGCATGATGAGTAGTTAACCAATCAATCCCTAGAATTACGTCAAATGCAAATATTTTCAATAAAATAAGGTCGACAGGTAATGTGAGGGTACCGATTTGAACCAAACAAGACTTATAAACAGTGGATGTAATGAAGGTTTCTCCCAACGGAGTTTCAACAGATAAGTTAAAGTCTAATTTCTCCGGAGTCAAATTTAAACGTTGAGCGTAAGTAGGAGAAATAAAAGAATGGGTAGAACTGGTATCAAATAAGGTATAAACTTCACTAGAGTTTATGATAAGCTTACCCGTGATGACTTCGTTCGGGTTCCTTGCTTTCTTGGAGGTCACGACAAACGCTCTCCCTTGAACAACCGATTTTGTCTTGTCTGGGACGGCCTTTGTTGCCTCCATCCCAGCTGGACTTGTCTTCGGTGCACGACAAAATCGGGCCAGGTGTCCTTCTCTTCCACAATTGTAACATGCTTTGGAGGGCATCGCACAGTTTGGACTGATGTGTCCCTCCCCTCCGCATTTGAAGCACATGATAGGTGGTCGTTCTCCTTCCTTAACAACGGGTGCTGGTCCTGACGTCTTTCCATCATTGTTGAATCTCCTATTCTTGAAATGTCTATTCTTATTATTTTGGCCATGATTACCACCAAAGTGGTTACCATTTCGCATGTTGATTCCTCCACGCTTATTGTCACCGCTCGATGATCATTCTTGCTATCACTAGTATTATCATTTTGTTTACCGCTTCTCTTTTGGTTGGGTTGACTCATTATCGCGCTTTAATAATCGAGCCCTATTAACAATATCTCAATACAAACACGCTTTATGAGAGATAAGATATTGGCGATATCTCGGGTTTCAAACCTCTTAGAAACATTCGCTATTCTCTCCTCATTATCAACCAAATGGGACGCAAATCGGACAACTTTCGGCAAACTTGGCTTCGTCATCGCGACACGGGCCATGTTGTTTTGCTCCACTTGATGAACTCTACCTCTTTCATGTGACGAATACTTTCGGAAAATACTTGTCGTTAAACAATTCTTGAACTTCTCCCAAGTTATCTTGATCACAAGTCGAGTTGAGTCGTTTACAAATTCCCACCAAGAATCATCGCACGCAATACGAAGGTGGAAAAGGAACCTTTTGCTCCTGGAGCATCCCAAGACATCAAATATTTTGAAGATCTCGCTTTATCCACGTCTCCGCCTTAAGTGGTTTTGGCTTCCAAAAACTCCGGTGGTCCCAGCCCTTGAATCGCTTTAGCGAATCATCCCGAGAGTTACCAAGATTTCCACCGCATTTTGGACAGAGCCGCTTTTGCACGATGTTGCATGAATTGCATAAAGCCTCCGAACATTCCATCGCTCATCATCCGGTCCGTGTTATTGTTTGCACGAGTATTGTCGCTTCCTCGATGCACATTATCCTCGATTATTGATCCGTGGAGACTCAACGGTCTCTCGTGCTCCATTGATGTTCTCAACATTCTCGGATGTCATTTTCAAATACTGCTACAAAACAAGGGTTAATTAACATATCACATATTATCCCTATACTCTGTCCGACTAATTAAATACCAAATAAACGTAGGTAGGTCATACTAGCGAAGGAATTCCCCGTCTCTCCCCTCCTAGTTCTTGTCTCACATCTTAGCCAGGGATCATATCCCTAAGCTTTGATACCAACTGTGACGCCCCCAAAATAGGTATACATCACCCATCTTGAGTGGCCAAATACATGGCACAAAATTTAAATACAACTTAATTATACAATAGTCGTGTAAAATACGACAAAATATATGCTGTGAGTTTTAATACAAATATTGTCATCTAGACAATATCCACACTCAATTGAGTCCTCATTACATTTATTATCACACTATTTAACAGAATAGTGAGGACTACTAATGCTATTATCTGGACCATCACTCCGTTCCCCGACTAGTCCCTGCTACGTTCTCATTTCCTGAAGAGAACAATGAAAGTAAAAAGGGTGAGCTCAACTAGCCCAGTAAGAAATATTATGACTAAGATAATACAGAATAAATTATCGTTAGCCTTCAACAGTGTTAAACTGATACAATATAACAAACATCAAGTTTAACTGCAGTGGAACAAGAAATCCATTAAAAGAGTCAAGTAGAGAATAAAATCTACTATCTTTTATGATTTAAAAGGTTTTTCATCACTTTTATCGCTGGGACTCAGCTGAATAAATAATCCACATCATCCCTGCACTATGGCCAAGGATATTTATTAGTATCACAACCACAAATTATCCATGCACTACGGACCAAGGATATTCGTGTATTCATCAATGGTCGTGATCATGCCAACAATTGTCCATCAATGCACTACGGGCCAATGAGGACTTTTACCACATCATTTATAACATTACGGTCATGATTATACCGAATAACCCCTGGTCATAATCATACCAAGTCCATCTATGCACTACAGGCCACAGATGACTTTCAACATAATATAAACATGAGAATGATGACAATGATATAAGAATTCAATAAAACAAGTTCAAGAATTAATTTATCCAAGAACCAATAACGTCCAAATTGTCAACACGATATCTTTGTGGGGTAAAACTCAAGAATGCTCGTAAGAATATTTCCATGAAAAGATCTTTGGATGAAGCGCAAATATCAAGGATATTCCACTAATTTCATGGAGTATAAAGTCAAAACTTTAACCAACCGAGTATAATAAATTATGGAATAACAAAAGAAATCACCGATATGCGATAGGCCTCGCATGCATGTTTATTCCAATGTAATAATAAATAATGGAACTAGGTCACGCGTAAACGCACGATGGGATATTCCAAATGTAATAATAAATAATGGAACCAGGTCATGCGTAAACGCATAGAAAGGATATTCCAACAGAATAATAAACAATGGAACCAGGTCATGCGTAAACGCACAGACAGAATGTTCCAACATAATAATAAATAACGGAACCGTGTCATGCGTAATTATGATAGATGTTCCAAATGTAATAATAAAGAATGGAATAACGGAAGAATTTCACCATGTATGCGATGCTTGGCGTAGATAAAGTTATTCCAACATAATAATAAAGAATGGAATAACGAGAAGAATATCACCAAGTATCTTTGACTTTGCATATTGCAAGTTATTCCAACATAATAATAAAGAATGGAATAATGAAGTTCTCTTCACGAAGACGAAAGAAAGAAATAATACCCCTTACCTGTAGAACCAACCGGATATAGGAGTTGTGAAGTAGCGAGAATACTTTTCTTCTTTCTCTCTATAGTTTCTCTCTAGAGTTTCAATTGAATTCGTTAGAAATAATGAAGGAATGAACTTCTATTTATAGGAGAATGGATCTAATAAGAACTAATTCTGAACGATCCAGATTGATTTACTTTTAAACGGGACGGTCCAGTTTGGTTTACTATAAAATATTCTAATAAAACAAAATTTTTTAAATAAAATATAATATATTCTATTTATAATCTAATAAAACGCGAATAACTTTATAAAAGTATTCTGCTTTATATAAAAAGATTTTACAATGCAAAATATTATGCATAATAGAATATAATATATTCTATTTATAGTCTAATAAAATAAATAACTTTATAAAAGTATTACATTTTTATATAAAAAAGTTTTTACATTTTATTACATTAATAATACTAATAAAACAAAACTTCATCATCATTATTATAATTCACACTATTAATCGATTAGATTAGTCGCTCCCAAGAAAGAGGGCTTTCCAATAAGGATTTCTCCCTATCATGCCGCAAATTACGTGACCAAATCTCTCCTCGGCGTAACTTCTGTACATCGTTAATATTGCAAATAATAATATTAATAACTTCATCGCCTCAATTATTGATTTAATAATATATAAAATATCGACAATAATTGAATCAATTAACGTGAGATACTACGCAACAATTCATCAAGTAATAATTGAACAAAACCGAAGTGACTTCTCACGTAAAGATCAATAATCAATACCGTGCGCTACTACGCAACCACGCCGTATTCTCAGTTTTTTAACACCGGGTGTTTTTCAGCGATTAACGATAAAACTTCCGCCGTTATTTTCATAAAATATTTTTGTCGTTTACTCAATCTGACAATAATTTCGTTGTGGGGTCCACCAATGATTGTGCCATCGTACGAATATTCTCCGACCAATCGAATATTATATAACAACTTACGTACTTTGCAAAATTTATAACTTTTACATTATATCAAATTCATTCCATAATATTCAAAAATAATAATTATAGAAAATTCATCTTTATTCATAAAAGTTGGGGTCTTACAATAAGTCATTCCCAACAGACGCCAAGACCATAGCTCATAAAAACAAACATTTTCTATTAAAAAAAATTTATTGTTACAATTTTATTACCAAGCATTGCTACTATACTAATACTCAATGTATTTAAAGGTAAATATAAATGCAATATTATATATATAAATTAATAATTGTTCGTGCATGAAGGTACGACGTAAAAAAATTCTTCCTCTCTTTTCGTTTCAACAATCTCTTTCCATTTCAACAATTTAAAAATTAGAATAAAAACCGTTCTTATATTTTTTATTTAAATTCAAATTGGTTGTATCTTATTTAACAAACATGTAACCTTATAAAGAATTGAATATTTTCAAAGCCTAAATCAAAATAAAAATGAAAATTTAAAAGATAAAAAAGCAGAGGAGAGAGACTGAGAGGTGGTGACCGGTGGGGGACTTATGTCAGTTGGCCTTAACTTCCATAACCTCGGGTCTCGTCTTTACTCTCGTTTTTTTGTTATCTTTAATTTGTTTGGCTCAAAAACGGGGTCTGTAATTTCAGGATTTGCAGCGTCTTACTTGGGTTTTGCAGGAAAATGAGCGTGTGTTAATTATTCAGTCAGGGACACCCAGCTACCTCTTTCTTTTACCAGCTGGTTCTGTTCTCTCTGCTGCTGGGTTTTTACTATTTCTTCAGAACCTGGACTTTGCTCCTCCCTTTCAATGGCTATCTTCTCCTAATCTGTAGGTTTTTCTCTCCCATAAACTTTCTACCTTATTTTCCTATAATTTATGTCTTGTGGGTGTCTCCCAAAAAGTCTTAATTTGTTTTGGTGGATTAGACCATCTTCATTTTCTTGAATTTTACTGTGTCTTACCCATCTGATCTGCTAGTCTAAAAATTGCTTTTTTTTTAAATTTTTTATTTTGCTATATATTTTTCTATATTTCTGCCTGAAAGTGCAATTTTATCAACAAGATCTGAAATGACTTCACTTATAGTCTTGAATCTGAAGCTAAAGATTCTCTCTTGATTACTCCTTATGGTTGTACATTTCACATTATTATTCTCTCTTGATTACTCCTTATGGTTTTACATTTCACATTATTGAGGATGTTCAGAATTATTGGTTGTATGATTATAAATTGACTTATTTCTGTTGCTTTTGGGGAAAATAAGCCTTTCAAATCAGGATTTGGAGTAAAAAAGTGATATCTTAGTAGGTTTTGGTAACAATGTCCTTAGATTGAGACTATTTTTTTTTATCATATCTTTTATAATAGACACTATTATGAGAACAGTGATAGCCTAAGGGGAATTTCCAATCAAAATTTCTTTCGGGCTCAGGCATCTGAAGAAAGAGTGTTCATGTTATTTGCTCTCTCTCTCTCTCTCTCCATTTCCCTGTGTGCATATGCAAATGCGAGATGTGTGATTTTGTTCAGCCAGTTCTGAAGTTTTAAAATATGCAGATTTCTTATATAATTAAGAAGAAGAATTGTTCATCTTTCTATATAGGTAGGAAGTTAGTATATGTCTCTAAGATATATTATTCATTTGACTTCACATATTAATTTGTGCATTTCATTAATTAATTTGTTATAAACATTTAATAAGGATTGCAATTGTTGCTGCTCTTCAAATTGCTTCTTTGGCTGGCATGGATAAATGTATAAATACTGATCTTTGAAAGTGACATAAGCTCAAAGTCATACATAGACTAAACTTGGAAATAAGTATAGACACCACCCGAGGAATGCTCTTTTAACAGCATGAGAGTTTTTCTGTAATCTTCATGTGTGATTATTAGAAGGAACTTGAAACTTGAAAGTATATTTAAGAATTTGTACGGATTGTTAAAATTAAGGCACAGAAAGGATTTTATTGAGTAACATTGAAGTTGATGCTGTCAGAGAAGCTAATTTTGGATAGAATTGCAAGCCTTTTAATATTTACATCCAACTTTGCTTGAACAGAATGAGTTATCAGTTTATCACCCACACTAGATTCTCCTCTTCACTAGTTGTAAGATTAATGGAATCAACATTAGCAACCTTATTTTAAAAAACAGATGCAAACCACTGACTGTATTCATGGACTCCCACTCCTGCCATTACTTGATTTCTTCTTAAAACGGTGCCTGCATATTATCTTATTGGTTTTCTATTGGATCTTTGCTGGCCCATGTACTGTTAGGGAAATTCTTTTCTTTTTTTAATTAAAAAAAAATGTAATATTTCAAGGTCAACTCACTTGAATTGATTTTTTTTTTAAAAAAAAATTTAATAATGGAGATAGTTTATTCATGCTTGTCACATGGTCAACTGCAGTAGCAGGCTTCAATGGAAATTAGAAAGTTAGTTATGATAGCATTCTGTAATCTATTATAGTTGTTCAAAGACTTGGTCAGCATTGGGATGTATAGCAAGGAGAGAATTGCTTTGATTGTTTAGTTGTGTGCTGACTTTGCTCCATATATTTGAAGGCCCCATAAAATTAAAGTTGACCGCAAAAATGAAAGATTAAGCTTGTTAATTGAAAAGAGTTGATATAGGCAGGTCTTAGAATCAAAATGTGCATGCCTGAAGAATTAAGGTGGCTGTTATTCAGAGTAGTGATAATACGAGGTAAAGATGATTTTACATTGTGAGGCATCTACGTTTTATAGGTTGACCTTGTACACAATAAATTATCAAATGATGTAGAAGTTTATCAATGAGTTATGCTAATTAAGGGCATTTAACAGACTTATGTAATTTTGACCCTCCATTTGTTCTTTTCATTCTTTTAGACATAACAATCAGATACATATGTTTCATTTCACATTGGCTCTACCTTTTCCAACTGAAACTAACCTGCTATTGGACAATACTTTGTCTTGAGTGCTTAGTTTCTCTCGGTGTATGGTTCTGACTAGTACCATTGTACGATCCCTTATTCGCAAGTTGTTTTTAATTGGATCTTTTAGCACTCTTTGTTGCTTCCTCTCCCCCCTTCCCTTTTGTCATTGTTGTTGTGATCTTTTTTGGTAGAAGTTTCATGCTTATATACTTGCTTGTATGTACAGAACTTCTGGTTTCCCTACTAGAAACGCCATGAAATATGGAACAAAGAAAGTATGGAAGTCAATAGTGCCTCTCCGCTTACGAGGAAAATCAACCCTACGATTTTGTTTATTCCCCAAGGTGAAGTCAGCTAATTATGGTTCAGGCAATACACCAGTTTATCTCAATGTATATGACTTGACACCCATGAATGGCTACGCCTATTGGGCTGGATTCGGTATCTTTCACTCTGGTGTAGAAGGTAGGCCTTGCTTAATCTTTTTTCACCTTTTTTTTCTTTGATATGAATATGGATCTTTTGTTTCTATTTTCTCATCTAGCACTTAGTTTAGTTCTTAAAAGTTGTGCCAATGTGCTTCCAGGAAATAACATAAAGAATCTTTACTTGTCCTCATGTAGATTCTACTTGTTATTAGAACTGTTGCTTATTTTCTTTTAAAACTCTGCTGTGCAGTAATTAACAATAATATTAGTCTGGAATAGTTTACTTTTAGTCTCTGTTTTTAATATGTATATTACAATTATGAACACATTATTTATTTAATTTTCCATTCAAACGTATGCAGTAAAGAACTAATATTTACATAAAGAACCGAGTCATCTGCACAGGTCACAGTATTGAATGGTCTACGCTGCCTGTTAAATTGAATACTTGAGATGTGGAATCAATGGCTTGTGGGACAAAAGCGGGGGGTGCAGGGTCTACTGGCTTCGTGGGTATCAAGCATGTAGGGCTTCTGAGATGCATATTATCTGGTTATAGTTGGAGGTTAGAAGAGGTTGCTATTCTGCCTCAACTAATCACATTCATCTGGCATGACTCGAGTAAAAGTGCCATAAGACACACAACACTAGCTGACTAATGGAGTCTAAGTCATCCTCATATCCTCTGTTTCTGGGGTTGAAGGTATAGAAAGACCAATTTATATGCGTCTTGCTTGCACTAGAATAACCATGTACACTGCCTCTTAAATGAATGATGTTTATGGTCGAATGGGTAGGCAATAGTTTACTTCCCTTGTAGTGTACTCGGAATTGTTAAAAACCTTTTGTATTTTCCAAGGACTATGATACCCAGGTCAAAGTAAAACAGATAGTTCTCTTAAGCTGAAAGATGCAGTTACCTGGGATTCTGGTTCCGATAGACCAGCAAAAATCCATCTTCCTTTGAAACACAAACTCTTGATAAATTGCTTAAACCCAAGCAATATAGGCATTCTCTGCATATTTTATATTTACAAGAACTACTCTAAATTAAGTTTTTGATTTGAAAGATTTTATATATTAATGTTTGGTAAGTTGGTTTAGTTGCACTATCAACCTAGATAATGCATCAGTTGTCCTTTTGGTCCAAACCTCAAGTTTGGTACTTGGATCCTAAAAGCGTCTCTCTCAAGATAAATATTTTAGCTTAATATGTTGGTGAGTTACAGGTGGTCATTGGCTCATTACTTTGCACTTGATTGTGAAAATAGTTCATGCACATGTTCATGTATTTCCTTCTATGTTTTGCACCAACAGATCAGATAAAGGAAACAGTTATTGACCAACCCTTCATGTTCTTGACAGTTCATGGTATAGAGTATGCATTTGGAGCACACGACTATCCAACTAGCGGTGTCTTTGAAGTCGAGTCTCGGCAATGCCCAGGCTTCAAGTTTAGGAAGTCCATATTCATCGGGACTACATGTTTGGACCCTGCCCAGGTTAGGGAATTCATGGAGCATCATGCAGCAAGCTACAATGGTGATTCATATCACTTGATTGTTAAGAATTGCAACCATTTTTGCAATGATATCTGCTACAAGTTGACTGGGAAGCATATCCCAAAATGGGTGAATCGACTTGCAAAACTAGGTAGATTACATCTGTTCCATGACTTTACTGCATAGCGTCGAAGTAATTCACTATACCTTTATGATTTTAGTGTTCAAAATGTTTTCCTATAGGCTCAATGTTCAACTGTGTACTACCTGAAGCCCTTAGAATTTCAGCTGTGCAACATGACCCAAATTACCAAGCATTTGATAGCGAGAAGAGAAGGCTAAGAAGCAGCTTCAGTTGCCTCTCTTCAATCTCAATGAGGCAGAAACAGTTGTCAACGTCTTCATTGTTTTTACAGTCCCCCTTAAAAGGCTGCTTACCACCCTGGGAACTCAGACGATCCAACAACGGCTCGCTGGATGAAAGGTAAGATGGAGATTCCCACTGAAAATGTTTTATCCCCCAACATTGTCTTTGGCAAGCACTAGTTTAAAGGTGTCTCATGTGGTTAAATATTTTGTAATCAAGTCCGCTTTGGAAAGGGGGAAATATGTGTAACATGGTAACAATTATTTACATCTGCATTGGAAAGTTTAGCAGATTCACCATCGTTGCCATCATCTCTCTCCCCCTTGCCACCCCCGTCCCCCCTCTCTCATCTTCGTTCTTAATCTTAGCTTATACTCCCTACGTTCCAAAATATAAGAGGCAAGTGATCTTATATTTTGAATCGGATGACGTAGATATTTATATCTGTCTAGCTGAACTCTAGGCTCTTTGTTGCAAGAAATTTCAACTTCCTGGTTACCCCATACATGCTTCAAGGTGTTAACTAAAACATGGCATCAAACCCCTTGGACATCTCCAACCTTATTATATAGTAGTATAAAAATTTAAGCCTGTTTGCTCCTTATGTTGTCTGGTGACATGAAATCCTTGGTTTTGATACTGGAATCAGAAATCCAATTGGAACAGAATAACTCAAGCTGGAACTCTGTCGGTTCTTGGTGCATCTTCCATGCTTTCAAATGCAGGCAAGGTAAAGATCAAATTGTTGCGGATTAGACATTTAATTGGCAGTCTCTAGCCAAAATAACTCGCAATGCAACTGATTAATATGCAAGGGGACATTGAAACTCATTAATAAGCTTTACGTGATCTCAGAAAACAGACTTAAGGTTTCATCGAGCACGCTCAAATTATTTCCAAGTTTTGCAACTTAAAATTAAAATACGTTCTTGGAAAGAAAAAAAAATTTATGTGGGTTACATGTGTCTCAAGACTCACTTTTAGACGAATATTAAATTTGTACCAAGGGGGTAGCAAAGTAACAGTTCGTTACTAAACATGAAGTACAGTAGTAAAAATTTTTAACATAACAAGGGGAAAAAAGGGGTTTGTGGGTTTTTGAAGAGGGAAGGGGGGAGGGGGTTGACAACCAATAGGCATCAAATCAGAAAAACATATTTACAATCCTTTTTATTTTATTTGGTTTTGAAAAATATTATATACACAGCTCTATGTATGCATACATACATATATATATATATATATATACACAAAAAAAAAATCTCTCCAACGAATCAAAAAAAAATAAACCAAAAGCGAACTGACTATAGCGACGATTTTTTAAGATATAACTCTTTCTATGCTATAACAACAGAAAAACTGTCGCTATAACCGGTTCGTCTTTGATTCATTTATATATATAGAGAGAGAGAGAGAGGGGGGGAGAGCTTCAGAGAATTCTATTTTCTACTAACCTGAATCATTCCCAAAAAAGAGAACAAAAGAATTAATAAACAATATGATCACCTCTGTACAGGAGCTGGATCATACATGGAAACACAGACCTTGCTTCGAGAAACACATTCCATCCAATGTCAGAAGCAGATTTAGCTGGCTTGATTGACCAAACCATCTTTATGAATAAGATAGACTTCACCAGAAAGAAGAGATGGATATAGACAAGAGACAGCTTTAAGGTAAGCGCACTGGATTAGGTAAGCAATATTGCAATGTCTGGAGGTACATTTTCCAACTATGACATTATGAATGATTGTTCATAGCTAACTTCCTATAAAAAAAATTCTACTTTTTCTAAAGAATAGAACCATACAAGGAATATACAGATCGCGTATCCGAATTACTGTTGACAAAACAAACCTGCACGAACACGAAACAGATGTTTCAGATTTACAGATGCAATTTTCCTCTCTTTTCCAGTAAGGGCTTACAAGAATTTAGATAATGAAAGCTACTGGAAAAAGAAAAACACAGTAAAGACCAGGAAGCTTTAAAACTGGATGCTTCCAACACCGGGATATTCACAAAAAACATCAGATACTGTATTTAACAGGCAAACTTTCTTTTAATAAGAATACAAATTAGGATAGTACACACTGTTTTCTTGTTTAATGGATGGGAAACCCCACACAATGTTTTCTTGTTTTACTGGGTGGTCATAGCCACCCTTCAGCTGCAGTTTATTCCAAAGTCAACACTAAGGAGAACTACATAACCCAAGTGGACTACATAACTTTTGAGAGCCAGGCCATGAAATTATCATTCGGCTTTCTGATGCAAAACAGTAGGCAGGCTATTATTACCATTGAGAGCAGCATGATATACTCGTTTCTCTGCCAAACCAATATCAGACATTATCAAATTACCCTGCATGTGAAACAGCAAAGCAATTAAGATTGGACAGTAGAAAATGAAAGTAATCGATGCAAGTAATGGAAACTCTAAAAACACAACCTAGCCAGCAAAATAATAATCCAATGCGAACAAAGATGGCATTCTTCTAGGGAAAAATAGCCAAATATTGGAACCCAGGGGATACATTATTAAAAGAACATTAACGACCCACAATGAAGCAGGAGATTCAATTAATACCGTCTAAATCTAAACAAGATCCAGCTCTACAATTGTACTCGCTCACTAGTACAATCTACTGTCGTAGGAGCATGCCATATGATAGCTCAAAGCAACTGCTCAGCACCACTTGTACAATATAAAAAGCAAGCAATATCAAACCATCTAATCAAGAAATTTTATTGTTTAAATAGCAAGATGTATTATGGGTCTCAAATGATGAGTCACTATAATGTCGGTTGACGTTGAGTACATCACTTTTGATTGGTCATTCAATAAAGTAACATTAACACTACAAGAAATATCATTTGAGTAAGCTCGCCATCTTTCTGTCAACTGTACTTGGTTGCCAAAGCATTTACCATATATGGTTCATAAACTTCATAGGATTGCACAGCACAATTTAATGTTTTAGTTGACTTGACGGGAAACAATGACTTGATCCAAATTTCAGAATTTCCAAAATATATGCTCTCATAAAAGGAAGTTTTTTCTTCAGAACATCCAATGAAATGATTTAAGTTGCTTCCATGGACATAAAAACACAATGCACATAAATTTTGAACTCCCAAGGGGTGGGAGAAATAGCAAAGGCCTAGAGAAAAGACCTCAAGGTTGCTAGTTCCAATCCACATATTGGGGCTAAACTTGCCTATTAAAAAGCACAGAATTTTTGTTGTGGTCTGAGATGGTTTATGATCCATCAAATAGGAGTCCCAGGTAATATTCCAAACTTCATCAACGCATCCTTACTTTTCAGACTTAAGGTTGCTAGTTCCAATCCACATATTGGGGCTAAACTTGCCTATTAAAAAGCACAGAATTTTTGTTGCGGTCTGAGATGGTTTATGATCCATCAAATAGGAGTCCCAGGTAATATTCCAAACTTCATCAACGCATCCTTACTTTTCAGACTTGATCCTGAGGACCTGAGCCCAGTAAAGACTAGGGGTGTAGAATT
This sequence comes from Panax ginseng, assembly GCA_020205605.1. Classification (NCBI taxonomy): domain Eukaryota; kingdom Viridiplantae; phylum Streptophyta; class Magnoliopsida; order Apiales; family Araliaceae; genus Panax; species Panax ginseng. Next base: position 94,892,244 of record CM035144.1, on the reverse strand, counting down.
ACTAGAGATCAATGCAATAACAAATGCTTCTGTTGTCAAATGTGAGGCCCTTATTGGATTAAAATGGCAGCGTCCTCATGTTAGTTAAGTTGTTCTCATGTCAAACACCACGACTCATGCTACCAACAGTCACTAATGGGCGTTTAAAACCAAATGGTTCCTACATTGTCCCTTACTGCCATTCCACAGAGCCTTTTCGTACTTTCTATTTTATTTATTTTACTAGTAACAAGGGGACATCTCCCTTATACATATCCCGGAGAGCTATATAGAGGGGCATCTATAATACCAAACAGCTACCTAACCCACCAGAAAGTCCCAACCCAAGAAAGCACACAAAAACCTAAACACAACTATGCTTACAGCTCAAACTCCCCCAAAAACTCTACAAAGATGCATAGGAACTGACATGCAACCTCATTTAGCCAAAAGTACAAAAATTCACAAACCAAAACCAAATATAGACAATTGATCTCTGTCGATCTCTATCTCCAAAGTACAGAACATTCCTTCATCTTCAAAGCATCAACCACAAACTGTGAGGGAGTAAGTCCCATTTCTTCCTTGTTCTCTCCCCCAACTCATTTCCATGCCCTTAAGAAGGTGATAACTGCTCCAGACATCACACTAGCAACCCAAAACTAGGCACACCATCCACCATAGGGCCCAAATTACCTCAAATCAAAATCAACAGGTATTGTACTCATTTCATGTACAGCTACACGTGTAATAACGGTTCACAATACATTTCTCTGTCTTCCTCAAATTGTCATGTGTCAGACTCAACCCCAGAGCTGGTCCAGGAAAAGAAAGCTACATTCCACGGTAGGCTCACACACATGATATACTCTTCCATGGAAGTCACTGCACCGCACTTAATAGTAAAAAGATATCATAAACTATAGAAATTTTGTCACTTCAATGGCCTGTCCACTTCAAGGAATCTCCCCCTGCAGTATAAATAGAATTAGTAAATGGCTTAGGTTTCAGAGAAATAATTTGTTGTCCTTTCAGAAAGCAGTGTTCTAAAAATCCCCGCCTAGGCGCGAGGCCCCCCCTGGCGCCTCGCCTAAGAGCTAGGCCCCCCTGGCGCCTCACCTAGTCTCAAGGCGGCAAAAAAATCCCTTCAGGAAATTAGGCGGGCCTAAGCGGAGAGTTTTTTTTTTTAATTTTAATAACTACCCAAATCAAATCTTAATATATTTATTTTTCTAATAATTTACTATATTCATAATACAGGTTGTAACATATCAAATCACAACAAGAAGTGAACAATATCAAGACAAAATGGATAATTTTATTATAGTTGTAATTTTTTGAACTTGTACTAACTTTAAATTATATAAATGATGATACATTTGTAATATTTAGTTTAATTCAATAATTCTTAAATTTATGTTTAGTTTCTTAAGTTTTAATATTTAATTAAATTCTTGAAATTTTAAATTTTATTATTTAATAGCAATCTTTTTTATAAATAAAACTAATACGTTAAAAATATGTTTGAACTTTGAATAATTGCATGTTTGTGTTTGAACTTTGACATTAGCAATATGAATGTGTTTGAACTTTAAGCAAAGGCCTTTATTATCTTTATTATATATTGTTTTGGTTTATATTATTGTTTTGTTTGGATAAATGTAAGATAAAATATTAAAATTGGTTTAAAATAATAATTAAAAAAATCGCCTAGACCCCTTAGGCGCTAGCCCCCCCCCCTACCGCCCGCTTAGCGCCTTTTAGAACATTGTCAGAAAGTGAGATCGTTGACTACCCAGACCTCCTAAGCACCCAATTTGGAAATCATCTCCTAAAAATAAGAAGTCAAGAAGCTCAACTCCACTCCCCCGGAGGCATAATCAGCTATGCTAGCATCTCAATTTCAGTCTGACATTCAACAAAACCTTTTAGAAATGGTGTTGATTGTCTGTACAATAATTTGTTTCTTCGTAGTTTCAAGTAGTTGTAGTTTAGTTTGTTCAAAAGAGCAAAAGGCCAGAAAAAACTAAATACCAACTCCCATCTCCTCAAACAGAAAATAATCTAATCCCTGATGCAGATATGAATACTTTAGGATTATTAGTAAATTGTTTTATATTATTAATTATGCGTAAATTGTTAGTAACTGAATTAGATCTTTGAATTTAAGTATGGTTAATTAGGTTGTTTAAAGTATTTTTGGTATCTACCATTACTTTTATATTATTAGTATACTGGTATTAGAGTTTTATTTCATTACCATATATACTTGACTCCAAGTGTTAGGTTCCTATAAAAATATTATATCCCCTCAAGTTTAATAGAGTTAAATTATTTGAAATAAGTGATGCGCTTTTGTGTGCTGCTACCAATTCCTTGGAATGATATTTTTCTCCCCTTTTCACCCTCACTTATTCCTCCTTTATCGTGTATCTAAACTTTTCTAGAACTTGTCCTGTATCAGTCCCGCGCCTCAAAATATGAAAGACCCAAGACTGATTCTCATTAGCCAACCAACCTGCAAAATGATTAGCTTCTCAATACGTATAATTCACCTGACATTGTCAGCGTTTTGATAAGCCCAATAGCAGTATCTGAGTGCGGTCGCATATCTAAACTTTTATAGACCTCTTGTGTCAGTCCCTCACCTCAAAATATGAAAGACCAAAATCTGATTCAGGGCTTCATAAGCTAACCAACCCGCAAAATGATTAGCTTCTCAATACGCATAATTCACTTGGCATTGCCAGCGTCTACACAGTAACCCGTTGATAAGCTCAATAGCATTATCTGAATGGGGTAAGTTTCATGATCCTGAGTTCATTGTAGAGAAGATCACATATGGAACAGAACAGGTGATTGTCCTCAAACCATATTATTGTAGTTTGGAATCATTTTATTTTATTTTTCTCGTATATCCTAAATCAAATGAACTTTCTAATATCAATTCATCAATACATGCTCCTCCTTTATGGCCATTGCCAATTAAGGAAATATTCTCCGCTTATGAATTACAAAACTAGGAAACATCAAGAGTAAGTAGGCAGTCAGTCATCTGATGTCTCATTATTATTAACATATACTGAATCTAAGATATTGAAAACATTAATACGTCCTTCTGAAAGGTCTTCTTCGTCTTACATACTGAGTAGGACATAATGCTATAATATTAATATACAAACTGATATCCCGTATTTGTTAATTCGTCAGAATTAAAAGCTTACATCATTAGAAACTGACAAAAAAACATACCTCATGAGCCATCAGCTTCCGAACATTATCAGCATATAGCTTTGGATCATCCTTCTCTTGCTGTGAAGGGTAGTAAATTGGTAGCCTTGTCACTTCTAAATGATTTACAAATTGACAAAACAGAAGAATCACATGTCGCACCTACAAATTAAAATCTATACATGTCAGCAGAAATTTGTTGTGGCCACCAACGTTGAGACTGCCAAACAAATACTCACCCCTGATATGGTGTCCCAAGCAGGACTAAACCTCTTGTATGGATATCTTAAAATCACTGGAAGAACTGGAGCTTTTGGTAAAAATGCACCCGTCTTGAATGGAAGGAGATAATCTCCATTTGTAGTTGTGCCTTCTGAAAAAGAGACAGACAAGCAAATTTAAAAACTGTAGGCGGTCAATGTGGTCAAGCATTTAAACAAAGCAAAACAATATATCTACTAGGGATTCTGACTTGTGACGGAAAATATTAGTGAGGTACAGTTGTATTATTTTCAAATGGGCAACAAAAATTTTAGCATAACTAAAACAAAAGCGTGACACACTGACAATTACAAAGTGACAATTCTAGTTATAGTGATGTTGATCATTTGTTCAGCGTCAAGGACATTCGGAAATTCATATTTGATGAAACTTTTATAGTTAGGGATAGCAATGGGGACAGTTATAGCAATAGGAACAGTTATAGCCCTATATTTTGATATTGAATACACAACCACATAGCTATTTTATTTTGGGAGTGGGAAAAAAATAAACGCTTCTTAAAGTTGTGTAACTAATAAAAAAGAAAAACTTATTTAGTATTCTTTATCCCTTCTTTCTTTTCAGTTTTCACACCCCCGTTAACAGATTTCATATATTTTAGGACCCATAACTTTAAAGAGCTAGAGAGATTTATCATTGAAATTAATTAAACGATAAATAACCTATGAACTAAGGAATCGAGTTCGAGAATACTGGTTCACTGGATTTGTGCAACTAGAGATTGAAAACAAAGAAATATCTGGTTAGCTAAAAAATACAGTTAGCTAGATCAGTAAGAGTATTTGGTAAATCTGGGTAACACTAGTTTTATTCCATTATTGCATTGCAATGCACCATATGTGATAAGGAGGAAAATTAGAGATTAATTATATTTTTTGAATATTATATACTATTACTTAGAGATGAAAAAATAAATAAATAACTTGTAGTCATTAATTATGTATATGATACTAGGTAAATTATTCTAGAGTTTTTATCTATAGTAGTAAATTACTATTATGATATGTTTCCTTTATAAAAGAAGATTTTACTTGATTGTTAAATTTAGGATTTTCTTAGGTCATTGATAATGCCAGAGCAATAATTATGTTGTCCGACAATAAGTATCGCTAAAAGTTCAAAGTGTCATTAAAACAAGTGTAAAAGTGCCGTCTGACAACATAAGTATTGCTCTAGCATTATCAATCTCCTTTTCTCAATGCCCTATATAAGACATCGTAATTTTTACTACTTTATTATATATTGATTGAATGATGAATCATTACTGAATTAAGCCTTGTTCTATGGCTTTTAGCCTAATTATATTCTTTAACTTGGTTTTATTTTTTTCCTTCCATATTGTCCTACTCCTTGCATCAATATGTATTTTGCAAAGTTATTACCTTGAATAATCCTAGCTTTTTTCTCATTCATTTAAAGGAATAAGCTCCTCAAAATAGTTTTAAAAGTCTAGTAGAACATATAAGAACTGAAAGTCAATGTGTGGTTTCTTTGAATCGCAAGGATGCACTCTATCGGCGAACCAAATGATAACCTGGAAAAAGCAACATCATTGGAGCAAATTTGTTCAGATGAGCTTCCCGAACTCTTTCATTCACAACACCTGCAAGCAACCAAGGGTAATATTTGTCATGAAATGCATCTAAAGTCCAAAATCATAAAATAATTTCACCTAAAAATGGAAAGAAAGAAAGCAAGACATGCAAAAATTTGCCTACTCTATTTTTTTTCCTGAGAAAGAAAAACATTTTATCGAGAAACTGAATAAAAAATGCAGACAATAGAGATCATGCTTATGTAATTATAGAAATGACATACTACTTGATGGGGACGACGAATCCAAAGCCAAGAAGAAATTTCTATTTATTTTATGAAAGTTTTATTATGTATAATTTGAGGAAAATTGATGTAATTATTTGTTATATTTATGAGTGAGGATTAAGGACATTTAATAGTGATTAGCATTTTAATATTTAGTAAAGGTATTCTAGTCGTTTAGTTATTTTATTGTTCCCCAATTAATATTAGGGTTTGCGTCTTTATAAATATTGATGCAGTCCCACAAGTTAAAAACACTACAGAATTGTTTATTGATTATTTGATATTGTTCGTTATTAAGTTATCAGATTTACCCTCTCTTCAGCGATCGAGAAACCCTTAGGCTAGTGGTTTGAGGAGCATAGCCCAAGTAAAAAATCCTTAAGAGGAGTGAGGCGCGGAGCCTCACCCGAGTTAATTTCCTTTGTTTTAACAATTATTTTTTCTTCAAATCTTGTCCTACATCAATAGGACACATGGTGGTATGGTGCATGTCCACATTTGATGTGTCCGGTAATGACACTATGAGGTCCATGCTTGCTAGAAGTTATATGATCCTTATACGCAAAATTTCGGACTTTTGAACAATTTATATTTGAAGAAATGGGTTTGGTGTTATCCAACTTTTGAACTTATGCCACTTCTTTCTTCGGACGACCCTCCATTCAAAGATATTTTCCTATAACTACTACTGTTAGTATAACATCCGCTATCAAAATATGCCAAAAATTAGGATACATTCTGGAAAAATCAAACTTTCGTCAAAGTACAGGACCATGGTTAGAGATATATCTAACAAAATATGAAAGGAAAATTAATTTATAATTTTATGAGTTATTAAAACATGCACACAAATCACACGTCCACATTGTTTTCCCCAAAAGCCAAAAGTTCCACATATTTAGTAGAAAGAAGATGACACAGTTATAGAGCAGCAATAACTATTATACTAGCATCAAATATCATCATACCTGAGACACCCTTAAAGTCGGATGATTTTGACTCCCGCTGGACATAAACACAACCAAGGCATTTACTGTAAGAAAGAACAAATAATAACAATTCAACGTCCTTTGACCAATCTGCCATTCATTAACAACTAAGAAGAATTATATGGCATGAAAAGCAAACATAAAAATCAGGATTAAAAATAACTAGCAAAGACACCCCAATAGTTTCCTTACTCTACAGTTCAAATCTAAATTCAATGTCCTAGATTCAAAATGTTGTAATTACTATAGATATTTAGGAGTAGCATAAAATCAATCATGTAGACATGTAGTCTAGTGCTGTTTGATAAAACTCTGAATTATTAAGATAATTTGAATGAGCTGAATGAAGTAGAAGTTTTGAACATAGAATGAAATGATGTGAATGAAGTAGAAGTTTTGAATATAGAATGAAATGATGTGTTTGATAATTGTCTGTCTAAAACATTTAAATACATTTATTTCCCTATTTTAACCTTATGGACTATTATGAACAAATTTATTATGTAATTATATATAAACAATATTATCGAAAAATTAAATATAAACTTGTGAACAATCATTAATAGAGTATCTATAGGTAATATAATTTTACGAATAAACACTAAATTCTTTTAATAACATTCTATTAGTCCATAAAATCAAAACAAAAGACTACAACAACATTAATTAAATTAGTTATTAACCAATTTGTTAAAGAAAAAAATCAAAAAATAATTTGTACATAGCAAAATTTGTTTACAATAGTAAAAAAAGATAGATATTAAATGTAATTTATAATTGTCTATGATAGTAGATAGGTAAAAATATCATTCAACACGACTTCTTACTGATTCAGCCACAATTTTATGGATGAATCGTTGAGACACATTCAGACGCATTCAGAGTTTAAAAATTATAAAATAAACGGTCTGAATGACTTATTCGGTCAAATTCAGACTCAGTTAGACTCATTCAGATGTAAACAAAAAGGCCCTCTGTAAATGTAAACCATGGTCTTACAAATCTCATCTAATTAAATTTTTAATTTTTAAATGCTCCATTCCCTCTTTTCCCTCCGCCATAGTTAAAACAAAATGCATTTCTAAATTACTCCAACTGCCCCCTACCCATTGTTAAAAGAAAAATGGATCAAAAAATTGACTCCTATCTTTAGCTAAGGCTGAATATATAATTAATTGACCACTTGATCCGCTTATGCTTTATCAAATAATAACTTCAACTTAGAAAAAATTATATATGGAAGTCTCTTGTCGGTATGCAGAGAACATTCAGTAAAAGTCGCAGAAGCAAAATTTATCACCAAATTTTGATGAAACACAACAAAATTTATAGAATAAAGAAACTTGAGGCTAACTAACCTGATAAGACCAACCAGAGGAAGTTTACCCACTGATCTCTTCATCGATAAAATTCAATAACATGGACAGCAAAATTAGTACAGAAACATGTCAGCTCAATCACCACAAAGTTGTGTTCAAACTTTATAATAACAAGTTATCAAACCTTTGCAACAAAGCTCGGAAATGAAGCCGACATATGGTATAATATATCTAAATAAGATACATGATTTGATACAATTGCCCCAGGTCTTTCAGGCTCGTCAGATTGATCTTTGCACTCCACCTGATAAATCCAAAAGAATGAAGACAGAAAAAGGAAAGACACAAAGATCAGTACAGCGTCCATGAATCTTTATCATATGGTCCCTTTAATCTATAAAATTATATAAATAAATAGAAGCTTAAGTGAGCGTTTGAATTAACTTCCTATAATTGCTTATTTAGATTCTTATGATTTTAGAAATTTCAAAAAATAAATAGCAAAAACAAACCCCCAACCCCTCTTAATTTTCAGATTTTGGCAAAATTTGTAGGTCCCAAGAAATTCACCCCAAAAGTCTGAAGTTGCTTTTGATTCAAAAAATCAACAATCAGATTCTAAAAGGCAATATAGACTGGCTCATATTTACCGAGCCCGATAACTTCATATTATGTCCTACTAATACATGCAAACATGATACAGAGAAACTAAGTAATAAAAATAAGCAAATAATAGATATTCATAGAGTGCAATGCAATACGGTGTTTTCTTTGACCAGATTAACTTCTTTTACTTTCCCCTTTATGGGACGAGGGTTTCAGGATAAAGTTAATTCGCAGTTTTGCACACAACACAATTCTTCTCAAATCTAAAATAATTCTTCTAATTCACTGTATCAAAAATAATAGGGTACATCTCTACTCATAATACTCCCAAAAACCTTTCACAAGCCAAATTCAATTGTAATAAGACAACTACCAAAATTTAAAATTAGGTAAATTAATTAAATACAACTTTTAGAATTTTCTTTTATTTCCATGGGATTCCAAAACCGTTCAACAAAGTCTTGCAGGCTTGTCCTGCATCACCCGTCTAAAGCTCGTCATATAACAGCTTAGTACCTAAGCTTGCATACAAAGTAGAAATCTTGTCTAACTTAAACTAATGATGTGGCAAATGAGATCATTAGCATATCCAGTTACTCGATCAAATGAAAAATATTGTCAAGTGACTTCTTTTCCCTGTGAATTAGTTAGTTGAGCACATGCAGATGTGGTAGAGAAAGAGAAGGAAATTTGATCAAAACAAAATTGCATTAGAACCAAAAACTTTTTAAAATCTGTTGAAACTAGTCCATTGATACAAATGTTCAAACTCCCAAACAAAACTGTGAGCTTCAAGGTACAAATAGTTTTGACAACCAACTCCTTCTAATTCCTAAATGTCAAACTTTATTTTGAAAACATTCATCAGTGATCTTAAATCAAGTCCTACCTTAAATTATATAATTATAAAATATCTACAAGAAAATGCAAGTAGGAGCGACAGTGACATACATCAGCACCTAATGATTGAATTAATAACCTTTTTGAAACAATTGAACTATTAACCTAATTCACTCACGGAGGATCAACTCTCTGGATTCTGCAACCCCTAAACTGTCAATCTTAAAAAGGATCTGAAAAATGGAAAATATCCTATAAATTTTCTTACAGACTTACTTCACTAGCTAATATTGCAACTTCCCATATATATTAATTTGTCTCCTCTTATATCTATTTCTCTCATCTTTGTTTCTTATTACTACAATTTATTAATCCATGTAGCAAAACTCAAAATATTGATCCACACTAGGAAAGACGAAGCATATATTATGTGGTGAGTTAATTCTTGTATTAAGTTGTGTCGTCCTCATATAAAAGTTTGCAAGTTCTTATAATATTTCTTTCACTTAAAGTACAAGCTGCATACACAACCTAAAATAATCAGACAATAGAATCAATCATTTTCAGAAATTCTTCATAATTCAAAAGCCAATAATTAAAAAAAAAATCACATACCTCGCATAATAACAAAGCTAATACTATTAATGTGTATAGAAACTGTAGTTTCTCAATTCCAATTTAGTTGTCCCTTACCCTTTTTTTGGGTAACACAAAACCTCGCCAAGGTGCTAAGGCCCCCTTGGCGCCCCGCCTAGGCGCTAGACCCCCCTTAGCACCTCGCCTAAGCGTAGGCCCTCCTGGTGCCCAATGCGGCAAAAAAATCCCTTCAAGAAATTAGGTAGTGCCTAAGCGGGGCCTAGGCGGAGAATTTTTTTTTATTTTAATAACTAACCAAACCAAATCTTGATATATTTATTTTTTTAATGATTTATCATATTCATAATACAGGTTGTAGCATATCAAATAACAACAAATGAACAATATCAAGTCAAAATGAATAATTTTATTATAGTTGTAATTTTTTGAACTTGTATCAACTTCAAATTATATAAATGATTATACATTTGTAATATTTAGTTTAATTTAATATAATTCTTAAATTTATGTTTAACAATCTTGTTTATGAATAAAACTAATACAATAAAAATATGATTGAACTTTGAACAATTGCATGTTTGTGTTTGAATTTTGACATTAACAATATGGATATGTGTTTGAACTTTAAACAAAGGCTTTATTATCTTTATTATAGATTGTTTTGCTTTATATTATTATTTTATTCAGATAAATGTAAAATAAAATACTAAAATTGGCTTAAAACATTTTAGAACATTGATTTCACTTTAATTTAAACTTGACTATTACCATTTTAGGCCAAATTTAGAACTTTACCCAGCTTGTTATGTCAATATCATAGCTTTATCTGAAGTAAAATGGAATTAAGTGAATTGGGACAGAATATGTACCTCAGAGTTCAATTTATTATCTAAGTCCGAAATCCGAAAGGTTTCATGAATCCAATAAAACCCTATAACAAAGAGTATAACCCTTGCTAAAAACCTCCCACTTTGAATAACAACAGTCCGTCTCCATCCTCCCATATGAGCATAATCCTCCTGTTCCTCTTCCCTATTCGGGACCGAAAACAAGGTGCAAACGCGGCAAATCAAGTAATAAACCACCAATATAGTTAAAGAAATAGCCACCCGGAGCGGCAAAAGCGTGACAAGGGCGAACCCAAGCAAGACTTTCTCGGTCCAAGGGAGCTCACCCCGGCCCATTGTGCCGTAGACGTCATGGCGGACGTAGGCAGCGTATTTCGTCTCGAGCTCTTCGATGCTTGGTTGGGTCGCAGCGGCTGCGGTGGCAGGAGACGGCTCGGGTTTGAGGAGAGGGCGGTCGTCTTTGGTGGACGCATCGTCTATTGTGGTGGGTTCGAGTGGTGGGGGGTTTGAATTTGATTTAGGCTTTAAGTCTTCGAGCTCGGACTCCATAGCCGGATTAATTTGGATAGTAATTCACTACGGGATTGCCATTGATGAGTTATGCGAGGAAGAAGAAAGAGGTGAGATCTGATTGGGATGGGAAAGTGTTAGTGGTGGCGTAATGGATGCGGAAAATAGTACGTTCGATTTTTCACGAGGTATTATCCACTATACCAACGTTCATACCAGCATGCGCTAGGTCCTCAATTTATGATGAGTGGTTAGGTATTAGGTAGTGCATGTTGATACCTCTTAATACTTCAGCTCTTATTCGCACAAATACATAAAGTTGTTTGTTGAAAAAAATTGCCTATGAATGTGTCTAAATCGTTGAGATACAAAATTAAATCTAAATCATTTAGAGGTCCATTTGAATAAAATTAATTATTTTTTAAATAAAAATAATATCTTCAATATTACAAAATTCCTCTTTTATTCTCAATAACCCTAATAAATATGCATCTTTTTCTCTTTTTATCTCTTTCCTCCTACACTCGACTATGTTCTCCTCTCATCACCCCAAAAAAATGTCGACGAAAAAAATGAAAAAGGTTGGAAATTCAACTGAAAAACCAAATCTCTGAGATCACTATAAAACTGCAAGCTCCCCCACGACGTCGTTCTCAACATCCTCTCTCGCCTCCCCGTCAAAGCCCTTCTCTGATTCAGATGCGTGTGCAAACTTTAGAAATTCCTAATCCAAAGCCCTAAACTCATCAATATCCACCTCTCGCACCACCCAAACCCATCAACAGTTAGCAGATTCTTAGCTTTTTTTCTAGGGTTTTGAAGTGGAACACTTCAACATAAATGATGAAATTGATGATAATATGTATACATACACATATATAATTATACAGAGATTAAAACAAAGTGAATAAAAGAAAAGATGGAGCTTATGAGGCTTTGGTGCTTTATTCCTGCACTTTCTCTCTATAAATTTTTTATACATGTCTTTTTCACTCTGCATATAATTATCTATTCCAATGGTGATGAGAGAGAATTTTAAATAAAATATCACACTATTTATTATCACACTATTTCATAGAATAGTGAGGACTACTATAGCCACCATCTTGAACTATCACTCCATTTCTCGACTAGTCCCGGCTATGTTCTCATTTCCTGAAGAGAACAATGAAAGCAAAGGGTGAGCTCAACTAGCCCAGTAAAGAATATTATGACTAAGATAATGCAGAATAAACTATCGTTAATTAGCCTTTAACAGTGTAAAACTGATAGAATACAATAGACAACAAGTTTAACTGCAGCGAAACAAATAATCCATTAGAAGAGTCAAGTAGAGCATGATATCTACTATCTTCTATGATTTAAAAGTTCATCATCAATATTTTATCATTGTAACACAACTCAATAAATAATCCACATCACTGAATTATCCATGCACTACGGGCCAAGGATATTCATCAGTATCACATCCACGAATTATCCATGTACTACGGGCCAGAGATATTCGTTATTATCACCAGTGGTCATGATCATGCCAACAACTGTCCATCAATGCACTACGGGCCAATGAGGACTTTTACCACATCATTTATAACATTACAGGTCATGATTATACCAATACATAATTCCTGGTCATAATCATATCAATTAACAGTCCACCTATGCACTACGGGCCAAAGATGACTTTCATCACAATATAAGCATGAAGATGATGACAATGATATAAGAGTTCAATTAAGTGAAAACAAAGATAAATTTTAAAGATTTATAATTCAATTTATCCAAAGTTCAAGAATGTCTAAATTAACAACATGATAACTGCTTTGTGGAGTAAAATTTAATAATAATATTGTATCAAAAATAATCTGGACAGAAAAGAAATTAACTTTTGTCATGAATAGTACCCCGGGTGAATAGTACCCAAGTGAATAGTACCCCACGAATAGTACTTCGGGAATAGTACCCCAACATGAAAAGATTAAAAATTAACAAGAATGTTCAGAATAATATTTTCGTGAAAAGATACTAGATGAAACGCAAATTTTAAGGATATTCTACTAATTTCAAGGAGCATAGAAGCAATACTTATCAAAATGAGTGTAAAATTTAGAATCTAAAACGAAATAATATTACTTACATACTACAGAGTATGGAAGAAAATATTATTTCATACGAATATTGAACAAAAATAATATCTCTTATCTTAAAAGGAGAATATTTCTGATTGGTATAGCGGGGTTATTCTTGAAGAAAACTTGCACTGTTTTCTACACTCAAAGCTTCCTTAAACTCTAAAGAAATACACTCAATATTACAGAAGAAGAATTCTCTGATTCTAATGTGATTTTCATTCTAAACTAAGCATCCTATTTATAGGAGAATGACAGGATACTATTTGAATTAGAAAATCACGGGTGGACAGTAACTAAAAATTCACGGGCGACGTTTGACTGAAACTTTTAAAAAAAATTGATTTTACTATGTTGCACTATGTAAACATTATGCAGTACTATGTAACACTATGCAGTACTATGCATAAAAAATAATATATATTCTATTTTATATAAAAAAACAAAACTTATATAATATATATATATAAGTAACAAAACTGAGATAACTTTCTACCGACGATTTTAAAAAATAGGTAAGTGGGGGTCCATGTAATAAGTCAAATTTACAACAAATACTTCATAAAAACCTCCTCTATTTATCTCAATTCACTTGGCTTCACTAAACACATTTTTAATAACATTTATTCATCATTAATATTATAACTCACAATATTAACAACCAGATCATTCCCAGTAAAGAGGGGGCTTTCCGATAAATATTTCTCCTTATTGGCGTGCAATTAAATGACCAAACCCCTTTTCTCGACAGAACTTTCTAGACATTGTCAATAATACAAATAATAATATGAATACCTTTGTCACTCAATTATTGATTTAATAATATAAAATATTGTGCAGATGATACTGTGACAATAATTGAATCAATAATGTGAGATACTATGCAGCAATTATTGTGGCAATAATTGAATAAAACTGAGTGACTTCTCACGTAATCATCAATAATCAAAGATACTGTACAATATTGTGTGCTACTATGCAACCACGCGTATTACTGTACTTTTATCACCGGGTATTTCAACAGTTAACGGTAAAAAATTTGTCGTTATTTTTATAAAAATTTATTTGTGTCATTTTCTAACTCCGACAGTAATTCTGTAGTGGGGTCCACCAATGATTGTGCCGTTATACGAATATTCCCTGATAAAACGAATATTCTCCGACTAAACGAGTATTTTATGACAAGTTGACTTCTTTCTAAAAGTTATAAATATTACCCACAACTATAACATTATATCAAATCCACACCTTATTATTCAAAATAACATTTAGAGAAAAATTAATCTTTATTCATAAAAGTTGGGGTCTTACAACCTCCCCTTCTTATGAAATTTTGTCCTCAAAATTGGTGTACGTACCTAGTATGTCGAAGAGGTGAGGATATCTTATTTTCATTTCAGATTCTAACTCTCAGGTCATTTCCTCAATATCGTGGTTTCTCCACAAAACTTGGACTTGAGGTATAATCTTTGTGCGTAGGATATGTTCCTTTTTATCCAAGATTTTAGCAGGTACCTTTTTATATGTTAAATCTTCCGTTATCTCGTCTGGTTTTAATTCAATAATATATTTCGGGTTTTCCACATATTTACGTAATATAGATATGTGAAAAATGTTATCAGCACGAGATATACTTGGCGGTAAGATGAGTCTATAGGTCATAGTTCCTACTAGATCGAGGATTTCAAATGGGCCAATGAATTGAGGATTGAGCTTTTCTCTCTTTCCAAATCTCGTAACTCCTTTCCATGGAGCAACACGTAACAACACATGATCTCCAACATTGAATTCCACGTCCCTTCGATGAAGATCATCATAACTCTTTTGTCGATCTTGTGAGATTTTTATACGTTGTCGGATCATTTGAATCTTTTCTGTAGTCATGCGTACCAATTTCAGTCCCAACAAAGTTGCTTCACCCACCTCATCTCAGCATACTGGAGAACGACACTTTTGTCCATACAACACCTTGAATGGAGTCATGCCTATACTTGCTTGATAACTGTTGTTGTAGGAGAATTACACTAATGGCAAGAACTTGTCCCAACTTTCTTTGAATTCTAGGACACAGAGTCTTAATAGATCTTCAAGTGTCTGAATAGTCCTCTCTGACTGCCCGTCTGTCTGAGGATGATATGCTGAACTGAATTATAAATTCGTGCCCATAGCTTTTTGCAAACTAACCCAAAATCGTGAAGTGAATCTTGGGTCTCGATCAGAAATTATGGATACTAGCATACCATGCAGTCTTACAATCTCATTTATGTATATACAAACAAGACGTTCAAGTGAATAAGTTTCTCATATAGGTAAGAAATGAGCAGACTTGGTTAATCTATCAACAATGACCCAAATTGCATCTATGTCTTGAGAAACCTTGGGAAGACCAGTAACGAAATCCATGGTAATGTGCTCCCACTTCTATTCTGGAATTTTAAGTAGTTGCAATGGACCTTTTGGCACTTGATGCTCCGCCTTGACAAGTTAGACACCTTGAGATAAACTTCGTTATCTCTCTCTTCATATTGCTCTACCAAAATGTATGTCGAAGATCACGATACATTTTGGTACTCCCAGGATGGATTGCAAATGGTGTGTTGTGTGCCTCCATCATGATTTTATACTTCAACTTAGAGTCGTTAGGAACACAAAGTTTGGAGTTGACTCGAAGTATTCTTTCTTCATCGATTCTTGCTTCCGGAATAGCACCTTCTTGTACTTTCTTCCTCATACGCGTCAGCTCTAGGTCCGTAGTTTGAGCAACGTTAACTTTATCGATTAAAGTTAGTTTTACTCGTATATTTGACATCATCGCGTGTGTCCCTGGAGTCTTTAACTCAATCTCCATCCTTTGTAAGTCATACAAAATAGGCCTTTGTGTTGACAATATCGCACTCGTACCTGCATATGATCTTTTACTCAACACATCAACTACCACGTTTGCTTTTCCAGGATGGTATTAAATAGTATTATCATAATCTTTCAACAGCTCGAGCCAACGTCTTTGGCGCATGATACGTTCATTTTTGTTGAAGAAATATTTGAGGTTTTTAGAAATGAGTTTTGTACAGGGTTCAAGGTCAATACAAAATTCGATTTAGAGCGTAGGCCAAGAAGTTTTTCAGGGAATACGTCAGGAAATTTATTAACAATAGAAATATCATTCAAATTTGACGTATTTTTGTTTAAATCCGTGACATGAGCTAAGAAAGCTTGATATCCATTTTCAATAAACGAATGACTTTATGGCTTGATATGACAGTGATTGACTTTAGTGGTTTGGTATCTTGAATTCGCATAATAGGTTGGTTAGGATTATGAAAGCTAACAACCTTACGAAAATAATCAATTTTAGCATGATGAGTAGTTAACCAGTCGATTCTTAAAATCACATCAAAGGCAAGTATTTTCAAAGAGATGAGAGCAACATGTAACGTGAAAGAGTCAATTTGAATAAAACAGGATTTATAAACAGTGGATGTAATGAAGGTTTCTCCCAACGGAGTTTCATTAAATAAGTCAAAGTCTAATTTCTCTGGAGTCAAATTTAAACGTTGAGCGCAAGTAGGTGAAATAAAAGAATGGGTAGAACTGGTATCAAATAAGGTATAGACTTCGCAAGAGTTTATGATTAGCTTACCCATGATAACTTCATTCGGGTTTCTCGCTTTTTGGAAAGTAATAACAAATGCTCTCCCTTGAACCACCGACTTTGAACTGTCCGGGACAGCTTTTGGTGTTACCATTTCAGCTGGACTTAGCTTCTCTATAGGGCATATTCCACCCTCAACTGCTTTGTCGTACTTCTGATCCATGATCTGAATCATAAATCTTCGATCTATATCGAATTGGGGTTGACCGCTCTGTATAAGATAATTCTGTTAGGAATAAGCATGTGAATGGTATTCCTATTTATATAAGATTTGATTATGATCTTAATGAATGAATATGCAAATATGTCTGCATTGAAATAAGTTTTAAAGTCCTTGAATAGACAATAGGAATATATGTACAAGCACTTAGACTGAAATGATCAAATATGTTAGGTTGATTCTACATGAACAAAACAGCATGTGTAAAGTCCTTAAAAAGAATATGATGTACAAGGACTAAATATAGAAAGATCAAGCTTGTTAGGTTAATCTTATATGATGTAATAGATAGGCCTGCCTGATCGTCGAGTACTGCACAAGCCTTAGAAGACTGCCAGGGAAACAAAGAACTCGGAGACTATCAAGGTAGAATCGTGGTTAAATCAGCCAGTAGAGGGATTACGAAGCAAGAGAATCGTGAAATGTCGAGAAAGTGGTTATAGATCGTAGTCTGCCTTGGAGGGCCTCACTTAGGATCGTAGAGTTGATCCAAGCATCTGCTAAGCTAAGTCAAGAATCGTAGATCACACTTAAAGTCGTAGAATCTATCGATCATATCAGAGGCAGAAATTGTAGTTGAGCTAGATCAGACAAGAACAACAAGTGTTAAGGTAGAAATCGTAGTCTGATGTATAATCTACACTTGGAGTCGTAGTGTCTACAGAACCAAAGCTAGATCGTAGTCTGTAGAGTAAAGTCTTCGACAAAGTCTATCAATGCTCACAACGCCAAGGAGGAATCATAGTGTTAACATGATTCTCAAACACATGAACACTCCCATAGCATCCAAAGAATGAAGCCTCTGGACAGAACTAGAAAGATGCA
Source organism: Panax ginseng (assembly GCA_020205605.1). Taxonomy (NCBI): domain Eukaryota; kingdom Viridiplantae; phylum Streptophyta; class Magnoliopsida; order Apiales; family Araliaceae; genus Panax; species Panax ginseng. Next base: position 94,874,396 of record CM035144.1, on the reverse strand, counting down.
ATCTACCAAAAAGAAGCCAGAGAGCGTTCACCTAATGGCTTGCAAGCAAACAAGAAGATCGAAGCACCAATTCAATCAGCATCTTGATTGAGTTGAAAACCCATTTAAGGGAAGTCTTCCACAAGCAATAAGTAAGAGGACTTCAGATGATATGATTGACTAAAGGAAGTTAGCAATGCAATAGCTGTCAAGATAAATAAAAGATGACTATTTTGAGTATGCCTATGATCATAGTGCTTGCCAGATTAGAAGCAGAAACTGATGGGATCTATAATAGAGACACTGGCCAACCTATACATAATAGACAAAGAAGATGAAGCATGGGTCAGACCATTGATGATATATGAACGGGAGATCACAAGGAGAAAGAGGGCTGAGCATGACCAATTCGATGAATCTTGAAGTTAAGGAGGGCTAGAGCATTCAAATAAGTTGTTAGTGCCTAATAAAAGTCAGGGCAAACATAAGTGGTAAAGAACTGCACGAATGAAGAAAGAGAATTTCTATGTTCCAAGCTTAAAGGACATTCTCTGAATCGTAGAGTTCAGCCATCTGCATCAGAATCGTAGAGTTCAGTTATCTGAGTATTGAAACCTTGGCAATGTCTCAATGCAAAGACTGACATTCAAACGTTGGATATTGAAAGCATCGATACAGAAAGACAACTCCTGACGTTCTAATCGAGGAATCGGAAAGAAGAAATAAAGGTGACTACCTGCCCGACACATTAAAGTGACATTTCTGATGGGGTAGGTGAAATAATAGATTGCATTGTCAGAAAAGTGAAAAAGGGGATGTCACATCACATCTGCAGTCTGCACCAAATAACTCAAGATCTGCGAATTAATTTGAATAACTTCCAATGGCTATAATCCAACGGAAACCTTATGAAAGGTTATTTAACAACAGAAGCTCAAAAAGAAGAAGTTGTTGGTTGAAGTAAGGTTGTTGATTCTACGAGTTCTACAGAGCAAAAACAGAATATGTCTCAATGGCAGTGAGACTACGAAAGTAGAAGTGATACAAGTTAAGAGAAAAGCTTTAATAAAAAAAACTTCACTCAACAACAATGAGAATGCCATTAATAATGTCAGCCAAGCTGAGAGCCGAGAAGGCCAATATAATAGCATTCAAGAGATTGACAGATCAAAAAGAAGATTCAAAGAGCCAGTTTATGAATCATCACGAACCACCAAGAGCTAAAGAAGAACAGATACAGAACTAAATCTGTACATAAGGGAACCAAGGTTCAGAGGATGCTAAGTGCCAGACTAAGCCAATCAAAGATGCAAAGACTTAGCAAACCTCATGTGGTGAAGAAGTGCAAGCTGAGATCAGAAAAGGACCGATCACAAGATCAGCTGCACCAAGGAAGAAGTGACAAACTGCTAAGTACTCAAAGAGATTGATCTTCATGAACAACTTAGTAGTATGTCCAATGGTGATCCAGTCTCGATGCTGAATCCAAAGAGTATCACAACAAGCTGCCAAGAATCAAGGATGAACAAGATTAAAGTCATCTTGGCAGCTCAGCACCAACAACAACAACAAGAAGAAGAAGTCAGGGCCAGAAGGGTCCTTATCCAAGGGACTGAACTGAGTTCCAAGGCTGCAGGCCTTGAAGAGTTCTTAGTGAAATGAAGTTCCAAGTCTGCTAGACTTGAAGAGTTCTTAGTGAACTAAAGTTCCAAGGTTGCTGGCCTTGAAGGAATCTTAGTGATTCGGTGATGTAAAGACTTCCTTAGTGGAATCCCTGCTTATTGAAGCAAAAGAGTGGATTAGGAGCTTGAGTCTCTGAATCACTTAAAATCCCCTGCGTCTTTTACATTTTGTCATTTACATTATGAATCTATAACTGCTATTAACATGATAACTACTTACAACTAAACTAACTCTAGAAAAATGGTCAACATAACATCTATGAAGGGGAACCTTAACTTATTCCACTGTGTTTGAAATAATTCTTAAGTTTGTTATTTGTTATTTACTCAACAATGTAAATTAAAATGGAAAAGGTTTTTGAAAAAGAAAAGGATCTATTCAACCCCCCTTCTAGATCTATTGTGTGCCCTCTGGGAACTAACAATTGGTATCAGAGTAGGTTCTCATACTACATTCTAAAAGCTAAACGCTTTGAGTCTGATCCTAGGCACAAACCATGTTCTAAACTTAGTTTAGTAGTAAGCTGCTTGTAATTACTAATGAGCTCACACGTTAGAAATTATGCATACAAGTAAATGTGCATATTCACTTGAAGCTGCTCAGATTCGTCCCTGTTCCAAATTAATGTAGCAACAAGACCAATCCATGTCCAAAGAAAATCAGCAGTCTACAGACTTGTGATGGAAAGTCAAGAAGGGCATCAAAAACAAAGATTGGACCTGATCCTTGAGACTCAAGATTATCAAAGAACTAAAGCTGCCAAAACTTTCCTATGTTATCAACTCTAAGACGATGCCTGATTGATCTAAGGTCAAATAGAGCAACAAGTTGTCAGCAATGATCGTAAAGATTTGCACATCAATGTCTAACATCATTATAGCAAGACAAATGACTGTCAAGAAACATATAGTGTAAAGGTACAGTTCCTCATTAACAACTTACATGAATATTGTGATGCATCACCTTATGTACTACAACAATACTCTATCAAGAGACCATACTCTTCCTGAAAGGGGAAGAGAGAAAATACATTAAGGTTGGATACTTAACTGTCAACAAACTCTTTCTCCACTCAAAGTTCAGGTTGAAGATAGCTTCTTGAAAGAAGTCTAGAGTATGTCATAAGTTAATCTTAATCCTATAAAGCTTAAGTGGAATAACTCTTGCTAAAGGATTGGCATGTATGCAAATATATACAAAACCAATGTTCTGTGTTCTTGATAAAATGTAGAGTATGGTCAACACTAGAGGAGTATCGTGAAGATTCTTAGAAATTGATCATTTCCATGAATTAACCAGATGCAAATAAATAATAGAGTTGACTCCTACTCTGAAAACATTCAAGATATGTGAACACAACCAAACAAAGAGTGAAATAATCAAAGAAAAAGAATGTCCTATCAAAATAATTAATCATTCACACAGTCATCATCATGCATCATAAATATCATATCTAAATCAGATATATGCATAAATATGATTTTTGATGCTAATTCAAGCATATGAGGAATTGGGATCTTGAGAAAACTAATCTAGTAGGACCCAAATAATTTGGGGCACCAAAAATAGAAATTTACCTAACCTGCATATACTTGATCTATATGATCACACAAGGAACACTAAAGCAGATAGCTTCAATCACAAGGATTCAACCAGCTGCAAGGTCAGCTGCATTAGAAGAAAAAATGAAGACATACATCAAAGAAGTCTTCACTCGTCTCGATCGAAGAGTCACTACCAATCGAAGAGTCCAGACTTGCCAACCCATCAGAGGTGGATGCTCAAACGACTATTTCATGACAAGACAAATGAGTTCTACTAGTTATATCCATACAAAGCATATCATTCCAAATGGGAACATCCTGGAAGCCTGAATGATAGAACCTACGTTCGTAGTAACTGATCAACAAATCGTGGAGTGACCAGTTCGAAAGTACTCTATGAATCCAATAAAACTAAGTTAATCATAAAAATACCAGATCAGTTCAGAAGATTCCAGCTAGAAGGAGAAGTACAAAGGTGACCTTGTAAGGATCTACATGAAGCCAATCCATCTATTTTCAAGATAGAGGTATCAACTATGGGAGCAATAGTATGCTAAAGTCTAGCAATGACAAAACTAAGGAGGAACACATTGAAGTTGAATCCTTCAATTTTGAAGACAGCTGAAACTGATGCAAAGGCAAAATGATGAGGATATGAAGATCATGATGAACTATCCACCTATCGGTGCTCAAAAATTTAGAGAAGCTTCAATGATTCCTGAAATGAAACTCTGGATTATCCAGACAAGTCCTCTTCCAGTAACAGAGTCCCAAAACTCTGTGGCTGATGTATCAAATGAATTATTACTCCTAGTCGTAGAGTCCCTAAAATTCTAAGACTGATCATCAAGTCCCACCATCTCAATATGAGATTCTCCACAATCAACATTCCAATCGTAGAGTATAAGCATACTAACTCTACGATTACAATACTTCTCAATACAATTTCTTAAACATACAAGTGACATAGCTGAAAGCACTTCACCATCTTCCACTGACAAATGCCAACATAAAGTATGTCCAATGATGGTGAACAAACTCTAACAAAAAGCCTATTGTGATGACACTCTTACCACCAAGTATCTATAGTTCTCTGATAAGTGTCTCAGGGACAAACCTAACCTTTAGTTCAGTCTAAGAGGTTGGTCCTTCCTGAGCTACCTTAATAACCCAGAAGGAATGTTAAGTCAGAGCTCATTACAAAAGCAGCCTCGATAATTGTAGTCTTCCCAAAGGAAACACTGGCTCAAGGGGAGCTAAGGACATATCAGTATTTTCCACATCATTTAAAATCATGGAGATCAGCAGAACTTGACTCGTGTCCCACTATTCAGATCGTGTGGATGGAAGTTACAAATATAGTTTGGAAAGGCATTTTGAAAATTCACCTTAGAATTTCAGTGCCCGAACTCTCTTGGGCGCATCGGTTGTTAAACCATGCAATTCCAAGATGAGGATTAGTGACAAATCATTCACTAAAGCATCTCTTAGAAGACGATCGTTGAGTTGACAAAGAAAATCGTAGAGTCTATAGCTATCTCAACAAGCTATTCTACGTACTGAAGAAGTCAATGGTCAGCCTACGTCACTGATGCTTATTTTCTTAAAAGAAAAATCAAAAATGAAAAACTAATCAGTTTATGAGGAGTTACAATATTTTACTGGGTATCGTGCAACCAATGGTTGTTTGACACATCATAGCTTATGCAGAGTCAGAAGAAACTGTCTTAAAGACAAATTCAAAATCTCCAAACAGTTACCAAAAGCTATCGACTTTCTCTCCCTCTCTTTTTCAAACCCTAAAATCCTCTTCAAGGCTTGAATCCATCAAACCTCGAAGCTTAGCCCAAATTGCATTCAACCATCCTTCATAAGATTTCTGAAATTAAATACCCATACACTTCGAACTCTCACAATGGAAGAGTGGCGTGTTATAACTGGAATCCAACTTGGCTTCAAGAAGTTCGAAGGGTCCAAAAAGAGGTTCAAGGATATACTTGAGCTTGTAAAGAATGTTGGGTTGTCAGAGTGCTTGGAAGATAACACTCCAGTCTATACCAATCTCGTGAAGCAATTCTATTCAAATGCAACGATAAACTCTGGGATTCTATCCACAAAGGTCAAAGGAGTAAGCCTGAAGATAAAAGCATCAGACATCAACCATTGTCTAGGGTTTCCTAACCAAGGTCTGATAAATCTTGAGGATGTCGTCATTGAAGAAATCAAGAAGTTAATGCGCTACAAAAGGAATGTAAATTTGAAAGATATGAAGTAAAAGGAGTTTCCTGAAGAGTTTGAATTCCTGGCTGAGATAAAGGGAAAATGCATCTTGTGCAAGGACACTGAACATGATACCGTTAGTGAGCTGCAATTGAGAGTTATGACTGCAATCGTCATGAAACAGCAGGTGAAATTCGGAGCCATTATAATTGATTGGTTGTCCAAATGGCTGGAAAAAGCTGAGATGAAGAAGTCTACAGATAAACCCCTCACAAAAGTTTTTTATGGAAGACTCTTGAGCATTATACTGAAGAAGAAACTGAAGAGTAAGATAATGGATGATGAAGGAGAACCACTGAATGTTCATAAAGTGATGTCCCCACAGCTGTTTGAAAACTAGAAGAAGAATCCCATGGAAAATAAAAGGCTAATGATATCTGGCAGCAACAGCAAGGTCTCTGCAAAGAAGAGGAAGGCAAAAGAAATAGAAAACAAGAGGCTAGTAACATATGACAGCAGCAACAAGAGCATTTCTAAGAAGAGAAAGGAAAATGACTTGGAGAAGAAGCTATTACACGATGAAGATTCAATCATTCCAGAATCCAAGTCTGAAAGGCCATCCAAGAAGAAAGCAAAGGTGATGAAGAAGTCAATATCAGCTCACCTAAGAAGTCAATCTGCTGAAGAGAAGATAGTAGACTCAGGAGAAGAAGAGAAAATCAAAGACCCTATGAATGAAGTCTCAAGTAGCCATTCTGCTGATAAGGAAGTGTCTAAATTTGAAGAAATCAAATCTCCCACTGATGAAGTTTCAAGGAATTCTTTTTCTACTTCAAAGGACTTAGGGCCTGAAGAGAAATCATCTGCCCCTATGCCTGTATCTCAAAGAAGCTCATCTAATAATTCAAGGGTGTCAAAATCTGAAGATAAAGGAAGGACTGAATCCTCTATGGCTAAATCTCTAAGAAGAAGAAAGAGCAATAGATTGCTCACTAGATCTGTCTTAAAGAAGAAAGGAGAATCTTCTACTGCAATAATTGAATTAAGTGATGATAAGTCTGAATCCAAGGGAGAAAATTCTAAGGATACTGAAGAAGGTACAAGTGATAAAAATCAGCAAGAAGGATTCACTAATTAATCAGATGAAATGATCCAGCATGATTCAAGCTCAGAAAGTGAAGAGATGGAAAAAGATTCCAGTTCTACAGATCAGGAATCAGCAGACTATCATGTTCTCTCTCCAGCAAGAGTTCGCTGAAGATTAGTGGTGGAAGTCTTTGATGAACAACCAGATGTACCACCAGAAAGATGGATAAACCATAGAAACGAACAACTCAAAGTAGTAAGGATGTCAACAGAAGATTTGTTTAACAATTGGAAAAATATAGATTTAGATTGCACTACAATACTGTACAATCCTGATGATCTCCTGATAAGTAGGTTTTATACCTACTTATCCGGTATCTATTACTTGAATTAGTTGCTTAAACTAATGTTTCTTAGTTACTTTTCATGCATTTTGTGTTCATTTTGTAGGTTATATGTTTGGGAGCGGTGTGCGCAACTATTGATATGAAAAAGCAAGGAAAACGCAAAGAAAAGCAATTCGGATATCATTTGTGCTTTCATGTTCATTTCATGTTCTTGTCTTAGAACTTGTCTTACATTATAGAGCATCTTCTTAGCTTTTCGGAACATCTTGAATCATTCCAATCAGAGTTTGGATGCAAGAGTTATGACATTTGTACCAACGGATGTTGAATTTCGCTGTTTTGGGTGGTCATTTGCATAGCAGTCACTTCCAGTCCAATTTCAACCTTCATCCGTTCGTTATTTCTCAAAACTCAAAGAATGTAAGTTGTAGAGCTCGTCGATATCTTCGATTTAATAGGTGGCAGGCCCCATAACTCTTCCCGGATCAAAAGTTATGACCGTTTTATCAGAGGACGCTGCAGCAGAAAAATAATTGGCAACTTACTAGCAAGCCGGGGCTTGCCTTTTTGTGCTTTGATAGCAAGTCGGGGCTTGGGGTCAAGAATCAATAGCAGGCCACTAGCAAGCCGGGGCTTGCTATTTACAAAACAAATAATGCAAGGGGGCTTTGGGTATCTTGTGAAAGAGAGAGATTTTATCGAAATTTGAGTCCCATAATGATTGTTTAATTTGTTTGACTCAAGGACTTCCAAGAGGACTTAAAGACATATAAAGAGGCTTATAAAAGGAGGAGATTTACAAGGATTAGAGGAAGTTAGAGGAAGAATTCCATTATATTAGATTAGAGTAGATTGGGGAAAAACCCTAGTTATTATGAGATTTGGAGATTGAAGCAACCTAGAGACCATTGAAGATTCAAAGTAGGAGCAAGGAGAGAGTATCAAATCTACAGACAATAGATTATATCTTCTCATCTTCTTCCATCTTTGTATTTTATTGTTTATTCAATTGTGGATTCGTAGTTTTTATTCAATAATCATGAACTAATTCTTTGTTTGAGATTACAATGGATCTTATTGTGTAGTTTATTTTAATATGCTTCGTTATCAATTATTATGTTCTATTGTGAGGATTGTCTATTATAATTTGGACTTAATTGCTTAATTTCCTAGCTAACAATTACCGTGATAATCTATATGAACTCGAGAGATGAAGTATAGATTTAGATCTAATCATGATATCATGTGTTCAGGATTTTGTTAATAGCTTAAACTTGATGAGTGTTAAGGTAGAGATATGCTTGACATCCCATGTAATCGGATAGAGAACTTATTCTTAAACCTTCTTCAATTGTAATTTACATAGAGATATAGTGGGTTAGTTGATTAAGGTGTTTAACAGATTTCTATCTTAATTGTGGATTGACGTTAATACGGTATTAGTGCATCGAGAGGTGGTTAATACTACTTTAGTGTTCTTGATTAACAATTCGGGATAGAGAATAATTGATGAGAAGTGTGTTAACTTAAATGAATCAATAAGTGAAGTTGTGATCTTAAATCTCCATAGTCTTAATTTAACTAGTGGAATTTAATAGTAGTTTAATTTATATAATTTGAAATTCATTCGTTTAAATAAGATTGAGTTGGTTACGGGTTAGTACTTGGTGATTTTTATTAACTAATTCTCTGTGGGAACGATACTCAACTTATCACTTTATTACTTGTTGACCACGTATACTTGCGTGTTGTGCGTAATTAGATTTTACGCAACAAGTTTTTAGCGCCGTTGCCGGGGAATTAGTTAAATATTTTTTACCAATATTAGCTTCAATCAAATTAGTCTTAATTTAAACATTTTTATTTTTATTTTTAATTCTCTTCTTATATTTCTCTCTTTTTAGGTACCATGGATGACTTTGCGTAACAATGGCCATACACGAACATGACTCAACCAAGGGAAACAGGGAATGATGGACTTAATACATCTTCTATAGAGCCAATACAAATTGAGGCAACTTCGAAGATGATGGAGGTTATCGCAGCCCAACGGAGTCGAAGGATGGTAAGAATGATTCACCGAGGGAGGCGGAGATTGGATGAGACTCACGATACTTTCGCAATGTCGGCCTGATTGAAGAACTTTCGAGGAGGTTGGGCGTTATCGCGCACCAACAGAGTCGAAGGATGGCGATTATGTGTGACTATTGTCTTTGGCAATCACCGCGTAATCAATGCACCATCAATCTTGGTAGATGCAAAGATATGGTGGTAACTACCTCAATCAGTATGAATATGATAATTATCATCAAGTTTGGGGGTATCACCCGAATTCGTCATGGAGCTACAATTATGAAGACCAATACTACGCTCTAAATCCAACATACACACCGGAATTTTCATGTAAACCTCCATTGCCACAAGAAGAAAAGTCAAATTTGGAGGAATTACTGTCAAAGTTTCTAGGAAACCAAGAGGAGAGGAGGATTAATCAAGAGCGGTCAATTCACCTGATGGATCAAATACTCAAAGCCTTGAACAACTGTCCTCGAAACAATTGGTGTTATGATGAGGATTCCGAGATTGATGAAGTGCCCGAGCCAAATCTACAACTGGATGAGCCACAAGATGTTGGAAAAGAGACAAATGGGGATAATGACAACAAGGTCGGTGAAGAATTAACTATAAGTACTAACAAGGATGAGCCGATGTTATTAGTGCCCCAATTTCCTTCTCCACCAAAGTTCAAGGATCCGGTTAGATTTGCAAAACCATGCTCTTAGGTAGTCATATGTCAAATCGTGAAGCTCTTTATGACATAAGAGCTAGTGCAATAATGAAGCCGTGGCGGGACGAGAAAGAGAAGATAGACGAAGAGCCCATTGTGTTTGACACACTTCCATGCCCAAATATGATCACAAACACAATGGAGATAACACCTAGTTATTTTCCGTTCTTCATGGAGATTATACCAAAACAAAGCAAGCTAGGTGACTTTGATGCATTGGCCATCGTAAAGGGGAACCTACCAAAAACTACATTATTTCCGATGGATGGAGGGTTCCTCAATTATCGACAAGGAATTGGATAGCGTTGACCAGACAAAAGTCGAAATTTGAAAGGCGTAATTCAAGCGCTAACCGGAGGCAACCCAGATTTTTTTTTTTATATATTTATATGCTTTACTAGTTTATTTAGTAGATAGGAATTAATTTGCTATTAAGTTCTCTTATAATCTAATCCATGTTGTCTCTCTTCATTGCAGGTATTGGAGGTTCAATGGATAAGAAAATGATCGTCGCCGCCATCACTTCACGCTTAGCTTATTACAAGGAAGTTCTCTTCTACTTACCGCTATATTCTTACAATGAGGACATTGTAATTGCTAAGTTTGGGGGAGTTTAGTTTAGTTCTTCATTGCATGTTTAGTTTTATATTTATGTTATTTTGCATATGTTGTTAATTTAGTTTAGGTTCATTAATATTAAAAAAAATCAAAAAAAAAAATTCAAATAAAAAAAATTCAAAAATAATAGTTAGTTACTATGTTCATCTTGCATGAGTCCAGCTGTTTGATAGTTTAAGTTTATTTTGGCCAATGATGAGATTGGAATTGAGTATACAAGTATAGTACTGACTATTAGAGCTTTGATGTGATTTCTTGTTAGGAATTGGGTCTTTTTCTGTTTGAAACTGGTATAATAAGGATAACACAGTAAAAACAACTTGTTGATTGATTGAGTTTAAATTGATACATAATGGGACTCTAAAGGATAATGCTAGTTTGAATGAAAAAATGACAAGAATAAGTAGTGATGACTAAAATTAGACAAGAACCTAAGTTTGGGGGAATATTTGGGTTATAAGCTATATAAAAAAAAGAAAAAAAAGAAAGAAAAAAAGAGAAAAAAAGTATGAATAAACACCGTGGCGTGCTTGTCTAGTTTTGTGGCCTTTGTTACTTGAGTAAAAGTAAGCAGGAGATTGTCTTTACACTAGCGCCTCTAAGGTCTTAATAGTGCAGGGAGTCCTTGGTGAAAGCTTCGTTAAGGTAGCATTGAAAAGCCTAAGGAATAAGACATTGCATAGCTATGTATATATAAAAAAAAAATTAATAAAGCGGAAATAAGAGCAAAAAGCCCCCGTAGATGAAAATAAAGCATAAGTATCCCATGTTGACCCTCGATATTGGTAATTGTTTGATTTTAGTTGGATCTAGCTTGTTTTTGGATTTCTTGAGTTTACACTGTATGACGCCTTCAAAGAGACTTATTATGTGTTAAATTTAATTTTATATCAGTTAACATTGTTGTGGAACACACACACTATACCAGTAATAACAGTTTGAGATTTGATGATTGATAGGAATTATTGATTAGTTTTGATATGATGTATTATCATGTTTACTTGATTTCTTTAAGGCCGGGTGAATAGACTTGTTGATGTAATTACTGCTGGATTCGTAGGCATGTATATTAATTCCATTGCATTGCATTGCACTGTTGTTTTGTGTTGTTGCTTGGGGACAAGCAAAGGTTTAAGTTTGGGGGTATTTGATAAGTAGGTTTTATACCTATTTAGCCGGTATCTATTACTTGAATTAGTTGCTTAAACTCATATTTCTTAGTTACTTTTCATGCATTTTGTGCATTTTGTAGGTTATATGTTTGGGGAGGTGGTGTGCTTGACTATTGGTATGAAAAAGCAAGGAAAACGCAAAGAAAAGCAATCCGGATATTGTTTGTGCTTTCATGTTCATTTTATGTTCTTGGCTTGAAACTTGGATTACATTGTAGAGCGTCTTCTTAGCTTTCCGAAACATCTTGAATCATTCCAATCGGAGTTCGGATGCAAGAGTTAAGATATTTGTACCAACGGACGTTGAAATTTGCTGTTTTGGGTGGTTATTTGCATAGCAGTTACTTCCAGTCCAATTTCGACCTTCATCCGTTCGTTATTTTTCAAAACTCAAAGAACGAAAGTTGTATAGATCGTCGATATCTTCGGTTTAATAGGTGGCAAGCCCCGTAACTCTTTCCGGATCAAAAGTTATGACCGTTTTACCAGAGGACGCTGCAGCAGAAAAATAATTGGCAGCTTTCTAGTAAGCCGAGGCTTGCCTTTTTGTGCTTTGATAGCAAGATGGGGCTTGGGGTCAAGAATTAATAGCAGGCCACTAGCAAGCCGGGGCTTGTTATTTACAAGGCAAATAATGGCCAGGGGCTTGGGTATCTTGAAAGAGGAGATTTTGTCCGAATTTGAGTCCGATAAGGATTGTTTCGAGCTGTTTGACTCAAGGACTTCCAAGAGGACTTAAAGACATATAAAGAGGCTTATAAAAGGAGGATATTTACAAGGATTAGAGGAAGTTAGAGGAAGAATTCCATTATATTATATTAGAGTAGATTGGGAAAAAACCCTAGTTATTATGAGATTATGAGATTTGGAGATTGAAGCAACCTGGAGACCATTGAAGATTCAAAGTAGGAGCAAGGACAGAGTATCAAATCTACAGACAATAGATTATATCTTCTCATCTTCTTCTATCTTTATCTTTTATTGTTTATTCAATTGTGGATTCTTAGTTTTTATTTAATAATCATGAACTAATGCCCAATTTACTAAAGGACGTCCGGACAGATTTTGGCTTAACACTTGATCAGCGCCTAGGCGCCCAAATTTGGCCTTGGGCAAGCGCCTAGGCGCCCAAGAGCAGATTCTAAGCGCCGAGCCTAGTGCCTAGGTGCTCGACCTATGGCACTTAACTCCAGTTTTCCAGATTTTGCAACTTTTGACACAAATACTTCAAATCTTCATAACTTCTTCATCCGTTATCGGAATTAGTCCGTTTTCGAGGCTATGAAAAGCTTGTATCATGCTCTATAAAACCCCCATGATTTCATAATTTTTTAGATTCATTAATTATTCTGAAATTTTGCTCTAAAGTCCCCCAAGACTAAGTTTTTACTAACAACGATACGTGAAAAACGTTATGAACACGCGACATACTTGGCGGTAAAACGAGTCTATAGGCCACATTTCCTACTCGATCGAGGATTTCAAATGGGCCAATTAAATTGAGGTTTGAGATTTCCTCTCTTCATCGATTCTTGCTTCTAGAATAACGCTCTCTTGAACCTTCTTCTTCACATTTATCAGCTTCGGGTGTGTAGTTTGAGCGGCTTTAACTTTATCGATTAAAGTCGATTCTACTCGTATATTCGTTATCATCACGTGGGTCCCTAGAGTCTTTAACTCTATCTTCATCATTTGTAAGTTATACGAAATGGGTTTTTGTGGTAACAACATCACACTCGTAAACGCATACGATCTTCTACTCAACGCGTCAGCTACCACGTTCGCTCTTCCACAATGATATTGAATGGTATAGTCATAATCTTCAATAACTCAAGCCAACGTCTTTGGCGCATAATACGTTCGTTCTAGGTGAAGAAATATTTAAGGGATTTAGAAATGAGTTTTGTACTAAATTCAATAAAAAATTCAATTTCACACTCTAGGGGTAGGCTAGGAAGTTCTTCACGAATACGTCAGGAAATTTATTAACAATAGAAATATCATTCAAAACTGTGACTCTCATCCAAGACTTGGATAATACGTCACATTGATACCTATCAACTTGTCATCGTCATTCACAACGTCCCCTACGGATAGTCTAGCTTCGGTGCCTTCCACACAAGGAAGTCACCAGTGAAAGGCTCGGGGCTCTTTACTTATGGCTTGATATGACATTGAATGACTTTAGTGGTTTGGTTGCTTGAATTCGCATAATAGGTTGGTTAGGAATATAAAAGCTAACAACCTTATGAGAAGCTTGATGAGTAATTAACCAATCAATCCCTAAAATCATATTAAATGCAAGTATTTTCAAAGAAATAAGATCTACAGGTAACGTGAAAGTGTCAATTTGAATCAACAGGATTTATAAACAGTGGAGGTAACGACGGTTTCTACTAACAAAGTTTCAACCAATAAGTCAAAGTCTAACTTCTCTGAGGTTAAATTTAAATGTTGAGCGCAAGCAAGAGAGATAAAAGAATGGGTAGAACCAGTATCTAATAAGGTATAGACATCGCAAGAATTTATAATTAACTAACCCGTGCTAACTTCATTCGGGTCACTCGCTTATTGAGAAGTCACGAAAAACGCTCTTCCTGAAACCACCGACTTTGTTTTGTCCGTATCCGCCTTTGGTGCCACCGTCCCAGCTGGACTTGACTTTGGTGCACGACAAAATGGGCTAGGTGACCTTCTTTTCTACAATTATAACATGTTTTGGACTGCATCGTGTAGCTTGGACTGATATGTCCCTTTCCTCCACATTTGAAGCATACAATTGGTGGTCGTTCTCCTTCCTTGAAAACGGGTGTTGGTGCTGCTGTCTTTTCATCGTTGTTGAACCTTCTCTTCCTAAAATTTCCACACCTATTATCTTGGCCATGATTACCACCGAAGTGATTACCATTTCTGGCATGTTGATTCCCTCCACGTTTGTTGTCATCGCTTCGATGACTGCTACCACTGGTATTATCGACTTGTTGACTGCTCTCTCTTGGTTAGGTTGACTCATTATCGCGCTCCAATAACTGAGCCCTATTCACAACATCTGAATACAAACAAAGTTTATGAGAGATAAGGTATTGACTTATCTCGGGTTTCAAACCACTTAGAAACATCCGCGTCATTTTTTCCTCATTATCAACCAAGTGGGACGCAAACCGAGATAACTCGGCAAACTTAGCTTCGTACTGCGCCATGGTCATATTGTTTTGTTCAAGCTTGATGAACTCTACCTCCTTCATGTGACTAATACTTTCAGGAAAGTACTTGTCGTTGAACAGTTCTTGGAACTTCTCCCAAGACATCTTCATTGGGCCAGTTGAGTATGCTTTTCCGATTCTCACCCGGTAAATCGCCTCTGCTTGCAACATAAAGGTGGCAAAGGGAACCTTTTGCTCCTCGGAGCATCCCAAGACATCAAATATCTTGTTGATCTGGTTTATCCACGTCTCTGCCTTAAGTGGTTTTGACTCTCCAAAAAACTCCGGTGTTCCCAGCTCCTTAAACTGCTTAGCGGTGACCGTCAAGCGAGTTTGTCGGTGTTTTCACCGCATTTTGGATGCGAGGCCGCCTTCGCCTTGATGTTGCATGAATTGCATAAAACCTCTGAACATCCCATTTTTCATCATTTGATCGTTGTTGTTTACCTGAGGATTATTGTCTTCCTGTTGCACATTATCCTGGGTATTAATCTGTGGCTACTCAACGGTCTCATGTGCTTTATTGCTTATCTTAACATTTTCGGATGCCATTTTCAAATACTGCCACAAAACAAGGGTTAATTATCATATCACATATTATCCCTATACTCTGACCAACCAATTAAATACTAAATAAACTTAGGTAGGTCATACTAATGAAGGAATTCCCCGTCTCTCCCCTCCTAGTTCTTGTCTCACATCTCAGCCAAGGATCATATTCCTAAGCTTTGATACCAACTGTGACGCCCCCAAAATAGGTATACATCACCCATCTTGAGTTGCCAAATACATGGTACAGAATACAAATTCAAACTTAATTATACAAATGTCGTGTAATATACGACAAAACATAGCTTAGAATTTAAACAGGAATATTGCCTTCTAGACAATATCCACTCTCAAATAGAGTCCTCATTACATTTATTGTCACACTATTTATAAAATAGCGAGGACTACTATAACACCATCTGGGACCATCACTCCGTTCCCCGACTAGTCCCGACTACGTTCTCATTTCCTGAGGAGAACAATGAAAGCAAAAGGGTGAGCTCAACTAGCAAAGTAAGAAATATTATGACTAAGATAATGCAGGATAAATTATCATTAGCCTTCAACAATGTTAAACTGATAAAATACAATAGACATCAAGTTTAACTGCAGCGGAATAAGCAATCCATTAGAAGAGTCAAGTAGAGCATGATATCTACTATCTTCTATGATTAAAATGTTTTCATCAATTTTTATCGCTGAGACTCAGCTTATCATCGAATCATCCCTGCACTACGGGCCAAGGATATTCATTAAATCATCAATGCTCATGACTATACCGAATAATCCCTGGTCATAATCATACCAAAAACTGTCCATCAATGCACTACAGGCCACTGAGGACTTTTACCACATCATTTATAACATTATAGGTCATGATTATACCGAATGATCCCTGGTCATAATCATACCGAGTCCATCTATGCACGTAAGCCAAAGATAATTTTCATCATAATATAAATATGAAGATGATGACAATGACATAATAATTCAATAAAACAAGTTCAAGAATAAATTTTAAAGATTTATAAGTTAATTTATCCACGAAATCAATAACGTCCAAATTGTCAACATGATCTTTGCTTTGTGGAGTAAAATTTAAGAATGCTCGGAAGAATATTTCCATGAAAAGATCTTTGGATGAAGCACAAATATCCAGGATATTCTACTAATTCCATGGAGTATAGAAGCCAAAACTTTAACCAACTAAGTATAATAGAATATATGAAACTGCAAATGGATTTTCGCCCGCCATGCGGTAATCCATGTAGACAGATCATTTCCACAATTTAATAAGGAATGAATACGAAGGATCATTCACCATGCATCTGAAATCCACATAGATAGGTTATTCCAACAAAATAATAAAGAGTGGAATAACGGAAGAATTCACCGAGCATACGATAGACCGCATGCATGAGTTATTCCCAATGTAATAATAAAGAATGGAACCAAAGTTATCGTAATCTGCATAGACAGGATATTCCAACAGAATAATAAAGAATGGAACCAGGTCATGCGTAATCTACACAGACAGGATGTTCCAACAGAATAATAAAGAATGGAACCAGGTTATGCGTAATCCGCACAAACAGGATGTTCCAACAGAATAATAAAGAATGGAATAACAACAAAATTCACCAGGCATACGATAGACCGCACAGACAGGTTATTCCAACAGAATAATTAAAAATAGAATAATAGAAGAATTTCACCATGTATGCGGTACTTCGCATAGACAGGTTATTCCAACATAATAATAAAGAATGGAATAACAACTCTTATGAGTATTGAAAGAAAATAACTCTCTTCATGAATACGAAAGAATAATAACCCTTACCTTAGAAGAAACTGGATATTGGAATAGTGAGGTAGCAGACTTCTCTTCTTCTTTCTCTCTATAATTTCTCATCTATAATAATTGCTCTAAAGCTTTAGTGAATTGGTGAAAAATGAAAGAAGAATGAGCTTCTATTTATAGAAAAATATAGTTTCGATAATTGCATGTTTTGGGGCTCGAAATATTACACTATAATACCTTCCTCTTTTTTCTTCATTTTTAATTTAGTCCTGTAAGTATTATCAAACTTGCACCACCTCCCCTAATAGTAAATAATGTGAATCAATAGTTCAATCATGTGAATCAATAGTTATAATCATGTGAAAATACAAATTACAGTATAATACCTCCATCTATACCTCCATTTTTAACTTAGTCATGCAAGTATTATCAATCTTGCACCAACTCCCCTAATAGTACAAGAATGTGAATCAATAGTACACACATATGAACAAATAGTTATAATCATGTGAATTAATAGCAATTAATTGCTCATTTATCCGATTAATTACCCAATTGGTCAATATAACTTCTAGACATCAATTATTATCGAAATAAATGTCGATTTCCACTAACACTAATAATTCCAACACAATGGAACTATCAATTTCATCTTTAATCAACACGAACTTATTCATCATTAATATTATAATTCACAATATTTAATAACCAGGTCGTTCCCAGGAAAGAAGGGGCTTTCCAATAAGGATTTCTCTTTATTGGCGCGCAATTAGATGACCAAACCTCTCCTTGACAGAACTTCTAGACATTGTAAATATTGAAATTTAATAATATGAATAAATTTGTCGTCTCAATTATTGATTTAATAATATATCATATTATGCGAGATGATCTTTGTGACAATAGTCGAATCAATAATATGAGAGATATGATCAAACAAATTCTTTGTAGTTGATAATTGAGTATAACCGAGTGACTTCTCACGTAAGCATCAATAATCAATACTGGTGTGCTTCTTATGCAACCACTCGTATTACTGTACTTTTACTACTAGGTAGTTCAACAGTTTTAACGGTAACACTTTCGCCGTTATTTTTAATAAAAGATAATTATGTCGTTTTCTTATTACGACAATACTTGAATTAATAGGGTCCACTAATGATTGTCTTAGTTGTCGAATATTTCCTGTTAAAATGAATATTCCCCGACCAATCGAATATTATATAACCACTTGCTTACTTTGTAAAATTTGTAAATATTACCCATAACTATAACATTATATCAAATCCACACCATAATATTCAAAAAAAATATTTCGAGAAATTTAAATCTTTATTCATAAAATCTGGGGTCTCACATAATATACTTTTCCTTTGAGTCTTTAAGGTCTCTACAATACATAATCACATACATACCACATTAGGTCATGAACAAACATGTATGGTTCCTAACGTATCTTACCCTTCTTCTCAATCTAATTGTTTATTAGATTGTTTATCATTGGTTCCGGCTTACCGTTATGTTTTACATCGTTCTTACGTTCACGTCCGAGTAAATTATCTCTAACATTTAGTGTATTACTTAAGGTTTAACAATGTCTTAAATAATGTTACATTAAGTTAATTAAGGAAATTTAATTTAACCTAATCAATTTACTTTCTTTCTTTGCTTATAAGCCTTCCTTACTATCTTCATTCTAGTGTTGGTATTGCTGCTTATTTCAACTTTATACACAATACCATATTGTGCGCCACTCTCGATGGCTTTCACCCCCGGTCCCATGGCTGCGGTGCCAACTCCGATTCAAAAGGTCATTGGCTACTGCAAAAAAACTCGATAGCTCATGGGCACGGCTTCGGTCTTTGCGGCATACTACTATTTAGCCTTGAAATTTTGGCGGCAGTGGCGTGAGCTCTATCTGACAGAGATAGTTTGACAAATTTCTTTATACAACGAACTTCTCGGACTCATAATTTGATCAATTTAAGTTCGAATTGGCTCGCTCAAAAGCAATTAGTGTGACGCCCCCAAAACAGGTATACATCACCCATCTTGAGTCTCCAAATACACACTACATAAATCAAATACAAACTTAATTATACAACTTTCGGGTAATAAACGACAAAATATAGCTGAGAGTTTAAACAAGAATATTGTCTTCTAGACAATATCCACTCTCAATGGAGTCCTCATTACAATTATTATCACACTATTTCATAGAATAGTGAGGACTACTACAGCCACTTATCCTGGACCATCACTCCATTCCCCGACTTGTCCCAGCTATATTCTCATTTCCTGAAGAGAACAATGAAAGAAAAGGGTGAGCTCAACTAGCCCAGTAAGAAATATTATGACTAAGATAATGCAGAATAAATTATCCTTAGCCTTCAAAAGTATAACAACTGATAAAATATAATAGACAACAAGTTTTAGATCAACAACTGCAGCGGAACAAACAAACCATTAGAAGAGTCAAGTAGAGCATGATATCTACTATCTTCTATGATTTAAAAAGTTTTTCATCAAATTTATCGCTGAGACTCAACTTAATAAATAAACCACATCATCGAATCATCCTTGCACTATGGTCCAAGGATATTCATATAATCACCAATGGTCATGATTATACCGAATAATCCCTGGTCATAATCATAACAACAACTGTCCATCAATGCACTACGGGCCAATGAGGACTTTTACCACATCATTTATAACATTACAGGTCATGATTATACCGAATGATCCCTGGTCATAATCATACCAATCAACGGTCCATCTATGCACGTAAGCCAAAGATATTCATCACAATATAAGCGTGAGAATGATGACAATGATATAAGCATTAATCAAATGAAATCAAATCAAACGAAATCAAGGATAAATATTAAAGACTTTAAATTTATCCAGAGTTTAAAAATATCCAAATTGTCAACATGATACTGCTTTGTAGAGTAAAATTCAAGAATAATATTCATGTACCAAAAATAATTTGGACATAAAAGAAATATATTTTTCGGGTAAATAGTACCCTTTGAATAGTACTTCGGGAATAGTACCTCATGAATAGTACCCCAACATGAAAAGTACCCCAAATACCCGAGTGAATAATATTTGGGTGAATAGTAACTCGTGAATAGTACTCTGGCATGAAAAGTGCCCCGAATACCCGAGTGAATAATATTTGAGTGAATAGTAACCGGTTGAATAGTAACCCGTAAATAGTAACTTATGAATAGTATTCCGTCATGAAAAGATCAATAATTATTAAAAAAAAACTCATAATAATATTTTCATGAAAAGATACTGGATGAAGAGCAAATATCAAGGATATTCTACTAATTTCATGGAGTATAGAAGCCAAAACTTTAACAAAATGAGTATAGAATTCAAAATCTAAAACGAAATAATATTACTTACATACTACAGAGTATGGAAGAAAATATTATTTCAAGCGAATATTGAACAAAAATAACATCCCTTGAACGAAAATAATATTCCAACGAATATTTAACGAAGATAATATTCCTACGAATATTGAACGAAAATAATATTCTTTATGAATATTGAACGAATATAATATTCATACGAATACGAAAAATAATATCTCTTCAGAATATGAAATAAATAATACCACTGACCTCAGAAGAAGACTGGATACTGGAGTAGTAAAATAGCAGACTTCTCTTCTTCTTTCTCTCTATAGATTCTCTCTCTATAGCTTCTCTCTCTATAATTGCTCTTGTGAGACTTAGTGAATTGGTGAGAATGAATGAAGAATGAGCTTCTATTTATAGGAAAATATAGTTTTGATAATTGCACGTTTTGGGGCACGAAATAATACAGTATAATACCTTCATCTTTTCCTTCATTTTTAATTTAGTCCTGCAAGTATTATCAAACTTGCACCACCTCCCCTAATAGTACATCACGTGAATCAATAGTTCAATCATGTGAATCAATAGTTCTATACATGTGAAAATACAAATTACAGTATAGTACCTCCATCTATACCTCCATTTTTAACCTAGTCGTGCAAGTATTATCAATCTTGCACCACCTCCCCTAATAGTACATAAATGTGAATCAATAGTACACACATATGAACAAATAGTTATAAGCATGTGAATTAATAGCAATTAATTGCTAATTTATCCGATTAATTACCCGATTGGTCAGTATAACTTCTAGACATCAATTATTATCGAAATAAATGTCGATTTCCACTAACAATAATAATACCAACACAATGGAACTATCAATTTCATCTTTAATCAACAAGAACTTATTCATCAGTAATATTATAACTGACAATATTTAACAACCAGGTCGTTCTCAGGAAAGATGGGGCTTTCCGATAAGGATTTCTCCTTATTGGCGCGCAATTAGGTGACCAAACCTCTCCTTGACAGAACTTTTAGACATTGTCAATATTATAAATAATAATATGAATAACTTTGTCGTCTCAAATATTGATTTAATAATATAAAATATTATGCAGATGATACTATGACAATAATTGAATTAATAATATGAGAGATATTATGCAGCAATTACTGTAGCAATAATTGAGTATAACTAAGTGACTTCTTACGTAAGCATCAATAATCAATACCGTGTGCTACTATGCAACCACGCGTATTACTGTACTTTTACTACCGGGTAGTTCAACAGTTTTAACGGTAAAACTTTTGCCGTGATTTTTATAAAAAGATAATTCTGTCATTTTTTAACTACGACAATACTTCCGTTGTGGGCTCCACCAATGATTGTGCCGTCGTACGAATATTTCCTGTTAAAACGAATATTCCCCAACCAATCGAATATTATATAACCACTTACTTACTTTGCAAAATTTATAAATATCACCCACAATTATAATATTATATCAAGTCCACACCATAATATTCAAAAATATATTTCGAGAAAAAAATTATTCTTTATTCATAAAAGTTGGGGTCTTACAACCTCCCCTTCTTATGAAATTTCGTCCTCGAAATTAGGGTACGTACCTGGTATGCCGAAGAGATGAGGATACCACGTCAGATTCTAACTTTTGAGGTATAACCTTTGAGTGTAGAATATGATCCTTCTTATTCAAGATTTTAACACGTATCTCCTCATACGTTAAATCTTCTGTTATCTCGTCTATTTCCAATTCAATACTGTGGTTCGGGTCGTCCACATATTTACGTAACATCGATACGTGAAAAATGTTATGAACACGCAACATACTTGGCGGTAAAACGAGTCTATAGGCCACAGTTCCTACTCGATCGAGGATTTTAAATGGGCCAATTAAATCGAGGGTTGAGATTTCCTCTCTTCATCGACTCTTGCTTCTAGAATAACGCCCTCTTGAACCTTTTTCTTCGCATTCATCAGCTCCGGGTGTGTAGCTTGAGCGATTTTAACTTCATCGGTTAACGTCGATTCTACTCATATTATTTGACATCATCACGTGGGTCCTTGGAATCTTTTACTCTATCTTTATCATTTGTAAGTCATATGAAATGGGTCTTTGTGTTAACAACGTTATAATCATAAACGCATGCGATCTTCTACTCAATGCATCAGCTATTGCGTTCACTTTTTCCATGATAATATTGAATGGTATGGTCATAATCTTCAACAACTCGAGCCAACGTCTTTGGCGCATTATACATTCATTTTGGTTGAAGAAATATTTAAGGGTTTTAGAAATGGGTTTTGTACTGGGGTCAATACAAATTTTGATTTCACGTTCTAGGGTTAGGCTAGGAAATCTTCAAGAATACGTCAGGAAATTCATTAACGATAGAAATATTATTCAAAACTGTGACTCTCATCCCAAGACTTGGATAGCACGTCACATTGATACCTATCAACTTGCCACCGTTATTCACGACTTCCCCTACAGAAAGTCTTGCTTCGGTGCATTCCACACAAGAAAGTCACCAGCGAAAGACGCAGGGCTCTTTACTTATGGCTTAATATAACAGTGATTGACTTTAGTGGTTTGGTTACTTGAATTATATAACAACAGTTGGTTAGGAATATGAAAGCTAACAACCTTACGAAAAATAATCAATTTTGGCATGATGAGTAGTTAACCAATCGATTCCTAAAATCACATCAAGGGCAAGTATTTTCAAAGAGATAAGATCGACAGGTAACGTGAAAGTGTCGATTTGAATCAATAAGACTTATAAACAGTGGAGGTAACGAAGGTTTCTACTAACGAAATTTCAACCAATAAGTCAAAGTCTAACTTCTCTGGGGTCAAATTTAAACGTTGAGCACAAGCAAGAGAGATAAAAGAATGGGTAGAACCGGTATCTAATAAGGTATAGACTTCGCAAGAATTTATAATTAACTAACCCGTGCTAACTTCACTCAGGTTACTCGTTTTTTGAGAAATCACGAAAAATGCTCTTCCTAAAACCACCGACTTTGTTTTGTCTGTATCCGCCTTTGGTGCCACCATCCCAGCTGGACTTGATTTCGCTACAGGACAAAATTAAGCTATGTGACCGTCTTTTCCACAACTAAAACATACCTTGGAAGGCTGTGAATATTTTGGACTTATGTGTCCCTCCTCTCCGCATCTGTAGCATCTAACTGGCAGTCATTCTCCTCCCCTAGAATTTGTTGCTGGTGTTGGTGCTGCTGCCAACGTTTTCCCATCATTGTTAAATCTTCTCTTCTTGAATTTTTCACTTCTATTATCTTGGCCATGATTACCACCGAAGTGGTTACTATTCTTGGCATGATAATTTCCCCCACGATGGTTATCATTGTTCTAATGGTCGTTGCCACCGGTACGATTATTATCGTGTTGTTGGTCGTTGCCTTTTGGTTGTGTTGACTCATTATCGTGCTCCAATAACTGAGCCCTATTCACAACATCTGAATGTAAACAAAGTTTGTGAGAAATGAGGTATTGACGTATATCGGGTTTTAAACCTCTTAGAAATATTCGCGTCATTCGCTCCTCATTATCAACCAAATGGGATGCGAACCGGGACAACTCGGCAAACTTAGCTTCGTACTGCGACACATTCATATTGTTTTACTCCAGCTTAATGAAATCTACCTCCTTCATGTGACGAATACTTTCGGGAAAGTACTTGTCGTTGAACAGTTCTTGGAACTTCTCCCAAGACATCTTCAGTGCGTCAGGCTGGGTACGATTTACAGATTCCCACCAATAATTTGCCTCTTCACACAACATAAAGGTGGCGAAGGGAACATTTTGCTCCACTGAGCATTCCAAAACATCAAATATCTTGGTGATCTGCTTTATCCACGTCTCCGCCTTAAGTGGTTCTGGCTTTCCCAAAAACTCCGGCGGTCCCAGTTCCTTAAACTGCTTAGCAATGACCATCCTAGAGTTTCTAGTGTTTTCACCTGCATTTTGAACAAGAGTCTCTCTCGCTTGATGTTGCATGAATTGCATAAAGCCTCTAAACATCCCATCGTTCATCATCTGATCGGTGTTGTTGTTTACCTGAGGATTATTATCTTCGTGTTGCACATTATCCTGGGTATTGATCCTTGGTGACTCAACGGTTTCATGTGCTTCATTGCTGATCTCAACATTTTTAGATGCCATTTTCAAACACTGTCACAAAACAAGGGTTAATTGACATGTCACATATTATCCCTATACTCTGACCGACCATTTAAATACCAAATAAACTTAGGTAGGTCATACTAGTGAAGGAATTCCCCGTCTCTCCCCTCCTAGTTCTTGTCTCACATTTCAGCCAGGGATCATATCCCTAAGCTTTGATACCAACTGTGACGCCCCCAAAACAGGTATACATCACCCATCTTGAGTCACCAAATACACACTACCTAAATCAAATACAAACTTAATTATATAACTGTCTGAGAGTTTAAACAAGAATATTGCCTTCTAGACAATATCCACTCTCAATGGAGTCCTCATTACAATTATTATCACACTATTTCACAGAATAGTGAGGACTACTACAGCCACTTATCCTGGACCATCACTCCATTTCCCGACTCGTCCCAGCTATATTCTCATTTCCTGAAGAGAACAATGAAAGAAAAGGGTGAGCTCAACTATCCCAATAAGAAATATTATGACTAAGATAATGCAGAATAAATTATCCTTAGCCTTCAACAGTATAACAACTGATAGAATATAATAGACAACAAGTTTTAGATCAACAACTGCAGCGGAACAAGTAATCCATTAGAAGAGTCAAGTAGAGCATGATATCTACTATCTTTATTGATTTAAAATGTTTTTCATCAAATTTATCGCTGAGACTCAGCTTAATAAATAAACCACATCATCGAATCATCTTTGCACTACGGGCCAAGGATATTCATGTAATCACCAATGGTCATGATTATACCGAATAATCCATGGTCATAATTATACCAACAACTGTCCATCAATGCACTACGGGCCAATGAGGACTTTTACCACATCATTTGTAACATTACGGGTCATGATTATATCGAATGATCCCTGGTCATAATCATACCAATCAATAGTCCATCTATGCACGTAAGCCAAAGATATTCATCAAAATATAAGCATGAGGATGATGACAATGATATAAGTATTAATCAAATGAAATCAAATCAAACGAAATCAAGGATAAATATTAAAGACTTTAAATTTATCCAGAGTTTAAAAATATCCAAATTGTCAACATGATACTGCTTTGTAGAGTAAAATTCAAGAATAATATTCATGCACCAAAAATAATTTGGATGTAAAAAAATATTTTTTAAGTAAATAGTACCCCGTGAATAGTATCCTGTGAATTGTACTTTGGGAATAGTACCTCGTGAATAGTACCCCGACATGAAAAGTACCCCAAATACCCGAGTGAATAATATTTGGGTGAATAGTAACTCGTGAATAGTACTCTGGCATGAAAAGTGCCCCGAATACCCGAGTGAATAATATTTGAGTGAATAGTAACCCATAAATAGTAACTCATGAATAGTATTCCGTCATGAAAAGATCAATAATTATCAAGAAAGCTCAGAATAATATTTTCATGAAAAGATACTGGATGAAGAGCAAATATCAAGGATATTCTACTAATTTCATGGAGTATAGAAGCCAAAACTTCAACAAAATGAGTATAGAATTCAAAATCTGAAACGAAATAATATTACTTACATACTACAGAGTATGGAAGAAAATATTATTTCAAGCGAATATTGAACAAAAATAACATCCCTTGAACGAAAATAATATTCCAATGAATATTTAACGAAGATAATATTCCTACGAATATTGAACGAAGATAATATTCCTTATGAATATTGAACGAATTATTCATACGAATACGAAAAATAATATCTCTTCAGAATATAAAATAAATAATATCCCTTACCTCAGAAGAAGACTGGATACTGGAGTAGTGAAGTAGCAGACTTCTCTTCTTCTTTCTCTCTATAGATTCTCTCTCTATAGCTTCTCTCTCTATAATTGCTCTTGTGAGACTTAGTGAATTGGTGAGAATGAAGGAAGAATGAGCTTCTATTTATAGGAAAATATAGTTTTGATAATTGCACGTTTTGGTGCTCGAAATATTAGAGTATAATATCTTCATCTTTTCCTTCATTTTTAATTTAGTCCTGCAAGTATTATCAAACTTACACCACCTCTCCTAATAGTACATCATGTGAATCAATAGTTCTATACATGTGAAAATACAAATTACAGTATAGTACCTCAATCTATACCTCTATTTTTAACTTAGTCATGCAAGTATTATCAATCTTGCACCATCTCCCCTAATAGTACATGATGAATGTGAATCAATAGTACACACATGTGAATAAATAGTTATAAGCATGTGAATTAATAGCAATTAATTGCTCATTTATCCGATTAATTACCCGATTGGTCAGTATAACTTCTAGACATCAATTATTATCGAAATAAATGTCGATTTCCACTAACACTAATAATCTCAACACAATGGAACTATCAATTTCATCTTTAATCAACACGAACTTATTCATCATTAATATTATAACTCACAATATTTAACAACCAGTCGCTTCTCGTGAAAGAGGGCTTTCCGATAAGGATTTCTCCTTATTGGTAGCCGCAATTAGGTGACCAAACCTCTCCTCGATGTAACTTCTGTAGACATTGTCAATATTATAAATAATAATATGAATAACTTTGTCATCTCAATTATTGATTTAATAATATAAAATATTATGCAGATGATACTATGACACTAATTGAATCAATAATATGAGAGATATTATGCAGCAATTACTGTAGTAATAATTGAGTATAACTAAGTGACTTCTTACGTAAGCATCAATAATCAATACCGTGTGCTACTATGCAACCACGCTTATTACTGTACTTTTACTACCGGGTAGTTCAACAGTTTTAACGATAAAACTTTCTCCGTTATTTTTATAAAAAGATAATTCTGTCGTTTTCTAACTACGATAATACTTCCATTGTGGGATCCACTAATGATTGTGCCGTCGTACGAATATTCCCTGTTAAAACGAATAATTCCCCAACCAATTGAATATTATATAACCACTTGCTTACTTTACAAAATTTGTAAATATCACCCACAACTATAACATTATATCAAGTTCACACCATAATATTCAAAAATATATTTCTAGAAAAAAATTATTCTTTATTCATAAAAGTTGGGGTCTTACAATTAGCTCAAAAATCACATGCTCTAAGTGTTCATGTAAGAATTTTACATTTTCGAATCTGTTAACTCGAAATTCACCTTTGAGTTCATTTTTAACAAAAACGATAAACGTTCGTTAACGTTCAACGCTCGTTTCTTCGTTCTAAGTTGGATTTTAGTCATTTTCGAGTCTGCAACTCTAGAATGCCAAATGAGACTATACTCCATCAAAAACCAATGTTTCCGAGTTTAATGTCAAAATTTGTTCCATTCCGAGAATTTCACGATTTCGACGATTATCGTCTAAACTCGTGAATTTCGTCATTACTTCGTTACCTCGTCATCATCCTCATGCTTATATTGTGATGAAAGTCATCTTTGGCTTACGTGCATAGATGGACTTGGTATGATTATGATCAGGGATTATTCGGTATAATCATGACCGTAATGTGACGAATGATGTGGTAAAAGTCCTCATTGGCCTGTAGTGCATTGATGGACAATTTTTGGTATTATTATGACTAGAAATTATTCGGTATAATCATAACCATTGATGATTACATGTATATCCTTGGCCGTGATGCAGGGATGATTCAATTTTATTTGTTAAGCTGAGTCTCAGCGATAAAGTTGATAAAAAACTTTTTAAATCATAGAAGATAGTAGATTTCATGCTCTACTTAACTTTTTTAATGGATTGCTTTTTTCCACTGCAGTTGTTGATCTAAAACTTGTTGTCTATTGTATTCTATCAGTTGTTATACTATTGAAGACTAAGGATAATTTATTCTACATTATCTTAGTCATAATATTTCTTACTGGGCTAGTTGAGCTCACCCTTTCTTTCATTGTTCTCTTCAGAAAATGAGAATATAAATTGGGGACGAGTCGGGAATGAAGTGATGGTCCAGATAAATGACTTTGGTAGTCCTCACTATTCTACTTTTAATAATATGATAATAATTGTAATGAGGACACCATTGAGTGTGGATATTGTCTAGATGACAATATTCTTGTTTAAACTCTAAGCTATGTTTTGTCGTATTTTACACTTATTTGTTGTATTATTAAGTTGTATTTGAATTTATGTACCATGTATCTGGCGACTCAAGATGGGTGATGTATGTGAAATCCCAAATTTTATGAAATGAAAGTATTCAATTTTCTTATAATTATTATTTTATTTAGTAAATGGTTAAATTGATAAAAGGTTAAAGTTAAGGGTGATATTTGAAAATTTTGCAAAGTAAGCAAGTTGTCATAAAATAATCGGTAGTAAAAGTATAAGATGTCTGGCGTGGTTGCATAGTAGCACACAAAGATTGATTATTGATGCTTACGTAAGAAGTCACTCGATTATACTCAATTATTGCTACGATGAATTGTTGCATCATATCTCTCTATATTATTGATTCAATTATTGTCACATTATCATCTCAGATAATTGGTTATATTATTAAATCAATAATTGAGACGGCAAAGTTATTCATATTATTATTTGCAATATTGACAAAGTCTAGAAGTTCATCGAGGAGAGGTTTGGTCACCTAATCATGCTACCAAATAAGGAGAAATCCTTATCGGAAAGCCCCTTTTTTCCTGGGAATGACCTGGTTGTTAAATATTATGAGTTATAATATTAATGATGAATAAGCTCGTGTTGATTAAAGATGAAATTGATAGTTCCATTGTGTTGAAATTATTAGTGTTAGTGGAAATCGATATTTATTTCGATAATAATTGATGTCTGGAAGTTATATTGACCAATCGGGTAATTAATCAGATAAAAGAGCAATTAATTGCTATTAATTCACATGATTATAACTATTTGTTAACATGTGTGTACTATTGATTCACATTCATGTACTATTAGGAGAGGTGGTGCAAGTTTGATAATACTTGCAGGACTAAATTAAAAATGAAGGAAAAGAGGAAGGTATTATACTGTAATATTTCAAGCCCCAAAACGTGCAATTATCAAAACTATATTTTCCTATAAATAGAAGCTCATTCTTCCTTCATTTCTGACCAATTCACTAAAGCTATAGAACAATTATTATAGAGAGAAATTATAGAGAGAAAGAAGAAGAGAAGTCTGCTACTTCACTATTCCAGTATCCAGTCTTCTTCTGAGGTAAGGGATATTATTATTATTATAGTAAGGGGTATTATTCTTTTGTATTCATGAAGAGAGTTATTTTCTTTCAATACTCGTAAGGTTTGTTATTCCATTCTTTATTATTATGTTGGAATAACTCGCTTACATGTAATCTACCGCATACATGGTGAAATTCTTCATTATTCCATTCTTTATTATTACATTGGAATAACCTATCATCATGATCTAGCGCATGCACAGTAAATTCTATTGTTATTTCATTCTTTATTATTACATTGGAATATCACATGCATCGCGAATTACGCATGACCGGTTCCATTCTTTATTATTCATTGGGAATAATAACTCATGCATGCGATTATCATCGCATGCATGGTGAAATTCTTCATTATTCCATACTTTATTATTTTGTTGGAATAACTTTTTCTATGTGGATTACCGCATGCATGGTGAATGATCCTTCGTATTCATTCTTTATTAAATTATAGAAATGATCTGTCTACGTGGATTACCGCATGGCGGGTGAAAATCCATTTGCAGTTTCGTATATTCTATTATACTTATCTGGGATATCATTTCTTTTATACTCGTCATGAAATACCATTTTCTTTGGTATTTTTCTGTTACGAGTTACTATTCACGGGTTACTATTCACTCAGTTACTATTTACTCTAGTATTATTCACTCGGGTATTCAGGGCACTTTTCGTACCGGAGTACTATTTATGAGTTACTATTCACGGGTTACTATTCACACGGTTACTATTCACTCTGGTATTATTCACTCGGGTATTTGGGGTACTTTTCGTGTCGGAGTACTATTCACGAGTTACTATTCACCCGATTACTATTCACTCTAGTATCATTCACTTGGGTATTCGGGACACTTTTCGTGTCGGAGTACTATTCATGGGGTACTATTCACCTGAAAAATATATTTCTTTTCTGTCCAAATTATTTTTGGTGCATGAATATTATTCTTGAATTTTACTCTACAAAGCAGTATCATGTTGACAATTTGGACGTTATTGATTTCTGGATAAATTAAATTATAAATCATTAAAATTTATCCTTGAACTTGTTTTATTGAATTATTATGTCATTATCATCATCCTCATGCTTATATTGTGATGAAAGTCATCTTTGGCTTACGTATATGAGATGGACTTGGTATGATTATGACCGAGGATTATTCTGGTATAATCATGGCCGTAATGTGACGAATGATATGGTGAAAGTCCTCGATGCATTTGTAATGCATTGATGGACGCTTTTGGTATGATTATGACCGAGATTATTCGATATAGTCATGACCATTGATGATTTAATGAATATCCTTGGCCCATAGTGCAGGGAAGATTCGATGATATGGTTTATTTATTAAGCTGAGAACAGCGATAAAAATTGATGAAAATATTTTAAATCATAGAAGATAGTAGATATCATGCTCTACTTGACTCTTCTAATGGATTTATTATTCCGCTGCAGTTAAACTTGATGTTTATTGTATTTTATCAGTTTAACATTTTTGAAGGCTAATGATAATTTATTCTGCATTATCTTAGTAATAATATTTCTTACTGGGCTAGTTTAGCTCACCCTTTCTTTCACCGTTCTCTTGAAAATGAGAAAATAGTCGGGGGGACGAGTCGAGGAACTGGAGTGATCGGTCAGATGATAAGATTAGTAGTCCTCACTATTACGTTAAATAGTGTGACAATAAATGTAATGAGGACTCCATTGAGTGTGGATATTGTCTAGATGACAATATTCTTATTGAAACTCTTAGATTATGATTTGTCGTATTTTACACGACTGTTGTATAATTAAGTTGTATTTGAATTTTGTACCATGTATTTGGCGACCCAAGATGGGTGATGTATACTTGCTTTTGGGGGCATCACAACTAGTATCAAAGCTTAGGGATATGATCCCCATCGTGAGATGTGAGACAAGAACTAGGAGGGGAGAGACGGGGAATTCCTTTGCTAGTATGACCTACCTAAGTTTATTTGGTATTTAATTGGTTGGTTAGAGTATATGGATAATATGTGATATGTCAATTAATCATTATTTTGTGACAGTGTTTGTATTCAGATGTTGTGAATAGGGCTCAGTTATTGGAGCGCGATAATGAGTCAGCACAACCAAAAGGCAACAACCAACAACACGATAATAATCATACTGGTGGCAACGGCCATCGGAACAATGATATCCATCGTGGGGGAAATTATCATTCCAAAAATGGTAACCACTTCGGTGGTAATCATGGCCAAGATAATAGAAGAGGAAAATTTAAGAAGAGAAGATTTAACGATGATGGAAAGATCGTTTAACAAATAAAGACCAACACCAAAGAACAAATTCTAGGGAGGAGAACGATTGCCGGTTAGATGCTATAGATGCAGAGAGGAGGGACACAAAAGTCCAAACTATTCACAGCCTTCCAAGGTATGTTTTAGTTGTGGAAAAGATGGTCACATAGCTCAATTTTGTCTCAGAAATAAATCAAGTCCAAATTGGGACGGTGGCACCAAAGGCGGATACGGACAAAACAAAGTCGGTGGTTTCAGGAAGAGCGTTTTTTGTGACTTCTCAAAAAGCGAGTAAACCGAATGAAGTTAACACGGGTTAGTTAATTATAAATTCTTGCGAAGTCTATACCTTATTAGATACCGGTTCTACCCATTCTTTTATCTCTCTTGCTTGCGCTCAACGTTTAAATTTAACACAGGAGAAATTAGACTTTGACTTATCGGTTGAAACTTCGTTAGGAGAAACCTTCGTTACACCCACTATTTATAAATCTTGTTGATTCAAATCGACACTTTCACATTACCTGTCTATCTTATCTCTTTGAAAATACTTGCCATTGATGTAATTTTAGGAATCGATTTGGTTAACTACTCATCATGCTTTTCGTAAGGTTGTTATCTTTTATATTCCTAACCAACCTGTTATGCGAATTCAAGCAACCAAACCACTAAAGTCAATCATTGTCATATCAAGCCATAAGTAAAGAGCCCCGAGCCTTTCGTTGGTGACTTCTGTGACGCTCCCAAAACAGGTATATATCACCCATCTTGAGTCGCCAAATACATGGTACAAAATACAAATAAAAACTTAATTATACAACTGTCGTGTAAACTTCGACAAAACATATGCTATGAGTTTTAATACAAATATAGTCATCTATACAATATCCACACTCAATAGAGTCCTCATTTCATTTATTATCACACTATTTAAGAGAATAGTGAGGACTACTAATGCTATCATCTGGCCCATCACTCCGTTCCCCGACTCGTCCCAGCTATATTCTCATTTTCTGAAGAAATCAATGAAAGAAAGGGTGAGCTCAACTAGCCCAGTAAGAAATATTATGACTAAGATAATGCAGAATAAATTATCATTAGTCTTCAACAATGTTAAACTGATAAAATACAATAGATATCAAGTTTAACTGTAGCGGAATAAGTAATCCATTAGAAGAGTCAAGTAGAGCATGATATCTACTATCTTCTATGATTTAAAATGTTTTCATCAATTTTTATCACGAGACTCGACAATAAATAAACCACATCATCGAGTCATCCCTGCACTACGGGCCAAGGATATTCATTAAATCATCAATGGTCATGACTATACCGAATAATCCCTGGTCATAATCATACAAAAAATTGTCCATCAATGCACTACCGGCCAATGAGGACTTTTACCACATCATTCGTTACATTACGGTCATGATTATACCGAATAATCTCTGGTCATAATCATACCAAGTCCATCTATGCACGTAAGCCAAAGATGACTTTCATCACAATATAAGCATGAGGATGATGACAATGATATAAGCATTAATCAAACGAAAAAAAGGATAAATATTAAAGAATTTAAATTTATCCAAATATTATAAATCACTTAATAAACTCATCATCTAATATTATTAATATTATAACAATATTTTAATCAATTCTTAAACTTATAAACAATTTATTTCAATTGTTTACACTTTACCAAATAATGCATTTAATCATTCAAAAATGCCATACTCATAAGATTTCATCACCAATGATCAAATCCTCATCAAAAATCTGCATATACCCTATAGGATTCTCAAGCCATAAAATCCTATTTTCCAATTTTGTTACTTCACATAACATATTTAATTCATTTACTCATAACTAGTTCATTTTCATAAAAAATACCAAATCAGTCCCAAAAATATTTCTTTTCTGGGATTTAGCAGAATATAGTCCCGTATTGAACATATATTTTTCTCGGAATTTTTAAAATTCATTTACTATTTTTCATATGGCCAAAACTGCAGAATATTTAGACATTTACCATAAATTGTACTTTTGTCCAAAAATTCTGAAATTTATAGGGTATACTCCTGTTATATACATGTACTCCTAATAAAAATTTTACCAATTTTGGAGTTAACCATAAAGAATTATAAGGGTTTACTTTTAAAATAGTATTTTCCCATAAAATTCATAACTCTTAATCTTTACATCCAAAAATCGCCATCTTTGGACACAATATAGAAAACTCATCAAATTATCATTTCAATTTTTTTCAGAATTTTTGAGGGTCAGAATAATTATGAAACTGCAAATGGATTTTCACCCGCCATGCAGTAATCCACGTAGACAGATCATTTCCACAATTTAATAAGGAATGAATACAAAGGATCATTCACCATGCATGTGGTAATCCACATAGAGAAAAGTTATTCCAACAAATAATAATAAAGAATGGAATAACGAAGAGTTCACCATGCATGCGATAGACCGCGCATGCATAAAGTTATTCCCAATGTAATAATAAATAATGGAACCAGTCATGCGTAATCCGCATGCATACATGATATTCCAATAGAATAATAAAGAATGGAACTGTGTCATGCGTATCCGCATGTGCATGGGATATTCTAACAAAATAATAAAGAATGGAACCAGTCCAAATAGAAAGCTTGCATGACGATATATTCAAGCGAATAATAAAGAATGAACTAATAGAAGAATTTCACCACGTATGCGTATTGGATGTGAGGCGAGTTATTCCAATATAATAATAAAGAATGGAATAATAGAATAATTTCACCATGTATGCGGTACTTCGCATAGACAGGTTATTCCAACATAATAATAAGGAATGGAATAACAATAGCTCTCTTCATGAATACGAAAGAAAAAATACCCTTTACCTTAGAAGAAACTGGATATTGGAATAATGAAGTAGCAGACTTCTCTTCTTCTTTCTCTCTATAATTTCTCTCTATAATAATTGCTCTAAAGCTTTAGTGAATTGGTGAGAAATGAAGGAAGAATGAGCTTCTATTTATAGGAAAATATAGTTTCGATAATTGCACGTTTTGGGCCTCGAAATATTACAGTACAATACCTCCAACTTTTCTTTCATTTTTAATTTAGTCCTGCATATATTATCAAACTTGCACCACCTCCCCTAATAGTAAATAATGTGAATCAATAGTTCAATTATGTAAATCAATAGTTATAATATTGTGAAAATACGAATTACAGTATAGTACCTCCATTTATACCTCTATTTTTAACTTAGTCATGCAAGTATTATCAATCTTGCACCAACTCCCCTAATAGTACAAGAATGTGATTCAATGGTACACACATGTGAATAAATAGTTATATAAGCATGTGAATTAGTAGCAATTAATTGCTCATTTATCCGATTAATTACCCGATTTATCAATATAACCCCCAGACATCAATTATCATCGGAATAAATGTCGATTTTCACTAACACTAATAATTCCAACACAA
This sequence comes from Panax ginseng, assembly GCA_020205605.1. NCBI lineage: Eukaryota > Viridiplantae > Streptophyta > Magnoliopsida > Apiales > Araliaceae > Panax > Panax ginseng. The sequence continues at coordinate 94,838,823 of CM035144.1, read as the reverse complement.
TGGAACTATCAATTTCATCTTTAATCACCACAATCTTATTCATAATTAATATTATAATTCATAATATTAACAACCAGGTCGTTCCCAGGAAAGAGGGGGCTTTCTAATAAGGATTTCTCCTTATTGGCGCGCAATTAGGTGACCAAACCTCTCCTTGATAGAACTTCTAGACATTGTCAATATTGCAAATATTAATATGAATAACTTTGTCGTCTCAATTATTGATTTAATAATATATAATATATTATGCAGATGATACTGTGACAATAACTGAATCAATAATATGAGAGATATGATGCAACAATTACTGTAGCAATAATTGAGTATAACTGAGTGACTTTTCACGTAAGCATCAATAATCAATACCGTATCTTTACTATGCAACCACCAGTATTCATCGTACTTTTACTAACTAGGGTAGTTCAACGGTTTTAATTGGTAACACTCTGCCGTTATAAAAGATAATTACGTCGTTTTTACTACGATAATACATCCGTTGTGGGGAATTAACCAATGATTGTGCTTGTCGCATTTAATATTCCCTCGTTAAAACGAATATTCCCAACCAATCGAATATTATATAACCACTTGTTTACTTTACAAATTTTATAAATATTACCCATAACTATAACATTATCTCAAATCCACACCATAATATTCAAAAAAATATTTTGAGAAAATTAAATCTTTATTCGTAAAATTTGGAGTTTTACAATCTCCCCTCCTTATGAAATTTTGCCCTCGAAATTTACGTACGTACCTGGTATGCCGAACAGATGAGGATACCTTGTCAGATTCTAGCACTTGAGGTATAACCTTTGAGCGTAAAATATATTCCAAGATTTTAACAGGTACATCTTCATACGTTAAATCTTTCGCTATCTCATTCGGTTCTAAATCAATAATGTGGTTCGGGTCGTCCACATATTTACGTAACATCGATACGTGATAAACGTTATGAACACGCAACCTATTTGGCGGTAAAACGAGTCTATAGGCCACAGTTCCTATTCGATCGAGGATTTCAAATGGGCCAATAAAATTGATGGTTGAGATTTCTTCTCTTCATCGATTCTTGCTTCTAGAATAACGCCCTCTTGAACCTTCTTCTTCATATTCATCAGCTCCAGGTGTGTAGCTTGAGCGGCTTTAACTTTATCGATTAAAGTCAATTCTAATCGTATATTCGTTATCTTCACGTGGGTCTCAAGAGTCTTTAACTCTATCTTCATCATTTGTAAGTTATACGAAATGAGTTTTTATGTTAACAACATCGCACTCGTAAACGCATACGATCTTCTACTCAACGCGTCAGCTACCACGTTTGCTCTTCCACAATGATATTAAGTGGTCGTAACCTTCAACAGCTTGAGCCATCATCTTTAGCGCATTATACGTTCGTTTTGGGTGAAGAAATATTTAAGGGTTGAAGAAATGGGTTTTGTACGGGGGTCATTACAAAATTCTATTTCACGTTATGGGGTAGGCTAAGAAGTCTTCAAGAATATGTCAGGAAATTTATTAACAATAGATATATCATTCAAAACTGTGACTCTCATCCTAGATTTGGATAGCACATGTAAGGAAGGTTTCTCCTAACGGAGTTTCAACAGATAAGTCAAAGTCTCACTTCTACGGAGTAAAATTTAAATGTTGAACTCAAGCAAGAGAGATAAAAGAATGGATAGAACCGGTATCTAATAAGGTATAGGCTTCGCAAGAATTTATAATTAACTAACCCGTGCTAACTTCGTTCGGGTTACTCGCTTTTTGAGAAGTCGCGAAAAACGTTCTTCCTGAAACCACCAACTTTGTTTTGTCCGTATCCGCCTTTGGTGCCACCGTCCCAGCTGGACTTGACTTCACTATACGACAAAATCGAGCTAAATGACCTTCTCTTCTTGAAATTTCCACTTCTATTGTGACGGCCCCAAAATTGGTATACATCACCTATCTTGAGTCGCCAAATACATAGTACAAAATTCAAATACAACTTAATTATACAACAGTTGTGTAAAATATGACAAAACATATGCTGTGAGTTTTAATACAAATATTGTCATCTAGACAATATCCACACTCAATTGAGTCCTCATTACATTTACTATCACACTATTTTTAATGTAATAGGAGGACTACTAATGCTATTATCTCGACCGGCCACCCTCTTCTCTCCACTAGTCCTCGCTACATTCTCATTTTCTCAAGAGAACAATGAAAGTAAAAGGGTGAGCTCAACTAGCCCAGTAAGAAATATTATGACTAAGATAATACAGAATAAATTATCGTTAGCCTTTAACAGTGTTAAACTGATACAATATAACAAACATCAAGTTTAATCTGCAATGAACAAGTAATCCATTAAAAGAGTCAAGTAGAGAATAAAATCTACTATATTTTATAATTTAAAAGGTTTTTCATTACTTTTATCGCTGGGACTCAGCTTAATAAATAATCCACATCATCCCTGCACTACGGCCAATGATATTCAATAGTATCACAACCACAAATTATTCATGCACTACGAGCCAAGGATATTCGTGTATTCATCAATGGTCATGATCATGCCAACAACTGTCCATCAATGCACTACGGGCCAATGAGGACTTTTATCACATCATTTGTAATATTACGGTCATGATTATACCGATTAATCCCTGGTCATAATCATACCAAGTCCATCTATGCACTACATGCCACAGATGACTTTCAACATAATATAAACATGAGGATGATGACAATGATATAAGAATTCAATAAAACAAGTTCAAGAATTAATTTATCCAGGAACTAATAACGTCCAAATTGTCAACATGATACTTCTTTGTAGAGTAAAATTCAAGAATGCTAAGAAGAATAATTTCATGAAAAGATCTTTGGATGAAGCGCAAAAATATCAAGGATATTCCACTAATTTCATGGAGTATAGAAAGTCAAAACTTTAACCAACCGAGTATAATAAAGAATGGAATAACAAAAGAAATCACCGTGCATGCGATAGACCGCATGACGGAGTTATTCCAATAGAATAATAAATAATGGAACCAAGTCGTGAAATTAAGCGACCGATGGATATTCCAATAGAATAATAAAGAATGGAATAACAACGAAATCACCATGCATGCGATAAACCGCACGCATGGTGTTTATTCCAATGAATAATAATTAATGGAACCAGTCAGCGTAATACGCACCGGCAGTGATATTCCAACAAAATAATAAATAATGAATCCAGTCATGCGTAAACGCATACGCATGTGATGTTCCAACATAATAATAAAGAATGGAATAACAGAAGAATTTCACCATGTATGCGGTATTTCTCATAGACAGGTTATTCCAACATAATAATAAAGAATGGAATAACAGAAGTTCTCTTCATGAATACAAAAAAAAAAATACCCCTTACCTTATAACAACTGGATATAGGAGTAGTGAAGTAGCAGAATACTTTTCTCCTTTATCTCTATAGTTTCTCTCTCTAGAGTTTTAGTGAATTCAGTAAAAATAATGAAGGAATGAGCTTCATTTATAGGAGAATGGACCTGAATAAGTAACTAATTCTGAACGGTCCGTATTGATTTACTTTTAAACGAGACGGTCCAGATTGATTTACTTTTAAACAGATTTTGCCTCGTAATGGTTTACTATAAATATTCTAATAAAACAAAATCTTTTAAATAAAATATAATATATTCTATTTATAATCTAATAAAATGAATAACTTTATAAAAGTATTCTGCTTTTATATAAAAAGATTTTACTATGCAAAACACTATCAGAGCCTTTATGCAAACACTATGCATAATAAAATATAATATATTATATTTATAGTCTAATAAAACGAATAACTTTATAAAAGTATTCATTTTTATATAAAAAGATTTTACTATGCAAAATACTATGCATAATAGAATATAATATATTCTATTTATAGTCTAATAAAACGAATAACTTTATAAAAGTATTCTATTTTATATAAAAAGCTTTTCTATTTTATTACATTAATAATACTAATAAAAAAACTTCATCATCATTATTATAATTCACACTATTAATCGACCAGGTCGTTCCTAGGAAAGAGGGGGCTTTCAATAAGGATTTCTCCTATTATCGCGCGCAATTAGGTGACCAAACCTCTCCTCGCGTAACTTCTAGACATCGTTAATATTGCAAATAATAATATTAATAACTTCGTCGTCTCAATTATTGATTTAATAATATATAAAATATTGACAATAATTAAATCAATTAACGTGAGATACTTATGCAACAATTATCAAGCAATAATTGAACAAAATCGAAAGTGACTTCTCACATAAGCATCAACAATCAATACCGTAAATGCTACTATGCAACCATGCGTATTCTGTATTTTTAACACCGTGTTTCAACGATTAACGATAAAACTTCCGCCGTTATTTTCATAAAATATATTTGTCGTTTTTTCAATCCGACAATAATTCCGTTATGGGGTCCACTAATGATTGTGTCGTCGTCATTTAATATTCCCCGTTAAAATGAATATTCCCAGGCCAATCGAATATTATATAACAACTTGCGATTTTGCAAAATTTATAACTATTACCCACAACTATAACATTATATCAAATTCATTCCATAATATTCAAAAAATGATAATTATAGAAAATTCATCTTTATTCATAAAAGTTGGGGACTTACATCTATTATCTTGGCCATGATTACCACCGAAGTGGTTACCATTCTTGGCATGATAATTTCTCCCACGATGGTCATCATTGTTCGACGATGGTCGTTGCCATAGCATTTATTATTATCGTGTTGTTGGTCGTTACTTTTTGGTTGTCTTAACTCATTATCGCGCTCCAATAATCGAGCCCTATTCACAACATCTAAATATAAATAAAGTTTATGAGAAATGAGGTATTAACGTATATCGAGTTTCAAACCTCTTAGAAACATTCGCGTCATTCACTCCTCATTATCGACCAAATGGGATGCAAACCGGGATAACTCCACAAACTTAGCCTCGTACTACGATACGGTCATATTATTTTGCTCCATTGCTTAACTTAACATTTTCAGATGCCATTTTCAAATACTGCCACAAAACAAGGGTTAATTAACATATCACATATTATCCCTATACTCTGACCGATCAATTAAATATCACATAAACTTAGGTAGGTCATACTAGCGAAGGAATTCCCCGTCTCTCCCCTCCTAGTTCTTGTCTCACATCTCAGCCAGGGATCATATCCCAAAGATTTGATATCAACTGTGATCTGCATCCAAGACTTGGATAACACCTCACAATGATACCTATCAACTTGCCACCGTTACTAACGGCGTCCCCTATGGAAAGTCTGGTTTCGGTGCATCCCAAGACTTGGAAGTAACCAGATAAAGGCTCGGGGCTCTTTTCTATGGCTTTGATACCAACTGTGACGCCCCCAAAACACGTATACATCACCCATCTTGAGTCACCAAATACATGGTATAAAATACAAATAAAAACTTAATTATACAACTGTCGTGTAAACTACGACAAGACATATGCTATGAGTTTTAATACAAATATTGTCATCTAGACAATATCCACACTCAATGGAGTCCTCATTACATTTATTATCACACTATTTAAGAGAATAGTAAGGACTACTAATGCTATCATCTGGACCGTCACTCCGTTCCCCAACTCGTCCCAGCTATATTCTCATTTCCTGAAGAGATCAATGAAAGAAAGGGTGAGCTCAACTAGCCCAGTAAGAAATATTATGACTAAGATAATGCAGAATAAATTATCATTAGTCTTCAACAATGTTAAACTGATAAAATACAATAGACATCAAGTTTAATTGCAGCGGAATAAGCAATCCATTAGAAGAGTCAAGTAGAGCATGATATCTACTATCTTCTATGATTTAAAATGTTTTCATCAATTTTTATCACGAGACTCAAATTTTAATAAATAAACCACATCATCGAGTCATCCCTGCACTACGGGCCAAGGATATTCATTAAATCATCAATGGTTATGACTATACCGAATAATCTACGGTCATAATCATACAAAAAATTGTCCATCAATGCACTACCGGCCAATGAGGACTTTTACCACATCATTCGTTATATTACGGTCATGATTATACCGAATAATCGATGGTCATAATCATACCAAGTCCATCTATGCACGTAAGCCAAAGATGACTTTCATCACAATATAAGCATGAGGATGATGACAATGATATAAGCATTAATCAAACGAAAACAAGGATAAATATTAAAGACTTTAAATTTATCCAAATATTATCAATTACTTAATAAACTCATCATCTAATATTATTAATATTATAACAATATTTTAATCATTTCTTAAACTCATAAACAATTTATTTCAATTATTTACACTTTACCAAATAATGCATTTAATCATTCAAAAATGCCATACTCATAAGATTTCATCACCAATGATCAAATCCCTCATCAAAAATCTGCATATACCCTATATAGGATTCTCAAGCCATAAAATCCTATTTTCTAATTTTGTTACTTCACATAACATATTTAATTCATTTACTCATAGCTAGTTCATTTTCATGAAAAATACCAAATTAGTCCCAAAAATATTTCTTTTCTGGGATTTAGCAGAATATAGTCCCATATTGAATATATATTTTTCTCGGAATATAAAAAATTAATTTACTATTTTTCATATGGCCAAAACTACCGAATATTTAGACATTTATCATAAATTGTACTTTTGTCTAAAAATTCTGAAATTTACAGGGTATACTCCTGTTATATACATGTACTCCAATAAAAATTTCACCAATTTTGGATTTAACCACAAAGAATTATAAGGGTTTACTTTTAAAATAGTCTTTTTCCATAAAATCTATAACTCTTAATCTATACATCCAAAAATCGCCATCTTTGGACACAATATAGAAAACTCATCAAATTATCATTTCAAAATTTTCAAGAATTTTTTAGGGTCAGAATAATTACGAAACTGCAAATGGATTTTCATCCGCGATGCAGTAATCCACATAGACAAATCATTTCCACAATTTAATAAGGAATGAATACAAATGATCATTCACCATGCATGTGGTAATCCACATGTATGTGGTTAGTTATTCCAATGAATAATAAAGAATGGAATAATGTAAGAATTCACCATGCATGCGATAGAATCGCATGCATAACGTGTTATTCCCAACAAAATAATAAATAATGGAACCAGGTCATGCGTAATCCGCACAAACAGGATATTCCAACAGAATAATAAAGAATGGAACCAGGTCATGCGTAAACGCACAGACATAATATTCCGACAAAATAATAAAGAATGGAACCAGGTCATGAATAAACGCACAGACATGATATTCCAACAGAATAATAAAGAATGGAATAATATAAGAATTTCACCATGTATGCGGTACTTCACATAGACAGGTTATTCCAACATAATAATAAAGAATGGAATAACAGAAGAATTTTACCATGTATGCGGACTTCGCATAGACAGGTTATTCCAACATAATAATAAGGAATGGAATAACAATAGCTCTCTTCATGAATACGAAAGAAATAATACCCCTTACCTTAGAAGAAACTGGATATTGGAATAGTGAGGTAGCAGACTTCTCTTCTTATTTCTCTCTATAATTTCTCTCTATAATAATTGCTCTAAAGCTTTAGTGAATTGGTGAGAAATGAAGGAAGAATGAGCTTCTATTTATAGGAAAATATAGTTTCGATAATTGCACGTTTTGGGGCTCGAAATATTACAGTCTAATACCTTCCCCTTTTTCTTCCTTTTTTTATTTAGTCCTGCAAGTATTATCAAACTTGCACCACCTCCCCTAATAGTAAATCATGTGAATCAATAGTTCAATAATGTGAATCAATAGTTATAATCATGTGAAAATACGAATTACAGTATAGTACCTCCATCTATACCTCCATTTTTAACTTAGTCATGCAAGTATTATCAATCTTGCACCAACTTCCCTAATAGTACAAAAATGTAATTCAATAGTACACACATGTGAACAAATAGTTATATAAGCATGTGAATTAGTAGCAATTAATTGCTCATTTATCCGATTAATTACCCGATTTATCAATATAACCCCCAGACATCAATTATCATCGGAATAAATGTCGATTTTCACTAACACTAATTGTGACGCCCCCAAAATAGGTATACATCACCCATTCTGAGTCGTCAAATATATGGTACAGAAACCACTACAACTTTATTAATACAATTGTCGTGTAAAATACGACAACACATAAACTGTTAGTTTAAATACAAATATTGTCTTCTAGACAATATCCACAGTCAAATAAGTCATCATTACAATTATTGATACATTATTTTACAAAAATAGTGAGGACTACTAAAACGACTTTCTAGAACCATCATTCCATACCCCAACTAGAACTCGCTACATTCTCGCCTCCTGAGAAGAAAAATGGAACAAAAAAGAAAAGGGTGAGCTCAACTAGCCCAGTAAAGAACATTATGACCAAGATAATATAGAACAAATTATCGTTAGTCCTCAACAGTGAAAAATCTGATAGAATATAATAGACAACAAGTTTCAGATCAATATTTGCAGCGAAAATAATAATTCATAGAAGAGTTACGTAGAGAATGAAATCTACTATAATCTATAAATTTAAATGTCCATCATCAATATTTTATCCATGTAACACCAATTAATATTCATCTTGAATCAAATATTAATCTTTGCACTACAGGCCAAAGATATTCATCAGTTGGTCATGTTCATCTCAACACCTGTACATTTTTGCACTACGGGCCAAAGATATTCATAAGAAAATCAACCATCTTTCCACTACAGGCCAAAGATATTCAGTAATATCATCATTTAGGACTGAGGATGATGAAAAATATTTTAAAGAAAACGAATCCAGTGAAACAAAAGAACAAACAATAAGGATTCGTACTTTAAACAATCCAAGTTCAAAAATACTTCATAAATAACTATAGTGAAGTAAAATTTAAGAATGATCAAAACATGGATACAATCAAAGCTAGTATCCATAATAGATAATTTAGACAAAAAACAAAAATTTAATTTTTTTTGTGAATAGTCTTAAGTATTCGTGAATAATTATAGAGATCGTGAATAAAGTCAGATACGTGAATAGTAACTCCATACACTAAAAGACAATAATTTCACAAGAAAAATCTTACCAATATTCCGTCATAATGATATTGGAAGAAATAATATCATTTTAAAAAAATAACATCCCTTACCTCCAAAAAGGCGATTTACATTTGGAATATTGGATATAATCTTTGAAGGAACTTACCGTGATATAGAACACTTAAAATATCAAAAAACTCACAAGAATACGCTCGATAATAAATAGAGAGAGGAGATTTCAGTTTCTGATGTGATTTTCAATTCTAACCTAAGCATCCTATTTATAGGAAAATGCTTAGAACACCAAAACAGAAAATTTAATAAAATAATATTATTTATTAAATTTTCAAGCCCACCACAAAAGAATTTGATTTTAGCATGTTTACAACACTTGTGGGACTCACCAAAAACGTTTTTCTAAACAAAAATATTTAAAACTCCAAAAATCAATTCAGACCCGATATACCGGAACTTCAATAATTCACAATAAATAGCCCTTTTATCAGAAAAATTCGAATCTTATGTTCATTCCATAGGAAATTCAATTCTCTACAACTTTGTAAGTTTAAGTTTTTCCAAATTCCAAACAGAAGTTAACCGAAATCCATAAACGGACGATTTTACGGGCTATAATCCAATTTTAGTCACAAAATGGGGCCCACAAACATGTTTAATATGTTTTAAACATTTTTTTTGTAACAAAAATACTCTTCCTCCTCATTTATTCATATATCACACATTCATTGTAAAATATCACCGTTATTATATTATTATAACATAATAATATATTTAAATGAATTATTTTATTAGAAAAAATAAATATAAATTTTCAACAATTGTCACATTAAAATTTTTCTCCATCTATATCCACATAAAATGAATATTTTCCTTATCATATAAATCAATAATTAATTATTCACAAATAATATTACAAAATAACAATACTGACAACCAGGCCGTTCCCAGAAAAGAAGGGACTTTTCAATAAGGATTTCTCCTTATTGGCACGCAATTAGGTGACCAAACCTCTCTTTAGACAGAACTTTCTAGACATTGCCAATAATGCTATCTAATAATATTAGTCAAATAATATGAATTATTGATTTGATAAAGGAAAATACTGTGCAGTGACAATTATTGAAACAACAATAATATAAAATATCAACGTAGCAATTATTAAATCAATAAAATAAAACATTGAATAAAGAATTACTTTAACAATCATTGAGTAAAGGCCTTCTTACGTAAGAATCAATAATTGGTGCAATACTGTAATAACACATTGTGTTTTAACCCACCGAGTATTTCAACAAAGATATTAAGCGGTAATAACTATGCCAAGTTATTTATAAACAACTTATACTTGTCATTTTTCTTCATCCAATTTCTTATTATGGGTCCACACAAGGTCGCTATCAGCATTATCGCAAATATTCCCAGACAAAGTAAGAATATTCCACGACCAAATAAATATTTCCTGACAACAATGAATATTTTATAACCACTTGCTTATTTGAAATATTTGTGCATTTTACCCATAACTAACCACATTAATCAAATCAACCCTTACTATTTCAAAATAATAAATAGAGAAAATTTAATTTCATTTATAATAAGTTGGGGTCTTACAACCTCCCCTCCTTATGAAATTTCGTCCTCGAAATTGACGTACGTACCTGGTGTTTCGAAAAGGTGAGGATACCTCGCTTTCATTTTTGTTTCCAACTCCCAAGCCATTTCCTCAATAGTGTGGTTCCTCCATAATACTTTGACTTGTGGTATGACCTTTGTGCGTAGGACATGCTCTTTCCTATCAAAGATCTTGACAGGTACCTCTTCGTACGTTAAGTCTTCGGCTATCTCGTCCGATTCTAACTCAATAACATGGTTTGGGTCTTTCACATATTTACGAAGCATAGATATGTGAAAAATATTATAAACACGAGACATACTTGGAGGTAACGCGAGTCTATAGGCCACATTTCCTACTCGGTCAAGAATCTGAAATGGACCAATAAATCATGGATTGAGCTTTCCTCTCTTCCTGAATCTTGTAACTCCCTTCCATGGGGCAACACGCAACAATACATTATCTCCAATACTAAATTCCATGTCCTTTCGATGAAGATCCGCATAACTCTTTTGTCGATCCTGTGTCATTTATATACGTTGTCGAATTATTTGGATCTGTTCTATAGTAATACGTACCAACTCTGGTCCCAACAATGTTGCTTCACCCACCTCATCCCAACATACTGGAGAGCGACACTTTCGTCTATACAATGCTTCGAATGGAGCCACACCTATACTTGCTTGATAACAGTTATTGTAGGAGAATTCCACCAATGGTAAATACTTATCCCAACTCCCTTTGAAGTCTAGAACACAGAGTCTTAATAGATCTTCAAGAGTTTGAATAGTCCTCTCTGATTGTCCATCCATTTGAGGATGGTATGCCGAACTGAATCGTAAATCTGTGCCCATAGCTTTTTGTAAGCTAACCCAAAATCGTGAAGTGAATCTTGGGTCACGATCCAAAACTATGGATACTGGAATGCCATGCAATCTCATAATCTCATCCACATACATACGAGCAAGACGTTCAAGGGAATAAGTCTCCCGTATCGGCAAGAAATGAGTAGACTTAGTTAATCTATCAACAATAACCCAAATCGCAGTTATGCCTTGAGAAACCGTGGGAAGACCCATAACGAAATCCATGGTAATGTGTTCCCACTTCCATTTCATAATCTCAAGTGGTTGCAATGGACCCTTAGGCACTTGATGCTCCGCCTTTACACGTTTACAAGTTAAACACCTCGAGATAAACTTTGCAATCTCTCTCTTCATATTGTTCCACCAAAATGTATGTCGAAGATCACGATACATTTTGGTACTTCCAGGATGGATTGCAAATGGTGTGGTCATAATCTTTCAATAACTCGAGCCAACGTCGTTGCTGCATGTTGAGTTCCTTTTGAGTGAAGAAATATTTGAGGCTTTTATGGTCTGAATATATCTCCACTTTCTCCCCATATCAATAGTGCCTCCAGATCTTTACCGCTAAAATGACTGCTGCCAATTCTAGATCATGAGTAGGATAATTCCTCTCATATTCTTTAAGTTATCGCAGGCATAGGCTATGAATTTCCCACGTTGCATGAGAACACATCCTAACCCTTTGCCTGAAGCATCGCTGTAGATAACAAATCCATCCGAACCAGATGGTATTGTCAGAACAGGTGCTGAAATAAGTCTCCTCTTAAGCTCTTGAAAACTCTTCTCGCATTCCTCGCTCCATACGAATTTTGTCTCTTTCCGAGTCAGCTGAGTTAATGGAGTAGCGATTTGAGAAAATTCTTCCACGAATCTCCGATAATAACTAGCTAAGCCCAGAAAGCTACGTACTTCGGTCATCGTCTTCGGTTGCTCCCAACTTTGTATTACTTTAATCTTCACCGGGTCAATAGATACTCCATGTTTTGACACCACGTGCCCAAAGAATGCTACTTCCTCAAGCCAGAACTCGCATTTCTTCAACTTAGCATATAGCTTGTTTTCACGAAGCCTTTGAGTACCGACTTTCAAATGGTGCTCATGATCTTCACGGCTTTTGGAATATATGAGAATGTCATCAATAAAGACAACAACGAACTGATCCAAATATTCCTTGAATACTCGGTTCATCATATCCATGAAAGCCGCAGGAGCATTAGTCAATCCATAAGACATGACTAAGAATTCATAATGCCCGTACCGAGTTCTAAAGGCAGTCTTTGGAATATCCTCAGTTCTAATCTTCAGCAGATGATATCCAGAACGAAGATTGATCTTTAAAAAGAATTGTGCTCCTTGCAACTGGTCAAATAGGTCATTAATGCGAGGTAGCGGGTATCTATTCTTGATGGTGACATGGTTCAATTCCCGGTAATCAATACAAAGTCGCATACTCCCGTCTTTCTTCTTTACAAATAAAATAGGAGCACCCCAAGGAGATGTACTAGGACGAATGAAACCGATGTCCAACAACTCTTGTAATTGGACCTTTAACTCCTGAAGTTCAATAGGAGCCATTCGATATGGGGTTTTAGAAATGGGCTTTGTACCAGGTTCAAGGTCAATAAAGAATTCAACTTCACGTTCTGGGGGTAAACCGAGAAGTTTTTCAGGAAATATGTCAGGAATTTACTAACAACAGGAATATTATTCAAATCTCACGTGTCTTTATTCAAATCCATAACATGGGCTAAGAAAGCTTGACATCCATTTTTCAATAAATGAATAGCTTTATGACTTGATATGACAGTGATTGATTTTAGTGGTTTAGTTGTTTGAATTCGTACAATAGGTTGGTTAGGAATATGAAAACTAACAACCTTACGAAAATAATCAATTTTGGCATGATGAGTAATTAACTAATCAATCCCTAAAATCACATCAAAAGCAAGTATCTTTAAAGAGATAAGGTCAACAGGTAATGTAATGGTGCCAATTTGGATCAAACAAGATTTATAAACATTGGATGTAATAAAAGTGTCTCCTAACGGAGTCTCCACAGATAGGTCAAAGTCTAATTTCTCCGGAGTTAAGTTTAAACGTTGAGCACAAGCAGGAGAGATAAATGAATGGGTAGCACCGGTATCTAGTAAGGTATAAACTTTGCAAGAATTTATGATTAGCTTACCCGTGATCACCTCGTTTCGGTTCCTCGCATTTTGACCAGTCACGACAAACGCTCTTCCAGGAACCGTTGACTTTGACTTTTTTGGGACAGCCTTTTGAGTCACCATCCCCCCTGGACTTGGTTTTGCTACCGTACAATCTCGAGCGATATGTCTTTCTTTTCTACAATTATAGCATACCTTAAACTGTTGTGGACAGTTTGGGCTAATATGTCCCTCTTTTCCGCATTTTTAGCTTACAACCGGTGGTCGTTCTCCTCCCTTAGAACCAGTTGCTGCTGGTGCTGACGTCTTCACATGGTCATTGTTGAATCTCCTCTTTTTAAAATCTCCTCCCGACTCGCTTCTTCTATTCTCATGGCCATGATTACCACTAGAGTGGTTACCACTTTTGTTCGTATTTTTCTTTCCCCGCTAGTTATTGTTGCTCCGATGACTGTTGTCATCGGTATGACCCTGGTTGTGGTCCCTCGATTGAACGTACTCGTTATCTCGCTCTAATAATTGAGCCCTGTTGACAATATTTGAATATAGATAAAATTTATGAGAAATGAGATACTGACATATGTCGGGTTTTAAACCTCTTAGAAACATCTGCGTCATACGTTCTTCATTCTCCACCAAATGAGGTGCAAACCTGGATAACTCCGTGAACTTCGCTTCGTACTAGGACACCGTCATGTTGTTCTGCTCCAGTCTAATAAACTCTACCTCCTTCATATGACGAATACTTTCAGGAAAGTACTTGTTATTAAATAGTTTCTAAAACGTTTCCCAAGACATGCTGAGTGCGGCTGGATGGGTACGTTTTATAGATTCCCACCAGTAATCTACCTCATTACGGAAAATAAAAGTAGCGAATGGAACCTTCTGTTCCTCCGTGCATCCCAAGACATCGAATATCTTGGTAATTTGCTTGACCCACGTCTTAGCTTTAATCGGATCCGCTTTCCCACTTCGGTGGTCCCAACTCTTTGAATCGCTTGGTCAGTGACAAACCGTATTCTATCATTTCCACTGTATTTTGTACATGAGTCTCCCTCGTCTGATTTTGTATGAACTGCAAAAAGCTTCTAAACATCCCGTCGTTCATCGTCTGCTCAGTGGTGTTGTTCACAGAAGGAACATTGTCGACCTGTTGCACGTTTTCCTCATTGGTGAGTAAAGGTGTCTCCACAATCTCATTTACTCCACTATTAACATTCTCAGTTGCCATTTTCAAATACTGCCATAAAACAAGGGTTAATTAAAGAAATTAACATATCACATAATATCCCTATATTCTGACCAACGAACAAATAAGCTTAGGTAGGACACACTAGCGAAGGATTTACTCGCCTCTCCCCTCCTAGTTCTATTCTCCGATCTCCGCCAGAGACCATATCCCTAAGCTCTGATACCAACTGTGACGCCCCCAAAATAGGTATACATCACCCATTCTGAGTCGCCAAATATATGGTACAGAAACCACTACAACTTTATTAATACAATTGTCGTGCAAAATACGACAACACATAAACTGTGAGTTTAAATATAAATATTGTCTTCTAGACAATATCCACACTCAAATAAGTCCTCATTACAATTATTGATACATTATTTTACAAAAATGGTGAGGACTACTATAACGACTATCTAAAACCATCATTCCATACCCCAACTAGAACTCGCTACATTCTCGCCTCCTGAGAAGAAAAATGGAACAAAAAGGAAAAGGGTGAGCTCAACTAGCCCAGTAAAGAAAATTATGACCAAGATAGTATAGAACAAATTATCGTTAGTCCTCATCAGTGAAAAATCTGATAGAATATAATAGACAACAAGTTTCAGATCAATATTTGCAGCGGAAATAACAATTCATAGAAGAGTTACGTAGAGAATGAAATCTACTATAATATATGAATTTAAAAGTCCATCATCAATATTTTATCCCTGTAACACCAATCAATATTCATCTTGAATCAAATATTAATCTATGCAATACAAAGCAAATATTATTCATCACCGTGTTCATCTCAACACATGTACATCTTTGCACTACGGGCCAAAGATATTCATAAGAAAATCAACCATCTTTGCACTACAGGTCAAAGATATTCAGTAATATCATCATTTAGGACTGAGGATGATGAAAAATATTTTAAAGAAAATGAATCCTGTGAAACAAAAGAACAAACAATAAGGATTCGTACTTTAAACAGTCCAAGTTCAAAAATACTTCATAAATAACCATAGTGAAGTAAAATTCAAGAATGATCAAAACATGGATACAATCAAAACTAGTATCCATAATAGATATTTTGGACAAAAAATAAAATTTTAATTTTTCTATGAATAGTGTCGTATTCGTGAATAGTGTCGTATACGTGAATAGTAACTCCGACACTAAAAGACAAGAATTTCACAAGAAAAATCTTACCAATATTCTGGCATAATGATATTGGAAGAAATAATATCATTTTAAAAAAATAACAACCCTTACCTCCAAAAAGACAGTACTTCTGACTGGAATACTGGATATAGTGTTGAAGGAACTTGCACCGTATAGCAACACTCAAAGTATCAAAATACTCACAAGAATACGCTCGATAATATATAGAGAGAAGATTTCAGTTTTTGGTGTGATTTTCAATTCTAACCTAAGCACCCTATTTTATAGGAAAATGCTTAGAACACAAAGCAGAAAATTTAATAAAATAATATTATTTATTAAATTTTCAAGCCCACCACAAAAGAATCTGATTTTAGCATGTTTACAACACTTGTGGGACTCACCAAAAACGTTTTTCTAAACAAAAATATTTAAAACTCCAAAAATCAATTCGGACCCGATATACCGGAACTTCAATAATTCACAATAAATAGCACTTTTATCAGAAAAATTTGAATCTTATGTCCATTTCATAGGAAATTCAATTCTCTACAACTTTTTAAGTTTAATTTTTTCCAAATTCTACACAGAAGTTAACCGAAATCCACAAACGAACGATTTTACGGGCTATAATCCAATTTCAGTCACAAAATGGGGCCCACAAACATGTTTAATATGTTTTAAACATTTTTTTTTGTAACATTAAAATTGTCACATTAAAATTTTTCTCCATCTATATCCACATAAAATGAATATTTTTCTTATCATATAAATCAATAATTAATTATTCACAAATAATATTACAGAATCACAATACTGACAACTAGGCCGTTCCCATGAAAGAGGGGGCTTTCCAATAAGGATTTCTCCTTACTGGCACGCAATTAGGAGACCAAACCTCTCCTTAGACAGAACTTTCTAGACATTTCCAATAATGCTATCTAATAATATTAGTCAAATAATATGAATTATTGATTTGATAAAGGAAAATACTGTGCAGTGACAATTATTGAAACAACAATAATATAAAATATCAACGTAGCAATTATTGAATCAATAAAATAAAATATTGAATAAAGAATTCTTGTAACAATTATCGAGTAGTGCCTTCTTACGTAAGAATCAATAATTGGGGCAATACCTTATGCCTTCTTGTATTTTAACCAATTTAGTATTTCAACAAGATAAGCGGTATAACTACGTCGTTATTTATAAACAACTTATACTTGTCGTTTTCTTCATCCAATCATTTTCCGTTATGGGGTCCACACAAGGCTGCGCCGTCATACGAATATTCCCTGATAGTAAGAATATTCCACGACCAAACGAATATTCCCCGACAACAATGAATATTTTATAACCACTTGTTTATTTGAAATATTTGCGCATTTTACCTATAACTAACCACATTAATCAAATCAACCCTTACTATTTCAAAATAATAAATAGAGGAAATTTAATTTCATTTATAATAAGTTGGGGTCTTACACTAATAATTCCAACACAATGGAACTATCAATTTCATCTTTAATCACCACAATCTTATTCATCATTAATATTATAATTAACAATATTTAACAATCAGGTCGTTCCCAGGAAAGAGGGGGCTTTCTGATAAGAATTTCTCCTTATTGGCGCGCAATTAGGTGACCAAACCTCTCCTTGAAAGAACTTCTAGACATTGTCAATATTGCAAATAATAATATGAATAACTTTGTCGTCTCAATTATTGATTTAATAATATATAAAATATTATGCAGATGATACTGTGACAATAACTGAATCAATAATATGAGAGATATGATGCAACAATTACTGTAGCAATAATTGAGTATAATTGAGTGACTTTTCACGTAAGCGTCAATAATCAATATTGTGTGCTACTATGGAACCACACATATTAATGTACTTTTACTACCGGTAGTTAAACAGTTTTAACGGTAACACTCTTGTCGTTAGAAAAAGATAATTCTGTCGTTTTCTTACTACGACAATATATCCGTTGTGGGGTCCACCAATGATTGTGCCGTCATACGAATATTCCCTGTTAAAACGAATATTCCCCGACCAATCTAATATTATATAACCACTTGCTTACTTTGCAAAATTTATAAATATTACCCACAACTATAACATTATCTCAAATCCACACCATAATATTCAAAAAAATATTTCGAGAAAATTAAATCTTTATTCGTAAAATTTGGGGTTTTACAACTTCCTTGTGTGGAATGCACCGAAGCCGAACTTTTCATATGGGACGTCATGAATAACGGTGGCAAGTTGATAGGTATCAATGTGACGTGCTATCCAAGTCTTGGATGAGAGTCACAATTTTTTTTTCTATCGTTAATAAATTTCCTGACGTATTCTCTGAAGACTTCTTAGCCTAACCCTAGAGCGTTAAATTAAATTTTGTATTGACCCCAGTACAAAACCCATTTCTAAAACCCTTAAATATTTCTTCACCTAGAACGAACGTATTATGCTCCAAAGATGTTGGCTCGAGCTGTTGAAGACTACGACTATACCATTCAATATCATTATGGAAGAGCGAACGTGGTAGCTGACGCGTTGAGTAGAAGATCGTATGCGTTTACGAGTGCGATGTTGTTAACACAAAGACCCATTTCGTGTAACTTACAAATGATGAAGATAGAGTTAAAGACTATAGGGACCCACGTGAAGATAACGAATATACGAGTAGAATCGACTTTAATCGATAAAGTTAAAGTCGCTCAAGCTACACACCCGAATTTGATGAAAACGAAGAAGGCTCAAGAAGGCGTTATCTCAACCCTCGATTTAATTGGCCCATTTGAAATCCTCGATCGAGTAGGAACTGTGGCATATAGACTCGTTTTACCGCCAAGTATGTCGCGTGTTCATAACGTTTTTCACGTATCGATATTATGTAATTATGTGGACGACCCAAACCATATTATTGAATTAGAACTAGACGAGATAGCAGAAGATTTAACGTATGCAGAGATATGTGAGACCCCAAATTTTATGAATAAAGATTTAAATTTCTCGAAATATTTTTTTTGAATATTATAGTGTGGATTTGATATAATGTTATAGTTGTGGGTAATATTTATAAATTTTGCAAAGTATGCAAGTTGTTATAAAATATTCGTTTGGTTGGTGAATATCCGTACGACGGCACAATCATTGGTGGACCCCACAACAGAAGTATTGTCGTAGTTAGAAAATGACAGAATTATCATTTTATAAAAATAACGGCGAAAGTGTTGCCGTTAAAACCGCTGAACTACCCTAGTAGTAAAGTAAAGTAATAATGTCTGGCGTTGGTTGCATAGTAGCACACGGTATTGGTTATTGATGCTTACGTGAGAAGTCACTCAGTTATACTCAATTATTGCAACAGTAATTGCTACATCATATCTCTCATATTATTGATTCGATAATTATCACAGTATCATCTGCATAATATTTTATATATTAATAAATCAATAATTGAGACGACAAAGTTATTCATATTATTAAATTACAATATTTACAATGTCTAGAAGTTCTGTCAAGGAGAGGTTTGGTCATCTAATCATGCCTACCAATAAAGAGAAATTCTTATCTAAAGCCCCTCTTCCTGTGAACGACCGTTGGTTGTTAAATATTATGAGTTATAATATTAATGATGAATAAGTTCGTGTTGATTAAAGATGAATTTGAAAGTTCCATTGTGTTGGGATTATTAGTGTTAGTGGAAATCGACATCTATTCCGATGATAATTGATGTCTGGTGGTTATATTGATAAATCGGGTAATTAATCGGATAAATGAGCAATTAATTCACATGCTTATATAACTATTTGTTCACATGTGTCTACTATTAAATCACATTCTTGTACTATTAGGGGAGTTGGTGCAAGATTGATAATACTTGCATGACTAAGTTAAAAATGGAGGTATAGATGGAGGTACTATACTGTAATTCGTATTTTCACATGATTATAACTATTGATTCACATGATTGAACTATTGATTCACATTATTTACTATTAGGGGAGGTGGTGCAAGTTTGATAATACTTGCAGGACTAAATTAAAAATAAAAGAAAAGTTAGAGGTATTGTACTGTAATATTTCGAGCCCCAAAACGTGCAATTATCAAAACTATATTTTCCTATAAATAGAAGCTCATTTTTTCTTCATTTCTCACCAATTCACAAAAGCTATAGAGCAATTATTATAGAGAGAAATTATAGAGAGAAAGAAGAAGAGAAGTCTGATACCTCACTATTCCAGTATTCAGTTTTCTTCTAAAGTAAGGGGTATTATTTCTTTCATATTCATGAAGAGAGCTTCTGTTATTCCATTCTTTATTATTATGTTTGAATAACCTGTCTATGCGAAGTACCGCATACATGGTTAAATTCATTTGTTATTCCATTCTTTATTATTTTGTTGGAATATCCTGTCTGTGCGGATTACGCTAGACCTGGTTCCATTCTTTATTATTCTGTTGTAATATCCTATCTGTGCGGATTACGCTAGACCTGGTTCCATTCTTTATTATTCTGTTGGAATAACCTGTCTGTGCGGTCTATCGCATGCATGGTGAATTATTTGTTATTCTATTCTTTATTATTCTGTTGGAATATCCTCGCATCGCAAGTTTCTTACGCATGACGACCGGTTCCATTCTTTATTATTCTGTTGAGAATAACCTGTCTGTGCGGTCTATCGCATGCATGGTGAATTCTTCTGTTATTCCATTCTTTATTATTCTGTTGGAATAACCTGTCTATGTGGATTACCACATGCATGGTGAATGATCCTTTGTATTCATATGAATAGTATTTTAATTCAAAAGCGGTTTCTGCCAGGGGCAGTTTCATAATTTTTCAGACATTCAAAAATTTTGAAAAAATTTAAAATGATAATTTGATGAGTTTTCTAGATTGTGTCCAAAAATGGCAATTTTTTGGATGTATAGATTAAGAGTTATGGATTTTATGAAAAAAGACTATTTTAAAAGTAAACCCTTATAACTCCTTGTGGTTAACTCCAAAATTGGTGAAATTTTTATTGGGAGTACATGTATATAATAGGAGTATACCCTATAAATTTTGGAATTTTTGGAAAAAAGTACGATTTATGATAAATGTCTAAATATTCGGCAGTTTTGACCATATGAAAAATAGTAAATGAATTTTAAAAATTCCGAGAAAAATATAGGTTCAATATGGGACTATATTCTGGTAAATGCCAGAAAAGAAATATTTTTGGGATTGATTTGGTATTTTTCATAAAAATGAACTAGTTCTGAGTAAATGAATTAAATATGTTATGTGAAGTAACAAAATTGGAAAATAGGATTTTATGACTTGGGAATCCTATATAGGGTATATCAGATTTTTGACGAGGATTTGATCATTGGTGATGAAATCTTATGAGTATGGCATTTTGAATGATTAAATGCATTATTTGGTAAAGTGTAAACAATTGAAATAAATTGTTTATAAATTTAAGAAGTGATTAAAATATTGTTATAATATTAATAATATTAGATGATGAGTTTATTAAGTGATTGATAATATTTGGATAAATTTAAAGTCTTTAATATTTATCCTTATTTTCATTTGATTAATGCTTATATCATTGTCATCATCTTCATGCTTATATTGTGATGAAAGTCATCTTTGGCTTACGTGCATAGATGGACTTGGTATGATTATGATCAAGGATTATTCGGTATAATCATGATCATAATATGACAAATGATGTGGTGAAAGTCCTCAGTGGCCTGTAGTGCATTAATGGACAATTTTTGGTATGATTATGACCAGGGATTATTCGGTATAGTCATGACCATTGATGATTTAATGACTATCCTTGGCTCATAGTGTAAGGATGATTCGATGATGTGGTTTATTTATTATGTTGAGTCTCAGCGATAAAAATTGATGAAAACATTTTAAAATATAGAAGATAGTAGATATCATGCTCTACTTGACTCTTCTAATGGATTGCTTATTCCGCTGCAGTTAAACTTGATGTCTATTGTATTTTATCAGTTTAACATTGTTGAAGGCTAATGATAATTTATTCTGCATTATCTAAGTCATAATATTTCTTACTGGGCTAGTTGAGCTCACCCTTTCTTTAACTATTCTCTTCAGAAAATGAGAATATAACTGGGACGAGTCGGAAAACGGATTGACGGTCCAGATGATAGCATTACCAGTCCTCACTATTCTATGGAATAGTGTGATAATAATTGTAATGAGGACTCCATTAAGTGTGGATATTGTCTAGATGACAATATTCTTGTTTAAACTCTCAGCTATATTTTGTTGTATTTTACACGACTGTTGTATAATTAAGTTGTATTTGTATTCTGTACCATGTATTTTCTGGTGACCCAAGATGGGTGATGTATACCTGTTTTGGGGGCGTCACAGTTGGTATCAAAGCTTAGAGATATGATCCCTGGCTGAGATGTGAGATAAGAACTAGGAGGGGAGAGACGGAAAATTCCTTCGCTAGTATGACCTACCTAAGTTTATTTGGTATTTAATTGGTCGGTTAGAGTATAGGGATAATATGTGGCATGTCAATTAACCCTTGTTTTGTGATAGTGTTTGAGAAAGGCATCTGAAAATGTTGAGATAAGCAATGAAGGACATGAGATCGTTGAATCAGCTCAACAGAAAGGTAACGACCAACAACACGATAATAATCGTCATTCATGGCAACTACCATCTAACAATGATAACCATCGTGGGGAAATTATCATGCCAAGAATGGTAACCACTTGGTGGTAATCATGACCAAGATAATAGGAGTGGAAATTTCAAGAAGAGAAGGTTCAACAACGATGGAAAGACAGCAGCACAAAACCCATTTTCAAGGAAGGAGAACGACCACCAATTGTATGCTTCAAATGTGGAGGGGTGGGACATATCAGTCCAAACTGTGTGATGCAGTCCAAAGCATGTTACAATTGTGGAAAAGAAGGTCACCTAGTCCAATTTTGTCGTGCACCAAAGTCAAGTCCAGCTGGGACGGTGGCACCAAAGGCGGATAAGGACAAAACAAAGTCGGTGGTTTCAGAGAGAGCGTTTTTCGTGACTTCTCAAAAAGCGAGTAACCCGAACGAAGTTAGCACGGGTTAGTTAATTATAAATCCTTGCGAAGTCTATACATTATTAGATACTGGTTACCCATTATTTTATCTCTCTTGCTTGCGCTCAACGTTTAAATTTAACTCTAGAGAAGTTAGACTTTGACTTTTCGATTGAAACTTCCTTAGGAGAAACCTTCATTTCATGTGCTATCCAAGTCTTGGATGAGAGTCACAGTTTTTAAATGATATTTAGATCGTTAATAAATTTCCTGACGTATTCTTGAAGACTTCTTAGCCTACCCCTAGAGCATGAAATCGAATTTTGTATTGACCCCAGTACAAAACCCATTTCTTCAACCCTTAAATATTTCTTCAACTAAAACGAACGAATAATGCGCCAAAGATGTTGGCTCGAGCTGTTGAAGATTACGACTATACCATTCAATATCATTGTGGAAGAAGCGAGAACGTGGTAGCGGATTTATTGAGTAGAAGATCGTATACGTTTACGAGTGCGACGTTGTTAACACAAAAACCTATTTCGTATAACTTACAAATGATAAAGATAGAGTTAAAGACTCTAGAGACCCACGTGAAGATAGCGAATATACGAGTAGAATCGACGTTAACCGATAAAGTTAAATTGCTCAAGCTACACACCCGAAGCTGATGAATGTGAAGAAGAAGGTTCAAGAGAGCGTTATTCTAGAAATAAGAATTGACAAATAGAAGAAATCTCAACCCTCGATTTTATTGGTCTATTTGAAATCCTTGATCGAGTAGGAACTGTGGCCTATAGACTCGTTTTACCGCCAAGTATGTCGCGTGTTCATAACGTTTTTCACGTATCGATGTTACGTAAATATGTGGATGACCCGAACCACGTTATTAAATTAGAACTAGACGAGATAGCAGAAGATTTAACGTATGAGGAGATACATGTTAAAATCTTGGATAAGAAGGATCGTACTCAACACTCAAAAGTTATACCTCAAGAGTTGGAATATGAAATGAAGTCAAGGTATCCTCACCTCTTCGGCATACCAGGTACATACGTAAATTTCGAGGGCAAAATTTCATAAGGATGGGAGATTGTGAGACCCCAAATTTTATGAATAAAGATTTAAATTTCTCGAAATATTTTTTTTGAGTATTATGGTGTGGATTTGATATAATGTTATAGTTGTGGGTAATATTTATAAATTTTGCAAAGTATGCAAGTTGTTATAAAATATTCATTTGGTCGGAGAATATTCGTACGACGACACAATCATTGGTGGACCCCACAACAGAAGTATTGTCGTAGTTAGAAAATGACAGAATTATCATTTTATAAAAATAACGGCGAAAGTGTTACCTAAAAACCGCTGAACTACCCTTAGTAAAAATACGATAATACGTGGTTGCATAGTAGCACACGGTATTGGTTATTGATGCTTACGTGAGAAGTCACTCAGTTATACTCAGATATTGCAACAATAATTGCTGCATCATATCTCTTATATTATTGATTTGATTATTGTCACAATATCATCTGCATAATATTTTATATATTATTAAATTAATAATTGAGATGACAAAGTTATTCATATTATTAAATTGCAATATTTACAATGTCTAGAAGTTCTGTCAAGGAGAGGTTTGGTCATCTAATTACGCGCCAATAAAGAGAAATCCTTATCTGAAAGCCCTTTTTCCAGGAACGACACGTTGTTAAATATTGTGAGTTATAATATTAATGATGAATAAGTTCGTGTTGATTAAAGATGAATTTGATAGTTCCATTGTGTTGGGATTATTAGTGTTAGTGAAAATCTACATCTATTCCAATGATAATTGATGTCTGGTGGTTATATTGATAAATCGGGTAATTAATCGGATAAATGAGCAATTAATTCACATGCTTATATAACTATTTGTTCATATGTGTGTACTATTGAATCACATTCTTGTACTATTAGGGGAGTTGGTGCAAGATTGATAATACTTGCATGACTAAGTTAAAATGGAGGTATAGATGGAGGTACTATCTTTGTAATTCAGATTTTCACATGATTATAACTATTGATTCACATGATTGAACTATTGATTCACATTATTTACTATTAGGGGAGGTGGTGCAAGTTTGATAATACTTGCAGGACTAAATTAAAAATAAAAGAAAAGTTAGAGGTATTGTACTGTAATATTTCGAGCCCCAAAACGTGCAATTATCAAAACTATATTTTCCTATAAATAGAAGCTCATTTTTCCTTCATTTCTCACCAATTCACAAAAGCTATAGAGCAATTATTATAGAGAGAAATTATAGAGAGAAAGAAGAAGAGAAGTCTGCTACCTCACTATTCTAGTATCCAGTTTTCTTCTAAGGTATGGGGTATTATTTCTTTCATATTCATGAAGAGAGCTTCTGTTATTCCATTCTTTATTATTATGTTAGAATAACCTGTCTATGCAAATTACCGCATACATGGTGAAATTCATCTGTTATTCCATTCTTTATTATTCTTTTGAAATATCCTGTCTGTGCGGATTACGCTAGACCTGGTTCCATTCTTTATTATTCTGTTGGAATATTCTGTCTGTGCGGATTACGCTAGACCTGGTTCCATTCTTTATTATTCTGTTGGAATAACCTATCTGTGTGATCTATCGCATGCATGGTGAATTATTTGTTATTCCATTCTTTATTATTCTGTTGGAATATCCTGTCTATGCGGTTTACGCATGACTTGGTTCCATTCTTTATTATTCTGTTGAGAATAACCTGTCTGTGCGGTCTATCGCATGCATGGTGAATTCTTCTGTTATTCCATTCTTTATTATTACATTGGAATAACTCCTGCTATATGTGATTACCACATGCATGGTGAATGATCCTTTGTATTCATATGAATAGTATTTTCATTCAAAAGCGGTTTCTGACAGGGGCAGTTTCATAATTTTTCAAACATTCAAAAATTCTGGAAAAATTTAATGATAATTTGATAAGTTTTCTAGATTGTGTCCAAAAATGGCAATTTTTGGATGTATAGATTAAGAGTTATGGATTTTATGGAAAAAGACTATTTTAAACGTAAACCCTTATAACTCCTTGTGGTTAACTCCAAAATTGGTGAAATTTTTATTGGGAGTACATGTATATAACGAGGAGATACCTGTAAATTTCAAATTTTTGGACAAAAGTATAATTTATGATAAATGTCTAAATATTCGGCAGTTTTGGCCATATGAAAAATAGTAAATGAATTTTAAAAATTCCAAGAAAAATATATGTTCAATATGGGACTATATTCTGGTAAATCCTAGAAAAGAAATATTTTTGGGACTGATTTGGTATTTTTCATGAAAATAAACTAGTTCTGAGTAAATGAATTAAATATGTTATTTGAAGTAAAAAAATTAGAAAATAGATTTTTATGGCTTGGGAATCCTATATAGGGTATATGCAGATTTTTGATTAGGGATTTGATCATTGGTGATGAAATCTTATGAGTATGGCATTTTTGAATGATTAAATGCATTATTTGGTAAAGTGTAAACAATTAAAATAAATTGTTTATAAGTTTAAGAAGTGATTAAAATATTGTTATAATATTAATAATATTAGATGATGAGTTTATTAAGTGATTGATAATATTTGGATAAATTTAAAGTCTTTAATATTTATCCTTATTTTCGTTTGATTAATGCTTATATCATTGTCATCATCATCATTAAACTTATATTGTGATGAAAGTCATCTTTGGCTTACGTGCATAGATTGACTTGGTATGATTATGACCAAGGATTATTCGGTATAATCATGACCGTAATGTGACGAATGACCGTAAGAATATAGCTGCATTATCTTAGTCATAATATTTCTTACTGGGCTAGTTGAGCTCACCCTTTTGCTTTCATTGTTCTCTTCAGGAAATGAGAACGTAGCCGGGACTAGTCGGGGAACGGAGTGATGGTCCGAGATGGTGTCATAGTAGTCCTCACTATTCTATAAAATAGTGTGATAATAAATATAATGAGGACTCCATTTAGTGTGGATATTGTCTAGATGACAATATTTGTATTAAAACTCACAAAGATATATGTTTCGCTTGTATTTTACACATTTTTGTATAATTAAGTTTTTATTTGTATTTTGTACCATGTATTTGGCGACTCAAGATGGGTGATGTATACCTATTTTGGGGGCGTCACGATTAGTATCAAAGCTTAGGATATGATCCTGGCCGAGATGTGAGACAAGAACTAGGAGGGAGAGGCGGGAATTCCTTCGCTAGTATGACCTACCTAAGTTTATTTGGTATTTAATTGGTCGATCAGAGTATAGGGATAATATGTGATATGTTAATTAACCCTTGTTTTGTGACAGTGTTTGAAAATGGCATCTGAAAATGTTGAGATCAAAGAATGAAGCACATGAGGCCGTTGAGTCACCAACGATCAATACCCGGGATAATGTGCAACAGAAGACAATAATCCTCAGGTAAATAACAACACCGATCAGATGATGAACGATGGGATGTTCAGAGGCTTTATACAATTCATGCAACATCGGTAAGAAAAGAATCCTATTCAAAATATAGGTGGAAATAATGGCAACCCACGATCGCCGACCACCGCTAAGCGCCTCAAGGAGCTGGGACCACCGGAGTTTTTGGGAAAGCCAGAACCACTTAAGACAGAGACGTGGGTAAAGCAGATCACCAAGATATTTGATGTCTTGGGATGCTCAGAGGAGAAAAAGGTTCTCTTCGCCACCTTTATGTTGCGTGAAGAGGCGTTCTTCGGTGGGAATCAGAAAAGCATTCCTGACTGGCCTTTTCAAGATGTCTTGGGAGAAGTTCCAAGAGCTATTCAACGACAAGTACTTTCCCGAAAGTATTCATCACATGAAGGAGGTGGAGTTTATCAAGTTGGAGCAAAACAATATGACTGTGTCGCAATACGAGGCTAAATTTGCGGAGTTATCCCGGTTTGCATCCCATTTGGTCAATAATGAAAAGAGAATGACGCGAATGTTTCTAAGAGGTTTGAAACCCGATATACGTCAATACCTCATTTCTCACAAATTGTGTTTGTATTCAGATGTAGTGAATTGGGCTCGATTATTGGGCGCGATAATGAACCAATGAACAAAAGGCAACGATAATAATCGTCATTTAGGCAGCAGCCATCGAATAATGATAACCATCGTGGGGGAAATTATCATGCCAAGAATGGTAACCACTTCGGTGGTAATCATGGCCAAGATAATAGGAGTGGAAATTTCAAGAAGATGAGATTCAACAATGATGGAAAGATGTCAGCACCAACACCTGTTGTTAAGGAAGGAGAACGACCGTCGGTCGTATGTTACAAATGCGGAGGGGAGGGACATATCAGTCCAAACTGCGTGATGCAGTCCAAAGCATGTTACAATTATGGAAAAGAAGGTCACCTAGCCCGATTTTGTCGTGCACCAAAGTCAAGTCCAGCTGGGACGGTGGCACCAAAGGAGGATACGGACAAAACAAAGTCGGTGGTTTCAGGAAGAGCGTTTTTCGTGACTTCTCAAAAAGCAAGTAACCCGAACGAAGTTAGCACGGGTTAGTTAATTATAAATTCTTGCGAAGTCTATGCCTTATTAGATACCGGTTCTACCCATTATTTAATCTCTCTTGCTTGTGTTCAACGTTTAAATTTGACCCCAGAGAAGTTATATTTTGACTTATTGGTTGAAACTTCGTTAGTAGAAACCTTCACTTCATGTGTTATCCAAGTCTTGGATGAGAGTCACAGTTTTTAAATGATATTTCTATCGTTAATAAATTTCCTGACGTATTCTCAAAGAACTTCTTAGCTTACCCCTAGAGCGTGAAATCGAATTTTGTATTGACCCCAGTACAAAACTCATTTCTAAAACCCTCAAATATTTCTTTACCTAAAACGATCGTATAATGTGCCAAAGACGTTGGCTCGAGCTGTTGAAGATTACGATCATACCATTCAATATCATCGTGGAAGAGCGAACGTGGTAGCTGACGCGTTGAGTTGAAGATCGTATGCATTTACGAGTGCGATGTTGTTAACACAAAAACCTATTTTGTATAACTTATAAATGATGAAGATAGAGTTAAAAACTCTAGGGACCCACGTGAAGATAACGAATATACAATTAGAATCGACTTTCATCGATAAAGTTAAAGTCGCTCAAGCTTCACACCCGAATCTGATGAATATGAAGAAGAAGGTTCAAGAAGGTGTTATCTCAACCCTCGATTTAATTGGCCCATTTGAAATCCTCGATCAAGTAGGAACTGTGTCCTATAGACTCGTTTTACCGCCAAGTATGTCGCGTTTTTCACGTATCGATGTTACGTAAATATGTGGATGACCCGAACCACGTTATTAAATTAGAACTAGACGAAATAGCAGAAGATTTAACGTATGAGGAGATACGTGTTAAAATCTTGGATAAGAAGGATTGTATTCAACACTCAAAGGTTATACCTCAAGAGTTAGAATCTGAAATGAAGTCAAGGTATCCTCACCTCTTCGGCATACCAAGTACGTACGTAAATTTCGAGGGTAAAATTTCATAAGGAGGGGAGATTGTAAGACCCCAAATTTTATGAATAAAGATTTAATTTTCTCAAAATATTTTTTTCAAAATTATAGTGTGGATTTGAGATAATGTTATAGTTGTGGGTAATATTTAGAAATTTTGAAAAGTATGCAAGTGGTTATATAATATTCGATTGGTCGAGGAATATTCTTTTTATCGGGGAATATCCGTACGACGGCACAATCATTGGTGGACCCCATAATGAAATTATTGTCGAAATGAGAAAACGACAGAAATATTTTTATGAAAATAATGGCGGAAGTTTTACCGTTAAAACTGTTTAACTACTCGGTAGTAAAAGTACAGTAATACGCGTGGTTGCATAGTAGTACACGGTATTGATTATTGATGCTTACGTGAGAAGTCACTCAGTTATACTCAATTATTGCTACAGTAATTATTGCATCATATCTCTCATATTATTGATTCGATTATTATCACAGTATCATCTGCATTATATGATATAATATTAAATCAATAATTGAGATGACAAAGTTATTCATATTATTAAATTGCAATGTTTATAATGTCTAGAAGTTCTGTCAAGGAGAGTTTTGGTCATCTAATTGCGCACCAATAAAGAGAAATCCTTATCGGAAATCCCCCTCTTTCCTGGGAACGACCTGGTTATTAAATATTGTGAGTTATAATATTAATGATGAATAAGTTCGTGTTAATTAAAGATGAATTTGATAGTTCCATTGTGTTGGGATTATTAGTGTTAGTGGAAATCGACATCTATTCCGATGATAATTAATGTCTGGGGGTTATATTGATAAAACGGGTAATTAATCGAATAAATGAGCAATTAATTGCTATTAATTCACATGATTATAACTATTTGTTCACATGTGTGTACTATTGATTCACATTCATGTACTATTAGGGGAGTTGGTGAAAGATTGATACTTGCATGACTAAGTTAAAAATGGAGGTATAGATGGAGGTACTATATTGTAATTCGTATTTTCACATGATTATAACTATTGATTCACATGATTAAACTATTGATTCACATTATTTACTATTAGGGGAGGTGGTACAAGTTTGATAATACTTGCAGGACTAAATTAAAAATAAAGAAAAAGAGGAAGGTATTATACTGTAATATTTTGTGCCCCAAAACGTGCAATTATCGAAACTATATTTTCCTATAAATAGAAGCTCATTATTCTTTCATTTCTCACCAATTCACTAAAGCTTTAGAGCAATTATTATAAAGAGAAATTATAGAGAAAAAGAAGAAGAGAAGTCTGCTACCTCACTATTCCAATATCCAGTTTCTTCTAAGGTAAGGGGTATTATTTCTTTCGTATTCATGAAGAGAGCTTCTGTTATTCCATTTCTTATTATTATGTTGGAATAAATTGTCTATGCAAAGTACCGCATACATGGTGAAATTCTTCTATTATTCCATTCTTTATTATTACATGCTTAATATCACATGTCATGCATGGGATTCTGCATGACACAGTTCCATTCTTTATTATTCTCGTCGAAATATCTTGTACATGCGTATTACGCATGACACAGTTCCATTCTTTATTATTACATTGGAATAACTTGCGTCATGCAAGTCTATCGCATGCATGGTGAATTCGGTTGTTATTCCATTCTTTATTATTACATTTGGAATATCCTGCTGCATCTTGATTCTGGCGTGACTGGTTCCATTCTTTATTATTACATTGGGAATAACTCGTCTGCATGCGGTCTATCGCATGCATGGTGAATTCTTACATTATTCCATTCTTTATTATTATGTTAGAATAACCTGTCTATGTGGATTACCACATGCATGGTGAATGATCCTTTGTATTCAATCCTTATTAAATTGTGGAAATGATCTGTCTTCGTGGATTACCGCATAGCGGGTGAAAATCCATTTGCAGTTACGTAAATTTTCTGACCCTCAAAAATTCTGGAAAAATTTGAAATGATAATTTGATGAGTTTTCTATATTGTGTCCAAAGATGACGATTTTTGGATGTATAGATTAAGAGTTATGGATTTTATGGAAAAATACTATTTTAAAAGTAAACCCTTATAACTCCTTGTGGTTAACTCCAAAATTGGTAAAATTTTTATTGAGAGTACATGTATATAACAGGAGTATACCCTATAAATTTCGTAATTTTTGGACAAAATTACAATTTATGATAAATGTCTAAATATTCGATAGTTTTGGCCATATGAAAAATAGTAAATGAGTTTTAAAAATTTCGAGAAAAATATATGTTCAATATGGGACTATATTCTGCTAAATCCCAGAAAAGAAATATTTTTGGGACTGATTTGGTATTTTTCATGAAAATGAACTAGTTATGAGTAAATGAATTAAATATGTTATTTGAAGTAACAAAATTGGAAAATAAGATTTTATGGCTTGGGAATCCTATATAGGGTATATCTGATTTTTTGATGAGGATTTGATCATTGGTGATGAAATCTTATGAGTATGGCATTTTAAATGATTAAATGCATTATTTGATAAAGTGTAAACAATTGAAATAAATTGTTTTTATAAGTTTAAGAAGTGATTAAAATATTGTTATAATATTAATAATATTAGATTATGAGTTTATTAAGTGGTTGATAGTATTTGGATAAATTTAAAGTCTTTAATATTATCCTTGTTTTCGTTTGATTAATGCTTATATCATGGTCATCATCCTCATGCTTATATGGTGATAAAAGTTATCTTTAGCTTACGTGCAAAGATGGACTGTTGATTATTGAATTGTATATCTTTGGCTTACGTGCAAAGATGGACTGTTGATTATTGGTTTTATAGTTGTATATCTTTGGCTACGTGCAGAGATGGATTTGGTATGATTATGACCAGGGATTATTCGGTATAGTCATGACCATTAATGATTTAATGAATATCCTTGGCCCGTAGTGCAGGGATGATTCGATGATGTGGTTTATTTATTTAGCTGAGTCTCGGCGATAAAATTGATGAAAATATTTTAAATTATAGAAGATAGTAGATATCATGCTCTACTTGACTCTTCTAATGGATTGCTTATTCCGTTGCAGTTAAACTTGATGTCTATTGTATTTTATCAGTTTAACATTGTTGAAGGCTAATGATAATTTATCCTGCATTATCTTAGTCATAATATTTCTTACTGGGCTAGTTGAGCTCACCCTTTTGCTTTCATTGTTCTCTTCAGGAAATGAGAACGTAACTGGGACTAGTCGAGGAACGGAGTGATGGTCCGAGATGGTGTCATAGTAGTCCTCACTATTCTATAAAATAGTGTGATAATAAATGTAATGAGGACTCCATTGAGTGTGGATATTATCTAGATGATAATATTTGTATTAAAACTCACAGCATATGTTTTGTCGTATTTTACACGACTGTTGTATAATTAAGTTTTTATTTGTATTTTGTACCATGTATTTGGCGACTAAAGATGGGTGATGTATACATGTTTTGGGGTCGTCACATCTTATATATATTTCAAAACAATATTACCATTCCCCATGTTCTTAATAACCATTATATTTGTTCTTGTCATAATATCAAATAATATCAACATTCAACCTATACTATTACAAAAGCAATCTATAGATTCGCCTTAGCCTTCCCTTTATCTTTTTCGGATCCTTCGGTCCGTTCGGTCTTAGCTATATTCATATAGTTCAAGCAAGAGTGAGCATAACTAGCTCAGCAAGTATGACAATTCCATTTAAATGATATGCTTGAAACATACAAATTGTATATCTTCAATAACTGAAAAATATTTATGAAGTACTATCGATAATTCAAAATAGCACTTCTCTTTTCTTTAAAACGTTTTACAATAAAAAACATTCAGTGAAACATCAATTCCGGTCCAAGACCTTGAGCATTTCATACTTTCTTTGAAAAGGACAACCCGACACTAAGTCCGTAAGTCCGGCATTACTTACGAACACGTCTAGGTGATCAGCCTATAGTACTCTATGTTGTACAACACTACTTTCTATAAATGTATGTACGTTTAAGTTGTGGCAACCTCACGTGCCTGTCGTTTGACGACAAAATATTTGTTTAGCATACTCAGTCTTTATTTTAAGACCATACCAACATAGTTTGGCAAAACTTGACAACAGTTCAATAGATTATAAGAAATCCAAAGAACAAACATGAATTCGCTTCGACTTCATCATACATCAATTCATGCGTAAGAGACATGAATCACAAAGCTTGTCTAGATTGAACATAGACAAGGGTTAGAACACTTGCCTTTAGCGTCTACTATGGTTAATATACTTTTCTTTTGAGTCTTTAAGGTCTCTACAATACATAACCACATACATACCACATTAGGTCATAAACAAACATGTATGGTTCCTAACGTATCTTACCCTTCTTCTCAATCTAATTGTTTATTAGATTGTTTATCATTGGTTCCGGCTTGTCGTTATGTTTTACATCGTTCTTACGTTCACGTTCAAGTAAATTATCTTTAACCTTTAGTGCATTACTTAAGATTTAACAATGTCTTAAACAATGTTACATTAAGTTAATTAAGAAAATTTAATTTAACCTAATCAATTTACTTTCTTCCTTTGCTTATAAGCCTTCCTTACTATCTTCATTCTAGTGTTGACGCTGCGGCGCCAGCTTCATACACAAGACCCACGCTGTAGCGCCACTCTCCAGTGGCTTTCACCCTATCCCCAAGGCTACGGTGCCAACTCGATTCAAAAGACCGTGCATGCCACAAGAAAAAACTCCAGAGAGCTCATGGGCATGGCTCATGTACTGCTTACCACCTATTTAGCTTGGTGGCATGGCACACGCGCCAACTATGTGCACCAGATAGTTTGACAGATTTCTTTACACAATGAACTTCCTGGACTCATAATTTGATCAATTTAAGTTCGAATTGGCTCATTCAAAAGCCATTAACTCACAAATCACATGCTCTAAGTGTTCATGCAAGAATTTTATATTTTTGAATCCGTTAACTCGAAATTCACCTTTGAGTTCATTTTTAACAAAAACGATAAACGTTCGTGAACGTTCAATGCTCGTTTCTTCGTTCTAAGTTGGAATTTGGTCATTTTTGAGTCCGTAACTCTAGAATGCCAAATGAGACTGTACTCCATCGAAAACCAATGTTTTTGAGTTCAATGTCAAAATTTAACTTCCATTCCGAGAATTTCACGATTTCGACGATTATCGTCTAAACTCGTGAATTTCGTCATAACTTCGTTACTTGAGATTTTTAAACCGTTTTAAATGGATTCATTCCATCATACTAACATCTTAACCAACATATTTTATTACATCATATACATGATAAGTTATTACTTGTTCTTCATGAGTTTATAACTTATAAAAGTATAAATTACTTATTCATGGCTTATTAAGACTTAAGTCCTTTGATTAGTCATTCTCATCACTTCTTAGAATACATACTCCACTAATCAACACTTCTCTATCAAACTAAAATTAAAGAGATGGAAGATTAATAATATAGGATTCTTACCCTTGAAGATCACTTGGTTCTCCTTCTTTTCTACTTGAATTATAAAAGTCTAGCTTTTCTAGCTTTTTCTCTTTAACAAATAAGCATAAATGGTTGTTGGTGGAAATCTAACAAGTAAATAATGATCTAGCAAGCTTCCTATTTATAGGATTGGCAAAGTTTGGGTATAATGGACATTTAGGCCATCCACCTCCTTATTCCACCTCCTTAACCACCTCCTTACTATTCATCTCTTGGTCACCAAGTAAAATCACTTTACTTGGTCACCAAGATGTGCCATGTGATCTTTGGGCCCCACATGGGTTGCCCCATGGGTCATTCTTACCCATTGGATCGATCCACGGATCTGATTCTTAAGTTGGACTTTAAGTTTAATTAACTTAACTTATGCTTTGGGCTTTCATTTAAACCAACATTGGGCTTGTTCATTAATTTACATTAGACTTATCCATTCCTACACTTGGGCTTGCATAATTCCTAACAAATCTTACAAGTTCAATACATTTGGCTTAAAGTCTTATAACGTATAATCTACGTAATATTCTCGTATAAAAACTCGTATACTTATTCATCATATACGACATATCATCATTCATACATACTTGTATAATATCTTGTATCATACTCGTATTCATTACCTCGTACAATACTTACATATCATACAATATCATCGTTAATTCATTAACGCTTTACTTTTCTTAACTCTCTCAAATTTAGTTCGCAGACGAAAAACTGCATTTGCCATACTCGAATTATTATTACATAATCCATCTTACCTCGATATTCTATCGTTACGTATTTCTCGAAAGTTCAAAAATAATTCCTGAGCAGAAATTAATGAATAGTATTTTTTAGAAAATTTCTCGAAATATTTATATTTTCGTCTTGGAAATTCAAACACTTTAATTCCTTCACGTAGTCAAAATACTACGACATTCCGACATCTCTAGGTTATAGAATGACATTCATCTTACTAACACATAATAATAAAAAATAATATAAATTAATTCATTATTTAATTAAATAAAATTATTTTATAATAATTCCGAATTTCTCGGTCGTTACAACACAAGCCTTAGAAGTCTACCAGGAGAAACAAAGAACTCAGAGACTATCAAGGCAGAATCGTAGTTCGTCTAGCCAGCTGAGGGATTGCAGAAGCTAAGGAAGAATCGTAGAGTATCAAGAAAGTGGCTATAGATCGTAGTCTGCCTTGGATGGCCTCACTCAAGATCGTAGAGTTGATCCAAGCATCTGCCAAACTAAGTCATGAATCGTAGATCACACGTAGTCGTAGAGTATATCGATCATGTCAGAGGTAGAAATCGTAGTCGAGCTAGATCAGACAAGAACAACAAGTGTTTAAGGCAGAAATCGTAGTCAGATGTATAACCTACTCTTGGAGTCATAGTGTCTGCAAAACCAAAACTAGATCGTAGTCTGCAGAGCAAAGTCTTTGATAAAGTCTATCAATGCTCACAACGTCAAGGAAGAATCGTAGTGTTAACATGATTCTCAAACACATGAGCACTTTCATAGCATCCAAAGAATGAAGCCTCTGGACAGAACTAGAAAGATGCAATCTATCAAAAGGAAGCCAGAAAGCGTTCACCTAATGGCTTGCAAGCAAACAAGAAGATCGAAACACCAATTCAATCAGTATCCTGATTGAGTTGTGAAGCCATTTAAGGGAAGTCTTCCACAAGCAATAAGTAAGAAGACTTTAGATGATATGTTTGACCAAAGGAAGTTAGCAATGCAGTAGCTGCCAAGATAAACAAAAGATGACTATCTTGAGTATGCTTATGATCGTAGTGCTTGCCAGATTAGAAGCAGAAACTGATGGGATCTATAATAGAGATACTAGCCAACCTATACATAATAGACAAAGAAGATGAAGCATGGGTCAGACCATTGATGATATGTGAACGGGAGATCACAAGGAGAAAGAGAGCTGAGCATGACCAATCTGATGAATCTTGAAGTTAAGGAGGGCTAGAGCATTCAAATAAGTTATCAGTGCCTAATGAAAGCCAGGGCAAGCAGAAGTGGTAAAGAACTGCACGAATGAAGAAAGAGAAGTTCTATGTTCCAAGCTCAAAGAACATTCTCTGAATCGTAGAGTTCAGCCATCTGCATCAGAATCGTAGAGTTCAGTTATCTGAGTATTGAAACCTTGGCAATGTCTCAATGCAAAGACTGACATTCAAACGTTGGATATTGAAAGCATCGATGCAGAAGGACAACTCCTGATGTTCTGATAGAGGAATCAGAAAAAAGAAATAAAGGTGACTACCTACCTGACACACTAAAGTGACATTTCTGATGGGGTAGGTGAAATAGTAGACTGCAATGTCAGAAAAGTAAAAAAGGGGATGTCATGTCACATCTGCAGTCTGCACCAAATAACTCGAGATCTGCGAATTAATTTGAATAACTTCCAATGGATATAATCCAACGGAAACCTTATGAAAGGTTATTTAACAACAGAATCTCAAAAAGAAGAAGTTGTTGGTTGAAGTAAGGTTGTTGACTCTACGAGTTCTACAGAGCAAAAACAGAATATATCTCAGTGGCAGTGAGACTACAAAAGTAGAAGTGAAATAAGTTAAGAGAATATCTTTAATAGAAAAAAACTTCACTCAACAACAATGAGAATGCCATTAATAATGTCAGCCAAGCTGAGAGCTGAGAAGGCCAATATAATAGCATTCAAGAGATTGGCAGATCAAAAAGAGGATTCAAAGAGCCAGTCTACGAATCATCACGAACCACTAAGAGCTAAAGAAGAACAGATACATAACCAAATCTGTACACAAAGGAACCAAGGTTCAGAGGATGCTAAGCGCCAGACTTAGTCAATCAAAGATGCAAAGACTTAGCAAACCTCATGTGGTAAAGAAGTGCAAGCTGAGATCAGAAAAGGACCAATCACAAGATCAGATGCACTAAGGAAGAAGTGACAAACCACTAAGTACTCAAAGAGATTGAGCTTCATAAAAAACTTAGCAGTATATCTAATGGTGATCCAGTCTCGATGCAGAATCCAAAGAGGATCACAACAAGCTGCCAAGAATCAATGATGAACAAGCTTAAAGTCATATTGGCAACTCAACACCACCACCAACAACAACAAGTCAGGGCCAGAAGGGTCCTTGTCCAATGGACTAAACTGAGTTCCAAGGTTGCAGGCCTTGAAGAGTTCTTAGTGAACTGAAGTTCCAAGTCTGCTGGACTTGAAGAGTTCTTAGTTGTGACGCCCCCAAAATAGGTCCATTCCATCCAACCCATTCTGAGTCGCCAAATACATGGTACAGAAATAACTACAACTTTATTATTACAACATATAAACTGAGTTTAAATACAGATATTGCCATCTAGACAATATCCACACGCAAATAAATCCCCATCATAATTATTGATACATTATTTTACAACAATGGTGAGGACTACTAAACAACTCTCCCTAGAACTTTCATTCCATACCCCAGACTAAATCGCTATATTCTCGCCTCCGAGAAGAAAAATGGAACAAAAAAAGGAAAAGGGTGAGCTCGACTAGCCCGATAAAGAATATTATGACTAAGATAATATACAACAAATTATCGTTAGTCTTCAACGAGGAAAAATATAATAGAATACAATAGACAACAAGTTTTAAATCAATATTCATGGCGGAAATAATAATTCATTAGAAGAGTTAAGTAGAGAGTGCAAACTACTATCTTCTATGTATGAATTTTAAAGTTCATCGCCTATTTTTATCCCCGTAACATCAATCAATATATATCCGGGATCAAATTTTCATCCTTTACTACATGAAAGCGAAGGACATTCACCAGATTGGTCATGTTCATCTAAACATCTGCTCATCTTTGCACTACTACCAAAGATATTCATCGAAATCATTCATCTTTGCACTTCTGGGCCAAAGATATTCATTAGAAATCATTCATCTTTGCACTACTGGGCCAAAGATATTCATCATAAATCATTCATCTTTGCACTACAGGGCCAAAGATATTCAATAATATCATCATTTAAGACCGAGGATGATGAAAATATTTTTTAAAGAAACGAATCCGGAGAAACAAAATGACAAGGATTAAGGATTAAGGATTAAGGATTCGTACTTTGTTTTATCCACGTCCAAAAATACCTCAAAAATAATCATAGTGGTGTAAAATTCAAGAATGATCAAAACATGGATACAATCAAAGCTAGTATCCATAATAGATATTTTGGACAAAAAGAAGAAATTTTATTTTTCGATAAATAGTGTCGTATTCGTGAATAATGTCGATATCGTGAATAATGTCGTATCGTGAATAGTAATTCAGACACCAAAAGATAGAAATTTCACAAAAAACATCATCACGCTTCATGAATAGTACTGCGTGAATAGTAACTCGTGAATAGTAACTCGTGAATAAGAACTCATGAATAGTAACTCATGAATAGTAACCAGAAGCATAAAAAAAGTTCTAAATTTGATAAAATTTCCAACCAATATTTCAAAGATAATGATATTGAAGAAATAATATCATTTGAGAAGAAAATAACATCCCTTACCTCGAAAGACAAGTACTTAGTTGAAACACCTGGATATAGGCTATGACTTGAACTTGCACAGTATAGAAATACTCAAAGTATACTCAAAATACTCACAATAATACGCCGATAATATAGAGAGAAAACTTCAGATTTAAATTGTGATTTTCAATTCTAACCTAAGCACTATTTATAGAAATTGCTTAGAACACCAAAAGCGAAAATTTAATATAATATTATTATTTATAATAATAATTCCTACGCACACCTGAATCTGAATTTCAGCAACTTGTCATGTGTTAAATGAGGGAACCAAATGAAAAAAACATTTTGTAAATAAAAATATTTTAAACTTCCAAAAATCAATTATTTGAGCTTGAACTTCAATAATTCACAATAAATAGCCCTTTTGCGGAAAAATTCAAATCTCGCGATTTTTTATAGGAAATTCAATTCTCTACAACTTTACGTAAGAAAGTTTTTCCAAATTCCAAATGTAAATTGACCGAAATCCACAAATGGGAGATTTTACAAAGCTATAATCAAATTTCGATCGAATAAATGGGGTCCACCGACATGTTTAACATGTTTTAAACATTTTGGTAACAAAAATACTCCTCCTCCACATATACTCATATATCCCACATTCATCATAAAATTATCATCGTTAATATATTATTAAAATAATATATTTAAATGAATTATTTTATCAGAAAAAGATAAAATTTCAATTTTCAACAATTGTCACATTAAAAATTTTCTCCATCTATATCCACATAAAATTAATATTTTCCTCATCATATGAATCAATAATTAATTATTCACAAATAATATTACGAGAATCACAATATTGACAACGAGTGCGCCTCAGGGAAAGAGGGCTTTCCAATAAGAATTTCTCCTTCTTGGCGGCAATGATTAGGTGACCAAACCTCTCCTTAGACGAACTTTCTAGACATTGCCAATAATGTTATCTAATAATATTATTCAGATAATATGAATTATTGGTTTGATAATGAAAAATACTGTGTAATGACAATTATTGAAACAACAGCAATATAAAATATCAACGCATCAATTATTGAATCAATAAAATAAAATATTGAACAGTAATTACTGTAACCATTATTGAGTAGTGCCTTCTTACGTAAGAATAAATAATTGGTGCAATACCATGTATTACTGTGTTTTAACCACCGGGTATTCCAACAGTGTAAACGGTAACAACTACGCCGTTATTTTTAAACAACTTATTTTTGTCGTTTTCTTCCTCCAATCGCTTTCCGTTATGGGGCCCACACATGGCTGCGCCGTCGTACGAATATTCCCCGATAGTACGAATATTCCACGACCAAACGAATATTCTCCGACAATAATGAATATTATATCACCACTTGCTTATTTAAAATATTTGCGCATTTTACCCATAACTAACCACATTAATCAAATCCACCCTTACTTTTTCAAAATAATAAATAAAGGAAATTCCTTTTTATTTAAAA
This sequence comes from Panax ginseng, assembly GCA_020205605.1. NCBI lineage: Eukaryota > Viridiplantae > Streptophyta > Magnoliopsida > Apiales > Araliaceae > Panax > Panax ginseng. The sequence continues at coordinate 94,797,356 of CM035144.1, read as the reverse complement.
AAAATTTCGGGGTCTTACATTAGTGAACTAAAGATCCAAGGTTGTTGGCCTTGAAGGAATCTTAGTGATTCGGTGATGTAAATACTTCCTTAGTGGAATTCCTGCTTGTTGAAGTAGAAGAGTGGATTAGGAGCTTGAGTCTCTGAACCACTTAAAATCTACTATGTGTTTTACATTCTGTCATTTACATTATAAATTTATAACTGTTATTAACATGATAACTACTTACAACTAAAATAACTCTATAAAAATGGTCAACATAACATCTATGAAGGGGAACCTTAACTTATTCCGATGTGTTTGAAATAATTCTTAAGTTTGTCATTTGCTATTTACTCAGTAATGTAAATTAAAATGGAAAAGGTTTTTGAAAAAGAAAAGGATTTATTCAACCCCCCTTCTAGATCTATTGTGTGCCCTTTGGGAACTAACAAATTTCAAACTCATTGTTGGGTTCTCCCAATTGCTGTCCAAAAAGCAAGATCCATATAATCTATTTTGGGCTTTTCGGATCGGACGTCTCTTTCTACAATATCAACGCGTCGCGCGACTTTTACCCATGCATCTTCCATTCTCACTCGTTTAGTTGTTTCTTCTTTCAACTGATCCTTGACATTTGAATTCTCAGATTCCAGCTTTATTATCTTATACTCTGCCAAAGAGTGCTTCTGTTCAAGCATCACATATCGGGTAACACAATCTTGAATTGTTGCATCCCTTTGCTCCACGACCGTCTGTCGTTCTTCTGCCTGCTCTTCTAACTCACGAATACTATCTTGCAGTTCTATATTTCGATCAAAAAGTTCTCCTAATAAATCCTCTTCCGGTTTCTCTTCTTCCTCACTCTCAGCTGCTACCTCAACGACTAGCTCAGGTGCAACTATTAATTCATCACTCACCACATGGATATCTCTAATTTCTTCTTCGCCTGACATCCTACAATCAAGTTTAATAACTTAATTAGTACTCCCCAATAAAATCTTTGTTATAACAAAATATTATACTCTAATTTTTATTCTTTAAATGAATCTTCTCGATTCATTACTTAAAACTCTATACGAGTTCATCTCTTAATTTTCAGATGTCAATTTCAAATAATGTCACAAAACAAGGGTTAATTGACATACCACATATTATCCCTATATTCTGACCAACCAATTATATAACAAATACGCTTAGGTAGGTCATACTAGTGAAGGATTTAATAGTCTCTCCCCTCATACTTCTAGCCTCACATCTCATCCAGGGATCATATGTGACAACCGAGATTTTGTAATTTAATTTTTAATATTTATTGGATTAAATAAATATTTTTGATGAATTAATTATTAGATTAAATAATTAATTGATGAAGTTGTGGTAGATTAACTTAATTATATGTGTTTTATTTATTAAATTAATGTGGAGAATTTTTATTATTCGAAGTATGTATTTATGTGAGCTTATTGAATTAAAAAGAAATATTTAATAAGCCTAATGTTATTTTAATTAATTTAATAATTAATTAGAGATTTAATAATTTGACATTATTAATAAATAAGAAATTTAATTATGTGACTATGTGAATTAAGGAGAAATTATTATATGTTATTTGAATTAAATTAAACTAGATGTTTGATTTATTATTTAATTGGGTGTGACATTATTAAACTATAGTATGGGAGATTAATTAAAATAATTAGAAGGGTTATTCATGTTTCAAGCCAAATGAGGCCTTATATGAGAGTTGAGGCGGTTAAACCACGTATGGATTAACCGACCTCAATCATCTTATAAATAACGATAAGTCTGCTTTTGTTTCGTATTTCATTAAGTGTTCAACCTGAGAGTCAGAGAGATTTCAGAGAGAATTCAGAGGAATTATGGGAGAAACTATGTGATTGAAGTAGTATCTGAAAGAGAGATTGTTATCTTTACTCACTCTACGCTCTGGGTAATTCTCTCCAACCCAATTCTCATTTTTACGTCATTAAGCTTTCATGAAAATGGTTTCCAATTTCTCTGTTAAATCTCTGTAATTGGAAATTTTATTGATTTTGTGGATGTAAATGTGATAATATGTTAGCATGGCATGTTTTACCATGTATTAGATGGTTCCATATCATTAGTTTCATAAAACATTATACAGTATATGGTTACAGTGTATATTATATAGCCATATGGCCCTTATACGTGAATTTAATATGTCAAACATAAATTATTTTGTAAAATTCACACACATATATAATTATGCATGTTAAAACGAAGAAAACAAAACTTGAATGGATGGATTTGGTGTTATAACGAATCCGTAGTGTTAAATTTTATGTTTATGTTCAAAAACCTTCAAGAACATCAAGAACATTGAAATTTGCATGTTTTAATTCTGTGATTATGTGTTTTAATTAGTTAAAATTACTCTATAAACGTTGGGTAATGATTATGTACGAATTCTAGTTTATGGGTATGTTTAATTTGATGAATTTAATGACCATATAGTGATAAATTACTTTGATTACGTGTTATTTATTGACTGGAAATTGAAATCTGGAGTTTCATGCCCATGGCGCCAACTCCATGCCTAAAACTCGCATCACAACTGAGACCCTTAAGTCATGCGCATACGCGCCCATGACTCCAAGACCTAGTATAACAGTGGCGTTGCAGTGCCACTTAGCAGAATGGTCCAGAAATGGATTTTTAAATGTTCAAGTCTAGCAATGTGTTGGTAACTTAATCTAATGAGCATAAAAACATGTTAGACATATAATGAGGTGTTAAAATAAATTTTTAACATGTCAATAACACATATATGTGTGAATTGAATGATTGAATGCATAGTTAGTTTATCGTTCATGAAGTGTTAATTGTGACAATGAGTGTAGTAATTTGACTAAGTATAATCATGAATTCGAGTTAGACAAAAAGGATGATCTTGTGATGACTAGTACGTTATAATTGACTGGTATTGTGAACGTAAATGATATGTAGGATTTAAATCAAGGAACGAGTATAATTAACATGTAATCTACACACGAGGCAAGTTTCCTAACCCTACTCGTTATCTTTATATGAGCTTATAAGTTGTCTCTTTACATCGAGAAAACTCTCGTTATTATTGATCAAGTCCATTTTATTATATTAAAATGTATCAATCTTTCAAAGTATGATTTTGTTATACAATAACTATTCTTTTGTATACCTTCTGAGATTGCTATTCAATTTTAAATTATCAGTTACTGTTGAACTTTGTTAGACTAGTGAACCCTTAATGATTCGACTAGTCCATAGTTGATGAGCGTTCTAAATTTCAGAATCCTTGATGAATTATCCAAACCAAACTTCCTTTGGTGCGGACTCTAATGTCAAACTAAGATGAACAACACTGTATAGGGGATTACTTATGCGTTAGCGTTAAGATATTGTGCACAGTATGGTACTAAGGGTTGATCCCCTTAAGTACGAGAAGAAGAGTCCATAGTCTTATGACTGTTAAAGGTTTCAAGTATAAACACTTGACAACCTAGGACATAGTTCAAGGTCTTATGACCCTCAGAAGTTTTTTTGTCTCTTGCTATTCATTCTTGATTCAAAAGTTGAGTTTCCTATTTAAGAAGTCTTTGATTCATTAGCATGTTATTATTCATTTGTTATATTGTTATACTTGTGGGCAATCATGCTCACTCTTGCGTAATAATAACATTGCGGTTAAGAACGAAAGATCTGACGAGCCTTCCAATAGTAAAGGCAAGGGCAAGGTTAACAAATGAAGAAGACTTGTTGTTATTATGTATTTATGTTTAGACCTGATGTTATTTAAGACTTGTTATTGTTATGATTCCGCACAGATGTTTAAAGTTAGAATGACCTGGGATTTAATTTTATACAGATGATGTAACCCCATAAGGGGAGATTTATTTATTTAATTCTATCTATTGCATGGTTTGCTTTTATTTATGGGTAGATAGATAGATGATATTTGTACAGTGAACACCAAATCCTGCGGAAATGGAAGTACCCGGATTTGGGGGTGTCACAGGTTGGTATCAGAGCTGTAGGTTATGAGCCTTAGGTGGGGGAACAACCTTAGGTAGTAGCCTTGTAAGATATTGAGAACATAGTGGTGGTAAACTCTTATCGAGTTCTAAGAAATGAATTTCTAAATTCATTGAAGATAATAAAAGACTTTATGTGCTTATGTGTTAAATTATGTGTTCGCTAGCACGGATTAGTAACCAAAACTTAAAATTTTATTGTCAGGATGTCGGATGTTAGAGGAGCTAGTCGAGCTGGGGAGGAAGAACCCCGAGTACCTACAGAGGAGGAGCCCCGAGACATTCATGTCATCAGGGAACAGTTGGTACAGAGAGAGCCATCTCCGTTGATCACTGTTGTTGGTCAGTGATAGGATTAGTTATTTGAAGAACCAATGAATAACAACACTGACGCCAATGCTAACCTTGTTCAGCAGTTGGTGAACCTATTAGCCGGAGTAATTAACAATCAACCACAAGTTCCACCAAACACATCGTTTAAGGATTTCAAGGCGGTAGGACCGCCAGAGTTTAAGGGTTCCATAAACCCAATCGAAGCTCAGACCTGGGTTATGGAGATGGAAAAGGTGTTCGATGTCACTAGAGTAAGGGAAGACCAGAAGACCGCGTATGCAACATTCATGCTGAAGTCTAAAGCAGGTTATTGGTGGCAGGCAAACAAAGTACGGGGAGGAGAAGGTGTAATAACATGGGAGAGATTTAAGGAAATATTTTTTGAGATGTATTCTCTGACCAGCTCGCAGAACTAGATGGAGGTTTAGTTTCTGGAGTTGAAACAGGGGAGTATGTCCGTAGCAGATTATGCGGCAAGGTTTAACGAGTTGGCTAGGTTCGCCACATACCAAGTGCATACTGATGAGAGAAAGGCAAGACGTTCTGAGTAGGGACTGAAGCCCTGGTTGTATAGTAAGGTGTCAATACTCTAATTGAATACTTTTGCTGGAGTATTAGAGAAGGCCATACTCACTGAGGGTGGAAGCGATGCGGTAACTAAATATAATCAGGATCAGAAGAAGAAAAAGAGTAAGAATGAAGGAATTAGCAAGACTGGTCGGAGTAGCACGGGGGGTAGCCATAATCAAAAGAGGAAGTGGTCTGATAACTCGTCAGCTGGAAGTCAACAAGGAGGGCAAAAAAAGAAGATCGAAGCGTGCCCAACCTGCGGGAAAACTCATCTGAGAGTTTGCATAAAGGGAAAACATGTGTGCTACAATTGTGGTCAGGAAGGCCACATAGCACCTAACTGTCCTAACCCAAAGAAGGGTGCCTGCTTCACTTGTGGCTCAAAGGATCATCTTGTGAGGAATTTTCCTAAGAAGGGATCTGGAGGGACGGGATTAGGAGGGAATAGAGGAAACAGCGGGGGAAGCACTTTGACTATCGCGGGACCAACCACAACCAACCGACCGACCGCCAGAACATTCAATATGACAGTACAGGATGCAGTGCAGTCTCGCGATGTGGTGTCAGGTATCATTCCGATCAATAAAATTAATGCTTATGTATTATTTGATTCGGGTGCTACTTACTCATTTATATCTGATGACTTTGCTAAAAACTTAGAATTGCTTAAGGACGAGTTAGAATACCCCATGAACATAGAAATTGCAAATAGAGAAATAATCCCTGTTAAGTATGTGCATAAGAACTGTAGAGTGGATATTAAGGGTAATATCATGAACATAGATCTTATCCCTATTCGACTTGGAGAATTCGATGTTATTTTGGGTATGGACTGGTTATCCAATTATGGGGCGATAATTGACTGCCAGAAGAAGCGTATTAACCTTATGACTTCGTCAAAGATTGTGTTTTATGGTAGCAAGTTGCCTAGACAAGCGAGTTGTCTGACGATGATGCAAGCTAGGAGATTGTTAAGGCAAGGCTGTGTAGGATATCTAGCTTACATAGTCGATAGTCGTAAAGAGAATTCGAAAATAGATGAGATACCAGTAGTGAGAGAGAGTTCACGAGATTTATTTCCTGGACGATTTACGGGACTTCCTCCGGATAGAAGCGATTGAGTTTGTGATCGATTTGGCTCGAGAAACAGCTCCCAATATCGAAGGCCCGTGCATCAATGGCACCAGTGAGATGAAAGAACTGATGGTCCAATTACAAGAATTACTGGACAAGAAGTATATCCAATCAAGCATATCACTGTGGGGAGCGCCAATTTTATTTATGAAGAAGAATGATGGGACAATGCGGCTCTGCATCGACTATAGAGAACTGAATAAGGTCACGATAAAGAATAGGTATCCATTACCGCGAATCGACTACCTGTTCGATCAGTTAAAGGGAGCAAGATACTTTTCAAAGATAGACTTGAGGAGTGGTTACCATCAACTGAAGGTGAGGCCAGAGGATGTACCGAAGACAGCGTTCAGAACACGATATGGTCACTACGAATTTTTGGTAATGTCATTTGATCTAACAAATGCTCCTGCAGCATTTATGGGCTTAATGAATGGAGTGTTCAAGCCGTTTTTGGACAAATTCGTAGTGGTATTTATAGATGATGTTTTGGTATATTCGAAAACCAAGGAAGAACACGAAGAGCATTTGAGGGCAACATTAGAGACATTGAGAAGGGAGAAGTTGTATGCCAAGTTTTCGAAATATGAATTTTGGATTGAAAGAGTACAATTTCTAGGACATGTGATCGACAGGGACGGAATTTCGGTGGATCCCTCCAAAGTCGAAGCTGTGATTAACTGGGATCAGTCGAAGACGCCGTCAGAAGTAAGAAGTTTTCTTGGATTGGCAGGTTATTATAGAAGATTCATTCAGGATTTTTCCAAGATCGCAACTCCGTTGACGAATTTGACTAGAAAATTGGTGAAATTTGTTTGGACGGAGAAGTGTGAGGAAAGCTTTCAAGAATTAAAGAAGAGGTTGAGTACAGCACCTGTGTTATCTCTTCTAGATGATACAGGAAATTTTGTGGTATATAGTGATGTGTCGCACAAAGGACTTGGTTGTGTGCTTATGCAAAACGGCAGAGTCATTGCGTACGCATCACGACAACTGAAAGATTATGAGAAGGGGTATCCGACCCATGACTTGGACTTAGTTGCAGTGGTTTTTGCTTTGAAAATATGGAGGCACTATCTCTATGGGGAGAAGTGTGAAATATATACAGACCACAAGAGTCTGAAATAATTTTTACATAGAAAGACTTCAACATGCGCCAAAGAAAGTTGTTGGAGTTAATTAAGGACTACGATTGTGAGATTCTATACCATCCGGGTAAGGAAAATGTGGTTGCCGACGCCTTAAGTAGAAAGGGTCGGGAGAAACTGATGATGTTGACCGAACAGGAGGAGTTAATTTTAGCAATGGAAAAGCTGGAATTGGAAGTAAAGTGTCCTATGGAGATTAATGAGAAGTTGTTTCAGATGCAATCTAGTACAACTCTATTAGACAAGGTTAAGGAGGCTCAACTTCACGATGACGAATGTAAAACGGTGAAAAAGAAGATATCCGAAGGAACCGAATCAAGATTCGAGATTGATAAGGAAGGAATATTGAGATTTGAGAGTAGAATTTGGCTACCACCAGTACCAGAGATTAAGGAAGAAATTTTGAACGAGACTCATAACTCAAGATATTCGATTCACCCTGGTAGTACCAAGATGTACCAAGATCTTCGACAACATTTCTGGTGGCCAAATTTGAAACGAGAGGTTGTAGAATGTGTTGCCAAGTGTCTGACATGTCAGAAAGTGAAAGAAGAACATCAGAGGCCGAGTGGGTTACTACAACCTTTAGATATTCCAGAATGAAAATGGGAACATATTACGATGGATTTTGTGGTTGGCCTACCGATAACTCAGAAAGGCTACGACGCAGTATGGGTTATTGTTGACCGATTGACGAAATCCGCACACTTCCTTCCGATCAAAATCATATTCAACTTAGATCAGTTGGCAAGGTTATATGTGAAAGAGATTGTTTCAAGGCACGGAGTTCCGGTGTCAATTATTTCTGATAGAGATCCGCGCTTTACGTCGAACTTTTGGAAACGTCTACAAGAATGCATGGGTACACAGTTGCGAATGAGCACTGCATATCACCCTCAGACAGATGGACAAAGTTAAAGAACAATTCAGACATTAGAAGACATGTTAAGAGCTTGTATAATGGACTTCAAAGGAAATTGGGATGATCATCTACCGCTCGTAGAGTTCGGCTACAACAACAGTTACCACGCTAGTATTGGCATGCCACCTTATGAAGTGTTATACGGAAGAAAGTGCAGAACTCCGCTATACTGGGATGAAGTTGGTGAGAGACAATTACTAGGCCCGGAATTGGTACAACAAACAGCAGAAATAGTTAAAGTGATCCGAACAAGATTGATAGCAGCTCAAGATAGAAAAAAGAAATACGTCGATCCACACCGTAAAAATGTTAAATTCGACTCGGGTAGTTATGTGTTTTAAAAGGTCTCTCCCTGGAAGGGAAAGATCAGGTTCAGAAAGAAAGGGAAATTAAGCCCAAGATTCATTGGACCCTTTGAAGTTCTGCGAAGGGTCGGAGAAGTTGCTTATGAGGTAGCCTTACCTCTAGCTCTAGAGAATATCCACAACGTTTTCCATGTCTCAGTCCTACGACCCTATAAACCCGATTACAAGCACGTGATTAAATATGAACCCCTACATTTCGACAAAGACTTATCTTACGAAGAAATTCCTGTTCAAATTGTAGACCAAAAAGAACAAGTTCTGAGAAATAAAGTCATACCTTCTGTTAAGGTAATTTGGAGGAACCACAACGCTGAAGAAGCTACGTGGGAACTCGAAGAAAATATGATGAAAAATTATCCTCATTTATTTACTTAGATTATTATAAGCGATTCTGGGGGACAGAATCTTTGTAAGGGGGGAGAATGTAACGGGACTAATTGTTTGAGTTGTGATTCTGAGGACAGAATCCTTTTAAGGGGGGAAAGATGTGACAACAGAGATTTTGTAATTTAATTTTTAATATTTATTGGATTAAATAAATATTTTTGATGAATTAATTATTAGATTAAATAATTAATTGATGAAGTTGTGGTAGATTAACTTAATTATATGTGTTTTATTTATTAAATTTATATGGAGAATTTTTATTATTCAAGTATGTATTTATGTGAGCTTATTGAATTAAAAAGAAATATTTAATAAGTCTAATGTTATTTTAATTAATTTAATAATTAATTAGAGATTTAATAATTTGACATTATTAATAAATGAGAAATTTAATTATGTGACTATGTGAATTAAGGAGAAATTATTATATGTTATTTGAATTAAATTAAACTAGATGTTTGATTTATTATTTAATTGGGTGTAACATTATTAAACTATAGTATGGGAGATTAATTAAAATAATTAGAAGGGTTATTCATGTTTCAAGCCAAACGAGGCCTTATGAGGAGTTGGGGGATGTTAAACCACGTATGGATTAACTGACCTCAACTGTGCGCATAAATGACAAGTCTGTTTTGTTTTACGTATTTCATTAAGTGTTCAACCTGAGAGTCAGAGAGAATTCAGAGAGAATTCAGAGGAACTATGGGAGAAACTATGTGATTGAAGTAGTATCTGAAAGAGAGATTGTTATCTTTACTCACTCTACGCTCTGGGTAATTCTCTCCAACCCAATTCTCATTTTTACGTCATTAAGCTTTCATGAAAATGGTTTCCAATTTCATTGTTAAATCTCTGTAATTGGAAATTTTATTGATTTTGTGGATGTAAATGTGATAATATGTTAGCGTAACATGTTTTACCATGTATTAGATGGTTCCATATCATTAGTTTCATAAAAATTATACAGTATATGGTTACAAAGTATATTATATAGCCATATGGCCCTTATACGTGAATTTAATATGTCAAACATAAATTGTTTTGTAAAATTCACACACGTATATAATTATGCATGTTAAAACGAAGAAAACAAAACTTGAATGGATGAATTTGGTGTTATAACGAATCCGTAGTGTTAAATTTTATGTTTATGTTCAAAAACCTTCAAGAACATCAAGAACATTGAAATTTGCATGTTTTAATTCTGTGATTATGTGTTTTAATTAGTTAAAATTACTCTATAAACGTTGGGTAATGATTATGTACGAATTCTAGTTTATGGGTATGTTTAATTTGATGAATTTAATGACCATGTAGTGATAAATTAAATGCGATTACTCGTGTTCTTTCTTGACGGAAATTCGAAACTAGAGTTTCATGCATGGCGCCAACTCCATGCCTAAAACTCGCACTTGCATGGCATACCGCATCCATGAAAGACTAAACCCTGTAAGCCACGGCCTATGCAATGAAATACTAAGACCTAAATATAACAATGGGCGTCGCAGGCCACTTACTTAGCGTAACAGTCCGAAATGGATTTTAAATGTTCAAGTCTAGCAATGTGTTGGTAACTTAATCTAATGAGCATAAAAACATGTTAGACATATAATGAGGTGTTAAAATAAATTCTTAACATGTCAATAACACATTTATGTGTGAATTGAATGATTGAATGCATAGTTAGTTTATCGTTCATGAAGTGTTAATTGTGACAATGAGTGTAGTAATTTGACTAAGTATAATCATGAATTCGAGTTAGACAAAAAGGATGATCTTGTGATGACTAGTACGTTATAATTGACTGGTATTGTGAACGTAAATGATATATAGGATTTAAATCAAGGAACGAGTATAATTAACGTGTAATCTACGCACGAGGAAAGTTTCCTAACCCTACTCGTTATCTTTATATGAGCTTATAAGTTGTCTCTTTACATCGAGCAAACTCTCGTTATTATTGATCAAGTCCATTTTATTATATTAAAATGTATCAATCTTTCAAAGTATGATTCTGTTATACAATAACTATTTTATTGTATACCTTTTGAGATTGCTATTCAATTTTAAATTATCAGTTACTGTTGAACTTTGTTAGACTAGTGAACCCTTAATGATTCGACTAGTCCATAGTTGATGAGCGTTCTAAATTTCAGAACCCTTGATGAATTATCCAAACCAAACTTCCTTTGGTGCGGACTCTAATGTCAAACCGAGATGAACAACCCCAAGATAGGGGATTACTTATCGTTAGCGTTAAGATATTGTTGCAAAGATGGTACTAAGGGTTTGATCCCTTAAGTACGAGAAGAAGAGTCCATAGTCTTATGACTGTTAAAGGTTTCAAGTATAAACACTTGACAACCTAGGGCATAGTTCAAGGTCTTATGACCCTCAGAAGTTCTTTTGTCTCTTGCTATTCATTCTTGATTCAAAAGCTGAGTTTCCTATTTTAGAAGTCTTTGATTCATTCGCATGTTATTATTCATTTGTTATATTGTTATACTTGTGGGCAATTGTGCTCACTCTTGCGTAATAATAACATTGCAGTTAAGAATGAAAGATCTGATGAGCCTTCCACTGGTAAAGGCAATGGCAAGGTTAACAAATGAAGAAGACTTGTTGTTATTATGTATTTATGTTCAGACCTGATGTTATTTAAGACTTGTTATTGTTATGATTCCGCACAAATGTTTAAGGTTAGAATAACCTGGGATTTTATTTTATGTAGATGATGTAACCCCATAAGGGGAGATTTATTTATTTAATTCTATCTATTGCATGGTGTGCTTTTATTTATGGGTAGATAGATAGATGATATTTGTACAGTGAACACCAAATCCTGCGGAAATGGAAGTACCTGGATTTGGGGGTGTCACATCATATCCCTAAGCTTTGATACCAATTGTGACGCCCCCAAAATAGGTATACACAACTCATTCTGAGTCGCCAAATACATGGTACAGAATTTAAATACAAACTTCATTTATACAATATGAAAAAACGTAACTGAGAGTTTTAACACGAATATTGTCTCGTAGACAATATCCAAACTCAAATGGAGTCCTCATTATATTTATTATCACACTATTTCATAGAATAGTGAGGACTACTATAGCCACCATCTTGGACCATCACTCCATTCCCCGACTAGTCCCGGCTATGTTCTCATTTCCTGAAGAGAACAATGAAAGCAAAGGGTGAGCTCAACTATCCCAGTAAAGAATATTATGACTAAGATAATGCAGAATAAATTATCGTTAGCCTTCAACAATGTTAAACTGATAGAATACAATAGACAACAAGGTTAACTACAGCGGAACAAACAATCCATTAGAAGAGTCAAGTAGAGCATGATATATACTATCTTCTATGATTTAAAAGTTCATTATCAATATTTTATCGCTGTAACACAGCTCAATAAATAATCTACATCACTGAATTATCCATACACTACGGGCCAAAGATATTCGTTATTACCACCAGTGGTTATGATCATGCCAACAACTGTTCATCAATGCACTACGGGCCAATAAGGACTTTTACCACATCATTTAACATTACAGGTCATGATTATACCGATACATAAATCCTGGTCATAATCATACCAATCAACAGTCCATTTATGCACTACGGGCCAAAGATGACTTTCATCACAATATAAGCATGAGGATGGTGACAATGATATAAGAATTCAATTAAGTAAAAGCAAGGATAAATTTTAAAGATTTATAATTCAATTTATTCAGAGTTCAAGAATGTCCAATTGTCAACATAATAACTGCTTTGTGAAGTAAAATTCAAGAATAATATTGTATCAAAAATAATTTGGACAGTAAAAAAATCAATTTTTGTCATGAATAGTACCCCGGGTGAATAATACCCGAGTGAATAGTACCCCGTTAATAATACTTCGAGAATAGTACCCCGGCATGAAAAGATTAAAAATTAACAAGAATGTTCAGAATAATATTTTCGTGAAAAGATACTAGATGAAGCGCAAATTTCAAGGATATTCTACTAATTTCAAGGAGTATAGAAACAATACTTATCAAAATGAGTGTAGAATTTAGAATCTGAAACGAAATAATATTACTTACATACTACAGAGTATGAAAGAAAATATTATTTCATACGGATATTCTTAAAGAAAACTTGCACTGTTTTCTACACTCAAAACTTACTTAAACTCTGATGAAATACGCCCAATATTATAGAAGAAGAATTCTCTGATTCTGGTGTGATTTTTATTTTTTAAACTAAGCATCCTATTTATAGGAGAATTGCAGGACACTATTTAAATTAAAAATCACGGTGAAGCGATGAATCGAAAATTCACGAGGCTGACGTTAAATTTGAAACTTTTAAAAAAATTTGATTTTGCTATGCAGCACTATGTAAACACTATGCAGTACTATGCATAATAAAATATAATATATTCTATTTTATATAAAAATCTAAATTTATAATATATATATATATATATATATAAGTAACAAAACTGAGATAACTTTCTACCGACGATTTTGAAAAATAGGTAAGTGAGGGTCCATGTAATAAGCCAAATTTACAACAAATACTTCATAAAAAATCTCTCTATTTATCTCAATTCACTTGGCTTCACTAAACACATTTTTAATAACATTTATTTATTATTAATATTATAACTCACAATATTAACAACCAGATCATTCCCAAGAAAGAGGGGGCTTTCTCCTTATTGGCACGCAATTAGGTAACCAAATCCCTTTTCTCGACAGAACTTTTTAGACATTGTCAATAATGCAAATAATAATATGAATAACTTTGTCATCTCAATTATTTATTTAATAATATAAAATATTGTGCATATGATACTGTGATAATAATTGAATCAATAATGTGAGATACTATGCAGTAATTACTGTGGCAATAATTGAATAAAACTGAGTGACTTCTCACATAAGCATCAATAATCAAAGATACTGTACAATACCGTGTGTTACTATGCAATCACGCGTATTACTATACTTTTATCACCGGATATTTCAACAGTTAACGGTAAAACTTTTGTCGTTATTTTTATAAAAAATTATTTATGTCGTTTTGTAACTCCGACAAGTAATTCTGTTGTGGGGTCCATCAATGATTGTGGTGTCGTACAAATATTTTCCGACCAAACGAATATTTTATGACAACTTGCTTACTTTACAAAATTTGTAAATATTACCCACAACTATAACATTATATCAAATTCATATTTTATTATTCAAAATAACATTTAGAGAAAAATTAATCTTTATTTATAATAATTAGAGTTTTACACAAAAATTTAATTCTTAAATGATAGTATTAAATGAGTTTCTTAATTCACGTGCATAAAGCTAAAAAGACAGTTATTATAGAATTGAGGGAGTATATTGTGGTCAAAATATTATAAATATAATCAGATTTTGTTTAAACTGTTCAGAGGGTTAAAATAATAAAATATTATTATTCAGACATTTTGAAAAAAATAATTATCAAACAATATTTTTTTCATTCAGATACAATTCTAGACATATGCTCTAGATTATTCAGATGTCTAAATTATTCAAATCTTAACACTCAATTTTATCAAACATCGCCTTAGTTATGTGGCATGTCTTGTCTTGTAATAAACTAATTATAAATTTATTTGTAAGTTAATATTTATTCAATTTTTTTATTAGTATAATTTTATATATTATAAAATGAAATATAAATAGATTTCGCATTATAGAAAGACAACATGCTTAATACAAAAATTAAATGGACTGAATGAACAACGGTATATTAATTAAAATAAAAATAATATAAATTAATATGACAGTGCTAATTCTTATTGTTTAAAAAACTATTAAATGAGAATTAAATGATCAAATGTTTTCAAAGAATGTGGAGAATATAAAACATTAGAAAGATGGAAAAGTTTTGTAAGGAGAAAGACCCTTGGAACCTTGTGGTTCTGGTACATGGACAAATGACAAAAGCTCACATACACAGATTCCTTCCTTATGCCGGCCCGGCCCATCCCATCCCATCCCAGCCCATCCCAGCCAGAACTTGAATTTATCATAGGACCCGTGATAGACTGATAGGGGATCTATCTATGCACTCAACACAAGATTTGGGGCCAGGCCAGCAGCTACTACAGTAAAGGGCTATTTCTATAGATATTCAGACAATATGTAACAACTAATAACCATAATAAACACTACACAACATTGATCACACGTCATTTTTCTCTTGGAGACCCACTTTCAAAATTAGGGATACATTATTAAATCATGATTTTTAAGTTTTTTTTTTAAAAAAATTGCCTTTTAATATTAATAATAGGTAAAAATATAGTAGTGATGACATGATAGTACTTGGGAGTTATTTTTTTATTTTTGAATAAGTATAAATTTGACCAAATAAGTCTCATTCAGACCATTTGTTTTATAATTTTTAAACTCTTAATGATTCATTTAAAATTTTGTCACTGAATCAATAAAAAGTAATGTTGAATACTTTTACTTGCATACACTTTATGACTTCAAAAAATTGCATTCAATATTTCATCTTGTTTTACTATTATAAACATATTTTGTTATTTATAAAGTGTTTTTTATTCTTCTTTAACAAACTGGTTAATAACCAATTTAATAAATGTTATTGTAGTCTTTTGTTGTTGGATATCTTTTTCTTTTTCTTTTTTTTTATGGCTAAATTGGATATCTCGTTTGTACACATCTTCTCTTTATTTTTCGAGCCTCTAAGTGAGTTAAGACATAGGTTGAAAAGGCCAAATCTTTGATTCCATCATCTATGAAAAAAATATAAGAGTTTGTCGCTAGGTATAGAATCGTCTAGTTTTTATAGAACCTATCACTAAAATACCCCTAGAGGGGATAGGAAGATCTTTATACTCAAGCTCTTTTTCAATTATTTTTATATTGATAAAATGTTATTAATTTTTTTATTGTTTTATTCATAAAATTATATTAATAATAGTATACTCTATCAAAGGTTGTTCAAAAGTTTATATTTATTTTTTCTTAGATAACATTATTTATTTATAATTACATAATAAATTTGTTCACAACAACCCATAAGGTGAAAACGGAAAAATATATGTATTCAGATGTTTTAGACAAATAATTATCAAACACATCATTTTATTTTATAATTAGATATTCTACTCAGTTTATTCAGATTCTCTTATACATTCAAAATTCTTTATTTATTTTTTTATCAAACAACCCCTTAATCAAATTAAGAATACACGTAATGACTTATTAAGAATAAAAAAATGTCTAATTTTGAAACACTTGTACTTGTTTTTATGATGGAGAATGGGAAGGTATTCGTTCAATCAAATATTGAAATAATTCGAGTCAAATTCTGAGTTCGAAACAAATTTTTAGTCAAATTTTAAGTCTGAATCGAATTAAATTCATCCAAATAAAGCCTTAAACCACTGGCCCAATCTTAGCCCACCACATGCTCACTCAAAATAAATTTCTAACATCCCCGTCAGAACCGATCACACACGTGTCCCCACCTCCGGACCTCCGGCAACCACGTGTCCCCACCTCCGGACCTCCGGCAACCACGTGTCCCCACCTCCGGACCTCCAGCAACTCGATAAGATGACCCGACCTGAGTTTTCGAGAGTCGGCTCTGATACCATATGAAATAACCTGATTGGGTCAAATTCCGAGTCTGAATCGAATCAAATCCATCCAAATATGGAAGCCTTAAACCACTGACTCAATAGTATCTTCTTAAATTATCTTAGCCCACCACATGCTCACTCAAAAGGTCATAACTTGAAGATACTATTATTAGTAATTTAATTCTTTATACATAGACAATTTTTTTTTATATCTTTCGATATGGGACTGGAGTGTTACAAATATTCATACAGTCGAGTAATAGCAAAACTAGGATATCAAATGGAGACTCCTTACTACAATTTATTACATAATTTGATCAATAATGTCCCAACTATGCAAGATAATCTGCACATTGATAGCCTTGTCTTCGAGTATGAATAACTCAAACATTTCTGATAAGTTGTCAACAGTCTTTAATTAAGCCTTCGTATGGATGGTCTCTTACATCTCCTCATTGGTAAGGTTGTAAAATAAACTAAACAATTCGAGCTTGATTCATACTCGTTCGATTTAAAATTTGATTCGAGCTCGACTTGAAATAGAAACGATTCAAATATGAGTAAAATTTAAAGTTCAATAAATTACTCGAGCTTTTTTAATTTATAATTTTCTATTGATACTCGGATCATATTTACTTGAAAAGTTTAAACTGCTCAGGATCAATTCGAGATCGTACTTGACTCGGTAGCTAAATGAGACTCAATCAATTTTTATTTCATATTCGATAAATTTTATGAATCAAAACTGAGCAACTCAACACTCAGTTCATTTACACCCTTATTATATTATTGTATTAGGCAGGCAGCTGGCAGCCGTTTCGATTTCAAGGTATGGAATCCTCATCTCCCATGCTAGAGCAAGTCCTTCACCGGTAGTCCATAGCTCTGCTGTAAGAACAGTACATGTCCCAATTTTAGCATAGAAGCCAATTTACCCAGGATCCTTCGAAAAACTTAATTATGTGCAGGATGAGAACTTTTGGATGACATTTTTATTTAATGTTAGCGTAAGAAAGTAAGTAGTAGCGTCAGTAGAACTGAATAACAATGTTTATTTCTCTGACACCTCCAAAATCCATTCCCATCATTCACAAATCTCATTTTTATGGGGAATTAACACCAGCTTTGTTCACCACAGAAACACTAGTCTTTCAGGTTAACAAACCTTTGAGTCAATTATTTGTGGTTGCCTGGATACATGAACTGATACTCTTTTAAGTTCTACTGTTTCACTCTATTTGGCAACTAGCGTTCTCTGGGTCTCTCTCAATCATGCCGCACATGATATGTTTTGGACACTGTTTTGGGATACATTGAAACTGAGAAATGTTTTTGGATATCATCGAACATGACATGTTATAGAAACCAAATGCACCACAAGACAACAATATAAAAGCCTGGTTTGATTAGTAGGGGATAAGACCAGGCCCCTCCACACAGACAGCAAAGAAAAGCCACATCATGATGAATGATTTGTAACATACTTGATTGATAATATACTTCTTTTTCCATTTTTTCTGTGCTTTGGGCCCTCTTTCAAGATTTAGTCAACATTATAACACACACATGTATATATCTCAATCCATTTGGCAGGGGGACACAAACAATAAGTGCTCAATTTGTATTTGTACATATCACTTTTGTTTTTCCCCCATATATTATTTCAATAATTCATCAGAAAGAGAATGGAAAAAGAAGAAGAAAAAGATTACACTCCCTAACAATGAAAGCAAACCTTTTCTGGACAAATAATGAACAATACAAACAATCCCTAGTACATTTCACCTCTTAAAAGCTAGCATCTTTAAAAATCTGATGGCAAGGTTTTGAACAATAAGAGAAAATAGCTAGTAATGCCTAATAACATCAATCCATGAAACAGTTTGCACTATTTCTCCCAGTAGCTATAATGGAGATAAAGATGCTTGACACCAATGTAAAATAGAACGACTATCTACATTAATGCATGTGAAAAGCCCCCAACAATATAAACAGGGGTTTGTACTGAACAATGATGCTGCGAAACCTAATGGGGTGAAATCTGCAAATCAAATCCCTATTAGAAACCAAATCTGGTTCAAGCTTCAACTTCTTGCAATGGAAACCTTTTATCTAAAACCAAATTCTTCCATGGACAGATACTGGCATACTGCCACGAAACTCCACATGCAGTTATATGCCAAGTAGATTGAGCAGCGCATGAGATCCTTCAATTGGTTCCCTAACTAAATCATTGTATTCCCACTACCCAGTGTGAGCTCCAAATCGTCTAATCCCACCTCATGAATCCTTTCCCCTTCCCAGGCCTTCACGGGTACGCTCTCAAACTCAAATTCTATTCCTTTTCCTTTCTCTGAGATTGCATTCTTGGAAGAAACATTCTGAGTCACAGGTTTCACAAGATTAAAAGTTGGAGAGGTTGGGCTCATAGCGGGTGCATACGTTTGAAAGCTCATCCATTGGCCTGAATCGATAGTGGAGGAGTCAGACTCATCGCATTCTGGTATGGGGGCTGGAGTGATGCGTTGACCACGAGTTGGACTAGTCGGGGCAGAAGCAGCTAAGAAGGGGAAATTCAAGGAGGCTGATTGTTTGGCAATGGATTCCCAATTGAAATTTTGCATAGAAATTCGGGTGGTTGATGATGAAAGAGGTGGGGTTACAGGGGCACTGTTTGAGATCCGGAGAGGTGGGAGAGATGATGGGTTGGAGTAACGCATGAACGAAAAGGGATTTGATGACATGTGAGCATCAAGTCGGGACGGACTGGGGAAGGAAGAGGATGATGGACTTGGTTGATAGGAAGGAATAGGGCTTGGAAAGGATGAAGATGGTGGACTTGGCCTTCGGGAAGAGCACGGGGTGGTGTTAGTTGAAGTGCCTCCAATATCAATTGATCCAATATCAATTGACGGTGGCCTTGATCCCTGAATCAGAAGTTAAATAAAACACTATTAGATAATGAGTAATGTTGATACAAAACTAAAAAGGTCTCACAAAATTGTTTTAGCAATGAAGTAAAATCGTGATGGAGAATAAACAATGGGAGACAAAACTGTTATTACCACTTAATTAGTTTATAGTATTAAGAACAATTAAGCAGTTCAAAGATAAACTTTTGGTTGCATTTGAGCTGCAGATAAATCCATGGGAAGCCGGCAAACTAAGGACAATGTGCAATTTTAAGGAAATATAAAATTTGAGCTAGGAAACTACTTTCGACATGTGAATTAGGACTTAGAACCTTTTTTAAAATAAAAAATCATTCATCGAATCCCATTGGTTACTCTAAACATGTATATAGCTGAAGAAGAAATCAAAATTTTAACAATGAGCTAAGAAGCTGATCCTTCATAAAATTTCTATAATAGATGATGCCAACAATAAATAACCCCTCCCCCCCCATCACACACGATCACCAGAGCAGTAGAACCCCCTTTGATTCCCCAGATCAAGATGATCAAGATCCACTTATAAATGGAAGGAAAGGTAGGATCTTTTGATGTGATTAAGCAAAACCCAGTTCACAAACAAATAGATCTAGTATGAAATTAATCAAAAATGTAACCCATAAATGCAGATCAAGGAAACACATACTCTTTAAACCCCACTACTAAAGATAATCCCACAATTAAAGCATAAACAGAGAGACAAAGAAAGAAAATGGGGGAAATGAATTTAACCTTGCGATAGGTGGTGCCATCAGGTTCAACAGTCCATCCAGCTTGAACACAGAGAGCTTTCAAAACCTCGTTGTTGTCACAGTGTTTAGGAAGATTAAAATTGCCCTGAGCCCTCAACCCAGCATAAATCTTTGCCGCAATTGCCCTTCTCCTCCTCTCTCTCCTCCTATTGTTCTCTCTCTCCCTCCATGACGGCTTCCTCCTCCCTCCTCCGCCTGCCGCCGCTGCCGCAGCTGACGATGATGCCGATGACCCTCCTTCCCAATTCATCATCTCTCTGTCAAAAACACGAACACAAACACCCTGTACTTGTCTCTCTAAATATAACTATATATATATATATATATATATATATATATATATATATATATATATATATTAACACAACACAAGGCGTGTAGTAATCGCGTATTCTGTTGCCAATACTCACGAGGACTACGCTCCCTTTTCTCTTTTTCTCAGTCTTTGGAACTGTAGAACAACCTATGTTCTTTTCTCTCTGTTTAGTTTCTCTTTCTGGTGTATATATATTTATATCTATATATTAGTAACAGCAAAGCTGAAGTGTGTGAGCATGCATTATGATCAATGAACTTCAACAACTTACAATTAAGACTGTTGGATCAGATGACTTTTCTTATGATCAAAAAGTGAACGGTCAAGATTTCTACCAAACTTAGCGTCGGTTATGATTAGCACAGTAAGAGACCACTTTATATAATAGGAAATGATTTATGAATTTTATTTGAATTGTTCATGATGAGATAAAATAAATTAGTAGAGTTTTTAAAAAAATTCCTCCTATCTACATATATTGTTATTTATTATTGATATAAATTTATTTGTCATTTATAATAAAATTAGTTGTTAATGTCAAATTAATAATTATGTTTTTAAAGTAAATATGTATTTGACGACAATTTTATATTTATTTTAATAATACTTTAAATTTTCAATAACATTTATTATTATGAAGCATAATTATTACTTTAACATTTTCAATAGCCTGAAACTCACAGAATAATTAATTAACTGAATAATTATTTTTTTTGTTATAGTCATAAATAGTAGGAGTATTAAATACAGAAAAGAAAGAAAGGGGCACTTCTTGTTAATAGCAAAATTCACTCAAAGTTCAGGGCCTTCAGGCCTGTCGCCTGAAGAAATTTGTTTTGTTCATCTGATAAAAAGAAGGGAAATGTGGGGACATTTTTGTAATTATGTTTTTGTCAAGAATCTGGGTATTTTCTTGGTTATTGTAATGTACTAGTGGCCATTTGAACCGATTTATTCAGTATTTTGGTTAACCGAATCGGTATAAAGTAAAACTGGTTCGGTAATTGTATATATAATCGGTATATAAGGTTGAGTAAATAATCAAATTATAACCGAAATCGTACTAAAAATTGTACAAACCGCACTAATTAAAATTGCACTAACGATTTCGGCGTATGTGACGGTTTTAGGTGGGTTGAATAACCAAATTTACGGTTCTGATTTGGTTACTAGCCAAAATCGCACGCATAAAACCGAAATCGCACCATGTGTGTATATGTATGTATTATCTCTAATAAATTCTAAAGTTACTTTTCACTTGAATACGCTCAGAGAAAATCTCAATCTTGCATTATCATTTTTTCACCAATTGAAAGAAGATGATTAGAGGTTATAGAGTCAAAAATTAAGCATTTGGGTTTTAAAATTTCAGATTTGTTTGATGTGTTACTGGAGGGGCTTATAGCTGAGGGGCAAAATTTATTGGTTCGAGCACTTGATGTATTGATTAAGGTCTATGCTATAGTAGTAATAGTCTAATAAATTATTTTTCACATTAGGTACAGTTAGGATTATATTCTATAAGTACTCCCTGCAATATATAAGATAGAATTTCATTCTATTTTCAGTATATACTTTTAATTTTTGGGAACTAGATAAATCTTTTTGCCTATTATCGAATATATGGTCGGATTGTTTTATATAGCGTGTGTTTTAGTTTTAAAGCATCATTCCTTTATTATAAACTAAAACTATTTTATGTGTCTCATTGTTCCATGATTTGATGATGAATTTGTCATATTTGACAGAAAGAGCTTTTGTGACGTCCCCAAAATAGGTATACATCACCTATCTTGAGTCGTCAAATACATGACACAAAATTCAAATACAACTTAATAAACTGTCGTGTAAAATACGACAAAAATATAAACTGAGAGTTTTAATACGAATATTGTCTTCTAGACAGTATTCAACTCAAATAGAGTTCTCAATACATTTATTATCACACTATTTCATAGAATAGTGAGGACTACTAATGTTATCATCTGGATCATCACTCCGTTCCCCGACTAGTCCTGGCTACGTTCTCATTTCTTGAAGAGGACAATGAAAGCAAAAGAGTGAGCTCAACTAGCCCAGTAAGAAATATTATTACTAAGATAATGCAGAATAATTTATCGTTAGGCTTTAACAGTGTTAAACTGATAAAATATAAAAAACATCAAGTTTAACTGTAGCGGAACAAACAATCCATTAGAAGAGTCAAGTAGAGCATAAAATCTACTATCTTCTATGATTTAAAAGGTTTTTCATCACTTTTATTGCCGAGACTCGGCTTAATAAATAATTCACATCATCGAATCACCCCTGCACTACGGCCAAAGATATTCTTTAGTATCACGACCACAAATTATTCATGCACTACGGGCCAAGGATATTCGTGTATTCATCAATGGTCATGATCATGCCAACAACTGTCCATCAATGCACTACGGGCCCATGAGGACTTTTACCACATCATTTGTAACATTACGATCATGATTATACCGAATAATCCTTGGTCATAATCATACCAAGTCCATTTATGCACTACAGACAACAGATGACTTTCAACATAATATAAACATGAGGATGATGACAATGATATAAGAATTCAATAAAATAAGTTCAAGGATAAATTTTTTAAGATTTATAATTTAATTTATTCATAAATCAATAATGTCCAAATTGTCAACATGATACTGCTTTGTGGAGTAAAATTCAAGAATAATATTGTACTAAAAATAATTTGGACCGAAAATAAATAAATTTTTATCATGAATAGTACCCCGGATGAATAGTACTCGAATGAATAGTATCCCGTGAATAGTATTTTAGAAATAGTAACCCCGTGAATAGTACTCCGGCATAAAAAGTTAAAACTTATCAAAAATGCTCAAAATAATTTTTCCATGAAAAGATACTGGATGAAGCGCAAATATCAAGGATATTCTACTAATTTTATGGAGTATAGAAGCCAAAATTTTAATAAAACGAGTATAAAATTCGAAATCTGAAACGAAATAATATTACTTATATACTACAGAGTATGGAAGAAAATATTATTTCAAGCGAATATTGAACAAAAATAACATCCCTTACCTTGAAAAGAAGAGTATTCTAACTGGTATAGCGGAGATATTCTTGAAGAAAACTTTTACTGTTTTCTACGCTCAAAGCTTTCTAAAACTCTAAAGAAATACGTTCAATATTATAGAAGAAGAATTCTCTGATTCTGGTGTGATTTTCAATTCTAACCTAAGCGCCTATTTATAGAAAAATGCTAGAACGCCATAGGAGACTAAATTAATAAAATATTACTTTATATAAAAAAATCTACGCACATTTATTTGACCCAATTTATCAGCCATCATAAGTGGGGCCCACCAAAAATCAGAATTTCCACCCCAACCAAAGTGGGGCCCACCATATTTTTAAATAAAAATATTTAATTTTTGAAACTTCAATAATTCATAATAAATAGCCCTTTTATCAGAAAAATACGAATTTTATGTCCAATCCACACGAAATCGAATTCTCTACAACTTTGTAGCTTTAAGTTTTTCCAAATTCCAAATCAAAAATATCTGAAATTCACAAACGGACGATTTTCAACATCTCTTAAAATTCATAATAAATCATACGTTAATTTTTAACAGTTCAAAATTTGTGGACATATACTCAACTTATATATGTATAACATATCCAAAAATCACAACGATCCAACGGTCGGATTAAAATTATAACTCACACAATAGAGCTTTAAGAACACTGATTTGATTTTTAATACCTCAATTCCGACAAAACACCTCAACATTAATTCCTTCATTTATAACCACGTAAAATAAATATTTTCCTATCCATCATTTATGTCCACATAAAATAAATATTTTCTTATCATATAAATTAATAGTTAATTATTCACAAATAATATTATAAAATCACAATAATGACAACCAGGCTGTTCCCAGAAAAGAGGGGGCTTTTCGATAAGGATTTCTCCTTACTGGCGTGCAATTAGGTGACCAAACCTCTCTTTGACAGAACTTTCTAGACATTGCCAATAATGCTATCTAATAATATTATTCAAATAATATGAATTATTAATTTGATAATGGAAAATATTGTGCAGTGACAATTATAAAATATCAACGCAGTAATTATTGAATCAATAAAATAAAATATTGAACAGTAATTACTGTAACAATTATTGAGTAGTGTCTTCTTCGTAAGAATCAATAATTCAAAAATACTTGTAATACTGCAGTGCTACAAGCAACAACGCGTATTACTGTATTTTAACCACCAAGTATTCCAACAGTGTTAACGGTGACAACTACGCCGTTATTTATAAAACTTAAACTTGTCGTTTTCTTCATCCGACAATTATTCTGTTATGGGGCCCACAAATGGTTGCGCCGTCGTACGAATATTCCCCGACAACAAGAATATTCCACGACCAAACGAATATTCCCTAACAGAAATGAGTATTTTATAACCACTTGCGTATTTTGAAAATTTTATATATATCCCACAACTATAACATTATATCAAATTCACTCCATAATATTCAAAAATGATATTTATAGAAAATTCATCTTTATTCATAAAAGTTGGGGTCTTACAACATCCCTTTCTTATGAAATTTCACCCTCGAAATTAGGGTACGTACCTGGTATGTTGAAGAGATAAGGATACTTTGATTTCATTTCAGATTCTAACTCCCAGGTCATTTCCTCAACATCATGGTTTCTCCACAAAACTTTGACTTGAGGTATAACCTTGGAGCGTAAAATAAGCTCCTTCTTATCCAAGATTTTAACAAGAACCTCTTCATACGTTAAATCTTCCGCTATTTCGTCCGGTTTTAACTCAATAATGTGGTTCGGGTCTTTCACATATTTACGTAACATAGATATGTGAAAAACATTATGAACACGAGACATACTTGTCGGTAAGGCGAGTCTATAGGCCACAGTTCCTACTCGTTCGAGGATTAAAAATGGGCCAATGAATCGAGGATTGAACTTTTCTCTCTTTTTAAATCTCGTAACTCCTTTCCATGGAGCAACACGTAACAACACATGTTCTCCAATATTAAATTCCACGTCCTTTCGATGAAGATCAGCATAACTTTTTTGTCGATCTTGTGAGGTTTTTATACGTTGTCGGATCGTTTGAATCTTTTCCATAGTCATACGTACCAACTCCGTTCCCAACAACGTTGCTTCACCCACCTCATCCCAGCATACTGGAGAACGACCCTTTCTTCCATACAACGCCTCGAATGGAGCCACGTCAATACTTGCTTGATAACTATTGTTGTAGAAAAACTCCACCAATGGTAAGAACTTATAACAACTTCCCTTGAAGTCAAGGACACAGAGTCTTAATAGATCTTCAAGAGTTTGAATAGTCCTCTCTGACTGCCCGTCTGTTTGAGGATGATAAGCCGAACTAAATCGTAAATCCGTGCCCATATCTTTTTGCAAACTAACCCAAAATCTTAAAGTAAATCTTGGGTCTCGATCAGAAACTATGGATACTGGTGTAAGACCCCAAATTATTAATAAATGAAATTTAATTTCCTCTATTTATTATAGTAAGGGTTGATGTGATTAATATGATTAGTTATAGGTAAAATGCGCAAATATCTTAAATAAGCAGGTGGTTATAAAATATTCATATTTTGTCGGGGAATATTCGTTTGGTCGTGGAATATTTTTTAACTTTGTCGGGAATATTAAATGCGATGGTAGCGACCTTGTTTGGGCCCCATAACTGAAAGCGATTGGATGAAGAAAACGACAAATATAAGTTGTTTATAAATAACGGCGTAGTTATTCTGCAGATAATCTTGTTGAAATACTCGGTTGGTTAAAACACAGTAGCACACACAATATTGCACCAATTATTGATTCTTACGTAAGAAGACACTACTCAATAATTGTTATAGTAATTACTGTCCAGTATTTTATTTTAATTGATTCAATAATTACTGCGTTGATATTTTATATTATTGTTGGTTCAATAATTGTCATTACACAGTATTTTCCATTATCGGATCAATAATTCATATTATTTGAATAATATTATTAGATAGCAATATTGGCAATGTCTAGAAAGTTTTGTCTAAGGAGAGGTTAGGTCATCTAATTGCGCGCCAATAAGGAGAAATCCTTATTGGAAAGCCCTCTCTATCACAGGAACCGCACAGGTTGTCGATATTGTGATTACATAATATTATTTGTGAATAATTAATTATTGATTTATATGATGAGAAAAATATTGATTTTATGTGGATATAGATGAAGAACATTTTTAATGTGACAATTGTTGAAAATTAATATTTTATCTTTTTTGATAAAATAATTCATTTAAATATATTATTATATTATTATAATATAATAACGGTGATATCTTTACAATGAATATAGGATATATGAGTATATGAGGAGGAGTATTTTTATTACCAAAAATATTTAAAATATGTTTTTCATGTCTGTGGATCCCATTTCTTGACTGAAATTTGATTATAGCTTGTAAAATCGTCCATTTGTGGATTTTGGTCAATTTCTGTTTGAAATTTGGAAAAACTTTCTTACTATAAAGTTGTAGATAATGGAATTTCCTATGGAAAAGACGCAAGAGTTTGAATTTTTACGATAAAAGGGCTATTTATTATGAATTATTGAAGTTACGAAAGCTCAAAATAATTAATTTTTGAAGTTTTAATTATTTTAATAAGAAAAACATTTTTACATTTTGGGACTCATTTTACATGTGTTAGGTTCTTTGAAATCAGATTCTAGGTGTGCGTAGGAAATTTATATAAATATATTATTAATTTATTAAATTTTACGCTTTGGTGTTCTAAGCATTTTCCTATAAATAGGGTCTTTAGGTTAGAATTGAAAATCACATCGAACTGAAGTTTTCTCTCTTTCTCTCTCGATATATTGAAGCGTATTCTTGTGAGTATTTTAATACTTTGAGTGTTGCTATATCTGGTGCAAGTTCAAGTCATAGCCTATGTCAGGTGTTTTAACTAGAAATCTTTTTCTTTTACGAGGTAATGGATATTATTTTTTTTTAAATGATATTAATTCTTCCAATATCATTATCTTAGAAGTATTGATCTAAACTTTTAATCAAATTTGGAACTTTTGTGTCTTAGATTCTTATTCACGTGTATCGACACTATTCACGTATCGACCTATTCACGTATACGGCACTATTCATAGAAAAATTAATTTTTTTTGTTTTCGTCCAAAATATCTGGTGTGGATACTAGCTTTGATTGTATCCATGTTTTGATCATTCTTGAATTTTACTTCATTAAAATTATTATTGAGGTATTCTTGGACATGAATAAACCAAAATACGAATCCTTAATATTTATTCTTTTGTTTCACTGGATTCGTTTTCTTTAAAATATTTTTCATCATCCTCAGTCCTAAATGATGATAAAACTGAATATCTTTGGCACATGGTGTGCAAAGATTAACGATTTTATGATGAATATCTTTGGCCGTGGTGCAAAGATGAGCAGTGTTGAGATGAACATGACCAATTGATGAATATCCTTGGCACATAGTGCAAGGATAAATATATGATTCAAGATATGCATTGATTGATGTTACGGGGATAAAAATCTTTGTTGATGGTATTTGTTAAATTCATAGATAATAGTAGATTTCATTCTCTACGTAACTCTTACATGAATTATTATTTTTTTTTGCGAATATTGATCTAAAACTTGTTGTTTAATGTATTCTCTCAGATTTTTCTCTGTTGAAGACTAACGATAATTTGTTGTATATTGTCTTAGTCATAATATTCTTTACTGGGCTAGTTGAGCTCACCCTTTTCCTTTTTATTCCATTTTTCTTCTCAGGAGGCGAGAATGTAGCGAATACGAGTCGGGGTATGGAATGATGGTTCTATAGAGTTGTTTAGTAGTCCTCACCATTTTTGTAAAACAATGTATCAATAATTGTGATGAGGATTTGTTTGCGTGTGGATATTGTCTAAATGACAATATTTGTATTTAAACTCATAGTTTTTATATTGTATTAATAAAGTTAAAGTTATTTCTGTACCATGTATTTGACAACTCAGAATGGGTGATGTATACCTATTTTGGGGGCGTCACAGTTGGTATCAGAGCTTAGGGATATGATCTCTGGCGGAGATCGGGGAATAGAACTAGGAGGGGAGAGACGAGTAAATCCTTTGCTAGTGTGTCCTACCTAAGCTTATTTGTTGGTTGGTCAGTATATAGGGATATTATGTGATATGTTGATTTCTTTAATTAACCTTTGTTTTATGGCAGTATTTGAGAATGTCGACTGACAATATTAACAGTGGAGCAATTGAGGCCAGTGGAGACACCTTTTCCCACCAACGAGGAGAGCGTCTGCATAAGTGGCAATATTCCTCCCGTGAACAACACCACTGGCGAGATGATGAGCGAGGGATGTTTAGAAGCTTTTTTGCGTTCATGCAAAATCGAGAATGAGGAGACTCGTGTTCAAAATACGGAGAAGAAATGATAGCAATTCACGGGTTGTCACAAACAAGTAGTTCAAAGAGTTGGGACCACGAGTGCAGGGAAAGCCGGATCCGATTAAAGGCGAGAGGCGTGGGTCAAACAAATCACCAAGATATTCGATGTCTTGGGATGCGGAGGAGAAGAAGGTGCCATTCGCCACCTTTATGTTCCGTAATGAGGCGATTCTTGGTGGGAGTCGTGAAGCGTACCCATCCAAATACTTTTCGGCATGTCTTGGGAGATGTTTGAAAACTTTTCAATGACAAGTACTTTCCTAAAAGTGTTAAATCATATGAAGGAGGTAGAGTTTATTAGGCGGAGCAAAACAATATGGCGGTGTCCCGATGACGAGGCAAAGTTTGCGAGTTATCGAGTTTGCACCTCATTTGGTGGAGAATGAGGAGCGTATGACGCGGATGTTTACGAGAGTTTGAAACCCGGCATACGTCGATATCTCATTTCTCATAAATTTTCTCTATTCCGGATGTTGTCAATAGGACTCAATTATTAGAAGCGAGATAATGAAATACGTTCAACCGGGGACCACAACGAGGATCATCTGGGAGATAGCGATCAACGAACAAACGATAACCCAAAGGAGAAAGAAAAAAGCGGACAAAAATGGTAACCACTCTGGTGGTAATCATGGCCATGAGAATAGAAGAAGCGAGTCGGGAGGAGATTTTAAAAGAGGAAATTCAACAACGACCATGTGAAGAGGCGTCGAACATCAAAGATGAATCGGTTCTAAGGGAGGAGAAGCGACCACCGGTCGTATATCTACAAATCTTGAAAGAGGGACATATCATTAAAACCCATAATAGTTCAAGGTATGCTATAATTGTGGAAAGGAAGGACATATCGCTCGAGATTATGCGGTAGAAAACCTAGTTCATTGAGGGACGGTGACTCAAAAGGTCATCCCCCAAAAAAGTCAAAGTCAATGGTTCTGGAAGAAGTTTGTTGTGGCGGGTCAAAATCGAGGAACCCAAACGAGATGATCACGGGTAAGCTAATCATAAATTCTTGCGAAGTTTATACCTTACTGAATCTTTAATCTTGCTACCCATTCATTTATCTCTCCTGCTTGTGCTCAACATTTAAACTTGATTCCGGAGAAATTAGACTTTGATTTATCTGTGGAGACTCCATTAGGAGAAACTTTCATCACATCCACTTTATAAATCTTGTTTGATCCAAGTTGGCACCATTATCTTACCTGTTGACCTTATCTCTTTAAAGATACTTGCCTTTGACGTGATTTTAGGGATTGATTGGTTAACTACTCATCATGCCAAAATTGATTGTTTTCGTAAGGTTATTAGTTTTCATATTCCTAAACAACTTTGTTATGCAATTCAAGCAACTAAACCATTAAAATCAATCACTGTTATATCTAATCATAAAGCTATTCGTTTATTAAAAAACGGATGTCAAGCTTTCTTAGCCCATGTTATGGATTTGAATACAGACACGTCAAAATTGAATAATATTCTGTTGTTATTGACTTTCTGGCGTATTTCTGAAGAACTTCCGGTCTACCCCGGAACGTGAAGTTGAATTCTTTATTGATCTTGAACACAGGTACAAAGCCCATTTCTAAAACCCCATATCGAATGGCTCTATTGAACTTCGAGAGTTAAAGGTCCAACTACGAAATTGTTGGACATCGGTTTCATTCGTCCTAGTACATCTCCTTGGGGTGCTCCTATTTTATTCGTAAAGAAGAAATATGGGAGTATGCGACTTTGTATTGACTATCGGGAATTGAACCATGTCACCATCAAGAATAGGTATCCTCTACCTCGTATTGATGACTTGTTTGACCAATTGCAAGGAGCACAATTCTTTTCAAAAATCGATCTTCGTTCTGGATATCATCAGCTGAAGATTAGAATTGAGGATATTCAAAAAGACCGCCTTGAAACTTCGGTATGGGCATTATGAATTCTTAGTTATGTCTTTCGGATTGACTAATGCTCCTGCGGATTTTATGGATATGATGAATCGAGTATTCAAGGAATATTTGGATCAATTCGTTTTTGTCTTTTTTGATGACATCCTCATATATTCCAAAAGCCGTGAAGATCATGAGCACCATTTGAAACTGGTACTCCAAAGGCTTAGTGAAAACAAGCTTTATGCTAAGTTGAAGAAATGCGAGTTCTGGCTTAAGGAAGTAGCATTCCTTGGGCACGTGGTGTCAAAACATGGAGTATCTGTTGATCCGGCGAAGATTGAAGCAATACAAAGTTGGGAGCAACCAAAGACGGTGGCCAAAAATCTGCAGCTTTACTACGGGCTTAAATTTGGTTATTATCGGAGATTCATGCAAGGATTTTCTCGAATCGCTACTCCATTAACTCAGCTAACTCGAAAGGATACAAAATTCGTATGGAGTGAGGAATGCGAGAAGAGTTTCCAAGAGCTTAAGAGGAGACTCATTTCGGCACCTGTTCTGACAATACAATCTGGTTCAGATGGATTTGTTATC
The DNA here is from genome assembly GCA_020205605.1 of Panax ginseng. Lineage (NCBI taxonomy): Eukaryota > Viridiplantae > Streptophyta > Magnoliopsida > Apiales > Araliaceae > Panax > Panax ginseng. The sequence continues at coordinate 94,765,754 of CM035144.1, read as the reverse complement.
TATAGTGATACTTCGGGCAAAGGGTTAGGATGTGTTCTCATGTAACATGGGAAAGTCATAGCCTATGCCTCGCGACAACTTAAAGAATATGAGAGGAATTATCCTACTCATGATCTAGAGTTAGCGTAATCGTTTTCGCTAAAGATCCGGAGGCACTATCTATCTGGGAGAAAGTGGAGATATATTCAGACCATAAAAGCCTCAAATATTTCTTCACTCAAAAAGAACTCAACATTCGGCAGCGACGTTGGCTCGAGCTATTGAAAGACTACGTCCACACTATTTAATACCATCCTGGAAAAGCGAACGTGGTAGCTGACGCATTGAGTAGAAGATCATACGCGGGAGCGAGTGCGATGTTGTTAACACAAAGACCCATTTGGTGTGATTTACAAAAGATAAAGATAGAATTCAAGACTCCGGGGACCCATGCAATGATGACAAGCATACGTATAGAACCAACTTTAATCGAAAAAGTTAAAGTTGCTCAAGCCACCGACCCGGAGCTGATGATTATGATGAAGAAAGTACAAGAAGGTGCTATTCCAGAAGCAAGAATCGATGAAGAAGGAATACTTCGAGTCCACTCCAGACTTTGTGTTCCTAACGATTCTGATTTGAAGTACAAGATCATGATGGAGGCGCATAATACACCGTTTGCAATCCATCCTGGAAGTACCAAAATGTATCGTGATCTTCGACATACATTTTGGTGGAACAATATGAAGAGAGAGATTGCAAAGTTTATCTCGAGGTGTTTAACTTGTAAACGTGTAAAGGCGGAGCATCAAGTGCCTCTAAGGGTCCATTGCAACCACTTGAGATTATGAAATGGAAGTGGGAACACATTACCATGGATTTTGTTACGGGTCTTCCTACGGTTTCTCAAGGCATAAATACTATTTGGGTTATTGTTGATAGATTAACCAAGTCTGCTCATTTCTTGCCGTCACGGAGACTTATTCCTTGAACGTCTTGCTAGTATATGCGTGAATGAGATTGTGAGGTTGCATGGCATGCCAATATCCATAGTTTTGGATTGTGACCCAAGATTCACTTCAGATTTTGGGTTAGCTTGCAAAAAGCTATGGGCGCAATTTACGATTGATTCGGCATACCATCCTCAAACCAGACGGACAATCGAGAGGACTATTCAAACTCTTGAAGATTTATTAAGACTCGTGTCCTATACTTCAAAGGCGGTTGGGATAAGTATTTACCATTGGTAGAATTCTCCTACAACAACAGAGTTATCGAGACAAGTATAGGTGTGGCTCCATTCGAAGCATTATATGGACGAAAGTGTCGCTCTCCAATATGTTGGGATGAGGTGGGTGAAGCAACATTGTTGGGACCCGAGTTGGTACGTATGACTACGGAAAAGATCCAAATGATTCGACAACGTATACAAACGGCACAAGATCGACAAAAGAGTTATGCGGATCTTCATCGAAAGGACGTGGAATTTAGTATTGGGGATCACGTATTGTTGCGTGTAGCTCCATGGAAGGGAGTTACAAGATTTGGAAAACGAGGAAAGCTCAATCCATGATTTATTGGTCCATTTTAGATTCTTGATCGAGTAGGAAATGTAGCCTATAGACTCGCGTTACCTCCGAGTATGTCTCGTGTTCACAATGTATTTCACATATCTGTACTTTGTAAATATGTGAAAGACCCGAACCACGTTATTGAGTTAGAACCGGATGAGATAGCTGAAGACTTAACGTACGAAGAGGTACTTATCAAGATCTTGGATAGGAATGAGCATGCCCTACGCACAAAGGTCATACCACAAGTCAAAGTTTTATGGAGGAACCATGCTATAGAGGAAATGACATGGGAGTTGGAAACGGAAATGAAAGTGAGGTATCCTCACCTTTTCGAAACACCAGGTACGTATGTTAATTTCGAGGACGAAATTTCATAAGGAGGGGAGGTTGTAAGACCCCAAATTATTAATAAATGAAATTTAATTTCCTCTATTTATTATAGTAAGGGTTGATGTGATTAATATGATTAGTTATGGGTAAAATGCGCAAATATCTTAAATAAGCAGGTGGTTATAAAATATTCATATTTTGTCGGGGAATATTCGTTTGGTCGTGGAATATTCTTGCTGTCGGGGAATATTAAATGCGACCTGTAGCAGCCTTGTGTGGGCCCCATAACGAAAAGCGATTGGATGAAGAAAACGACAAATATAAGTTGTTTATAAATAATTGGCGTAGTTATTCTGATTATCTTGTTGAAATACTCGGTGGTTAAAACACAGTAGCACACGGTATTGCACCAATTATTGATTCTTACGTAAGAAGGCACTACTCAATAATTGTTACAGTAATTACTGTTCAGTATTTTATTTTAATTGATTCAATAATTGTTGCGTTGATATTTTATATTATTGTTGTTTCAATAATTGTCATTACACAGTATTTTCCATTATCGGATCAATAATTCATATTATTTGAATAATATTATTAGATAGCAATATTGGCAATGTCTAGAAAGTTCTGTCTAAGGAGAGGTTAGGTCATCTAATTGCGCGCCAGTAAGGAGAAATCCTTATTGAAAGCCCCTCTATCCCGGAACTACACGTTTATCGATGTTGTGATTCTCCTGTAATATTATTTGTGAATAATTAATTATTGATTTATATGATGAGGAAAATATTGATTTTATGTGGATATAGATGGAGAAAATTTTTAATGTGACAATTATTGAAAATTAATATTTTATCTTTTTTGATAAAATAATTTATTTAAATATATTATTATATTATTATAATATAATAACGGTGATATCTTTACAATGAATATGTGATATATGAGTATATGAGGAGGAGGAGTATTTGTATTACCAAAAATATTTAAAACATATTTTTCATGTCTGTGAGCCCCATTTCTTGACTGAAATTTGATTATAGCTTGTAAAATCGTCCGTTTGTGGATTTTGGTCATTTTCTGTTTGGAATTTGAAAAAACTTTCTTCTGTAAAGTTGTAGATAATGGAATTTCCTATGGAAAAGACGTAAGTTTTGAATTTTCTGACAAAAGGGCTATTTATTATGAATTATTGAAGTTCTGAAGCTCCGAAATAATTAATTTTTGAAGTTTTAATTATTTTTAATAAGAAAAACGTTTTTTACATTTTTGGGACTCATTTTACATGTGTTAGGTTGCTGAAATCAGATTCTAGGTGTGCGTAGGAAATTTATATAAATATATTATTAATTTATTAAATTTTCTGCTTTGGTGTTCTAAGCATTTTCCTATAAATAGGGTGCTTAGGTTAGAATTGAAAATCACACCAGAAACTGAAGTTTTTTCTCTCTTTCTCTCTCAATATATTGAGCGTATTCTTGTGAGTATTTTAATACTTTGAGTGTTGCTATACTCTGTGCAAGTTCAAGTCATAGCCTATATCCGGTGTTTCAACTAAAAATTTGTCTTTCTGAGGTAAGGGATATTTTTTTTTTAAAAATGATATTAATTCTTCCAATATCATTATCTTAGCCAAGTATTGATCTAAACTTTTAATCAAATTTGAAACTTTTTGTGCGGAGTTTCTTATTCACGTATCGACATTATTCACGTATCGACACTTCACGAATCACGAAAAAATTAATTTTTTGTTTTTCGTCCAAAATATCTAGTGTGGATACTAGCTTTGATTGTATCCATGTTTTGATCATTCTTGAATTTTACTCCATTAAAATTATTATTGAGGTATTCTTGGACATGAATAAACCAAATCTACTGAATCCTTAATATTTATTCTTTTGTTTCACTTTGGATTCGTTTTCTTTAAAAATATTTTCATCATTCTCAATCCTAAATGATGATAAAATTGAATATCTTTGGCACGTAGTGCAAAGGTTAACGATTTTATGATGAATATCTTTGGCCCGTAGTGCAAAGATGAACAGGTGTTGAGATGAACATGACCAACCGATGAATATCCTTGGCCTGTAGTGCAAGGATAAATATATGATTCAAGATGTGCATTGATTGATGTTACAGGGATAAAAATACTGTTGATGGACTGTTAAATTCATAGATAATAGTAGATTTCATTCTCTACGTAACTCTTCTATGAATTATTATTTTCCGCTGCGAATATTGATATAAAACTTGTTGTTTAATGTATTCTCTCAGATTTTTCCCTGTTGAAGACTAACGATAATTTGTTGTATATTGTCTTAGTCATAATATTCTTTACTGGGCTAGTTGAGCTCACCCTTTTCCTTTTTATTCCATTTTTCTTCTCAGGAGGCGAGAATGTTGCGAGTACGAGTCGGGGTATGGAATGATGGTTCTAGAGAGTTGTTTAGTAGTCCTCACCATTTTTGTAAAACAATGTATCAATAATTGTGATGAGGATTTGTTTGCGTGTGGATATTGTCTAAATGACAATATTTGTATTTAAACTCACAGTTTTTATATTGTATTAATAAAGTTGAAGTTATTTCTGTACCATGTATTTGACAACTCAGAATGGGTGATGTATACCTGTTTTGGGGGCGTCACAACTGGCATACCATGCAATCTTACAATCTCGTTTATGTACATACAAGTAAGACGTTCAAGTGTATAAGTTTCTCGTATAGGTAAGAAATGAGCAGACTTGGTCAATCTATCAACAATGACCCAAATTGCATCTTTGCCTTGAGAAACCTTGGGAAGACCAGTAACTAAATCCATGGTAATGCGCTCCCACTTCCATTTTGAAATTTCAAGTGGTTGCAATGGACCTTTTGGTACTTGATGCTTCGCCTTGACTCGCTGACAAGTTAAACACCTTGAGATAAACTCCGTTATCTCTCTATTCATATTGCTCCACCAAAATGTATGTCGAAGATCATGATACATTTTGGTACTCCCGTGATGGATTGCAAACGGTGTGTTGTGCGCCTCCATCATGATTTTATACTTTAAATCAGGGTCGTTAGGAACACAAAGTCTGGAGTTGACTCGAAGTATTCCTTCTTCATCGATTCTTGCTTTGGGCATAGCACCTTCTTGCACTTTCTTCCTCATACGCCTCAGCTCCAGGTCTGTAGCTTGAGCAGCTTTAACTTTATTGATTAAAGATAGTTCTACTCGTATATTCACCATCATCACATGGGTCCCTGGAGTCTTTAACTCTATCTTCATCTTTTGCAAGTCATACAAAATGGGCCTTTGCGTTAACAATATCGCACTTGTACCCGTATATGATCTTCTACTCAATGTGTCAGCTACCACGTTCGTTTTTCCAGGATGGTATGATCATAATCTTTCAAGAGTTCAAGCCAACGCCATTGTCGCATGTTGAGTTCCTTTTAAGTGAAAAAATATTTGAGGCTTTTATGATCCGTAAAGATCTCCACTTTCTTCCCATACAAGTAATGCCTCCAAATCTTTAGTGCAAAAACGACTGTTGCCAACTATAAATTGTAAGACCCCGAATTTTATGAAATGAAAGTATTCAATTTTCTAATAATTATTATTCTATTTAGTAAATGATTAAATTGATAAAAGGTTAAATTTAAGGGTGATATTTGAAAATTTTGCAAAGTAAGCAAGTTGATATAAAATATTCGTTGTGTTGGGAAATATTCGATTGGTTGGAGAATATTCGTTTTAACAGGGAATATTTGTACGAAGGTACAATCATTTGTGGACCCCACAAAGGAAGTATTGTCGTAGTTAGAAAACGACAGAAATATCTTTTTATAAAAATAACGACGAAAGTTTTACCGTTAAAACTGTTGAACTACCCGGTAGTAAAAGTACAGTAATAGGCGTGGTTGCATAATAGCACACGGTATTGATTATTGATGCTTACGTGAGAAGTCACTCAGTTTACTCAATTATTCTACAGTAATTGTTGCATAGTATCTCACGTTATTTGATTCAATTATTGTCACAATATCATCTGCATAATATTTTATACTATTAAATTAATAATTGAGACGACAAAGTTATTCATATTATTATTTGCAATATTAACGATGTCTAGAAAGTTCTCATCGAGGAGGGTTTGGTCACCTAATTCATGCGCCAATAGGGAGAAATCCTTATCGGAAACGCCTCTTTCCGGAACGACACGGTTGTTAAATATTGTGAGTTATAATATTAATGATGAATAATTGTTGAAGTATTAAGAATGTATTTATTGAGGATAAGTGAATTACAAAAGTTAGAGGAGAATAATGTAAACTTGGAAAACTTTAGGGGTACTAAAGCGTAATAAGTTAAATCAATCTGGACCATTGGTGGTGGTTTTAATAGTAAACCAATCTGGACCATTGATGGTGGTTTTAATATTTAATCAATCTGGACCAATGATGGTGGTTTTAATAGTTAAATCAATCTGGACCATTGATGGTGGTTTTAATAGTAAATCAATCTGGACCATTGATGGTGGTTTTAATAGTTAATCAATCTGGACCATTGATGGTGGTTTTAATAGTAAATCAATCTGGACCGTCGGTGGTGGTTTTAATAGTAAATCAATCTGGACCATCGGTGGTGGTTTTAATAAATCAATCTGGACCGTCGGTGGTGATTTTAAAAGTAAATTAATCTGGACCGTCGGTGGTGGTTTTAAAAGTAATCAATCTGGACCGTCGGTGGTGGTTTTAAAAGTAAATCTATCTGGACCGTCGGTTGTGGTTTTAATAGTAATCAATCTGGACCGTTCGTGAATTAGTTACTATTTAGTCATTTATCCTATAAATAAAAGCTTAATTCTTCTTTCATTCTTACCAATTCACTAAGATTCACAAGAGAAACTATAGAGAGAAAGAAGAAGAGTATTCTGCTACTTCTTTATTGCAGTATTCAGTCTTCTACTAAGGTAAGGGATATTATTTTCATTTGGTAAGGGATGTTATTTTCGTTTGGTAAGGGACGTTATTTCTTTTATATTCGTAAGGGATATTATTTGTTGTATTCATAAGGGTTGTTATTTTTGTTTGGTAAGGGATATTATGTGTTGTATTTGTAAGGGGTATTATTTCTTTCATATTCATAAGAAATACTATTTTTCGTATTCATCCTTTAATATATCGGAATAACCTGTGTACGCGGATTACGTACCGTATGACAGGTGAAAATCCATTTGCAGTTTCGTATATTATTTCATTTCATATCTTAAATCTAAACTTACTATGGTAAGTATTGCTTCTATAATCCCTGAAATTAATGTAATATCCTTGAGTTTTGCGCTTCATCCAGTATCGTTTTATTGGAATAGTGATCTGAACTTTCTTATTAAATATTAATATTTTCACCCGGAGTACTATTTACATAATATTATTCACTCGGGTATTTGGGGCACTTTTCATACTGGAATACTATTCACAAGTTACTATTCACCCTATTACTATTCACTATAATATTATTCACTCGGGTATTTGGGGAACTTTTCATGCCGAGATATTATTCACGAGTTACTATTCACAGATTACTATTTACCCTATTACTATTCACTATAATATTATTCACTCGGGTATTTGGGGCACTTTTCATGCCGGGATACTATTCACGAGTTACTATTCATGGGTTACTATTCACCCAATTACTATTCACTTAAATATTATTCACTCGGGTATTTGGGGCACTTTTCATGTCGGGGTACTATTTCTGAAGTACTATTCATAGGGTACTATTCACAGAGTACTATTCACCGAAAAATTTATTTCTTTTCTGTCCAAATTATTTTTGATACATGGATATTATTCTTGAATTTTACTCCACAAAGTAGTATCATGTTGACAATTTGGATATTTTTAAACTCTGGATAAATTTAAAGTATTTAATATTTATCCTTGATTTTATTTGATTGATGCTTATATCATTGTCATCATCCTCATGCTTATATTGTAATGAAAGTCATCTTTGGCCCATAGTGCATAGATAGACGGTTGATTATTGATTTTACGGTTGTATATCTTTGGCTTACGTGCAAAGATGGACTGTTGATTATTAGTTTTACGGTTGTATATCTTTGGCTTACGTGCAAAGATGGATTGTTGATTATTGATTTTACAATTGTATATCTTTGGCTTACGTGCAAAGACGAATTGTTGATTGATAGCTTTGGCCCATAGTGCAAAGATGGACAGGTGTATGACATGATTATGACCACTGGTGATACTAACGAATATCCTTGGCCCGTAGTGCATGGATAATTCGATAATGTGATTGGCAGGATCATGACCATTAGTTAACAGTTGTATGTCTTTGGCCGTAGTGCACTGACAGATAATTGATTGGTATGATCATGATCATTGGTTTTATAGTTGAATATCTTTGGCCCGTAGTGCAAAGATAGACAACTGATTGGTATGATCATTGTTATTACATTTGAATATCTTTAGCCTTTGGGGTAAGGATTTTGAGTAAACATTCTATTAAGCCTTTGTGGTAAGGAAAAACTGTTGATTTACATGATTATAAATATAAATTGCGAGTTTAACTATAATCTTTAGTGGTTTAGGTGAAGACAGGTGATGAAAGTTCTCTTTCTTGGGTACAACAAAGAACTGTTGATGAGTATTACAGGAATGAAATATTAATGATGGACTTTTAATTTGGAGGAGATAGTAGACATTATGTTCTACTTGACTCTTCTAATGGATTGCTCGTTCCGCTGCAACTATGGTTGAAAAGTTTTATCATCAACCATATGCTCTAAATCTCTGATTTATTACTGATGAAGGCTATTGATAAATTAATTATCTTAGCCATAATATCCTTTACTGGGCTATTTGTGCTCACCCTTTTGCTTCACAATTCCTTTCAGGTAATAAGAGTGTAGCTGGGTCGAGCGGGGATAACAGGAGAATAGTGTGATGGTCCAAGACTGTCAAAGTTTCTCAATACATTATAAAATGGCATGACATGCAATATATAATTGTATTGAGGACCTAAGATGTGTGTCGTATTTTATACGTCACTTAATAATTGATTTTGGTGAACAACAATAAGGTGATGAGAACCTGACTTTGAAAGTGTCAAAAGTGCAGCTCATTAGAATGAACAAGATAGTAATCTTCTCGTTCTTCTTTGGGGTCTTGAAATATTCTAATGTATTTTATATGGCATTGCAATAATTTGAGTTTGGATACTGTCTACGAGACAATATTGTATTAAAACTCACAGCTTATGTGTTGTCATACTACACTGCGCATTTACGCTTCAACAATTTGTATAAATGAAGTTTGTATTTGATTTCTGTAGTGTGATATCTGGCAACTCAGAATGGGTCGTGTGGACCTATTTTGGGGGCGTTACAAATGGTATCAGAGCTTAGGGATATGGTCGCTGGCGGAGATATGAGTCTAGAACTAAGAGGGGAGACACAAGTAATATACTTCGCTAGTGTGTGACTTACCTAAGCTGAAATTTTTACTTGATAAGTTGACAAACTGTGATATGTTAATTAACCTTTGTTTTGAAGATGTATTCTAGAATGTTATCTGAAATACAAGAGATGAGCAATGGTAAAATCTTGATACAGAGGAAATAACTGGGAATGTACAATCCGAAAAGAAAGCAAGATATTCTCATCTTTTCGAACTACCAGGTACGTAAATTTCGAGGGAAAAATTTCATAAGGAGGGGAGATTGTAAGACCCCGAATTTTATGAAATGAAAGTATTCAATTTTCTAATAATTATTATTCTATTTAGTAAATGGTTAAATTGATAAAAGGTTAAAGTTAAGGGTGATATTTGAAAATTTTGCAAAGTAAGCAAGTTGATATAAAATATTCGTTGTGTCGGGGAATATTCGATTGGTCGGAGAATATTCATTTTAACAGGGAATATTCATACAACGGTACAATCATTGGTGGACCCCACAACGGAAGTATTGTCGTAGTTAGAAAATGACCAAATATCTTTTTATAAAAATAACGATTTAAAGTTTTACCGTTAAAACTGTTGAACTACCCTTAGAGTAAAGTAGTACGAATATGCTCTGGCATCGGTTAAGTAGTAGCACACCAGTATTGATTATTGATGCTTACGTGAGAAGTCACTCGGTTTACTCAATTATTTCTACAGTAATTGTTGCATAGTATCTCACGTTATTTGATTCAATTATTGTCACAGTATCATCTGTGACGCCCCCAAAATAGGTATACATCACCCATCTTGGGTCGCCAAAAATATGGTACTGAATACAAATACAAACTTAATTATACAACAGTCATGTAAAATACGACAAAACATAATCTAAGAGTTTCAATAAGAATATTATCATCTAGACAATATCCACACTCAATGGAGTCCTCATTATATTTATTGTCACGCTATTTTATAGAATAGTGAGGACAACTAAAACAACCATCTAGACCGTCAATCCGTTCCCCGACTCGTCCCAGCTATATTCTCATTTCCTGAAGAGAGAAGTGAAAGAAAGGGTGAGCTCAACTAGCCCAGTAAGAAATATTATGACTAAGATAATGCAGAATAAATTATTCTTAGCCTTCAACGATATAACAACTGATAGAATATAATAGACAACAAGTCTTAGATCAACAACTGCAGCGGAATAAACAATCTATTAGAAGAGTCAAGTAGAGTATAAAATCTACTATCTTCTATGATTTAAAAAGTTTTTTATCAACTTTATCGCTGAGACTCAGCTTAATAAATAAAATCGAATCATCCCTGCATCACGGCCAAGGATATTCATGTAATCATCAATGGTTATGATTATACCGAATAATCCCTCGTCATAATCATACCAACAATTGTCCATCAATGAACTACAGGCCAATGAGGACTTTCACCACATCATTCGTCACATTACGGTCATAATTATACTGAATAATCCCTGGTCATAATCATACCAAGTCCATCTATGCACGTAAGCCAAAGATGACTTTCATCACAATATAAGCATGAGGATGATGACAATGACATAATAACTCAATAAAACAAGTTCAAGGATAAATTTTAAAGATTTATAATTTAATTTATCTAGAAATCAATAACGTCCAAATTGTCAACATGATACTGCTTTGTGGAGTAAAATTCAAGAATGCACAGAAGAATATTTCCATAAAAAGATACTGGATGAAGCACAAATATCCAGGATATTCTACTAATTTCATAGAGTATAGAAGCAAAAACTTTAACCAACTGAGTATAATAGAATATATGAAATCGCAAATGGATTTTCGCTTCGCCATGCCAGAATCCACGTAGATGATCATTTCCATAATTTAATAAGGAATGAATACGATGGGTCATTCACCATGCATGCGCAGTAGTCCACATAGATAAAGTTATTCCAATGAATAATAAAGAATGGAATAATGTAAGAATTCACCATTCATGCGGTAGTCCGCGTAGACAGGTTATTCCAACAGAATAATAAAGAATGGAATAACAAAAGAATTTTCCAGGCATGCGTAGTCCGCACAGACAAGTTATTCCAACAGAATAATAAAGAATGGAATAACAGAAGAATTCACCAGGCATGCGTAATCCGCACAGATAGGTTATTCCAACAAAATAATAAAGAATGGAATAACAGAAGAATTCACCAGCATCATGCGTTCAATCCGCATGACGAGTTATTCCAATGTAATAATAAAGAATAGAATAACGTAAGAATTCACCGCATGCGTAATCCGCATGCATGAGGTTATTCCAATGTAATAATAAAGAATGGAATAATAGAAGAATTCACCAGGCATGCATAATTCGCACATACAGGTTATTCCAACAGAATAGTAAAGAATAAAATAACAGAAGAATTCACCATGTATGCGGCAGTCTGCGTAGACAGGCTATTCCAACAGAATAATAAAGAATGAAATAACAGAAGAATTTACCAGGCATGTGATAGATCGCACAGACAGGTTATTCCAATAAAATAATAAAGAATAGAATAATAGAAGAATTCACCAGGCATGCATAATCCGCACAAACAGGTTATTCCAACAGAATAATAAAGAATGGAATAATGTAAGAATTCACCGTATCGAATCAAGACAGACAAGTTATTCCAACAGAATAGTAAAGAATGGAATAACAACCCTTATGAGTATTGAAAGAAATAACTCTCTTCATGAATACGAAAGAAATAATACCCCTTACCTTAGAAGAAAACTGGAATAGTGAGGTAACAGACTTCTCTTCTTCTTTCTCTCTATAATTTCTCTATAATAATTGCTCTTGTGAGACTTAGTGAATTGGTGAGAAATGAAGGAAGAATGAGCTTCTATTTATAGAAAAATATTATTTTAATAATTGCACATTTTGGGGCTTGAAATATTACAGTATAATACCTTCCTCTTTTTCTTCATTTTTAATTTAGTCCTGTAAGTATTATCAAACTTGCACCACCTCCCCTAATAGTAAATCTTGTGAATCAATAGTAAATCATATGAATCAATAGTTCTAAACATGTGAAAAAATTAATTATAGTATATTACCTTCATCTATACCTCCATTTTTAATTTAGTCATGCAAGTATTATCAATCTTGCACCAACTCCCCTAATAGTAAATCATGTGATTCAATAGTATACACATGTGAATACATAGTTATAAGCATGTGAATTAATAGCAATTAATTGCTCATTTATCCGGTTAATTACCCGATTGGTCAATATAATCTCCAGGCATTAATTATTATCGAAATAAATGTCGATTTCCACTAACACTAATAATTTCCACACAATGGAATTATCAATTACTTCTTTAATCAACACGAACTTATTCATCATTAATATTATAACTCACAATATTTAACAACAAGGTCGTTCCCAGGAAAGAGGGGGTTTTTCGATAAGGATTTCTCCTTATTGGCGCACAATTAGATTATCTAACCTCTCCTTGACAGAACTTCTAGACATTGTCAATATTGCAAATAATAATATGAACAACTTTGTCGTCTTAATTATTGATTTAATAATATAACATATTATACAGATGATACTGTGATAATAATTGAATCAATAATATGAGAAATATGATGCAACAATTACTGTAGCAATAATTGAGTATAACTGAGTGACTTCTTACGTAAGCATCAATAATCAATACCGCAGTATCTACTATGCAACCACGCTGTAATAATCTTCGTACTTTTACTACCGGGTAGTTCAACAGTTTTAACGGTAACACTTTCGCCGTTATTTTTATAAAAAGATAATTTTGTTATTTTCTTACTACGACAATACTTCCGTTGTGGGGTCCACCAATAATTGTGTCGTCATACGGATATTCTCCGATAAAAAGAATATTCCCCGACCAAATGAATATTTTATAACAACTTGCATACTTTGCAAAATTTTCACATATCACCCTTAACTTTAACCTTTTATCAATTTAACCATTTACGAAATAAAATAATAATTATAAGAAAATTGAATATTTTCATTTCATAAAATTCGGGGTCTTGTAATCTCCCCTCCTTATGAAATTTTGCCCTCGAAATTTACGTACGTACTTGGTATGCCGAAGAGGTGAGGATATCTTGACTTCATTTCATATTCCAACTCTTGAGGTATAACCTTTTAGTGTCGAATATGATCCTTCTTATCCAAGATTTTAACACGTATTTCCTCATACGTTAAATCTCCTGCTATCTCGTCTAGTTCTAATTCAATAATGTGGTTCGGGTCGTCCACATAATTACGTAACATCGATACGTAAAAAAAATGTTATGAACACGTGACATACTTGGCAGTGAAACGAGTCTATAGGCCACAGTTCCTACTCGATTGAGGATTTCAAATGGGCCAATTAAATCGAGGGTTGAGATTTCCTCTCTTCATCGACTCTTGCTTCTAGAATAACGCCTTCTTGAACCTTCTTCTTCATATTCATCAGCTCTAGGTATGTAGTTTGAGCGACTTTAACTTTATCGATTAAAGTCGATTCTACTCGTATATTCGTTATCTTCACGTGGGTTGTGACACCCCCAAATCTAGGTACTTCATTCCCACAAGATTTGGTTCTAACTATCCATACATTCATACTATCTGCCCAAATAAATACTATTTAAGCCATAATCTTCCCTTTAAATAGGGTTACGCCATTTAAATTCAAAATTAATCCCAGGTTATCTAACCTTTAAACATCATTTAAGTGCGGAATTAAATTATTACATTACATCATTATTAAAAAGTCTATGGTCATAACAGAAATCAAAAGTACAAATCAGCATCACTTGTACATTTTTCCCTTTCCTTTGCTAGCTGAAGGTTCATCTAACTTCTCCACTTTGGCTGCAATGAGTATATAAATATGCAAGAGTGAGCAAAACAATTGCTCACTGGGTATAATAAAGAATCAACATGAAAATAACAATAATAATTGCCAACGAATAGGCTCATCAAAACTGAATAGTACTCTATGTGACAACCCAGATTTTGTAATTCAATTGTAATATTTATTGGATTAAATAAAAATTTTTCGATGAATTAATTATTAGATTAAATAATTAATTGATGAAGTTGTGATAGATTAATTTAATTATATGTGTTATATTTATTAAATTAATGTGAAGAATTTTATTATTCAAGTATGTATTTATGTGAGCTTATTGAATTAAAAGAAATATTTAATAAGCCTAATGTTATTTTAATTAATTTGATAATTAATTAGAGAATTAATGAATCTGACATAATTAATAAATGAGGAATTTAATTATGTGACTATGTGAATTAATGAGAAATTATTATATGTTATTTGAATTAAATTAAATTAGATGTTTGATTTATTATCTAATTGGATGTGACATGATTTAAGCTATATTATAAAAGTTAATTAAATTAAATGGGTATAAGTTTTTTAAAGCTAGCCAAATATGGCCTTAGTGGGAGTTGAGGGCAGTTAACCCATAATTGGGTAACTGACCACAACGCGTCAGTTCTTTATTATATACGTCTTCCTTTTGTTTTATTATTTGCTAAGTCTGGAAAAGCAAAACAGAGAGGGGGAGAGAGAGTATTGAGAATTAGTGAGATTAAAGGAGAAGAAGTGTGGGAATTTGGGAGTTGTTAACTTGTTATCACCTTGTATTATCCAAGCAGAGTAATCAAGGGTAATCTCATCTTCCCCAAATTTTAAATTACGTTGTTTAAGTTTTTGTAAAATAATTGGCTTTTAAATTTTCTGTAAAGTCTCTGTAAATTGGAAATTGTATTGTTATGTGGATACATGTGATGATATATTAGCATAGTATGTTTTACTATATATTATAGATATCTATATCATCAGTTTCATAAACTTATAACGTATGTTATTTACAGAGTATAGAAATATGGCCATATGGCCCTTATACGTAAATTTAATATGTCAAACATATATTATTCCGTAAAATTCACACTCGTATATAATTATGCATGTTAAAATGAAGAAATCAAACTTTGAATGGATGGATTTGGTGTTATAACGAATCCGTGGAGTTAATTTTTATGTTTTGTGTTCAAAACATTCAAGAACATCAAGAACAATGAAATTTCATGTGTTGATTTCGTAAATTATATGTTTTAACTTGTTAAAATCATGCTAGAAGGGTTGAGTATTAGTTATTTGTGTATTACAATGTTTAGGTATGTCTAAATTCGTGTAAAAATAAGTTAATTGGAGGTTTTTTTGCGTTTACGCAATTTTCGTGAATTGCAGAACTGAAACTGGAGTCTCACGCCGTGGCGCCAACTCCATGCCTAAGACCCGCGCCGCAGCGCCAGAGCCTTAAGCCGTAGCGCCAAGAACAAGTATAACAGTGGCACCGCAGTGCCACTTAGCAGAATGTCCAGAAATGATTTTTTTTAATGCTCAAGTCTAGCAATGTGTTAGTAACTTAATCTAATTAACATAAGAACATGTTAGACGTATAATGAGATGTTAAAATAAATCATTAACATATTAATAACACAATTATGTGTGAATTGAATTATTGAATGTATATTTAGCTTATTGTTCATGAAGTGTAAATTATGTGACAATTAGTGTAGTAGTTTGACTAAGTATAGTCATAATTCGAGTTAGACAAAATCAATGAACTTATGATGACTAGTATGTTATAATTGACTGGTATTGTGAATGTAAATGATATGTAGGATTTAAATCAAGGAACGAGTATAATTAACGTGTAATCTACGCACGAGGCAAGTTTTCTAACCCTACTTGTTACCATTATATGAGTTTATAAGTTTATCTTTTCACATCGAGAAAATTCCTGTTATTATTGATCAAGTCCATTTTATTATATTAAAGTATATTAACCTTTCAAAGTATGATTCTGTTATACAATATTTATTACATTGTATATCTCTTGAGGTTGCTATTCGATTTAAATATCAGTTATTGTAGAACTTTGTTAGACTAGCGAACCCTTAATGATTCGACTAGTCCATAGTTGATGAGTATTCTAAATTTCAGAACCCTTGTTGAATTATCCAAACCAAACTTCCTTTGGTGCGGACTCTAATGTCAAACTAAGATGAACAACCCTGTGTAGGGGATTACTTATGCGTTAGCGTTAAGATATTGTGCACAGTATGGTACTAAGGGCTGATCCCCCTAAGTACGAGAAGAAGAGTCCATAGTCTTATGACTGTTAAAGGTTTCAAGTATAAACACTTGGCAACCTAGGACATAGTTTAAGGTCTTATGACCCACAGAAGTTCTTTTGTCTCTTGTTATTCATTCTTGATTCAAAAGCTGAGTTTCCTATTTCAGAAGTCTTTGATTTATTCGCATGTTATTATTCATTTGTTATATTGTTATACTTGTGGACAATCGTGTTCACTCTTGCGTAATAATAACATTGCAGTTAAGAACGAAAGATCTGACGAGCTTTCCACTAGTAAAGGCAAGGGCAAGGCTAATAAATGAAGAAGACTTGTTGTTATTAGGTAGTTATATTCAGACTTGATGTTGTTTAAGACTTGTTATTTGTTTATAATTCCGCACAGATGTTTAAGGTTAGAGTGACCTGGGATTGTATTTATTATGCAGATGGTGTAACCCCATAAGGGGAAGATTTATTTATTTATTTCTATCTATTGCATGGTTTGCATTTATTTATAGGTAGATAGATGATATTTGTACAGTGAACACCAAATCCCTCGGAAATGGAAGTACCCGGATTTGGGGGTGTCACAGGTTGGTATCAAAGCTGTAGGTTATGAACCTTAGGTGGGGGAACAACCTTAGGTAGTAGCCTTGTAGAAGATAAAGAACATAGTGGTGGTAAACTCTTATCAAGTTCTAAAAAAAAATGAATTTCTTAATTCATTGAAGATAATAAGACTTTATGTGCTTATGTGTTAAATTATGTGCTCGCTAGTACATATTAGTAACTAAAACTTAAAATATTATTGTCAGGATGTCGGATGTTGGAGGAGCTAGTCGAGCTGGGGAGGAGGAACCCCGAGTACCTACAGAGGAGGAGCCCCGAGACATTCATTTCGTCAGGGAGTAGTTGGTACGGAGAGAGCCATCTACTTTGATCACTGTTGTTGGTCAGGAGCATGAGCCTGAGACTGATCCAAAGGAGGATTCTGATAAAGAAGAGGAGGAAGAGGAGTTCCCACCGAACTCCATCGATGCTGAGATGTATGATGCACTTTATGATCGTAATATAGAGTTACAAGACATTGTTCAAGAGCTGAAGGAGCGGACTGTTATCCAGCAAATTACCATCGAGCAGAAGGATGAGGAAATTGTGACTCTTCACACACGTTTAGGAAACGTGGAGTGGGATTTGGTTCACAAGAAGGGTCAAACTGAGGAGAAGTCTGAAGAAATAGAAAAGTTGAAGAAGGATCTGAAAGAGAGCTCAGAAAGGTTGACCATAGCAGAGGAGGGCTGGGTAAGAGAGTCACGTCGTGCTGATCTTGCAGAAGAGGATTATCGTGCGAAGAAGGCTAAGCTTGGGGAGACGTACTCTACACTTCAAAATGCAAAAGATGCGGCCCAGGATCGAGTTATGAGGTATCCAATCCAGTTTGAAGGTCTACCATCATATATGCTAGATCGCAGGATGAGGTCCCACATCATGGAAGAGGAACGTGGCAAGGCTATTCAGCGCCTTAACAAGCAGTGATATGATTAGTTTAATTATGTGAAAACTCTCTGGTAGTTAAAGATGTAAATTCTGATGTGTTTATAAACAAAGGAATATTTTAATGCTTTAAATCCTGTAGATTCTTTATCTCGGGATAGTTGATGTAAATAGCAGTGATGCTATCGTATGATGTTAAAACTTTTGAATTGAATAAAATGTCAGAGTTTATTCGAAATAATGTGTTAAGTGAATTATGATTAAATGTTTTAGTTAAGCCTTAAATGTTTAAGGGATTGAATAAAGACCTAATAAGCGTATATTCTTAACAGAAATATGCCGCCTAGAAGAAGACAAAATCGTCAACAAGCTCAAGGAGAACCGATGAATAAAAACGATGCTAATGCTAACCCTGTTCAGCAGTTGGTGAACCTATTAGCCGGAGCAATTAATAATCAACCACAAACTCCACCAAACACATCGTTTAAGGATTTCAAGGCGGTGGGACCGCCAGAGTTTAAGGGTTTTATAAACCCAATCGACGCTCAAACCTGGGTTATGGAGATGGAGAAGGTGTTTGATGTCGCTAGAGTAAGAGAAGACCAGAAAACTGCATACGCAACATTCATGCTGAAGTCTGAAGCCAGTTATTGGTGGCAGGCAAACAAATTACGGGGAGGAGAAGGTGTAATAACCTGGGAGAGATTCAAGGAGATGTTTTTTGAGATGTATTTTCCGACTAGTTCGCAAAACCAAATGGAAGTTCAGTTTCTGGAATTGAAACATGGGAATATGTCCGTAGCAGATTATGCGGCAAGATTCAACGAGTTGGCTAGGTTCTCCACATACCCAGTGCATACTGATGAGAGAAAGGCAAGACGTTTCGAGCAGGGACTGAAGCCCTGGTTGTATAGCAAGGTGTCAATGTTCCAATTAAACACTTTTGCTAGAGTGTTAGAGAAGGAAATACTCGCTGAAGGTGGAAGCGATGTGGTAACCAAATATAATTAGGATCAGAAAAAGAAAAAGAGTGAAAATGAAGGAATTAACAAGACTGGTGGAAGTAGCACGGGAGGTAGTAATAATCAGAAGAGAAAGTGGTCTGATAACTCGTCAGCTGGAAGTCAACAAGGAGGGCAGAAAAAGAAGATCGAAGCGTGCCCAACCTACGAGAAAACTCATATGGGAGTTTGCATGAAGGGAAAACGAGTGTGTTACAATTGTGGTCAGGAAGGCCACATAACACCTAACTTTCCTAACCCAAAGAAGGGTACTTACTTCACTTGTGGCTCAAAGGATCATCTTGCAAGGGATTGTCCTAAGAAGGGGTCTGGAGGGACGGGATCATGAGGGAATAGAGGAAACAGCAGTGGAAGCACTCTGACTATCACAGGACCAACTGCAACCAACCGACCGACCGCCAGATCATTCAACATGACAGTACAGGATGCAGTGCAGTCTCGTGATGTGGTGTCAGGTATCATTCCGATCAATAAAGTTAACGCTTATGTATTATTTGATTCGGGTGATACTTGTTCATTTATATCCGATGAATTTAACTTAGAATTGCTAAAGGACGAGTTAGAATACCCCATGAACATAGAAATTGTGAATAGAGAAATAATCCATGTTAAGTACCTGCATAAGAACTGTAGAGTGGATATTAAGGGCAATATTATGAACGTAGATCTTATCCCTATTCAACTTGGAGAATTCGACGTCATCTTGGGTATAGACTGGTTATCCAATTATGGGGCGGTAATTGACTGCCAGAAGAAGCGTATTAACCTTATGACTCCATCAAAGGTTGTGTTTTATGGTAGCAAGTTGCCTAGACAAGCGAGTTGTCTGACGATGATGCAGGCCAGGAGGTTGTCAAGACAAGGCTGTGTAGGATATCTAGCTTATATAGTCGATAGTCGTAAAGAGAATTCGAAAATAGAGGAGATACCAGTAGTGAGGGATTTTGCAGACGTATTTTCGGACGATTTGCCAGGACTTCCTCCAGATAGAGCAATTGAATTCGTGATCGATTTGGCTCCAAGAACGGCTCCAATATCGAAGGCACCGTACCAAATGGCACCGGTAGAGATGAAAGAACTGATGGTTCAACTATAAGAATTTCTAGACAAGAAGTATATCCAACCAAGCGTATTACCGTGGGGAGCGCCGGTTTTATTCGTAAAGAAGAAGGATGGGACAATGCGGCTCTGCATCGAGTATAGAGAATTGAATAAGGTCACGCTAAAGAATAAATATCCATTACCGCGAATCGACGACCTGTTCGATCAGTTAAAGGGAGCAAGATACTTTTCAAAGATAGACTTGAGGAGTGGTTATCATCAACTGAAGGTGAGACAAGAGGATGTACCGAAGACAACGTTTAGAACACGATATGGTCACTATGAATTTTTGGTAATGTCATTTGGTCTAACGAATGTTCCTGCAGCATTTATGGGCTTAATGAATGGAGTGTTCAAGCCATTTTTGGACAAATTCGTAGTGGTATTTATTGATGATATTTTGGTATATTCAAAAACCAAGGAAGAACATGAAGAGCATTTGAGGGTGACATTAGAGACATTGAGAAGGGAGAAGTTGTATGCCAAGTTTTCAAAATGTGAATTTTGGATTGAAAGAGTACAATTTCTTGGACATGTGATCGATAGGGACGGAATTTCGGTGGATCCTTCCAAAGTCGAAGCTGTGATTAATTGGGATCAGCCGAAGACGCCTTCAGAAGTAAGAAGTTTTCTTGGATTGGCAGGTTATTATAGAAGATTCATTCAGGATTTTTCCAAGATCGCGACTCCGTTAAAGAATTTGACTAGAAAATTGGTGAAATTTGTTTGGACGGAGAAGTGTGAGGAAAGCTTTCAAGAATTAAAGAAGAAGTTGAGTTCAGCACCTGTGTTATCTCTTCCGGATAATACAAGAAATTTTGTGGTTTATAGTGATGCATCGCATAAAGGACTTGGTTGTGTGCTTATGCAGAATGGTAGAGTCATTGCGTATGCGTCACGATAATTGAAGAATTATGAGAAGGGGTATCCGATCCACGACTTGGAGTTAGCTGCAGTGGCTTTCGCTTTGAAAATATGGAGGCACTATCTCTATGGGGAGAAGTGTGAAATATATACAGACCATAAGAGTCTGAAATATATTTTTACACAAATAGACTTGAACATGCGCCAAAGAAGGTGGTTGGAGTTAATTAAGGACTATGATTGTGAGATTCTATACCATTCGGGTAAGGCAAACATAGTTGCTGACGCCTTAAGTAGAAAGGGTTGGGAGAAACTGATGATGTTGACCGCTCAGGAGGAGCTAATTTCAGCAATGGAAAAGCTGGAATTGGAAGTAAAGTATCCTATAGAGATTGATGAGAAGATGTTTTAGATGCAATCTGGTACAACTCTACTGTGTAAAGTTAAGGAGGCTCAACTTCAGGATGACGAATGTAAAACTGTTAAAAAGAAGATATCTGAAGGAACCGAATCAAGATTCAAGATGGATAGGGAAGGAATACTGAGATTTGAGAATAAAATTTGGGTACCGCTAGTACCAGAGATTAAGGCTCATAACTCACGATATTCGATTCACCCTGGTAGTTCCAAGATGTACCAAGATCTTTGACAACATTTCTGGTGGCCAAATTTGAAACGAGAGGTTGCAGAATGTGTTGCCAAGTGCCTGACATGTCAGAAAGTGAAAGCAGAACATCAGAGGCCGAGTGGGTTGTTACAACCTTTAGAGATTCCAGAATGGAAATGGGAACATATTACTATGGATTTCGTGGGTCGCCTCACCGAATAACTCGTAAAGGCTACGATGTAGTATGGGTTATTGTTGACCGATTGACAAAATCCGCACACTTCCTTTCTCGATCAAAATCGATTCAACTTAGATCGACCGGCAATGTTATATGTGAAAGAGATTGTTTTGAGGCACTTGAGTCCCTGTCAATTGTCTCGAGATAGAGATCCACGCTTTACGTCAAACTTCGAAACGCTCTAGAATGCATGCATGGGTACAGCTTGCGGATGACCACGACATATCACCCTCGCATGATGGACAAAGTGAAAACAATTCGTACATTAGAAGACATGTTAAGAGCTTGTATAATGGACTTTAAAGGAAATTGGGATGATCATCTACCGCTCTTAGAGTTCGGATACAACAACAGTTATCACGCTAGTATTGGCATGCCGCCTTATGAAGCATTATATGGCAGAAAGTGCAGAACTCCTCTATACTGGGATGAAGTTGGCGAAAGACAACTACTAGGCCCAGAATTGGTACAACAGACAGCAGAAATAGTCAAAGTGATCCGGACAAGATTGATAGCAGCTCAAGATAGACAGAAGAAATACGCCGATCCACACCGTTAAAATATTGAGTTTGAATCGGGTAGTTATGTGTTCTTAAAGGTCTCTCCCTGAAAGGGAAAGATCAGGTTCGGAAAGAAAGGAAAATTAAGCCTAAGATTTATTGGACCATTTGAAGTACTGCGAAGGGTCGGAGAGGTTGCATATGAGGTAGCCTTACCTCCATCTCTAGAGAATGTCCACAACATTTTCTATGTCTTAGTTCTACGACCCTACAAACCCGATTTTGACAAAGACTTATCTTACGAAGAAATTCCTGTTCAGATCGTCGACCGAAAAGAGCAAGTTCTAAGAAATAAAGTAATACCTTCTGTTAAGGTAATTTGGAGGAACCACAACGCTGAAGAAGCAACGTGGGAACTCGAAGAGAATATGATAAAAAAATTATCCTCATTTATTTACTTAGAGTATTATAAGCGATTCTGGGGACAAAATCTTTGTAAATGGGGAGAATGTAACGGACAAATTGTTTGAGTCGTGATTCTGAGGACAGAATCCTTTTAAGGGGGTAAAGATGTGACAACCGAGATTTTGTAATTCAATTGTAATATTTATTGGATTAAATAAATATTTTTTGATGAAATAATTATTAGATTAAATAATTAATTGATGAAGTTGTGATAGATTAATTTAATTATATGTGTTATATTTATTAAATTAATGTGAAGAATTTTATTATTCAAGTATGTATTTATGTGAGCTTATTGAATTAAAAGAAATATTTAATAAGCCTAATGTTATTTTAATTAATTTAATAATTAATTAGAGAATTAATGAATCTGACATATTTAATAAATGAGAAATTTAATTATGTGACTATGTGAATTAATGAGAAATTATTATATGTTATTTGAATTAAATTAAATTAGATGTTTGATTTATTATCTAATTGAATGTGACATGATTTAAAATATATTATAAAAGTTAATTAAATTAAATGGGTATACATTTTTTAAAGCTAGCCAAACATGGCCTTAGTGGGAGTTGAGGGCAGTTAACCCATGATTGGGTAACTGACCACAACGCGTCAATTCTTTATTATATACGTCTTCCTTTTGTTTTATTATTTGCTAATTCTGGAAAAGAAAAACAGAGAGGGAGAGAGAGTTTTGAGAATCAGTGAGATTAAAGGAGAAGAAGTGTGGGAATTTGGGAGTTGTTAACTTGTTATCACCTTGTATTATCCAAGCAGAGTAATCAAGGGTAATCTCATCTTCCCCAAATTTCAAATTACATTGTTTAAGTTTTTGTAAAATAATTGGCTTTCAAATTTTTTGTAAAGTCTCTATAAATTGTATTGTTATGTGGATACATGTGATGATATGTTATCATAGCATGTTTTAATATATATTATAGATTTCCATATCATCAGTTTCATAATATTATAACGTATGTTATTTACAGAGTATAGAAATATGGCCATATGGCCCTTATACGTAAATTTAATATGTCAAACATATATTGTTCCATAAAATTCACACTCGTATATAATTATGCATATTAAAACGAAGAAATCAAACTTTGAATGGATGGATTTGGTGTTATAACGAATCCGTGGTGTTAATTTTTATGTTTTATGTTCAAAACTTTCAAGAACATCAAGAACAGTGAAATTTCATGTGTTGATTTCGTAAATTATGTGTTTTAACTTGTTAAAATTGTAAGACCCCAACTTGTTATTAATGAAATTTAATTTTCTCTATTTATTATTTTGAAATAGTAAGGGTTGATTTGATTAATGTGGATAGTTATGGGTAAAATACGCAAATATTTCAAAATAAGCAAGTGGTTATAAAATATTCATTGTTGTCGGGGAATATTTGTTTGGTCGTGGAATATTCAGATCGTTGGGAATATTCGATGCGACGCAAGCAAATTTAATGGGCCCCATAACGAAAAAAGCGATTGGATGAAGAAAACGACAAATATAAGTTGTTTAAAAATAACTACTTAGTTATTACTGAAGTAAAACTGTTAAAATACTCTATTGGTTAACACACAAGAAGACACTGGTATTGCACCAATTATTGATTCTTACGTAAGAAGGCACTACTCAATAATGGTTACGATAATTATCGCTCAAAGATTTTATTTTATTGATTTAATAATTGTCTGCGTTGATATTTTATATATTCATTGTTGTTTCAATAATTGTCATAACACGGTTATTTTTCATTATCGGCAAATAATTCATATTATCTCGAATAATATTAGTAGATAACATTATTGGCAATGTCTAGAAAGTTCTGCCTAAGGAGAGGTTTGGTCACCTAATTGCGGCGCAAGAAGGAGAAATTCTTATTGAAAGCCCCTCTTCCTCGAACCGCCTCGTTGTCAATATTGTGATTCGTAATATTATTTGTGAATAATTAATTATTGATTCATATGATGAGGAAAATATTGATTTTATATGGATATAGATGGAGAAAATTTTTAATGTGACAATTGTTGAAAATTGAAATTTTATCTTTTTCTGATAAAATAATTCATTTAAATATATTATTATATTTTAATAATATAATAATGATGATATTTTTACGATGAATGTGGAATATATGAGTATATGTGGAGGAGTATTTTTATTACCAAAAATATTTAAAGCATGTTTTATGTGTCGGTGGACCCCATTTCTTGACTGAAATTTGATTATAGCCTGTAAAATTGCCCGTTTATGGATTTCGGTCAATTTCTGTTTGGAATTTGAAAAACTTTCTTCTGTAAAGTTGTAGAGAATTGAATTTCCTATAAAAAGTCGCGAGTTTCGAATTTTCTGACAAAAGGGCTATTTATTGTGAATTATTGAAGTTCCGAAGCTCCGAAATAATTGATTTTTGGAAGTTTAAATTATTTTAAATTAGAAAAACATTTTTTCTTACTTTTTCTAGAAGGTGGCATGTGCTTATTGAGCTGAAATCAGATTTCAAGAGTGGCGTAGGAATTTTGATATATATATTTATATTTTATTAAATTTTCTACTTTGGTGTTCTAAGCATTTTCCTATAAATAGGGTGCTTAGGTTAGAATTGAAAATCACACCAGAAACTGAAGTTTTCTCTCTATATTATCGAGCGTATTCTTGTGAGTATTTTGAGTATTGCTATATACGGCAAGTTCAAGTCATAGCCTATATCCTGTTTCAAATAAAGTAAGTCGATCTTTCGAGGTAAGGGATATTTTTTTTTAAAATGATATTATTTCTTCTAATATCATTATGCCGAAGTATTGATCTGAACTTTTTAATCAAATTTGGAACTTTTAGTGTCTGGGTTACTATTCTCAGATACTCGGCCTATTCACGATACAAAGATTATTCATTTATTATCTGGACTATTCATCTAAAAATGAAAATTTTCCTTTTCGTCTAAAATATCTATTATGGATACTAGCTTTGATTGTATCCATGTTTTGATCATTCTTGAATTTTACACCACTATGATTATTTATGAGATATTTTTGGACATGAAATAAATAGTAAAATACTGAATCCTTAATATTTATTCTTTTGTTTCATCGGATTCATTTTCTTTGAAATATTTTTCATCATCCTCACCCTAAATGATGATATTACTGAATATCTTTGGCCTGTAGTGCAAAGATGAATGATTTCTTGATGAATATCTTTGGCTTGTAGTGCAAAGATGAACAAGTGTTTAGATGAACATGACCAACTGATGAATATCTTTGGCTTGTAGTGCAAAGATGAATATTTGATTCAAGATGAATATTGATTGATGTTACAGGAATAAAATAATGATGATGGACTATTAAATTCATAGATATTAGTAGATTTCACCCTCTACGTAACTTTTCTATGAATTAATAACCGCTGCGAAGATTGATTTAAAACTGGTTGTCTATTGTATTCTATTAGATTTTTCCCTGTTGAAAACTAACGATAATTTGTTGTATATTATCTTAGTCATAATATTCTTTACTGGGCTAGTTGAGCTCACCCTTTTCTTTTTTGTTCCATTTTTCTTCTCAGGAGGCGAGAATGTAGCGAGTACTAGTCGGGGTATGGAATGAAGGTTCTAGAGAGAGTTGTTTAGTAGTCCTCACTATTTTTGTAAAATAATGTATCAATAAATGTGATAAGGATTTATTTGAGTATAGATATTGTCTAGAAGATAATATTTGTATTCAAACTCACAGTTTTACTGTTGTAATAATAAAGTTGTAGTTGTTTCTGTACCATGTATTGACAACTCAGAATGGGTGATGTATACCTATTTTGGGGGCGTCACAAAAACCATGCTAGAAGGGTTGAGTATTAGTTATTTGTGTATTACAATGTTTGGGTATGTCTAAATTCGTGTAAAAATAAGTTAATTGGAGGTTTTTGGCCATGTTCTGCAATTTTCGTGAATTGCAGAACTGAAACTGGAGTCTCACGCCGCGACGCCAACTCCATGCCTAAGAATATACCACAATGGCCAAGAACAGTATAATAAAGTAGTGCATAAATTCCACTTAGCAGAATGTCCAGAAATGATTTTTTTTTTTAATGCTCAAGTCTAGCAATGTGTTAATAAATTAATCTAATGAACATAAGAACATGTTAGACGTATAATGAGATGTTAAAATAAATCATTAACATATTAATAACACAATTATGTGTGAATTGAATTATTGAATGTATATTTAGCTTATTGTTCATGAAGTGTAAATTATGTGACAATTAGTGTAGTAGTTTGACTAAGTATAGTCATAATTCGAGTTAGACAAAATCAATGAACTTGTGATGACTAGTATGTTATAATTGACTGGTATTGTGAACGTAAATGATATGTCGGATTTAAATCAAGGAACGAGTATAATTAACATGTAATCTACGCACGAGGCAAGTTTCCTAACCCTACTTGTTACCATTATATGACTTTATAAGTTTATCTTTTCACATCGAGCAAATTCCCGTTATTATTAATCAAGTCCATTTTATTATATTAAAGTATATTAACCTTTTAAAGTATGATTCTGTTATACAATATTTATTATATTGTATATCTCTTGAGGTTGCTATTCGATTTAAATATCAGTTATTGCAGAACTTTGTTAGACTAGCGAACCCTTAATGATTCGACTAGTCCATAGTTGATGAGTGTTCTAAATTTCAGAACCCTTGTTGAATTATCCAAACCAAACTTCCTTTGGTGCGGACTCTAATGTCAAACTGAGATGAACAACCCTGTATAGGGGATTACTTATACGTTAGCATTAAGATATTGTGCACGAAAGATGGTACTAAGTGGTCGATCCCCTAAGTACGAGAAGAAGAGTCCATAGTCTTATGATCATTAAAGGTTTCAAGTATAAACACTTGGCAACCTAGGACATAGTTTAAGGTCTTATGACCCACAGAAGTTCTTTTGTCTCTTGTTATTCATTCTTGATTCAAAAGCTGAGTTTCCTATTTCAGAAGTTTTTGATTTATTCGCATGTTATTATTCATTTGTTATATTGTTATACTTGTGGGCTATCGTGCCCATTCTTGTGTAATAATAACATTGCAGTTAAGAACGAAAGATCTGACGAGCCTTCCACTAGTAAAGGCAAGGGCAATGTTAACAAATGAAGAAGACTTGTTGTTATTATGTAGTTATATTCAGACTTGATGTTGTTTAAGACTTGTCATTTGTTTATAATTCCGCACAGATGTTTAAGGTTAGAGTGACCTGGGATTGTATTTATTATGCAGATGGTGTAACCCCATAAGGGGAAGATTTATTTATTTATTTGTATCTATTACATGGTTTGCATTTATTTATGGGTAGATAGATGATATTTGTACAGTGAACACCAAATCCTGCGGAAATGGAAGTACGAGCACATTAAGTGTTTTATTATTTTTTTTCTTTCCTAAAACTCGATGAGAGTTTATCATTACTATCTTTTCAAAGGTTACTTCCTAAGGCTTTTCCCGCACCTAAGGTTAATAACCTAAAGCTTTGATACCAACCTGTGACACCCCTAAATCTAGGTACTTCATTCATACTATCTGCCCAAATAAATACTATTTAAGCCATAATCTTCCCTTTAAATAGGGTTACGCCATTTACATTCAAAAACAATCCTAGGTTATCTAACCTTTAAACATCATTCAAGTGCGGAATTAAATTATTACATTACATCATTATTAAAAAGTCTATGGTCATAACAGAAATCAAAAGTACAAATCAGCATCACTTGTACATTTTTCCTTTTCTTTTGCTAGCTGAAGGTTCATCTAACTTCTCCACTTTGGCTGCAATGAGTATATAAATATGCAAGAGTGAGAAAAACAATTGCTCATTGGGTATAATAAAGAATCAACATGAAAATAACAATAATAAATGCCAACGAATAGGCTCATCAAAACTGAATAGTACTCTATCAATGATAATCAGGAACTGGAATCCAAAATATGGAATACATAACTGAGGGTCATAAGACCATGAACTATGTCCACAGATTATGAGTAATCTTTCAACTCCAACTTTAACAAATCATAAGACTATAAGGACTCCTCGTACTTAGGGGATCACCCTTCGCATAAATGTATTGTGCACAAACATTTTAACGCTACGCGTAAATTATCCCCTAATAATAGTAGGGTTGTTCATCTCAGTATTTAGAGTACAAGTCGCACCAAAGAAAGTTTGGTTTGGATAAGCTTTCAAGGGTAATTTGAAGTTCAACGAACATCAACTAGAGGACTAGTTAAATCAATAGTGTTTGATAATTATAACATAACATAGAACAATTGAGAATCATAAATGAACTGATTATACATATTAAACTCATGCTTGAATAACTATAGAGCATAAGTACTCAACAAAATGAATAAAGTGATAAACCTTTGCTTGAACAGAAAATAAGCTAAGGTTAGAGTCTTATAAAATTAGAAATGAAATTACTGAACATACATTGACTGATAGCAAGCTGGAAACTAAAAACTTGCCCAACATGGTATTAATTCATGCAAGTATTAAAAACAATTCAATAATAGAGACGAGAGTTCAAACTGTGTTCATTATACAAGAATATAACTCAAGAACTAGCTTAATCAGAAACAAGTTAGAATGAATCAACAAAAATGAGAATTCAAATAACATTAGAGTTAAAGTTTGCTCGAATGAACTCTAGGGATAATTGACTTATTCAATCAACAGTTGAAATAGAAAGCTTGCTCAATCAAAGAATAAAGCTACATAATGTAATAATGGAACTAGCTCAACGAAATTAAAGAATTAGGAAACTTTCTCAATGTAAAAGATAGAGTTTAGAAACTTGCCTCGAGCATAAGCTACAATATTAAACTCACATTCACTTACACATTGGTTTAGAACCACATTATCTATTAGATATGCTAACAAACCATAACATGTACACTTCTATCTAAACGTATCATTGAAGCACACGTCTTTCATTACCATTTACATTTAAGAAATTCCGAGTGTTATACTTCGCAACACTTATCTAACGTTCATTGTATATCCTAAGTTATCACATAACGCATTTTTGATTTATTAATCACTTTTAAAATTTTGAAGTCATAATCCACATAACATGACTCTATTTAACCTTGTTGTTACATGATTTGTGACACCCCCAAAATAGGTACACATCACCCATCTTGGGTCGTCAGATACAAGGTACTGAATACAAATATAAACTAATTATACAACAGTCGTGTAAAAATACGACAAAACATAAATTGAGAGTTTTAATAAGAATATTGTCATCTAGACAATATCCACACTCCAAGGAGTCCTCAATACATTTATTGTCACACTATTTAATAGAATAGTGAGGAATACTAATACTATCATCTGGACCATCACTCCGTTCCCCGACTAGTCCCGGCTACGTTCTCATTTCCTGAAGAGAACAGTGAAAGAAAGGGGTGAGCTCAACTAGCCCAGTAAGAAATATTATGACTAAGATAATGCAGAATGAATTATCATTAGTCTTCAGCAATGTTAAACTGATAAAATACAATAGACATCAAGTTTAACTGCAGCAGAATAAGCAATCTATTAGAAGAGTCAAGTAGAGCATGATATCTACTATCTTCTATGATTTAAAATATTTTTATCAATTTTTATCGCTGAGACTCAGCTTAATAAATAAACCACATCATAGAGTCATCCCTGCTTTACGGGCCAAGGATATTCATTAAATTATCAATGGTCATGACTATACCGAATAATCCCTGAGCATAATCATACCAAAAGCGTAAAATCGAATACACTACGTGCCACTTTGAGGACTTTTACCACATCATTTATAACATTACAGGTCATGATTATACCGAATAATCCCCGGTCATAATCATACCAAGTCCATCTATGCACGTAAGCCAAAGATAACTTTCATCACAATATAAGCATGAGGATCATGACAATGACATAATAATTCAATAAAACAAGTTCAAGAATAAATTTTAAAGATTTATAAGTTAATTTATCCTGAACTCAATAATGTCCAAATTGTCAACATGATACTACTTTGTGGAGTAAAATTCAAGAATGCTCAGAAGAATATTTTCATGAAAAGATACTGGATGAAGCGCAAATATCAAGGATATTCCACTAATTTCATTGAGTATAGAAGCCAAAATTTTAACCAAATCAGTATCATAGAATATATGAAATTACAATGGATTTTCACCCGCCATGCGGTAATCCACACAGACAGATCATTTCCACAATTTAATAAGAAATGAATACGAAGGGTTATTCACCATGCATGTGGTAATCCACATAGACAAGTTATTCCAATAGAATAATAAAGATTGGAATAACATAAGAATTCACCATGCATGCGATAAACCGCACAGACAGGTTATTCCAATAGAATAATAAATAATGGAACCAGGTCATGCGTAAACGCATAGACATGATATTCCAACAAAATAATAGAGAATGGAATAACAAAAGACTTCACCAGGCATGCGATAGACCGCACAGACAGGTTATTCCAACAGAATAATAAATAATAGAACCAAGTCATGCGTAATACTCACAGACAGGATATTCCAACATAATAATAAAGAATGGAATAACAGGAGAATTTCACCATGTATGCGAAAGATTTAGCATACTGAGTTATTCCAATGGAATAATAAGGAATAGAATAACAGAAGAATTTCACCATGTATGCGGTACTTCACATATACAGGTTATTCCAACAGAATAATAAAGAATGGAATAACAGAAGTTCTCTTTATGAATACGAAAGAAATAATACCCTTACCTTATAAAGAAGAGTACTCTCACCGGGTAGTATGGGGATATACTTGAAGAAAACTTGTACTACGCCTCAAAGCTTCTTAAAACTCTAAAGAAATACGCCAAGAAGATTATAAGAGAATTCTCCAATTTACGGTGTGATTTCAATTCTAACTAAGCATCCTATTTATAGGAAAATAGAAAGGATAATATGCAATAAAATAATATATATATATATATATATATATATTTAAAATCTAATAAAACAATTAACTTTATAAAAGTATTCATTTTATATAAAAGATTTTTACTATAAAAATACTATGCATAATAAAATATATTATATTCTAATTATTGTCTAATAAAATAAATAACTTTATAAAAATATTACATTTTATATAAAAAGCTTTTCTGTTTTATTACATTAATAATACTAATAAAACAAAATTTATATAATATATATATATATATATATATAAACTTCCGTGACTTTATAAAAAGAATCCTCAATATATTTAACAACATTTATCATCATTATTATAATTCACAATATTAATCGACCAGGTCGTTCCCAGGAAAGAGGGTGCTTTCCAATAAGGATTTCTCCCTATTGGCGCGCAATTAGGTGACCAAACCTCTCCTTGGCAGAACTTCTAGACATCGTTAATATTGAAAATAATAATATTAATAACTTTTTAATCTCAATTATTGATTTAATAATATATAAAATATTGACAATAATTGAATCAAATAACGTGAGATACTATGCAACAATTACTGTAGTAATAATTGAACAAAACTGAGTGACTTCTCACATAAGCATCAATAATCAATACCGTGTGCTACTATGCAACCACACGTATTACTGTACTTTTAACACCGGGTGTTTCAACAGTTAATGGTAAAACTTCCGCCGTTATTTTCATAAAAATATTTTTGTCATTTTCTCAATCCGATAATAATTCCGTTGTGGGGTCCACCAATGATTGTCTTGCTGTATTTAATATTCCCTATTAAAATGAATATTCCCCGACCAATCGAATATTATATAACAACTTGCATACTTTTCAAAATTTCTAAATATTACCCACAACTATAACATTATATCAAATTTACTCCATAATATTCAAAAATGATATTTATTGAAAATTCATCTTTATTCATAAAAGTTGAGGTCTTACAACCTCCCCTTCTTATGAAATTTCGCCCTCGAAATTAGGGTACATACCTGGTATGTCGAAGAGGTAAGGATACCTTGATTTTATTTAAGATTCTAACTCCCAGGTCATTTCCTCAACATCGTGGTTTTTCCACAAAACCTTGACTTGAGGTATAACCTTGGAGCGTAGGATATGTTCCTTCTTATCCAAGATTTGAACAGGAATCTCTTCATACGTTATATCTTCCGTTATTTCATCCGGTTCTAACTCAATAATGTGGTTCAGATCTTTCACATATTTACGTAACATGGATATATAAAAAACGTTATGAACACGAGACATATTTGGCTGTAAAGCGAGTCTATAGGCCACAGTTCCTACTCGATCGAGGATTAAAAATGGGCCAATGAATCGAGGATTGAGCTTTCCTCTCTTTCCAAATCTCGTAACTCCTTTCCATGGAGCAATACGTAACAACACATGATCTCCAATATCGAATTCCACGTCCTTTCGATGAAGATCAGTATAACTCTTTTGTCGATCTTGTGAGGCTTTTATACGTTGTCGGATCGTTTGAATCTTTTCTGTAGTCATACGTAGTAACTCCGGTCCCAACAACGTTGCTTCACCCACCTCACCCGAACATACTGGAGAACGACACTTTCTTCCATATAACGCTTCGAATGGAGCCATGCCAATACTTGCTTGATAGCTGTTGTTGTAGGAAAACTCCACCAACGGTAAGAACTTATCGCAACTTCCCTTGAAGTCAAGGACACAGAGTCTTAATAAATCTTTAAGAGTTTGAATAGTCCTCTCTGATTGTCCGTCTGTCTGAGGATGATATGTCGAACTAAATCGTAAATCTGTGCCCATAGCTTTTTGCAAACTAACCCAAAATCTTGAAGTAAATCTTAGGTCTCGATCAGAAACTATGGATACTGGCATACCATGCAGTCTTACAATCTCGTTTATGTACATACGAGCAAGACGTTCAAGTGTATAAGTTTCTCGTATTGGTAAGAAGTGAGCAGACTTGGTCAATCTATCAACAATGACCCAAATTGCATCTATGCCTTGAGAAACCTTAACAAAATCTATGCTAATGTGCTCCCACTTCCATTCTATAATTTCAAGTGGTTGCAATGGACCTTTTAGCACTTGATGCTCCGCCTTGACTCGTTGACAAGTTAGACACCTTAAGATAAACAGCGTTATCTCTCTCTTCATATTGCTCTACCAAAATGTATGACGAAGATCACGATACATTTTGGTACTCCCAGGATGGATTGCAAACGGTGTATTGTGCGCCTCCATCATGATTTTATACTTCAAGTCAGAATCGTTAGGAACACAAAGTCTGGAGTTGACTCGAAGTGTTCCTTCTTCATCGATTCTTGTTTTCGGAATAGCACCTTCTTGCACTTTCTTCTTCATACGCATCAGCTCCAGGTCTGTAGTTTGAGCAGCTTTAACTTTATCGATTAAAGTCGGTTCCCCTCGTATATTCGCCATAATCACATGGGTACCTGGAGTCTTTAACTCTATTTCCATCCTTTCTAAGTCATACAAAATGGACCTTTGCGTTGACAATATTGCACTCGTACCCGCATATGATCTTCTACTCAATGCGTTAGCTACTACGTTCGCTTTTCCAGGATGGTATTGGATGGTATGATCATAATCTTTCAACAATTCAAGCCATCATCGTTACTGCATGTTGATTTCCTTTTGAGTGAAGAAATATTTGAGGCTTTTATGATCCGTATAGATCTCCACCTTCTCTCCATACAGGTAATGCCTCCAAATCTTAAGCGCAAAAATGACTGCTGCCAACTTTAGATCATGAGTAGGATAATTCCTCTTATATTCTTTGAGTTGTCGTGAGGCATAGGCTATGACTTTCCCATGTTGCATGAGAACACATCCTAAACCCTTTGCACCGAAGCATCATGTAGATGACAAATCCTCCAAGCCGGATGGTATTGTCGAACAAAATTTGAAATGAGTCTTCTCTTGAGTTCTTGAAAACTCTTTTCACATTCCTCCTTCTAACCGAATTTAGTATCTTTTCGAGTTAGCTGAGTTAATGGAGTAGCGATTCAAGAAAATCCTTCCACGAATCTCCGATAATAACTAGTTAAGCCGAGAAAACTACGTACTTTGGTCACTGACTTAGGTTGCTCCCAGATTTGAATTGCTTCAATCTTTGCCGAGTCAACGGATATTCCATGATTTGATATCACGTGCCCAAGGAATGCAACTTCCTCAAGCCAGAACTCACATTTCTTTAACTTGGCATAAAGCTTGTTTTCACGAAGCTTTTGAAGTATCAGCCTCAAGTGTTGCTTATGGTCTTCACGGGCTTTGGAGTATATGAGGATGTCATCAATAAAGACGACCACAAAGTGATCCAAATATTCATTGAATACTCGGTTCATCATGTCCATGAAGGCAGCAGGAGCATTAGTCAATCCAAAAGACATGACTAGGAATTCATAATGCCTGTACCGAGTTCTGAAAGCCGTATTTGGAATGTCATCGGTTCTAATCTTCAATTGGTGATATCCGAAACGAAGATCAATCTTTGAAAAAAATTTGGCGCCTTGTAACTGGTCAAACAGGTCATCAATGCGAGGCAATGGATATCTATTTTTGATATTGACATGGTTCAACTCCCGATAATCAATACAAAGTCGCATACTCCTATCTTTCTTCTTCACGAATAGAACAGGAGCACCCCAAGGAGACGTACTAGGATAAATGAAACCGATGTCTAACAATTCCTGCAGTTGGGTTTTTAACTCCTGAAGTTCAATAGGAGCCATTTGATATGGGGCTTTGGAAATGGGTTTTCTACCGAGTTCAAGGTCGATGCAAAATTAAATTTCACGCTCTGGGGGTAGGCCAGGAAGTTCTTTCGGGAATACGTCAGGAAATTCATTAACAATAGAAATATCATTCAAAACTGACGTATTTTTGTTTAGATCTGTGACATGAGCTAAGAAAGCTTGACATCCGTTTTTCAATAAACGAATAGCTTTATGGCTTGAGGTGACAGTGATGGATTTTAATGGTTTGGTTGCTTGAATTCGCATAATAGGTTGGTTAGGAATATGAAAGCTAACAACCTTACGAAAACAATCAATTTTTGCATGATGAGTAGTTAACCAATCAATCCCTAGAATCACATCAAATGCAAGTATTTTCAAAGAAATAAGATCGGCAGGTAACGCGCGGTCACCGATTTGAATCAAACAAGACTTATAAACCGTGGATGTAATGAAGGTTTCTCCCAACGGAGTTTCAATAGATAAATCAAAGTCTAATTTCTCCTGAGTCCAACTTAAATGTTGAGCGCAAGTAGGAAAAATAAAGGAATGGGTAGAACCGGTATCAAATAAAGTATAAACTTAGCTAGAGTTTATGATTAGCTTACCCATGATCACCTCGTTCGGATTCCTCGCTTTTTGGGAGGTTACGACAAACGCTCTCCCTTGAACTATTGGTTTTGTCTTGTCCGGGACACCCTTGGATGCCTCCATCCTAGCTGGACTTGACTTTGGTGCACGACAAAATCGGGCTAGGTGACCTTCTTTTCCATAATTGTAACATGTTTTGGACTGCATCGTGCAGTTTGGACTTATGTGTCCTTCCCCTCCACATTTGTAACATACGACTGGTGGTCGTTCTCCTTCCTTAACAACGGGTGCTAGTGCTGACGTCTTTCCATCTTTGCTGAACCATCTCTTCTTGAACTTTCCACTCCTATTGTCTTGGCAATGATTACCACCGAAGTGGTTATCATTTCTGGCATATTGATTCCCTCCACATTTGTTGTCACTGCTTCGATGACTGCTATCACTGGTATTATCGACTTGTCGGCTGCTCTCTCTTGGTTGGGTTTACTCATTATCGCGCTCCAATAACTGAGCCCTATTCACAACATCTGAATACAAATACAGTTTATGAGAGATAATGTATTGACGTATCTCGTGTTTCAAACCTCTTAGAAACATCCGTGTCATTCTCTCCTCATTATCAACCAAGTGGGACACAAACCAAGATAACTCGGCAAACTTAGCTTCGTACTGCGCCACGGTCATATTGTTTCACTCAAGCTTGATGAATTCCACCTCCTTCATGTGCGAATACTTTCAGGAAAGTACTTGTCGTTGAACAATTCTTGGAACTTCTCCCAAGACATCTTCAGTGCGGCAGGTTGAGTACGCTTTACAGATTCCCACCAGTAATCTGCCTCTGCACGCAACATGAAGGTGGCAAAGGGAACCTTTTATTTCTCGGAGCATCCCAAGACATCAAATATCTTGTTGATTTGCTTTATCCACGTCTCCGCCTTAAGTGGTTTTGGCTCTCCAAAAAACTCAAGTGGTCCCAGCTCCTTGAACTGCTTAGCGGTGACCGTCCGAGAGTTGTCAGTGTTTCCACCTGCATTTTGGACAGGAGCCGCTCTTGCCTGATATTGCATGAATTGCTTAAGCCTCTGAACATCCCATCGTTCACCATTTCATCGGTGTTATTGTTTTTATGAGGATTATTGTCTTCCTGTTGCACATTACCCTGGACATTGATCGTTGGTGACTCAATGGTCTCATGTGCTTCATTGCTTATCTCAACATTTTCGGATGCCATTTTCAAATATTGCCACAAAACAAGGGTTAATTAACATATCACATATTATCTCTATACTCTGACTGACCAATTAAATGCCAAATAAACTTAGGTAGGTCATACTAGCGAAGGAATTCTCCGTCTTTCCCCTCCTAGTTCTTGTCTCACATCTCAGCCAGGGATCATATCCCTAAGCTTTGATACCAACTATGACGTCCCCAAAATAGGTACACATCACCCATCTTGGGTCGTCAGATACAAGGTACTGAATACAAATACAAACTAATTATACAACAGTCGTGTAAAAATACGACAAAATATAAATTGAGAGTTTTAATAAGAATATTGTCATCTAGACAATATCCACACTCAAAGGAGTCCTCAATACATTTATTGTCACACTATTTAACAGAATAGTGAGGACTACTAATACTATCATCTGGACCGTCACTCCATTCCCCGACTAGTTCCGGCTACGTTCTCATTTCCTGAAGAGAATAGTGAAAGAAAGGGGTAAGCTCATCTAACCCAGTAAGAAATATTATGACTAAGATAATGTAGAATAAATTATCATTAGTCTTCAACAATGTTAAACTGATAAAATACAATAGACATCAAGTTTAATGCGCAGAATAATAAGCAATCTATTAGAAGAGTCAAGTAGAGCATGATATCTACTATCTTCTATGATTTAAAATGTTTTCATCAATTTTTATCGACGAGACTCGACAATAAATAAACCACATCATCGAGTCATCCTCGCTTTTGCGGCCAAGGATATTCATTAAATTATCAATGGTCATGACTATACCGAATAATCCCTCATCATAATCATACCAAAAAGCGTAAAATCCAATACACTACTACGTGCCACTTTGAGGACTTTTACCACATCATTTATAACATTACAGGTCATGATTATACCTAAATAATCCTCAGTCATAATCATACCAAGTCCATCTATGCACGTAAGCCAAAGATGACTTTCATCACAATATAAGCATGAGGATCATGACAATGACATAATAATTCAATAAAACAAGTTAAAGAATAAATTTTAAAGATTTATAAGTTAATTTATCCTGAACTCAATAATGTCCAAATTGTCAACATGATACTGCTTTGTGGAGTAAAATTCAAGAATGCTTAGAAGAATATTTCAATGAAAAGATACTGGATGAAACGCAAATATAAAGGATATTCCACTAATTTCATTGAGTATAGAAGCCAAAATTTTAACCAAATGAGTATCATAGAATATATGAAATAGCAATGGATTTTCACCGAACATGCGGTAATCCACGTAAACAGATCATTTCCATAATTTAATAAGAAATGAATACGAAGGGTCATTCACCATACATGTGGTAATCCACATAGACAGGTTATTCACACCAGAATAATAAAGAATGGAATAATAGAAGAATTCACCATGCATGCTATAGACCGCACAGACAGGTTATTTCAACAGAATAATAAATAATGGAACCAAGTTATGCGTAAACGCACAGACAGGATATTTCAACAGAATAATAGAGAATGGAATAACAAAAGACTTCATCAGGCATGCGATAGGCCATGAGACGAGTTATTCCAATGTAATAATAAATAATGGAACCAGGTCATGCGTAATACGCACAGACAGGATATTCGAACAGAATAATAAAGAATGGAATAACAAAAGAATTTCACTATGTATGCGGTACTTCGCATATAGAGGTTATTCCAACAGAATAATAAGGAATGGAATAATGTAAGAATTTCACCATGTATGCGGTACTTGATATATAAAGTTATTCAACGAATAATAAAGAATGGAATAATAGAAGTTCTCTTCATGAATACGAAAGAAATAATACCCTTACCTTATAAAGAAGAGTACTTCAAGAAAGGTAGTAGGTGGGGATATACTTGAAGAAAACTTGCACTACGCTCAAAGCTTCTTAAAACTCTAAAAAGAAATACGCTCAAGATTATAGAAGAGAATTCTTTGAATTTACGGTGTGATTTCAATTCTAACTAAGCATCCTATTTATAGGAAAATAGAAGGGATACTATGCAATAAAATATAACATAATATATATATATATATATATATATATATATATATTTTTAAAATTTAATAAAATAATTAACTTTATAAAAGTATTACATTTTTATATAAAAAGATTTTACTATGCAAATACTATGCAGTACTACTATGCAATCACTATGCATAATAAAATATATTATATTCTAATTATTGTCTAATAAAACAAATAATTTTATAAAAGTATTACATTTTATATAAAAAGATTTTACTATGCAAAATACTATTTATAATAAAATATATTATATTTTAGTTATTTTCTAATAAAACAAATAACTTTATAAAAGTATTACATTTTTTATATAAAAAGCTTTTCTATTTTATTACATTAATAATACTAATAAAACAAAATTTATATATATATATATATAATATATCCTGTTCTCTCCACCAAGGTTAAGGGCCAGACACTGAAACTAAGTTCTTCTGACATCAATCAATGCTTAGACCTTCCCGACCAAGATCCGAAAAGCACGGAAGAGATCGACCTTTGAAAAAAAGCTAAGAAGATTATGCAGTACAAAAGAAACCCTAGTCTGAAGGACATGAAGAAAAAGGAGTTTCCTGAAGAATATGAGTTCCTTGCTAAAATAGTGGGTAAATGTATCTTATGCAAAGACACAACACATGATACTGTGATTGATCAACAGCTGAAGATCATGTCTGCTATAGTCCTGAAGGAACATATCAACTATGGAGCTATCCTACTTGACCAGATGTCTAAGTGGATGGATAAGGAAGAAAAGAAAAGGTCAACTGAAAAACCACTCACAAAGGTTTTTCATGGGAGATTCTTAAGTATCATCCTGAAGAAAAAGTTGAAGAATAAAATCAAGGATGATGAGGGCAAGATTCTTAATGTTCACAAAATTATGTCTCCACAAATGTTCGTGATCTGGAAGAAGAATCCCAAGGAAAATAGGAGGCTGACTACTGGTAGCAGCAGCAAGGCCTCTGCAAAGAAGAGGAAGGCAAGAGAGTTAGAAAGGTCTAAGTCTGGTGACTCTGAATCAGCAGAAATTACACCAACCAGAAAGAAATCTAGAGCTGTGAAGAAAACCAAGTCCCCACCAAGAAGTCTCTCCACCAAAGACAAGGATGAAGAAGAAAAAGTCTTGACTGCTGAAACCACAAAGCGAAGAAGCAACAGGCTGCTTCAAGAGCCGTTCAAAAAGAAAGCTAAAGTGGTAAACAGACAAGTTCTAGTTCCCTAAGGAAGCACATCTGACAAAGAAGAGGACGTAGAGTCAAAGGAAGAGAAGGGAACTGATAATCTCAAGACTGAGTCCCCTGAAACTGGAGCCATAAAGGAAGATGTAAACTCAGCTGATGAAGAAGAAAAGGCTGAGACCCCACAGGCCAAATCTAGCAATGAAGGTGTAGCTGGATTAAAGGAAGAAAATACAGCAACTGCTGATGAAGAAAAATGCACAAGCCCCAGAGCATTCACTCTGCTGATAAAGACAAGATACAAGTTGACCAAACTGTATCTCTAAATACAAATGCTCCAACCAACTCAGATGATGGATCAAATGATGTTGATTCTGAAGAAGAAGGAAATGCCCCCACCAATGATAGAAATCACGAAAATTCGTATGCTGACTCAAAGACCTCAGAGTCTGAAGAAGAAGAAGTATCTGATTCACCTATAACTGAACTACCAAGAAGAAGGAGGAGTCACAGATTGATAGCTCACTTTGCCTCAAAGAAGAGAAGTGATCAATCTACTGAAATCATTGAACTAAGTGATGGTGAATCCGCATCAGGGGAAAAGAATGCTGAAGATAGGACCAGCTTTGAAGGAGATGATTCCAAGGAAGACATTGCTGAAGAGGATCCTGAAAATGAAGTTCAGCAAGAAGAATCTATTGATAAATCTGATAAAAGGAATCAATAAAACTCAAGCTCAAAAAGGGAAGAGATAGAGAAAGATTCCAACTCTGCACATCAGGAATCTGACGAACTAGAATACTATCATTTTCTCTC
Source organism: Panax ginseng (assembly GCA_020205605.1). Taxonomy (NCBI): domain Eukaryota; kingdom Viridiplantae; phylum Streptophyta; class Magnoliopsida; order Apiales; family Araliaceae; genus Panax; species Panax ginseng. The sequence goes on along the minus strand of CM035144.1, from coordinate 94,724,262 downwards.
CCCAACCAGAATTACCAAAAGAATTGTAGTGGAAGTCTTTGATGAGCCACCAGCAGAACCACCAGTAAAATGGATAAATCAAGGAAATGAACAACTTCGAGTTGTAAGGATGACTACAGATGAAGTACTCCATAACTGGAAAAATATGGAGTTAGATTGCACAACTATACTGTACAACTCTGAGGATCTTCTGATGAGGTGGTTCTTCCCATGGATGCCATAGTTAAAGGCACACACTGATAGAGATGAAAGTTACCTCAGCTGGTGCTACTCTCAATTTCCAAATTTGGAACTAGTGTCACAAAATTTCCCCAAGGTTAAGAAGTTTGCAACCATGATGATCAATGACAAGCCCCACTATAAGATCTACCGACATGCTAAAAATCATTATATTCCTTATGATCGTAGAGTGGACTCTGATGGACAAAGGAATATGGCAAAAATATTGACAGTAGAGTCTGTTCACTCTACCACTAATAATGATCAAGTCCAGATTTAGATGTCTCTACATGACCAAGCACAACTATCTGGCATTCCTATCAACTAGTGATTGGAACTCAACAATTCTTTAGATTCTCAACACCTTCAAAGATTTGTCCAAAAAAGTAGATCGTAGAGTCCAATCTGGTGTTCAGCAAGAAACTGCCCAACCAAATGATGAAATCTCTATGGAGCAAGAGCTAATAAAAAACTCTGATGAACTGATTGAGAAGATATCTCTAATCCATGAAGAATCAAAGAGGGTGACAGCAGCTGGAGATGATTTAGTTCAAGATAGACTCCAAGCAACTATGGCTGATGTATCCCTCAAAATCAGAGAAAGAGATCACATTTATCTCAAGGCTCTACATGCTCAAAAGGCTGAAGCTCTAATAGCACAAAAGGCAAATGATGAACAACTCAAAGTCCTCTCTGATAAGATTGACAACATGACTCAGTCTTTCTCAGTGCAACTTGAGCTAGGACAACAAGAACTCAAGATTGAAGTTGGTAATTCCTCCTACATGATGGAGCAGCTTATGTCCAACATGGAGCAGCTCTCTCAAATGATTAATGACAAAAAGGGGGAGAAAAAGAGGCATAGAAAGGGGAAGAAAAAGAAGCTCTCTAGAAAGAGCAAGGAGAGTAGGAGCAAACAAGTCAAGAAGACAAAGAAGGAGAAAACATAAGAAAGAGATGGTTCATCAGGTGAGGGGGAGCTTAAGGCTGAGGGGGAGCCAGAGCCAGAACCAAAAGAAGAAGAATTGAATAGCTCCTCATCCAAGGGGGAGCAAAGGAATCAAACAGATGAATAGTTGATCAAAAGACATCCTGGAAGCATACATGGAACCAAAGAGGTACATCTCTAACTAGTTAGGTATGTTCTGGATCCAGGATGTAAAATGTCAGTGTATTAAATTCCACATCATTATAAATGATATTCATGATTATCTGTTTTAGAAATACAGCTGCTCACTGTATATAAGATTCATTCATAACATGCATATGCACTTATTGTTTTTGTCATAATCAAATAGGGGGAGATTGTCAGGAATAAACATGTGAATGATATTCCTATCTATATATGATTTGATTATGATATATATATATATATATATATGTGAAAGAATATGCAAGTATGCTTGCATTAAGAAAAGCTGTAAAGTCCCTTGATAGATAATAGAAACATATGTACAAGGACTTAGAATGAATTGATCAAATGTGTTAGGTTGATCCTACATAAGCAAAACAGCTTTGTAAAGTCCTTAAAAAGAAATGATGTACAAGGACTATAAATATAGAAAGATCAAGCATGTTAGGTTGATCTTATGATGTAATAGATAGGCTTGTCGATCGTCGAAAGCCTTGCACTGAAATCGTAGTCGCTAGAAAAGTCAAGGAAAACTCGAGAGCTATCGGCGTAATCGTGATAAATGATGCAAGATAGTAGATCTCGGAGTTCGTGAACTTCGGAGAGACGAGGAAGGATCGTGGTGTGTGAGGAGAGAACTTCACCGAGTACGTAGTCTGAGAAAGTCATGTTCGAAATCGTGAGACAGTCACGCCTCTGAAGTGACCGAGTATCTCGCCAAAGCCAAGTCAAGAATCGTAGACTACACTCAGTCGTGAGAGTCTCTTGATCATATCGAGGCGGAGAGATCGTGGTCAAGCAAGATCAGATGAAGACAACAAGCACAACGACAGAAATCGTAGAGTGTCAAGATCTGATCTCGGAGTCGTAGTGTCTGCACAGCCAAAGCTGAATCGTAGAGTGTAGAACTGAGACTTCAACAGATGTGCTCACAATGCCAAGGCAAAATCGTAGAGCAAATACGATTCTCAACGAATTAGCACTCCCAGAATATCCAAAGGAATGAAGCCTCTGGTCTAAGCTGCAAGGATACATCCCACCTAAAGGAAACTAGAGAGCACTCAACGAATGGCATGCAAGCTAATAGAAGATCTAAGCACCAACCCAATCAGCATCAAGATTTAGTTGTGAAGCCATTCGAGATGAAGTCTTCCACAAGGAGATCAGAAGAAGACTCACATGGCGACTAAGGAAAGTCGACAAGTCACGATGTCTGTCAAGTAAACAGAAGACGGCGATCTTGGAAGTAACCAGGATCGTAGTATTTGGCAAACAAAGAAAAGAACTGATGGAGTGTACATAGAGATACTGGTCAATTTCTGAAGAACAAGGCTAAAGTGATTAAGCATTGGTCAGTCCATTGATGATAGGTGAACGAGAGATCACAAGGAGAAAGCGAACTGAGCATGCTACAAATCTGAGATGTCTTGCTATTCAGAAGGGACCATAATAAAGAGTCAAGTCATCAGTATCTGAGAGCAGTCGAGGCAAACAGAAGTATCGAAACACTGCACAAGAGAAGGAAGAGGTATTCCATATTGGAGATCTAATGAACACTCTTCAAGATCGTAGTGTTAATTCTTCACATCAACAAGCAAGTCATCAAGACACTATGATCAAGTCCAAGAAAGTATGCATCAGAATCGTAGAGTTCAAACAACTAAAGATTGAGGCATTGGAAATGGCTCAATCTGAAGATTGATATTCGAATAAAGCTTATTGAGAGCATCGATGCAAGGACAACCTCTGATCGAGAAATCAGAAGGGTGAAATAAAGTCACCGACCTGCCCGAGATATCAAAGTGACATATCCGCGAGGTTGGTAAAACAAGATGAAGCAGCGATGTCGAAGTCGAGAAAAAGATGTCATGTCACATCTGCAGTCAACACCAAATAACTCGAGATCTGCGAAGAAATTTGAATAGCTTTCAACGGCTACTTTCCAACGGGAAGATTCGGAAGAAGTATAAATCAACAGAGCTTCAAAGATCAAGAGTTGCTGATGATTGTGTAGTTGCAGAATCGTTGACTTGGTGAATGCTATTGTTGACTCTACGAGTTCCACCAAAAGTAAATAGAACAAGTCTCAATGACAGTGAGACTACCAAGGTGGAAGTGAAGCAGCTTTGAAGAAGGAATCAAATAGATCGAAGCTTCACTCAACAAGGATGAGAATGCCACTGAAGATGGTAGCCAAGCTGAGAGCCGAGAAGGCCAAGAAGATAGCATTCAGGAAAGTGGCCAAGTACAAAGAAGTTCAAGAGAGCCACTCTACGAATCACCATGAACCGAAAGCTGAAACTGAACAATTGCAGAGCCATGTCTGCAAAGTATTCAAGAAGGGTTCAGGGATTGCTAAATGCTAGACAAAGTCTACTAAAAGCACAGAGACTTAGAAAACTCAGATGGTGATGGTGCACAGCTGATACCAGATGAAAATGAGCAGAAAAGAGTGAAGATCAGCTGCACCAAAGAAGTTGTGGTCTAGACCCGAAGCAGAATGCAAAGAGGACCATAACAAGCTGCTAAGTACAAAGATGTTCAGAGCCTAATGACATCTTAGAAGCTCAGCACCAACAACATCAACAACTACAACTACAAGTAGCCAGGGCCTGAGGGGTCCTTGTCCGAAGGGACTAAATGAAGCTCCAAGCCTGCTGGGCTTGAAGAGTTCCTAGGGAACTAGAGAAGTTCCAAGGTTGCTGGCCTTGAAGAGTTCTTAGAGAACCAACGTCCCAAGGCTATTGGTCTTGAAGGAATCTTAGTGATTCAGGGTGCTGCCCTTCCTTAGTAGAAATCCTGCTAGTTGAAAGTAGAAGAGTCTCTGAACCACTTAAAACCCCATGTGTCTTTTACTTTATGTCATTTACATTATGTACATTAAATGCTATAATTGCTATGTATGCTTTGACTGCTTACCACTGAATTAACTCTACGAACAATGAATGTATGATTATGATTATATCAATGAAGGAGATCTGTTACTTATTCCGCTGTGCTTGAAAAGATTCTTATGTTTGTCATATGCTACTTAATGAGAAGTACAACTTAATAGAGAAAAAGTATTTTGAAATTAAAAAGGATCTATTCAACCCCCCCCCCCCTTCTAGATCTATTGTGCCTACTGGGAATTAACAATTGGTATCAAAGCAGGTTCTCATGCTACATTCAAAAGCTAATCGCTTTGAGTCTGATCCTAGGCACAAATATTGTTCTAAACTTAGTTTAGTAGTAATTCACTTGTTATATACAGATGAGCTCACACGTTGGAAATATTGTGTACAGGTAAATGTGCATATACACCTGAAGCTGCTCAGATCGGTCCATGTCTTTGGTTATCATATCAACAAGACCAATCCTTGCTCGATGTCAATCTTGTTGTCTGAAGACCAGGCTAGAAAACTCAAGGATGTCAAAGAATTAGAGATGCTGACACCCTCTTAGCTTGTATCTTCAAGACCACGACTGATCGACTGAAGATCAACTGGAGCAACTGGCTGTCAGAAGTAAATGAGAAAACATGCACATCAATGCCTAAAATCAGTGTATCTAAGATAAATGACTGATAAGGAACTAACAGAAAAAAGGTACGGTTCCTCACTAATATTGATATGAATATCATATTTGCACCTTACTTATGAACTATAACAGTTCTCCTTCAAGTATTCATAATCTATCTAAAAAAGTGAAGAGAGAAAGTACACCGATAATGGAAACTCAAATGTCTATAAACTTTCTCTCCATTTAAGTTTTAGGTTGAAGATAACATCTTGAAAGAAAATTGAAATAGGTCATAAGAGCATCACTGGTTAAATTAATTTTATGAGAAGTAATCCTTGCTGATGGGTTAGTATGTATGTGCAAACCTATGTTCTAAGAGTTTGATAACCCACAGAGTATGATCAGTCCTGCAAAAGTATCTTGATGATTTATAGAAACTGATCACCTCCATGAATCAACCAGATACAAATAATTTGTAGAATTGATTCTCACTCTGAGAATATTTAAACTCTGTGAACATAACCTGGCAAATGATGAAACCATCTAAGAAAAAGAATGTTTTATTAAAATAGCAAATCTTTCACACACTCACCTTCATGCATATCTAAATGAGTTACATACATGAATATGACTACTGGTGATCAATATGATGATTATCTAAATATATGAGGAACATGAGTTTAGAAAACTAACCTAGCAGGACCCACTTAACCATGGGTACCAAAAATAAAAATTTATAACCTACAGGCACTCGGTCTATCTGACCACACTAAGGAATACTGAAGCAGAAGAGTTCAGTCAAGAAAAATTCAACCAGCAGAAAGCTTAAGACTGTTCAAAAATGATTCTGATAAATTTCCTATATGTCTAAGCCTGTTCTTGAAGGCCTGCTGAGCTAATCTGAATAAAGCTCACATGACTGCTGATCTTTGTATGGAAGCAGGCCATTCAACAAAAGAAGAAAATGACCTTACATGCTCAATCATGCAAAGCATGTCATAAGAGAAGAATTCCCAAGGAAGTTGACTACAGAGGATCATCGAGCATCAATCATGAGGAACTCATTATGGGAGCAGAACTCAGCAAGCACAAAATGACAAGGAATACTACGTTCGTAGTGCTATCAAAGGATCGCAGAATGATCAACCCTGAAAATGCCCATTTCTACGATATAAGAAGATTTAATGACTTCAGCCAGAATGAGATATGCATGGTTGCCTTCTGCTACACATGAAGAAGAAAAAATTATGTCTCTCTAAGAAGACAGTATCAACTATGGGGGAGCAGTAATCTGCTAACAGTACATAAGCTCTAAACCATCAGAGATATACTATGAAGTTATGTACCAGCTACAAAGTCCCAAAACCTTGTGGCTGATGAACCAAATGAAGATCCATAGTCAGTAGGAACGTCTCAAAACGTACTACTGATAACCTTTTAGCCACCCAACTCAAAATCGTGGAGTGTCTACAATCAAACATGTGATCGTAGTGTAAAAACATGAAGACACCACGATCACAACAAATGCAATTATCTAAAGTTGACAAAGGATCTCCTCACCAGAAAAGGTCAAAAGAGATATTAGTACAAATTACTCCTAAAAGCAAATTCATCTGGAAAGCGCCTCAGGGACAAACCTGACCCTTAGCTCACTCTAAGAGGTTGGCCCTTCCTGAGCTACCTTATCCCAGAAGTATTGCTTAATCAAGTTCATCTCAAAGACCAAGTCAGTCAACGATCGTAGAGTAGAGGTTGAAGAGAACTCCACGATCGTAGTACAATCTTAGCAATTGTAGAAGCAGACTCGACGATCGTAGTCCTATAAAGATGTTACTCCTAACTTACAATGAGTTAAAACAGGAAAATTGCTCAACCATTCAAATTATGAGGATGTAAGTTTGAAGGCTGGTTGGAAAGAGGTACTGCTGAATGAAAATGCCCAAGGCTTCATAAAGCACAAACAGTGGATGAGCCATGGAGGTTCAAAATGAGAAGTAACGTTAAAACCATCCACTATAACATCCTTCAGAGAATTGATCGTTGAGCCAACAAGGAAATCGTAGAGTCAATAGCTGTCCTATCATGCTACTCTACGAACTAAAGAGGTCAAAGATCAATCCACGTCAATCAAACGTCCACTCTTCTGAAAGAGACAGCTAAAGTATTCAGGAAAGTGGCCAAGTACAAAGAAGATCAAGAAGATGGCAGCCAAGCTGAGGGCCGAGAAGGCCAAGAAGATAGCATTCAGAAAAGTGGCCAAGTACAAAGAAGATCAAGAGAGCCACTTTACGAATCACCATGAACCGAAAGATGGAACTGAACAAGTGCAGAGCCATGTCTGCAAAGTATTCAAGAAGGGTTCAGGGATTGCTAAATGCCAGACAAAGTCTACTAAAAACACAGAGACTTAGCAAACCCAGATGGTGATGGTGCACAACTGATACCAGATGAAGATGAGCAAAAAAGAGTGAAGATCAGTTGCACCAAAGAAGTTATGGTCCAGACCCAAAGTAGAATACAAAGAGGACCACAACAGCTGCTAAGTACAAAGATGTTCAGAGCCTAATGACATCTTAGCAGCTCAGCACCAACAACATCAACAACTACAACTACAAATAGCCAGGGCCTGAGGGGTCCTTGTCCGAAGGGACTAAATGAAGCTCCAAGCTTGCTGGGCTTGAAGAGTTCTTAGGGAACTAGAGAAGTTCCAAGGCTGTTGGCCTTGAAGAGTTCTTAGTGAACCAACGTCCCAAGGCTGCTGGCCTTGAAGGAATTTTAGTGATTCAGGGTGCTGCCCTTCCTTAGTGGAAATCCTGCTAGTTGAAAGCAGAAGAGTGGATTAGGAGCTTGAGTCTCTGAACCACTTAAAACCCCCTGTGTCTTTTACTTTATGCCATTTACATTATGTATATTAAATGCTATAACTGCTATGTATGCTTTGACTGCTTACCATTGAACTAACTCTACGAACAATGAATGTATGATTATGATTATATCAATGAAGGAGATCTTTTACTTATTCCGTTGTGCTTGAAAAGATTCTTATGTTTGTCATGTGCTACTTAATGAACAGTACAACTTAATAGAGAAAAAGTATTTTGAAATTAAAAAGGATCTATTCAACCCCCCCTTCTAGATCTATTGTGCCTACTGGGAATTAACACATACTTTTCAAAATTTCTAAATATTACCCACAACTATAACATTACATCAAATTTACTCCATAATATTCAAAAATGATATTTATTGAAAATTCATCTTTATTCATAAAAGTTGGGGTCTTACATGATTCTCACACTACCATAACCTTAAGCTACACTACAAAGAACGACCAAAGTCTGCAGAAAAAAGAGACTTGATTAATACGAAAATGAGCAAGGCTGGCGGCCAATGCCAGAGTTTTAGGTATGGGGGATCACATGTAGGCTCACACGACAATTGCTACCGCTAGCATCAAGGGCCTCGTGGTATGCGACTTACATAACTCAGTTTATAGAATAGAGCTTTGGCACTTTTCTTAAGACAACTAACACGAATTTCACCCATCAAACAGTGATAATAACACATAAAATAAATATACACCTATTATAGACATGGTTGCTAACACATACAACCACTTAACACAATTTTACAACCACTAAAACTATTTTAATTTTTCAATTTTCATGTTTTCATGAAAAACTCAATTTTCTTGACATTCGTCCTAAAAATTATCACTGTAAATTCATTACATGATCAAATCATCTCATTCAAATTACATTATGTTCGTATCTCAATGAACTAACATCTACAAGCTTCAATTTATACTTTCACATACAATTTGACCATTAAAATTGATACCCATATAGTTACATATGAAAACATATATATATATATATAGACAAAATTTCTACTGCTATCCGAAATTAGCATGCGATTATTGTTTAAACATAATATCTAATCATCATAGACACATGCAATCATCATAACTAATTCAAGAACATCAATTCTAATCACATAAAATTCACAGAGTATGAAAATTATTGTCGTAATATTCATATATATGCTTATAATATCAAAGTTGTAAAACATACCTTCAATTACAAATACAATCGCTGCTAAACACTTGAATTTGCTGTGAAAATTCGTAACTCTCTCTCTCTCTCTCAATTTCTCTACTAACCTGTAACAAGTTCTCTGAACTCTCTCAAACCCAGCAACTAGTATGCGTATAGTGAACAAAACTAAGCCAAAACTGATAGCCAGCGTAGGAAATAAACTGATAGTCTTAATACGCCAACTTAATTATAATGGCAGTTACAACATAAACGTATATAATATAAATATATTATATTTATTATTTTATTTATTTTATTTATATTATTAAATTCAAATTTCAAAAATTAGAAATATCAAAAGCCATAAGGCTTGTTTGGCAAAACCCTTTAATTTTTAAAGAATTAATATATTAAGCCGTGTTTGGCAAAAACTAAATTAAACCCTTTTTAATTTATTTTAATAAACACTTTAGTTTATAATTTATAATCGCATATTATTTATTTGGATTTCTATATCCAACATTGACCCATTAAATTAATCACATACTATATTTTAATTAAATATAGCATTTAAGCAAATATCACAAAATTATAATTTTCATTATAACTTTATTTAATAATCTAATATACCGCCTAAATTATTAAATCAAAACAATAATATAACATCTCATGTTATACCACAATTGTCTAAAATTATAAATTAACTTAATTTAGAATATTATCTAATAAATTTATATTCACAAATATTTACTAACAACCATCACATCAATAAAATATTTATTTCATCAATTCAATAATAGACACATCAAATAAATATTTATATTATTCAATAAATATTTAATATTACGATTTGAAATTTTAGATCGTTACATGGGTCCCTAGAATCTTTAACTCTATCTTCATCATTTGTAAGTTATACGAAATGGGTTTTTGTGTTAACAACATCGCACTCGTAACCGCATACGATCTTCTACTCAACGTGTCAGCTACCACGTTCGCTCTTCTACGATGATATTGAATGGTATGGTCGTAATCTTCAACAGCTCGAGCCAACGTCTTCGGCGCATTATACGTTTGTTTTGGTTGAAGAAAAATTTTAAGGGTTTTAGAAATGGGTTTTGTACTGGGGTCAATACAAAATTCGATTTCACGCTCTGGGGTAGGCCATGAAGTTCTTCGAGAATACGTCAAGAAATTTATTAACAATAGAAATATCATTCAAAATTGTAACTTTCATCCCAAGACTTGGATAGTATGTCACATTGATACCTATCAACTTGCCACCGTCATTCACTGCGTCGCCTACAAAAAGTCTGGCTTCGGTACATTCCACATAAGGAAGTCACCAGATAAAGGCTCGGGACTCTTTACTTATGGCTTGATATGAAAATGATTGACTTTAGTGGTTTGGTTGCTTGAATTCGCATAACAGGTTGGTTAGGAATATAAAAGCTAACAACCTTACGAAAAGGATGATGAGTAGTTAACCAATCGATTCCTAAAATCACATCAAAGGCAAGTATTTTCAAAGAGATAAGATCGACAGGTAACGTGAAAGTGTCAATTTGAATCAAACAAGATTTATAAACAGTGGAGGTAACGAAGGTTTCTCCTAATGGAGTTTCAACCAATAAGTCAAAGTCTAACTTCTCTGGGGTCAAATTTAAACGTTGAGCGCAAGCAAGAGAGATAAAAGAATGGGTAGAACCGGTATCTAATAAGGTATAGACTTCGCAAGAATTTATAATTAACTAACCCGTGCTAACTTCGTTTTGGTTACTAGCTTTTTGAGAAGTCACGAAAAACGCTCTTCCTGAAACCACCGACTTTGTTTTGTCCACATCCGCCTTTGGTACCACCGTCCCAGCTGGACTTAACTTTGGTGCACGACAAAATCGGGATAGGTGACCTTCTTTTCCACAATTGTAACATGCTTTGGGTTGCATCATGCAGTTTGGACAGATATGTCCCTCCCCTCTGCATTTGAAGCATACAATTGGTGGTCGTTTTCCTCCCCTAGAATTTGTTGCTGGTGTTGGTGCTGCTGCCGATGTCTTCCCATCGTCGTTAAATCTTCTCTTCTTGAAATTTCCACTCCTATTATCTTGGCCATGATTACCACCGAAGTGGTTACCATTCTTGGCATGATAATTTCCCCCATGATGGTTATCATTGTTCTAATCGCCGTTTCCACCGGTATGATTATTATCATGTTGCTGGTCATTACCTTTTGGTTGGGCTGGCTCATTATCGCGCTCCAACAACTGAGCCCTATTCACTACATCTAAATATAAACAAAGTTTTTGAGAAATGAGGTATTGACGTATATCGGGTTTCAAACCTCTTAGAAACATTCGCGTCATTCGCTCCTCATTATCGACCAAATGGGATGCAAATCGGGATAACTCCGTAAATTTAGCCTCGTATTACGACACGGTCATATTATTTTGCTCCAACTTGATAAACTCCACCTCCTTCATGTGACGAATACTTTCGAGAAAGTACTTGTCGTTGAACAACTCTTGGAACTTCTCCCAAGACATCTTTAGTGCGTTAGGCTGGGTACGCTTTACAGATTTCCACCAATAATCTGTCTCTTCACGCAAAATAAAGGTGGCAAAGGGAACCTTTTGCTCCTCGGAGCATCCCAAGACATCAGATATCTTGGTGATCTGCTTTAACCACGTCTCCGTCTTAAGTGGTTCTTGCTTTCCCAAAAACTCCGGTGGTCCTAGCTCCTTGAACTGCTTAGCGGTGACCACCCGAGAGTTGCCAGTGTTTCCACCTACATTTTGAACAGGAGCCGCTCTCGCCTGATGTTGCATGAATTGCATAAAGCCTCTAAACATCCCATCGTTCACCATTTCATCGGTGTTATTGTTTACTTGAGGATTATTGTCTTTCTGTTGTACATTATCTTGGGTATTGATCGTTGGTGACTCAACGGTCTCATGTGCCTCATTGCTTATCTTAATATTTTTGGATGCCATTTTCAAATAATGCCACAAAACAAGGGTTAATTGACATGTCACATATTATCCCTATATTATGACCGACCAATTAAATACCAAATAAACTTAGGTAGGTCATACTAGCGAAGGAATTCCCCGTCTTTCCCCTCCTAGTTCTTGTCTCACATCTCAGCCAGGGATCATATCCCTAAGCTTTGATACCAACTGTGACGCCCCCAAAATAGGTATACATCACCCATCTTGGGTCGCCAAAAATATGGTACTGAATACAAATACAAAATTAATTATACAACAGTCGTGTAAAATACGGCAAAACATAATCTAAGAGTTTCAATAAGAATATTGTCATCTAGACAATATCCACACTCAATGGAGTCCTCATTACATTTATTGTCACACTATTTTATAGAATAGTGAGGACTACTAAAACAACCATCTGGGACCGTCAATCCGCTCCCCAGGCTCGTCCCCATTATATTCTCATTTTCTCAAGAGAACATTGAAAGAAAGAGTGAGCTCAACTAGCCCGATGAAATATTATGACTAAGATAATGCGAATAAATTATCCTTAGCCTTCAACAAAGATAACAACCGATGATAGAATATAATAGACAACAAGTTTTAGATCAATAATCGCAGTAGAATAAACAATCCATTAGAAGAGTCAAGTAGAATATAAAATCTACTATCTTCTATGATTTAAAAAGTTTTTATCAACTTTATCATTTGAGACTCGACAATAAATAAAATCGAATCATCCTGCATCACTGGCCAAGGATATTTATGTAATCATCAATGGTCATGATTATACCGAATAATCCCTGGTCATAATCATACCAACAACTGTCCATCAATGAACTACAGGCCAATGAGGACTTTCACCACATCATTCGTCACATTAATGTCATGATTATACCGAATAATCCCTGGTCATAATCATACCAAGTCCATCTATGCACATAAGCCAAAGATGACTTTCATCACAATATAAGCATGAGGATGATGACAATGACATAATAATTCAATAAAACAAGTTCAAGGATAAATTCTAAAGATTTATAATTTAATTTATCCAGAAATAAATAACGTCCAAATTGTCAACATGATACTGCTTTGTGGAGTAAAATTCAAGAATGCTCGTAAGAATATTTCCATGAAAAGATCTTCGGATGAAGCGCAAATATCCGTGGATATTCTACTAATTTCATGGAGTATAGAAGCCAAAACTTTAACTAATCGAGTATAATATAATATATGAAACTGCAAATGGATTTTAGCATACCATACGGTAATCCACGTGAGATGATCATTTCCACAATTTAATAAGGAATGAATACGATGGGTCATTCACCATGCATGCGGTAGTCCACATAGACAGGTTATTCCAATAGAATAATAAAGAATGGAATAACAGAAGAATTCACCATTCATGCGGTAGTCGCGTAGACAAGTTATTCCAATGAATAATAAAGAATAGAATAACAAAAGAATTCACCGAGCACGTGCGTAGTCGCATGCATGTGTTATTCCAATAGAATAATAAAGAATGGAATAACATAAGAATTCACCGGCATGCGTAATCCGCATGCAGACGGTTATTCCAACGAATAATAAAGAATGGAATAATGAAGAATTCACCGTGCATCGTAATCCGCACGCAGACGAGTTATTCCAATGAATAATAAAGAATAGAATAACGAGAAGAATTCACCGAGGCATGCATAATTACATACAGACGAGGTTATTCCAATAGAATAATAAAGAATGGAATAATAGAAGAATTCACCTGGCATGCGTAATTCGCACAGACAGGTTATTCCAACAGAATAGTAAAGAATGGAATAACAGAAGAATTCACCATGCATGCGGTAGTCCGCATAGACAGGCTATTCTAACAGAATAATAAAGAATGGAATAACAGAAGAATTCACCAGGCATGCGATAGACCGCACAGACATGTATTCCAATAGAATAATAAAGAATAGAATAACAAATGAATTCACCAGGCATGCGTAATCCGCACAGACAGGTTATTCCAATAGAATAATAAAGAATGGAATAACAGAAGAATTCATCAGGTATGCGTAATTCGCACAGACAGGTTATTCCAACAGAATAGTAAAGAATGGAACAACAACCCTTACGATTATTGAAAGAAATAACTCTCTTCATGAATACGAAAGAAATAATACCCCTTACCTTAGAAGAAAACTGGAATAGTGAGGTAGCAGACTTCTCTTCTTCTTTCTCTCTATAATTTCTCTATAATAATTACTCTTGTGAGACTTAGTGAATTGGTGAGAAATGAAGGAAGAATGAGCTTCTATTTATAGGAAAATATAGTTTTAATAATTGCACATTTTGGGGCTCGAAATATTATAGTATAATACCTTCCTCTTTTTCTTTATTTTTAATTTAGTCCTGCAAGTCATATCAAACTTGCACCACCTCCCCTAATAGTAAATCATGTGAATCAATAGTTCTAAACATATGAAAAAATTAATTATAGTATAGTACCTTCATCTATACCTCCATTTTTAATTTAGTCATGCAAGTATTATCAATCTTGCACCAACTCCCCTAATAGTAAATCATGTGATTCAATAGTACACACATGTGAACACATAGTTATAAGCATGTGAATTAATAACAATTAATTGCTCATTTATCCGGTTAATTGCCTGATTGGTCAATATAACCTCCAGGCATTAATTATTATCGAAATAAATGTCGATTTCCACTAACACTAATAATTTCTACACAATGGAATTATCAATTTCATCTTTAATCAACACGAACTTATTCATCATTAATATTATAACTCATAATATTTAACAACCAGGTCGTTCCCAGGAAAGATGGGGCTTTCCGATAAGGATTTCTCTCTATTGGCGTGCAATTAGATTATCTAACCTCTCCTTGATAGAACTTCTAGACATTGTCAATATTGCAAATAATAATATGAATAACTTTGTCGTCTCAATTATTGATTTAATAATATAACATATTATACAGATGATACTATGACAATAATTGAATCAATAATATGAGAGATATGATGCAACAATTACTGTAGCAATAATTGAGTATAACTGAGTGACTTATTACGTAAGCATCATCTGTATAATATTTTATCAATTTAACCATTTACAAAATAAAATAATAATTATAAGAAAATTGAATACTTTTATTTCATAAAATTCGGGGTCTTACATCATCTGCATAATATTTTATATTATTAAATCAATAATTGAGACGACAAAGTTATTAATATTATTATTTGCAATATTAACGATGTCTAGAAAGTTCTGTCGAGGAGAGGTTTGGTCACCTAATTGCACGCCAATAGGGAGAAATCCTTATCGGAAAGCCCCCTCTTTCCTGGGAATGACCTGGTTGTTAAATATTGTGAGTTATAATATTAATGATGAATAATTGTTGAAGTATTAAGAATGTATTTATTGAAGATAAGTGAATTATAAAAGTTAGAGGAGAATAATGTAAACTTGGAAAACTTTAGGGGTACTAAAGCGTAATAAGTTAAATCAATCTGGACCATTGGTGGTGGTTTTAATAGTAAACCAGTCTGGACCATTGATGGTGGTTTTAATATTTAATCAATCTGGACCATTGATAGTGGTTTTAATAGTTAATCAATCTGGACCATTGATGGTGGTTTTAATAGTAAATCAATCTGGACCATTGATGGTGGTTTTAATAGTTAATCAATCTGGACCATTGATGGTGGTTTTAATAGTAAATCAATCTGGACTGTTGGTGGGTGGTTTTAATGGTAAATCAATCTGGACCGTCGGTGGTGGTTTTAAAAGTAATCAATCTGGACCGTCGGTGGTGGTTTTAAAAGTAAATCAATTTGGACCGTCGGTTGTGATTTTAATAGTAATCAATCTGGACCGTTCGTGAATTAATTACTATTTAGTCATTTCTCCTATAAATAGAAGCTTAATTCTTCTTTCATTCTCACCAATTCACTGAGATTCACAAGAGAAGCTATAGAGAGAGAAACTATAGAGAGAAAGAAGAAGAGTATTCTGCTACTTCACAATTGCAGTATCCAGTCTTCTACTAAGGTAAGGGATGTTATTTTCGTTTGGTAAGGGATGTTATTTTCGTTTGGTAAGGGACGTTATTTCTTTTATATTCGTAAGGGATATTATTTGTTGTATTCGTAAGGGATGTTATTTTCGTTTGGTAAGGGATATTATGTGTTGTATTCGTAAGGGGTATTATTTCTTTCATATTCATAAGGAATACTATTTTTCATATTCATCCTTTAATATAATCGAATAACTTTTGTCTATCTGGATTACGTCTCGTATGACGGTGAAAATCTATTTGCAGTTTAGTATATTATTTCGTTTCATATTCTTAAATCTAAACTTACTATGGTAAGTATTGCTTCTATAATCCCTGAAATTAGTGGAATATCCTTGAGTTTTGTGCTTCATCCAGTATCGTTTTATTAGAATATTGATCTGAACTTTCTTATTAAATATTAATATTTTCGCCCAGGGTACTATTCACGGGTTACTATTCACCCAGTTACTATTCACTATAATATTATTCAGTCGGGTATTTGGGGCACTTTTCATGCTGGAATACTATTCACGGGTTACTATTTATGGGCTACTATTCACCCTATTACTATTCACTATAATATTATTCACTCGGGTATTTGGGACACTTTTCATGCCGAGATACTATTCACGAATTACTATTCACTATAATATTATTCACTCGGGTATTTGGGGTACTTTTCATGCCGGGATACTATTTACGAGTTACTATTCATGGGTTACTATTCACCTGATTACTATTCACTTAAATATTATTCACTCGGGTATTTGGGGCATTTTTCATGCTGGGGTACTATTCACGGGGTACTATTTCTGAAGTACTATTCACAGGGTACTATTCACTAAAAAATTTATTTCTTTTCTGTCCAAATTATTTTTGATACATGGATATTATTCTTGAATTTTACTCCACAAAGCAGTATCATGTTGACAATTTGGATATTTTTAAACTCTGGATAAATTTAAAGTCTTTAATATTTATCCTTGATTTCATTTGATTGATGCTTATATCATTGTCATCATCCTCATACTTATATTGTAACGAAAGTCATCTTTGGCCCATAGTGCATAGACGGATTGTTGATTATTGGTTTTACGGTTGTATATCTTTGGCTTACATGCAAAGATGGACTGTTGATTATTGGTTTTATGGTTGTATATCTTTGGTTTACGTGCAAAGATGGATTGTTGATTATTGATTTTACAATTGTATATCTTTGGATTACGAGCAAAGACGAACTGTTGATTGATAGCTTTGGCCCGTAGTGCAAAGATGGACAGGTGTATGACATGATCATGACCACTGGTGATACTAACGAATATCCTTGGCCCGTAGTGCATGGATAATTCGATAATGTGATTGGCAGGATCATGACCATTAGTTAACAGTTGTATGTCTTTGGCCGTAGTGCACTGACAGATAATTGATTGGTATGATCATGATCATTGGTTTTATAGTTGAATATCTTTAGCTTGTAGTGCAAAGATAGACAACTGATTGGTATGATCATTGTTATTACATTTGAATATCTTTAGCCTTTGGGGTAATGATATTGAGTAAACGTTCTATTAAGCCTTTGTGGCAAGAAAAAACTGTTGATTTACATGATTATAAATATGAATTGCGAGTTTAACTATAATCTTTAGTGGTTCAGGTGAAGATAGGTGATGAAAGTTCTCTTTGTCTTGGGTACAACAAAGAACTGTTGATGAGTATTACAGGAACGAAATATTAACGATGGACTTTTAATTTGGAGGAGATAGTAGACAATATTTTCTACTTGACTCTTCTAATGGATTGTTCATTCCGCTGCAACTATGGTTGAAAAGTTTTATCATCTACCATATGTTCTAAATCTCTGATTTATTACTGATGAAGGCTATTGATAAATTAATTATCTTAGCCATAATATTCTTTCTTCATTATATTTGTGTTCACCCTTTTGCTTCACAATTCCTTTCAGATAATAAGAGTGTAGGCATTTGGGTGAATCTGGGATAACAGGGGAATAGTGTGATGGACCGAGACTGTCGAAGTTTCTCAATACATTATAAAATGGCATGACATGCAATATATAATTGTATTGAGGACCTAAGATGTGTGTGTCGTATTTATACATCACTTAATAATTGATTTTAGTGAACAACAATAGGTTGATGAGAACCCGAATTTGAAAGCGTCAAAAGTGCAGCTCATTAGAATGAACAAGATAGTAATCTTCTCGTTCTTCTTTGGGGTCTTGAAATATTTGTTGCTGTATTTTATATGGCATTGTAATAATTTGAGTTTGATCATCGCTCTACGAGACAATATTGTATTAAAACTCACGACTTATGTGTTGTCATACTTTTGCACGACGCATTCAACGATTTGTATAAATGAAGTTTGTATTTGATTTCTGTAGTGTGATGTCTGGCGACTCAGAATGGGTCGTTTGGACCTATTTTGGGGGCGTCAAATAGATCATGAGTAGGATAATTCCTCTCATATTCTTTGAGTTGTTGTGAGGCATAGGCTATGACTTTCTCATGTTGTATGAGAACACATCCTAACCCTTTTCCCGAAGCATCACTGTAGATGACAAATCCCTCCGAGCCAGATGGTATTGTCAGAACAGGTGCTGAAATGAGTCTCCTCTTGAGTTCTTGAAAACTCTTCTCACATTCCACGGTCCAACCGAATTTTGTATCTTTCCGAGTCAGCTGAGTTAATGGAGTAGCGATTCGAGAAAACCCTTCTACAAATCTCCGATAATAACCAACTAAGCTGAGAAAGCTACGTACTTCGGTCACTGATTTAGGTTGATCCTAGCTTTGAATAGCTTCAATATTTATCTGGTCAACAGATATTCTATGACTTGATACTACGTGCCCAAGGAATGCTATTTCCTCAAGCCAGAACTCGCATTTCTTCAACTTGGCATAAAGCTTGTTTTCACGAAGCTTTTGGAGTATCAGCCTCAAGTGTTGCTCATGATCTTCATGGTTTTTGGAATATATGAGGATGTCATCAATAAAGACGACCATAAAGTGATCCAAATATTCCTTGAATACTCGGTTCATCATATCCATGAAGGCAGCAGGAGCATTAGTCAATCTAAAAGACATGACTAGGAATTCATAATGCCCAGTGACGAGTTCTCGAAAGTCGTCTTTGGAATGTCATCGGTTCTAATCTTTAACGATGATATCCTAATGAAGATCGATCTTTGAAAAGAATTTTGCGCTTGCAACTAGTCAAACAGTCATCAATACGTGGCAATGGGTACCTATTTTTGATGGTGACATGATTCAACTCCCGATAATCAATACAAAGTCGCATACTCCCATCTTTCTTCTTCGCGAATAGAGCGAGAGCACCCCCCAGGGAGACGTCTTAGGACGAATGAAACCGATGTCTAACAATTCCTGCAATTGGGTCTTTAACTCCTGAAGTTCAATAGGAGCCATTCGATATAGGGCTTTGGAAATGGGTTTTGTACCGAGTTCAAGGTCGATACAAAATTCAATTTCACGCTCTGGGGGTAGGCCAGGAAGTTCTTCAGGGAATACGTCAGGAAATTTATTAACAATAGAAATATCATTCAAAACTGACGTATTTTTGTTTAAATCCGTGATATGAGCTAAGAAAGCTTGACATCCGTTTTTTAATAAATGAATAGCTTTATGGCTTGAGATGACAGTGATTGATTTTAATGGTTTGGTTGCTTGAATTCGCATAATAGGTTGGTTAGGAATATGAAAGCTAACAACTTTACGAAAATAATCAATTTTTACATAATGAGTAGTTAACCAATCAATCCCTAGAATTACGTTAAATGCAATTATTTTCAATGAAATAAGATCGACAGGTAATGTAAGGGTACCGATTTGAACCAAACAAGACTTATAAACAGTGGATGTAATGATGGTTTCTCCCAGCGGAGTTTCAACAGATAAGTCAAAGTCTAATTTCTCCGGAGTCAAATTTAAACGTTGAGCGCAACTAAGAGAAATAAAAGAATGGGTAGAACCGGTATCAAATAAGGTATAGACTTCACTAGAGTTTATGATAAGCTTACCCGTGATGGCCTCGTTCGGGTTCCTTACTTTTTGGGAGGTCACGGCAAATGCTCTCCCTTGAACTACCGGCTTTGACTTTTCTGGGACGGCCTTTGGTGCCTTCATCCCAGCTGGACTTGTCTTCGGTGCACGATAAAATTGGGCTAGGTGACCTTCTCTTCCACAATTATAACACGATTTGGACTGCATCGCGCTGTTTGGACTGATGTGTCCCTATCCTCCGCATTTGAAGCATATGATAGGTGGTTGTTCTCCTTCCTAAACAACGGGTGCTGGTGCCGACGTCTTTCCATCATTGTTGAATCTCCTCTTTTTGAAATGTCAACTCTTATTGTCTTGGCCATGATTACCACTGAAGTGGTTACCATTTCTGGCCTGTTGATTCCCTTCATGCTTGTTGTCACTGCTTCGATGACTACTACCACTGGTATTATCATTTTGCCAGTTGCTCTCTCTTGGTTGGGTTGACTCATTATCGCGCTCCAATAACTGAGCCCTATTCACAACATCTGAATACAAACATAGTTTATGAGAGATAAAGTATTGACGTATCTCGGGTTTCAAACCTCTTAGAAACATTCGTGTCATTCTCTCCTCATTATCAACCAAATGGGACACAAACCGGGACAACTCGGCAAACTTGGATTCGTACTGCGACACAGTCATGTTGTTTTGCTCCAGTTTAATGAACTCTACCTCTTTCATGTGACGAATACTTTCGGGAAAGTACTTGTCGTTGAACAGCTTCTTGAACTTCTCCCAAGACATCTTCAAGTCAAGGCGGTTGAGTACACTTTTGCTGATTCCCACCAAGAATCTGCCTCACCGCAACATGAAGGTTGTAAAATCCCAAATTTTATGAATAAAAGATTTAATTTTCTCGAAATTTTTTTTTGAAAATTATGGTGTGAATTTGAGATAATATTATAGTTGTGGGTATTATTTATAAATTTTGCAAAGTATGTAAGTTGTTGTATTATATTTGATTGGTCGGGGAATATTCATTTTAACAGGTAATATTCGTACGATGGCACAATCATTGGTGGACCCCGCAACGGAATTATTGTCGGAATGAGAAAACGACAAAAATATTTTTATGAAAATAACGGCGGAAGTTTTACCGTTAATACTGTTGAACTACTCGGTAGTAAAAGTACAATGTCTGGCGGGTTTCATAGTAGCATACGGTATTGATTATTGATGCTTACGTGAGAAATCACTCAGTTATACTCAATTGTTGCTACAGTAATTGTTGCATCATATCTCTCATATTATTGATTCAATTATTGTCACAGTATCATCTGCATTATATGTTATATTGTTAAATCAATAATTGAGACGACAAAGTTATTCATATTATTAAATCACAATATTTACAATGTCTATAAGTTCTGTCAATGAGAGGTTTGGTCACCTAATTGCGCGCCAATAGGGAGAAATCCTTATTGGAAAGCCCGCTCTTTCCTGGGAACAACCTGGTTGCTAAATATTGTGAGTTATAATATTAATGATGAATAAGTTCGTGTTGATTAAAGATGAATTTGATAGTTTCATTATGTTGGGATTATTTGTGTTAGTAGAAATCGACATCTATTCTGATGATAATTGATGTCTGGAGGTTATATTGTTCAATCGGGTATTCAGGGAACTTTTCGTGTCGGAGTTACTATTCATAAATTACTATTCATGAGTTACTATTCATGAGTTACTATTCACGAGTTACTATTCACGAGTTTTAATAGTAACTTGTCCTTTCGGCTTTCCAAGAGTTATTTGACCCTTCAGCTTTCCAAGAGTTATTTGCCCCTTCGCAAATAGTGGTTGTCTCTTCAATATTACCAAGAGTCATTTTAACCCTTCGTTAAAACCAAGAGCCACTCTTAGTTCTTCTATAAATAGAAGCTCATTCCTTCATTATTTCTTACGAATTCACTGAAACTCTAGAGAAAGAAATTATAGAGAGAAAGAAGAAGAGTTTTCTGCTACTTCACTACTTCTATATCCAGTTTCTTTTACGGTAAGGGATATTATTTTTTGTACTCGTAAGGGGTATTATTTCTTTCGTTCATCTTCATGAAGAGAACTTCTATTATTCTATTCTTTATTATTACATTGGAATATCCTCATCATGTATGCGTTTCTGTGGGACTGAATTCCGCCTCTTTATTATTACATTGGAATAACTCACTGTCATGGCGGTCTCTGCATGCTTGGTGATTTCTTTTGTTATTCCATTCCTTATTATACTCAGTTGGTTAAAGTTTTGACTTCTGTACTCCATGAAATTAGTAGAATATCCTTGATATTTGCACTTCATCCAGTATCTTTTCATAGAAATATTCTTCTGAGCATTCTTGAATTTTACTCTACAAAGAAGTTTCATGTTGACAATTTGGACGTTATTAGTTCCTGGATAAATTAATTCGTGAACTTGTTTTATTGAATTCTTATATCATTGTCATCATCCTCATGTTTATATTTTTTTTGAAAGTCATCTGTGGCCTATAGTATATAGATGGACTTGGTATGATTATGACCAGGGATTATTCGGTATAATCATGACTGTAATGTTATAAATGATGTGATAAAAGTCCTCATTGACCCGTAGTGCATTGATGGACAGTTGTTGGCATGATCATGACCATTGATGAATACACGAATGTCCTTGGCCCGTAGTGCATGGATAATTGTGGTCGTGATACTAAAGAATATCCTTGGCCGTAGTGCAGGGGTGATTCGATGATGTAGATTATTTATTAAGTTGAGTCCCAGCGATAAAAGTGATGAAAAACCTTTTAAATCATAAAAGATAGTAGATTTTATTCTCAACTTGACTCTTTTAATGGATTGCTTATTACACTGCAGTTAAACTTGATGTCTATTGTATTTTATCAGTTTAACATTGTTGAAGACTAATGATAATTTATTCTGCATTATCTTAGTCATAATATTTCTTACTGGGCTAGTTGCGTTCACCCTTTCTTTCACTGTTCTCTTCAGGAAATGAGAATATAGCTGGGACGAGTCGGGGAAAAGAGTGAAGGTCCAGATGATAGCATTAGTAGTCCTCACTATTCTGATTAAATAGTGTGACAATAAATGTAATGAGGACTCCTTTGAGTTTGTATACTGTCTAGATGACAATATACGTATTAAAACTCTTAGATTATGTTTTGTCATATTTTACATGACAGTTGTATTATTAAGTTGTTTTTAATTTATGTACCATGTATTTGGAGACTCAAGATGGGTGATGTATACCTAATTTTGGGGGCATCACAAAGGTGGCAAAGGGGAACTTTTGCTCCTCGGAGCATCCCAAGACATCAAATATCTTGTTGATCTGTTTTATCCACACATCCGCCTTAAGTGGTTTTGCCTCTCCAAAAAACTCTGGTGGTCCCAGCTCCTTGAACTGTTTAGCAGTGACCGTCCGAGAGTTGCCAGTGTTTCCACCTGCATTTCGAACAAGAGTCTCTCTTGGCTGATGTTGCATGAATTGCAGAAAGCCTCTGAACATTCCATCGTTCATCATTTGGTCAGTGTTGTTGTTTGTATGAGGATTATTGTCTTCCTGTTGCACATTATCCTGGGTATTCATCTGTAGTGACTCTACGGTCTTCTGTGCTCCATTACTATTCTCAATATTCTCGAATGTCATTTTCAAATACTGCCACAAAACAAGGGTTAATTAACATGTCATATATTATCCCTATACTCTGACCGACCAATTAAATAACAAATAAACTTAGGTAGGTCATACTAGCGAAGGATTTCCCCGTCTCTCCCCCTAGTTTTAGTCTCACATCTTAGCCAGGGATCATATCCCTAAGCTTTGATACCAACTGTGACGCCCCCAAAACAGGTATACATCACCCATCTTGAGTTGCCAAATACATGGTACAAAATTCAAATACAACTTAATAATACAACTGTCGTGTAAAATACGACAAATATAAACTAAGAGTTTTAATACGAATATTGTCTTCTAGACAGTATTCAACTCAAATGGAGTCCTCAATACATTTATTATCACACTATTTCATAGAATAGTGAGGACTACTAATGCTATCATCTGGACCATCACTCCGTTCCCCGACTAGTCCCGGCTACGTTCTCATTTCCTGATGAGGACAATGAAAGCAAAAGGGTGAGTTTAACTAGCCCAGTAAAAAATATTATGACTAAGATAATGCAAAATAATTTATAACTGATAAAATATAACAAACATCATGTTTAACTGTAGCGAAATAAGCAATCCATTAGAAGAGTCAAGTAGAGCATAAAATCTACTATCTTCTATGATTTAAAAGGATTTTCATCACTTTTATCGTTGAGACTCAGCTTAATAAATAATCCACATCATCGAATCACCCCTGCACTACGGCCAAGGATATTCTTTAGTATCACGATCACAAATTATCCATGCACTACGGGCCAAGGATATTCGTGTATTCATCAATGGTCATGATCATGCCAACAACTGTCCATCAATGCACTACGGGCCAATAAGAACTTTTACCACATCATTTGTAACATTATGGTCGTGATTATACCGAATAATCCTTGGTCATAATCGTACCAAGTCCATCTATGCACTACAGGCCACAGATGACTTTCAACATAATATAAACATGAGGATGATGACAATGATATAAGAATTCAATAAAACAAGTTCAAGGATAAATTTATAATTTAATTTATCCAGAAATCAATAACGTCCAAATTGTCAACATGATACTGCTTTGTGGAGTAAAATTCAAGAATAATATTGTACCAAAAATAATTTAGACCAAAAACGAATAAATTTTTATCATGAATAGTACCCCGGGTGAATAGTACTTGAGTGAATAGTATCCCGTGAATAGTACTTCGGAAATAGTAACTCCGTGAATAGTACTCCGGTATGAAAAGTTAAAACTTATCAAGAATGCTCAGAATAATATTTTCATGAAAAGATACTAGATGAAGCGCAAATATCAAGGATATTCTACTAATTTCATGGAGTATAGAAGCCAAAATTTAAACAAAACGAGTATAGAATTCGAAATCTGAAATGAAATAATAGTACTTACATACTACAGAGTATGGAAGAAAATATTATTTCAAGCTAATATTGCACAAAAATAATGTCCCTTACCTTGAAAAGAAGAGTATTCCAACTGGTATAGCGAGAATATTCTTGAAGAAAACTTTCACTGTTTTCTACGCTCAAAGCTTTCTAAAACTCTAAAGAAATACGCTCAATATTATAGAACAAGAATTCTTTGATTCTGGTGTGATTTTCAATTCTAACCTAAACGTCTCTTTATAGGAAAATATTAGAACGTCATAGAAGACTAAATTAATAAAATATTAATTTATATAAAAAAAATCTACGCACATTTATTTGACCCAATTTATCAGCCATCACAAGTGGGGCCCACTAGAAATCAGAATTTCCACACCAACCAAAGTGGGGCCCACCATATTTTAAATTAAAATATTTAATTTCTGAAACTTCAATAATTCATAATAAATAGCACTTTTATCAGAAAAATACAAATTTTATGTCCATTCCACATGAAATTGATTTCTCTACAACTTTGTAGCTTTAAGTTTTTCCAAATTCCAAACAGAAAATATCTGAAATTCGCAAACAGACGATTTTCAACATCTCTTAAAATTCATAACAAATTATACGTTTGTAACGGTTCAAAATTTGTGGACATATACTCAACTTATATATGTATAACATATCCAAAAATCACAACGATCCAACGGTCGGATCAAAATTATAACTCACGCAATAGAGCTTTAAGAACACTGATTTGATTTTTAGTACCTCTATTTCGACAAAACACCTCAATATTAATTACTTCATTTATAACCACATAAAATAAATATTTTCCTATCCATCATTTATGTCCACATAAAATAAATATTTTCTTATCATATAAATCAATAATTAATTATTCATAAATAATATTACAGAATCACAAAAATGACAACCAGGCCGTTCCCAGGAAAGAGGGGACTTTTCGATAAGGATTTCTCCTTACTGGCGCGCAATTAGGTGACCAAACCTCTCTTTTGACAGAACTTTCTAGACATTTCCAATAATGATATCTAATAATATTATTCAAATAATATGAATTATTGATTTGATAATGGAAAATACTGTGCAGTGACAATTATAAAATATCAACGCAGCAATTATTGAATCAATAAAATAAAATATTGAACAGTAATTACTGTAACAATTATTGAGTAGTGCCTTCTTACGTAAGAATCAATAATTCAAAATACTTTGTAATATCTGCTGTCTTCTTTGTGCAACGCCAGACATTCTTGTATTTTAACCACCAGGTATTTCAAAAGTGTTAACGGTAACAACTACGTCGTTATTTATAAAACTCAAACTTATCATTTTCTTCATCCGAGCGCTTATTACATTATGGGGCCCACAAATGGTCATGCTACACATCATACGAATATTCCCCAACAACAAGAATATTCCACGACCAAACGAATATTCCCCAACAGAAATGAGTATTTTATAACCACTTGTGACGCCCCCAAAATAGGTATACATCACCCATCTTGAGTCGCCAAATACATGGTACAGAATACAAATACAAACTTAATTATACAACGTTGTGTAATATACGACAAAACATAACTGAGAGTTTAAACAGGAATATTGCCTTCTAGACAATATCAACTCTCAAATAGAATCTTCATTACATTTATTGTCACACTATTTTATAGAATAGTGAGGACTACTATAACACCATCTCGGACCATCACTCCGTTCCCCGACTAGTCCCGACTACGTTCTCATTTTCTAAAGAGAACAATGAAAGCAAAAGGGTGAGCTCAACTAGCCCAATAAAAAATATTATGACTAAGATAATGCAGGATAAATTATCATTAGCCTTCAACAATGTTAAACTGATAAAATATAATAGACATCAAGTTTAACTGCAGTGGAATAAGCAATCCATTAGAAGAGTCAAGTAGAGAATAAAATCTACTATCTTCTATGATTTAAAAGGTTTTTCATCACTTTTATCGCTTAGACTCAGCTCAATAAATAATCCACATAATCCCTGCACTACGGCCAAGGATATTCATTAGTATCATAACCACAAATTATCCATGTACTACGGCCAAAGATATTCGTGTTTTCATCAATGGTCATGATTATACCGAATAATCCCTGGTCATAATCATACCAACAACTGTCCATCAATGAACTACAGGCCAATGAAGACTTTTACCACATCATTCGTCACATTACAGTCATGATTATACCGAATAATCCCTGGTCATAATCATACCAAGTCCATCTATGCACGTAAGCCAAAGATGACTTTCATCACAATATAAGCATGAGGATGATAACAATGACATAATAATTCAATAAAACAAGTTCAAGGATAAATTTTAAAGATTTATAATTTAATTTATCCAGAAATCAATAACGCCCAAATTGTCAACATGATACTGCTTTGTAGAGTAAAATTCAAGAATAATATTCATGTACCAAAAATAATTTGGACAGAAAAAAAATATATCTTTCGAGTGAATATTACCCCATGAATAGTACTTCGGGAATAGTAACTCGTGAATAGTACTCTGGCATGAAAAATGCCCCGAATACCCAAGTGAATAATACCAGAATGAATAGTAACCGGGTGAATAGTAACCCATGAATAGTAACTCATAAAAAAAATACAAAAGAAAATCATATTCCATGACGAGTACAAAAGAAATGATATCTCAGACGAGTAT
Source organism: Panax ginseng (assembly GCA_020205605.1). Taxonomy (NCBI): domain Eukaryota; kingdom Viridiplantae; phylum Streptophyta; class Magnoliopsida; order Apiales; family Araliaceae; genus Panax; species Panax ginseng. The sequence continues at coordinate 94,696,466 of CM035144.1, read as the reverse complement.
AATAGAATATACGAAACTATAAATGGATTTTCACCCACCATGCGGTAATCCACGAGATGATCATTTCCACAATTTAATAAGGAATGAATACAAAGGATCATTCACCATGCATGCGGTAATCCACATGATGTGTTATTCCAATGTAATAATAAAGAATGGAATAACGGAAGAATTCACCATGCATGTGATAGATCGCATGCATGACGTTTATTCCCAGCAATGTAATAATAAAGAATGGAACCAGTCATGCGAATTCGCATGCATGGATATTCCAAATGAATAATAAAGAATGGAATCGGATCATGCGTAATCCGCACAGCACGGGATGTTCCAACGTAATATCAAAGAATGAAACCGGTCATAAATGAATCCGCACAAAATGAGGATGTTCCAATGAATAATAAAAATGGAATAACAACGAAATTCACCGGGCATACGATAGGCCGAATGCAGATGAAAGTTATTCTAACGAATAATAAAGAATGGAATAACGTAAGAATTTTACCATGCATGCGGTACTTGCATGATGCAAAGTTATTCCAACATAATAATAAAGAATGGAATAATAGAAAAATTTAACCATGTATCTTTGTACTTAGCATAGACGAGTTATTCCAACATAATAATAAAGAATGGAATAACAACCCTTACGAGTATTGAAAGAAAATAACTCTTTCATGAATACGAAAAGAATAATACCCTTACCTTAGAAAGAAGAGTATTCCAATTTGGTAGAGGCGAGGATATTCTTGAAGAAAACTTATACTATTTTCTACCTCAAAGCTTCTTAAAACTCTAAAGAAATACGCTCAAGATTATAGAAGAAGAATTCTCCTAATTTACGGTGTGTTTTCAATTCTAACTAAGCATCCTATTTATAGGAGAATGGAAAGGATACTATGCAATAAAATATAATATATTCTATTTAATATATATATATATATATATATATATATTATTAAAAATCTAATAAAACAAATAACTTTATAAAAGTATTCTATTTTATATAAAAAGATTTTACTATGTAAACACTATGCATAATAAAATATAATATATTCTATTTATAATCTAATAAAACAAATAACTTTATAAAATTATTCATTTTATATAAAAGATTTTACTATCGCAGCACTAAGCAAACACTATGCATAATAAAATATATTATATTCTATTTATAATCAAATAAAACAAAACTTTATAAAAAGTATTCTATTTTATATAAAAAGCTTTACATTTTATTACAATTATAATAATAATAAAACAAAATTCATCATCATTATTATAATTCACACTATTAATCATCCGTGTCGTTCCTGTGAAAGAGGGATTTCCAATAAGGATTTCTCCTATTGCGCCAATTAGGTGACCAAACCTCTCATCGACGTAACTTACAGACATCGTTAATATTGCAAATAATAATATTAATAACTTTGTTGTCTCAATTATTGATTTAATAATATATAAAATATTGACAATAATTGAATCAAATAACGTGAGATACTATCGTGCAATTATCGTAGTAATAATTGAACAAAACGGTGACTTCTCACGTAAGCATCAATAATCAATATCGTGTATATACTATGCAACCACGCCAGACATCGTGTACTTTTTAAAACCGGTGTTTCAACAAGCTTAACGGTAAAACTTCCGCCGTTATTTTTATAAAAATATTTTTGTCGCTTTCTCAATCCGGCAATAATTCCGCCAGGGGGTCCCACTGAATGATTGTGTCGCCGCATTTAATATTCCCCGTTAAAACGAATATTCCCTTAATTAATCGAATATTATATAACAACTTGCATGTACTTTTATAAAATTTATAAATATTACCCACAACTATAACATTATATCAAATCCACACCATAATATTCAAAAAATATTTCGAGAAATTTAAATTTTTATTCATAAAATTTGGGGTCTCACAATCTCCTCCTTATGAAATTTCTCCCTCGAAATTTACGTGACGCACTGGTATACTTAGAAGAGATGAGGATACCTTGACTTCATTTCAGATTCTAACTCTTGAGGTATAACCTTTGAGTGTTGAATACGATCCCTCTTATCCAAGATTTTAACACGTATCTCCTCATACGTTAAATCTTCTGCTATCTCGTCTAGTTCTAATTAATAACGTGGTTCGGGTCATCCACATATTTACGTAACATCGATACGTGAAAAATGTTATGAACACGTGACATACTTAGCGGTAAAACGAGTCTATAGGCCACAGTTCCTACTCGATCGAGGATTTCAAATGGGCCAATTAAATTGAGGGTTGATATTTCCTCTTTTCATCGACTATTGCTTCTAGAATAACGCCCTCTTGAACCTTCTTCTTCACATTCATCAGCTCCGGGTGTGTAGCTTAAGGCCTTTAACTTTATCGATTAAAGTTGATTCTACTCGTATATTCATTATCATCACGTGGGTCCCTAAAGTCTTTAACTCTATTTTCATCATTTGTAAGTTATACAAAATGGGCCTTTGCGTTGACAATATCGCACTCGTACCCGCATATGATCTTCTACTCAATGTGTCAGCTACCACGTTCGCTCTTCCATGATGATATTGAATGGTATAGTCATAATCTTCAGCAGCTCGTGCCAACGTCCTTGGCGCATGATACATTCATTTTGGTTGAAGAAATATTTAAGGGTTTTAGAAATGGGTTATGTACTAGGGTCAATACAAAATTCAATTTCACGCTCTAGGGGTAGGCTAAGAAGTCTTCAAGAATACGTCAGGAAATTTATTAACAATAGAAATATCATTCAAAATTGTGACTCTCATCTAAGACTTGGATAGTACGTCACATTGATACCTATCAACTTGCCATCGTCATTCACGACGTCCCCTACGGATATTTTGGCTTCGGTGTATTCCAAGACTTGGAAGTCACCAGCGAAAGGCTCGGGGCTCTTTACTTATGGTTTGATATGATAGTGATTGACTTTAGTGGTTTGGTTTCTTGAATTCGCATAACAGGTTGGTTAGGAATATAAAAGCTAACAACCTTACGAAAAGCTTGATGAGTAGTTAACCAATCAATCCCTAAAATCACATCAAATACAAGTATTTTCAAAGAGATAAGATCGACAGGTAACGTGAAAGTGTCGATTTGAATCAAACAAGATTTATAAATAGTGGACGTAACGAAGGTTTCTCTTAACGGAGTTTCAACTGATAAGTAAAAGTCTAATTTCTCCGGAGTCAAGTTTAAACGTTGAGCGCAAACAAGAGAGATAAAAGAATGGGTAGAACCAGTATCTAACAAGGTATAGACTTCGCAAAAATTTATAATTAACTAACCAGTGCTAACTTCGTTCGGGTTACTCACTTTTTGAGAAGTCACGAATGTAAGACCCCAACTTATTATAAATAAAATCAAATTTTCTCTATTTATTATTTTGAAATAGTAAGGGTTGATTTGATTAATGTGGTTAGTTATGGGTAAAATGCGGAAGTATTTCAAATATGCAAGTGGTTATAAAATATTCATTTTTATCGAAGAATATTCGTTTGGTCGTGGAATATTCTTATTGTCGGGGAATATTTGTACGACGGTGCAGCCTTGTGTGGGCCCCATAACAGAAAGCGATTGGATGAAGAAAATGACAAATATAAGTTGGTTATAAATAACTGCGTAGTTGTTACCGTTAATACTGTTGAAATACCCGGTGGTTAAAATACAGTAGCACACGATATTGCATCAATTATTGATTCTTACGTAGAAAGACATTACTCAATAATTTTTACAAGATGAATTCTTGCTTCAATATTTTATTTTATTGATTCAATAATTGCTACATTGATATTTTATATTATTGTTGTTTCAATAATTGTCACTATACAGTATTTTCATTATCAGATCAATAATTCATATTATTTGAATAATATTATTAGATAACATTATTGGCAATGTCTAGAAAGTTCTGTCTAAGGAGAGGTTTGGTCACCTAATTGCAAGGCCGATGAAGAGAAATCCTTATTGAAAAGCCCCTCTTTCCTGAGGAACAAACTTCGGTCACCCGATATTGTGATTCTGTAATATTATTTGTGAATAATTAATTATTGATTTATATGATAAGGAAAATATTCATTTTATGTGGATATAGATGGAGAAAATTTTTAATGTGACAATTGTTGAAAATTGATATTTTATCTTTTTCGATAAAATAATTCATTTAAATATATTATTATATTTTAATAATATAATAATGGTGATATTTTTACAATGAATGTGAAATATATGAATATATGAGAAGGAAGAGTATTTTTGTTGTAAAAGTTGTTTAAAACATGTTAAACATGTCTGTGGGCCCATTTCTTGACTGAAATTTGATTATAGCCTGTAAAATCGCCCGTTTGTGGATTTCGGTCAATTTCTGTTTGGAATTTGGAAAAACTTTCTTCTGTAAAGTTGTAGATAATGGAATTTCCTATGGACAAGACATGAGGTTCGAATTTTTCTGACAAAAGGGCTATTTATTATGAATTATTGAAGTTCCGAAGTTCCGAAATAATTGATTTTTAGAAGTTTTAATTATTTATTTTATGAAAAACGTTTTTCTTACTTTTTCTAGAAGGTGGGCATGTGGGAAATCTAATTTCAAAGGATGCGTATGAATTTTATTATTAATAATAATATTTTATTAAATTTTCTGCTTTGGTGTTCTAAGTATTTTCCTATAAATAGAGTGTTTAGGTTAGAATTGAAAATCACATCAGAAACTGAAGTTTTCTCACTCTATATTGTTGAGCGTATTCTTGTGAGTATTTTGATACTTTGAGTGTTCCTTCAGCACTATATCCAGTATTCCAGTCAGAAGTACTGTCTTTTTGGAGGTAAGAGATATTATTTTTTTTTAAAATAATATTATTTCTTCTAATATCATTATACTGGATTATTGGTAAGATTTTTCTTGTGAAATTCTTGTCTTTTAGTGTCGAGGTTACTATTCACGTATACGGTTCTATTCACAGAAAAATTAAATTTTTTGTTTTTTTTCTAAAATATCAATTATGGATACTAGCTTTAATTGTATCCATGTTTTGATCATTCTTGAATTTTACTTCATTATGATTATTAATGAAGTATTTTTGAACTTGGACTGTTTAAAGTACGAATCCTTAATATTTGTTCTTTTGTTTCACCGGATTCGTTTCCTTTAAAATATTTTTCATCATCCTCGATCCTAAATGATGGTATTCTCGAATATCTTTGGCTTTTGTAGTGCAAAGATGAATGAATTTTTGATGAATATCTTTGGCCTGTAGTGCAAAGATGTATAGGTGTTGAGATGAACATGACCGACTGATTAATATCTTTGGCCTGTAGTGCAAAGATGAATATTTGATTCAAGATGAATATTGATTGATGTTACAGGGATAAAATATTGATGATGGACTTTTAAATTCATAGATAAAAGTAGATTTCATTCTCTCTACGTAACTCTTCTATGAATTATTATTTCACCGTGAATCTTGATCCGAAACTTGTTGTCTATTATATTTTATCAGATTTTTTCCTGTTGAAGACTAACGATAATTTGTTCTATATTATCTTAGTCATAATATTATTTACTGGGCTAGTTGAGCAAACCCTTTTTCTTTTTGTTCCATTTTTCTTATCAGGAGGTGAGAATGTAGCGAGTTCTAGTCGGGGTGTGGAATGATGATTCTAGAAAGTTGTTTTAGTAGTCCTCACCATTTTTGTAAAATAATGTACCAATAATTGTAATGAGGACTTATTTGGGTGTGAATATTGTCTAGACGGCAATATTTGTATTAAAACTCACAGTTTATGTATTGTATTAATAAAGTTGTAGTTGTTTCTGTACCATGTTATTGACAACTCAAAATGGGTGATGTATACCTATTTTGGGGGCGTCACAACGAAAAACGCTCTTCCTGAAATCACCGACTTTGTTTTGTCCGTATTCGCCTTTGGTGCCACCGTCCCAATTTGGACTTGACTTTCTTTGCATCACACAAAATTGGGCTAGGTGACCTTCTTTTCCACAATTGTAACATGCTTTGGATCGCATCACGCAGCTTGGACCGATATGTCCTCCCCTCCGCATTTGAAGCATACAATGGTGGTGGTTTTTTTCCTTGAAAACGGGTGTTGGTCTTCTTGTCTCATCCATCGTTGTTGAACCTTCTCTTCTTGAAATTTCCACTTCTATTATCTTGGCCATGATTACCACCAAGTGGTTACCATTTCGTATGTTGATTCCTCCATGCTTATTGTCACCGCTTCGATGATCGCTATCAATGGTATTATCATTTTCTTAAATTTGCTTCTTTTGGTTGGGATGACTCATTATCGCTCCCAATAATCGAGCCATATTAACAACATCTGAATACAAACACAGTTTATGAGAGATAAGATATTGACGTATCTCGGGTTTCAAACCTCTTAGAAACATTCGCGTCATTCTCTCCTCATTATCAACCAAATGGGACGCAAATCGGGATAACTCGGCAAACTTGGCTTCGTACTGCGACACGGTCATGTTATTTTGCTCCAGCTTGATGAACTCTACCTCTTTCATATGACGAATACTTTCGGGAAAGTACTTGTCGTTGAACAATTCTTGGAACTTCTCCCAAGTCATCTTCAGTGCGGCAGGTTGAGTACGCTTTACAGATTCCCACCAGTAATCTGCCTCTACTCGCAACATGAAGGTGGCAAAGGGAACCTTTTGCTCCTTGGAGCATCCCAAGACATCAAATATCTTGCAGATCTGCTTTATGCATGTCTCCGCCTTAAGTGGTTTTGGCTTTCCAAAAAACTCTGGTGGTCCCAGTTCCTTGAACTGCTTAGCGGTGATCGCCCAAGAGTTGCAAGTGTTTCCACCTGCATTTTGAACAGGAGCCGCTCTTGCCTGATGTTGCATGAATTTCATAAAGCCTCTAAACATCCCATCGTTCATCATTTCATCGGTGTTATTGTTTACCTGAGGATTATTGTCTTCCTATTCCACATTATCCTGGGTATTGATCGTTGGTGACTCAACGGTCTCATGTGCTTCGTTGTTGATCTCAACATTTTCAGATGCCATTTTCAAATACTGCCACAAAACAAGGGTTAATTAACATATCACATATTATCCCTATACTCTGACTGGCCAATTAAATACCAAATAAACTTAGGTAGGTAGTACTAACGAAGGAATTCCCCGTGACTCCCCTCCTAGTTCTTGTCTCACATCTCAGCCAGGGATTATATCCCTAAGCTTTGATACCAACTGTGACACCTCCAAAACAGGTATACATCACGTATCTTGAGTCGCCAAATACATGGTACAGAATACAAATATAAACTTAATTATACAACGTCGTGTAATATACGACAAAACATAACTGAGAGTTTAAACAGGAATATTGCCTTCTAGACAATATTCACTCTCAAATAAAGTCCTCATTACATTTATTGTCACACTATTTTATAGAATAGTGAGGACTACTATAACACCATCTCTCGACCATCACTCGCTCTTCTTGACTAGTCCGGCTACGTTCTCATTTCCTAAAGAGAACAATGAAAGCAAAAGGGTGAGCTCAACTAGCCCAGTAAAAAATATTATGACTAAGATAATGCAGGATAAATTATCATTAGCCTTCAACAATGTTAAACTGATAAAATATAATAGACATCAAGTTTAACTGCTGCGGAATAAGCAATCCATTAGAAGAGTCAAGTAGAGAATAAAATCTACTATCTTCTATGATTTAAAAGGTTTTTCACCACTTTTATCGTTGAGACTCAGCTCAATAAATAATCCACATCATCCCTGCACTACGGCCAAGGATATTCATTAGTATCACAACCACAAATTATCCATACACTACGGCCAAGGATATTCGTGTTTTCATCAATGGTCATGATTATACCAAATAATCCCTGGTCATAATCACACCAACAACTGTCCATCAATGAACTACAGGCCAATGAGGACTTTTACCACAACATTCGTCACATTACGGTCATGATTATACCTAATAATCCCTGGTCATAATCATACCAAGTCCATCTATGCACGTAAGCCAAAGATGACTTTCATCACAATATAAGCATGAGGATGATGACAATGACATAATAATTCAATAAAACAAGTTCAAGGATAAATTTTAAAGATTTATAATTTAATTTATCTAGAAATCAATAACGTCCAAATTGTCAACATGATACTGCTTTGTAGAGTAAAATTCAAGAATAATATTCATGTACCAAAAATAATTTGGACATAAAAGAAATATATTTTTTAGGTGAATAGTACCCCATGAATAGTACTTCGGGAATAGTAACTCGTGAATAGTACTCCGGCATGAAAAGTGCCCCAAATACCCGAGTGAATAATACCAGAGTGAATAGTAACTGGGTGAATAGTAACCCGTGAATAGTAACTCATAAAAAAATACCAAAGAAAATTATATTCCATGACGAGTACAAAAGAAATGATATCTCAAACGAGTATAATAGAATATACAAAACTGCAAATGGATTTTCACCCACCATGCGGCAATCCACGTAGACAGATCATTTTCACAATTTAATAAGGAATGAATACAAAGGATCATTCACCATGCATGCGGTAATCCACATAGACAGGTTATTCTAACAGGATAATAAAGAATAGAATAACAGAAGAATTCACCATGCATGCGATAGAATCGGACAAACAAAAGTTATTCCCAATGTAATAATAAAGAATGGAACCAGGTCATGCGTAATCAGCATAGATGTGATATTCCAATGTAATAATAAAGAATGGAACCAGTCACATGCGTAATCCGCATGCATGTGATGTTCCAACAGAATAATAAAGAATGGAACCAGTGTCATGCGTAATCCTCACGCATGTGATGTTCCAATGTAATAATAAAGAATGGAATAACAACAGAATTCACCAGGCATGCGATAGACCACACAAACAGGTTATTCTAACAGAATAATAAAGAATGGAATAACAGAAGAATTTTATCATGTATGCGGTACTTCGCATAGACAAGTTATTTCAACATAATAATAAAGAATGGAATAACAACCCTTATGAGTATTGAAAGAAAATAACTCTCTTCATGAATACGAAAGAATAATACCCCTTACCTTAGAAAGAAAAGTATTCCGACTGGTAGGGCGAGGATATTCTACGCTCAAAGCGTCTTAAAACTCTAAAGAAATACGCTCAAGATTATAGAAGAAGAATTCTCTGAATTTTTGGTGTGTTTTCAATTCTAACTAAGCATCTTATTTATAGGAGAATGGAAAGGATACTATGCAATAAAATATAATATATTCTATTTAATATATATATATATATATATATATTTTATTTAAAATCTAATAAAACAAATAACTTTATAAAAGTATTCTATTTTATATAAAAAGATTTTACTATGCAAATACTATGCGTGCACTATCTAAACGCTATACATAATAAAATATAATATATTCTATTTATAATCTAATAAAACAAATAACTTTATAAAAGTATTCTGCTTTTATATAAAAAGATTTTACTATACAAATACTATACAGTACTATGCAAATACTATGCATAATAAAATATATTATATCCTATTTATAATCAAATAAAGCAAAACTTTATAAAAGTATTCAGCTTTTATATAAAAAGCTTTACGTTTATTACATTTATAATAATAATAAAATAAAATTCATCATCATTATTATAATTCACACTATTAAATCGACCAAGTCACTCCCGGTGAAAGAGGGGCTTTCCAATAAGGATTTCTCCCTATTGGTGCCAGCATTAGGTGACCAAACCTCTCATCGATGAACTTCTAGACATCGTTAATATTGCAAATAATAATATTAATAACTTTGTCGCCTCAATTATTGATTTAATAATATATAAAATATTGACAATAATTAAATTAAATAACGTGAGATACTATCACGTTAATTATCAGAGCAATAATTGAACAAAACCGAAAGTGACTTCTCACGTAAGTATCAATAATCAATACCGTAAAGCTACTATGCAACCATGCGTAGACATCGTATTTTTTAACACCGGTGTTTCAACAGCTTAACAGTAAAACTTCCGCCGTTATTTTTATAAAAATATTTTTGTCGCTTTCTCAATCCGACAATAATTCCGTCAGGGGTCCACTAATGATTGTGTCGTCGCATTTAATATTCCCCGTTAAAACGAATATTCCCTAATTAATCGAATATTATATAACAACTTATGTACTTTTATAAAATTTATAAATATTACCCACAACTATAACATTATATCAAATCCACACCATAATATTCAAAAAAATATTTCGAGAAATTTAAATCTTTATTCATAAAATTTGGGGTCTCACACCACTTGCGTATTTTGAAAATTTTATATATATCCCACAACTATAAAAGTATATCAAATTCACTCCATAAGATTCAAAATTGATATTTATAGAAAATTCATCTTTATTCATAAAAGTTGGGGTCTTACATCTTTGTTTCTATGGTTGATATAATTCTCATTGGCAACTCTGTTACTAAGTTAATTACTCGATGTGAGCTCTGTGTTAAATTCTATTGAAAGCTTAGACCTTTTTGTTGTTTCAATTGATTTTGAAATCAAAACCGCACCAATTGAAACCGCACCGCACAGTTTCAAACCACACCACACCAATCACAAGCGGTTTTGTGTACGATTTTGAATTTGGCAAACCGCACCTAAGTGGTTTCGGGTGCGGTTTGGACTTTAAACCGCACCAAACTGCACCATGCTCACTCCTATCGGTATATACCATTTATTTATGACCAAGTTCGGGAAGTCATTTTGTATATCCGCTACGTAATGTACCAGTTAATTGAATAAAGCCTTCATTTCACTAATTGTAACAGATCCATTTACCTAAATCTTTTACTCAGATTTCCGCTGCCTTCATCGACGATCTCCAATCTCTATTGCTTTCATCGACAATCTCCAGTCTCTCTCTACTATCTACAGTTCACTTTTAAGAGTGTAAACGAGTCGAACCGGAGCGAACAGAGAGCTACTCGAATTCGACTCGAAATAATAAATTCATACTCGAATTCGGCTCGAATTCAAATTATATTTGAAAATTTCTACTCAGATTCGACTCGACTCGAATATTCACTACTCGAATTCGATCCGACTCGACTCGAATATTTTTTCAAACTACTCGCGAGTTTCAAATTCAAGCTCGAATTCGAGTCTCCACATAATAACTAGTTTTATAATAAATATAATTATAAATTAAATTTGTTATTTTTACTTAAAAAAGAGAAAATATATTTATTATTACACTTTGCAAATATAAAATCACAATTAAAATTAAAAACAAAACAAAATAATAACTAATTATCCTAATTTGATTTAAATTTGTATATATTATAAGAGAATGTATCGAACATCTAATCGAATATGTATTAACCGAGTATGTATCGAATCACCATCAAAAATTCGAGTAGTTTGAATCTTAAACGAGTCGAGTATAACCTTGCTCAGATTCTACTCATATTTTTATTCGAACTATTTTTAATGCTCAGATTTGGATCATATTATTAACGAATTCGAGTCTCGCTCGTATTTTTTCGAGTCGAGCCCGAACTGTGTTGGCTCGTTTACAGCCTCACTTTTGTCTTCACTCCAGATATGCAACTGTAACACTCCAATTTTGCATCGAAAGATATGATAAAAATTTGTCCGTGTATAAGAAATTAAATTGCTACCAATACCTTTAGTTATGACATTTTGAGTGAGCCTGTGGTGAGTTAAGATGACCCAATAAGATATTATTGGGCTAATAATTTAAGGACTTGTTTGAATTTGGGTTTCAGTTGCTCTCAGGTGAAAAATCGTTTACAGTGGTATCTAAAACTACTAAGTTTTGAAATTGATGGTGGAGGAGAAGAACGTCCATGGGGTGCAACGACTGAGTCCGATTCCGATTCAGATCAAATTGTCACTCTTTTGACCCACTTAGAGAAGCTCAGGATCAATATATTTTCCGTATCATACCCAGGACGAAAATCTAACCGGATATTTTTAGTCCCCTAATGGTTCATTTCTCTAGAACTTTTTTTTGTGATCAGAATTACGTGGATTTTGGGAATTATAAATATTGAGGATTCAGCAGAGGAATGTGTTCAGGAAGCTTTTGATGGATGAACATATATAGTGACTCTTTTGAGTAGGCTCAATCACTATCCTCCATGCCTTGAGCTTCATGGCTAAAAAATAATAGGTACAAAATTAGATAAAAATGGGTACCGTACCGGTTAATCAATTCGGCATATCGATCTAACTGGTATCAGTATTCATTTTTGAGTGGATTCGATAACCGGTCCGGTACAGTTCGAATCGATTCGGTACGATAAATTATCGATGAACACCCAATGTCTAGTACTGATCATTGACACTTTGTTTCTTATTCCTAAATTCTTTCATTTTTTTTATGGTCTTCAAGTTTTAAATTGATTTTAAAAAATAGCTTAAATATGGATTAGTACCCTGATTTTTTTTTCTATTTTGGGGATTGTCTTCTCAATTTTTTTAATTAGGGGATTAAACTTTTAAATTTTTTTTCACTTTTGGGATTGTCTTCTCAATTTTTTAAATTAGGAGATTAAACTTTTAATTTTTTTTTTACTTTGGGATTGTCTTCTCAATTTTTTCTATTAGGAGATTAAACTTTTAATTTTTTCTGATTACGCCTAAATTGCTAGTGTTACATCAGAAAATTGATGACATGACAATGACATGTGATTAAAAAATAGTTATGTATAATATTGAGTCTCATTTTAACATTTATTCAATTAATTTTTTTGTACCAAAAAGGGTAAATATATGATTATTATTAATTTTAAAGTAAATTATTATTATAATTTTAATATAAAAATATTATTAATTTTTAAAGTAAATTTAATGATAATTTTACCATTTTGGTAAATTATTAATTTTTTGGTAAATTTAATTTTTAAAGAAATTCAATCATAATTTGGCTAAAAAATTCAAATTCAAGATAAAGACTAAGGTGGTGTTTGATAAGGTCTTAATACCTCTTAATAGTTTTGCCTCTGATTCGGTCAGAGGCAAAACTTGTTTGTTAAAAAATTTATTGCCTCTTAATTGTTACGATTCAAAAACAATTCTATACCATTCAAAGTCTCCTCTTACCGAATTTACATTTTTTCAGGACAAAATTAATCTCAGCTATATTACAAAATCTCACTTTTGTCCACAATACAATCTGAACCCTATTATCTCCTCTCCCGTTTCATTCACTTTGATCCGCCACCGTTCTGCATTGCGCTTCTCCTTCGCTTCAAATCCATCTTTGTTCTTCATTGAAACTACTGGTGTGCGATTTCTTTGAATCTAAAATTTCTGTTTTATGATTTCTTTGACCGCTAGTCACGATTTCTTTGTTTCGAGTTTTGTGATTTCGTTGATCTTTTTGTTGTGGATGCTTGAGATTTTTTTTAATGTGGTATATTTTGCTCTTTCCCATTAAAAAAGCTTTTTGTGTTGGTTTATTTTGGTTCTACTTCTTGATTTTCGGCCTTGGCTCTGTGATTCCAATACTCACTGCTTTACTATTCCATTTTTCTTCTCTCTAATCAATAGAACTATATATACTCCAAATATAAGACCAAATCTTCTTGGGCTCTTTTTAATCACCAAATTTGGCAAAGAGGTAAAGCTTATTAGATTGAAGAAAGAATCAATCGGCATTAAAAGAGGACAAATAGGGTTGCACCAAAAAATTACATTAGAAAGCAATTAAACAGGTAAATTAGCAATTACTTGAAGAAGTGAGTAAATTTTTGTTTATTGTTATTAATTAGAAAAGGGCCATAATTGATATCTGCTTTTGGGTTACTTCATTGCTTGGGCCGGGTAATGTGAATTGAAAATCTGGTTAGCTCATATTTGAACTTCCATAAAATTAGAAGTTCTAAACCATGCCCACAAGTTAATTGCTAAAATGTTCAAATGAAGAACTTTTCCAAAAATCTTGATGAGCTATTATTGATGAGCTAAATGATATTGTGGGATTCTAAGATCATCTTCAAAATCGTCCCATGTGTCAAGATCTTTGTAATGGATGGGACTTTTTAGTGCTTTAGTTTATATGATTACAAAAAGTTGGAGTGAAATTTGTTAGCATGTTGCCATAGTCTATGACCTCATCTCGCCATTAAATTCTCCTATGTTTCTTTTCTCCCGAACCAAATTTCAAAGATTGAAATGAAACATTGGGAATATTGATTACTCCATTACTCGGTGTTTTAGTTTAACTAATTCATGTTAATAATAGTTTGTGGGTTGTGGCATGACATTATTAATGGGTTGCTTCAAAATTTTAAAATTATGGAACTGAAGTGTTCATAAGGAAACTGAAGTTATTAATGGGTTCCTTGTTTTCCCCCCTTTTCATGGCACTATATATTAGATATTAGTGAAGTGAATGATCACAAATGAAAATTTGGTGAGAAAAAAATCATGTGAAGTTGTGAACCATGTAGCAAAATAGACTAGTTAATAGTAAAATACAACCTAATTATATCTTTTTTTCCATAGACTAGCCAAGTGAGTTGATTATCTTTTTTCATGTAATTTTCTCTCTCATATGTTGTATGTTATATTTTATCACTCATGAGAATCTGTTGATTTAAAACAGCACAAATATATTTTATAACTATTTAAATGTTTGTTCTTTTATAATCTATGTACTTTAGGTATGGAATCCAGATATTCCGGGGAACCATATAAACTTGCAACAAATATTTTCGGTAAGTGACATACAAATTCTTTTCTTTTTTACTTTTATTCCATACAATAAAATACTTTGAGAACTCTAAGTTTTTTATTGCGTAGGTCTGATAGTGCATTAGATGGTACTCTTGTACATGCAGCTTGTTCCTTGCTGATCAACAAACGCTGCGTTATAGAGGAAGAGAGGAAGGGTGAATGTTATCAAAATATTTTAGGAATATGTGATTTTAACATGATATTCACATTTGTTTGGGCTGGATGGGAAGGGATTGCACACGACTCACGAGTGCTAAAAGAAGTTGCATTTGATCCATCTTCTGATTTTCTATTTCCTCCCCCGGGTATATATTACAATTTCTTTTATCATTTTCAATTATTATTTATTTTTGTCATAAAATTTCATCATTCAAGTTATTAATAATAATCATTATTTTTTGTCTCAATTACAGATAAATATTATCTTTGTGATGTTGCATACATAAACACTCGAGGATTTTTATCTCCATATCGCAATACAAGGTATTGGTTAGCTGATTTTCGACGCAAAAGCGCTTTGAATAAAGAAAAAAAATTCAACCATGCTCGTGCACAACTCAGAAATGTTATCGAGCGTGCTTATGGTGTGTTGAAAGCAAGATTCCCAATTTTGAAACGAATGACTCCTTCTCCTTTTACAGTACAAAGGGATATAGTTATCGCTTGCTTTGCTGTCCATAATTTCATAAGGAAGCATAACATTGAGTAGGGGTGTAAACGGTATTAAACGGATACGGATACAGGTATATCCGTATCCGTATCCGAAAAATTAATTCGCTATCCGTATCCGTATCTGGTATCCGGCGGATTTTAAAAATATTATCCGTATCCGGTATTCGGAAAAATATTCGAATACGGATAATATCCGCTACTGCTTATTTTATCCGAATAGACAAATTATTCAATATCTCAATATCCGAATTCGCTTTATCAAGAACTTAATATAAAATTCATTCAAAATATTTACTGAAAAAAAAATTAAAGTTGAAATCATACATATTAATTAAACATAATTTAATATTTAAACCATGCATATTAATTAAACATCCTAATCATAAAGGGAGGAACATGTTAATTGACGTTTTGGGTGAAAATAAAAAGATTCAATAATGTAACCGATACTTTGTTTGATGGATCAAATTGAAATTAAAATCTCAATATTATTCTTTCAAATTTTATTAAATAATAAAAAGAGAAATAAATTAATATTAATAAATGAATAGTAATATTTATGGGAGATTTATTTATTATTTATCCTCAATAAATAAATTACATGGTTATAAGAAATTATTTGATTTCATTATATTTATGGAGAGTGCGAGTTATAATGTATGTGTGACAACTAGTTAATCTAACTTGATTCAAAATTGACATTGAACTTATTTTACATATTTGGACTTCTAGTTTCTAAATAATTAGGCAAATGAAAGTGATAAATACTCTCTCCACCCAAAAATTCATAAACGTGAATTAATTTATTTAACTCTCCCTTCTAGATTAATTTTAAATTAATTCAGACCTAACACATTTTAACAATAAAATTATATTGTCCATTGCTCCCCGCCTCTCGTAATTTTGTCCTTAAACGTGTGTGTATATATATATATAAATATATATTAATAGCTTATATAAATGAATGTAAGTGATTAATTAATGAATGTAAGTTATTAATATATATGTGTGTGTGTATATTGTATATATATATATATATATATATATATATATATATATATATATATATATATATATAAGTTATTAATTAATTAATGCAAGTTATTAATATATATGTGTGTATATATATAATAACTTATATATATATATATATATGTATATGTAAGTTATTAATTAATGAATATAAGTTAAAGTGATTAATTAATGAATCTAAGTTATGATTTATTAATATATATATATATATATATATACACACACGATATATTAATAACTTATATAAATAAATGTAAGTGATTAATCAATGAATGTAAGTTATTAATAAATACATATATTATATATATATATATATATATATATATATATATTAAATTATTAACAACTTATATAGGTAAATTATTAATTAATAATTTACATTAATTAATAACTTAATTAATGTAAATATTAAGTGTGTGTGTGTGTGTGTGTGTGTGTGTGTGTATATATATATATAAGTTATTCTTGGATACTTGGATTCCGATATTGGAATTCGGATATCCGTATCCACGGATATATTTACGAATCGGATGTTAATCGAATACGAATACGCTTTATATCCGTATTCGTATCCGCTTATTTACTGGATACCTTTAAACCGAATACGGATATATCCGCTTTTTTCCGAATCTGAATAATATCCGCTTTTTTCAATACTGGATCTTGAACGAATCACTGAATTTTTTGGTTATCATTTACAGCCCTAACATTGAGGATGAATTGTTTGCTCAATATGATCGAGATAACATGTTTGACAATGAAGCGAAGCAAAATGAAGGAAACGAAGAAGAGGGACAAGATGAACCACAATGGGGTGATCAAGGCGTAGAATTTATGGTTAATCTACGTGAACAAATTACACTTCAACTCTTAACAACTTTTTGAAATTAATTTAATTTGTATGGTTGAATTATTATGCTATGTTGATATTTTTGGGACATGATACTATGTTTGAAGTTAATTTAATTTGTACGTTTTTATTTTTATTTTATCATATTGTGGTCAAAATATTATAAATATGTATTTAAAATGCTATTCAGACCTTCTGATTATCAAACAGGTTTTATTTAAACTGTTCAGAGGGTTAAAATGATAAAATATTGTTATTCAGACATTTTGAAAAAATTAATTATCAAACAACATTTTTTTATTCAGACACAATTCTATTCAGACGTCTAAACTGTTCAAGTCTTACACTCAATTTTATCAAACACCACCTAAATTTTTGGCTAGAGAAACAAAAAAAAAATGAAGCATTTTAGGCTATAGCCAACACTCATCGTAACCTGACTTATGCAATAAATTGGATTCTTATTTTTAAAAAAATTTAATATTAATTTGAGGAAGTAATAATATGTCTCTCAATAATCTTGAGGTTCAGGAATTCGGTCTCCCTCTCTCCTATTCTAATATCTCTTTTTTATATTATTAAATAAATAAATAATTAAATTCTATTTTCTCTCTAGCAGTCTTAATTATTCTATCTAATAAAACATCTTTACAAAAAAACATGAAGTATAAAAATTACACAACCAGAAAATGATGTCCCCCCCCCCCCACTCCACCCCACCCCACCCCACCCCACCCCACCCCAAATTTCATTCTCGAGTCCTTCTACTGTTCTACACAGACCAGTTTATTGAACTGAAAAATTGGACATTTTTAAATTTTATTTTATTTTTTATTTTTTTTGATTATGACTCTTAAAAAATGTATAGTATTTATTTTAATAAAAATTTTTATAAAATATAGTATTTTAGGTGTAATTTGAATACATATATACAAAATATAACCCTATTTTTATATATATATCCAACTTACACCTAAAACACTATATTTTATAAAAATTTCTATTGAAATAAATACTATATTTTTTGAGAGTCACAATAAAAAATATCTAATTTTTCTGTCTAATAAACTGGTCTGCCAAGACTTATTGTTCCTTCTCTGGCATTCTTTTCTTCCTGAATATCTCTGTCTCACTTTCCAAGAGTTAAACGACGTGAAAAGGTGGGAAAGGATCTCTAGCTACGTTTGAATTGAAAGAATAAAAATGAAAAAAGTGAAATAATTTATTCAATGAATTATTTTACTCTTAATTCTTTCAAGAAATCAAACACAATTTTTTTCATTTCAATTACAACTAAATATAATTTTTTGAGCTCTTCTGGATGAACATAAAAATTAAACATTAATATATTTAAATTTCACTTATTTATATTTTTACCCCCATTAAAGGATCAAAATACAAATAAATAAAATATAAATACACTCATACCCAATTTTCATGTCCACTTAAAATTTTTTAATTTTTTTTTATTTCATAATAATAAATCATTTCAATCCCACCTTCATTATTCCAATTCAAACTTAAATAAGTTTTGCTTTATTCTCCTTAAGGCGGCAAGGCAATGTCCACATTTTACAAAAGCAGGCGCATCAAATAGATGCTACAGGTCATCCATCCTTATATCTGATGCAAAGATTCTGTTTTTTGACTTTTGATTACCACCCACTCCCCACTCCCCACTCCCCACTCCCCACTCCTTTTGTATTTTGTTCATTCAGCTACGCATCTATATAACAAAACACAACTTAACTTGAATTTTTCGCTCAACTCAAAAATCATCAAGGCCGTTAAAATTTTGAGATAAATCTTACCGTCCAACAAAGCTAAATAGTGCTAGAGGCACGGACGGGTACTACTAGTTAGGCAATATGGTAGGATTACCACCGTGTGTAGTTGACAAATCTCAACTCCTGGTTTTTAAAATCAATCTTCTCTATTTGAAAAGTAAAAATAAAAATGAAAAAGGATTCCAACAAAAACTGCTTCTACAACTACAAAAAGCAGGGGATAAGAAGTTGCGATGAAGCGCATAACCAATGGTGAAATTGTAGTCTCATGAAGCACAAAATCATATTATAATCATCATCTTCCTTAAACCAGACATCTAGTCTTGGATAAATTTTTAGCCAAAATAAACTAGCACAAAGTTTACACTAGCATACAGAACAGCTTACAAAGAAGGAAGAGCTTTCTAGCAGTAACAGAGAATCCAAGAAATTTGAACCCCAATACCTGTGTTGCAGATGCTCTCAGGAAAGATGGTTCAGCATTCAATATTTTTACAGGTAATCTTAAAGCAGCAGTAATACCAACTTCGTAAGCACATGATGCACAGCCACCATCAGTCTCTATACGCATCGAGTGAAGAAGGTCTGTCCCACATACCCACCAGTCATTGCCCTTCTCACGTTGGACTCGAACAACTTGGGGTTATCCCTCAGCACAGCAGCTGCATCATGATTGAGGGGATCCTCATGATTCGGCTCCTGCACGGACACACATTCAATCAGTGATATAAAAGGCACTCCATAACCATCAAAACAAGAAGACAAAGACGTACTGTGAACAAATGATATAGGCCATAAATGACTGTGTTTATATTGAGGACGGGTTTCCAGTCTTCCCGGAGAATGTTAAGGCAGACATTTCCTTCCAAATCAATATTTGGATGGTAAATCTGCAACGTGTTTACATTAGTGATGACTACCTCCAAACATTCAACTGTTAACAGAAATGTTGTCAAAGTAAACACTAAAACGTAAGCTTTTGTTTACCTTTGTCTTGCATTTAACCTTTGGTGCTTCATGAGGATAGATGGGCGAAATTTGGAACGAAAAAGTAAATATGCCACCTCTGAAGAAAGGCGTCGAATTAGATGTTACATGCAGAAATTCACCAACTTACACAATTAATAAACAAGTAAAACCAATATCACATCTGATAATAAAAATTACAAGAATGGAAAACAATTATCAGACTGTAGTAGTCTTTTTAAAATAACACTGTAAAAAGATACTTGAAAAGGAATGCTTACAAGTAATATCCTTCATCAGGTCGAATTGTGACTTCAAAATTCATCAGATCATCCTTGCCATTGGGGAATGACATGCTACATGTCTTCGGAAGGTTTAGTTCACTTATATCTACAGGAAAGAGAAATGCCAAACAAAATGTAACAGTCAAATTTGACCAGACGATCCTTTGAAACAGCAAGATGACATTTTATTAATATACTTTTACAGAATACAGATCAAATATACGCCTTTTGAATCTTTGATGCCCCCAAAGAAATTTGGAATATGACGTTAATTATAAGCAAATCCGGTCCATTCTCCTTGACTAAATTTAACTGATACAATAGGAAGACACCCCTTAACAAACTTTGTTGAATGTGAAGCTTATCAACACCCTATTCTACAAGATTTTATGCACAATCATCAAAACGCCAAATTCATTCTCCAACTCCCACAGTTAGAAATACTTATTCCCCTCCAGACCAGGCACATCATATATAGCGTTAGACATCTATTTAATGAATATGGAATAACTTTTGAAAGGTAAACCTATATAGATCATGAAATCATACGAATTAAGAAAAGCTTGAAATATTAGATTCAAGATAACTCAACTTTCAACAAATACTTGAAAAAATTTCCTTTTAACACAATTTGGTAAGGAGGAAACTTTTTGACTCCACGCGTTTCTCTCTATAACGCACCTCACCCAGATGCTGATGGGGGAGTATCTTTTTCTGATAAGTTAGGGAGTGAATCAGCAACATGAGAAAACCCAATGTTCCTTTTCATTTTATTTTTTTTGATATTTTCCTTTTTATTCACCACAAACAACACAGATCATGTTCTTAGACTATAAGAAAGCTTGATACAATTTGAGGAACGAGTACTTAGGTCAAAGTAAACAGTAGCTCACACTGCAAACTATGAAATAACAGATATCACAATAAATACCTTTATGAAGTCGTAGTTCTCCTGCACTTTGCTTCTTGACTGGAGGCTTCCCATTAGAATTCTCAGCAAGTTCTCTCTGCTTCTCCTTTACTTTAAACAATTTGATCATCGTCCCTGCAAAAATAGAAAAAGACAAACAAATACTAAATAAATAGGTATCTAATGCTATTGTCTCATCCAACATCCAAGCGTATTATTGTGCAATGAACCATTCAAAAGCAACTATTCCGAAAAAAATATCCTACGGTAAAAACCTTCCAAGAGTAAATTAGAGTAAATTTTCAATTAAACAGCAACACAGTGAAATAATATGTTATTTGATCTAGAAACTGCACTTCGTTAATTCCTGGAAGACGAGCTCTACAGGGAATAAATTGTTTCTAAGACATTAACTTCAAAAGAATTCAGCCACTTACATTCACTATTTGTTTGATCAAGGGAGGGTATTTATATACCAAAAGGATATTGCTTCTAGCAGGCACCAGCCTTTATAGGGGCCTAGCCTTACCTAGCAAATATATACAGGGGCCTAGACTCCCACAAAATTTCCCAAATTCTTTTCACCTATTGGTATTTGACGAAAGGCAAATTAAAAAATAAACCCCCCTTCTATTTTTCAAGCTCAAAGCTAAAAAAATTCTATATATGCCAAGGTTACCTGGAACGTGATGCAACAAGGTAAGCTTGTTGTAGAAGCGGAACACTGAATGCTATTAGTAATTGGATTTAAAAAAATCTCATTTGGTGTTTAAATCAGTCATGCCCGTACCTGTCTTGATTCAATGCACCAGCTGCTTTTATCATATCCATTTTGGTCTAAGTGTGAGAGAGGAGAGACGGGCCGGGGGGGAGGGGGGGGGGAGATCTAATTCAGTGTTCAGATTTTAGTATAAAGATCTTTGGTCTATATATAAGCCACAGAGACATAAATCCAAATCAATTTATTATTTTTACCTAAAACAAGGTTTAAATGCCAACAATTCAATTGAATCTCATTAGGTGTTGAAATCATTCACCCCTCAGGATTCAATACAGGAGCTGATTTTAGCATTTAGTTTCATTGATTTTATTGTAAAATTTGTCAGTAGAATAGAGCAAGGATAATTAATACCAAAAATACACATCTCATGAAATAAGATCCTGTATGTAATAATCCAACTGTTTATTTAATGGGCTCCCATTTTCCTTTTGATGAGTTAATGGGCTCCTAATTTCAACAATTAAAGTAACACTTCCCCTAAGTTCACTTGTCCTTCAATTCATACGACACATACCCAAACCTAAAAAGGAGTAGTGCTACACTTACAAAAATAATTTACAAAATGATGTGTCAAAGTGTAATTAGTAGATTAGTAGATGATCCACCATGGGTGGGTCTAATGATTGTAACCAACCAGTCAACCACAGTCAAACACATCATCTTGTATCTCCTTTTTGTAACAATCACCAAAGTACTATTGAAAAAGAAGACCACAAGAAGCTAATGCTAAAATCAGCTGCTAAATTGAATCAGGTGGTGTAAC
Organism: Panax ginseng; assembly: GCA_020205605.1. Lineage (NCBI taxonomy): Eukaryota > Viridiplantae > Streptophyta > Magnoliopsida > Apiales > Araliaceae > Panax > Panax ginseng. The sequence goes on along the minus strand of CM035144.1, from coordinate 94,673,608 downwards.
AGAACACCAAATGAAATTCAATCGCAATTGTTGTGACTAAGCCTTAAGCTAAGGAACACATTTTCATATTTATGTCTCTCCATACACACACACGCACAATATTGACTCAGAACTGGAAGGGGAGCGATTGCTTTAAAGAACAAATAAGATTCAATAGGATTTTTTCATTGTTGCAACTAAAAGCTAAATTTAAGGGACGCATTTTCAGATTCATGTCTCATTGTCCCACTATTCCTCTATATATTGAATTAGGAAAGTAACATTCTCCAATCTGGATCAAATATAATCCACGATTGAGATATTTTGCCAGCAGGGGTAAGCCATTTAAGGTAAAACTGATCTATAATTATATATTGTGACCCATTGTTGAAAAAACATTCCAGTATCCTCCACCAATTTAAAAATTTTAATACTAAATTCTGCCAGATACAAATGCTACCCATCCTAACTTTTCAAACACCAACAAGCCAGTTATTAAGTTAACATCAGTTGCAACAAGAAATGATTTGCAAGCGTTTTTCAAATAAATTACGGCGAATGCTTTTCTTATGCATATACTCAAGGTTTACCAAGAAAGAAACAGAAATATATGTCACGATACTCTAAACCAGCTTTCTTTATTATCTGTTGATAGAATTGTCAATAAAACAACTGAATTTTCTGTCTTGTAAATCTTATAAATGAGATAAGAAGCAAAAATGAACAAATAAGAAAGATTTGTAAGGAAAAAACTACCAAGGAAAATTATCGTTCTTTTTTTTTTTTGGCTAAATTATACATCCCAAGACAATTCATTTTCACCATCCCTTCCAGCCCTAAGCTATCCTACCAACTCAGACCTAAAATAGCTTTTAAATCAAAAAACTTGAAGAACAGAAACAATTTAAGACAACTCAGATAACACGTATTATCATGATCAAGGAAACAATTTAAGTACCAAGATACAAAAGGACTGAATAAAACTATTCATTTCATTTATTATCGCCTTTTTCTGAAATATATTTGCGCACAAAGGCCATGCCAAGTATACCAAAACATAAAGCTCAGATCAAGAAGAACCCAGAAAAATCAGAATTAAGAAAGTGTAAACAGCAACCATTATTTGGGGAAAAAATCATAATTTAACAATTTACCGATCTGATAAAAACCCAACTATATCTAAATGCAAAAAAACTCATCCATACATATATATATATATATATATATATATATATATATATATATATATATATTACCCGTATCAATACACAAATTGTTGTACAGTAAAGATTTATATATATAGATAAGTAAGGAATTGAACCTGTTGGATGATGCAGAAACGGATAGATTTGAGACTTGGAAAGGGGTCCCAATCAAAAGAAGGAAATGGAGAGAGAATCTCTTTATCTGAGGAAAAACGATGAAACCAAGTCTACTTTTTGGAAAGGGCTTTATGTTCTTATAGGCGTCCAGCCCTGATTACCATTCTTTTTTACGCTTTATTATTATATTTTATTTTATTGCTCATTATTATGCAATGTTTCTCTTCCGCTCAGGGATTAGCTCAGAGTGAGTCAGCTTCGTTTGTACTCCCCTCCCTCAATGGTCGGTGTTTAATTATCATAGGTGTCCAAATTATGATTAGTGATATAATTTAGATTTGTGGTTATATATATTAAGATGAGCATGGTGCAGTTTGGTGCGGTTTGAACTCTTGAAACTGTTTAGGTGCGGTTTAAAATTTTAAAATCGCACCCGAAATCGCTTGTGATTGGTGCGGTGCGGTTTTAAAGTATGCGGTGCGGTTTTAATTGGTGCGGTTTTGGTTCCAAAATCAATTGAAATAAAAAAAAAAGTCTAAGCCTTCAATAAAATTTAACATAAAACTTACATCGAGCAATTAACTTAGTGACAGAGTCAACAATGGAAATTATATCAAGCATGCTTTAAAACTAAAACATACGCTATATAAAACAACGGAGACCATATATTCGATAACAAGCAAGAATGTTTATCTAGTTTCCCAAAAATTAAAAGTATATAATCCTAACTATACCTAATTTGAAAAATAATCTATTAGACTATTACTATTATAGTATTGACATTAACCAATGCATCAAGTGCTCGAGCCCCTCAGCTATAAGCCCCTCCAATAACGCATCAAACAAATTCGAAATTTCAAAACTCAATTGTTTAATTTTTGACTCTATAACCTCTAACATCTTCTTTCAATTGGTGAAAAAATGACAATGCAAGACTGGGGTTTTCTCTGAGCGTGTTCAAGTGAAAAGTAACTTTAGAATTTACAAGAGATAATACATACATACACACACATGGTGTGGGTTCGGTTTTATGTGTGCGATTTTGGCTAATAACCAAACCGAACCCGTAAATTTGGTTATTCAACCCACCTAAAACCGCTAAATACGTCGGAACCGTTGGTGCGATTTTAATTGGTGCGGTTCGTGCGATTTTTGGTGCGATTTCGGTTCCAATTTGGTTACTTGCTCAATCCTAATATGTATTATTGATTCATGGTTTAATCAGAGAGTATTGTTTAATACTCCTACAACATATTATAATTTAGTTATCTTTTTTTAAACCATGCAATAATGGTGAAAATTGAAAAATAATTATCTTGATGGCATGTTGAGTACTAGCTGTGTTCCGTGCCTTCGGCACTATATAGACGGTGAGATTTATTCTAAATTTTGAACGACTCAGATGATTTATTAGAATAAGCAAAAAAATTAAAATCAATTATATTTTATTAGATAGATTAATTATAAAATTTTAGTTTTGCAGGAGGCCTACTAATAACTTGCCACTTTGAAACTTTTATATGTCAAAGAATAAGGTATATTTGACACATATTATTAGTGATTTAAATAAATGGATAATTTAGTTATATTTATTTGTAGCATATCTAAAAGTGTGTATCAAAAGTGATACCAATGAGAGTTAGTAGACCTTCCTTGATTATTAGGTTTAATTATGCAATATATGGTCTCCTACTAGTTTATTGATTGCCATCTCTTCTCTCCAAATTTCTCCCGATGCTATATAATAATATAGTGTTATTAAGTAGTATTTAAATATATTTAAAATAAATAAATAGATATAAAATATGCATTTTGTGCGATTACAACAAATATATATATTTTAAATAAAAATTATAAAATATATGATAGATTGTAGGGATAAAAGGTGGGGAAAAGGGCAAAAAAAGAGTTAAAACTTAAATGTGACACTTTTTAAGAGAGGCTCTTATTATAAAATATATATTTATGAATTGGATGACGGATCGGATTTAAGCACTCCTGCGACAAAAAAAGGTTGATCATTGGTGGGCTTTATGGCATTTGGGCTTCATCTCAATTAGATTGGATTGGCCATTGGTGTAACCCAATAATATTAGGATGAATTACATATATTAGTACATTTTTAAAAATAATTATAATAATGATACACCTAAAAAATAATTACAAAAATATTACACTTCATCATTTTTATTTACAATACTAATACATTTAAAAGTCCTTAATTTAAGGGATTAATATTAATGGGTTGACATGACAAATTAGTGTCTATCTTATAATTGGGTTGATTTTTTTTTTGAAACGCTTAATAACCGCCCATCTATTTTTCTATCCAGATCTGAGATGCTCTGTTCCACTCGGTTGTCCTTAATCACACGAGTCTTCTTCCCATATCCAAACAATTACAAGTTTATACACCGTTTCTATTTCATCTAAAGTGCTCCAAGTTACATTTGATGAATTTCCATCAACAAATTACATAGTCGAATATGTGACTTTCTCTCTCCAACTCTCTCACATCTGAAAGGATTCTGGTTTCTCTATCTAAGGTCTGCTTCTAATTTTTGTTAATTTTCTCATTCTACTAATTAATTATCAATATGATCATATATATACGCTATGTTTATAACATAATGAAGTATTGATTGTTTGGGTTTGTGTTGTTTTTATGTTTTGTATATAATGGTTGATACAAGGAAGAAGGATGGAAAGAGGAAAAGAATCACAGAAGGTGATTCTATTAAGGACTTGAAGAAATTTGTTTGGGTTTGTGCAGTTGGATTCTGATTTTGATGTCCATGTAGTTAAGACAGAAGCTCAAGTTCATAGCCAGAAGATATTTCCAACCCAAAATTTTTTAAAGGTGTGCTAATTTAAATTTTGTTATTGTTACTATCATATAACTGTTTGGTTACTTCTACATTATGTTTTGGTTACTGTTAGCTTATGATTCGGATACCATTTTTGTTACCTTGATTTGGTATTTTGGTTACTTTTTTATGTTGTTATGGTTACCATGTATTTGCTTAGTATACATGGTTGACTAAACTGGTTTTGGTGTACATGTTGTTTATGTATTGGTTACCATTAAAACATGTTTTGAGTTCTTATCATATAAATATTTGGTTACTTTTTTTAGTATGTTTTTGTTCTCGTTAGTTTACGATTTGGATTCTATTTTTGTTTCCTTGAGTTAGGATTTTGGTTACTGTTTTTTGTTGTTCTGGTGACCATGTATTTGCTTAGTATATATGGGTTGACTAAACTGTTTTTGGTCTATATGTTGTTTATATATTGGTTACCATTAATATATGTTTTGGTTATTAACATATAACTGCTTGGTTACTTCATTAGTATATTTTTGTTACTGTTGGCTTATAATCTGGATACCATTCTTTTTCCCTCAATTGGGATTTTGGTTACTTTTATATGGTGTTTTGGTTCCAATGTATTTGCTTAGTATACATTGGTTGACTAAACTGGGTTTGGTATACATGTTGTTTATGTGTTGGTTACCATTAAAATATGGTTTGGTTACTATCATATAACTGTTTGGTTACTTCTTTAGTATATTTTTTGGTATACATATTTTTGTTTTGGTGACCTTTAAATTATGTTACGTTAATATTATATATATATATTTGTTTGTTTAATACATAAAATGGTATGTACTACATGTTGTTTATATTTTGGTTACCATTAGATTATATAATATAACTTTTTGGTTACTACTTTATTATGGTATGGTTAATATTATATTATGATATGATAACTATTATTATGCAGTCAATGTGGGATGTTGGTTATTTGTTATAGTCTGTTTTGGCTACTGTGTAATTGTTATATTATATTTTGGTTAGTATGCTCTTATTTGTTGGTCACTACGTAACTGTTTATGTTATAAATATTGTTTATATCTGGTTACTAATGACTTTGTAAATCTGATTTTGTTTATTTGCAGTTATGGGATCTTTACTATGAGGAATGCAACAAAAAATTCATTAGAAAAGTTATATATTGGTGTGATATGGAAGTCCCCAACATTATTACCAAGAAATTGAACCCAAGTCAGTTGGAGAAGTTTAAGGCATCATTAGTTTGTGGGTGTATTATTTTTGTAAATAATAAACCCAAGTCATAATAAACCATGTATTTGTTTAGTATACATTGATGTATTATTTTTGTAAATTCCTTCAAATATATTCTACAAGGGTTATGCTCTTCTAGAAAATTCATTGGAAAAGTTTTGGTTAAATGTACATGTGAGGGTATACATGGGTTACCTAAACTTGGTTGGATATACAGGTTGTTTCTGTTTTGGTTACCATTAAAACATGATCTGGTTACTTTTATATAACTATTTGGTTACTTCTTTATTATGTTTTGGTTACTGTTACCTTATGGTTTGACTACTATGAAGGTAACCAGATAATTATAAGCTTGTATCAAGACTGTTATAAAGTGTTAAATGTATATATTTTATTTATACCATGTCATCATGATAGAATAAAAAACTGCAATTAAGAGTTCTCATTTATATATATGATGGTCACTTATAGATCTCATATTAAAATAAAAATAGTTTAAGAGGTGCAGTTGGTAACCAAACCTGCATATAAGGGTAACCATTTTAGTTTTTGTTAGTAACCAAATAATTAAAAACTTATATCAGAACAATTATTAAGTGCTTAATGTACATGTGAGGGTTCCCATTTATCTAGCTGATGGATACTTTTAAATTACGTAGTTATAAAAGTTATTTGGAAATGGTCCATGCCAGTTGGTAACTAAATATGAATATAGAAGTAACCATTTTATTTTAGATGGGTAACCAAATTTACATAAAAATATTTCTAATGCTTACCAATTGTTCAATGTATATGTTTACTTTATATTGATAACTCATGATGGAATCAAAATTAAAATATTAATCAACATCAATTTTGGTTACTGTACACCATAAAAAATGTTACCAACCATGTGGTTAATGGTTACTAACAGTAAACAATTATATATTCCTGTAAACAATTAAATTTGTTGTATTGGTTACTGTCAGTCTCCATTGTCTAACAAATGAATAAATATTGTAAAGTAACCAAATCAATATTAAACAGTAACCAAATTACATAATCTTAGTAACCAGAACATAAACCACATTTTTACATGCAATTTTGAAGGCCTAAATGATGGAATTTGACCAAAAAACCCTGCAGTTCACCAAAGAAAGTCATGACTTTTGATCGTTGACCCGTTTTCAATGAAATTAGGCTCCGAATACGCCAAAATCTGACACTTCAAACTTGACAAAAATCGCCAAATTGTCACTGTAACCAAATAATCATTATACGGTAACCAATTAAATAGTATACAACAACCAATATATATAATCAGATTAACAGTTGTATGAAGGTAACCAATGTGACACCCCCAAATCCGGTACTTCCATTTCCACAGGATTTGGTGTTCACTGTACAAACATCATCTATCTATCTACCCATAAATAAATGCAAACCATGCAATAGATAGAAATAAATAATAAATCTCTCCCTTATGGGGTTACATCAACCTGCATAATAAATAAATCCCGGAGGTTACTCTAACCTTAAATCATCTGTGGAAAACATAAACAAATAAGTCTTAAGTAACATCAGTCTAACTATCATTACATAATCACATAAATAATCGGTCTTCATTACTTGCTAAGCTTGCCTTGCCCTTACTAGTGGAAGGTTAAATCGTCTCTTTTTTCGTTTCTTAATTGCAATGTTATTATTACGCAAGAGTGAGCACGATTGTCCACAAGTATAACAATATAACAATGAATAATAACATGCGAGAGAAATAATAACTTATGATATAAAGCTCAACTTTTGAATCAAGAATGGATAACAAGAATTAAAAGAAATTCTGAGGGTCATAAGACCTTGAACTATGTCCTAGGTTATCAAGTGTTTATACTTGAAACCTTTAACAGTCATAAGACTATAGACTCTTCTTCTCGTGCTTAGGGGATCGACCTTAGTACCATCATCATGCACAATATCTTAACGCTAAAGCATAAATAATCCCCTATCTGAGGTTGTTCATCTCGATTTGACATTCGAGTCCGCACTAAAGAAAGTTTGGTTTTGATAATTCATCAAGGGGTTTCGAAATTTAGAAACGCTCATCAACTATGGACTAGTCCGAATCAATAAGGGTTCGCTAGTCTAACAAGGTTTAACAAAGGAATGAATATTTAACTTGAATAACATCTAAAAAGGTATACAATAGAATAATTATTGTATAACAACATCATGCTTGAAGATTGATAACTTTAATATATAAGACAAGCTTGATCAATAATAATGAGAACTTGCTCAATATCGAAAGATGAATTAATCAACTTATATAACAATAACAAGTAGGGTTAGGAAACTTGCTCAACCAAAGTTTAGGGTAAGAAACTTGCTCAACGTAAATGTAGAGTTAGAAAACTTGCTCAACTAAAGTTTAGGGTAAGAAACTTGCTCAACGTAAATGTAGAGTTAGAAAACTTGCTCAATGTAACAAGATAAGGTTTAGAAACTTTTCTCGTGCGTAGATTACACGTTAATAAAACTCGTTCTTTGAATTAAATCCTATATATCATTCATGTTCACAACACCAATCAATTATCACGTAATAAACATCACAAGTTTATTCTTTGTCTAACTCGAGTTCATGACTATACTTAGTCAATTATTACACTTAGTGTAAAATTAAGACTTCACGAAAAATAAACTAATTATGCATTCGATCATTCAATCCACATGTATTTGTGTTATGGACATGTTAAGAATTTATTTTAACATCTCATTATAGGTCTAACAAGTCTTTATAATCATTAGACTAGGTTACTAACTCATTTCTATACTTGAACATTAAAAATTTGCATTTTCTGGACAATCTGCTAAGTGGCGCTGCGGCGCCACTTTTGTACTGGCTCTTGGCCATTGTGTGGACATCAGTATTTGTGCTACATGAAAAGAACTAGGAGTTGGCGCCACAGCGCGAGACTCCAGTTCCAGTTTTTGCAATTCGCAAAAATTGCAGAACACGACTAAAAATTTCCAATCAACTTATTTTTACACGAATTTAGACATACCCACATCCTAGAATTCATAAATAATCAATACTTAACATCGATGGAGTGATTTTCACCCATTAAAACACATAATCACAGAATTAAAGCATGCAAATTGGACTGTTCTTGATGTTCTTGAAGTTCTTGAACAAAAACATGGATTTTAATGCTACGGATTCGTTATAAAGCCAAATCCAACCATTCAAGTTTCATTTTGTTCATTTTAACATGCATAATCATATCAATGTGTGAATTTTGCAAAATAAATTATATTTGACATATAAAAATCACGTATAAGGCCATATGGCCATATAACATACTCTGAAACCTTTTACAGTATAATTTCATAAAACTGAAGATATGGAAACCCATATAATATATATAAAACATGCTATGATGTTATATATTAAAACATAATCACATAATTGTTACCCTTTCCAACTACAGAAACTTTACAGAAGACTTAGGCCATATTCATGAAAACTTTAAAAGACGTAAAAATAATAATTGGGTTAAAGAGATTACCCAAGCGTAGATAAAATAATAGGAGATGAATTAAAGCCTTCCTCAATAATTCTCAAACACCAAGCAATCTCTCTCAACAATTTTCTCAAACTCTCTGTATGTGATGTTTTTATCAGACTTAGAAGAATAATAGAAAAAAAGAAGACGTATGATAAATAGAAAAGGAACTAACGCATTGGTGGTCAGTTACCCAGTCATGGGTTAACTGCCCATAACCTCCCTTAGTGCCATGTTTGGCTAGATAGAAAATAATTCAAAAACCATTTAATTTAATAAAACATTATCATATAGTTTAAATAATGTCACACTCCTTTATAAAATAAATCAATATCTTATTTAATTTACTTAAATAAAATATAATAATTTCTCAATAATGCACATAGTCACATAATTAAATTAATTAAAAAAAATAACATTAAGCTTATTAAATATTTCTTTTAATACAATAAGCTCACATAATCATATACTTCGAATAATAAAATTCTCCACATTAATTTAATAAATATAACACATATAATTAAATTAATCTACCACAACTTCATCAATTAATTATTTAATCTAATAATTAATTCATTGAAAAATATTTATTCAATCCAATAAATATTAAAATTAATTTACAAAATTACGGTTGTCACATCTTTCCCCTCTTAAAAGGATTCTGTCCCCAGAATCATAACTTAAACAAGTCGTCCCGTTACAACCAATGTAGTCAATAAGTAACCACCAATATAAAAGAAACAATTATAAAACTCAATAACATTATAGAGTAACCAAATAAACACCTTTCAGTATCTAAATACATATTATACAGTAACCAAGATATATGTAATTAGTAGCCAAGATTATAAAAAATATTTTTACATTTATTTTACAACCAAAACAATCAGTAATGACTTCGTTACAAATTAAAGACTAACATGTGTATGAAGGTAACCAATGTAGTTAATCAGTAACCATCAATATAAAAAAAATAGTTTAAAACACAGTAATATTATGTAGTAACCACGATAATATTACACAGTAAACAAGTCAGCATTATATACTAACCAAATCCAGATTAGATAGTAACCAACATATATTTACTTAGTATCCATAACATAAAACATATTTGACATGCATTTTACAGCAAAAACAAACAATATAAAAAACATCAATATAAAAAACATCAATATGTACTTAAAGATCCAATAAATTGCGGGAAGGTAACTAATGTATTTAATAAGTAACCATCAATATAAAAACATCGAGAGAATATACATTTAAAGTATACAAAGAACCAAATAAACATTATACAAAGAACCAAATCAATAATAAATAAATAACCAATTTCTATGTTCTTAGTAACTAGAATATAAAACATATTTTTACATTAATTTTGCAATCAAAACAGTTAGTATACTGACTTTGTGACCAATCAAAGAGCGAAAAACTTAAGAAAGGTAACCAATATACAAGTATATAGTAACCACGGGGTAACCAAATAAACATTTAAAGTATACAACAACTAAATAAACATTATACAGTAACCAAATCAATAATAAACAGTAACCAATTTCTATGTACTTAGTAACCAGAATATAAAACATATTTTTACATGTATTTTGCAATCAAAACAGTCAGTATACTGACTTTGTGACCAATTAAAGAGCAAAAAACTTAAGAAAGGTAACCAATATACGAGTATATAGTAACCACGTGGTAACCAAATAAACATTTAAAGTATACAACAACCAAATAATCATTATACAGTAACCAAATTAATAATAAACAGTAACCAATTTATATGTACTTAGTAACCAGAATATAAAACATATTTTTACATGCATTTTGAAATCAAAACAGTAAGTATACTGACTTTGTTACCAATTAAAGAGCAAAAAAACTTAAGAAAGGTAACCAACATACGAGTATATAGTACCCACGGGCTAAGTATATGCATATAAACTTTAAAATCAAAGTTGTTACAGAAGTTGGTTACTTATCTTGAAGTTGTTGTTGATCTTGAAGTTGTTGTTGATCTTGAAGTTGCTGTTGATCTTGAAGTTACTGTTGATCTTCTTTGATATTATTCGATCTCAGAGTTGCATCACCGTTGGAGAAGTCGTCTTCTCCGTTCTGTCGTTGCTCTGTTTTTCGATCTCAAAGTTGCTTGTTTTCTTTGCGTGAATTTTTGATCGGTTGGTTGAAAATATGAAACTCCGTAACTGACGTGTAGGGAGTTAATACTCCGTAACTGACTGTTGAGTTATTTTTGTAATTATTTTGTGGATGTTTTATTTTTGTAAATACTTTATAATTGTTGTATATTAGTATTAAGGACCCATATTATTATACGGAAAACATTGTTAACGGAGAATAATAGTAATACTCCTGATAATTTATGTTTTTTGTTTACACGCCGCTAGGGCATTAAGCTTTTGCATGTCTTTTTAAAATTTCTAAACTTAGTAAACGAGATTTGATGGGTTACAAATAATTTTAAGCTAATAGTCTCCTAATACATAATACTTTAAAGTATCGTTAGTCGTAATTCAAAATTATCACAAAATTAATATGGATATAATATACAGTTGGTATCAATAATACGTTGGTGACAAAAAATATAGTTATAAGAGCAGGGACGAAATCAGGATTTGATTTTGGGGGGCCAAGAATTTTTTTAACAACATAATATATATTCATCATTAAAAAGTAAAGTTTCACCATTACAAAATATATTTTTACTAAAACAAAGATAATGTAGTAATAGATTTGCTTTATCAAAGACAACAAAACATAGCAAAAAAGTCTTTTAGAACATATCTTCGTCAAAATTGCACCCGACGTTCTTTCAAATCACGAAATTCATCTATGATTGATTCTATACTGAACTGTTTCGTAATTTCTTTTTCAATGTAGACAGTAAGAGAATTTGTAAGTTATTCATCCTCCATCTTGTTTCGAAGTTTAGATTTGACAAGACTCATAGCTGAAAATACACGTTCTGTTGTTGCAGTAGAAACTGGAAGAGTTAGAACAAGCTTGATCAGTCTATCGATTAGTGGATAGATTGTTGACTTTCTTGTTTTCACCAACCATTGACAGAGATTAGAAATAGTGGACAACTTTTGAAATTCTTGATGTGGGAGTACATCAAACTTGTAATGTTGCAATTGTATCCTTAAGTCTTCTTTCTCATTCTCTGTGAAGTCTTTGGGGTAAAAGTCATCCACAAGCTTACAAATATCATCAATACTGAAAGACGTATGCCCATTTTGAGGATCCAATGTAGAGCTGAGAACAAGTAACTTCACCGCATGCTCACTAAACCTATTGTTTAGCTCTTGCAACTGAGAGTCTATTATAGCTGCAAATATATCAATCTGATAATGCTCAATCAATGTAAATTTATCTTGTTGATGTCGAGCTCGACCTCTTCTCTCCACATATAAAGAATCTAAATCTGGGACATCTATTGTATGTCGTTCACAAAAAGACTTCACCTTTACTATGAAAGTATCACATCCATCATCTCTCAACTTCTGAAGAAGTTTCTTTGTGGTTTTCACAAGGTGCATAGCATTTAAAATATCTTGAGATTTTCGCTGCAAAGCTTGAGAAAACATATCAGTGATTTCCATAATTGCTTTCATAAGATGCAAGATGAACACAAACTCAAAAGAAGTCAAAGAAGTGTAATCCGAATCAGCATCTCCACATTGATCCCAAGTTCCATCATCGATGTTGTTCAATAAAACTTGACAAGTTGCACTAAACATTTTTATCAAGCTAGAAAGAGACCTTAAATGAGAACCCCATCGTGTATCTCCAACCCTTTGTAAAGTACCAGTCTGATTCATTCCTGTCCTAGTCTCAAGCTCTTCAGTGGAAATCAAATGAGCAACATCGGAAGATTGTACAACTTTTAATTCATCGTTACGTTTACAAGAAGCGCCCACAATATTTATAATAAAACTCAATTTTGAAAAAAATTGATGTACAAAAGTAACTTCTCTAGATGTTGCAACTAATGCCAATTGCAAACGATGAGCAAAACAATGGACATAATATGCATACGGGCATTCATTAGCAACTAGAGCTTGTAACCCATTCCATTCACCTCGCATATTACTTGTTCCGTCATACACTTGACCTCGAATATTGTGAAAGTCAAGATCATAACGGGAATACTCGAATATTATGAAAGTTAAGATCTTTAGAGTTAACGCCTTCGTATCTGGTACATGTATGAGACCAAAAAAGCGCTCTCGAATAAAACCATCTTTGTCAACAAATCTAATAACAATAGCCATTTGCTCCCTTTTTGACTGGTCTCGAGCTTCATCAACAAGAATACAAAATTTTGCATCACCGATCTAATCACAAATTGCCTTTCTGATTTTCATTGAGTAAACAAGTAAAATCTCTTTTTGGAATTTGGATGACGTATACGAGGCATTTTGAGGAGCCTTATCTAACACAACATTTGCAACATTTTCATTATACTCAGCAAAAAGGCTTATCAATTCAAGAAAATTACCACGATTGATGGAACTTTTGCTTTCATCACGACCTCTTAAAGCCAAACCTTGGAGTTTAAGATAGCGAACTGAATCAATTGAGGCTTTAAGTCGCAACCGATTTTTTGTACATTTGTGACGCCCCCAAAACAGGTATACATCATCCATCTTGAGTCGCCAAATACATGGTACAAAATTCAAATACAACTTAATTATACAACAGTCGTGTAAAATACGACAAAACATAATCTAAGAGTTTTAATAAGAATATTTTCATCTAGACAATATCCACACTCAATGGAGTCCTCATTACATTTATTATCACACTATTTAACAGAATAGTGAGGACTACTAATGCTATCATCTGGACCGTTGTGATGCCCCCAAAATAAGTATACATCACCCATCTTGAGTCGCCAAATACATGGTACAGAATACAAATACAAACTTAATTATACAACAGTCGTGTAATATACGACAAAACATAGCTGAGAGTTTAAACAGGAATGTTGCCTTCTAGACAATATTCACTCTCAAATAGAGTTCTCATTACATTTATTGTCACACTATTTTATAGAATAGTGAGGACTACTAATACACCATCTCGGACCATCACTCCGTTCTCCGACTAGTCCCGGCTACGTTCTCATTTCCTGAAGAGAACAATGAAAGCAAAAGGGTGAGCTCAACTAGCCCAGTAAGAAATATTATGATTAAGATAATGCAGAATAAATTATCATTAGTCTTCAACAATGTTAAACTGATAAAATATAATAAACATCAAGTTTAACTGCAGCGGAATAAGAAATCCATTAGAAGAGTTAAGTAGAGCATGATATCTACTATCTTCTATGATTTAAAATATTTTCATCGCTTTTTATCACGAGACTCAAATTTTAATAAATAAATCACATCATCGAGTCATCCCTGCACTACGGGCCAAGGATATTCATTAAATCATCAATGGTCATGACTATACCGAATAATCCCTGGTCATAATCATACCAAAAACTGTCCATCATGTACTACAGGCCACTGAGGACTTTTACCACATCATTTATAACATTACAGGTTATGATTATACCGAATAATCCCTAGTCATAATCATACCAAGTCCAACTATGCGCGTAAGCCAAAGATAACTTTCATCACAATATAAGCATGAGGATGATGACAATGACATAATAATTCAATAAAACAAGTTCAAGGATAAATTTTAAAGATTTAAAATTTTAGTTTATCCAAAAATCAATAACGTCCAAATTGTCAACATGATACTTCTTTATGGAGTAAAATTTAAGAATGCTCAGAAGAATATTTCCATGAAAAGATACTGGATGAAGCATAAATATCCATGATATTCTACTAATTTCATGGAGTATAGAAGCCAAAACTTTAAGCAACTGAGTATAATAGAATATATGAAACTGCAAATGGATTTTCGCCCGTTATGCGGTAATCCACGTAGACAGATCATTTCCACAATTTAATAAGGAATGAATACGAAGGATCATTCACCATGCATGCGATAATCCACATGATAAAAGTTATTCCAATTGAATAATAAAGAATGGAATAACGAAAGAATTCACCAGCGTGTGTAATCCGCATGCACGTGTTATTCCAACGAAATGATAAAGAATGGAACCAGTCATGCGTAAAAACCGCATGCATGTGGATATTCCAACCGAATAATAAAGAATGGAACCAGTCTTGTTTAATCCAAGACAGATGTGATATATTATAACGAATAATAAAGAATGGAACCAGTCATGAATAATCCGCATGATACATGATATTCCAACAAAATAATAAAGAATGGAATAACAACGAAATTCACCGGGCATGCGATAGACAAAGACAGATGAAGTTATTCCAATGAATAATAAAGAATGGAATAACAGAAGAATTTCACCATATATACGGTATTCACATAGACAGGTTATTCCAACATAATTATAAAGAATGGAATAACAGCTCTTACGAGTATTGAAATAAAATAATTCTCTTCATGAATACGAAAGAATAATACCCCTTACTTTAGAAGAAACTGGATATTGGAATAGTGAGGTAACAGACTTCTCTTCTTCTTTCTCTCTATAATTTCTCTCTATAATAATTGCTCTAAAGTTTTAGTGAATTGGTGAGAAATGAAGGAAGAATGAGCTTCTATTTATAGGAAAATATAGTTTCGATAATTACACGTTTTGGGGCTCAAAAAATTACAGTACAATACCTTCAACTTTTCTTTAATTTTTAATTTAGTCCTACAAGTATTATCAAACTTGCACCACCTCCCCTAATAGTAAATAATGTGAATCAATAGTTCAATCATATGAATCAATAGTTATAATCATGTAAAAATACGAATTACAATATAGTACCTCCATCTATACCTCCATTTTTAACTTAGTCATGATTATTAATCTTGCACCAACTCCCCTAATAGTACAAGAATATGAATCAATAGTATACACATGTGAAAAAATAGTTATAATCATATGAATTAATATAATTAATTGCTCATTTATCCGATTAATTACACGACTGGTCAGTAAAAATTCCAGACATCAATTAATATCAAAATAAATATCGATTTCCACTAACACTAATAATTCCAACATAATGGAACTATTAATTTCATCTTTAATCAACACGAACTTATTCATCATTAATATTATAACTCACAATATTTAACAACCGTGTCGCTTCCTGTGAAGAGGGGGGCTTTTCAATAAGGATTTCTCCTTATTGGTATTGAATTAGATGACCAAACCTCTCCTCGATGTAACTTCTAGACATTGTAAATATTATAATTTAATAATATGAATAACTTTGTCGTCTCAATTATTGATTTAATAATATAACATATTATGCAGATGATATTGTGACAATAACTGAATCAATAATATGAGAGATATGATGTAGCAATTACTGTAGCATTAATTGAGTATAACTGAGTGACTTCTCACGTAAACATCAATAATCAATACCGTGTGCTACTATGCAAACACGCGTATTATTGTACTTTTACTACCGGGTAGTTCAACAGTTTAACGGTAAAACTTCCGCCGTTATTTTTATAAAAAGATAATTATGTCGTTTTCTAATTATGACAATACTTCCGTTGTGGGGTCCACAATTGATTGTTCCATCGTACGAATATTTCCTGTTAAAACGAATATTCCCCGACCAATCGAATATTATATAACCACTTACTTACTTTGCAAAATTTGTAAATATTACCCATAACTTTAACATTATATTATATCCACACCATAATATTCAAAAATATATTTCGAGAGGAATTAATCTTTATTCATAAAAGTTGGGGTCTTACAACCTCCCCTTCTTATGAAATTTCTTTCTCGAAATTAGCGTGCGTACCTGCTATGTCGAAGAGGTGAGGATACCTTGATTTCATTTCAGATTCTAACTCTCAGGTCATTTTCTCAACATCGTGGTTTCTCCATAAAACTTTGACTTGAGGTATAACTTTTGAGCGTAGAATATGATCCTTCTTATCCAAGATTTTAACAGGTACCTCTTTATATGTTAAATCTTCCTCTATCTCATCTGGTTCTAATTCAATAATGTGGTTCGGGTCTTTCACATATTTACGTAACATAGATATGTGAAAAACGTTATGAACACGAGACATACTTGGCGGTAAGGCGAGTCTATAGGCCACAATTCCTACTCGATCGAGGATTATAAATGGGCCAATGAATCGAGGATTGAACTTTCCTCTTTTTCCAAATCTTGTAACTCCTTTCCATGAAGCAACACGTAACAACACATGATCTCCAATATTGAATTCCACGTCCTTTAGATGAAGATCATCATAGCTCTTTGTCGTTCTTGTGAGGTTTTTATACGTTTTCGGATTGTTTGAATCTTTTCCATAGTCATACGTACCAAATCCGGTCCCAACAATGTTGCTTCACCCACCTCATCCCAACATACTGGAGAACGACACTTTCTTCTATACAACGCCTCAAATGGAGCCATGCCAATACTTGCTTAATAACTGTTATTTTAGGAAAACTCCACCAATGGTAAGAACTTGTCCCAACTTCCCTTCAAGTCAAGGACACAGAGTCTTAATAAATCTTCAAGAGTTCAAATAGTACTTTCCAACTACCCATCCGTTTGAGGATGATATGCCGAACTAAATCGTAAATTCGTGTCCCAACTTCCCTTGAAGTCAAGGACACAGAGTCTTAATAAATCTTCAAGAGTTTAAATAGTACTTTTTGACTACCCATCCGTTTGAGGATGATATGCCGAACTAAATCGTAAATTCGTGCCCATAGTATTTTGCAAACTAACCCAAAATCTTGAAGTGAATCTTGGGTCTCGATTATAAACTATGGATACTGGCATACCATGCAATCTTATGATCTCGTTTATGTACATACTAGCAAGACGTTCAAGTACAAAAGTTTCTCTTATCGGTAAGAAATAAGCAGACTTGGTCAATCTATCAACAATGACCCAAATAACATCTATGCCTTGAGAAACCTTGGGAAGACCAGTAATGAAATCCATGGTAATGTACTCCTACTTCCATTCTGGAATTTCAAGTGGTTTCAATGGACCTTTTGGCACTTGATGCTCCGCCTTGACTCGTTGACAAGTTAGACACCTTGAGATAAACCCCGCTATCTCTCTCTTCATATTGCTCCACCAAAATGTATGTCGAAGATCACGATACATTTTGGTACTCCCAAGATGGATTGCAAACGGTGTGTTGTGCGCCTCCATCATGATTTTATACTTCAAGTCGTAATCGTTAGAACACAAAGTCCGGAGTTGACTCGAGTGTTCCTTCTTCATCGATTCTTGCTTAGGAATAGCACCTTTTGCACTTTCTTCTTCATACGCATCACCTCAGTGTCCGTAGTTTGAGCGAACTTTTAACTTTATCGATTAAAGTCGGTTCCCCTCGTATATTCGCCATCATCACATGGGTACCTGGAGTCTTTAACTCTATTTCCATCCTTTCTAAGTCATACAAAATGGGCCTTTGCGTTGACAATATTGCACTTTCGCACCGCATATGATCTTCTACTCAATGCGCCATTACTACTACGTTAAATTTTTCCAGGATGGTATTGGATGGTATGATCATAATCTTTCAACAATTCAAGCCATCGTCAATACTGCATGTTGATTTCCTTTTGAGTGAAGAAATATTTGAGGCTTTTATGATCCGTATAGATCTCCACCTTCTCTCCATACAGGTAATGCCTCCAAATCTTAAGCGCAAAAATGACTGCTGCCAACTCTAGATCATGAGTAGGATAATTCCTCTCATATTCTTTGAGTTGTCGTGAGGCATAGGCTATGACTTTCCCATGTTGCATGAGAACACATCCTAACCCTTTGCCTGAAGCATCACTGTAGATGACAAATCCCTCCGAGCCAGATGGTATTGTCAGAACAGGTGCTGAAATGAGTCTTCTCTTGAGTTCTTGAAAACTCTTTTCACATTCCTCCTTCTAACCGAATTTAGTATCTTTTCGAGTTAGCTGAGTTAATGGAGTAGCGATTCGAGAAAATCCTTCCACGAATCTCCGATAATAACTAGTTAAGCCGAGAAAACTACGCACTTCGGTCACTGACTTAGGTTGCTCCCAGATTTGAATTGCTTCAATCTTTGCCGAGTCAACGGATATTCCATGATTTGATATCACGTGCCCAAGGAATGCAACTTCCTCAAGCCAGAACTCACATTTCTTTAACTTGGCATAAAGCTTGTTTTCACGAAGCTTTTGAAGTATCAGCCTCAAGTGTTGCTTATGGTCTTCACGGGCTTTGGAGTATATGAGGATGTCATCAATAAAGACGACCACAAAGTGATCCAAATATTCCTTGAATACTCGGTTCATAATGTCCATGAAGGCAGCAGGAGCATTAGTCAATCCAAAAGACACGACTAGGAATTCATAATGCCTGTACCGAGTTATGAAAGCAGTCTTTGGAATGTCATTAGTTTTAATCTTCAACTGATGATATCTGGAATGAAGATTAATCTTTGAAAAGAATTTGGCTCCTTGCAACTGGTCAAACAGGTCATTAATGCGAGGCAACGGGTACCTATTTTTGATGGTGACATGATTCAACTCCCGATAATCAATACAAAGTCGCATACTTCCATCTTTCTTCTTCACGAATAGAATAGGAGCACCCCAAGGAGACATACTAGGACGAATGAAATCGATGTCTAATAATTCTTGTAGTTGCGTTTTTAACTCCTAAAGTTCAATAGGAGCCATTCGATATGGGGCTTTGGAAATGGGTTTTGTACCGGATTCAAGGTCGATACAAAATTCAATTTCACGCTCTGGGGGTAGGCCAGGAAGTTCTTCAGGGAATACGTCAGGAAATTTATTAACAATAGAAATATCATTCAAATTTGATGTATTTTTATTTAAATATGTGACATGGGCTAAGAAAGCTTGACATCCGTTTTTCAATAAACGAATAGCTTTCTGACTTGATATGACAGTGATTGATTTTAGTGGTTTGGTTGCTTGAATTCGGCTAATAGGTTGGTTAGGAATATGAAAGCTAACAACCTTACCAAAATAATCGTTTTTAGCATGATGAGTAGTTAACCAATCAATCCCTAAAATCACATCAAATGCAAATATTTTTAAGGAAATAAGATCGACAGGTAACGTGCGGTTACTGATTTGAATCAAACAAGACTTATAAACTGTGGATGTAATGAAGGTTTCTCCCAACGGAGTTTTAACAGATAAGTCAAAGTCTAATTTCTCCGGAGTCAAATTTAAACATTGAGTGCAAGTAGGAAAAATAAAGGAAAGGGTAGAACCGGTATCAAATAAAGTATAAACTTCGCTAGAGTTTATGATTAGCTTACCCGTGATCACCTCGTTTGGATTCTTCGCTTTTTGGGAGGTTACGACAAATGCTCTCCCTTGAACTACCGGTTTTGTCTTGTCTGGGACACAATTGGATACCTCCATCCCAGCTGGACTTGACTTTGGTGCATGACAAAATCGAGCTAGGTGACCTTCTTTTCCACAATTATAACATGCTTTGGACTGCATCGTGCAGTTTGGACTTATGTGTCCTTCCCCTCCACATTTGTAACATACGAACGGTGGTCGTTCTCCTTCCTTAACAACATGTGCTGGTGCTGACGTCTTTCCATCATTATTGAATCTCATCTTCTTGAAATGTCCACTAATATTGTCATGGCTATGATTACCACCGAAGTGATTACCATTTCTGGCATGTTGATTCCCTCCACGTTTGTTGTCACCGCTTTGATGACTGCTACCACTGGTATTATCGACTTGCCGGTTGCCCTCTCTTGGTTGGGTTGACTCATTATCGCGCTCCAATAACTGAGCCCTATTTACAACATCTGAATACAAACACAGTTTATGAGAGATAAGGTATTGACGTATCTCGGGTTTCAAACTTCTTAGAAATATCCGTGTCATTCTCTCTTCAATATCAACCAAGTGGGACACAAACTGAGATAACTCGGTAAACTTAGCTTCGTACTGTGCCATAGTCATATTGTTTTGCTCAAGCTTGATGAACTCTACCTCCTTCATGTGACGAATACTTTCAGGAAAGTACTTGTCGTTGAACAGTTCTTGGAACTTCTCCCAAGACATCTTCATCTGGCGGTTGAGTACGCTTTACTGATTCCACACCAATGAATCTGCCTCTGCTCACAACATGAAGGTGGCAAAGGGATCCTTTTGCTCCTCGGAGCATCCCAAGACATCAAATATCTTGTTGATCTGCTTTATCCACATCTCTACCTTAAGTGGTTTTGGCTCTCCAAAAAACTCTGGTGGTCCCAGCTCCTTGAACTACTTAGCGGTAACCGTCCGAGAGTTGTCAGTGTTTCCACCTGCATTTTGGACAGGAGCTGCTCTCGCCTGATGTTGCATGAATTGCATAAAGCCTCTAAAAATCCTAACGTTCACCATTTCATCGGTGTTATTGTTTACATGAGGATTATTGTCTTCCTGTTGCACATTACCCTGGGTATTGATCGTTGGTGACTCAATGGTTTCATGTGCTTCATTGCTTATCTCAATATTTTCGGATATTACAAAAAAGGGTTAATTATCATATCACATATTATCCCTATACTCTGACCGACCAATTAAATACCAAATAAACTTAGGTAGGTCATACTAGCGAAGGAATTCCCCGTCTCTTCCCTCCTAGTTC
Source organism: Panax ginseng (assembly GCA_020205605.1). NCBI lineage: Eukaryota > Viridiplantae > Streptophyta > Magnoliopsida > Apiales > Araliaceae > Panax > Panax ginseng. Next base: position 94,651,952 of record CM035144.1, on the reverse strand, counting down.
TTGTCTCACATCTCAGCCAGGAATCATATCCCTAAGCTTTGATACCAACTGTGACCCGCATCCAAGACTTGGATAGTACCTCACAATGATACCTATCAACTTGCCACCATTACTCACGGCGTCCCCTACGGAAAGTCTGGCTTTGGTGCATCCCAAGACTTGGAAGTCACAAGATAAAGGCTCGGGGCTCTTTCCTATGGCTTTGATACCAACTATGACGCCCCCAAAATAGGTATACATCACCCATCTTGAGTAGCCAAATACATGGTACATAATACAAATACAAACTTAATTATACAACAGTCGTGTAATATACGACAAAACATAGCTAAGAGTTTAAACAGGAATGTTGCCTTCTAGACAATATCCACTCTCAAATAGAGTCCTCATTACATTTATTGTCACATTATTTTATAGAATAGTGAGGACTACTAATACACCATCTCGGATCATCACTCCGTTCCCCAACTAGTCCCGGCTACTTTCTCATTTCCTGAAGAGAACAATGAAAGCAAAAGGGTGAGCTCAACTAGCCCAGTAAGAAATATTATGACTAAGATAATGCAGAATAAATTATCATTAGTTTTCAACAATGTTAAACTGATAAAATACAATAGACATCAAGTTTAACTGCAACGGAATAAGTAATCCATTAGAAGAGTCAAGTAGAGCATGATATCTACTATCTTCTATGATTTAAAATGTTTTCATCAATTTTTATCACTTAGACTCAGCTTAATAAATAAATCACATCATCGAGTCATCCCTGCACTACGGGCCAAGGATATTCATTAAATCATCAATGGTTATGACTATACCGAATAATCCTTGGTCATAATCATACCAAAAATTATTCATCAATGCACTACAGGTCACTGAGGACTTCGCATAGACAAGTTATTCCAATATAATAATAAAGAATGGAATAACAGCTCTTACGAGTATTGAAAGAAAATAATTCTCTTCATGAATACGAAAGAATAATACCCCTTACTTTAGAAGAAACTGGATATTGGAATAGTGAGGTAGCAGACTTCTCTTCTTCTTTTTCTCTATAATTTCTCTCTATAATAATTGCTCTAAAGATTTAGTGAATTGGTGAGAAATGAAGGAAGAATGAGCTTCTATTTATAGGAATATATAGTTTCGATAATTGCACGTTTTGGGGCTCAAAATATTACAGTATAATACCTGCCTCTTTTTCTTCATTTTTAATTTAGTCTTGCAAGTATTATCAAACTTGCACCACTTCCCCTAATAGTAAATAATGTGAATCAATAGTTCAATTATGTGAATCAATAGTTATAATCATGTGAAAATACGAATTACAGTATAGTACCTCCATCTATCCTCTATTTTTAACTTAGTCATGCAAGTATTATAAATCTTGCACCAACTCCCCTAATAGTACAAGAATGTGAATTAATAGTACACACATGTGAACAAATAGTTATAATCATGTGAATTAATAGCAATTAATTACTTATTTATCCGATTAATTACCCGACTGGTCAGTAAAACTTCCAGATATCAATTAATATCGAAATAAATGTCGATTTCCACTAACACCAATAATTCTAACATAATGGAACTATCAATTTCATCTTTAATCAACACGAACTTTTTCATCATTAATATTATAACTAACAATATTTAACAACCAGGTCGTTCCCAAGAAAGAGGGGGCTTTCCGATAAGGATTTCTCCTTATTGGCGCGCAATTAGATGACCAAACCTCTCCTTGACAGAACTTCTAGACATTATAAATATTTCAATTTAATAATATGAATAACTTTGTCGTCTCAATTATTGATTTAATAATATAACATATTATGCGATGATATCTTTGTGACAATAATCGAATCAATAATATGAGAGATATGATGCGTTAATTCTTTGTAGTAATAATTGAGTATAAGCGAGTGACTTCTCCCGTAAGCATCAATAATCAATACCGTGTCTGCTACTATGCAACCACGCCATTATTGTACTTTTTTACTACCGTGTAGTTCAACAGGTTTAACGATAAAACTTCCGCCGTTATTTTTATAAAAAGATAATTATGTCATTTTCTAACTATGATAATACTTCTGTTGTGGGGTCCACTAATGATTGTGCTTGCGTCGTTTAATATTCCCTATTAAAATGAATATTCCCCACCAATCGAATATTATATAACCACTTGCTTACTTTGCAAAATTTGTAAATATTACCTACAACTATAACATTATATTATATCCACACCATAATATTCAAAATATATATTTAGAGAGAATTAATCTTTATTCATAAAAGTTGAGTCTTCTACAACCGTCACTCCGCTCCCCAACTAGTCCCGGCCACGTTCTCATTTTCCGAAAGAGAACGGTTGAAAGAAAGAAGGGTGAGCTCAACTAGCCTAGTAAGAAATATTATGACTAAGATAATGCAGAATAAATTATCATTAGCCATCAACAATGTTAAACTGATAGAATATAATAAACAACAAGTTTAACTGCAGCAGAACAAGCAATCCATTAGAAGAGTCAAGTAGAGCATAAAATCTACTATCTTCTATGATTTAAAATGTTTTTTTCATCAACTTTATCGCTGAGACTCAGCTTAATAAATAAAATCGAATCATCCCTACATCACGGCCAAGGATATTCATGTAATCATGAATGGTCATGACTATACCAAATAATCTCTGGTCATAATCACACCAACAACTGTCCATCAATGAATTATAGGCCAATGAGGAATTTTACCACATCATTTGTCACATTACGGTCATGATTATACCGAATAATCCCTGGTCATAATCATACCAAGTCCATCTATGCACGTAAGCCAAAGATGACTTTCACAATATAAGCATGAGGATGATGACAATGACATAATAATTCAATAAAACAAGTTCAAGTTTTAATTTTAAAGATTTAAAATTTTAGTTTATCCAGAAATCAATAACGTCCAAATTGTCAACATAATACTTCTTTGTGGAGTAAAATTCAAGAATGCTCAGAAGAATATTTCCATGAAAAGATACTGGATGAAGCGCAAATATCAAGGATATTTCACTAATTTCATGGAGTATAGAAGCCAAAACTTTAACCAACTGAGTATAATAGAATATATGAAACCGCAAATGGATTTTTGCCCACCATGCGGTAATCCACGCAAACAGATCATTTCCACAATTTAATAAGGAATGAATACGAAGGATCATTCACCATGCATGCGGTAATCCACATAGACAGGTTATTCCAATAGAATAATAAAGAATGGAATAATAGATGAATTCACCAGGCGTGCGTAATCCGCATAGACATGTTATTCCAATGAATAATAAAGAATGGAACCAGTCATGCGTAACATTGCATGAGATATTCCAATGAATAATAAAGAATGGAACCGGTCATGCATTATCCACATTGCATGTGATATTCCAACGAATAATAATGAATGGAATAACAACGAATTCACCGAGCATGCGATAGATCAGCATAGACATGTTATTCCAACAGAATAATAAAGAATGGAATAACGTAAGAATTTCACCATGTATGCGATACTTGATGTAGAGGTTATTCCAACATAATAATAAAGAATGGAATAACAATCCTTACAGTATTGAAAGAAAATAACTCTCTTCATGAATACGAAATAATAATACCCACCCCCTTAGAAGAAGACTGGATCTTTGAAATAGTGAGGTAGCAGACTTCTCTTCTTCTTCTCTCTATAATTTCTCTCTATAATGATTGCTCTATAGCTTTAGTGAATTGGTGAGAAATGAAGGAAGAATGAACTTCTATTTATAGGAAAATATAGTTTCGATAATTTACACGCTTTTGGGGCTCAAAATATTACAATATAATACCGCCTTTTTCTTCATTTTAATTTAGTCTTGCAAGTATTATCAAACTTGCACCACCTCCCCTAATAGTAAATAATGTGAATCAATAGTTCAATCATGTGAATCAATAGTTATAATCATGTGAAAATACGAATTACAGTATAGTACCTCCATCTATCCTCTATTTTTAACTTAGTCATGCAAGTATTATCAATCTTGCACCAACTCTCCTAATAGTACAAGAATGTGAATCAATAGTACACATATATGAACAAATAGTTATAATCATGTGAATTAATAGCAATTAATTGCTCATTTATCCGATTAATTACTCGACTAGTCAGTAAAACTTCCAGACATCAATTAATATCGAAATAAATATCGATTTCTACTAACACTAATAATTCTAACACAATGGAACTATCAATTTCATCTTTAATCAACACGAATTTATTCATCATTAATATTATAACTCATAATATTTAACAACCAGGTCGTTCCTAGGAAAGAGGGGGCTTTTCGATAAGGATTTCTCCTTATTGGCACGCAATTAGATGACCAAACCTCTCATTGACAGAACTTCTAGACATTATAAATATTGCAATTTAATAATATGAATAACTTTGTCGTCTCAATTATTGATTTAATAATATAACATATTATGCGATGATGATCTTGCGATGACAATAATTGAATCAATAATATGAGAGATATGATGTAGCAATTCTTGTAGCAATAATTGAGTATAACCGAGTGACTTCTCACGTAAGCATCAATAATTAATACCGTGTGTGTACGCAACCACGCAACAGACATTCTTCTTTACTTTTACTACGGGTAGTTTAACGGTTTTAACGATAACACTTTCGTCGTTATTTTTATAAAATGATAATTACGCTGGTTTTTAACTACGACAATACTTACATTGTGGGGTCCACAATGATGATTGTCGTCAGTCATCTAAATTTTTCTCGTTAAAAACGAATATTCCTTGACCAATCGAATATTATATAACCACTTGGTTACTTTGCAAAATTTGTAAATATTACCCATAACTATAACATTATATCAAATCCACACCATAATATTCAAAAATATATTTCGAGAAAATTATTCTTTATTCATAAAAGTTGGGGTCTTACAACCTCCTCTTCTTATAAAATTTCATCCTCGAAATTAGGGTACGTACCTGGTATATCGAAGAGGTGAGGATATCTTGACTTTATCTCAGATTCTAACTCTCAGGTCATTTCTTCCACATCGTGGTTTCTCCACAAAACTTTGACTTGAGGTATAACCTTGGAGTATAGAATATGATCCTTCTTATCCAAGATTTTAATAGGTACCTCTTCATATGTTAAATCTTCCTTTATCTCGTCTGGTTCTAGTTCAATAATATGGTTCGGGTCTTTCACATATTTACGTAACATAGATATGTGAAAAATGTTATGAACACGAGACATACTTGGTGGTAAGACGAGTCTATAGGCCACAGTTTCTACTCGATCGAGGATTAAAAATGGGCCAATGAATCGAGGATTGAGCTTTCCTCTCTTTCCAAATCTTGTAACTCCTTTCCATGGAGAACCACGCAACAACACTTGATCTCCAGTATTGAATTCCACGTCCTTTCGATGAAGATCAGCATAACTCTTTTGTCGATTTTGTGAGGTTTTTATACGTTGTCGGATCGTTTGAATCTTTTCTGCAGTTATACGTACCAAATCCGGTCCCAACAACGTTGCTTCACCGACCTCATCCCAAAGACATCTTTGGAAGCGACACTTTCTTCCATACAACGCCTCAAATGGAGCCATGCCAATACTTGCTTGATAACTATTGTTGTAGGAAAACTCCACCAATGGTAAGAACTTGTCCCAACTTCCCTTGAAGTCAAGGAAATAGAGTCTTAATAAATCTTCAAGTGTTTGAATAGTCCTTTCCGACTGCCCGTCCATTTTTGAGATGATATGCCGAACTAAATCGTAAATTTGTGCCCATAGCTTTTTGCAAACTAACCCAAAATCTTGAAGTGAATCTTGGGTCTCGATCAGAAACTATGGATACTGGCATACCATGCAATCTTACAATCTTATTTATGTACATACTAGCAAGACGTTCAAGTGTATAAGTTTCTCGTATCGGTAAGAAATGAGCAGACTTGGTCAATCTATCAACAATGACCCAAATCGCATCTATGCCTTGAGAAACCTTGGGAAGATCAGTAAAGAAATCCATGGTAATGTGCTCCCACTTCCATTCTGGAATTTCAAGTGGTTTCAATGGACCTTTTGGCACTTGATGCTCCGCCTTGACTCGTTGACAAGTTAGACACCTTGAGATAAACCCCGCTATCTCTTTCTTCATATTGCTCCACCAAAATGTATGTCGAAGATCACGATACATTTTGGTACTCCCAGGATGGATTGTAAACGGTGTGTTGTGCACCTCCATCATGATTTTATCCTTCAAGTCAGAATCGTTAGGAACACAAAGTCTCGAGTTGACTCGAAGTATTCCTTCTTCATCGATTCTTGCTTCTGAAATAACACCTTCTTGCACTTTCTTCCTCATATGCATCAGCTCCAGGTCTATAGCTTGAGCAGCTTTAACTTTATCGATTAAAGTCGGTTTCACTCGTATATTCGCCATCATCACATGGGTCCCTGAAGTCTTTAACTCTATTTCCATCCTTTCCAAGTTATACAAAATTGGCCTTTGTGTTGACAATATTGCACTCGTGCCCGCATATGATCTTCTACTAAATGCATCAGCTACTACGTTCGCTTTTCCAGGATGGTATTAGATGGTATGATCATAATCTTTCAATAACTCAATCCATTGTCGTTGTCGCATGTTGAGTTCCTTTTGAGTTATGAAATATTTGAGGCTTTTATGATCTGTATAGATCTCCACCTTCTCTCCATACAGGTAATGCCTCCAAATCTTAAGCGCAAAAACGACTGCTGCGAACTCTAAATCATGAGTAGGATAATTCCTCTCATATTCTTTGAGTTGTCGCGAGGCATAGGCTATGACTTTCCCATGTTGCATGAGAACACATCCTAACCCTTTGCCTGAAGCATCACTGTAGATGACAAATGTGAGATCCCGAATTTTATGAAATTAAAGTATTCAATTTTTCTATTTTGTTAAATAGTTAAATTGATAAAAGTTTAAAGTTAAGGGTGATATGTAAAAATTTTGCAAAGTAAGCAAGTTGATATAAAATATTCATTGTGTCGGGAAATATTCGTTTTAACAGGGAATATTCGTACGATGACATAATCATTGGTCGACCCCTCAACAAAAGTAATGTCGTAGTTAGAAAATGACACAAATATCTTTTTATAAAAATAACGACGAAAGTTTTACCGTTAAACTGTTGAACTACTCAGAGTAAAAGTAAAAGAGTACGATGGTACAGCATGGTTGCACACTTAGCACGGTATTGATTATTGATGCTTACGTGAGACGTCACTCAGTTATACTCAATTATTGCTATAGAAATTGCAGCATCATATCTCTCATATTATTGATTCAATTATTATCTCAGTATCATCTGCATAATATTTTATATTATTAAATCAATAATTGAGATGACAAAGTTATTCATATTATTATTTGTAATATTGACAATGTCAAGAAGTTCTGTCAAGGAGAAGTTTGGTCACCTAATTGCGCGCCAATAAGGAGAAATCCTTATCGGAAAGCCCCTTCTTTCCTGGGAAAGACCTGGTTGTTAAATATTTTGAATTATAATATTAATGATGAATAAGTTCGTGATGATTAAAGATGAAATTGATAGTTCCATTGTGTGGGAATTATTAGTATTAGTGAAAATCGACATTTATTTAGATAATAATTGATGTCTGGAGGTTATACCGACCAATCGGGTAATCAATCGGATAAACGAGCAATTAATTGCTATTAATTCACATGTTTATAACAATTTGTTCACATGTGTGTACTATTGATTCACATTCATGTACTATTAGGGAAGGTGGTGCAAGATTGATAATACTTGCATGACTAAGTTAAAAATGGAGGTATAGATGGAGGTACTATACTATAATTCATATTTTCACATGTATAGAACTATTAATTCACATGATTGAACTATTGATTCACATGATGTACTATTAGGGGACGTGGTGCAAGTTTGATAATACTTGCAGGACTAAATTAAAAATGAAGGAAAAGATGAAGGTATTATACTGTAATATTTTGAGCCCCAAAATGTGTAATTATCAAAACTATATTTTCCTATAAATAGAAGCTCATTCTTCCTTCATTCTCACCAATTCACTATGACTCACAAGATCAATTATAGAGAGAGAAGCTATATAGAGAGAAGCTATAGAGAGATAGAAGAAGAGTAGTCTGCTACTTCACTACTCCAGTATCCAAATTCTTTTTGAGGTAAGGGTTATTATTATTTTATATTACGAAGATATTATTTTTCAATATTCGTATGGATATTATTGTCGCTCAATATTCATTATATTCGCTTAATATTAAGTAAGGAATATTATTTCCGCTTCAATATTAAGTAAGGAATATTATTTTCGTTCAATTGTTGTAAGTAAGGGGTTTCAATCGAAAGCGGTTTAATAATTTTTTGACCTCAAAAATTCTGGAAAAATTTGAAATGATAACTTGATGAGTTTTCTAGATTGTGTCCAAAAATGGCGATTTTTGGATGTACAGATTAGGAGTTATGAATTTTATGGGAAAAGACTATTTTAAAAGTAAACCCTTATAACTCCTTGTGGTTAACTCCAAAATTGGTGAACTTTTTATTGGGAGTACATCTGTATACCAATAGTATATCCTGTAAATTTTGGAATTTTTGGACGAAAGGACATTTTCTGATAAATGTCTAAATATTCGGTAGTTTTAGCCATATGAAAAATAGTAAATGAATTTTAAAAATTCTGAGAAAAATATATGTTCAATATGGGACTATATTATGCTAAATCCCTGAAAAGAAAATTTGTTTGTACTGATTTGGTATTTTTTATGAAAATGGACTAGTAATGAGTAAATGAATTAAATATGTTATGTGAAGTAAGAAAATTGGAAAATAGGATTTTATGGCTTGAGAATCCTATATAAGGTATATGCAGATTTTTGATGAGGATTTTGGTTATTGGTGATGAAATCTTATGAGTTTGGCATTTTTAGATGATTAAATGCATTAATTAGTAAAGTGTAAACAATTAAAATAAATTGTTTATAAGTTTAAGAAATGATTAAAATATTGTTATAATATTAATGATATTAGATTATGAGATTATTAAGTGATTGATAACATTTGGATATTATTACCGGAATACTATTCATGAGGTACTATTTACGGATTACTATTCACCCTTCTTATTCACTTCTAAGGTATTCGGGGGCACTTTTAGTGTGTAGGGTACTATTCACGAGTTACTATTCACGAGATTACTATTTACCCTTCTTATTCACTCTAGTATTATTCACTCAAGGTATTCGGGGCACTTTTCGTGTTTGAGGGTACTATTCACGAGTTTACTTATTCACCCAAAAACTATATTTCTTTTCTGTCCAAATTATTTTTGAGACATGAATATTATTATTGAATTTTACTCCACAGAGCAGTATCATGTTGACAATTTGGATATTTTTAAACTCTTGATAAATTTAAAGTCTTTAATATTTATCCTTGATTTCGTTTGATTAATGCTTATATCATTGTCATCATCCTCATGCTTATATTGTGATGAAAGTCATCTTTGGCTTACGTGCATAGATGGACTGTTGATTATTGATTTTACAGTTGTATATCTTTGGCTTACGTGCAAAGATGGACTATTGATTATTGGTTTTAGAGTTGTATATCTTTGGCTTACGTGCAAAGATGGACTGTTGATTATTGGTTTTAGAGTTGTATATCTTTGACTTACGTGCATAGATGGACTGTTGATTGGTACGATTATGACCATGGATCATTCTGTATAATCATGACCCGTAATGTTACAAATGATGTGGTAAAAGTCCTCAGTGGCCAGTAGTGATGGACAGTTGTTGGTATGATTATGACAAGGGATTATTCGGTATAATCATGACCGTAATTGAAAACACGAATATCCTTGTGCCGTAGTGCATGGATAATTCGTGGTCGTGATACTATTAAGCTGAGTCTCAACATTATTGGTTTTACAGTTGTATGAACTGTTGATTTACCTGATTATAAATATGAATTGTGAATTTAATTATAATCTGTGGTGGTTCAGGTGAAGATAGGTGATGAGAGTTCTCTTTGTCTTGGGTATAACAAAGAACTTTTAATAAGTATTACAGGAATGAAACATTAATGATAGACTTTTAATCTAGAGGAGATAGTAGACATTATGTTCTACTTGACTCTTCTAATGGATTGCTTATTTCGCTGCAGTTAAACTTGATATTTATTATATTTTATCAGTTTAACACTGTTAAAGGCTAATGATAATTTATTCTGCATTATCTTAGTCATAATATTTCTTACTGGGCTAGTTGAGCTCACCCATTTGCTTTCATTGTTCTCTTCAGGAAATGAGAACGTAGCTGGGACTAGTCGGGGAACGGAGTGATGGTCCGAGATGGTTGTTTTAGCTGTCCTCACTACTTTGTGTGATAATAAGTGTAATGAGGACTCCATTGAGTGTGGATATTGTCTAGATGATAATATTCTTATTAAAACTCTCAGTTTATGTTTTGTCGTATTTTACACGACAGTTGTATTATTAAGTTGTATTTGATTTCTGTACCATGTATTTTTTGGCGACCCAAGATGGGTGATGTATACCTGTTTTGGGGGCGTCATAGTTGGTATTAAAGCTTAGGGATATGATCCCTGGCTAAGATGTGAGGCTAGAACTAGGATGGGAGAGACGGGGAATTCCTTCGCTAGTATGACCTACCTAAGTTATTTGGTATTTAATTGGTCGGTCAGAGTATAGGGATAATATGTGGCATATCAATTAACCCTTATTTTGAAACTATATTCTAGAATGATATCTGAAATACAGGAGATGAGCAATGGGAAAATCATGATATAGAGGAACTAACCGGGAAGGTACAATCCGAAAAGAAAGCAAGGTATTCTCATCTCTTCGAATATCATGTACGTACGTAAATTTCAAGGGAAAAAATTTATAAGGAGGGGAGATTGTGAGATCCCGAATTTTATGAAATTAAAGTATTCAATTTTACTATTTTGTTAAATAGTTAAATTGATAAAAGTTTAAAGTTAAGGGTGATATGTGAAAATTTTGCAAAGTAAGTAAGTTGATATAAAATATTCATTGTGTCGGGGAATATTCGTTTTAATAGGGAATATTCGTACGACGACATAATCATTGGTGGACCCCTCAACGAAAGTATTGTAGTAGTTAGAAAACGACAGAAATATCTTTTTATAAAAATAACGGTGAAAGTTTTACCGTTAAACTGTTGAACTACTCGGTAGTAAAAGTACAGTAGTACGCATGGTTGCATAGTAGCACATGGTATTGTTTATTGATGCTTACGTGAGAAGTCACTCAGTTATACTCAATTATTGCTATAGAAATTGCTGCATCATATCTCTCATATTATTGATTCAATTATTGTCACAGTATCATCTGCATAATATTTTATATTATTAAATCAATAATTGAGACGACAAAGTTATTCATATTATATATTATTTGCAATATTGATAATGTCTAGAAGTTCTGTCAAGGAGAGGTTTGGTCACCTAATTGCGCGCCAATAATGAGAAATCTTTATCGGAAAGCCCCCTCTATCCTGAGAACGACCTGGTTGTTAAATATTATGAATTATAATATTAATGATGAATAAGTTCGTGTTGATTAAAGATGAAATTGATAATTCCATTGTGTGGGAATTATTAGTATTAGTGGAAATCGACATTTATTTAGATAATAATTGATGTCTGGAGGTTATACCGACCAATCGGGTAAACGAGCAATTAATTGCTATTAATTCACATATTTATAACAATTTGTTCACATGTGTGTACTATTGATTCACATTCATGTACTATTAGGGAAGGTGGTGCAAGATTGATAATACTTGCATGACTAAGTTAAAAATGGAGGTATAGATGGAGGTACTATACTATAATTCATATTTTCACATGTATAGAACTATTAATTCACATGATTGAACTATTGATTCACATGATGTACTATTAGGGGAGGTGGTGCAAGTTTGATAATACTTGCAGGACTAAATTAAAAATGAAGGAAAAGATGAAGGTATTATACTGTAATATTTTGAGCCCCAAATTTGGCGCCCCAAAATAGGTCCATTCCACCCAACCTATTCTCGAGTGCGCCAAATACATGGTACGAAATAACTACAACTTCAATAATACAAATGTCGGTGTGAAATACGACAATACATCTTTAATGAGTTTAAATACGAGATATTGCCGCCTGCACAATATCCACACGCAAATAAATCCCCATCATCATTATTGATACATTATTTTATAAAAATGGTGAGGACTACTAAACAACTCTCTCTCTAGAACCTTCATTCCATACCCCGACTACGATCTCGCTATGTTCTCACCTCCTGAGAAGAAAATGGAACAACAAGGAAAAGGTGAGCTCAACTAGCCCAAAGAAAAAATATTATGACTAAGATAATATACAACAAATTATCGTTAGTCTTCAACAGGGAAAAATCTAATAGAATACAATAGACAACAAGTTTTAGATCAACAAATGCAGCGGAAACAGCAATCCATTAGAAGAGTCACGTAGAGAATGAATTCTACTGTCTTCTAAGATTTAAAAGTCCATCATCAATATTTTATCCCTGTAACAACAATCAATATACATCTTTAATCATCTTTGCACTACAGGCCAAAGATATTCATTTGTATCACCAGTTGGTCATGTTCATCTCAACACCTGTTCATCTTTGCACTACGGGCCAAAGAGATTCATCAGTTTAATCATTCATCTTTGCACTACAGGCCAAAGATATTCATCAAGTATCACCATTAAGGACTGAGGATGATGAAAAATATTTTTAAGAACGAATCCAGTGATATAGAAGGACAAATATTAGGGATTAAATACAACAAATTTATCCAAGATCAATAATACTTCATAATAAACGATTTTGAAGCAGAACTCAAAAATAACGATCAAAACATGGATACAATCAAAGATAGTAACCATAAAAGACATCTGGAAGAAAAAGAGAAAATTTCATTTTTCGGGTGAATAGTACCGTATTTGTGAATAGTGTCGATATCGTGAATAGTCTTGACACGTGAATAAGAACTCCAAACACAAAAAGATAGAAATTTCAAAAAAAATATCTTCACGCTTCGTGAATAGTACTCATGAATAGTAACTCGTGAATAATAACTCGTGAATAAGAACTCATGAATAAGTAACCCCAGAGCATGAAAAAAGTTCCAAATTTGATAAAAAGTTCAACCAATATTTTGGCATAATGATATTGAAGAAAATAATATCATTTATGCGAAAAGAATAACATCCCTTACCTCAAAATAATCGTACTTCTGACTGAATTTCGGTATAGTGTTGATAGAAACCCGCACCGTATAGCAACACTCAAAGTATACTCACAAGAATACACTCGATAATTTAGAGAGAGAAAGAGAAAAACTTAGTTTAAATGTGATTTTCAATTCTAACTTAACCTCTATTTATAGGAAAATGTTAGAACGCTTGAAAGGAGAGACTAAATTAATAAATTATTATTATTTAAAATTACATTTCTACGCATGCTAGCCATCAAAGACCAAAGATGCCACTCTTGAAAATAAATTTCCAAAGACCCACATGTTATCAAACAAGAGTGGGTCCCACCCATTATTTTAATAAAATCATTTTATTTTCTCAAACTTTAACAATTAAGAGAAAATAGCTCGGTTATCGAGAAAAATTCAAAATTCGCAATTTCTATGGGAAATTTCATTCTCTACAACTTTGCGTAAGAAAGTTTTTCAAAATTCCAAATGTAAATTGGCCGAAATCCACAAACAGACGATTTTACGATTACTATAATCAATTTTCTATTAAGAATTGTGTCACATGACACACAAAACATATATTAAACATTTAATGCCACAAAATACTCTACCTCCTCATATACTCATATATCCCACATTCATTATAAAAATATCACCGTTAATATATTATTAAAATAATATATTTAAATGAATTATTTTATCGTAAAAAAGATAAAATATTAATTTTCAACAATTGTCACATTAAAATTTTCTCCATCTATATCCACATAAAATAAATATTTTCTTTATCATAATAATCAATAATTACTTATTTAAAAATAATAATATGACGAATCACAAGATCGACAACCGTGCCGGCTCCCGAGAAAGAGGGGCTTTCCAATAAGGATTTCTCTCATCTTGGCGCGCAATTAGGTGACCAAACCTCTCCTTGTATGAACTTTCTAGACATTGCCAATAATGTTATCGATAATATTATTCAAATAATATGAATTATTGATTTGATAATGGAAAATCTTGTAAATGACAATTATTGAAACAACGGTGATACCAAATATCAACGCAAAGAATTATTGAATCAATATAATATTGAATAAGAACTCATCAGTAATAATTATTGAGTAGTGCCTTCTTACGTAAGGATCAATAATTCAACAATCTTGTGCGATACTGGTAATCTTCTTGTAACCCACGCATATTATCGTATTTTAACCACCGGAGTAACCCAACAAAGTGTTAATTCGGTAACAATTTACGTGATTATTTATAAAACTCAATCTTTGTCGTTTTCTTTCATCCAACCGCTTTTTTATTATGGGGCCCACTAATGATCGGCATACCGTCAATGGAGATTCTCCACAAAAAAGAATATTCCACGACCAAACGAATATTTCCCGACAATAATGAATATTTTATAACCACTTGCTTATTTTGTAAACTTTGCATATTTCACCCATAACCAAAGCATTATATCAAATTACCACCTTATTAATCAAGAATAATAATTAGATGAAATTCGATTTTATTTATAAAAATTTGGGGTCTTACACAAAATGTGTAATTATCAAAACTATATTTTCCTATAAATAGAATCTCATTCTTCCTTCATTCTCACCAATTCACTATGACTCACAAGAGCAATTATAGAGAGAGAAGCTATATAGGGAGAAGCTATAGAGAGATAGAAGAAGAGTAGTCTGCTACTTCACTACTCCAGTATCCAGTCTTCTTTTGAGGTAAGGGTTATTATTTTTTTTATATTCTGAAAAGATATTATTTTTCGTATTCGTATGGATATTATTGTCGTTCAATATTCATTATATTCGTTTAATATTCGTAAGGAATATTATTTCCGTTCAATATTCGTAAGGAATATTATTTTCGTTCAACTGTTGTAAGTAAGGGGTTTCAATCAGGGGCAGTTTCGTAATTTTTTTGACTCTCAAAAATTCTGGAAAAATTTGAAATGATAACTTGATGAGTTTTCTAGATTGTGTCCAAAAATGGCGATTTTTGGATGTACAGATTAGGAGTTATGAATTTTATGGGGAAAGACTATTTTAAAAGTAAACCCTTATAACTCCTTGTGGTTAACTCCAAAATTGGTGAACTTTTTATTGGAGTATCTCAGATACCAATATTATATCCTGTAAATTTTGGAATTTTTGGACAAAAGGACATTTTCCTCGATAAATGTCTAAATATTCTATGAGTTTTAGCCATATGAAAAATAGTAAATGAATTTTAAAATTACGAGAAAATATATGTTCAATATGGGACTATATTATGCTAAATCCACGAAAAAGAAAATTTGTTTGTCTTGATTTGGTATTTTTATGAAAATGGACTAGTTATGAGTAAATGAATTAAATATGTTATGTGAAGTAAGAAAATTGAAAAATAGGATTTTATGGCTTGAGAATCCTATATAAGGTATATGCAGATTTTGATGAGGATTTTGGTTATTGGTGATAAAATCTTATGAGTTTGGCATTTTTAGATGATTAAATGCATTAATTAGTAAAGTGTAAACAATTAAAATAAATTGTTTATAAGTTTAAGAAATGATTAAAATATTGT
Organism: Panax ginseng; assembly: GCA_020205605.1. NCBI lineage: Eukaryota > Viridiplantae > Streptophyta > Magnoliopsida > Apiales > Araliaceae > Panax > Panax ginseng. Next base: position 94,636,002 of record CM035144.1, on the reverse strand, counting down.
TATAATATTAATGATATTAGATTATGAGATTATTAAGTGATTGATAACATTTGGATATTATTACTGGAATACTATTCATGAGTTACTATTTACGGATTACTATTCACCCGGTTACTATTCACTCTAGTATTATTCACTCGGGTATTCGGGACACTTTTCGTGCCGGGGTACTATTCACGAGTTACTATTCACAGGTTACTATTTACCCTGTTACTATTCACTCTAGTATTATTCACTCGGGTATTCGGGGCACTTTTCGTGCTGGGATACTATTCACGAGTTACTATTCACGGGTTACTATTCACCCGAAAACTATATTTCTTTTCTGTCCAAATTATTTTTGAGACATGAATATTATTATTGAATTTTACTCCACAGAGCAGTATCATGTTGACAATTTGGATATTTTTAAAATCTGGATAAATTTAAAGTCTTTAATATTTATCCTTGATTTCATTTGATTAATGCTTATATCATTGTCATCATCCTCATGCTTATATTGTGATGAAAGTCATTTTTGGCTTACGTGCATAGATGGACTGTTGATTATTGATTTTATAGTTGTATATCTTTGGCTTACGTGCAAAGATGGACTGTTAATTATTGGTTTTAGAGTTTTATATCTTTGGCTTACGTGCAAAGATGGACTGTTGATTATTGGTTTTAGAGTTGTATATCTTTGGCTTACGTGCATAGATGGACTGTTGATTGGTACGATTATGACCATGGATCATTCTGTATAATCGTGACCCGTAATGTTACAAATGATGCGGTAAAAGTCCTCAGTGTCCTGTAGTACATTGATGGACAGTTGTTGGTATAATTAAGACCAGGGATTATTCGGTATAATCATGACCGTAATTGAAAACACGAATATCCTTGGCCCGTAGTGCATGGATAATTCATGGTCGTGATACTATTAAGCTGAGTCTCAGCATTATTGGTTTTACAGTTGTATGAACTGTTGATTTACCTGATTATAAATATGAATTATGAATTTAATTATAATCTGTGGTGGTTCAGGTGAAGATAGGTGATGAGAGTTCTCTTTGTCTTGGTATAACAAAGAACTTTTAATGAGTATTACAGGAATGAAACATTAATGATGGACTTTTAATCTAGAGGAGATAGTAGACATTATATTCTACTTGACTCTTCCAATGGATTGCTTATTCCGCTGTAGTTAAACTTGATGTTTATTGTATTTTATTAGTTTAACACTGTTGAAGGTTAATGATAATTTATTCTGCATTATCTTAGTCATAATATTTCTTACTGGGCTAGTTGAGCTCACCCATTTGCTTTCATTGTTCTCTTCAGGAAATGAGAACGTAGCTGGTACTAGTCGGGGAACAAAGTGATTGTCCGAGATGGTTGTTTTAGCAGTCCTCACTACTTTGTGTGATAATAAGTGTAATGAGGATTAAATTTGAGTTTGCATACTGTCTATGAGACAATATTCATGTAAAAACTCAGCTATATTTTGTTGTATTTTTACACGACAGTTGCATAAAAGAAGTTTATAGTTGTATTATGTACCATGTATTTGGCGACTCAAGATGGGTGATGTATACCTATTTTGGGGGCGTCATAACAAATCCCTTCGAGCCAGATGGTATTGTCAGAATAGGTGCTGAAATGAGTCTCCTCTTGAGTTCTTGAAAACTCTTTTCACATTCCTCGCTCTAACCGAATTTTGTATCTTTTTGAGTCAGCCGAGTTAATGGAGTAGCGATTCGAGAAAACCCTTCTACGAATCTCCGATAATAACCAGCTAAGCCAAGAAAGCTACGTACTTCGGTCACTGACTTAGGTTGTTCCTAGCTTTGAATTGCTTCAATCTTTGCCGGGTCAACAGATATTCCATGATTTGATATTATGTGCCCAAGGAATACAACTTCCTCAAGCCAGAAATCACATTTCTTCAACTTGGCATAAAGTTTGTTTTCACGAAGCTTTTAAAGTATCAGCCTCAAGTGTTGCTCATGGTCTTCACGGGTTTTGGAGTATATGAGGATGTCATCAATAAAGACGACCACAAAGTGATCTAAATATTCTTTGAATACTCAGTTCATCATGTCCATGAAGGCAGCAGGAGCATTATTCAATCCAAAAGACATGACTAGGAATTCATAATGCCCATACTGAGTTCTGAAAGCAGTCTTTGGAATGTCATCAGTTTTAATCTTCAACTGATGATATCCGGAACGAAGATCAATCTTTGAAAAGAATTTGGCTCCTTGCATGTAAGACTCCAACTTATTATAAATAAAATTGAATTTCTCTTTTTATTATCTTGTAATAATAAGGTGATAATTTGATATAATACTTTGGTTATGGGTGAAATGTGCAAATTTTGCAAAATAAGTAAGTGGTTATAAAATATTCATTTTTGTCAAGGAATATTCATTTGGTCGTGGAATATTCTTGTTGTCGGGGAATATTCGTATGACGACACAGCTATTTGTGGCCCCCATAACGGAATAACTGTCGGATGAAGAAAACGACAAGTTTGAGTTTTTATAAATAACGACGTAGTTGTTACCGTTAACACTGTTGGAATACCCGGTAGTTAAAATACGATGTCTGGCGTGATTACACAAAGAAGCACAAAGATATTACACATGATTTTTTGAATTATTGATTCTTACGTAAGAAGGCATTACTCAATAATTGTTACAGTAATTACTGTTAAATATTTTATTTTATTGATTCAATAATTGCTACGTTGATATTTTATATTATTGTTGTTTCAATAATTGTCACTGCACAATATTTTCCATTAATAATTCATATTATTTGAATAATATTATTAGATAACATTATTGACAATGTCTAGAAAGTTTTGTCAAGGAGAGGTTTGGTCACCTAATTGCGCCCAAGATGGAGAAAATCCTTATCGGAAAGCCCCTCTTTCACGGAACTACCTGGTTGTCATTATTGTGATTATGTAATATTATTTATGAATAATTATTTATTAATTTATATGATAAGGAAATATTTATTTTATGTGGATATAAATGATGGATATATTTTATGTGGTTGTAAATGAAGGAATTAAAGTTGAGGTGTTTTATCAGTATTTTGTCGAAATGAAGAAAAAAATATGGGATTTTCAGAAAAATTAGTTTATTACTTGATTTTGTAAAATCCATAACTCTTTGTGTATAATGAGTTAGAAGATGAGCCATATATCAAAAGAAAAAGCCCTGGAAGTAAGCTAACCATAAAAACTGGAATCACCCAAAAATTCATTGTGGATTTTTTGTGGTGACTGTTGGAAGGAAACTGGTCTGAAGGACTCATAATCCGAAAAATCAGTGTTCTTAAGCTCTATTGCGTGAGTTATGATTTTGATCCAACCGTTGGATCGTTGTGATTTTTGGATATGTTATACATATATAAGTTGAGTATATATCCACAAATTTTGAACCGTTAAAAATTAACTTATGATTTGTTATGAATTTCAAGAGGTGACTGGTTCAGAAATTGTTGAAGTTTCTGAATTTATAATTTTGGTGGAAAATTCTAGAATGAGTGGGCCCCACCAGTGGTTGGTGAGAAATGTGCTCAAATTTTATTTCTTATGTGGTGGGTGGCAATAGTAGCATGTAAAGCCATCGGGTAGCAGGTCAACTCTGCTTCGGCATGCTAGCATTTTTCTATAAATAGGTGCTTAGGTTAGAATTGAAAATCACAGCAGAAACATAAGCTTTCTCTCTTTCTCTCTTTCTCTCTCTATATTATCGAGCATATTTTGTGAGTATTTAGATACTTTAAGAGTTGCTATTCAGAACAAGTTTCATTCAGCATCACATCCGACCTTTCATTCCGGAAATCTTTCTTTCTTTGAGGTAAGGGATGTTATTTTCTTCTTAAATGATATTATTTTCTTCAATATCATTATGCTGTGATATTGTTATGTATTTTATTGTGGAATTTCTACCTTTTTGTGTCAGAGTTACTATTCACGTATACGACACTATTCACCGAAAAATAAAAATTTTCTTTTTTGTCCAAGATGTCTTTTATGGTTACTATCTTTGATTGTATCCATGTTTTGATCTTTATTTTTGAGTTCTACTTCACAATTGGTTATTATGGAGTATTATTGAATTTGGATAAACCAAAATACGAATCCCTAATATTTGTCCTTTTGTCTTACTAGATTCGTTCTCTAAAATGTTTTTCATCATCCTCAGTACTTAATGGTGATACTTGATGAATATCTTTGGCCTATAGTGCAAAGATGAATGATTACCTGATTAATATGTTTGGCCCGTAGTGCAAAGATGAACAACTGTTGAGATGAACTTGACCAACTGGTGATACAAATGAATATCTTTGGCCCGTAGTGCAAAGATGAATATTTGATTCAAGATGTATATTGATTGATGTTATATGGATAAAATATTGATGATGGACTTTTAAATTCATAGATGATAGTAGATTTCATTCTCTACTTAACTCTTCTAATGAATTGTTGTTTCCACTGCAGTTGTTGATCTAAAACTTGTTGTCGATTATATTCTAACAGATTTTCCCTGTTGAAGACTAAGGATAATTTTTTGTATATTATCTTAGTCATAATATTCTTTATTGGGCTAGTTGAGCTCACCCTTTTCCTTTTTGTTCCATTTTTCTTCTCGTGAAGCGAGAACATAAAGAGAACCAAATCGGGGTATAGAGTGATGGTCCTAGAGCAGTTTGTTTTAGCGATCCTCACTATTTTTGTAAAATAGTGCATCAATAATTGTAATGAGGACTTTATTTGGGTGTGGATATTGTCTGAAGACAATATTGTATTTAAACTCACAAGGATGTGTTGTCGTATTTTACACGATAATTGTATTAATAAAGTTGTAGTTGTTTTCTGTACCATGTATTTGGCGACTTAGAATGGGTGATGTATACTTATTTTGGGGGCGTCACAGTTGGTATCAGAGCTTAGGGATATGGTCTCTGGTGGAGATCAGGGAATAGAACTAGGAGGGGAGAGACGATTAAATCCTTCGCTAGTGTGTCCTACCTATGCTTATTTGTTGGTCGGTCATAATATTGGGATATTATGTGATATGTTAATTTATTTGATTAACCCCTATTTTATGGCAGTTTTTAAGAATGACAGCTGAGAACGTTAACAATGGAGTGTATGAGATCGTGGAACAACCTTCAATCACTAACCAGGAGAACGTGCAACAGGAAGGCAATATTCCTCCTGTAAACAGCACTAACGAGCAAACGATGAATGATGGGATGTTTAGAAACTTTTTACAGTTCATGCAAAATCAAACGAGGGAGACTCGTGTACAAAATACGGGTAAAAATGATAGCAATGCGCGATTTGTCACAGTCAAGCAGTTCAAGGAGCTGGGACCACCAGAATTCTTTGGAAAGCCGGATCCGATCAAGGCAGAAATGTGGGTCAAGCAAATTACCAAGATATTCGGTGTCTCGGGATGCACGGAGGAACAAAAGGTTCCATTCGCCACCTTTATGTTTCGTGGTGAGGCAGATTACTGGTGGGAATCTGTGAAGCGTACCCAGCCAGCCGCACTCAACATGTCTTGGGAAACATTTCAAAAATTGTTCAATGACAAGTACTTTCTTGAAAGTATTCGTCATATGAAAGAGGTAGAGTTTATTAGATCGAGCGTAACAACATGACGGTGTCCCAAAGATGAGGCGAAGTTCATGAGTTATCCAGGTTTGCACCTCATTTAGTAGAAAATGAGCAACGTATAACGAGGATGTTTCTGAGAGGTCTGAAACCCGAAATTCGTCAATACCTCATTTCTCACAAAATTTGTTTATATTTAGATGTTGTGAATAGGGCTCAGTTATTGGAGCGCGATAATGAGTCAGCTCAACCGAATAATAACGACCAACAACTCGATAATAATCGTACCGGTGGCAACGGTCATCGAAACAATGATAACCATCGTGGAGGAAATTATCATGCCAGAAATGGTAACCACTTCGGTGGTAATCATGGCCAAGATAATAGAAGAAATAATTCAAGTGGAAATTTCAAGAAGAGAAGATTTAACGATGACGGGAAGACGTCGACACTAACACCAAAGACCAAAGACCAAAGAACAAATTCTAGGGGAGGAGAACGGTAGTCGGTTAGATCTTTGCAGAGATGTGGAGAGGAGGGACATATAAGTCCAAACTATTCACAGCCTTCCAAGGTATGTTTTAGTTGTGGAAAAGAGGGTCACATAGCTCGATTTTTTCCTGTAGTGAAATCAAGTTCAGCTGGGACGGTGGCACCAAAGGCGGATACGGACAAAATAAAATCGGCGATTTCTGGAAGAGAGTTTGTCGTGACTGCCCAAAACGCGAAGAACCCGAACGAATGTATCACGGGTTAGTTAATTATAAATTCTTGTGAAATCTATACCTTATTAGATACCGGTTCTACCCATTCTTTTATCTCTCCTGCTTGTGCTCAACGTTTAAACTTGACTCTGGAGAAATTGGACTTTGACTTATCTGTGGAGACTCCGTTAGGAGGAACTTTTATCACATCCACTGTTTATAAATCTTGTTTGATCCAAGTTGGCACCATCACATTACCTGTTGATCTTATCTCTTTAAAGATACTTGCATTTGATGTGATTTTAGGGATTGATTGATTAACTACTCATCATGCCAAAATTGATTATTTTCGTAAGGTTGTTAGTTTTCATATTCCTAACCAACCTATTATGAGAATTCAAGCAACCAAACCATTGAAGTCAAACACTTTCATATCAACCCATAAAGTCATTCGTTTATTGAAAAATGGATGTCAAGCTTTCTTAGCCCATTTCATAGATTTAAACAAAAATACGTCAGATTTGAAGGATATTTCTGTTGTTAGTGAATTTCCTGACGTATTTCCTAAAGAATTTCCTGGCCTACCCCCAGAGTGTGATACTGAATTTTGTATCGATTTTGAACCCGGTACAAAACTCATTTCTAAAATCTTATATTGAATGGCTCCTATTGAACTTCAGGAGTTAAAAACCCAACTACAAGAGTTGGTACTCAAGCCTCTATCTGGTGACTTCCTTTGTGGAATGCACCAAAGGCGCATCTCCGTAGGGACGCTATATTTGTGGGTGGTAAAACGATAGGTGCTATTGTGACGTGATATCCAAGATTGAGATATGAATCACGGTTGAGAGTAACCTAAGTCGATGAATCAAGTACGTAGCTTTACGGGCTTAATGGGTATTATTATGAGATTCGTGGGAAGGAGTTTCTCGAATCGCTACTCGTTAACTTAACTTGACTTTGGAAGATACAAAATTCGTATGGAGCGAGGAATGCGAGAAGATTTTCCAAGAGCTCAAGAGGCGACTCATTTATTTTTTGCTACGACCATACCATCCTCGAAAAAAGCGAATGTAGTAGGACGCGCGTTGAGTAGAAGATCGTATACGAGTACGAGTGCGATATTGTTGAACACAAAGACCTATTTTGTATAATTTACAAACGATAAAGATAGAGTTAAAGACTCTAGAGACCTACGTTATGATGTTAAATATACGAGTAGAATAGACTTTAATTGATAAAATTAAAACCGCTCAAGCTACACACCGGAGCTGATGAATATAAAGAAGAAGGTGCGAGAAAGCGTTATTCTAGAAGTAAGAGTCGATGAAGAGAAGAAAGCTCAAACTTTCGATTTATTTGAAATTCTTGATTGAGTAGGAACTGTGGCCTATAGACTCGCTTGACTGCCAAGTATGTCTCGTGTTCGTAACGTGTTTCAAATATCCATGCTGCATAAATATGTGAAAGACCCGAACAACATTATTGCGTTAGAGCCAGACGAGATAGCCGAAGATTTAACGTACGAGGAGGTACCCGTCAAGATCTTGGATAGGAAAGAGCATGTCCTACACACAAAGGTTATACCACAAGTCAAGGTTTTGTGGAAGAACCATGCTATTGAAGAAATGACCTGGGAGTTAGAATCAGAAATGAAAGCGAGGTACCCTCACCTTTTCGAAACACCAGGTACGTACGTCAAGTTCGAGGACGAAATTTCATAAGGAGGGGACGTTGTAAGACCCCAACTTATTATAAATAAAATTGAATTTCTCTATTTATTATCTTGAAATAATAAGGTGATAATTTGATATAATACTTTGGTTATGGGTGAAATGTGCAAATTTTGCAAAATATGCAAATGATTATAAAATATTCATTTTTGTCGAGGAATATTCATTTGGTCGTGGAATATTCTTGTTATCGGGGAATATTCGTACGACGACGCAACAATTTGTGGCCCTCATAACGGAATAACTGTCGGATGAAGAAAATGACAAGTTTGAGTTTTTATAAATAATTTACGTAGTTATTCTGAAGTAACACTCGTTGGAATACCCAAATGGTTAAAATACGAATACGTGTGGTTACACAAGAAAGCACCAGTATTACACAAATATTTTGAATTATTGATTCTTACGTGAAGAAGGCACTACTCAATAATTGTTACGATAATTCATTATTTTAATATTTTATTTTATTGATTCAATAATTGCTACGTTGATATTTTATATTATTGTTATTTCAATAATTGTCACTGCACAATATTTCCCATCAATAATTCATATTATTTGAATAATATTATTAGATATCATTATTGGCAATGTCTAGAAAGGTCTGTCAAGGAGAGGTTTGGTCACCTAATTGCAAGCCAAAGAAGGAGAAATCCTTATCTGAAAGCCCTCTTTCCTAGAACTACCGGTTGTCATTATTGTGATTCTGTAATATTATTTGTGAATAATTATTTATTAATTTATATGATAAGGAAATATTTATTTTATGTGGATATAAATGATGGATATATTTTATGTGGTTGTAAATGAAATAATTAAAGTTGAGGTGTTTTATCAGTATTTTGTCGAAATGAAGAACAAAATATGGGATTTTCAGAAAAATTAGTTTATTACTTGCTTTTGTAAAATCCATAACTGTTTGTGTATAATGAGTTAGAAGATGAGACATATATCAAAGAAAGCCCTGGCAGTAAGCTAACCGTAGAAACTAGAATCACCCAAAAATTCATTGTGGATTTTTCGTGGTGACTGTTGGAAGGAAACTGGTCCGAAGGACTCATAATCCGAAAAATCAGTGTTCTTAAGCTCTATTGCGTGAGTTATGATTTTGATCCAACCGAAAAATCAGTGTTCTTAATCCGAAATGTCTTATGGTTACTATCTTTGATTGTATCCAAGTTTTGATCTTTATTTTTGAATTCTACTTCACAACTGGTTATTATGGAGTATTATTAAATTTGGATAAACCGAAATATGAATCCCTAATATTTGTCCTTCTGTCTCATTGGATTTGTTCTCTAAAATGTTTTTCATTATTGTAAGACCCCAACTTTTAGAAATAAAGAATAATTTTCTCGAAATATATTTTTGAATATTATGGTGTGGATTTGATATAATGTTATAGTTGTGGATAATATTTACAAATTTTGCAAAGTAAGCAAGTGGTTATATAATATTCGATTGGTCGGGGAATATTTGTGGTAGTAGCTGACGCATTGAGTAGAAGATCATATGCGGGCACGAGTGCAATATTGTCAACACAAAGGCTAATTTTGTATAACTTAGAAAGGATGGAAATAGAGTTAAAGACTCCAAGGACCCATGTGATGATGGCGAATATATGAGTGGAACCGACTTTAATCGATAAAGTTAAAGCTGCTCAAGCTACAGACCTGGAGCTGATGCGTATGAGGAAGAAAGTACATGAAGGCGCTATTCCGGAAGCAAGAATCGATGAAGAAGGAATACTACGAGTCAACTCCAGACTTTGTGTTCCTAACGATTTTGACTTAAAGTATAAAATCGTGATGGAGGCGCACAACACACCGTTTGTAATCCATCCTGGGAGTACCAAAATGTATCGTGATCTTCGACATACATTTTGGTGGAGCAATATAAAGAGAGAGGTAGCGGGGTTTATCTCAAGGTGTCTAACTTGTTAACGAGTCAAGGCGGAGCATCAAGTGTCAAAAGGTCCATTGCAACCACTTGAAATTCTAGAATGGAAGTGGGAGCACATTACCATGGATTTGGTACATATACTGGGATGAGATGGGTGAAGCAACGTTGTTGGGACCGGATTTGGTACGTATGACTACGTAAAAGATTCAAACGATCCAACAACGTATAAAAACCTCACAAGATCGACAAAAGAATTATGCTGATCTTCATCGAAAACACGTGGAATTCAATATTGGAGATCATGTGTTGTTACGTGTTGCTCCATGGAAAGGAGTTACAAGATTTGGAAAGAGAGGAAAGCTCAATCCTCAATTCATTGGTCCATTTTTAATCCTCGAAGGAGTAGGAACTGTGGCCTATAGACTCGCTGTAAGACCCCAAATTTTTATAAATAAAATCAAATTTCCTCTAATTATTATTCTTGATTAATAAGGTGGTAATTTGATTAATGTGGTTAGTTATGGGTAAAATGCGCAAATTTTACAAAATAAGCAAGTGGTTATAAAATATTCATTGTTGTCGGGGAATATTCGTTTGGTCGTGGAATATTCGTACTGTCGGGGAATATTCGTACGATGGCGCAGCCATGTGTGGGCCCCATAACGGAAAGCGATTGGAGGAAGAAAACGACAAATATAAGTTGTTTAAAAATAACGGCGTAGTTGTTACCGTTAACACTGTTGAATTACCTGGTGGTTAAAATACAGTAATACGCGTGGTTGTACAGTAGCACACGGTATTGCACAGTATTGTTGAATTATTGATCCTTACGTAAGAAGGCACTACTCAATAATTGTTACATGAATTCTTGTCAATATTATATTGATTCAATAATTGTTGCATTGATATTTTGTATCACTGTTGTTTCAATAATTGTCATTACACAAAGATTTTTCCATTATCAAATCAATAATTCATATTATTTGAATAATATTATCGAGATAACATTATTGGCAATGTCTAGAAAGTTCATGCCTAAGGAGAGGTTTGGTCACCTAATTGCGCCAAAGAGGAGAAATCCTTATTGAAAGCCCCCTCTTCCTGGAACTACCGTTTGTCGATCTTTGTGATTACATAATATTATTTTGAATAATTAATTATTGATTATAATGATAAAGAGAATATTCATTTTATGTGGATATAGATGGAGAAAATTTTTAATGTGACAATTGTTGAAAATTAATATTTTATCTTTTTCGATAAAATAATTCATTTAGATATATTTTTTAATAATATATTAATTGGTGATATTTTTTTATAATGAATGTGGGATATATGAGTATATGAGGAGGAAGAGTATTTTTATGGCATTAAATATTTAACACATGTTTTGTGTGTTCTGGACACAATTCTTGATCGAAAATTGATTATGTAATCGTAAAATCGCCCGTTTATGGATTTTGGTCAATTTCTGTTTGGAATTTGGAAAAACTTTCTTCTGTAAAGTTGTAGAGAATGGAATTTCCCATGAAAAGTCGCGAGTTTTGAATTTTTCTGATAACCGAGCTATTTTCTACGAATTATTGAAGTTTCGGAAAATAAAATATTTTTTATTAAATTATGGGTGGGACCCACTTTTATTCTAACACATGTGGGCTGCTAATTTGAGTCAAGGATGGCTGGTGGCTGAATTGGTAGGTAAGAATGCGTAGGAAATGTGTTTAATAAATAATATTAATTTATTATTTAGTCTCCTTTGGCGTTCTAGCATTTTCCTATAAATAGAGGGCTAAGTTAGAATTGAAAATCACATCAGAAACTAAGTTTTCTCTCTTTCCCTCTCTATATTATCAAGCGTATTCTTGTGAGTATACTTTGAGTATTGCTATACTATGATGCGAGTTTACATCGAAGACTATATCTAGAAATTCAAATGTAAGACTTGCGGTTATTTTGAGGTAAGGGATGTTATTTCTTTCGCAAATGATATTATTTTCTTCAACATCATTATGCCAAAATCTTTGTTGAACTTTTTATCAAATTTGGAACTTTTTCATGTCGGGGTTACTATTCATGAGTTACTATTCACGAGTTATTATTCATGATTTACTATTCATGAGTTACTATTCACGAGTTACTATTCACGAGTTACTATTCACAAAGCGTGAAGATGTTTTTTGTGAAATTTCTATCTTTTTGTGTCTGGGGTTACTATTCACGATACTCAGCACTATTCACAAATCTGGCATTATTCACCTAAAAAAATGAAAATTTTTCTTTTTGTCCAAGATGTCTATTTTGGCTACTATCTTGGATTGTATCCATGTTTGATCGTTATTTTGAGTTACGATTCAAAATCGCTTATTATGAAGTATTATTGATCTTTGATAAACCGTTGTATGAATGCCTAATATTTGTCCTTCTATATCACTTTGGATTCATTCTTAAAATGTTTTTCATCATCCTCGATCCTTAATGGTGATACTTGATGAATATCTTTGGCAGTAGGTCAAAGATGAATGATTAAATCGATGAATCTCTTTGGCCGTAGTGCAAAGATGAACAGTGTTGAGATGAACATGACCAACTAGTGATACAAATGAATATCTTTGGCTGTAGTGCAAAGATGATTAAAGATGTATATTGATTGTTGTTACGAGGATGAAATATTGATGATGGACTTTTAAATCTTAGAAGACGGTAGAATTCATTCTCTACGTGACTCTTCTAATGGATTCTTTATTTCCATTTGCATTTGTTGATCTAAAACTTGTTGTCTATTGTATTCTATTAGATTTTTCCTCATTGAAGACTAACGATAATTTGTTGTATATTATCTTAGTCATAATATTATTTACCGGGCTAGTTGAGCTCACCCTTTTCCTTTTTGTTCCATTTTTCTTCTCAGGAGGTGAGAACATAGCAGGATCGAGTCGGGGTATGGAGTGATGGTTCTAGGAAGATGTTTTAGCTGTCCTCACTATTTCTGTAAAATAATGTATCAATAATTATGATGGGGATTTATTTGCGTGTGGATATTGTCTAGACGGCAATATCTGTATTTAAAACTCACAGTATGTATTGTCGTATTTCACACGACATTTGTATTATTGAAGTTGTAGTTATTTATGTACCATGTATTTGGCGACTCAGAATGGGTTGGGTGGAATGGACCTATTTTGGGAGCGTCACACTCGCCTTACCGCCAAGTATGTCTCGTGTTCATAACGTTTTCCACATATCTATGTTACGTAATTGTGAAGAATTACTTGTTAAAATCTTGGATAAGAAGGATCATATTCTACGCTCCAAGGTTATACCTCAAGTCAAAGTTTTGTGGAGAAACCACGATGTGGAAGAAATGACCTGGGAGTTAGAATCTGAGATGAAGTCAAAATATCCTCACCTCTTCGATATACTGTGCATCGTACCCTAATTTCGAGGACAAAATTTCAGAAGAAGGGGAGGTTGTAAGACCCCAACTTTTATGAATAAAGAATAATTTTCTCGAAATATATTTTTAAATATTATGATGTGGATTTGATATAATATTATAGTTGTGGGTAATATTTACAATTTTTACAAAGTAAGCAAGTGGTTATATAATATTCGATTGGTCGGAGAATATTCGTTTTAACAGGGAATATTCGTACGACGGCACAATCATTGGTGGACCTCACAACGAAAGTATTATCGTAATTAGAAAACGACAGAATTATATTTTTATAAAAATAATGGCGGAAGTTTTATCGTTAAACTGTTGAACTACCCGGTAGTAAAAGTACAGTAATATACGTGGTTGCATAGTAGCACACGATAATAATTATTGATGCTTACGTGAGAAGTCACTAAGTTATATTTAATTATTGTTACAGTAATTGCTGCATCATATCTCTCATAATATTGATTCAATTATTGTCACAGTATCACCTGCATAATATGTTATATTATTAAATCAATAATTGAGACGACAAAGTTATTCATATTATTAAATTGCAATATTTACAATGTCTTGGCGCTACACAAGGAGAGGTTTAGTCATCTAATTACGCTACCAATAAGGAGAAATCCTTATCTGGAAAGCCCCTCTTTCACAGAAGCGACTGGTTGTTAAATATTGTGAGTTATAATATTAATGATGAATAAGATCGTGTTGATTAAAGATGAAATTGATAGTTCCATTGTGTTAGAATTATTAGTGTTAGTGGAAATCGACATTTATTTCGATAATAATTGATGTCTAGAGGTTATATTAACCAATCGGGTAATTAATCGGATAAATAAGGAATTAATTGCTATTAATTCACATGATTATAACTATTTGTTCACATGTGTGTACTATTGATTCACATTCTTGTACTATTGGGGGAGTTGGTGCAAGATTGATAATACTTGCATGGCTAAGTTAAAAATGGAGGTATAGATGGAGGTACTATACTGTAATTCGTATTTTCACATAATTATAACTATTGATTCACATGATTGAACTATTGATTCACATTATTTACTATTAGGGGAGGTGGTGCAAGTTTGATAATACTTGCAGGACTAAATTAAAAAGGAAGAAAAAGAGGAAGGTATTATATTATAATATTTTGAGCCCCAAAACGTGCAATTATCGAAACTATATTTTCCTATAAATAGAAGCTCATTCTTCCTTCATTTCTCACCAATTCACTAAAGCTATAGAGCAATTAATATAGAGAGAAAGAAGAAGAGAAGTCTGCTACCTCACTATTCTAGTATCCGCTTTTTTTTTTGAGGTAAGGGGTATTATTCTTTCAGATTCATGAAGAGAATTATTTTCTTTCAATACTGTAAGAAATGTTCTTCCATTCTTTATTATTATGTTGGAATAACTTTTGTCTATGCAAAGTACCGCATACATGGTGAAATTCTTACATTATTCCATTCTCTATTATTCATTGGAATAACTCGTCTGCAAGGGTCTATCGCATGCCCGTGAATTCTGTTGTTATTCCATTCTTTATTATTTTGTTGGAACATCCCATGCATGCGGATTACGCATGACTTGGTTCCATTCTTTATTATTCTGTTGGAACATCACATGCATGCGGATTACGCATGACACTGGTTCCATTCTTTATTATTCTATTGGAATATCCTATCTGCGGATTACGCATGACTGATTCCATTCTTTATTATTCGCTTGGAAATAACTTTTCTGCATGCGGTTTATCGCATGCCCGGTGAATTCTTCATTATTCCATTCTTTATTATTACATTGGAATAACTTTGCCTATGTGGATTACTGCGTGCATGGTGAATGATCCTTCAGATTCATTCCTTATTACATTGTGGAAATGATCATCTCACGTGGATTACTACATAATGGCGGTAAAAATCATTTGCGCTTTATATATTCTATTATACTCAGTTGGTTAAAGTTTTAGCTTCTATACTCCATGAAATTAGTAGAATATCCTGGATATTTGCGCTTCATCCAGTATCTTTTCATGGAAATATTCTTCTGAGCATTCTTGAATTTTACTCCACAAAGAAGTATCATGTTAACAATTTGGACATTATTGATTTCTGGATAAACTAAAATTTTAAATCTTTAAAATTTATCCTTGAACTTGTTTTATTGAATTATTATGTCATTGTCATCATCCACATGCTTATATTGTGATGAAAGTCATCTTTGGCTTACGTGCATAAATGGACTTGGTATGATTATGACCAGGGATTATTCGGTATAATCATGACCTGTAATGTTATAAATGATGTGGTAAAAGTCCTCAGTGACCTGTAGTGCATTGATGAATAGTTTTTGGTATGATTATGACCAGCGATTATTCGATATAGTTATGACCATTGATGATTTAATGAATATCCTTGGCCCGTAGTGCAGGGATGACTCGATGATGTGGTTTATTTATTAAGCTAAGTCTCAGCGATAAAAATTGATGAAAATATTTTAAATCATAGAAGATAGTAGATATCATGCTCTACTTGACTCTTCTAATGGATTGCTTATTCCGCTGCAGTTAAACTTGATTTCTATTGTATTTTATCAGTTTAACATTGTTGAAGACTAATGATAATTTATTCTGCATTATCTTAGTCATAATATTTCTTACTGGGCTAGTTGAGCTCACCCTTTTGCTTTCATTGTTCTCTTCAGGAAATGAGAACGTAGCCGGGACTAGTCGGGGAACGAAGTAATGGTCCGAGATGGTATATTAGTAGTCCTCACTATTCTATAAAATAGTGTTACAATAAATGTAATGAGGACTCTATTTGAGAGTGGATATTGTCTAGAAGGCAATATTCATGTTTAAACTCTCAGCTATGTTTTGTCGTATATTACACGATGTTTGTATAATTAAGTTTGTATTTATATTCTGTACCATGTATTTGGCGACTCAAGATGGGTGATGTATACCTGTTTTGGGGGTGTCACAATCATCCTCAGTCCTTAATGGTGATACTTCATGAATATCTTTGGCCTGTAGTGCAAAGATGAATGATTACCTGATGAATATCTCTGGCCCGTAGTGCAAAGATGAACAGGTGTTGAGATGAACTTGACCAACTGGTGATACAAATGAATATCTTTGGCCCGTAGTCCAAAGATGAATATTTGATTCAAGATGTATATTGATTGATGTTACAGGGATAAAATATTGATGATGGACTTTTAAATTCATAGATGATAGTAGATTTCATTCTCTACTTAACTCTTCTAATGAATTGTTGTTTTCGCTGCAGTTGTTAATCTAAAACTTGTTATCGATTATATTCTATCAGATTTTTTCCTGTTGAAGACTAAGGATAATTTGTTATATATTATCTTAGTCATAATATTCTTTACTGGGCTAGTTGAGCTCACCCTTTTTCTTTTTGTTTCATTTTTCTTCTCAGGAAGCGAAAACATAGCAGGAACCAGTCGGGGTATAAAGTGATGGTCCTAGACAGTTGTTTTAGCAGTCCTCACTATTTTTGTAAAATAGTGCATCAATAATTGTAATGAGGACTTTATTTGGTTGTGGATATTGTCTAGAAGACAATATTGTATTTAAACTCACAGTATGTGTTGTCGTATTTTGCACGACAATTGTATTAATAAAGTTGTAGTTGTTTTCTGTACCATGTATTTTTGACTCAGAATAGGTGATGTATACCTATTTTGGTGGTGTCACATTGCAACTGGTCAAACAGGTCATCAATGCGAGGCAACGGGTACCTATTTTTGATGGTGACATGATTCAACTCCCGATAATTAATACAAAGTCGCATACTTCCATCTTTCTTCTTCCCGAATAGAACAGGAGCACCACAAGGAGACGTCTTGGGGCCAAATGAAACCGATGTCCCACAATTCCTCAGAGGTTGGGATTTTAACTCCTGAAGTTCAATAGGAGCCATTTGATATGGGGCTTTGGAAATGGGTTTTGTACCGGATTCAAGGTCGATACAAAATTCAACTTCACACTCTGGGGGTAGGCCAGGAAGTTCTTCAGGGAATACATCAGGAAAGTTATTAACAATAGAAATATCATTCAAATCTGACGTATTTTTATTTAAATCCGTGACATGGGCTAAAGAACTATCATCACCTGTCTGACAGTTCTTTGTTATATGATGAGTGCATATTATTCATTTATTTTGATTCCATTATATTTAGTTTTATTGTATGTTTCATGTGTATAAGAGCTTATTAAGGTGTTTAATGATTTCAAGAAGAATTGGAGCTGAAATGAGGAAAAAGAGAAAATTGTAGGATTTTTAGCATTAAGTTGGATGCATGTTCTTGGCTTGGGACTTGGATTTTATTTTAGATCTCTTCCTTAGCTTTCCGGAACATCTTGAATCATCCCAATCAGAGTTCATATGAAAAAGTTATGATATTTTTAATAAACGGACGTTGAACCTCAAAGTTTGGAAGTTGCAATTTACACAGCAGTCACTTGGAGCCCCATTTCGACCTTGATGCAGAGCGATTCTGTCGATTCTCATAGAATGAAAGTTGTAGATCTCGTCGATATCTTCGTTTTGATAGGTAGAAGGCCCCGTAACTCCTCCTGGACCAAAGTTTATGCTCGTTTTACCAAAGGATGTCGCATCAAGAAATGAAAATTCGCCCCAGCGAATTTGAGCGGGAAAATCGGGAAATCTTGGATTTTTGGAAAGTTTCTAAATGCAGATTTTGGTAGACTTCTACATGGAATTGGATTGATATTTCTATTAGCTTTTGGATTTCCTTTAGACTAAGATTTATTTCCAAATTGAATTCTATTTTTTTATGGAAACTAGTTATGATTTGTAATTCCTTTTAGGATTTGGATTTCTACTTCCTATAGGATTTAGGACTTTGTCTAGCACTATAAATAGAGGATGAGAGTCAAGGTTTTATTCATTCAACTATCAACTATTATCTATTGGAGTGCAGACTCAAGAGCATGTTAAGCTAGTTCTTTTTATTCAGTTCTAAGGGGAGGTGAATCCTTGTTACAAGTAATTGATTAATTGAGTATTATTATTTATACCTTCTTGTGTGAAATTTCTTCTGATAATCTGTTTTCATTGATTGCCTGCTAATTGATTTAATTGATTTAATATGGCCAATTGAGTTAATTTGATCATTATCATCTGCTAGATTAAGATTGGTATTACGTGTAATTGATATCTTTCTTCATCACAAGTAGCAACTTGGTAATACTAATTGTGGACAAGCTTTTGTGTATTGCTAAGATTATTAGAAAACAAGTTAAACAAATAGAGCTAATTTGTTTATTGCTTGGATTAGCCAAATTCTCTATTTTTTAATGCTTCTATCATATTAAATCTAGAGAGCTTATTCTAGGTTGTATGCTAGTTAGAATCTGGTGGAGAGCTTGTTTCATACAATGATAATCTAAGGAGAATTTTGGATAGCAGAGCTTATTGTTATCTAGGGCTAATAATTTCATTGAAGGGAAAATAATAATTACTTGATTAATTGATTATTGTACTTGGTGAAACTGAACTGCAGAACTGAAGTTTTTACATCTTTAATTAATATTATCATTTAATTCTTGTTCTCTTAGTTTAAAAACAATTTTCAAAAACCCCCAATCTTTATTTTTCTATCAAAATAATAGAATAAATATAAAACAAATCACTCTCTATGGGATCCATCCTCGCTTACTACTGTGCTAATTGTTTGAATTTGTGAAGTGAAAGTGAGGTTAATTTAGGAGTGTCAACGACAGCTCCCAAATTTTGGTGTCGTTGCCGGGGAGTGTTATTTGTTTTTATTTATTCTTTGTTTTCGTTTATTTTATTATTTGCTTTTTGTTTTTGTTTTATGACTCAATCCTCTAACTTTATTGACTTAAATTTTGATTAGAGATGAAAAACCTGAGATACAAAAGAAGCTCTTGTTCCATCACTTGAAGTGGAAGAGATGGCGGTGTGCACAATAATGTAACTTTGAAAGAACTAGCTACTCTAATCGACTCAACCATCTTTTTGTATTGAGTATCCTACTTTAGAAGTTGCTTTTGAACTTAACTCCACTAATTCATCTTTTGCCTATTTTTCGTGGTCTTATAGGTGAAAATCCATATAAGCATCTAAAGGAGTTCCATGTGGTGTGTTCCACGATGAAATCACAAGGAGTGATGAGAGGAAGCGCATCAAGCTTAGACTTTTTCATTCTCCTTAGAGGATTTGGCTAAAGACCGGTTATACTATCTACCATCGGGATCAATATGATCATGGACCGATATGCAAAGGTTATTCTTGGAGAGGTATTTCCTGCATCAAGAGTTCTTGATACAAGGAAGGAGATATCTGGAATCGGCAGATTCAATGAAGAAACTCTCTACGAGTATTGGGAAAGGTTCAAGAAGTTGTGTTCCAAATTGTCCACCTCACTTGAATTGATGACCATCACTTGATCCAAAGATTTCTATGAGGGTTGCTACCAATGGAAAGAAGTATGATCGATCTTGGCTAGTGGAGGAGCACTAGTAGAAAAAACTCCAGATGCTGCAAAGAACTTAATTACAACCATGGCAGCCAACTCACAGCAGTGTGGTACTAGGATGACTCATACATCATGAAGGGTAAAAGAGGTTAGCACTTGTAATATTGAGCAACAAATTTCTGAATTAACTGCTATAGTTCGACAAATGGTTGTAAGGAATACGCAAGGTTTTCAGCAAGCTCAACCTCAGTACCACATATGAAACCAAGAAGTACCTGTCAATTCTGGGACATCCATGGAGGATATGTTCAAGGCATTTATGATCGAAACACAACAGTTCATGAGTCAGACAAGAACTCTGTTCAAGATTTGAGGGACCAAGTTGGTCAGCTTGCAACCACAGTAGGAAGGTCACTTTCTCAAACTGTTGAAAATGTAAGTGCCATAACATTGAGATGTGATGCAGAGGATCAACAGCAAGGAAAGTCAATACAAAGAAAGTCTGACGATAGTGAAATAGGCAGCAGTGATGTACTCAAGCACAAATTTCCACCTCTTTCAGCTTATGAACCGAAACTACCTTTTCCCCAAGTTCTAACAAGGAATTGGAAAGTTGGAAAGAAATCAACGTGGTATACAGAGTCTAATGAAAAATTCCTGGAAGAAATGACGAATAGGGAACAAAAACTTAAAGATGATGATGAGTTCACTAGTGGAAACCAGTTGGAACTTCTTGAGGCTACTACCGAATTTGAAGAAGAAATCAAGTATTCAAAGTCTGAAAAGGATGAACAAGAGGAAGAGGAGAACAATTGGATAAGTTTTGCAAATCTTTACAAAGAGGATATAGGTGATACAGTGTTGCAAACAACAAAAACACTACATGATACATATCATAGGACCTTAACTATGGAATTGGATGAGGCACATGTCCAGTTCAACACATATGAGACTAAAAGGTATCTTGGTATTGTTGATTTTATTTTTTCTACTGATGTTATTGACTCTATAGTGCAGGAATCTTTTGATCAAATACAATTATAAGAGAATGATTTGAGGGCTGGAATGGAGCAAAATCATGATATGAAAGATGCTCTTAATGAAGAATTGAAATTGTTACCAGTCCACTTGAAGTTCACAAGTCCAATTACCTAGAATGAGAAGGATGATGTCAAGCCAATGACAATAAACAAGGGCAGCTGCTTGGGAGGCAACCCAAGAACTTAGATTTGATCTCTCTATCCCTTTACTTATTAGTTTTTTTAATTGCATGTAGTTTTTTCTTCTTTGCATGATTTTCTTACATTGGGGACAATGGTAAGGTTTAAGTGTGGGGGGAAGATTTATGTTTTTATTTTATTAGGGGATATTGATCCGATTTCGATGGGGAATTTGAAAAAAATAATGCTTTTGAAATTTTTGAAAATCTTGGATTTCATGATTCTATTTGCCTATGTGTTCGAAGGTTAAAGTCAAAGATTGAAAATTGATGCTAAAATTCAGAATCTGTTGATGCTTAATTTGTTAATGAATGATGACAACTAAGCCATGATCCATAGTAATTGATTTAAATTAAATTTGTGATAAATGAGTACTTGAATATGAGAAGCATATTTATTTGGCTAAGTTATTTGTGGAGTTATCTATGTGCACTGATTTCACAACTTAGAACTATTTAACTTGCTTATGTTGTTGCAGAACCATGTGAAAAAAATGATGAATGAAAAAAAAAGAAAAAAAGAAAAGAGGAGGAAAAAAAATGAAAATTGAAAATCTGCTTCAATGTCCATTGTGCGAAATAACTGGGTATCTAAGCCTCGGGAAGCATCGGTATTCACGCTGAAAAGTACGATGGATAAAAGCAGCTTGACTAGTCAACTTTTGTGGCCTTTGTTACTAGAATAAGTAAGCCCTTAGGGGTGTCTCTACACCTAGCGCCCTAAGATCATCTGGTTTGGGAGTCGTTGGCGGAAATTTCGCTAATGGGTAACTCTGAAAAGCCTAAGAAAAGGAGACATTGCACATGTCAAGAAAAAAAAGAAGCATGAAAATACATTCATTTGTGCTAAAAAGAAGGTTCTATGAAAAAAATTAAAAAGCAAGAAAAATTTATTCTTGGTTGTGAGTCAGTGTGCACTGTTTTTGCTCCATGATAACTAAGTTGAGTAAGTATGTAGATTTTGGGAAAGTTACTTATGTGGCTACAGTTTGATTTAATGAAATTCATTGGTGAAATGGTAAGGTTGGTAATTGTAAGTTGATTGATAAGGCATTGATTAGATTTCTGTGAGTTTAGTGTTGATAATCATGATTTGTATCTTGAAATCTTTTGACATGATGGTTGAATAGAATTTTTCTAGAAATCAAACTTTTGGTTTACACGAGGACGTGTAAAAGGCTAAGTGTGGGGGAATTTGATGAGTGCATATTATTCATTTATTTTGATTCCATTATATTTAGTTTTATTGCGTGTTTCATGTGTATATGAGCTTATTAAGGTGTTTACTGATTTCAAGAAGAATTGGAGCTGAAATGAGGAAAAAGAGAAAATTGCAGGATTTTTAGCATTAAGTTGGATGCATGTTCTTGGCTTGGGACTTGGATTTTATTGTAGAGCTCTTCCTTAGCTTTTCAGAACATCTTGAATCGTCCCAATCGGAGTTCATATGAAAAAGTTATGATATTTTTACTAAACGGACGTTGAACCTCAAAATTTGGAAGTTGCAATTTACACAGCAGTCACTTGGAGCCCGATTTCGACCTTGATGCAAAGCGATTCTGTCGATTCTCAAAGAATGAAAGTTGTAGATCTCGTCGATATCTTCGTTTTTATAGGTAGCAGGCCCCGTAACGCCTCATGGATCAAAGGTTATGCTCGTTTTACCAATGGACGTCACAGCAGAAAATGAAAATTCGCCCCAGCGAATTTGAGCGGGAAAATCGGGAAATCTTGGATTTTTGGAAAGTTTCTAAATAAAGATTTTGGTAGACTTCTACATGGAATTGGATTGATATTTCTATTAGCTTTTGGATTTCCTTTAGACTAAGATTTATTTCCAAATTGAATTCTATTTTTTTTATGGAAACTAGTTATGATTTATAATTCCTTTTAGGATTTGGATTTCTGCTTCCTATAGGATTTAGGACTTTGTCTAGCACTATAAATAGAGGATGAGAGTCAAGGTTTTACTCATTCAACTATCAACTCTTATCTATTGGAGTGCAGACTCAAGAGCATGTTAGGCTAGTTCTTTTTATTCAGTTCTAAAGGGAGGTGAATCCTTGTTACAAGTAATTGATTAATTGAGTATTATTATTTATTCCTTCTTGTGTGAAATTTCTTCCGATAACTGCTTTCATTGATTGCTCGCTAATTGATTTAATTGATTTAATATGGCCAATTGAGTTAATTTGATCATTATCATCTCTGCTAGATTAAGATTGGTATTACGTGTAATTGATATCTTTCTTCATCACAAGTAGTGAACTGGTAATACTAATTGTGGACAAGCTTTTGTGTATTGCTAAGATTATTAGAAAATAAGTTAAACAAATCGAGCTAATGTGTTTGTTGCTTGGATTAGCCTAATTCTCTATTTCTTAATGCTTCTATCATATTAAATCTAGAGAGCTTATTCTAGGTTGTATGCTAGTTAGAATCTGGTGGAGAGCTTGGATTTTTGGAAAGTTTCTAAAGTTTCGGGAAATCTTGCTTACTACTGTGCTAACTGTTTGAATTTGTGAAGTGAAAGTGAGGTTAATTTAGGAGTGTCAACGACAGCTCCCAAACATAATGGAACTATCAATTTCATCTTTAATCAATACGAACTTATTCATCATTAATATTATAATTCACAATATTTAACAACCAGGTCATTCCCAGGAAAGATGGGGCTTTCCGATAACGATTTCTCCTTATTGGCGCGTAATTAGATGACCAAACCTCTTCTTGACAGAACTTCTAGACATTGTCAATATTGTAATTAATAATATGAATAACTTTGTCATCTCAATTATTGATTGAATAATATATCATATTATATAGATGATACTATGACAATAATTGAATCAATAATATGAGAGATATGATGCAACAATTACTGTAGCAATAATTGAGTATAATTGAGTAACTTCTTACGTAAGCATCAATAATCAATACTGTGTGCTACTATGCAACCACACGTATTATTGTACTTTTACTACCGGGTAGTTCAACAGTCTAACGGTAAAACTTTCGCAGTTACTTTTATAAAAAGATAATTCTGTCATTTTCTAACTACGACAATACTTCCGTTGTGTGGTCCACCAATGATTGTGTCGTCGTACGAATATTTCATTCCTGTAATACTCAACAACAGTTCTTTGTTATACCCAAGACAAAAAGAACTATCATCACCTGTCTTCACCTAAACCACCAAAGATTATAGTTAAATCCACAATTCATATTTATAATAATGTAAATCAATAGTTTATTCTTGCCACAAAGGCTTAATAGAACGTTTACTCAATATCCTTATCCCAAAGGCTAAAGATATTCAAATGTAATAACAATGATCATGCCAATCAGTTGTCTACCTTTGCACTACGGGCCAAAGATAATCAACTATAAAACTAATGGTCATGATCATACCAATCAATTGTCTGTCAATGCACTACGGCCAAACACATTCAACTGTTAACTAATGGTCATGATCCTGCCAATCACATCATCGAATTATCTATGCACTACGGGCCAAGGATATTCATTATTATCACCAGTGGTTATGATCATGTCATATACTTGTCCATCTTTGCACGTAAGCCAAAGTTATACAACTATAAAACCAATAATCAACAGTCCATCTTTGCACGTAAGCCAAAAATATACAACTGTAAAACCAATAATCAACAGTCGATCTATGCACGTAAGCCAAAGATGACTTTCATCACAATATAAGCATGAGGATGATGACAATGATATAAGCATTAATCAAACAAAATCAAGGATAAATATTAAAGACTTTAAATTTATCCAGTGTTTAAAAATATCCAAATTGTCAACATGACATCTTTGCTTTGGAGTAAAATTCAAGAATAATATTCATGTACCAAAAATAATTTAGACAGAAAAGAAATATATTTTTCGGGTAAATAGTACCCCGCAATAGAACCCTATGAATAGTACTTCGGGAATAGTACCTCATGAATAGTACCCCGATATGAAAAGTACCCCAAATACCCGAATGAATAATATTCGGGTGAATAGTAATTTGGGTGAATAGTAACCCATGAATAGTAACTCGTAAAAAAATACCAAAGAAAATGATATTCCATGACGAGTACAAAAGAAATGATATCTCATACGAGTATAATAAAATATACGAAACTGCAAATGGATTTTCACCCGCCATACGGTAATTCACGTAGACAAATTATTTCCACAATTTAATAAAGAATGGAATAACAAAAGAATTCATCAGGCATGCGATAGACCGCACAAACAGGTTATTCCAACAGAATAATAAATAATGGAACCAGGTCATGCGTAATCCGCATGCATGTGATATTCCAATGTAATAATAAAGAATAAAACCAGTCATGCATAATCCGCATGCACAAGATATTCCAACATAATAATAAAGAATGGAACCAGTCATGCTTAATCCGCATGCAGACGTGATATTCCAATAGAATAATAAAGAATGGAATAACAATGAAATTCACCGTACATACGATAGACCAGCATGCATGTTATTCCAATGTAATAATAAATAATGGAATAATAAAAGAATTTCACCATGTATACTAAGATTGCAGCGATGAGGCAGGTTATTCCAACATAATAATAAAGAAATGAATAACAACCCTTACGAGTATTGAAAGAAAATAACTCTCTTCATGAATACGAAAGAATAATACCCCTTACTATAATAATAATATCCCTTTACCTCGTAAGAAGATCGGATCTTTGGAATAGTGAAGTAGCGGACTTCGCTTCTTCTTTCTCTCTATAGCTTCTCTCTCTATAATTTCTCTATGATAATTGCTCTTGTGAGACTTAGTAAATTGGTGAAAAATAATGAAGGAATGAGCTTCTATTTATAGGAAAATATAGTTTTCATAATTGCACATTTTGGGGCTCAAAATATTATAGTATAATACCTTCATCTTTTCCTTCATTTTTAATTTAGTCCTGGAAGTATTATCAAACTTGCACCACCTCCCCTAATAGTAAATCATGTGAATCAATAGTAAATCATGTGACTCAATAGTTTTAAAGATGTGAAAAAATTAATTATAGTATAGTACCTTCAACAATACCTCCATTTTTAATTTAGTCATGCAAGTATTATCAATCTTGCACCAACTCCCCTAATAGTAAATCATTTGAATAAATAGTTATAAGCATGTGAATTAATAGCAATTAATTCCTCATTTATCCGGTTAATTACCCGATTGGTCAATATAACCTCCAGATATCAATTATTATCGAAATAAATATCGATTTTCACTAACACTAATAATTCCAACATAATAGAACTATCAATTTCATCTTTAATCAACACGAACTTATTCATCATTAATATTATAATTCACAATATTTAACATCCAGGTCGCTCCCAGGGAAGAGAGAGCTTTTCGATAACGATTTCTCCTTATTGGCGCGCAATTAGATTATCTAACCTCTCCTTGACAGAACTTCTAGACATTGTCAATATTGCAATTAATAATATGAATAACTTTGTCGTCTCAATTATTGATTTAATAATATATCATATTATACAGATGATACTGTGACAATAATTGAATCAATAATATGAGAGATATGATGCAGCAATTACTGTAGCAATAATTAAGTATAACTGAGTGACTTCTTACGTAAGCATCAATAATCAATACCGTGTGCTACTATGCAACCACGCCAGACATCAGTACTTTTACTACCGGGTAGTTCAACAGTCTAACGGTAAAACTTTCGCAGTTATTTTTATAAAAAGATAATTCTGTCGTTTTCTAACTACGACAATACTTCTGTTATGGGATCCACCAATGATTGTGCCGTCGTACGGATATGCCCCGACAAAAAGAATATTCCCCGACCAATCGAATATTTTATAACAACTTGCTTACTTTTCAAAATTTTCACATATCACCCTTAACTTTAACCTTTTATCAATTTAACCATATACGAAATAAAATAATAATTATAAGAAAATTGAATATTTTCATTTCATAAAATTCGGGGTCTTACAGATGGTTTCTCTTAACGGAGTTTCAACCGATAAGTTAAAGTCTAATTTCTCCGGAGTCAAATTTAAACGTTGAGCGCAAGTAGGAGAAATAAAAGAATGGGTAGAACCGGTATCAAATAACGTATAAACTTCGCTAGAGTTTATGATTAGCTTATCAGTGATCACCTCGTTCGGATTCCTCACTTTTTGGGAGGTTACGACAAACGCTCTCCCTTGAACTACCGGTTTTATCTTGTCTGGGACACCCTTTGATGACTCCATCTCAGCTGGACTTGACTTTGGTGCACAACAAAATCAGGCTAGGTGACCTTCTTTTACACAATTATAACACGCTTTGGACTGCATCGCGCAGTTTGGACTGATGTGTCCTTCCCCTCCATATTTGTAACATACGACCGGCGGTCGTTCTCCTTCCTTAATAACAGGTGTTGGTGCTGACGTCTTTCCATCATTATTGAATCTCCTCTTCTTGAAATGTCAACTCTTATTGTCATGGCCATGATTACCACCGAAGTGATTAGCATTTCTAGCATGTTGATTCCCTCCACGTTTGTTGTCACCGCTTCGATGACTGCTACCACTGGTATTATTGACTTGTCGGCTGCTCTCTCTTGGTTGGGTTGACTCATTATCGCACTCCAATAACTGAGCCTTATTCACAACATCTGAATACAAACACAGTTTGTGAGAAATTAAGTATTGACGTATCTCGGGTTTCAAACCTCTTAGAAACATCCGCGTCATTCTCTCCTCATTATCAACTAAGTAGGACGTAAACCGAGACAACTCAACAAACTTAGCTTCGTACTGCGCCACAGTCATATTGTTTTGCTCAAGCTTGATGAACTCTACCTCCTTCATGTGACGAATACTTTCAGGAAAGTACTTGTCGTTGAACAGCTCTTGGAACTTCTCCCAAGACATTTTGAGTCTGGCGAGTTGAGTACGCTTTCTGATTCCCACCAAGAATCTACCTCTTGCTGCATGAATGAAGGTGGCAAAGGGAACCTTTTGCTACTTGGAGCATCCCAAGATATCAAATATCTTGTTGATCTGTTTTTTCCACGTCTCCGCCTTAAGTGGTTTTGGCTCTTCAAAAAACTCTGGTGGTACCAGCTCCTTGAACTGCTTAGTGGTGACCGTCTAAGAGTTGTCAGTGTTTCCACCTGCATTTTGGATAGGAGCCATTCTCGCCTGATGTTGCATGAATTGCATAAAGCCTCTGAAAATCCCATCGTTCACCATTTCATCGGTGTTATTGTTTACATGAGGATTATTTTCTTCCTATTGCATATTATCCTGAGCATTAATATGTGGTGACTCAACGGTCTCATGTGCTTTATTGCTTATCTCAATATTTTCGGATGTCATTTTCAAATACTGTCACAAAACAAGGGTTAATTAACATATCACATAGTATCCCTATACTCTGACCGACCAATTAAATACCAAATAAACTTAGGTAGGTCATACTAGCGAAGGAATTCCCCGTCTCTACCCTCCTAGTTCTTGTCTCACATCTCAGCCAGGGATCATATCCCTAAGCTTTGATACCAACTGTGATGCCCCCAAAACAGGTATACATCACCCATCTTGAGTCTCCAAATACATGGTACAAAATTCAAATACAACTTAATTATACAACAGTCATGTAAAATACGATAAAACATAATCTAAAAGTTTTAATAAGAATATTGTCGTCTAGACAATATCCACACCCAATGGAGTCCTTATTACATTTATTGTCACACTATTTAACAGAATAGTGAGGACTATTAATGCTATCATCTGGACCGTCACTCCGTTCCCCGACTAGTCCTGGCTAGTTCTCATTTCCTGAAGAGAACAGTGAAAGAAAGGGTGAGCTCAACTAGCCCAGTAAGAAATATTATGACTAAGATAATGCAGAATAAATTATCATTAGCTATCAACAATGTTAAACTGATAGAATATATTAGACAACAAGTTTAACTGCAGTAGAACAAACAATCTATTAGAAGAGTCAAGAAGAGCATAAAATCTACTATCTTCTATGATTTAAAAAGTTTTTTTCATCAACTTTATCGCTGAGACTCAGCTTAATAAATAAAATCGAATCATCCCTGCATCACGACCAAGGATATTCATGTAATCATCAATGGTCATGACTATACCGAATAATTCCTGGTCAAAATTGTAAGACCCCGAATTTTATGAAATGAAAGTATTCAATTTTCTTATAATTATTATTTTATTTCGTAAATGGTTAAATTGATAAAGGATTAAAGTTAAGGGTGATATGTGAAATTTTTTTGCAAAGTAAGCAAGTTGTTATAAAATATTCGTTTGGTCGGGGAATATTCTTTTTGTCGGGGAATATTCGTACGACGGCACAATCATTGGTGGACCTCACAACGGAAGTATTGTCGTAGTTAGAAAATGACAGAATTATCTTTTATTAAAAATAATAACGAGTGTTACCGTTAAAACTGTTGAACTACCCAGTAGTAAAAGTACAGTAATACGCGTGGTTGCATAGTAGCACACGGTATTGATTATTGATGCTTACGTAAAAAATCACTCAGTTATACTCAATTATTGCTACAGTAATTGTTGCATCATATCTCTCATATTATTGATTCAATTATTGTCACAGTATCATCTGCATAATATGTTATATTATTAAATCAATAATTGAGACGACAAAATTATTCATATTATTAATGTCAATATTGACAATGTCTAAAAGTTCTGTCAAGGAGAGGTTTGGTCACCTAATTGCGCTTGCTTAAGATAAGAGAAATCATTATCGGAAAGCCCCTTTTCACGGGAGCGACACTGGTTGTTAAATATTGTGAATTATAATATTAATGATGAATAAGTTCATGTTTATTAAAGATGAAATTGATAGTTCCATTGTGTTGGAATTATTAATGTTAGTGGAAATCGATATTTATTTCGATAATAATTGATGTCTGGAAGTTATCAGGTAATTAATCGGATAAATGAGGAATTAATTGCTATTAATTCACATGATTATAACTATTTGTTCACATGTGTGTGTACTATTGATTCACATTCATGTACTATTAGGGGAGTTGGTGCAAGATTGATAATACTTGCATGACTAAGTTAAAGATGGAGGTATAGATGGAGGTACTATACTGTTATTCGTATTTTCACATGATTATAACTATTGAATCACATGATTGAACTATTGATTCACATTATTTACTATTAGGGGAGGTGGTGCAAGTTTGATAATACTTGCAGGACTAAATTAAAAATGAATAAAAATTTAGAGGTATTGTACTGTAATTTTTTGAGCCCCAAAATGTGCAATTATCGAAACTATATTTTTCTATAAATAGAAGCTCATTATTCCTTCATTTCTCACCAATTCACTAAAGCTATAGAGCAATTAATATAGAGAGAAATTATAGAGATAACGAAGAAGAGAAGTCTGCTACCTCTCTATTCTAGTATCCAGCTTTATTCTAAGGTAAGGGGTATTATTTCTTTCATTTTCATGAAGAGAGCAATTGTAAGACCCCGAATTTTATGAAATAAAAGTATTCAATTTTTCTTATAATTATTATTCAGTAAATGGTTAAATTGATAAAAAGTTAAAATTAAGGGTGATATATATAAAATTTTCAAAATACGCGATTATAAAATACTCATTTCTGTTGGGGAATTTTCGTTTGGTCGTGGAATATTCTTGTTGTCAGGGAATATTCGTATGACAGCGCAGCCATTTGTGGACCCCATAATAGAATAACTGTCGGATGACGGAAATGACAAGTATGAGTTTTTATAAATAATTGGCGTAGTTGTTACCAATTAAACTTTCTTTGGAATACACGGTGGTTAAAATACGATGTACCTTTGGTTGCAAGAGTAGCACACAAGATTGTACAAAGATTTTTGAATTATTGATTCTTACGTGAAGAAGGCACTACTCAATAATTGTTACAATAATTCTTTGCTCAATATTTTATTTTATTGATTTAATAATTATCGCGTTGATATTTTATATTATTGTTGTTTCAATAATTGTCACTGCACAGTATTTCCCATTATCATATCAATAATTCATAACATTATTAGATAACATTATTGGAAATGTCTAGAAAGTTCTGTCAAAGAGAGGTTTGGTCACCTAATTGCGCGCCAGTAAGGAGAAATCCTTATTGGAAAGCCCCCTCTTTCCTAGGAACCACCTGGTTGTCATAATTGTGATTTTGTAATATTATTTGTGAATAATTAATTATTGATTTATATGATAAGGAAATATTTATTTGATGAGGATATAAATGATGGATTTATTTGTGTGGTTATAAGTGATGGAATTAATATTGAGGTGTTTTATCAGTATTTTGTCAGATTGGAGGTATTAAAAGATCAAATCAGTATTTTTACGATATATTGCGTGAGTTATAATTTTTAATCTGACCGTTGGATCGTTGTGATTTTTGGATATGTTATACATATATAAGTTGAGTATATGTCCACAAATTTTGAACCGTTAAAAATGAACGTATGATTTTTTATGAATTTTAAGAGGTGGCTGATTCAGAAATTAGGTTTATAAATGATTTTGGTGGAAAATTCTAGAATTGAGTGGGCTCCACATGTGGTTGGTGAAGAAATGTGTTGAATTTTATTTCAAATGTGGTGGGTGGCAATAGTAGTAGGTAAAGCCATCAGGTAGCAGGTCAAGTCTGCTTCGGCGTGCTAGCATTTTCCTATAAATAGGTGCTTAGGTTAAAAGTGAAAATCACACCAGAAAGAAGTTTTCTTTCTCTCTAGATTATCGAGCGTATTTTTGTGAGTATTTTGATACTTTGAGAGTTACTGTTCGGTACAAGTTTCCTTCAGCGTTATATCCGATATTTCAGTCAAAAATACTACTCTTTTGAGGTAAGGGATTTTAAGGGTTATTATGTTTTTTAGTTTCGTAATTTTTCTGTCCTTCAAAAATTTTGGAAAAATTTGAAATGATAATTTGATGAGTTTTCTTGACTGTGTCCAAAAATAGAAATTTTTGGATGTATAGATTAGGAGTTATGGATTTTATGAGAAAAGACTATTTTAAAAGTAAACCCTTATAACTCCTTGTGGTTAACTCCAAAATTGGTGAAATTTTTATTGGGAGTACATGTATATAACAGAAGTATACTCTGAAATTTACGTAATTTTTGGACAAAAATACAATTTATGATAAATGTCTAAATATTCGGCGGTTTAATATATGAAAATAGAAAATGAATTTTAAAAATTAAAGAAAAAATATATGTTCAATATGGGACTATATTCTGCTAAATCTTAGAAAAGAAAATTTGTTTGTACTGATTTGGTATTTTTCATGAAAATGGACTAGTTATGAGTAAATGAATTAAATATGTTATGTGAAGGAAGAACATTGAAAAATATGATTTTATAGCTTAAGAATCTTATATGAGGTATATGCAGATTTTTGATAAGAGTTTTGGTTATTGGTGATGAAATCTTATTAGTTTGGCATTTTAGGATGATTAAATGCATTAATTAGTAAAGTGTAAACAATTAAAATAAATTGTTTATAAGTTTAAGAAATATTATTCTTTTAATATCATTATACCGAAATATTGGTATGGATTTTATTGTGGAATTTCTACCTTTTTCATGTCGGGGTTACTATTCATGAGTTACTATACACAAGTTACTATTCACGACAAAATTGGTTTCTTTTTCTGACCAAATTATCGTTGATTTATGAATCTTACTCTTGAAATTAAATTCGTGTTTTGATCATATTGTTTTTATTATCATATATAATATTTTTATAATCCCGGTGAAGAAATTTCTCTTTGACTTGAGTGTAAAGATGGGTAGATTATTGGTATGATCGTGACTATGAGTTCTCTTTGGCCAGTAGTGCAAAGTTGAACCGTTGATTGGTATGATCGTCACCATTGAATTTACATTTGAATATTTTTAGCTTAAGTGCAAAGGTGAATTGATCAACATGGTTATAATTATGGTTTATATAAATTCTGAAATGATTATTTATTTCTTTGAGATACGAATATCTTTGGCCTGTTGTTGAATATCTTTGGTCCGTAGTGCAAAGATGACCTGTTGTTAAATATCTTTGGCCCGTAGTGCAAAGATGACCTGTTTTTGAATATCTTTGGCCCGTAGTGCAAAGATGACTTGTTAATGAATATCTTTGGCCCGTAGTGCAAAGATGAATTTATTAGTATGATTATGAACAGGAACTGTGATTTGGTATAACCATGATCTTTGATGTTTCAGGTAAAGACAGATGATGAAAATTATCTTCGTCCTGGATGAGAAGAGTAATTAGAATCACAATTATGATTATGAGTTATTCATATGATTGTGGAAAGGAACTGTTGATTGATGTTACATGGATAAAACATTGTTGGTGGACTTTTAATGTGGAGAAGATAATAGACTTTATGGTCTATTTGACTCTTCTAATGGATTGCTTTCGTTCACGCAACTATGGTTGAAAAGTTTTATCATCTACCATATGTTCTAAATCTACGATTTATTATTGATGAAGGCTATTGATAATTTAATTATCTTTAGTTATGATATTCTTTCTTGAAGCTAGTTGTGCTCACCCTTTTGCTTCACAATTCCTTTCGAGTAATAAGAGTGTTCTTAAAGATTGAATGAGGGGATAACAGGGGAATAGAGCGGTGTCTATAGTCATTTGAAGTTCTCCCTAAATAGTATGAAAATAATTTTATTGAGAACTTTAGATAAGTGTGTCGTATGGTATACGTCATTTGATATTTAATTTTGGTGAACCGAATAGGGTGAGGTGAACCCAACTTTGGAAGGGTGTTTTGCCACTATCATACAAGATGTCTAATGACATACAACCTCGTGTTATCATAAGAAAGGGTTGTGCACATCCACTTGCTGAGTATATCTACGAGCACTACCTATATGATCTTGGAGTTTGATTGAAATGTAATTCTCAATTGCAGACAGTGGAGATAGTTTGTAAGACCCCAACTTTTATGAATAAAAATGTATTTTCTATAAATATCATTTTTGAATATTATGGAATAAATTTGATATAATGTTATAGTTGTGGGTAATATTTATAAATTTTGCAAAGTACGCAGTTGTTATATAATATTCGATTGGTGGAGAATATTACGTTTTAAATAAGGAATATTAGATTTACTAAGACAAATCATTAGTGGACCCCTAGCGGAATTATTAGCCGGATTAAGAAAACGACAAAAATATTTTTATGAAAATAACGGCGGAAGTTTAACCGTTAACTCGTTGAAACACCCGTTTAAAGTATAGAATACTGCGTGATTGCATAGTAGCACACGGTATTGATTATTGATGCTTACGTGAGAAGTCACTCAGTTTTATTCAATTATTGCTTCAGTAATTGTTGCATAGTATCTCACGTTAATTGATTCAATTATTGTTGATATTTTATAATTGAGATGACAAAGTTATTAATATTATTATTTGCATTATTAACGATAGTTCTGCCAAGGAGAGGTTTGGTCACGTAATTGCGGCGCCCAATAGGAGAAATCCTTATTGGAAAGCCCCTCTTCCACGAGAACGACACAGTCGATTAATAGTGTGAATAATAATAATGATGATGAAGTTTTGTTTTATTAGTATTATTAATGTAATAAAATGAAAAGCTTTTTTATATAAAAAATGCGAATACTTTTATAAAGTTATTCGTTTTATTAGGCTAATAAGTAAAATCTTTTTATATAAAACAAAATACTTTTATAAAGTTATTCGTTTTATTAGACAATAATTAGAATATATTATATTTTATTATGCATAATGTTTGCATAGTGCCTGCATAGTATTTGCATAGTAAAATCTTTTTAAAAGTTATTCATTTTATTAGATTATAAATAGAATATATTATATTTTATTGTAAACCAATCTGGACCGTCCGTTTAAAAGTAAATCAATCTGAACCGTTCATGGATTGGTTACTATTCATTCCATTCTTCTATAAATAGAAGCTCATTCCTTCATTATTTCTTACGAATTCATTTGAACTCTCTAGAGAGAAATAGAGAGAGAAGAAAAAAGTATTCTGCTACTTCACTACTTCTATATCCGCTTTCTTCTATAAGGTAAGGGATATTATTTTTTCATATTCATGAAGAGAACTTCTGTTATTCCATTCTTTATTATTCTGTTGGAATAACCTGTATACGCGGTCTACCCTATACTTGGTGATTTCTGTTGTTATTCCATTCGTTATTATTCTGTTGGAACATCCTGTCTATGCGTTTTACGCCGGACCTGGTTCCGTCTTTATTATTCTGTTGGAATATCCTGTCTGTGCGTTTTATATCGGACTTGGTTTTGTCTTTATTATTCTGTTGGAATATCTTGTCCATGTGTTTCTGTGGGACTGATTTAGTTATTTATTATTCATTGGAATAACTTGTCTATCTGCCAAGTACCGCATGCATGGTGATTTCATTGTTATTCCATTCTTTATTATTCTGTTGGAATATCCTGCTTGGGTCGTATTACGCTTTGACCGGTTCCGTTATTTATTATTCTGTTGGAATAACTTTTTGTCTATCTGAGTACCGCATGCATGGTGATTTCTTTTGTTATTCCATTCTTTATTATACTCAGTTGGTTAAAGTTTTGACTTCTATACTCTATGAAATTGGTGGAATATCCTTGATATTTACGATTCATCCAGTATCTTTTCGTGGAAATATTCTTCCGAGCATTCTTAAATTTTACTCTACAAAGAAGTATCATGTTGACAATTTGAACGTTATTAGTTCTGAATAAATTAATTCTTGAACTTGTTTTATTGAATTCTTATATCATTATCATCATCCTCATATTTATATTTTGTTGAAAGTCATCTGTGGCACATGTGTGTATAGATGGACTTGGTATGATTATGACCGAGGATTATTCGATTGTAATCATGACCGTAATGTTACAAATGATATGGTAAAAGTTCTCATTGGCCCGTAGTGCATTGATGGACAGTTATTGGCATGATCATGACCATTGATGAATACACGAATATCCTTGGCCCGTAGTGCATGGATAATTTATGGTTGTGATACGTATGAATATCCTTGGTAGTAGTCTTGGGGATGAGGTGGATTATTTATTAAAATCGAGTCCCAAATGATAAAAGGGATGAAAAACCTTTTAAATCATAAAAGATAGTAGATTTTATTCTCTACTTGACTCTTTTAATGGATTGCTTATTCCGCTGTAGTTAAACTTGATGGCTATTGTATTTTATCAGTTTAACATTGTTGAAGACTAATGATAATTTATTCTGCATTATCTTAGTCATAATATTTCTTACTGGGCTAGTTGATCTCACCCTTTCCTTCACTGTTCTCTTCAGGAAATGAGAATATAGCTGGGACGAGTCAGGGAACGGATTGACAGTCCAGATGATAGCATTAGTAGTCCTCACTATTCTGTTAAATAGTGTGATAGTAATTATAATGAGGACTCAATTGAGTGTGGATATTGTCTAGATGACAATCTTTGTATTAAAACTCACAGCGTATGTTTTGTCGTATTTTACACGACTGTTGTTTAATTAAGTTGTATTTGAATTTTGTACCATGTATTTGGCGACTCAAGATGGGTGATGTATACCTATTTTTGGGGGCGTCACATAGTTATATGTCAAGAGAAGACTCACCATTGGAAGGAACATGATAGTAATCTTCTCATTTTTCTTTGGGGTCTATTGGATCAACCCAGGGATAATTCTCTGGGCATATGATATCTATCATAACCTAGACGCATGGCCTCCCATGTACGAAGGTTTCCTTGAGCACTTCCCAAAGATTTTAATTTCTAAAACAGTTATTGAATGTACCTTTATGTAAGGTGCCATTGTGACGTGCTATCCAAGTTGGTGTCAAGAGTCACAGTTGGTATATATATTTGTATCAAAACTCACAACATATGTGTTGTTGTATTTGCACGACAATTGTAGTAATAAAGTTGTAGTTGTTTTCTGTACCATGTATTTGGCGACTCAGAATAGGTTGGATGGATTGGACCTATTTTGGGGGCGTCACAGCTATTGTTATTCTATTCCTTATTATTATGTTGGAATAACCTGTCTATGAGAAGTACCGCATATATGGTGAAATTCTTCTGTTATTCCATTCTTTATTATTCTGTTTGAATATCCTGTCTGTGCGTATTACGCATGACCTGGTTCCACTATTTATTATTCTGTTGGAATAACCTGTCTATGAGAAGTACCGCATACATGGTGAAATTCTTCTGTTATTCCATTCTTTATTATTCTGTTAGAATATCCTGTCTGTGCGTATTGCGCATGACACGTTCCATTATTTATTATTACATTGGAATAACATGTATGCATGTGATCGCATGCCATGCAGTGAATTCTGTTGTTATTCCATTCTTTATTATTCTGTTGGAATATCCCATGCATGCGATTTCGCATGACCCGATTCCATTCTTTATTATTCTTTGGGAATAACTTTTGTATTTGTCGCCTATCGCATGCATGGTGAATTCTTCTGTTATTCCATTCTTTATTATTCTGTTAGAATAACCTGTCTATGTGGATTACCACATGCATGGTGAATGATCCTTTGTATTCATTCCTTATTAAATTGTGGAAATGATTTGTCTACGTGGATTACCGCATGGTGGACGAAAATCCATTTGCAGTTTCATATATTCTATTATACTCAGTTGGTTAAAATTTTGGCTTCTATATTCCATGAAATTAGTAGAATATCCTGGATATTTGCGCTTCATCCAATATCTTTTCATGGAAATATTCTTCTGAGCATTCTTGAATTTTACTCCACAAAGTAGTATCATGTTGACAATTTGGGCGTTTTTGAGTTCAGGATAAATTAACTTATAAATCTTTAAAATTTATTCTTGAACTTGTTTTATTGAATTATTATGTCATTGTCATCATCCTCATGTTTTATATTATGTTGAAAGTCATCTATGGCACATAGTGCATAGATGGACTTGGTATGATTATGACCGAGGATTATTCTAAGATAGTCATGGTAGTAATGCTACAAATGATGTGCTAAAAGTCCTCATTTGCACATAGTGCATTGATGGATGATTGTTGGCATGGTCATGACCATTGATGAAAACACGAATATCCTTGGCCCGTAGTGCATGGATAATTTGTGGTCGTGATACTAAATGAATATCCTTGGTCGTAGTAGTGCGGGGGATGACGTGGTTTATTTAATAAGTTTGAGTCTCAAAGAATAAAAGTGATGAAAAACCTTTTAAATCATAGAAGATAGTAGATTTTATTCTCTACTACTTGACTCTTCTAATGGATTGCTTGTTCAACCGCAGCTAAACTTGATGTTTGTTATATTGTATCGATTAACATCGTTGAAGGCTAACGATAATTTATTCGCATTATCTTAGCCATAATATTTCTTCTTGGGCTAGTTGAGCTCACCCTTTTGCTTTCATTGTTCTCTTCTTGAAATGAGAACGTAGCGAGAGACTAGTCGGGAACCGGGTAGATGATCCAGATGATAGCATTAGTAGTCCTCACTATTCTATGAAATAGTGTGATAATAAATGTATTGAGGACTTATGTTGAGTTTGAATGCTGTCTAGAAGACAATATTTGTATTAAAACTCACAGCTCATGTTGTATATTTAAGATTGTATTTGTATTCTGTACCATGTATTTGGCGACTCAGAATAGGTGATGTATACCTATTTTGGGGGCGTCATAATAATCACACCAACAACTGTCCATCAATGAACTACAGGACAATGAGGAATTTTACCACATCATTCGTCAAATTATGGTCATGATTATACCTAATAATCCCTGGTCATAATCATACCAAGTCCATCTATGCACGTAAGCCAAAGATGACTTTCAGCACATTATAAGCATGAGGATGATGACAATGATATAATAATTCAATAAAACAAGTTCAAGGATAAATTTTAAAGATTTAAAATTTTAGTTTATCCAGAAATCAATAACGACCAAATTGTCAACATGATACTTCTTTGTGGAGTAAAATTCAAGAATGCTCAGAAGAATATTTCCATGAAAAGATACTGGATGAAGGGCAAATATCAAGGATATTCCACTAATTTCATGGAGTATAGAAGCCAAAACTTTAACCAACTGAGTATAATAGAGTATATGAAACTGCAAATGGATTTTTGCCCACCATGCGGTAATCCACGTAGACAGATCATTTCCACAATTTAATAAGGAATGAATACGAAGGATCATTCACCATGCATGTAGTAATCCACATAGACAGGTTATTCCAACAGAATAATAAAGAATGGAATAACAGAAGAATTCACCAGGCATGCATAATCCGCATAGACAAGTTATTCCAACAGAATAATAAAGAATAGAACCAGGTCATGCGTAACCCGCACAGACAGGATATTCCAACAGAATAATAAAGAATGGAACCAGGTCATGCGTAATCCGCACAGACAAGATATTCCAACAGAATAATAACGAATGGAATAACAACAAAATTCACCAGGCATGCGATAGACCGCACAGACAGGTTATTCCAATAGAATAATAAAGAATGGAATAATAGAAGAATTTCACCATGTATGCGGTACTTCGCATAGACAAGTTATTCCAACATAATAATAAAGAATGGAATAACAACCCTTACGAGTATTGAAAGAAAATAACTCTCTTAATGAATACGAAAGAATAATACCCCTTATCTTAGAAGAAGACTGGAATAGTGAGGTAGCAGACTTCTCTTCTTCTTTCTCTCTATAATTTCTCTCTATAATAATTGCTCTATAGCTTTAGTGAATTGGTGAGAAATGAAGGAAGAATGAGCTTCTATTTATAGGAAAATATAGTCTCGATAATTGCACATTTTGGGGCTCAAAATATTACAGTATAATACCTTCCTCCTTTTCTTCATTTTTAATTTAGTCCTGCAAGTATTATCAAACTTGCACCACCTCCCCTAATAGTAAATAATGTGAATCAATAGTTCAATCATGTGAATCAATAGTTATAATCATGTGAAAATACGAATTACAGTATAGTACCTCCATCTATACCTTCATTTTTAACTTAGTCATGCAAGTATTATCAATCTTGCACTAACTCCCCTAATAGTACAAGAATGTGAATCACTAGTACACACATGTGAACAAATAGTTATAATCATGTGAATTAATAGCAATTAATTGCTCATTTATCCGATTAATTACCCGACTTGTGACGCCCCCAAAATAGGTATACATCACCCATCTTGGGTCGCCACTTACATGGTACATAAATCAAATACAAACTTAATTATACAACAGTCGTGTACAATACGACAAAACATAGCTGAGAGTTTAAACAAGAATATTGTCACCTAGACAATATCCACACTCAATGAAGTCCTCATTACATTTATTATCACACTATTTAACAGAATAGTGAGGACTGCTAATGCTATCATCTGGACCATCACTCCGTTCCCCGACTCGTCCCAGCTATATTCTCATTTCCTAAAGAGAATAGTGAAAGAAAGGGTGAGCTCAACTAGCCTAGTAAGAAATATTATGACTAAGATAATGCAGAATAAATTATCATTAGTTTTCAACAATGTTAAACTGATAAAATACAATAGACATCAAGTTTAACTGCAGCGGAATAAGCAATCCATTAGAAGAGTCAAGTAGAGCATGATATCTACTATCTTTTATGATTTAAAATGTTTTCATCAAATTTTTTTT
Source organism: Panax ginseng (assembly GCA_020205605.1). Taxonomy (NCBI): domain Eukaryota; kingdom Viridiplantae; phylum Streptophyta; class Magnoliopsida; order Apiales; family Araliaceae; genus Panax; species Panax ginseng. Next base: position 94,595,107 of record CM035144.1, on the reverse strand, counting down.
ATCATTTGAGACTCGACAATAAATAAACCACATCATCGAATCATCCACAAGATTACGGGCCAAGGATATTCATTAAATCATCAATGGTCATGACTATCTTTGAATAATCCTCGTCATAATCATACCACAACATCCATCCATCAATGCACTAATTGATGAGGACTTTTACCACATCAATGCACTACCGGTTAATATTATAACTCACAATATTTAACAACCAGGTCGTTCCCAGGAAAGAGGGGGCTTTCCGATAAGGATTTCTCCTTATTGGCGCCATGATTAGGTGACCAAACCTCTCCTCGAGAACTTCTAGACATTGTCAATATTGCAAATAATAATATGAATAACTTTGTCGTCTCAATTATTAATTTAATAATATAACATATTATACAGATAATACTGTGACAATAATTGAATCAATAATATGAGAGATATGATGCAGCAATTACTATAGCAATAATTGAGTATAACTGAGTGACTTCTTACGTAAGCATCAATAATCAATACCGTGTTCTACTATGCAACCACGAGTATTCTTTGTACTTTTACTCTTGGGTAGTTCAACAGTTTTAACGGTAACACTTTCGTCGTTATTTTTATAAAAAGATAATTCTGTCGTTTTCTAACTACGACAATACTTCTGTTGTGGGGGTCCACCAATGATTATGCCATCGTACGGATATTCCCGACAAAAAGAATATTCCCCAACCAATCGAATATTATATAACAACTTGCATACTTTGCAAAATTTATAAATATTACCCACAACTATAACATTATATCAAATTCACACCATAATATTCAAAAAAATATTTCGAGAAATTTAAATCTTTATTCATAAAATTTGGGGTCTCACAATCTCCCCTCCGTATGAAATTTTGCCCTCAAAATTTACGTACGTACCTGGTATGCCGAAGAGATGAGGATACCTTGACTTCATTTCAGATTCTAACTCTTGAGGTATAACCTTTGAGTGTTGAATGTGATCCTTCTTATCCAAGATTTTAACATGTATCTCCTCATACGTTAAATCTTCTGCTATCTCGTCTAGTTCTAATTCAATAATGTGGTTCAGGTCGTCCACATATTTACGTAACATCGATACGAAAAAAAAAACGTTATGAACACGCGACATACTTGGCGGTAAAACGAGTCTATAGGCCACAGTTCCTACTCGATCAAGGATTTCAAATGGGCCAATAAAATTGAGGGTTTTGATTTCCTTTCTTCATCGATTCTTGCTTCTAGAATAACGCCATCTTGAACCTTCTTCTTCACATTCATCAGCTTCGGGTGTGTAGCTTGAGCGACTTTAACTTTATCAATTAAAGTCGATTCTACTCGTATATTCGTTATCTTCACGTGGGCCCCTAGAGTATTTAAATCTATCTTCATCATTTGTAAGTTATACGATCTACTCAATGCGTCAGCTACCACGTTCGCTCTTCCACGATGATATTGAATGGTATGATCGTAATCTTCAATAGCTCGAGCCAACGTCTTTGGTGCATGTTACGTTCATTTTAGTTGAAGAAATATTTGAGGGTTTTAAAAATGGGTTTTATACTGGGGTCAATACAAAATTCAATTTCACGCTCTAGGGGTAAGCTAAGAAGTCTTCAGGAATACGTCAGGAAATTTATTAACGATAGAAATATCATTTAAAAACTGTGACTCTCATCCAAGACTTGGATAGCACAAGAAATGAAGGTTTCTCCTAACGAAGTTTCAATTGATAAGTCAAAGTCTAACTTCTCTAGAGTTAAATTTAAACGTTCAGCGCAATCAAGAGAGATAAAAGAATGGGTAGAACCGGTATCTAATAAGGTATAGACTTCGAAATAATTTATAATCAACTAACCTGTGCTAACTTCGTTCGGGTTATTCGCTTTTTGAGAAGTCACAAAAAACGTTCTTCATGTACCGACTTTGTTTTGTCCGTATTCTCCTTCGGTGCCACCGTCCCAGCTGGAATTGACTTTGCTGTACGACAAAATCAGGTTAGGTGACCTTCTTTTCCACAATTGTAACATGCTTTAGACTGCATCGTGCAGTTTGGACTGATGTGTCCTTCCCCTCCACATTTGTAACATACGACCGGCGGTCGTTCTCCTTCCTTAACAACAGGTGCTGGTGCTGATGTATTTCTATCATTGTTGAATCTCCTCTTCTTGGAATGTCCACTCTTATTGTCATGGCCATGATTACCACCGAAGTGATTACCATTTCTGGTATGTTGATTCCCTCCACGTTTGTTGTCACCGCTTCGATGATTGCTACCACCGGTATTATCGACTTGTCGGCTGCTCTCTCTTGGTTGGATTGACTCATTATCGCGCTCCAATAACTGAGCCCTATTCACAACATCTGAATACAAACACAGTTTATGAGAGATAAGGTATTGATGTATCTCGGGTTTCAAACCTCTTAGAAACATCCGCGTCATTCTCTCCTCATTATCAACCAAGTGGGACACAAACTGAGACAACTCGGCAAACTTAGCTTCGTACTGCGCCACGGTCATATTGTTTTACTCAAGCTTGATGAACTCTACCTCCTTCATGTGACGAATACTTTCAGGAAAGTACTTGTCGTTGAACAGTTCTTGGAACTTCTCCCAAGACATCTTTAGTGCGGCAGGTTGAGTACGCTTTACAGATTCCCACCAGTAATTTGCCTCTGCTCGCAACATGAAGGTGGCAAAGGGAACCTTTTGCTCCTCGGAGCATCCCAAGACATCAAATATCTTGTTGATTTACTTTATCCACATCTCTGCCTTAAGTGGTTTTGGCTCTCCAAAAAACTCTGGTGGTCCCAGCTCCTTGAACTACTTAGCGATGACCGTCCGAGAGTTGTCAGTGTTTCCACCTGCACTTTGGATAGGAGCCGTTTTTGCCTGATGTTGCATGAATTGCATAAAGCCTCTGAACATCCCATCGTTCACCATTTCATCGGTGTTATTGTTTACATGAGGATTATTGTCTTCCTGTTGCATATTATCCTAAGCATTAATATGTGGTGACTCAACGGTCTCATGTGCTTCATTGCTTATCTCAACATTTTCGGATGTCATTTTCAAATACTGCCATAAAACAAGGGTTAATTAACATATCACATAGTATCCCTATACTCTGACCGACCAATTAAATACCAAATAAACTTAGGTAGGTCATACTAGCGAAGGAATTCCCGTCTCTCCCTCCTAGTTCTTGTCTCACATCTCACCGGGATCATATCCCTAACATTTGATACCAACTGTGATGCCCCCAAAACAGGTATACATCACCCATCTTGGGTTGCCACTTACATGGTACATAAATCAAATACAAACTTAATTATACAACAGTCGTGTACAATACGACAAAACATAGCTGAGAGTTTAAACAAAAATATTGTCACCTAGACAATATCCACACTCAATGGAGTCCTCATTATATTTATTATCACACTATTTAACAGAATAGTGAGGACTACTAATGCTATCATATTGACCGTCACTCCGTTCCCCGACTCGTCCCAGCTATTCTCATTTCCTGAAGAGAACAGTGGAAGAAAGGGTGAGCTCAACTAGCCTAGTAAGAAATATTATGACTAAGATAATGTAGAATAAATTATCATTAGTCTTCAACAATGTTAAACTGATAAAATACAATAGACATCAAGTTTAACTGCAGCGAAATAAGCAATCCATTAGAAGAGTCAAGTAGAGCATGATATCTACTATCTTTTATGATTTAAAATGTTTTCATCAAATTTTTTTTTTATCGCTGAGACTCAACTTAATAAATAAACCACATCATCGAATCATCCCTGCACTACGGGTCAAGGATATTCATTAAATCATCAATGGTCATGACTATACCAAATAATCCCTTGTCATAATCATACCAACACTGTGCATCAATGCACTATCGGCCAATGAGGACTTTTACCACATCATTCATTATATTACGGTCATGATTATACCGAATAATCCTTGGTCATAATCATACCAAGTTCATCTATGCACGTAAGCCAAAGATGACTTTCATCACAATATAAGCATGAGGAAGATGACAATGATATAAGCAATAATCAAACGAAATCAAATCAAACAAAATCAAGGATAAATATTAAAGACTTTAAATTTATTCAAATATTATCAATCACTTAATAAACTCATAATCTAATATTATTAATATTATAACAATATTTTAATCACTTCTTAAACTTATAAACAATTTATTTCAATTATTTACAATTTACCAAATAATACATTTTAATCATTCAAAAATGCCATATTCATAAGATTTCATCACCAATGATCAAATCCCTCATCAAAAATCTGCATATACCTTATATAGGATTCTCAAGCCATAAAATCCTATTTTTCAATTTTGTCACTTCACATAACATATTTAATTCATTTACTCATAACTACTTTATTTTCATGAAAAATACCAAATCAGTCCCAAAAATATTTCTTTTCTGGGATTTAGCATAATATAGTCCCATATTGAACATATATTTTTCTCAAAATTTTTAAAATTCATTTATTATTTTTCATATGGCCAAAACTGCCGAATATTTAGACATTTATCATAAATTGTACTTTTGTCCAAAAATTCCAAAATTTACAGGGTATACTTGTGACGCCCCCAAAATAGGTATACATCACCCATTCTGAGTTGTCAATACATGGTACAGAAACAACTACAACTTTATTATTACAACAGTAAAACTGTGAGTTTGAATACAAATATTATCTTCTAGACAATATCTATACCCAAATAAATCCTCATCACATTTATTGATACATTATTTTACAAAAATGGTGAGGACTACTAAACAACTCTCTCTATAACCATCATTCCGTACCCACAGCTGCATACTACTCGCTACATTCTCGCCTCCCGAGAAGAAAAAAATGGAACAAAAAGGAAAAGGGTGAGCTCGACTAGCCCAAGAAATAATAATATTATGACTAAGATAATATACAACAAAATTATCGTTAGTCTTCAACAGGAAAAATCTAATAGAATACAATAGACAACAAGTTTTAAATCAATATTCGCAGCTGAAATAATAATTCATTAGAAGAGTTAAGTAGAGAATGCAAACTACTATCTTCTACATGTATGAATTTTAAAGTTCATCGCCTATCTTTTATCCCCAGTAACATCAATCAATATATATACTCCGAATCAAATATTCATCTTTGCACTACAAAGCCAAAGATATTCATCGATTAATCATGTTCATCTAAACACTTGTTCATCTTTGCACTACGGGCAAAAGATATTCATCGGAAATCATTAATCTTTGCACTACAGACCAAAGATATTTCATAATATCATCATTTAAGACTGAGGATGATGAAAAATATTTTTAAAGAAACGAATCCAAAGAAAACAAAATGACAAGAATTAAGGATTAAGGATTCGTACTTTGTTTTATCCACGTCCAAAAAATACCTCAAAAATAATCATAGTGGTGTAAAATTAAAGAATGATCAAAACATGGATACAATCAAAGCTAGTATCCGAATAGATATTTTGAACGAAAAGAAAAATTTTATTTTTGATGAATAGTGCTTAGTTCGTGAATAATCTCAGATATCGTGAATAGTCTTGAGTATCGTGAATAAGTAACCCCACACTAAAAGTTCCAAAACTTGAGATCAATATTTCAAAGATAATGATATTGAAGAAATAATATCATTACGAAAAGAAATAATATCCCTTACCTCGAAAGATTTATACTTCTAAATTTGAAACACTTGATATAAAGCTATGACTTGAACTTGCACCGATATAGCAATACTCAAAGTATACTCAAAATACTCACAAGAATACGCTCGATAATATAGAGAGAAAACTTGAGTTCGTATAATTTTCAATTCTAACCTAAGCTCTCTATTTATAGGAAAATGCTTAGAACACCAAAGCAGAAAATTTAATAAATTAATAATATATATATATAATTGTCAAGCCCACTTTTACCAACTGATTCAGATCATTTCTAACACATGTACGCCACTCAATTGCAACAAAAAACGCTTTTTCTTACAAAAACATTTTAAACTCCAAAATCAATTATTTGAACTCAAACTTCAATAATTCATGATAAATAGCTCTTTTGTCGAAAATTCAATCTTGTGAGTTTTTATAGGAAATTCAATTCTCTACAACTTTACGTAAGAAAGTTTTTCCAAATTCCAAACAAAATTAACCGAAATCCATAAGCAGAAGCGATTTTACAAAACTATAATAAAATTTCACCAAGAAATGGGGTCCACCGACATGTTTAACATGTTTTAAACATTTATTACAACAAAAATACTCTTCCTCCTCGTATACTCATATATCCCACATTCGTTGTAAAAATATCACCATTATTATATTATTAAAATACAATAATATATTTAAATGAATTATTTTATCGAGAAAAAGATAAAATTTCAATTTTTCAACAATTGTCACATTAAAATTTTCTCCATCTATATCCACATAAAATCAATATTTTCCTCATCATATGAATCAATAATTAATTATTCACAAATAATATTACAGAATCACGATTTGACAACCGCATAGCCCCAAGAAAGAGGGGCTTTCCAATAAGAATTTCTCCTTATCTTGGCAAGCAATTAGGTGACCAAACCTCTCCTTAGATGAACTTTCTAGACATTGCCAATAATGTTATCTAATAATATTATTCGGATAATGTGAATTATTGCTTCGATAATGAAAAATACTTGTGTAATGACAATTATTGAAACAACAATGACAATATAAAATATCAACGCAAAGAATTATTGAATCAATAAAATAAAATCTTCGAGCGATAATTACATAACCATTATTGAGTAGTGCCTTCTTACGTAAGAATCAATAATTGGTGCAATACTGCAGTGTCTTCGTGTGTTTTAACCACCGAGTATTTTAACAAAGATAATTAGCGGTAAATAACTACGCCTGCTATTATTTTTAAACAACTTATATTTGTCGTTTTCTTCATCCAATCGCTTTCCGTTATGGGGCTCACACATGGTCGCAGCGCGCCATCGCATTTAATATTCTAAACGATTCTAATATTCCACGACCAAACGAATATTCCCAGAAACAACAATGAATATTTTATAACCACTTGCTTATTTTGAAATATTTGCGTATTTTACCCATAACTATCCACATTAATCACATCAACCCTTACTATTTCAAAATAATAATTAGAGGAAATTAAATTTCATTTATTAATTATTTGGGGTCTTACAATACTCTTGTTATATACATGTACTCACAATAAAAATTTCACCAATTTTAGAGTTAATTTTTAAAATAGTATTTTTCCATAAAATCCATAACTCTTAATCTATACATCCAAAAATCGCCATTTTTGGACACAATCTAAAAAACTCATCAAACTATCATTTTAAATTTTTCCAGAATTTTTGAGGGTCAAAAAAATTACAAAACTGCCCCTGGCAGAAATCCCTTATGAATAAAAATACTATTCATATGAATACAAAGGATCATTCACCATGCATGCGGTAATCCACATAGACAGTTTATTCCAACAGAATAATAAAGAATAGAATAACAGAAGAATTCACCATGCATGCAATAGACCGCACAGTCAGGTTATTCTCAACAGAATAATAAATAATGGAACTAGGTCAAATACGTAAAGCTACTTGCATGCATAAGATATTCTAACGTAATAATAAAGAATGGAACCAGTCATACGTGGCCGTGCAGACGGTGATATTCCAATAGAATAATAAAGAATGGAACCGTGTCATGCGTAAACCGCATGCATGTGATATTCCAATAGAATAATAAAGAATGGAATAACAACAGAAATTCACTGGCGTGCGATAGATCGCTATGATGCAGACGAGTTATTCCAATGTAATAATAAAGAATGGAATAATGAAGAATTTCACCATGTATGCGGTACCTTGCATAGACAGGTTATTCCAACATAATAATATGGAATGGAATAACAATAGCTCTCTTCATGAATACGAAAGAAATAATACCCCTTACCTTAGAAGAAACTGGATATTGGAATAGTGAGGTAGCAGACTTTTCTTCTTCTTTCTCTCTATAATTTCTCTCTATAATAATTGCTCTAAGCTTTAGTGAATTGGTGAGAAATGAAGGAAGAATGAGCTTCTATTTATAGGAAAATATAGTTTCGATAATTGTACGTTTTGGAGCTCGAAATATTACAGTACAATACCTTCAACTTTTCTTTTATTTTTAATTTAGTCCTGCAAGTATTATCAAACTTGCACCACCTCCCCTAATAGTAAATAATGTGAATCAATAGTTCAATCATGTGAACCAATAGTTATAATCATGTGAAAATATGAATTACAGTATAGTACCTCCATCTATACCTCCATTTTTAACTTAGTCATGCAAGTATTATCAATCTTACACCAACTCCCCTAATAGTACAAGAATGTGATTCAATAGTACACACATGTGAACAAATAGTTATATAAGCATGTGAATTAGTAGCAATTAATTGCTCATTTATCCGATTAATTACCCGATTTATCAATATAACCCCCAGACATCAATTATCATCGGAATAGATGTCGATTTCCACTAACACTAATAATCCCAACACAATAAAACTATCAAATTCATCTTTAATCAACACGAACTTATTCATCATTAATATTATAACTCATAATATTTAACAACCAGGTCGTTCCTAGGAAAAAGGGGGCTTTCCGATAAGGATTTTTCCTTATTGGCGCGCAATTAGATGACCAAACCTCTCCTTGACAGAACTTCTAGATATTGTAAATATTATAATTTAATAATATGAATAACTTTGTCGTCTCAATTATTGATTTAATAATATAACATATTATACAGATAATACTGTGACAATAATTGAATCAATAATATGAGAGATATGATCTGAAGAATTACTATAGCAATAATTGAGTATAACCGAGTGACTTCTTACGTAAGCATCAATAATCAATACTGGTGTCTACTATGCAACCACGAGTATTCTCGTACTTTTACTACTTAGGGTAGTTCAACGCTTTTAACGGTAACACTTTCGTAGTTATTTTTATAAAAGATAATTACCGCTTTATAACTACGACAATACTTACATTGTGGGTCCACCAATGATTGTGTCATCGTATGGATATTCCCGAAATGAAAAAATATTCCCCACCAATCGAATATTATATAACAACTTGCATACTTTGCAAAATTTATAAATATTACCTGGTATAACATTATATCAAATCCACACCATAATATTCAAAAAAAAATATTTTGAGAAATTTAAATCTTTATTCATAAAATTTAGGGTCTCACACGACTGGTCAGTAAAACTTCCAAACATCAATTAATATCGAAATAAATGTCGATTTCCACTAACACTAATAATTTTAACACAATGGAACTATCAATTTCATCTTTAATCAACACGAACTTATTCATCATTAATATTATAACTCACAATATTTAACAACCAGGTCATTCCCAGGAAAGAGGGGACTTTCTAATAAGGATTTCTCCTTATTGGCGCGCAATTAGATGACCAAATCTCTCCTTGACAGATTTATTGTCTCAATTATTGATTTAATAATATAACATATTATGCAGATGATACTGTGACAATAATTGAATCAATAATATGAGAGATATGGTGCAGCAACTACTATAGCAATAATTGAGTATAACTGAGTGACTTCTCACGTAAGCATCAATAATCAATACCGCATGCTCTTACTACGAACCACGCCATTCATCGTACTTTTACTAATGGGGTAGTTCAATGCTTTAAACGGTAACACTTTCACCGTTATTTTTATAAAATGATAATTACATCATTTTTAACTACGACAATACTTCCGTTGTGGGGTCCACTAATGATTGTCTTGCCGTCATCTTAATATTTCTGTTAAAGCGAATATTCCCAGAATTAATCGAATATTATATAACCACTTGCTTACTTTGCAAAATTTATAAATATTACCCACAACTATAACATTATATCAAATCCACACCATAATATTCAAAAATATATTTCGAGAAAAATATTTTTTATTCATAAAAGTTGGGGTCTTACAACGTTGTTCAGAAGTTTGTTTCTCAACAACTTTTTGAATATGTTGTGATTGATTCATTAGATCATCGCATGATTTTTGAGCAATTTTATGTAATGAATTTGGATCTTTTCCCACATGATTTAAAAATGCACAAGTCTTCCCATTCCTTACTTTCTTCCAACTATTAAATACATCCTTTGAAAAAGTACTTTGCCCATGTTGTACACCTTCTTTTTTAAAGAGATAGCAAGGTAGACAAAATGCGACATCCTTTGAAGGGGAATACTCTAACCAAGATGGAAATACCTTGAACCATGATGATTAAAAGTGGCGAGGATGCTTTTTAGATTCAAAAAAAGGGTACTCTGGAAGAAAGCATTGAAATGGACCGTAATTGATGTAAGCTCGTCGAACTTCATCAAGTAGATCACTACGACATTTTCATATCTCGATACGTTTTCTAGGATCACGCTCCAAATAATTAATATCTCATTCTTTACCTTCAATTCTTGGTGATTTTAGAGGACGTTGTTCTTGTTCAGGGGTAGGCAAAGATGTTTGAACATTAGGCTCATGGGTCAGTAGAGATGTGTCAACATGAGTTGATTGCTTTCTCTTGAAAAATGAATCAATAGTATGTGATTTTCCCATGATTCTAAAACAAAAAATAAAATATTCAACTTTAGAATATACATAACATTAAACGAAGTCTGTGTGGTGCTAAGATATTCACTCATTAGTATGAACCATGCTAGAGCTCTTAAACACTTAGAAAGCCTAGTAGACTAGTACAGAGGTAATATATCTAATGAGACACACAAAAGCATGTAAAGTAAGGTTTTTTAAGATCCCAAAGTTCAACTTCACACCACCAGAAATCAGTAAATGGTTACTGATTCTTATGTTATCTTGTATCATGCTATCTTGTCACAACTCTAGCTAATCAACTACCTACTTACAATAAAGGTGGTCTTTGAACATCATATTGAGACAATGATAGAATCAATTCATCAGCCCCAAATTATTATAACTAATATCTTTTTATTTTGATTGCTCAATAATTTTTAACACATTTTTATAAAATTATGATAAAAATGCAGTTTCACAATTTTTAACAGACCTTAACCTAGTTTTTAACACTGAAAACTTCAGCTCTAAAATTGGTTTCTTTCAAAGAAAGATAGATTTACCTCGGTGGGTCTTGGGCTTAGATTTTATTTTTGTCAATACAATATTCACTAGGTTCCCCTAACTAGCTAACTGGATTAGTACATTATCGTGAATATTAGGTAAAGATGAAATAGAATATACGCAAGTATCCAATTTAATCCAACAAGTATCACTGTCCAAAAGGATAAACAATATAACCACAAATGTTAAGCTAATCCATATATACACCTAGAAATAGTCAGACATCAAAACCCTAACCATTGCAAATTGATTTATAAAAATATGTATGTATGTGTGTGGATGACTAACCGAGATCGGAAGTATCTGAGGGAAGAATATTGGAGCCTTGGAGGTGGAAGGTGATTTGGAAAATAATGAGGGCATGAGTTTGATGGCTACCGCTTTAAATCAAAGGCGGATGAGCGGAGGCCGGATCTAATTTACTGTGAAATAATAGAGGGAGAAATAGAGAGACTGAAAGAAAAGAGCATGTATTGAAAATAATATAGTAGTTATTGGGTCATGCCTTGAACAATAAAATATATTATTGAACAAGTGGGCCTAAAAAATTGTTCACATCACTTAGCAACAAAAAAAAATTCAAATATTGGGGGGGGGGGCATGGCCCCCTGCAGCCCTAAGTCAGTTTCGTCCCTAATAAGAGATAAATACAAAATGATGTAACTTCTTCCAAATATATATATATAACAACGTTATCAATTTAATATTATCTTTATAACAGATCGTGAGCGTCCATCTTAAGATCGAACGGTTTAATAGAGATCTCATCTGCAGTATTAAACTACGGACGCTATGTATGGCCAAATGGCCAATTGAAAAACGCGTATGACAAATTTAATTATTTTTTTTAGTTTTCAAGGTTCAATCAATTCCCAAAATGCAGTCATATTCTTGCATCTATGAGCTATATATCTAGTCAAGAATTTCATAATATTAGACAATGGCTTGATTAGGCAAATACATGCACAAGTACAAATTAAATTCCACCAAATTTTGCACATTCTGAAATTCCAAGCTGCTGAGAAATGATGGTATTCCATTATGTCATCATACACAACCCCCAGATTGCTTGAAAATAAAAAATTGCATTGGTTTATAAATATTGGCATCTTAAACAATAAAACCTGCATAATCAAGGACAAGAGGACCTGATAAAAGTTAAAACTTAAATCTTCTTGCTGCACTAGCATAAACTGTATAATTCTTAACTTCAAATTAGTTTACAACTGACAACATACACCATTCAAAATAATCAAAGCTTTTTCTTAGCATCACTAATTATCCCTATAAGCAATGTAATTCGCCAAAGCAATCAATGGAGCTGCCTTAATTGGATCAAACCCCGCAAGCTGACCTTTAGCTTCCTTGTTCAGCTTCTCAGCAAATTCCCTAGATTTCTCTAGCCCCAATAGCTTTGGATAAGTAGCTTTATCCACCATTAAATCTTTCCCTGCTGTTTTTCCCAATTCTTGGGAAGACTTTGTAACATCAAGAATATCATCCACCACTTGAAACAATAACCCAATACACCTAGCAAATTTCCTCAATTTCCCAACTTCTTCATCATTTCCACCACCCAAAATCGCCCCCAAAACTACAGATGCCTCGAGCAATACCGCAGTTTTGTGGACATGAATAAATTCAAGTTGGTCCAATCCAATGTTGGAAACTCCGGTGGACATTATGTCAACCACTTGGCCTGCTACTAGACCTTCTGTCCCAATAGATTTGGCCAATTCCCCAACTGCTAATAGTATCCTGACCGGAGAAACCCCTTTCGTCGCCGTGACCATGTAATAAAAGGCGAAGGCGAGGAGAGAGTCTCCGGCGAGAACCGCCACGTCCTCGCCGTAGACTTTATGGTTGGTGGGTTTTCCGCGGCGGAGATCGTCGTTGTCCATACAAGGCAAATCGTCGTGGATGAGTGACATGGTGTGGATCATTTCGACCGCGCAGGCGGCCGGCATGGCGACCGATTGGTGTCCGCCGACGAGCTCGCAGGCGGCAATGCAGATCATGGGTCGGACGCGCTTGCCGCCGGCGAGGAGAGAGTAACGCATTGCTTCGTGGATCATTGGTGGGTCTCTTACAGAAACAGCATCGTCAAGAGCTGAATTAACAGAATTCGCCTTGTCGATCATATAAGCTTTGAAATTGAAAGGGGGGATTTCTTCTTCTGCTGTAATGGGTTCTTCGGTGATTATAGCTGATATGGAGTGAAATGAAATGGGTGGTTTGGATTTGAGATTTGGGGAAGTGGGTCTGAATTTCAAAGGGTTCAAAAGTACGGATTTCTTTTTGTTTGGTTGATTAAAGATTGAACAAGTTTGAATCAGATTCATGGACCTCATCTCTCTTTTGCTTTAATTTGCAGTATATACAAAGGTTGTTTGAATCTCAAAAGAAAGATAGTGGATAGGTAAAGCGGTGCTCAATGGGTTTAAACTTGGACGGTTATAGAATGGACACACCTGACAATAAAATTAGCACTAAAATATGACGGGAGGTTTCTTTGTAAAGAACTGCCGAATTAGATTAGATGGGTTATTACTGGGATTAGATTAGTCCCTTATACGTGGAATCCATTAGTTTCAAAAAGTGTTTTAAACATAATACTATTAGTCTCTACTAATTGGATCCGGATCTTGGAGGATTTTTTTATGAGGATTTTATGAGAGTTTTGCTGTAAAGTTGATAACACAGCAAAAAGGAGATCCAACAACTCACAATTTTTTTCCTTATCTGTGTATCAAAACGATGTTAACAAGAATTTTTTTTATAAGTTGACTTCATTTGTTTGTTAATTCTTGTTAGTTATGAGTGGCATAACTTTTTTCATAATTGTAATGGGTTGGGTGTTAATTTAGTTGGGACGTTTTATTAATCATTTTTTTTGGTGCTTTGGAATCGATAGAGTTATTAATCTTTGTATCTTTGTCAAAGGCTAATAATATTATTTTTTGCTCTTCAAAAAAACAAATCTAACGGACAAATTTTATCATATTAAAAAAATTGAGTTTCCATTATGATTCTTTAAGCCAATTGAAAAAAAATAAAGAAAAAAAAATGGGGTAAACAATCTGGGGAAAATTTGAATAAAGGAAAAAAAAAATCAATTGAAATTTGTCTAATCCTAAACCTTAGCGTGCTCTGGGAAGAACAAGAAGCGAAGCAAAGAAGGAAAGGAGAAGAAAACAGAAAAACTAAGCAAACAAACGAAGTAAACAGCGTTTGATGGCTTCCAATTTTTTGTCAACTTTTTTTAAAAAATTCATATCAAAACGACGTCGTTTTGATACACAGACAAGGAAAGGAGTTGTGAGCCATTAGATCTCTTTTTTGTTGTGTTGTCAACTCCACAACAAAACCCTCACAAAATCCTCACAGAGAAATTCTCATAGAGGATCCGGATCCCTATTAGTTAGTTAAATCTCATGGGATTTATTATATCATAAATTATTATTAAAATATTTAATATTATATCATTTGAAACTCATAATTTAAAACTTCTAAAATAATAATCACTTATATGTGCAATCGTGGACTTTAGATGGACCATATTTATTTATAAAATTGTAATTTTAAAATTATATTTTTATATATTATAATCACAAAATTATTAATTCTAAGATTAAATAGTTTTAGTCGCATATTTCTTTTTTTATAAGATTATTCACGGTATAATTTAAAATAATCTTATTTATGTTTGTTTTGTCCAAAATTATTTAAAGAATTGGATAAAAACTTACTCCCTTAACTATTATATCATTATCACTAATAACAAAAATATCATATTCTCATTAGATAAGATACATTGATCTTTTTTTTATCTAGTTGGATATGACCCTTTCAAGTCATTTTATTATCTTAGGACTAATAATCTCAAGTATATTTTTAAAAAGAAACAAAAGAATTGAGATTAATAATCAAATATCAGATGTAATCCTTACAAACAAACATACCACTAGAATATTAGTCGTTTATACGTAAAATTGTGGACTTTAAACCGGATAATTCATGAGTGGTATTAATAAATATCTATGTAATTTATAACTCTTGAAAATAATAAAACATGTAATTAATAATATATGTTATATAATTTTATAATTTTTATAATTACATTATCTAAAATTAAAATATTATATTTATTTTGAATATGGAAGTATCCCAAATTGATTACAAAAGTTTAATATTATAAGATGAAAAAAGGCAATGCTGTTATAAAACTTTAGCGAAGTGTATAAATATACTCTTATAATTGCTGCATAAATTTAGAGAGAATAAGTAAGAGAAAAGAGAGAGAGAAATTCTTTAGAGAATTCTTATTGAAATTCCTTCAGTATGAATTCTTTTATATAGAAAAAACTGAAGTCACAGGGGAAGAAACTATTTGCTCACGGGAGAAGGAAGAAGGAGAGGAGCAGAGCAATGAGTTCCCTCTATAGGAGGGAATCACATGATGTCTAACACTTCCCCTGATTCCCTACGATAGAAGATTATGTCTCATTAAAAACCTTGTTAAGAAAATCCAGTGGAAAAAACTTAACGAAGGAAAAAAGAGTACATATCTTTTACATAAATATCTTAATTGACTGTCTCGTTAAAATCTTGTCAGGAAAAACCCATTGGGATAAAAATCGTGACTAAGGAAAAAAGTCAGATCTTTCCTCAAAAAAATTCATTACTCCTAGATGAAATGTTGTCATAAGTCTTTCAGTCGACACATTCTGATCCTTTTCCGAAGTTTTGCAAACGTTGCATTTGGTAGCGACTTTGTGAATAAGTCGGCTAGATTATCACATGATCGAATTTGATTCACATCTATATCACCCTTCTTTTGTAGCTCATGTGTGAAAAAGAATTTATGTGAAATGTGCTTTGTTCTATCTCCCTTGATGTACCCTCCTCTAAGTTGAGCAATGCATGTGGCGTTATCCTCATATAGAATTGTAGGAATGTCTTTGATTGATGGTAATCCACATGATTTTTGAATATACTGAATAATTGATCTCAACCAAACACACTCTCTGCTTGCTTCATGTATAGCGAGAATGTCTGAGTGATTTGAAGATGTAGATGTCATGGTTTGCTTTGTGGATTTCCAGGATATAGCCGTGTCACAATATGTAAATACATAACCTGTTTGTGATCTTCCATTGTGTGGATCTGATAAATATCCTGCATCGGCATATCCAACCAATCGCGACGTTGAATCTCTTGGATAAAATAACTCAAGATCTATACTTCCACGGAGGTATCTAAAAATGTGTTTAATCTCATCCCAATGTCTCTTAGTAGGAGAAGAACTGTATCTTGCTAACAAGTTGACAAAGAAAAGTAATATCGTGTTAGATATGCAGGTTTACAAGATACATAAGAGCACATATTGCACTTAGGTATGGAACTTTAGGTCCAAGAACTTCTTCCCCACTTTTTAGAGACCGAAATGGATCTTTATCAACTTCTAAAGATCGAACAACCATCGGGGTAGTCAAAGGATGAGCTTTATCCATATGAAAACGACTGAGAATTTTTTTTCAAAGATATGTGGATTGATGAACAAAATTCCGGATGCTAAATGCTCCACTTGTATTCCCAAATGAAATTTTGTCTTTCTAAGATCTTTCATTTCAAATTCATCTTTTAAATAAGTAGCAGTTCTTGTGAGTTCTTCTGGAGTACCTACAAGATTCAAATCATCCACATATCAAAGAATGATGGAAAATCCACTTTGTGATTTCTTAATAAAAACACATGGACATACTTGATCATTTATACATCCATCTTTTATTAAATAATCACTAAGTCGATTATACCACATACCACTGCATCTATTTCAACCCATACAATGAGCGTTGTAACTTGATTGAATATATGTGACGGGGCCTTTGTGATTCAAATGCATTTTCAATCCTTCAGGATTCTCATGTAAATCTCACCAATCGAGTGAGCCATATAGGTATATCTTTGTTACAACATCCATCGACGTGTTTCCAAACCTTCCATGGTTACCATACCTATCAAAAAGTGAAAAGTGACTCCATCCATTACTGGAGAGTATGTATCCTGATAATCAATACCAGATTTTTGTGAAAACCCTTGAACTACAAGTCGGGCTTTGTATCTCACAATTTCATTTTTCTCGTTTCGCTTTCGTACAAATACCCATTTGTCTCCAACCGGGATTACACCCAATGGTGTTTGGACTACTGGTCCAAATACCTCTCTTTTCAATAGAGATTGTAGCTCAGTTTGAATAGCATCTTTCTATTTTGGCCAATCTTTTCATTTCCGACATTCTTCCACATTTTGTGGTTCAAGATCCGTGTCAGGAATCAAAGTAATATCTGATGCTATAGAGAAAGAAAATATGTAATCAATCATGACCTTGCTTCGATCCCATATTTTCTCATCATGTACATAATTTATTGAGATCTCTTGGTGTTCATCTCTTATCCCTTCACTGAGATTTTGAACCTCTTTTGGGGCTATTCCCACTCTTGGAATAAGTGTTACTTCTGGAGCGGGTATTCCTTTTGGGATTCCCTTATTTGCTTTTGATTTTCATGGTACAATGTCTTTTGCACCAATCGGTCTTCCACGCTTCTGGCGTGGTTTAGATTCTTCTATTACCTTGTTCGTCAATTCTCCATGAATTGATTTTTCAATAGGTATTTCTATCCTTGCTGGAGTATTCATTGCAGGTGTATGTGACTTTATCACTTTTCTAGCATCATTAAATGCATCTGGCATTTGATTTGCAATATTTTGTAAATGAATAATTCTTTGAACTTCAATTTCACATTGTCATGTACGAGGATCAAGTGAATTTAAATCTGATGCATTCCATGATATTTCAGAGGGTTTTTTATTTAAAACTTTCCCTCCTCCTAATGTTGGAAATACAGATTCATCAAAATGACAATCTATATAATGTGCAGTAAAAACATCTCCAGTTAAAGGTTCAAGATATCTAATAATAGAAGGAGAATCAAAACCAACATAAATACATATTCTTCGTTGGGCTCCCATCTTAGTTCTTTGTGGAGGTGCAATTGGAACATATACTGCACTTTCCAAAACTCGAAAGTGTGATATGTTGGGTATCTGTCCAAGAGCTAACTGTAGAGGAGAAAATTTATGAAGAGCCGTTGGTCTTACTCGAATGATAGTTGCAGCATGAAGAATTGCATGACCCCAAACAGAGGTAGGTAAGTTAGCCCTTAACATTAATGGTCGTGCAATTAGTTAAAGTCTTTTTATTAAATATTTAGCTAAACCATTTTGTGTATGAATATGAGGAACAGAATGCTCAATGGAAATTCCAATAGTCATACAAAAATTATTAAAATTTATTGATGAAAATTCAGCTGCGTTATCAAGTCAAATTGACTTGATTGGATGATCTGAGAACTGAGCCCGTAACTTGATTATTTGAGCAAGAAGTTTTGAGAAGGCAAAATTTTGAGAAGAGAGAAGACAAACATGAGACCATCTAGTTGAAGCATCTATTAAAACCATGAAATATCGAAATGGACCAGACAATGGGTGAATAGGTCCACAAATGTCTCCTTGAATTCTCTCTAGGAATTTTGGGGATTCTTTATAAACTTTTACTGGTGATGGTCGAACAATTAATTTTCCTCGAGAACACGCAGCACAAGGAAATTCACTACTAGGAAAAATCTTCTTATCTTTGAGAGGATGACCAGTAGAATTTTCAATAATACGACGCATCATAGATGTACCTGGATGACCGAGTCTTTCATGCCAAAGCATAAAGAATTTGGGATCTATAATTTTTGAAATCATAACATTATGAGACTCAATTGCTCTAATTTTCATAGTATATAATCCAAAAGAAATTGAATGCAATTTTTTTAGGATATTCTTTTTTCCAGAAATAGTAGAAGTGATGAGAAGATATTCATTTTCATTTTCATTGGTTGTTTCAATGTAAAAACCATTTAGTTGAATATCTTTAAAACTAAGCAAATTTCTTCTTGATTTACTAGAATATAGAGCATCTTTGATAAAAACGTGTGTCTCATTTGGTAGCATGAAACTAGCTTTTCCAAATCCCTCGATTAAATTTGATGTGCCAAAGATAGTTCCTATATTTCCCTTAGCTTTAATCAGTTGTGAAAAATATTTCTTACTTCGAAGGATTGTATGAGTTGCTGCACTGTCTGCTAAACATATATCCTCCATATCCATTAAAGAAATGGTCTGACACATATAAAAACATAAATAAGAAAAGTTACATTTCATATATAATTTTATTAATGAGAAACACATACCACATATAGAATGAAAACTAATAATATTATACATGCAGGGTGTTTAATTAAAACAAGAAATTAAACGATATCCCAAAAGATACTTTCAGAAGGTTCAGTAATATCAACAACCTTTTCCTCAATGTTGGTCATTGGTGGAACATCAACAATATTCAATTGATGATTAACAAAGTTTGTTTCTGCCTCCATTACTTTGTTCTTCCGAGACTCGGGAATAAATTAACCAGATGCCTCGGCGCATTTGACGGTGTCGCCGACCAATGCCCATTCATCCCACACCTAAAAAAACATCCGATTTGTTCTTTATCTCGTGTTGCATTTTTTTTATTTTTACCCGACCTGCACAATTTCGCCACTTCGGTGGCTTGAATTGTCGCATGATTCGGAATCTGTTGTTATGATGGCCTCGTTTATTCTTTCGTCCCCAAGACTTCTTATTATATGACCATCTCTTGTCAAGTTTATTCTGCTGGAATGACATGTTGTTAATATCTAGCAATGGGGTAGAACCCGTTGGCCGTACTTGATGGTTTTTCAACAACAATTCATTATTCTTTTCTGCAACAAGGAGGATAGACAACAAGTCACTGAATTTTGTGAACTTACTTTGTCTATATTGTTGTGACAGAATCATATTGGTGGGATGAAAAGTTGAGAGTGTTTTCTCTAACATTTGAGTTTCAGAAACTGGATCTTCGCACAAAGCCAAAGTAGATGTTATTCTATAAACATTGGAACTATATTCCGTAATTGATTTGTAATCTTGTAGCCTTAAATTAAGCCACTCAAATTTGGCATTAGGGAGAACTAATTTTTGGTGATCAAATCTTTCCTTCAATTGTGTCCATAAAGATAAAGGATCTTTGACTGTTAAATACTCAATCTTTAATCCTTCATCAATATGGTGACGAAGAAAAATTATGGCTTTTGCATTTTATGCCGAAGTTGCTTCCTGATTTAATGGTCTTTTCTAACTCATTTGCACTAAGGTGCAATTCTACATCAAGTGCCCAAGCCAAATAGTTGTCTCCAGAGATTTTCAAAATAGAAAAATCTACTTTTGTCAAGTTTGCCATCTATTCTGGGTTAAAACACAATTATTATTTATTAAAACAATAAATAATTGCATGTATGATATAGAAAAATAAACTAAGTCACGACCTCAAGTGGTGATAAAATGCAAATATAAATATTCTTATATTTATGTTATTAGCATAATGCAAATGGATCTTCACCCTAAGACGCGGTGGTTCAGATAGACATGTTATTCCAATGTAATAATAAATAATTGAATAACGTAAGAATTTCACCATGCATACGGTAGTCCGCGTAGAGCAGTTATTCCAACGTAATAATAAAGAACGGAACCGTGTTATCGCGTAATCCGCATGCATGCAGGATATTCCAAATGTAATAATAAAGAATGGAATAATGTAAAGAATTTCACTGTGTATGCGATTATTAGCATATATCTGATTATTACCACAATTTAATAAGAAATGAATACAAAGGATTTTCACCAGGTATGCGGTAGTCCGTATATACAGATTATTCCCACAAATTAATAAGCGGTAAAAAGGTTCTCACCAAGTCTTGTAAGATCAACAAGGATAGATGGTACCATTGTAAATAACAGAATTTAATGGCAAAAAGGTTTCCATCAAGTCTTGTAAGATCAACAAGAATAGATGGTACCATTGTAAATAACATAATTTAAAATGGACAATAAAACATAAATATAACTTGACAGTTAAAGAATATAATAGGTGACAAAGCCAGGCCAATTGCAAGAATTTAATTTTACCGTCTCGGTTGGTTGTAGCTTAAGTCTTGATAACGTGTTATAAAACTTTAGCGAAGTGTATAAATATACTTTTATAATTGCTGCATAAATTTAGAGAGAATAAGCAAGAGAAAAGAGAGAGAAATTCTTCAGAGAATTCTTATTTATTAAAATTCCTTCAGTATAAATTCCTTTATATAGGAAAAACTGAAGTCACGGGGGAAAAAATTATTTGCTCACGGGAGAAGGAAGAAGGAGAGGAGCAGAGCAATGAGTTCCCTCTATAGGAGGGAATCACATGATGCCTAACAAATGCTATTTTTTAAACAGACTAACAGAAAATGGAATTTTGAGATTGCGTAACAGATAGTGCGAGACCAATCGCAAAAGAAGCAACCGAAGCACTTTAATGACGGCTGCATTTACCCATGCACATATGTCAAAAAACTTGTTGTCTAATTTTTTAATAGCACTTTAACACACAAGTATACGCTTTCAATTGTAATATTCAGCAAGCAAGGATATCGTTCCCACGAAAAAATAGACTAATATTTATCAATTATTAATTCCAATGCAATTAATCCTATTTTAAACTACGAAATATTGTTTGTGATTTAAAAAATAAACTTAAAAACTAATAACTAAAATCAGAATTTCACAAGAATAACTGCAAATTTAACAGATTAAGATTACAACTTCCCTTAGTATTTTATTTAAACAAATTTACTTCCCATTTAAATCAATTAATTAATATGAATCACTATCCAAGAATGCTTTATAAAAATTCGCGCACTTTTTTCAAAGATCCTCCTAAATCCGATCTTTAAGACGCATAATTACAAGGAACACCCTAGTTAATTAATTCACTAATGGATTATTATAAATTTAACTTTGATCAAAATACAATATTAAAACACAAACCAAAAAATAATATACATATTAATAATGTATTAATCAATTAACCAATTTATCATAAAATTAACCGGATCCATGCCACACACTTTAATGGATATTTATCGACAATATCACTATCAAGGATAGTGAAATAACATGACTGCATACCAAGCAAATTTTAGGAATAGTGAGATCACATGCCTGTACACCAAAGTAGGCCCAAAGTCTTATCATAGTTGGACCAACTTAAAACCCAAAAAGGTATAAGAAGAGAAGCCAGATAAGGTCTGTTTTTAACTATTCTTTTTTAGCTAAAAATCTTGAACATCCATCCATTCGGTTTAAAAGCAATGTAGGCATATTGAAATCCTTCCCTGATAATAAAGCAGTATTCCCTTCAAAAGGATCGATCCCTATGAACTATGAAGTAGTCGCCATCAGGCAGGCAACAAAACAATAGTTTTACATTGTCAGTACTGAAGCGGCCAAAAGTAAAAACATATAAAGAACTGAATGAGATGATACTATAAGTTTCCATATATAAATATCATGATAGTAGTCAGACTTAACAAAAGGAAAAGGTTATTGATTTATTTTAGACTTGTAAGAGTTCCGGGTAAAAAGAAACAAAGATAAATGACCGAGGTATTAAGGAAAAAGAACCAAGAAATTTGACATGCGCTTGGAGCATTGGTCAACAATCATTGCAGAAGCCAATAAGCACCCGCAACACAGGTCTTCTGAGTACCATAGGACACTCTTGGTCCTCATTTGATGCCCCGTGACTCATCATCCTTGCATCTCATATTTTAGGCAGCACAGTCAGAAATTATGACCTTAATCTGTACATTTAATTGAAAAGAAAGAGATTAATCTATTGAATTCATCAAACCAATGTGAATAAAGCATAATAAGTTTGCATCATGTAACATTTGCAATTATGTTTCACATATATAGGCCAGTTCAATATGGTGCTCTGTTTGTAATGTATACCAATTAACTTGTACTGAACATAGGGTTAAGATATAATGTATTATAAATATTTCTAATAAGAAGTGCTTATTAAAAATTATTGCTTTAAAAGTTACTTCAGGCAAATTGCAACTTACTATAGCAACTACTTACGGCAAGAATGCCAGGTAAGCTATAAGGTCTCCATAGGTAATTCCTCACGAGGCATTTCAATGAGAAGCATTGCCTGTTGTCCTACTTAAAGTATCTTGAATCCTGAAAGTGAAGGGGTTCATTCCCCCAAGAAGTCCATCCAGCTACCATTTCTCTGGAAAATAATTCAATGCAACGAGCTGGCTTGATCCCAGGTGCATAATCCACCAACAACTCTAACAATGTCATTAGAACAAGGGGAAAAAAAATCACGGCTGAAAAATTATGGAGTGAAATTTAAGTAGATGAAAGAAGAGCATGCTAATAGTGAGGTTTGTTATTTAAGACTGCTCTCTTTTCTCAATGGAACTTTTCATGTCATGGAAGACATGAAAAATACTCCCTCCGACCCGTATTAAACATCCTAATTTTTTTTAGGATATTCCACAATAAATGTCCTATTTCTATATTTATAACTATTTTTATCCTAATTTTCCACTTATACCCTCATAATCTTTTACTTGTTGGAAATTGAAGAAATGAGAAAAGATTTACATTGGGAACTTGATGAATTATTATATCATTTTCTCTCTCATATTATCAGTATAACATGTCTTTTATTTAATGGCTCTCTAGACTCTCTTTCTCTATTCATTCTAACTTTTCATATTTATTGAGAATGTGTGAATAACAAAAAGAATGATCTAGAGAACTAATTCACATGAGAAGTAATACTTCATAGAAAAGTGGCGAAATACTTCAATTAATAAATAATTTAAAAGGGAAAATTAGGTAAAAAAATATATTATTAATCAGCGTGCCGAAACCAGTTAGGACATTTATTTCGGGACGGAGAGAGTATAAGATCTTCTAGCCATGCATAACTAGTTCATCGCACGGTTACCTCCAATCGGGGGCTTCCTTGAGTAATCTCCAGGCACACTAACGATGACTTGACTATCAGGTATAGGCTTCAGTCTTGACAAGCGATCACAATCCACATCCTGCAAAAATAAAAATGAAAATTCCGTAGAAGCATAGAAAAATTCTGTATCAAAGGTATTGATTGTAATTGTAACACTGCACAGACTCACCTTCTTATAACAGTAACCAAGAAGAAGGCATTCATATGGCCTATGATGAAAGAGATCCAACTCACCAATCAATGTGCCATCTGCTTTCACCTGAGAACACGAACCATCAGATTTCATGGACTTTAAACTCCTGTTTTGCAAGAACCTTATCACTACATGTGGGAAAAAATTAATACCTTTAACCAGTAAAGAGTGGCCATATATTTAACTCCCCAATTGGGGAATAGTTCTTTCTCAACAAAAGCTCGTAATTTCTCTCTATTGGTTACCCATAAAGCAATTAATGCTCCTTCTGTATGACTTAGTTGCTTAATAGGAATAGATAAAAAATATCGGTTAGGTAAAGTCAGGTACCTGTATGATCAGATAAAGATAGAGAACCGACAATAAGTAATGTAGTTAATCCATTGAACAAAGAAACTACAAATTGCACCCTGAAGTTAAGGGATTAGAAGCATTTGAGAATGAGCCGCAGTAAAAAATGTTTACATTAAACACTCGAGTACATTAATCTCTTGAACAAAACAATATGGCCAATTCAGTTACAATTTTGGCCAGAATATTCCATGTGGATTAAGCATGCCGATTAACTGAGGGTGCTTTCCATATACTATATAAAAAAATAATACAAAAGATAAAATATAGATAAATCCTTGTATCATTTTTCATTTCCACAGCAATTTCCAACTCCAGAAGCAATTTCAACCATTGATTAATCTTCATCACTTTCTTGATGTTTCACACTTATTAGAGCAAACCCCAGAAAATGTTCTCCTTTCCACTGCCATTTCCAACTCAACAACCAGTTTCAACTTTCAATCAGTGATAAATCTTCATATCTTTCTTGATTTTTCAAATCTTCAGCAAAACCCGGTATTCTTTCCTCCTCTCCACTCCAATTCCAATTGAAACAGTTTTAATCACTATATCTTATCAGCTGCTAGATTTTTCACACTTCCACAGCATAATCCAGATAATTTCTCTACTTTCCATGGCCATATCCAAATAAAGCAGTTATAATCAGTTTTATATCTCCATCAGCTTCTTACTATTTCATATTTTCAGTATATCCCAGAACTCTTTTCTCATTTTCATGGCCATTTCCAATTGAAACAGTTAAATTCACTATTGTCAATGCCATCGGAAACTCTTCCTACGTCAAAAATAGGAAACGTCATGGAAACAAAAACTCTCAAAAACTTTGGGTAAAGTCTCCGAAATGATATTTCAAGTTTCTTATAATTGGAATTGAGGTGGAAACCATGGTAGTTAAATGTATCTTTTATAGAAAAAAAATTATGGGTCCAGAGAGTAGGGATGAACAAAAGACTTGACGCTCGAAACTTGAAAGCCTGGCCTGACCCGCAAAAAATCCTGAAAAAGCCGGGCTGACTAGCCTTGGCCTACCTGCTTGAAGCCCACAATATCAAGAGACCTAATGTCTAATATTTCTACCCAAAGACTACAAGGCTCGGCCTTAAAAAAGCCTTACTTTGGCCTGAAAAAACCTGGCCTGGGCCTGAAAAGCTTGATTAAAATCAGGCTTACAAGCCTGAAAATCAGGCCCAACGGTTACTATTACCTTTTTGAGTTTTTTTGACCTTTTAATCCCTCCCAACAGCTATATAACAACTAGTTTTAAGGGTAGTTTGGACAACCAAGTTTCAACAGCTATTTTTCAACAACTATAAATGCTTCACATCTATTTCCAAAAATCCTTACAATTCTTATTCTACCATCTCAAGTTATCAACTTACATCTCTCTCTCACACTAAGTCTTACAAGATCAGAAATTCACAATGGATTCTTCCACCACTTCTCCCATCAACATCACCCAAAATCTATCAGCATCATCTGTGGGTGACACTTCCAAAAACCCGTCCAAATCACATGGTAGAGCAGAAATTTGGAAGGAATTTAAGAAAATTGTTGCTGATGGTGTGCCAAAGGCTAGGTGCAACTATTGCAGAATATTACTATGTAGAGGAGGTAATTCCACATTGGTTAGGCACATCAGATCATGTACCAAAAAAGTGCAGGAAAATGAAGGAGATCCAGCTCAAAGCGACAATATTGGTCACACTTGGACATACAATCAACAAAAACAAAGGGAAATACAAGCTAATTTAGTGATCCAAAAAGAGCTTACATTCAACTTCTTTGATGATAGTCGAATTACCAGTTATATCAGTAAAGGCTTGCAAGAGAAATATACAAAGGTAAGTACTACTAAACGTGATGCTTTGAATTATATTTAGAGCAAAAAAATGAATTAATAGCATATTTTTCTAATTTTGAAGGTAGCATTGGTCTAACTATTGATGTTTGGTCCACTAATTATAATTACGGTATTTCATATATTTGTATTACTGCTCATTGGATTGATCCAACATGGCTTATGGAAAAAAGAATTATATCATTTGACTTATTTGAACTACCCCATACTAGACAAACTATTTATCAAATAATTATGAAAACTGTTTGTGAATTTAAAATTAAAAACAAAATAATGAGCATCAGTTTTTTGATAATATATCAAATAATACTAGTACGATCAACATGTTAAAGCGAGATTTAAAACCCATTTTAAATGGTAATATTTTTCATGTTAGATGTGCTTGTCATGCCATGAATTTGATTGTCCAATCCAGTTTTGAATATATTAAAGTAATAATATCTAAAATTCGGAACACGCTTGTTTTTATTTATGGATCATCAAGAACAAGACAAGATTTTAAACATTTTTGTTATGGACTTGATGTTAAATTTACAAAACCTCAACTAGATGCTCCACACAGGTGGAACTCTACATATACAATGTTAAAACTAGCTTATAAACGTAGGACTATTCTTATGGAATTTTATACTAACATTCGTAATCATAATATTACTAATGAAGATTGGGAAGTATGTTATACACTTTTAAAGATTCTTAAAATTGTTTACAATGCTACTTTATCTATAGGTGGTGGTTATTATCCAACTGCACCAAAAGTGCTGCTCGAATATTTGAATATCACTGTTATGTTCAACGAATACAAAAAAATGGAATTTTGGAAACCTCTTATTACTGTAATGGAAGATATTTTTTTTAAAATATTACGAAGACATGCCACTCATTTTTGCATGTGCTGCTGCACTAGATCCTATAATAAAAGTAGAAGGTGTAGAAGTTATTCTGGAAGAAATTGAATCACACTTGGGCACTAAGAATAGTAAATCGATAGAAAGTTTTAGTAGAAATTTTTATGAACTTTATAATTTTTACAATTTAATTTATGGAGTTAAAACTAGTAACAATCTTACTCTTACTTCATCTTCTAAAACTAATTTACTAATGCAATCACTATCAAGAAAAAAATCAAGAACTTCTAGTTCCTTGAATGAACTTGATTTGTATTGTCAATTTAACCATTCTTCTTTAATGAACGACGAAGAGATTCAAAATCTTGATCTATTAACTTGGTGGAAAAACAAAAGTACATATTCTCCTGTTATGGCTGCAATGGCCCGTGATCTACTAACTATCCAAGCTTTCCACAGTAGCTTCGGAATCTTGTTTTTCTACAGTTGGTAGGGTATTGGATGAAAAGAGAAGAACACTTACTCCAATGTCAATGGAGGTATGCATTTGCTACAAGGACTATATTGATGCAATAACACGACAACAGGATAAAGTGAAGATTGGATGAAAAGAGAAGAACACTTACTCCAATGTCAATGGAGGTATGCATTTGCTACAAGGACTATATTGATGCAATAACACGACAACAGGATAAAGTAAAGAGTGAAGATAGTTTGTCCAATCCCGAAATAGAACATAATAATTAATGAAGAAATTTAAATGAAGCCAATTTATTCTTGTATTAATCATTAATGTATTTAGTTGAACCAATTTTTTCAGTTTCAATACTTTATTTTTCTTATTTGGAGCCTTGGAGTTTAATTTTTAATTCCCTTATTTGTATTTCTATGTAGTTTTCTTATATTTTTGAATAAATAATATTTTTTTGTCTAATTTGGAGTTTACTTTTACGTAATTTTTATTTATTAATTTATTTTGTTGAAGTAACATGTTAATAAAAAGCAGGAAAAAAACAAAACAGAACTATAAAACGGAAACAAAACAGGACAAAACAGACCAGAAGATCTGAAAAAGAAAACACAAAGTTACAAGAAAAACAAAACAGAAAAAAAATGCACAGAAAAAACAAAACAGAAAGAACAGAAGCAAAAAACTGAAAACAGGAAGAAGTAAAACAGAAAAATATAATGGAAAAAAAACTGAAAGGAAAACAGTTCAAAAAAAGGTCTGATGCCTACATGCCTTACTCAGACCCAGAATATTTGCCTAAAGCTCGGCCAGGCCCAGTCTGATTTTCAAGGGCCCGAAACCCTGCTTAGCCAGAAAAATATCAGGCTTTTAAAGCCTGGCTGGACTTTGTCCAGAGTGTTGGAAAAAAGTAGTAATAATATACTCCCTCTGTTTTGGATGATGGAAGTACAATTTTCACATAAATTAAGGTAGTGAAAAAAATTAGGAGAGAGTATATTTTTTCACAATCTACCCTTGTCCTCGAGTAGTGTGATGAGCTAATATTTGTATGGGTTAATATATTTAATTGGGTTTTGGGTAGAAAGAGAATTAGTGATGTGAGTGATTGACTATTGAGGTAATTAAAATATGATAGCAAGTCAAGATAATTTTGTCCAAATAAAAATTTATGTAGTACTTTTGTCATCCTTTAACTCCAAGTCAAGAACAAAGAACAAATTTTTTATATTTATTATTTGGAGCTTTTATTATGTTTAATATAAAAGTAGTTGATGTGATTTATGTATTTTATTTATTAGAAGAATTTAGGACATTAATTAGTGATTATTAATGATGTATATTTTAATCGTTTAGTACTTTTATTAATCCCAAAGTAATATTAAAGTTTTGAGTCTCTTTTAATTAATCCTCACAAATCTTTTAGACTACATTCTATTGATATCGAAGTTGATTATTTTATTCATTCTATAGAAGTATCCTACTGTAGAGGTATTTTATTCATCTTTAGTGTTGATACCTTGAAAGACCCTAGAGACTTAAACATAAAGTTTAAATCCTAATTTATTTTTCATTAAATTTAATGTGGGTCGAAGCATATGGTTGCCCGGTTGGTTAAATGTTGTTAATGAGAATACTAATTCATTATTCTTAACAATATGTCCAAGAGACTTTTTATAAAAAAAAGGTCTTATTGACTTGCGGGCACATATTCAATCAGAGCAGAAAAAAGAAAAAGAGGATATTTCCCATGGAAATTCTTGAAATTCCAATGAACTAGAGATTGTGTATGAGCAACAAAATGAGAAAAATTCTGAAATTGCCTTTGAGTTGTTCGTTACCGAAGAAAAGACGATTCAAGAAGTTGATTCAATCTAAGTTGACATTGTTGACTTCGTTGTTCCAGGAAAAAAAAATTTAGCACCTTTGAATACAAAAGCGATGCTCTCATCAATTCTCTTTCCAAAAACTTTTGAACCTTGCCACGTGATGATGTTGTCAAAGGTGTTTTAAAATGTTCTTTTGTTGCAAAGGAGTTATAAAACTCGAGGTCGAGTTTTCTCCAAAAAGAGAATAATGATGGAGACTCCAAGTCAAAAACAAAGATGATGTTTTTTATATTTATTATTTAGAGTTTTTATTATGTTTAATATAAAAGTAATTGATGTGATTTATATATTTTATTTATTAGTGGGTATTTAGGACATTAATTAGTTATTAGAAATTATTAATAAGGGTATTTTAGTCATTTAGTACTTTTATTATTCCCCAAGTAATATTAGGGTTTTGAGTCTCTTTAAATAGTGATGTAATACTCACAAGTCTTAGACTACAAGATGATTATTTTATTCATACCGTATAAGTATCTTATCGTAGAGGTATTTTATCCAAACATGAAGTTTAAATACTAGTTTATTTTTCATTAATTCTTCATCCTAAATCGTTTGAGGACAAGATTTTTTTACCACTTAAGTCACCCTTTTGGAGATAGAGGGAGTATGATAATAGTTCCCTTTTAATTCATTTTTCTATTGAAATGAGCATAACTTAAGATGATATTATATACTCCCTCCGTTCCAAAATAAACGTCCTAATTAGTTTCAGCACGCTGATTAATAAAGTTTTCTTTTATCTAAATTACCCTTTTTGATTACTTATTAATTAAAGTATTTTTTCACTTTTCTATGACCCCAATAATTGCTTTTTTCACTTTTCTATGACCTTAACTATTACTCTTTCCTATGTCATTTAATTCTTTATATACATTTTTTTGTAACTCACATTCCCAATAAGTATATTAAATAGTTTATGAGGGTATAAGAGTAAGAATAGGATAAATATAGTTACTAATATAGAAATAGAACATCTATTTTGGAACATCCAAAAAAAAGAAATTAAGATATTTAATATGGAACGGAGGGAGTATAATACAATAAATGTTTCATATGCTTCATCTTTTCTTTAATTTTCAAAAAGATGCTTCCAAGTTTCTGTATCGTTCCACCCAAATCATCTTTCTACTTCCATGTTACTTAGCATGTAAAAAAATGTTGTAAAGCTTTAAAGACTAGAAAACTCCAAAAAGCTAAAGAATGTGAAAACATACTTCAGTTTCTGGTGAGCACTGCTATTTTCCCATGGTGGATCGACCACTATAAGATTGAAGCCGCAATCAGACTCAGCTGCAAAAGGGGTTATGAATGTATAATTCATTTTGTTAAAGGGGTTCCAACAAAAGGCTGAATAATATTCCCAACTTTTTAAAAAAAATGGGGGAACCTAGCAATACAATTAGCCCAAAAAAACAACGAGGCACACAAAGTCACAAGCACGTCCACACAAACAAAAGCAGCAAATTTAGGTGGTTCACATAGTTGCAACCATTAGTATAACTAATTTTGATAACAGAGTATTCCTAAGGAAAAACATATACTAGGGTTGCACCTTCACTCCCTTGTTGACCAATAAGCTACCATTAATTGCTGTCCAGATTATTCAATTAGCAAGTAGTTCTTTTTACCATAAATACAAGATTTTTTTTTGATAAGTGATAATAAATACAAGCTGCATATCAGATTCAAACATAAAAATCAAGCTTTATCAACAAACATTACCAGGAATTAGATCGTGAATCCGCCCCAAATCAGACTTCCACATGTTAAGAAACAAAACAAATCATAATTAGCAGGTAAATTCTAACATGGTCCACGTAGTCGAGCACAACAAATAAACCTTAATGTGATTTAAAATTGAAAAAGAAACCTATGATCATTATTGTATTATAAACATACATTATGAAAAGGCGAAGAAACAAAAATTAATGTGGTTTAGGTCAAATGTATTCCATACCATAAAGAAACTACTCTCTTTAGGTAATATATATTTGCTGTTCAGAAATACCGCATCCACATCTTTGCTTGTCTCATTAACAACCAAGTTATTGAATAGTGGAATCACTCTTGGTTCGTGAGACTGGATGAGGGGGAAACCTGAGAATTTAATAAAAGCATAGATCCATGGCATTAATTAAGCTGAGGTATATGAAGTCGCATGCTTTATATGGCAAATACTTTGCTAAGCTAAGAGTCTAGTAAACATAAAGTTTTACAGCGTATAATATGCATAGTTATTTACAGAAAGTGAAAGGGTGTCTAGAATTCTAGATGCCGACTGTCAAGTGCCTCGATATAGGAGTGTTATATCAGAGTCGCCAAATAGAGAAACAATGCAATGATGCATCTTCTTGACAATTGACAGCAGTTTAGCAACGTCATAATGCTGAATTAGACCCTCGTCTCAGCAATATAAAAAGCATTACCATTTCTTCTGAACTCCTTAAAGGCAAACTTTAAACACATGCTAGCTAGATTAGCCTATATGGTTAAGGTTGCGACAAATTTAACAGACTTGACTGTCAACCAACCGTCTTTACATTATATTCATGTGGAACAACATGATACCCAGGATCACTAATTGATATATTATTTAAAAGCAACAAAATTCTGTCTTTTTATTCTAGAACTGCATTACCTAATTGGATAAGCGGGTACCACATATTTTAAGGAATATTTTAAGATTATAAATTTTATATTGATTAGATTCAACATCAACAATGACATCCAAATAATAACTTAGGATGGAAGTTTTGTACCTTAAAAAGTAGGACAGTGGTTCACATTTCTCAGAGCATATGGACTGAACCGTCTGAGCAATCCCAATTCTCAAACCCATCTATATGGCATATAAATTATAATCCACCTCAATTATTCATTATTATTGGAAAAGCAATAGGTGATTCATATTAACCTCCATTTAAATGGAATTTAATTTTATTGCATTAAGATTTCCCAAAAATATATTGATTATGGATGAGATGGCAGTTAAGAGAAAATGAGTCTTGAAGGGTACTTAGGGTACAGCTACATCTGTGTCTCATTAAAGCCATGCATACTAATTACTAATTATGTGAAATATCTGTGACTGCCAGCATATACCTTAAAGCCTAATAGCTAAATACTAAACAAAAAAACAAAAAAAGGCAGACATGAATTAACTTTAAATTTTTCAGAAAAAGCCCAACTTCCATTTTGAGATACTTGATTTCGATTACCATCCTGATGAAAATTAAGGGTAATTTCATATAAAGGAGCTTGCCAAACACTTCCAAGCTCAACAAAAGACTGCTCAACACTCGTCCCTCCAGAAGGCTCATCACTCTTCAGATTTCTCAAAGTTTCTAAAAGATCAACATTCCCAAGCAAAGCCTCATGTGCCTTCAACAACAAAACCCTAGCCTCCTGCAATCAATCAACACACACAAGAATTCTAATTACAAAACGTTATTGTACACACACACATACAATGAACCCTAGAAATTACAAATAAAGTACCTGATGACGTTGATTCGCGATTTGCTCTCTTTCGTTTAGAGGTTGAGGCTTTTTCTCTTTCCTTTTTCTCTTTCTGGAATTTTTAAGAACCCTAAAAAGGTCTGCTGTTGAGTTGCCGGATTCGAAGAAGCGATAGTAGTACGCAGATGGTGATACTTTGAATCGGGTGTAAGACCGGTTCAGAACTCGGACCGGGTCGATGAATACAGCGTTTGAGTTGTCGAACCGGTATATGCCTGATTTCTGAAACATTGATAGCTGATTGGTTTTTTCACAGTCCGCCATTTTTGCAGCTCACTTCTTCCTCCGTGGGAAAGGGCCTGTTTGGCTGTTGAGAAACTACAATAGGGAAAAAGAATAGTCTAGTAGATTCTAGAATGAGGTTGGGGCGTGTTTGGTTTCTCCTATAACATTCTGCCCGCCGATTTTGGGTTTTTGCTCATATTTTTTGTTTACAAATATTTTTATTTTTTTACAAATTTATTAAAATATTTTTACATTTTTATAAATTTATAAAAATATATAATAAGAAAGACTATTAATAATAGCACAGCAATATTTATGGTATTAAAACAAATATACATAATGACACTTTTATATTTATATTAATAATATTTTAAACTTTTTACGACACTTAATACTCTAGTAATATAAATATACATTATCAATAATTAAAAAAAATTATAAAAAATAAAAATCTTATAATAAATTATATATTTTAAAGAAAATTAATATTTTATAATATAAATATTATTTAAAATTATCGTTATAAAATTTATAACGAAATAGACAAGCTACGACTTGAAATTAGGAGTTCAAAACTATTTTGTCTTCCTTTATTGTGAGTTGAAACCTTTTAAAAGTAAAACCCAAATATTGTGGCCCCACCCCACCCCTCCCCTCCCCTCCCCTCCCCTCCCCTCCCCTGAGAGGTGGTTTCATAACCTCTTAATGGACTCATTGTATAAAGGATTGAAATGAAGGTTTCTTTCAAGATTTTTTTTAACTTATTCGTCATGAAGCACAATAATCTTATTATTTACTAAACCATTAATTAACTGGTGCAAATTCAACTACACAATCATAATTATTTTATTATTTATTTGTCGTTTTTGAAATTACAAAATTTAAAAACTTGTTCATTTGCAAATTATTTAGTTTAAACATAATTTATTCACTTTATAATTAAAAATATATCAATTTTACTGTTATCTTCGATTTTTATGAGTTTAAAAATATAAATAATAATAATGCCTAATTTTTAATTTTGAAATTAAATCATTTTATTAAAAAAAATAAAACTAACACGGTATGCATAATGAAGCTAATTTCGTCAGCAACATAAAATCAGAATTGTACAGAGATCTTCCCTGGAAGGGACAAGGTACAAACTCGGCATTTGGACTGAGTCGACTCGCCATAGAATTTTGGAGAGAGAAAATCCCACCGGTTTACATAATCCTCCCAGTGAATGACCACCACGTGGCCCCAGTCCACCACCCAGCACCACTATAAACCGCAGTTCAGAGTGTTAAATTGTTGGCGGGGGCTACTAACTAACCCGGGTAAGATTATTAAACCCACAATCACCACTCTATAAATACCAATAACCCCACCTTCTTGGCTAAGTAAGTGAAGTGAAGCTAGAGAGAGAGAGAAAAGAGTTGCAGGCAGACTCTGTATTCTGTCAAGGTTTTAAAACTTTACCCATCTCTTATTTCAATTAATTTTCAGTTTAACTGCAATGTAATTAGTTGTTTTAGTTATTTCTTTAGATTACCCATTAATAGTTTTGAAATTATGTGTGTCTCTGTTGTTTATATTGGGTTTCCTTTTTGTAATTAGTAGTAATTTTTTAATTCTGGGTTTTGTTAATTGTGATGAATAATCCTATTAGAATCGGCCCTTTTTGCGTGTCATGTGTTTATCATTTGTTTGGGTTCATTAGTTCTTCAATTTTTTATGCTGTTGATCTTCACCAATTTTAAGCTTTGTCGTGTTTCAAATTTCCATTGACCCTGTTCTTGTGATCCAAAACTTGTGGGTATTCTTGGAATATTGTTTGTGAGCTTTGAATTTTTGGTTTTGAAATTGTGCTACCTCTGTTGTGTCAGTGATCATCATATTTTTGTTGTGTTTAGTGTTTACTACATCATCCTGTGTAAGAAGTAAATAACTTGAATATGATGTTGACTGTGCATAATTTAATTTGTTTATAAGCCTTTTTTTGGTTAAGATTGAATGCCAATGGGACATTTATAGAATATCAATTAGCATTTGATTACATGGGACTTAGTTTTTTTGGGTATCCATCTCTTTTTATCAGTCTTTGGCATACGTTTGAATAAAGTACTTAAAAGTTTAAATCTTGAATGTTTATCCACTGCCACCGGACTTTAATGTAGTATGCAATATGGATGTTTTCATCATCTGTTTATTTATGTGATTTTGCTGTGACACTATTATCTACATTGTCAGGATGTACTTGCTTTTATGTGGTGGACAATTTAGATCATGTGATGGTCTGATGGGTGTGATTTCTAATTCTAGTTATAGAACAACTTCACTTGTTATATTGAGAGGCAGGTAACTTGTTTTTGTTTTTGGTGTGTGGTATCTGTGTATTTTGTTTTCTTTCTTTTTTTTGGGTGTGGAGAGATGAAACTCATTAGCTCTTTAATTGTCATCTCAGCCTCTCAATTTTAATCTCATAGGATGCATTCGAAAATTTATCATAGAAATTTCATACATTTCATTGTTATTCTCAGTTTGTCCATAATTATGTTTTCTGGTTATGAATGTGTATGTGTTAACAAATTGAACTTACGTATCATTTGCTTGCTTTTTGAGCTCATTTGACTAACTTTATCTCGTAATCAATCAATCTAGGAGGAGGTTTTGGTGCACGATTTTGTTTTTCTGCATCTACATTGGGATACCATGTGTCCTCCAGCACCTTCCTCACCGATTTCTATTGTTGTATCGACTGATGTGGAGCTCATTCTGTTGTTGGAAGATATCATTCACGGATATCCATCATACCCTCTCCCCAATAATGTGATTGAAGATCTAAATCCTTTCAATTACCCGCCCTCAAATTTACCTGGTTAGTATCAAAGTTGTTGCTAAGGATATATTAAATTTCTATATGTTATTCATAATTAACCCCACTATTTGTATGCCTTTGAGCAACTACTATTTTGATAACTTATTATAAGACTGTAGGTGTCAATGCTAAGATCCAATTAGATATGTTGGGTGTGGTGTATCACATTTTGAAGGTTTGTAGAAAACATAGTTGATAAAACCAATGTGGAAAAAATATTATGCATGTAACTGGACAATTTAAAGTTCATCTTATCATTTCTCTCAAGTCTACATATATAAATCTAAATTATATTTGTGAGCTCAAGTTGTTAGGAAGCCTTGATTCCCACTTCACTAACTACCATGTTCCTTAGCTTTCTGCTTTTATAATCCCATTCATTTCCTACTGTAACACAACATAGTATTATCTTGCTTTCCTCTGTTACTACTTGATTAATTGACAGATCTACACCAAATTAGTACTAATGTTTTCGAGGTTTGTCTTATAGCATGTTTTACTTACCTATTTTAATAGATCAACACCTGCATCACTAAAATTATAGAAATCATGTGATTTGCAACCCACTGTACCATGGTTATCTTAAAAGTTGACCAATTCTATAATCAAACATGTTGATTTGCACAATTGAAGTGTCCGAATCATGGAGCTATATGAATTCAACAGTTAGTTGTATCTCACATGGAATTATGATATTCTTGAGTTTGAGAGGTTAAATGCTGAGAAAATTTATAAAGTTATGTGGTACATGCAGATGGAATTGTGTACTTTTTAAGATCAGTGGTTAAAAAAGATACGAAACTTGGATCCTGGAAGGCAAAAGGGGAGCCATGTGAGATATTCACAAACTCTGTTATAACTGGATGGAGAACTACTCTCGAATTTCATGAAGGTCAAGCGCCTAATGATCAAAAAACTGATTGGGTGATGCAAGAGTACAGAATAACTCAGAAGGGATTGTGCAATAACAGAAACACAAAGGTATGCAGGAAGCCTAAATATTCGTTCTCTGTTAGATTCTTCTATCTTCAGTTTCATCCCGACCTGTTGGTTAACTGGCCTCTTGGCTGGATGATATGCAGGATTCTGGATCACTATACAGACTCTTTAATAGTGAAGAATGTATACCAGATCACGTGGTGCACCCCAAAAATGGTGGTGCCTTTCCAACTGACAGTACCACCCGCCAAGGATCAACTAGTGATGCCCAGGTATTTCCGTGCATCATTGTGTACCTGGGCTTTTGTGTCTGGATTTTTTTTGGCCTTCTCTTAATTTTTTTTTTTTTTTTTTTTTTTTTGGGGGGTAGTGCTAGGGGGTTGAGTGTGCTTCTTGACATATTATTGCTCTTGTACACATGCTGCATTACTTTCGCTAGTTTTCCTGTAGAAGAAGAATGGGGATGTTGAGATCAGATCATTGACTGCGGCTGAGAGACTTAGTTGTGTATTACAAGGTGACTTCCTGGAGTTGGATGATCTTGTTGATCTTCAATCGCCTTCTTCCAGTTCAGACAATTCCAGTTGTCCGAGCTTTGCATCAGATGAATTGTTTGACTCGCTGGCGCTTTTGCGAGACCTAGAGGACAAAAACATAGAGCGGCAGGCAAAGGATGCGAGTTTCAAGTGCGCTGTCTCTACTTCTGTCATACCTAATGAGGTGGTTATCCATCCAGCGACCTTAGGTATGTCAGAATTTGTTACATGTCAGTTCTTGTAACCTACATTCTTTTTTTATACATAGCTGTTTTTATGACCATCTTTTCTTTCACATGCTGCCATACTTCAGATAACTTGAAGATACACTTGCTAATTACAGTCTAGTAAAGTAATAGTGCAATGCAGTCATTGAAGTGTTAAAATGTAGTAGCCTTCTGTCACATAGACTTCATTAAAAGAACTTTAGATCTTAACTTAATATTTGAGCTAGTTCAAATGGGAATATGGTGTGCTGTTTAGCTTAGTCCTGTCTAAATGTTCCTTTTAATTCCAATTTTCAGTTTTCACTATGTTACTTCCTTGTATTTTAGTAAAAATATCTATCTTCTCAAATGAAGCCTTTAGGAGAATGGCAGTCTCTTCTCAAAGATGATACTAAAAGTGATGACTTCTAAATCCTATGTTATGAATCAATACAAGCCCTTTGTTTTCTGATGGGATTGGTTGATGAAACTCTGTATTTCCAGGTGAAATTGAATGATAATAATTCAAGGTGCATCCAAACCTGCATACAGTTCGTCCCATCTTTTTTTCTTTCACTAAAAAATTATGCAGAACATTATGTTGGACCTACGAAGTGAAGTCTTGATACAAGAGGTTTAACCTTCTAATGGCTTGAAAGAATACAAGGAGTCCACATTGTGGTGCATTGCATCCCGTGGCCTCTATCCTTGAGAAGCTATGCTTACTTGATGCATATGCTATTTAGTGTTTAACGGCCACCATGTTTTAACTGTTAGATTACAACCTCATTGGAATTCTTAGTGAAGACAAAAGTTAATAATTCATAGTTATCAGAATAAGTAAAAGATAGAAATTCTAAGTAAACATTAATCAAGTTGTTTCCAAAGAAGCAAATAAATACAAGAAATGTGTGATCTCGTGAATGATAGAAAACTTGTGGTTACTTTGAAAAGACGATAAATCATTAGCTACAAATTTTCAATAGATGTTACTGTATAAAATAAAATCACGTACTTATGGAGTTATGATGCTAGTTGAACTGGAATGTACAGCAGTAAACTAGCTTTTGTAAAACATTGGTAGAATAATATGGTGTCCTTTGAATATTCAAATCTTTGTTAGAGTTGTTTGTAAGCAGCAAATTTTCCTTCGAAATGTCATTTGCGGTTTTGTATTGGCAACTTGCATTGAACACTATCCATTGATTTTGATAACTCGACAATATTGCCAATTCAGCATTATTTGGTTTACCTTTGGACTTTTGGATCAGAAATCAATTTTGTTTTGTTTCATTACTGATTATAATTTTCTTGAATTCAAACATATATTCCCGTGCATGCTTTGC
The DNA here is from genome assembly GCA_020205605.1 of Panax ginseng. Taxonomy (NCBI): domain Eukaryota; kingdom Viridiplantae; phylum Streptophyta; class Magnoliopsida; order Apiales; family Araliaceae; genus Panax; species Panax ginseng. The sequence goes on along the minus strand of CM035144.1, from coordinate 94,555,593 downwards.
ATAAGCATTTTTCAGCCTGTTATTCCCCATAGTTTTTCTGTACATCTTTTAATCATCCTCTCCTAATGGTGATTCCGTTTTTTCTTTGTTTCGTAGGTAAGCTGTCAGCTGAAATCCAGAAATTTGATTATTCTTTATCTATTGAGGGCACCATTGATGAAAGGGTGCTCAAATGCAAGCAAGCAAATGAACCTGCATCTGGTTCTCAAAATGCAGCTGCATCATCCAGTCATAATAAAGCTGTCAAAGAAAAGAAGAAAGATGTTGTTAGCAGAATGAAGAAGCTTAAGAAGAAATACTTCTGCCTCATGCCATTCTAGATCCTCCATGTTCCACTTACAATATGTTTCCTCGTATGAATGTTTAAGTAGTTTCTATTATACAAAATTATACGGGTATTTGACCAAATCTAGCCTTGACAATTAGCTTTGGTTATTGTGCTTGTGGGCACATTGCTTTAGTGGCAAGGGTATATTTAAGAATTCTTATGTAGTTATTTGTATTATTTCAGCAACAACTCCATGTACAAATTAATTGTTTATTATCATATGATTAAGCACGCCATATTACTAATTATTTAATTAACTACACCACCGGAAGCACAATCTTCTGACAATACATACAATGTTATATATACAAATATTTGTTTTCATTTATTTATTATGTATTAAAAATACAAAGGAATAATAAGAACATTTCATTTGTCACAAGCATTCTGGGCCAAAAATTGAAGTTCTTAAACAGGGCAAAAATGTGAATCACCAGTTTTTTTAAAATGGAAGAAGAAATGGTTCTTACATAGATCAATTGCACATGTAGGCCTACTTGGATAGTATTTTGGGTTAATTATATATATTAGTATAATTTTAAAAATAATTATAAAAAATCATACATCCATAAACTAATTACAAAAATACTACAGTTCATCATTTTTATTTACAATACTAATACAATTAAAAGTCCTTAAATTAAGGGATTAATATTAATGGGCTGACATGACAAATTAGTTTCCATCTTATTCAAACATTCCTTTCTCATTCGGTCTCTCTCTCTCTCTCCGCCCTTAATTATCGATTAATACATCGTCGTTCCGATCATCTTCTTCACCTTTGTAAGCTTCGTATATCCAATGGCGCTCACATATTTCACTCAACAAAAGAGTTGGCGTAGAACGGGTTTGGATCATTCCCAGATCCCGAATTCGTATTGCATGAATCCCAAATGTGATTATCATAATTATAATCATCTGTTAGTTGTTCTTGTTCCTGTTGTTGTAGTGGTAATCATCATATTCTCTCTTTCACCCCCACCAAATTGGCAGTTCAAACTTGCATATTGTCAAAGAGATGGCAGCACATCTGGGCAACTCTTCCCCATCTGAATTTGTACAAATACAATTTTGGGAGTTGCGCTAAATTTTTCCTATTTCGTACTTTGATTTTGTTGGATATTCATAACCATTTGTTATGATTAGTGAGTCTGTAATGTTTATTGGAGTTTATGTAAACTGGGTTGGATATACAGGTTGTTTCTGTTTTGGTTATCATTATTAAAACTTGTTATGGTTATTTTCATATAACTATTTGGTTACTTCTTTATTATGTTTTGGTTACTGTTATCTTATGGTTTGTCTACTATTATTGTGCCCTCAATGTGGGATTTTGGTTACTTTTATTTTTTATTTTGGTTAATATATAATTGTTTAGTATATATGGATTGCCTAAACTGGGTTTCATTACATGATATTTCTTTTTTGGTTACCATTAAAACTTGTTATGGTTACTATCATATAATTATGTGGTTACTGTTTTATTATGTTATATTATGGTTACTGTTATTTAATGGTTTTTGACTACTATTATTGTACAATCAATGAGGTATTTTAGTTATTATTTATTGTTTCTTTTAAGTTGTGTTTGCTACATTGTTTGAGATGTACAGTTGGTAACCAAATATGTATATAAAGGTAACCAACTATTGTTTTGATAGTAACCAGAGAGTTACAAGCTTGTTTCAGGACATATATCAATTGTGAAATTTACATGTCATAGTATAATTGGGTTGCCTAAACAAACAATATCACCTTCATTACAAGATGCTGGATACACAGGTTGTTTTATGTTTTGGTTACCATTAAAACATATTATGGTTACTGTTATGTAACTATTTGGTTACTTATTTATTATATTTGTTTTACTGTTATTTAATGGTTTTTGACTACTATTATTGTACAATCAATGAGGTATTTTAGTTATTATTTATTGTTTCTTTTAAGTTGTGTTTGCTACATTGTTTGAGATGTACAGTTGGTAACCAAATATGTATATAAAGGTAACCAACTATTGTTTTGATAGTAACCAGAGAGTTACAAACTTGTTTCAGGACATATATCAATTGTGAAATTTACATATCATAGTATAACTGGGTTGCCTAAACAAACAATATCACATTCATTACTGGATGTTGGATACACATGTTGTTTTATGTTTTGGTTATCATTAAAACATATTATGGTTACTGTTATGTAACTATTTGGTTACTTATTTATTATATTTGTTTTACTGTTATTTAATGGTGTTTGACTACTATTATTGTACAATCAGTGAGGGATTTTAGTTATTATTTTTTAAATTCAGTATATATCAACTATTTTGTACAATCAAAAATCAAAATATTAATCAATATCAATTTTGTTTACTGTACACAATAAAAAATGTTACCAACCATATAGATAATGGTTACTCATAGTAAACAATTATATATTCATGTATTTACACTCTTAATGTACAACAATTTATCATGCCTTTTTCTGGTCTTAAAACAGGTGGATTATTGCATATTTTCCTGTTATGTCCTTTTTCTTGGCATCTGCTGCATTTGTTTTGAATTTTGATTTCAGACCCATGTTTGTACCTCCCTATTTTTGGTCTTCCCGCTGGTCTTCTTGTGTTCGGTGGTTTTACACATATGTTTCTTACTTCCTCTGGCATATCCCAGTTTTCTTTGTCATCTAACGACACGATGGAAGCTGAACAAATATAATATTAAACAGTAACCAAACCAGCATTAGCCAGTAACCAAATATAATGTTAAACAGTAACCAAACCAGATATAATGTTAAATAGTAACCAAACCAGCATTAGTCAGTAATCAAGTCATCATTTTTCAATAACCAAGTCAACATTGTTCAGTAATATTATGCACTAACCATTATAATTTTACACAGTAACCAACTCAGCAATATTTAGTAACCATTATAATGTTACACAGTAACCGAATCAACATTAATTAGTAACCAAGACAACCAAATTATATATATTTAGTAACTATAATATAAAACACATTTTCAAATGCATTTTTGCAATCAAAACAGTCAGTATACTGACTTTGTGACCAATCAAAGAGCGAAAAACTTAAGAAAGGTAACCAATATACGAGTATATAGTAACCACGGGATAACCAAATAAACATTTAAAGTATACAACAACCAAATACATATACAGTAACCAAATCAATAATAAACCACATTTTTAATCAACATCAATTTTGGTTATTGTACACTATCAAAAATGTTACCAATCATGTGGTTAATGGTTACTAATATTAAACAATTATATATTCTTGTAAACAATTAAATTGTTGTATTGGTTACTGTCAGTCTCCATTGTCTGACAACTGAATAAACATTGTAAAGTAACTAAATCAATATTAGACAGTAACCAAATTACATAATGTTAGTAACCAAAAAATAAACCAATTTTTACATGCAATTTTGAAGGCCTAAATGATGGAATTTGACAAAAAAACCATGCAGTTCACCAGCAAAGTTGGTGACTTTTGATCGTTGACCCGTTTCCAATAAAATTAGGCTCCAAAAATGCCAAAAATCTGACACTCCAAACTTGACAGGAATTGTCAAATTATCACTGCAACCAAATAAATATTATACTGTAACCAATTAAATAGTATACAACAACCAATATATATAATCAGATTAGCAGTTGTATGAAGGTAACCAATGTAGTCAATAAGTAACCACCAATATAAAAGAAATAATTATAAAACACAATAACATTATAGAGTAACCAAATAAACACCTTACAGTATCTAAATACATATTATACAGTAACCAAAACAGCATTAGACAATAACCAAATATTCAGTAACCATTATAATGTTACACAGTAACCAAATCAGCATTAATCAGTAATCAATATATTATTACACAGTAACCAAGACAGCATTAGACAGTAACCAAGACAGCATTAGACAGTAACCAAAACAACATTAGAGAGTAACGAACAGTTCCATGAAGGTAACCAAACTCATTTAAAAATTATAAAGCCATCAAATAAACATTAATTAGCAAACAAATACACAATTATCAGTAACCAATTTATATATATGTAGTAACCATAATAAAAATCATATCAATGAATCATCCAATCGTTATAGGAATTTGTAGTAACCATTTGAAGTGTGAAAAACTTAAGAAAGGTAATCAATATAGGAATTCGTAGTAACCATAGGTAACTATATGCATATGAATTTTAATCTCACATACCTCAGTATTCAGATTTATATCGAAGTTGCTGTGATTTTGTATTCAACAATTACTGCCGTTCGATTGTGTTTCGTTATTGAACTTGAAGTTGCTGTTGATTTTGTATGCTATTTTGCGATCTCAGCGTGCCGTCGCGACAAAAAGTTTCGTCTTCTCCGATCTCAGAGGTGTGTCGCGACAGAAGATTTGGATTTCAGTTGCTTGAATTTTGGATCTCAGTTGCTTGAATTTAGGAGCGGTTAGTTGCAAATAGAAAAAGTGTGTAACTGGCGTATATACGTGATTTTAACAACTTTATATTGTGTTGTTTTATTTTTGTAATTATGTTATATGTGTTTTATTTTTGTAATTACTTTCTAATTGTTGTATATTAGTGTTAAGGACCCTAGTATTTTTCCATGTCTAGTATAAGCAAGTTTGGGTTAAGAACAAGTTAGCAGCCCATGAATTCGCTCCATCACCTAACTCCCAAAATTGACCCAGCATGCATACATTACAAAAATACAAAATATAATACAAAGACTCCTGACTTTAGGTATTACTGGAGAACAAAACAAGCTAATCTTACTCGTCTTTGTTTTGCTGATGACCTTCTTGTTGGAAATGGTGATAGCAAATCTGCAGCTACTCTAAAGCATTGCCTGGACCAATTTTCTGCCATTTCTGAATTGTATACCAATGCTTCTTGTGGGCAAAGAAATTGTATCTTGCTAGGATTAAGGTTTCGTGTTGACTGAAGAGGAGAGAAATCCACGAAGAGCACGGAATTGATTGATTAATTGAAGAGGGGAGAAGAACAGGTGGGCGATTACTCTAATGACGCGTGGCAGAACTCTTAGAATCCGGGAACCGTGTTAGGAACCGTGTTAGGGTCTTGTTAGGGTTATTGAGATTCTAAGAGTCATAGTCCTGTGTCTGAAGAGAGGTCTCCTTCCCAATGGAGTGGAAGGGGTATTTATAGAGTTTTCTGGAGAGTAGTCATGTGCTAGGCATATGACCTCGGAGAAATTCCAAATTTACCCTTAGTCATTAGAGTAATGCCCAGATAGTCATGTCCTTCTAGTCACCAATCTAATCCCTCAATCAATTCCCAAAATAAGTTGCCTCCACGAGTCTTCTGCCTCAGAACACGTGAAGACTTCTTTTGGGTCTCAAATATTTATTCCGACTTTTCTATTCGTCATTTAATTCTTTAGGTCGTATGTGAACCCTAATTTGTACTTGGGCCCACACTTCTAAAAGTGTATGCTACCTTTCCAATGTTCCTACGTACAGATCAATCTGATGAGATATTAACATGTTTGGGATTTCATCTTGGATCTTTCCCGACAGCGGTTTCCCTGATCTCGTCGAAGCTATCTCTTTCTGATTGCCGGAAAGAATAAAATTTAAAATTTGCTCATGAACCAATAAATTCTTGTTATATGCGGGTAGATTGCAACTTATCAAGTCTGTCATTTTAGCAACTCAAGCTTATTGGTTTGCGTGGAGTAAAATCTCTCTTCCATTTTGTGAAGGAGGTCTGGCTATCGAGGAATGGAATCATGCTTTTGCTTTATTATTGATGCTCATGTTGAAAATTGTCAATCATCTTTCTTCTTCGTTATGGGCTACCTGGGCTAGAACATTTTTGTTAAAGGATAAATACTTCTGGTGCACCCATGTCCCTCCGGATTGCTCTTGGGTATGGAGGAAAATCTTGCAGCTACGACCGGTTGCGCTTTAGTTTGTTCGGTACAAAATTGGCAACGAAAATCTCACGAATCTTTGGATATATTGACCCATGGCTTGCTAACTCTCCTCTAGCCACTTCTAAGAGTCATCCTCTTATTACATATGGGACTCCATTAGAAAGCGTGGGTTCAACATTGGCCGGTACAAAACGACCTGGCATAAAAGTCTTCCTCCTCCTCGGTACTCTTATTTGCTTTGGATGGAATTTCACAAAGGGCTTCTAACTAAGGGTCGGCTAGCTTATTAATTATGGAATGGCTATGGACCCTTCATGCCTGCTCGCTCTGTGATATTGCTCGATCCTAAAAGTTTTAACCATCTCTTCTTTCAGTGTCCTTACTCCTTTCAAGTTCTTGTCTCGGTCTTAAGATTTTGTGGATGGAGAAGTTTTAGTTGTAGTAGGGCTGACATTACAAGGTTCTTGGGTTCAAACACGAGTGATAAGGTCCAGTTTCACCTAACCACCTGTCTTTTGTAGCGGTAGTCTATAATTTATGGGCTGAGCGCAATAATAGACTGCATGATAATATTTCTCTCCCGGCCAAATCTATTGTGCAAATCACTCTAAATTTAATTAAATGTGCTAAAGTTCAAAAAGTTTTAAGTCTAAATTTATTCATTTGGCATTTTAAGTTAACTATGTGAGTTGGTTCCTGGGCTGCAGATGTTGCTTGTCTTTCTACATTTGTTTGTTTGTTTGGAATATGATTCGCTGTAGTAGAAATGGGTGTTTCTGTGCAGCTGTACGTGTCGGAGCTGGTTTTGTTGTATCCAGTTCTATTGTGGATGATTAAATAGGTCTGGGCTGCATGCTTCCTTTGAGCTGGTTCGGTTTGGATGGAAATGCCCTGCTGCTGTTGCTACAACGATGTTGGGCTGGACGATGTGCTTCGGACAATTCTTCATTGTACTGCATGATGTTATTTACTACTACTATAACATAACATTTAATTGTTCCATCTGCTTTGTATGTTGTTTTGGCTTACTGTTGACATCATAGGGTCTGTCACTCTATAAGTTATCCTTATGCCCCATCAATCATGTATATTTTCTTTTTTAATGCAGTTTAATTTTAACAAAAAAAATATAATTAATATCTTATTTGATCAATTAAAATTTATTGAAAATATTAAAAAATAAAAAAAATAAATATTTAATATAGAAATAATATGATAAACTAAATTATTAATATTTTTTAAAAATTTATAAACAACAAATAAATTTCATTATCTAACAAACAAATAAAAAAAGAGTAACAAAGGGAGGGAGTATGTCTAGACAATGAATTAATTATAATTAGCATGAGTGATGGATGAGTCAGCTTAATTTATGCATTGAACATGGTACTAGGTAGTTGGTAGGTCAAGGCTCCCTGTCCCTGTCGGGGGAGCATATAACATGTTCAATTGTTTAGACTCGGCCCTATATTAAAATTATTTTGCCCATGTTACTCAATTTGGTATATATGCTGAGCAGAGAGCTGATTTTTTGTTACCAAATTACATGTCTTTTTTGTGTTTCTCTATTTAAATTTTGATATATGTCTTTTTATTTTATTTTAAAATTAATTAGTGTTAAGTAAAAAATTAAATATCAAAATTTAAATGGACAAAACTAAAAAAAATAAAAAAATTAGAGACAGAGGATCTGTTCTCTACTGAGCAAGCCATTTATCAAACAACAAAAGGAGTAGTAGTATATTTTTTTACCAATTAAGACCCAAAAAGAAAAAAACATTTCTAAGATTATGTTACACTTGTAAGCTGAGTTGAAGCCAACAACTCAACAATCCAAATGTTCAATAATTACCTAATGATAAAAATAAAAATAAAAGCCTAGTTTACTACTTGGGACTTCTTTTTCTCATTTTGATACTTTAACTTAGAGAAGAATGAATGAATGCTCATGAGTAATTACTGCTTAGTGTCACTGATTTACCATATTTCTTTCCCAGAAATATTATTACCTCCGTTCTTAAAAGATTTTCGTTTAAAATTTTTACACATAAATTAAGAAAATATCATTTACTAAGTAAAATTTGTTTGAAATTTCATCACTACCCCTTTATGGAAAATTAAAAACTATTAATACAGAACGGAGGGAATAACATGTTCTACATGGTCATTGATGATGCCCACTGATACAAAATTAAATTTCACTTCTCATATCGAGTTTTGTTTAAAGTTATTATTTTTCAAATAATATCGAGTAATTTTGTAAATATATACATATATACATATATACAGTCTGGATCCTGTCCGGACTCCTGGACAGGTTTAGAATCCGACCCTTTTTTTTAAAACTACTTAAAAAAAAATTATGGAACTTTTTTTTTTTACATAAAACAGTGTTTTTTGTGTGATTTGGATACATACAATACAACAAAAATACTGTTTCATGTAAAAAAAAGTTCCATAATTTTTTTAATTTTTTAGTAGTTTAAAAAAAGTAAAAAAAAAAATAATGGAATCTGAATTTGATCAAGTTCGGAGTCCGAACTTATATATATATATATATATATATATATATATATATATATATATATAACTGGTAAAAATAGCACTATATCCTTTTTTATTTTTCAACAACATTAAAAAAAAAAAAACTATTCTTTCATTTGGCTTTCCGTTGTACTACTACTTTTTCACCGCTCAAAAGGAGAGACAGCTCTTTAGACGACGACTCTGTGGTCATTCCGCATCCTCCTTTTCAACTTTGTGATGTTTGGCTTTTCACAAATCCAACGGCCTAATTTTACGTCATCCTCAATGGACGGTCCATGTTTCTAGGGTTATGGCGGGAAAACTAAATAAGTAGTAGACTAGTAGCAGTAGTAGTACCATTAAATTAAAATTAAAATAAAGATGCAGTCAACTCCATTATCAATATAAAGACAGAGTAGTATAGGAGAGGACAAAGAAATATGGTAGGGGTGAGGCCACAGTGGGGTAGGTCGTGTCGGATAAGACAACACCGACGAGTACGACCGCAGGTAGAGAGAGAGATAGACCTTATTTTACCACGTGGGACCATCGCATGAATTTCGGGTTTTCGTCCTCTCATCTGCCCCGTTTGTCTTCCTTGTTCAATTACCAACCCACCCTTTTAACTTCTTTCTATTTTTCACAAATTTATTTAATGCCAAAACTAATTCAATTTATACTAGTATATGTAATAAGAGTACTCATCTATTAAGATCCTGTCCAAGTTTTAAAAATTACAATTTTCAACAACAAATTTAGATGTTAAGTGAAAAATATAATAACCTATTAACATTTATAATAAAATTGATAGCAAGATCTAAAATAAAATATCAATATTTGGATAAAGATTGATATATATATATATATATATATATATATATATATATATACATACGTGTGTGTCTTTGATGATATTTACAAATGGGAACTGATATTTTCACATGTATTTTTGATATTTCTATACGGTGCTCTCTCAAATGAGCATATAGTGGGTCCCACCTTCATGTGAGAAGATCTTTTATGTACATTTTTTTTGTTTTCATATTTTTGCTTCCTATTGTTATATCCTAAATATATAAATAAAAATCAAAATTTAGTAAAAAAAATTTGATCATCTCATTAAAGTTTAAATGGTCTGTCATGTCCTCAAATTGAAGAAACAAGCTTTTTTTTTAATCCCATAGTAAACTTCTTCTAATTTTTCTTTTAGCAAAGTCATTTACCAAAAAACGTCTTTGATACAAATTTCAAAAAATGGAATTACTTTCAGAAAATTGAAAACATAAACAATTACCACTCAAACACTATATATGCAAATAATTTGTATTAACAATCTCAATTTATTATCTTTATATTTTTAAAGGTAATATAGTAAATATAAGAGTTATTACGACACGAGACGTAATGTAATCAATTATTAATAAGATTTTTTTTCCTATGCAACATAATAAATTAGAGTTTATCCCTCAATAAAGTCAAATTAATGTCCTGACCCTTTCCTCATATTTCCTAAAGCCACTAAAATTAAAGGGTCCGGGGGCGTCTGGTACTTAATGATCGGTACTAACGACCGATACTTTTTTTTTTTTTTTTTTTACCACAATTATAAAAATAATAAATAAAAAATAATTGAACAAGTTTGAACAAAAAATTATAAAAAAAGTATATTTTTTTATTAAAAAACACTGTAAAGAGTTTACTGTGTTTTTTCAATAAAAAATATACTTTCTTTTACAGTTTTTTGTTCAAACTTGCTCAATTATTTTTTATTTATTATTCTTATAATTGTGGTTTAAAAATAAATAAATTACACAGTTCCAATCGTTAGCACCGGACCAGACGCCCCCCAATTAAAAATTAAAACGTATACTTAAAATTATTTGAATCCTAATTATTATTTTTTAGAAAACAATGTTATTACAATAAAACTCCATTTATCAACTAAAAAAGAGGCATTGAAAGGACAACATGGTTAAGAGTGTAAACGAATCAAACCGGAAATGAATGTAGAAATTACTGAAATGATAAATTAAATGACTCGAATTTAGCTTTCGATTCAATTATATTTAAAAATTATACTCAGATTCGACTCGACTCGAATATTTAGTACTCGAATTCGATTCGACTCGACTCGAATATTTATTCAAACTACTCGCGAGCTTCAAATTCAAGCTCGAATTCGAGTTTCCACATAATAACTAGTTTTATAATAAATATAATTATAAATTAAGTTTGTTATTTTACTTAAAAATGAGAAAATATATTTATTATTACACTTTACAAATATAAAATCACAATTAAAATTAAAAACAAAACAAAATAATAACTAATTACACTAATTTGATTTAAATTTGTATATATTATAAGAGAATGTATTGAACATCTAATCAAATATGTATTAACCGAGTATGTATCGAATCACAATAAAAAATTCGAGTAGTTTGAATCTTAAACGAGTCGAGTATAACCTTGCTTAGATTCTACTCATATTTTTATTCGAACTATTTTTAATACTCAGATTTGGATCATATTATTAACGAATCCGAGTCTCGCTCGTATTTTTTCGAGTCGAGCGCCTTAAGAGCAACTCTAGCAGCACAATCCTAGACTATATTTAGTCTAGGATTTATCTTTCAGCTCCAGCAGGGAGACTAAATATAGTCTGTGACTATATTTGAAGCACTAACAAGATTAAATCTAGGAACTTGATAGTCCATGGTGTGATGCCCGAAAAATAGGTATACATCACCCATCTTGAGTCACCAAATACATGGTACAGAATACAAATACAAACTTAATTATACAACAATCGTGTAATATACGACAAAACATAGCTAAGAGTTTAAACAGGAATGTTGCCTTCTAGACAATATCCACTCTCAAATAGAGTCCTCATTACATTTATTGTCACACTATGTTATAGAATAGTGAGGACTACTAATACACCATCTCGGACTATCACTTCGTTCCCCGACTAGTCCTGGCTACGTTCTCATTTCCTGAAGAGAACAATGAAAGCAAAATGGTGAGCTCAACTAGCCCAGTAAGAAATATTATGACTAAGATAATGCAGAATAAATTATCATTAGTTTTCAACAATGTTAAACTGATAAAATACAATAGACATCAAGTTTAACTGCAGCGAAATAAGCAATCTATTAGAAGAGTCAAGTAGAGCATGATATCTACTATCTTCTATGATTTAAAATGTTTTCATCAATTTTTTTATCGCTGAGACTAAGCTTAATAAATAAACCACATCATCGAGTCATCCTTGCACTACGGACCAAGGATATTCATTAAATCATCAATGGTCATAACTATACCGAATAATCCCTGGTCATAATCATACCAAAAAAATCGTCCCATCGATTGCACTACAGCCACCGAGGACTTTTACCACATCATTAATAACATTACAGGTCATGATTATACCGAATAATCCCTGGTCATAATCATACCAAGTCCATCTATGCACGTAAGCTAAAGATGACTTTCATCACAATATAAGCATGAGGATGATGACAATGACATAATAATTTAATAAAACAAGTTCAAGAATAAATTTTAAAGATTTAAAATTTTAGTTTATCCCGAAATCAATAACGTCCAAATTATCAACATGATACTTCTTTGTGGAGTAAATTCAAGAATGCTCAGAAGAATATTTCCATGAAAAGATACTGGATGAAGCGTAAATATCCAGGATATTCTACTAATTTCATGGAGTATAGAAGCCAAAACTTTAACCAACTGAGTATATTAGAATATATGAAACTGCAAATGGATTTTCGCCCGCCATGTGGTAATCTACGTAGACAGATCATTTTCACAATTTAATAAGGAATGAATACGAAGGATCATTCACCATGCATGCAGTAATCCACATAGACAGGTTATTCTAACAGAATAATAAAGAATGGAATAACAGAAGAATTCACCAAAGGCGTAATCCGCACGCATGTTTATTCCAACAAAATAATAAAGAATGGAACCAGTCATGCGTAAATCGGACGATGCGGGATATTCTAATGAATAATAAAGAATGGAACACGTCCATGCGTAATCCGCACGATGCACAAGATATTCCAACGTAATAATAAAGAATGGAATAACAACAGAATTTACCGGGCATGCGAAAGACCAAGATGCAGACGAGTTATTCCAACGTAATAATAAAGAATGGAATAACGAAGAATTTCACCATGTATGCGGTATTTACGATAGGCAAAAGTTATTCCAACATAATAATAAAGAATGGAATAACAGCTCTTACGAGTATTGAAAGAAAATAATTCTCTTCATGAATACGAAAGAATAATACCCCTTACTATAATAATAATGTCCCTTACCTTAGAAGAAACTGGATATTGGAATAGTGAGGTAGTAGACTTCTCTTCTTCTTTCTCTCTATAATTTCTCTCTATAATAATTGCTCTAAAGCTTTAGTGAATTTGTGAGAAATGAAGGAAGAATGAGCTTATTTATAGGAAAATATAGTTTCGATAATTGCACATTTTGGGGCTCAAAATATTACAAAGATAATACCTTCCTCTTTTTTTCATTTTTATTTTAGTCCCGCAAGTATTATCAAACTTGCACCACCTCCCCTAATAGTAAATAATGTGAATCAATAGTTCAATCATGTGAATCAATAGTTATAATCATGTAAAAATACGAATTACAGTATAGTACCTCCATCTATACCTCCATTTTTAACTTAGTCATGCAAGTATTATCAATCTTTCACCAACTCCCCTAATAGTACAAGAATGTGAATCAATAGTACACAAATGTGAACAAATAGTTATAATCATGTGAATTAATAACAATTAATTGCTCATTTATCCGATTAATTACCCGACTGGTCAGTATAACTTCCAGACATCAATTACTATCGAAATAAATATCGATTTCCACTAACACTAATAATTCCAACACAATGGAACTATCAATTTCATCTTTAATTAACACGAACTTATTCGTCATTAATATTATAACTCACAATATTTAACAACTAGGTCGTTCCCAGGAAAGAGGGGGATTTTCGATAAGGATTTCTCTTTATCAAGCGCCAATTAGATGACTAAACCTCTCCTTGATGTAACTTACACAGACATTGTAAATATTGTAATTTAATAATATGAATAACTTTGTCGTCTCAATTATTGATTTAATAATATATCATATTATGCGATGATAATCTTTGTGACAATAATCGAATCAATAATATGAGAGATATGATGCGAAGAATTATCGTAGTAGTAATAATTGAGTATAATTGAGTGTCTTCTCACGTAAGCATCAATAATCAATACCGGTAATGCTACTATGCAACCATGCGTATTCATCAGCTTTTACTACCGGTAGTTCAACAGGTTTAACTGTAAAACTTCATCGTTATTTTTATAAAAGATAATTATGTCGCTTTTCTAACTACGACAATACTTCCGTTGTGGGGTCCACCAATGATTGTGCCGTCGTACGAATATTTCCTGTTAAAACAAATATTCTCCGACCAATCGAATATTATATAACCACAAATTTGTAAATATTACCCACAACTATAACATTATATTATATCCACACCATAATATTCAAAAATATATTTCGAGAAAAATTAATCTTTACTCATAAAAGTTGGGGTCTTACAACCTCCCCTTGTTATGAAATTTTGTCCTCAAAATTAGGGTACGTACCTGGTATATCGAAGAGGTGAGGATATCTTGACTTCATCTCAGATTCTAACTCCCAGGTCATTTCTTCCACATCGTGGTTTCTCCACAAAACTTTGACTTAAGGTATAACCTTGGAGCATAGAATATGATCCTTTTTATCCAAGATTTTAACAGGTAATTCTTCATACACTAAATCTTCCTCTATCTCGTCTGGTTCTAATTCAATAATGTGGTTTGGGTCTTTCACATATTTACGTAACATAGATATGTGGAAAACGTTATGAACACGAGACATACTTGGCAGGTAAAAAAGCGAAGTCTATATAGCCACGCTTCCTACTCGTTCGAGGATTATAAATGGGCCAATGAATCGAGGATTGAGCTTTCCTCTCTTTCCAAATCTCGTAACTCCTTTCCATGGAGCAACATGTAACAACACATGATCTCCAATATTAAATTCCACGTCTTTTCGATGAAGATCAGCATAACTCTTTTGTCGATCTTGTGAGGTTTTTATACGTTGTCGGATTATTTGAATCTTTTCCGTAGTCATACATACCAAATCCGGTCCCAACAACATTGCTTCACCCACCTCATCCCAGCATACTGGAGAACGACACTTTCTTCCATACAACGCCTCAAATGGAGCCATGCCAATACTTGCTTGATAACTATTATTGTAGGAAAACTCCACCAATGGTAAGAACTTGTCCCAACTTCCCTTGAAGTCAAGGACACAGAGTCTTAATAAATCTTCAAGAGTTTGAATAGTCCTTTCCGACTGCCCATCCGTTTGATGATGATATGCTGAACTAAATCGTAAATCCGTGCCCATAGCTTTTTGTAAACTAACCCAAAATCTTGAAGTGAATCTTAGGTGTCGATCAGAAACTATGGATACTGGCATACCATGAAATCTTACAATCTCGTTTATATACATACTAGCAAGACGTTCAAGTGTATAAGTTTCTCGTATCGGTAAGAAATGAGCAGACTTGGTCAATCTATCAACAATGACCTAAATCGCATCTATGCCTTGAGAAACCTTGGGAAGACCAGTAACGAAATCCATGGTAATGTGCTCCTACTTCCATTCTGGAATTTCAAGTGGTTGCAATGGACCTTTTGGCACTTGATGCTCCACCTTGACTCGTTGACAAGTTAGACACCTTGAGATAAACCCCGCTATCTCTCTCTTTTCATATTGCTTCACCAAAATGTATGTCGAAGATCATGATACATTTTGGTACTCCCAAGATGGATTACAAACGGTGTGTTGTGCGCCTCCATTATGATTTTATACTTCAAGTCAGAATCGTTAGGAAAACAAAGTCTGGAGTTGACTCGAAGTATTTCTTTTTCATCGATTCTTGCTTTCGGAATAACACCTTCTTGTACTTTCTTCTTCATACGCATTAGCTCCAGGTCTGTAATTTGAGCAACTTTAACTTTATCGATTAAAGTCAGTTCTACTCGTATATTCGCCATCATCACATGGGTCCCTGGAGTCTTTAACTCTATCTGTGACGCCCCCAAAATAGGTATACAACACCCATTCTGAGTCGCAAAATACATGGTATAGAAAGCAAACTACAACTTCAATAATACAATTGTCGTGCAAAATACGATAACATAAACTGTGAGTTTAAATACAAATATTGTCTTCTAGACAATATCCACACTCAAATAAGTCCTCATTACAATTATTCATACACTATTTTACAGAAAATAATGAGGACTGCTAAAATATCTTTCTAGAAGCATCACACCATACCCCGACTCGATCCTGCTATGTTCTCACCTCCTGAGAAGAAAAATGGAACAAAAAGGAAAAGGGTGAGCTCAACTAGCCCAGTAAAGAATATTATGACTAAGATAATATACAACAAATTATCATTAGTCTTCAATAGGGAAAAATCTGATAAAATACAATAGACAACAAGTTTTAGATCAACAGCTGCAGCGGAATCAACAATCCATTAGAAGAGTCAAGTAGAGAATGAGTTCTACTGTCTTCTAAGATTTAAAAGTCCATCATCAATATTTTTATCCCTGTAACAACAATTAATATACAACTTTAATCAAATATTCATCTTTGCACTACAGTCCAAAGATATTCATTTGTATCACCAGTTGGTCATGTTCATCTCAACATCTGTTCATCTTTGCACTACGGGCCAAAGATATTCATCAATTAATCATTCATCTTTGCACTAAAGGCCAAATATATTCAGTAATATCATCATTTAAGACTGAGAATGATGAAAAATAATTTAAAAAAAATGAATCCAGTGAGACAGAAGGACAAATATTAGGGATTCGTATAACAGTTTATCCAAGATTAATAATACTTCATAATAACCAATTATGAAGCAGAATTCAAAAATAACGATTAAAACATGGATACAATCAAATATAGTAACCATAATAGACATCTTGGACAAAAAGAAAATATTTATTTTTCTATGAATAATGTAAATGATTCGTGAATAGTCAGTATATGTGAATAAAGGCTTGTATATCGTGAATAAATAACCCCACACAAAAATTTCTAAATTTGATTAAAAAGTTCACCAATATTTCTAAGATAATGATATTGAAGAAATTAATATCATTTCGAAAGAAAATAACATCCCTTACCTCAAAATAATGGTACTTTTGATCGGAATATCGGATATAAAGTCGATGTAAACTTGCATTTTAATAGCAAACTCTCAAAGTATCAAAATACTCACTAAAATACTATTGACAATAGAGAGAAAGAAAACTTGTTTACGGTGTGATTTTCAATTCTAACCTAAGCGCCTATTATGTAAAAAAGCTAGAACATACATAGGAGACTAAAATAATAAAATATTATTTTTTCTTTCCTTTTTTCCTACGCATGCAAGGACCAGCCATCTAGCATGCCATTCTTGAAAAAAATCCAGCAGCCCACATGTTAAAACAAAAGTGGGTCCCACCCATAATTTAATAAAAATCATTTTATTTTCCGAAACTTCAGTAATTCATAGAAAATAGCTCGTTTATCAGAAAAATATGAATTTTATATCCATTCCACACAAAATTGAATTCTATACAACTTTGTAGCTTTGAGTTTTTCTAAATTCCAAACAGAAAATATACGAAATCCACAAACGAACGATTTTCAACACTCAACACATTTTAAAATTCATAACAAATCATTCGTTAATTTTAAAGGAGGAATATTGTCTTCCTGTTGCACGTTCTCCTGGTTTGTGACTAAAGGTTGTTCCACAGTCTCATACACTCCATTGTTAACGTTCTCAGCAACCATTCTTAAATACTGCCATAAAACAAGGGTTAATTAAAGAAATTAACATATCATATAATATCCCTATATTATGACCAACCAACAAATAAGCTTAGATAGGACACACTAACGAAGGATTTACTCATCTCTCCCCTCCTAGTTCTATTCCCCGATCTCCACCAGAGACCATATCCCTAAGCTATGATACCAACTGTGACGCCCCCAAAATAGGTATACAACACCCAGTCTGAGTCGCCAAATACATGGTACAGAAAATAAACTAAAACTTCAATAATACAATTGTCCTGCAAAATACGACAACATAAACTGTGAATTTAAATACAAATATTGTATTCTAGACAATATCTACACTAAAATAAGTCCTCAAAGATTTAAAAGTCTATCATCAATATTTTTATCCCTATAACAACAATCAATATACATCTTTAATTAAATATTCATCTTTGCACTACAGGCCAAAGATATTCATTTGTATCACCAGTTGGTCATGTTCATCTCAACACTGCTCATCTTTGCACTACTGGACCAAAGATATTCATCGATTAATCATTCATCTTTGCACTCTGAGCCCAAAGATATTCATAGAATATCATCATTTAAGACCGAGGATGATGAAAAATATTTTAAAGAAAATGAATCCAAAGAAATGGAAGGACTAATATTAGGGATTCAGTATAACGGTTTATCCAAGATCAATAATACTTCATAATAACCAATTGTGAAGCGAATTCAAAAATAACGATCAAAACATGGATACAATCAAAGATAGTAGCCATAATAGACATCTTGGACAAAAGGAAAATTTTTATTTTTTCTATTGAATAGTCTTGGCCGATTCGTGAATAAAGGTCAGATATCGTGAATAAAGTCGTGATATCGTGAATAAGTAACCCCGACACAAAAAGTTCCAAATTTGATTAAAAAGTTCACCAATATTTCGGCATAATGATATTGAAGAAATTAATATCATTTCAAAAGAAAATAACATCCCTTACCTCAAAATAACGGTACTTCTGATCGGAATATCAGATATAAAGTCGACAGAAACTTGCACGGAATAGCAACTCTCAAAGTATCTTAAGTTGCTCTCATATGTGATTCATATCTTAATCTTGGATTGCACGTCACAATGGCACATATCGTTTTACCACCACACAAATATATAGTTCCCTACGGAGAGTCTGGATTTGGTGCATTCCACAAAGGAAGTCACCAGATAGAGGCTTGAGTACCAACTCTTGTACTTGGGTTTTTAACTCCTAAAGTTCAATATGAGCCATTCGATAAAAGATTTTAGAAATGGGTTTTGTACCGGTTTCAAAGTCGATACAAAATTCAATATCACACTCTGGGGGTAGGCCAGGAAATTTTTCAGGAAATACGTCAGGAAATTCCCTAACAACAGAAATTTTATTCAAATCTAACGTGTCTTTATTCAAATCCATAACATGGGCTAAGAAAGCTTGACATCCGTTTTTCAATAAACGAATGACTTTATGGCTTGATATGAAAGTGTTTGACTTTAATGGTTTGGTTGCTTGAGTTCGCCTAACAGGTTGATTAGGAATATGTAAACTAACAACCTTATGAAAACAATCAATTTTGGCATGATGAGTAGTTAACCAATCAATCCCTAAAATCACGTTAAATGTAAATATATTTAAAGAGATAAGATCAACATGTAATGTGATTGTGCCAACTTGGATCCAGCAAGAGTTATAAACTGTAGATGTAACGAAGGTTTCACCCAACGGAGATTCAACAGATAAGTTAAAGTCCAATTTCTCCGGAGTCAAGTTTAAACGTTGAGCACAAGTAGGAGAGATAAAAGAATGGGTAGAACCGGTATCTAATAAGGTATAGATTTCGCAAGAATTTATAATTAACTAACCCGTGATACCTTCATTCGGGTTCCTCGCGTTTTGGGCAGTCACGACAAACGCTCTTCCAGAAATCGCCGACTTTGTTTTGTCCGTATCCGCCTTTGGTGCCACCATCCCAGCTGGACTTGATTTTGCTACAGGACAAAATCGAGCTATGTGACCTTCCTTTCCACAATTATAACATACCTTGGAAGGTTGTGAACAGTTTGGACTTATATGTCCTTCCTCTCCGCATCTGTAGCATCTAACTGGCGGTCGTTCTCCTCCCCTAGAATTTGTTCTTTGGTCTTTGTCTTTGCGACGCGTCTTCCGTCATCATTAAATCTTCTCTTCTTGAAATTTTCACTTGACTCACCTCTCCTATTATCTTGGCCACGATTACCACCCGAGTGGTTACCGCTTTTGTCGATTTTTTCCTCCTCATTTGTTATCATCGCTCGATGATCGTTCTTTACCATCAGTATGACCACAGTTGTGGTCCCTCGATTGAACATACTCACTATCTCGCCTAATAATAATTGAGCCTGTTGACAACATCTGAATACATAGAAAATTTGTGAGAGATAAGATAATGTGAATCTCGGGTTTAGACTTCTCGAAACATCCGCGTCATTCGTTCCTCATTTTCTACCAAATAAGGTGCAAACTCGGATAACTCTCTGCGAACTTCGCCTCGTCTTTGGGACACCGTCATGTGTTTTTTGTTCGATCTAATAAACTCCACTTCCTTTATATGACGAATACTTTCAGGAAAGTACTTGTCATTGAATAGTTTCTGAAACATTTCCTAGGACATGCTGAGTGCAGCTGGATGGGTACGTTTCACAGATTCCCACCAATAATTTGCCTCATTACGGAACATAAAAGTGGCGAATGGAACCTTCTGTTCCTTCGTGCATCCCAAGACATCGAATATCTTGGTAATTTGCTTGACGCATGTTTCCGCCTTAATCGGATCGGGCTTTCCCCAGAAATCTGGTGGTCCCAACTCCTTGAATTGTTTGGCTGTGATAGACAGCGCGTTGCCATCACTTCCACCCGTAATTTATACACGAGTCTGCCTCGTCTGATTTTTTATGAGCTACAAAAAGCTCCTAAACATTCCACCATTCATCGTTTGCTCGGTAGTATTATTTACAGGAGGAATATTGTCTTCCTGTTGCACGTTCTCCTGGTTTGTGACTAAAGGTTGTTCCACAGTCTCATACACTCCATTGTTAACGTTCTCAAAGAACTATTCTTAAATCTCATCATAAAACAAGGGTTAATTAAACAAATTAACATATCACATAATATCCTATATTATGACCAACCAACAAATAATCTTAGATAGGACACACTAGCGAAGGATTTACTCATCTCTCCCTCCTAGTTCTATTCCCCGATCTCCGCTTGGAGACCATATCCCTAAGCTTTGATACCAACTGTGATGCCCCCAAAATAGGTATACAACACCCATTCTGAGTCGCCAAATACATGGTACAGAAAGCAAACTACAACTTCAATAATACAATTGTCGTGCAAAATACGACAACATAAACTGTGAGTTTAAATACAAATATTGTCTTCTAGACAATATCCACACTCAAATAAGTCCTCATTACAATTATTCATACAAGATTTTACGTAAAATAGTGAGGATTTGCTAAAATATCTTTCTAGAACCATCACTCCATACCCCGACTCGATCCTGCTATGTTCTCACCTCTTGAGAAGAAAAATGGAACAAAAAGGAAAATGATGAGCTCAACTAGCCCAGTAAAGAATATTATGACTAAGATAATATACAACAAATTATCATTAGTCTTCAACAGGGAAAAATCTGATAAAATACAATAGACAACAAGTTTTAGATCAACAGCTGCAGCGGAAACAACAATCCATTAGAAGAGTCAAGTAGAGAATGAGTTATACTATCTTCTAAGATTTAAAAGTCCATCATCAATATTTTTATCCCTGTAACAACAATCAATATACATCTTTAATCAAATATTCATCTTTGCACTACAGACCAAAGATATTCATTTGTATCACCAGTTGGTCATGTTCATCTCAACACCTGTTCATCTTTGCACTACGGGCCAAAGATATTCATCAGTTAATCATTCATCTTTGCACTACAGGCCTAAGATATTCAGTAATATCACCATTTAAGACTGAGGATGATGAAAAATATTTTAAAGAAAACGAATCCAGTGAGACAGAAGGACAAATATTAGGGATTCGTATAACAGTTTATCCAAGATCAATAATATTTCATAATAACCAATTGTGAAGCAGAATTCAAAAATAACGATCAAAATATGGATACAATCAAATAGGGGTGTAAACGGTATTAAACGGATACGGATACAGGTATATCCGTATCCATATCCGGAAAACCAATCCGTTATCCGTATCCGTATCCCAGATCCGACTGGATTTTAAAATATTATCTCAGATCCGGTATTCTAAAATATTCGAATACTGGATAATATCCGATACTGCTTATTTTATCCAAATAGATAAATTATTCTTGATATTCAATATCCGAATTCGTTTATCAATAACCTAATATAAAATTCATTCAAAATATTTACGAAAAAAAAATAAAGTTTAAATCATACATATTAATTAAACACAATTTAATATTTAAACCATACATATTAATTAAACATCCTAATCATAAGGGAGAAAAATGAATGTATGTAAGTGATTAATTAATGAATGTAAGTTATTAATATATATATGTGTGTGTATATTGTGTATATATATATATATATATATATATATATATATATATATATATATATAAGTTATTTGGATACTGATTAGGATATATTTACGAGACGGATGTTAATCGAATACGAATACGCTTTATATCAAGTATTCGTATCCGCTTATTTACTTGATACTTTTAAACCGAATACGAGATATATCCATTTTTTTTCGAATCTAATAATATCCGCTTTTTTTTTGAATACGGATGCGATTGAATCTTAATTTTCCTAGGTTACCATTAATGACTCTACAATCAAAGATAGTAGCCATAATAGACATCTTGACAAAAGAAAAATTTTTATTTTTTAATTGAATAGTCTTAGATATCGTGAATAATCACCCTGACACAAAAATTTCCATATTTGATTAAAAAGTTCACCAATATTTTGGCATAATGATATTGAAGAAATTAATATCATTTCGAAAGAAAATAACATCCCTTACCTCAAAATAACGGTACTTCTGATCGGAATATTCGATATAAAGCCGACAGAAACTTGCACGGAATAGCAACTCTCAAAGTATCAAAATACTCACTAAAATACGTTCGACAATATAGAGAGAAAGAAAACTTGTTTCTGGTGTGATTTTCAATTCTAACCTAAGCGTCTATTTATAGGAAAATGCTAGAACACCATAGGAGACTAAAATAATAAAATATTATTTTTTCTTTCCTTTTTTCCTACGCATGAAAGGACCAGCCATCTAGCATGCCATTCTTGAAAAAAATCTCAGCAGCCCACATGTTAAAACAAAAGTGGGTGCCACCTATAATTTAATAAAAAGCATTTTTTTTTTTGAAACTTCAGTAATTCATTGAAAATAGCTCGTTTATCAGAAAAATACGAATTTTATGTCCATTCCACACGAAATAGAATTCTCTACAACTTTGTAGCTTTGAGTTTTTCCAAATTCCAAACAAAAAATATCCGAAATCCACAAACGGACGATTTTCAACACCGTTTCAACACCTTTTAAAATTCATAACAAATCATGCATTAATTTTCAACGGTTCAAAATTTGTGGACATATACTCAACTCATATATGTATAACATATCCAAAAATCGCAACGATCCAACGGTAGGATTAAAATTATAACTCACGCAATAAAGCTTTAAGAACACCGATTTGAGTTTTTAATACCTCCAATCCGACAAAATACTGAAAAAACACCTCAACATTAATTCCTTCATTTATAGCCACATAAATAAATTCATCATTTATATCCACATCAAATAAATATTTCCTTATCATATAAATTAATAATTAATTATTCACAAATAATATTACAGAATCATAATTATGACAACCGAGCGGTTCCTCAGAAAGAGGGGCTTTCCAATAAGGATTTCTCTTCTTGGCGCGCAATTAGGTGACCAAACCTCTCCTTGTGACGTAACTTTCTAGACATTGCCAATAATGCTTATCTAATAATATTATTCAAATAATATGAATTATTGATCGATAATGGGAAATCTTTATGCGGTGACAATTATTGAAACAACAATAATATAAACTATCAACGCAACAATTATTGAATCAATAAAATAAAATATTAAACAGTAACTACTATAACAATTATTGAGTGGTGCCTTTTTACGCATTTAATCAATAATTCAACAATCTTGTCTTAATCTGGTAATCTTCTTGTATACCACGCGTATTCTTTGTATTTTTAACCACCGGGTATTCCAACAGTGTTAACGGTAATAACTACGCCGTTATTTATAAAAACTCAAACTTTGTCATTTTCTTCATCCGAAGCGCTTATTCCAAGTTATGGGGCCCACAAATGATCATACTGGCGCATTTGGATATTCCCGACAAAAAGAAAATTCCACGACCAAAAGAATATTCCCCGACAAAATGAATATTTTATAACCACTTGCTTATTTTGTAAAATTTGCACATTTCACCCATAACCAAAGCATTATATCAAATTAACACCTTATTAATTTAGAATAATGAATAGAGAAAATTCAATTTTATTTATAAAAAGCTGGGGTCTTACACTATCTCCATCCTTTGTAAGTCATACAAAATGGGTCTTTGCGTTGACAATATTGCACTCGTACCCGCATATGATCTTCTACTCAATCGTCCGCCTCTTATGTTCGCTTTTCGAGGATAGTATTGGATGGTATAATCATAATCTTTCAACAACTCGAAGCCATCGTCGTTCTTGCACGTTTGAGTTCCTTTTGAGTGAAGAAATATTTGAGGCTTTTATGATCCGTATAGATCTCCACCTTCTCTTGATACAGGTAATGCCTCCAAATTTTAAGCGCAAAAACGACTGCTGCCAACTCTAGATCATGAGTAGGATAATTCCTCTTATATTCTTTGAGTTGTCGCTAGGCATAGGCTATGACTTTCCCATGTTGCATGAGAACACATCTAAACCCTTTGCACAAGCATCACTTTGTAGATGACAAATCCTCCGAGCGGATGGTATTGTCGAACAGTCTTTGAAATGAGTCTTCTCTTGAGTTCTTGAAAAATCTTCTCACATTCCTCGCTCCAATCAATTTTGTATCTTTTCGAGTCACCGAGTTAATGGAGTAGCGATTCGAGAAAATCCTTCCACGAATCTCCGATAATAATAACCAAGGCCGAGAAAGCTACGAACTTTATCATCGACTTAGGTTGCTCCCGACTTTGAATTGCTTCAATCTTTCACGGTCAACAGATATTCCATGATTTGATATCACGTGCCCAAGGAATGCAACTTCCTCAAGCCAGAAATCGCATTTCTTCAACTTGGCATAAATCTTATTTTCACGAAGCTTTTGAAATATCAGCCTCAAGTGTTGCTCATGGTCTTCACGGGTTTTGGAGTATATGAGGATGTCATCAATAAAGATGACCTCAAAGTGATCCAAATATTCCTTGAATACTCGGTTCATTATGTCCATGAAGGCAGCAGGAGCATTAGTCAATCCAAAAGACATGACTAGGAATTCATAATGCCCGTCTGAGGTTCTTAAAGCGATCTTTGGAATGTCATCGCTTTAATCTTCAATCGATGATATCCTAACGCAGTTCAATATTTGAAAAGAATTTGGCTCCTTGCAATTGGTCAAATAGGTCATCAATGTGAGGCAACGGGTACCTATTTTTGATGGTGACATGATTCAACTCCCAATAATCAATACAAAGTCGCATACTTCCATCTTTCTTCTTTACTGAATGTAATGGAGGAGCACCCCAAGGAGACGTACTAGGATGAATGAAACCGATGTCTAACAATTCCTGTAGTTGGGTTTTTAACTCCTGAAGTTCAATAGGAGCCATTCGATATGGGGCTTTGGAAATGGTTTTTGTACCTGATTCTTTATTAAATTGTGGAAATGATCTGTCTACATGGATTACCGCATGGCGGGTGAAAATCCATTTGCATTTTCGTATATTCTATTATACTCGTATGAGATATCATTTCTTTTGTATTTGTCATGGAATATCATTTTCTTTGGTATTTTTCTTTTACGAGTTACTATTCATGGGTTACTATTCACTCAGTTACTATTCACTCTAGTATTATTCACTTGGGTATTCAGGGCACTTTTCGTGCTAGAGTACTATTCACGAATTACTATTCACGAGTCACTATTCACCAGATTATTATTCACTCTAGTATCATTCACTTGGGTATTTGGGGTACTTTTCATGTCGGGGTACTATTCACGGGGTACTATTTACCCAAAAAATATATTTCTTTTCTGTCCAAATGATTTTTGGTACATGAATATTATTCTTGAATTTTACTCTACAAAGCAGTATCGTGTTGATAATTTGGACATTATTGATTTCCGGATAAATTAAATTATAAAACTTTAAAATTTATCCTTGAACTTGTTTTGTTGAATTATTATGTCATTGTCTTCATCCTCATGCTTATATTGTGATGAAAGTCATCTTTGGCTTACGTGCATAGATGGACTTGGTATGATTATGACAAGGGATCATTCGGTATAATCATGACCGTAATATAAAGAATGATGTGGTAAAAGTCCTCATTGGCCTGTAGTTCATTGATGGACAGTTGTTGGTATGATTATGACCAGGGATTATTCGGTATAATCATGACCATTGATGATTACATGAATATCCTTGGCCGTGGTGCAGGGATGATTCAATTTTATTTATTAAGCTAAGTCTCAGTGATAAAGTTGATGAAAAACTTTTTAAATCATAGAAGATAGTAGATTTTATTCTATACTTGACTCTTCTAATGGATTGCCTATTTCGCTGCAATTGTTGATCTAAAACTTGTTGTCTATTGTATTCTATCAGTTGTTATACTGTTGAAGGCTAAGGATAATTTATTCTACATTATCTTAGTCATAATATTTCTTACTGGGCTAGTTGAGCTCACCCTTTATTTCATTGTTCTTTTCAAGAAATGAGAGTATAGCTGGGACGAGTCGGGGAATGGAGTGATGGTCCAGGATAAATGGCTTTGGTAGTCCTCACTATTCTACGAAATAATGTGATAATAATTGTAATGAGGACACCATTGAGTGTGGATATTGTCTAAATGACAATATTCTTGTTTAAACTATCAGCTATATTTTGTCGTATTTTACACGACAGTTGTATAATTAAGTTTGTATTTGATTTATGTACCATGTATTTTGTGACTCAAGATGGGTGATGTATACCTGTTTTGGGGCGTCACAACAGTATCAAAGTTTAGGGATATGATCCTGGCCGAGATGTGAGACAAGAACTAGGAGGGAGAGCGAAATTCCCCACTACAAAAAAGGGGTCATTCTTAAGCGGCCTCTGCCGTCGCCAATGATCTTCTTCTTCGTCGTGATGGACGTCCGTCGCCCTACACGTCGCCCCCAAAGTTCGTCAGCTTGACTACACGTCGTCATTGTAGTCGGGAAGATAGTCATTAGCGACGGGGCATTGTTGAAAACACGCACCGTCATTACGTATGTCGTTGTCGATCGTTAGAGTAATGGCGACGGATATCTTCGTCGCTAATAAGTATTATTTAATTTTAATTTCTTTATCATTGCTGAAGCGGCATCTTAGCTTAATGAAATCAATATCCCCGTCATGATGACTGCGGAGGTCATTACTGACTACCCCTGTCACCAATGATCCCGTCACCAATGACCTGCTTAAAAAAAATTTAAAATTGCAAAATTCCCCTGTTCATTTACATATACATAATTGTACCTATTAAAAATTAAAGAAAAACAAATAATGACAATGCATGCATATCAATAACATTCATATCTTTTACCATCAACAATCAATATATTTAGATACAAAAGTCTAATCTGTACAACTCAATAGCTATATAAATACATACATGAAAGTCAAAATATAAACAAAAACTAACTACAACCCAAGATCAGGAATGTCAGTGTCACAATCACCACCATCTATCGTACGATCGCCGGTCCCATCGCCTGTCCCACCCTCCATAGTCTCATCAGTAAGATCAGCTCGGTGGTCATCACCATCTCCACCACGGGCATCGCCTCTGCCGCAGCCTCCACCCCTATGAGTCTCCTCAACAAGACCCTACAAAAGTAAAATATTAAAAACGAAGTCGAAAACTAAGCATATTTAAATTATTTTAGTTTGTGTTCTACAAGTGTGGCAAACGAGCTGATAACTCGGCATCCGTATATCGGAATCGAGTCCCGTAAGTTGCAACGCATGCCAAATGCCTATGTGGTGCTATGTGTGTGTTTGCGTGTCGTTCGGACGACCGAGGCGGGTTTTGGTCTCTTTTTCGACTTTTTGCCTAACTATTGGTTCATCGGGCAAACAGGCTAATAACTCGGCATCCGTATATCGGAATCGATCCCGTAAGTTATAATGTGTGCCAAATGCCTATGTGGTGCTATGTGTGTGTTTGCGTGTCGTTCGGACGACCGAGGCGAGTTTTGGTCTCTTTTTCAGCTTTTTGCCTAACTATTGGTTCATCGGGCAAACGGGCTGATAACTCGGCATCCGTATATCGGAATTGAGTCCCGTAAGTTGCAACACGTTCCAAATACCTATCTGGTGCTATGTGTGTGTTTGCGTGTCTTTCGGACGACCGAGACAGGTTTTGGTCTCTTTTTCGACTTTTTGCCTAACTGTTGTTTCATCAGGCAAACGGGCTGATAACTCGACATCCGTATATCGGAATCGAGTCCCGTAAGTTGCAACGCCTGCCAAATGCCTATGTGGTGCTATATGTGTGTTTACGTGTCGTTCGAATGACTGAGGCGGGTTTTGGTCTCTTTTTCGGCTTTTTGCCTAACTGTTGGTTCATCGGGCAAACGGGCTGATAACTCGGCATCCGTATATCGGAATCGAGTCCCGTAAGTTGCAACGCGTGCCAAATGCCTATGTGATGCTATGTGTGTGTTTTCGTATCGTTCGGACAACCTAGGCGAGTTTTGGTCTCTTTTTCGGTTTTATGCCTAACTGTTGGTTCATCGGGCAAACGGGCTGATAACTCGGCATCCGTATATCAGAATTGAGTCCCGTAAGTTGCAATGCGTGCCAAATGCCTATGTGGTGCTATGTGTGTGTTTGATACGCAACTTTATATAAGTAATATAATTACAAATTTCATAAATTAAATAAAGAAATACACGTATAATTGTTTTTACCTGTCGAATATGTGGTGGGAAGATGTTGGACAAGACAACCACACATACACGGAGTGCCTCCTCCTGTACTACATCCATGAGGTCATCAACGGTAGCTGTAGGATCTATGGAGCCATTGACAACCTCCTGAGCCAACTGGTATATCCGCTCGCGTGATGGTACGCCTGACTGCACAACACTGCTCGCCATGCACCCCTCGATAATCCGTCAAAAGAAATCGTCTGATAATGAAGGGCGGTAGCGATCCACTCGCACCACTACCTCCCTCCAGTGGGTGGGCGCCACGAGATCTCGCAGCAATAGGGGACTAGGGTGTAGGTGGGACATGGGGAATGCCCACAACTCTACCCTTCTTCTTGTCACCACAGAGCTTGCAACCATCCTCCTTATATATCGTCATCCATGCGTGTCGAATCATCGATTGCAGTGTCACCTCTCTCGCTTCTCAAGACACGAGAAGGTCCTCGAATCGTCATTTGAAAAATAAGAAATTAATAGATGATACGCAAAATATAAAACAAAAAATACAAAAGAATGTCCGAATTTTAAATACATACTAAATAAGAGAATTAAATAACTTACAGCAATGCGTTCTACCTCAGGTGATATATAAACCACCTTCACCTTTCTTCTGGTGGGCGTGCCACAAAAACTCCAAGCGGGAGGGTGCATGCTTTAGACTCACCTCGAGTCTCTCCCAGTGAGAGATCGTGGGATCGAGACCCCGTGCGGTCTGAGAGGCGACTCTGTTTGTCGGGCGGTTGTATCTTTGTCTTGAACATCTTCTTGAAGGCCTCGCCGTCCCAAATGCCGCACATCTGGTCCCACACCGCAGCAGAGATGAAATCTGGCCAGACATCTTTAAGTGTCTGTCCATCAGCCATCTTCGTCTGGGCCTTCTTCTTCCAGTCGTGGACCCACTTGTGCCAATTCATCTCCAAGTATTTATGTAGAACAGTAATGCCATGGGCTTCCTGTCCGTCCTCAAAGCGGTAATATCTCTGCACATTACACATTAAAAAACTTAGTAGGCAACATAAATCAAACTAACATATGAATGCATATAAAACTAACCTATATATGAATGAATGAATGACATCTTACCCTGAACTCAGTAATAATCAGCTGGCGTGTGCAGTCATCCACATCCGCCCACCTCATCCACGGGCTTGAGAATTGATTGCGGACGATCCCAAGCAACATGGTCCTCGGCATCGCGTCAAGGATACTACAATTGAAATTAATACATTTGAAAATTAGAAAGAATATATAAGAACTAAATATGCGTGTCAATACTATATAGGACAATGAAATTACCTATTATTCCCAACACGAAAAATAATTCCATACTGAGGGGATTCCTAGCGAGAACACGTCTTTAATCCCATGGAGGCCTACGACAATCACCTATGTAGTGAAATACACATTATTTATATAAACGAATATAATGTCAATACTATATAAAATAAAAAATAATAAGATGTATCCCAACATAACATGTAATTATACCTGACGACCCGGCCTGCTCATCACCCCCTTCGCGTCCCCCACGACCAGTACGTCCACCACGATCGTGTGGTGGTGTATGCGTGCCGTGTATATATATCTTGTCAAATCATCAAAAAAACATTATTACACATTCGTAGGCACAATATTTTTGAACAGTAACAAAGAGGATAACATACAAATACAACTAAAAGAATACAACATAAATAGTCATTTTAAAAGGATACAACATAAATAGTAACAAGTCGACAAACTATTACATTTGAATACAACTAAAAGGACACAAAGAGTACATACTCCTAATCATTTATATAGTCAAAGCCATCAATATCAAAATTGTCATCTTCGAGTAATAAATCTTCAATATCATTTTCATCACCATCTTCAGCATCCTCAAGGATTTCTTCAATTATATCAACCTCCTCAAGAACATCGAATTCACTTTCGACAGTGACGACTTCATCCTCTTCTTCACTAGACTCACTAACAATTGTCACATCAGCAGGTGTGACACTAGTAGACTCGACTTGTAAAGGTTCATCGTCTGGACGAGGAGATGTGCCTTGAAAACCACGGGCTTTGGTGGTTATTACAGCATACCATGGGCTTGCAGGAGTTTTAACACTCCGCGTGTAGTATACTTGTGTTGCTTGACTTGCTAAAATAAAAGGTTCGTTTGAGTTTAGTTTTGACTTAACATTAACAGTCACCAGTCCTGAATTTTTATCTACTCTAACTCCATTCTCAACATCAAACCAATGACAATTGAAGCAAACTAACTCTTTATGACCCCAATATTTGAGAACGACAACTTCTAGCAATCGTCTTTCAGGGCCGTCGGCTATAAGCTTTAGCCGAATGTCAGCTAACTCATCTGTGAGGACCTAATGTACATGAACACAACATATTATAAAGTTAATTACGCCATAAGATTATGTCTACGATGGTAGATTCATTGAATTACAAATCGGTTAAACTTACATGATCTTTAAACCATTGCACAAATTCTCTATTCCTCAAATTTTGCAAATCCCGTCCGATATAATCGGATTCGCTTCACGTATCTTAGCATCATATTTACTGCAATACAGTTATATATACTTAATGTGTATGGAAGGAACTTATAGGCGCAGTAACACGAAACAACATTTGAAAAGTTATGGCTACTTACTTAATGTATGGCGCTACTTCATTTACGTTGACAAGTGCATACAATGTGGTAGCTGCATACTCACTATCGGTCAAGAATCGCCTTTTTCCCGCCAAATGGTTGTACAGGATGACTAAAGGCCGTTAATTCCCCATTTTCCTCGTGCGGGACAGCCTCATTCCGACGTAAGCAATTGTGCCTCGTCTGAACATTCATCTCAAAGTACAACGAGCAGAAATTAACAAGTTCCTCTATAACATAACTCTCAGCAATTGACCCCTCTACACGGTCTCTATTCTTCACCTTTTGTTTTAGACGTCGCATATACCTATGTGTTATATATGCATATATAGATTAGTAAACAAGAATGCACATTTTTATCAAAATTAAAAACATTAATGTCATTACCTCTCGAATGGATACATC
The DNA here is from genome assembly GCA_020205605.1 of Panax ginseng. NCBI lineage: Eukaryota > Viridiplantae > Streptophyta > Magnoliopsida > Apiales > Araliaceae > Panax > Panax ginseng. Next base: position 94,523,487 of record CM035144.1, on the reverse strand, counting down.
CATCTATATTGCACGGGACCGCCAAACTTAACTTCGTACGACAAGTGAATAGGCAAATGCTCCATTGAATCAAAAAACGATGGAGGGAAGATCATTTCTAACTTGTACATTATTTCCACTATCTGCATTTCCATTTTATCTATATCTTTGAGTTGTAGCTCCATTAAGCATAGATCTCTAAAGAAATTAGAAAGCTTCATCAGTGCTTCAACCACACGTTTCGGTAACAAGTCCATAAATGCCACGGGGATCAACTTCTGCATGAATACATGACAATCATGACTTTTGAGACCCCAAAACTTCAACTCTTCGACTTTACAACACCTTGCTATATTCGAAGAATATCCATCTGGGAGCTTCAGTCCACTGATCCAATTGCATATCAATAAAGAATCGCTCCCGTCAAAGTATAATCGACTTTTAGGCGTTATCGCCTTGCTACCCTCCCCGATCTGACCACAAATGTTCCCTAATGTTCATTTCTACCAAATCAAGCCTCGACTTGTTGTTGTCCTTTGTTCTACCACTTGCATCTAGGACTGTATAAAAAACATTATCAAATATGTTTTTCTCAGTATGCATCGGATCTAAACAATGACGGATGCATAGTGTAGCCCAATAAGGAAGGTCAAAGAATATGGATCTGTGTGTCCAGTTGTGAACCTTGCCGTAACCATAAGCTCGCTCTAATCTGTGATTCTTCCCTGGAGGTGGAAATTTCAAGTGAGTAATCCAACTCAGCACTGCTATCCCAGAAAGACGTCCAGGTACTTGACGTTTCTCTATTTTTCGATTGAATTGTCTACTCATCCGTCGATAACGATGTTCAATCAGCAAAAACTGTCTGGATGTTGCAAAGAAACTCATTTTTTCCCATGTTTGAGCCGCATAGCTTTAATCGACCCCATGCACACGGGACATGACAAGGCCCCCGTGAGTGAGTCGACCATCCACTGATCATTCCTAACGCCGGGAAGTCATTTATGGTCCACAGTAAAGCTGCCCTCATGTCAAAGTTCTGTTTAAGAGATACATCATAAGTTTGAACCCCTTTATCCCACAACATCTTTAACTCATCAACTAACGGACTGAGGTATACATTGATGTCTTTACTCGGACTCTTATCACCCGGAATCAGTAAAGGCATGAACATTTAGGGATCCTTCATACACATCGAAGGCGGGAGGTTATACACAACAATAATCACCGGCCAAGTTGAGTAGGGCTTGGTGTAAGGCCCATTAAACGGATTAAACCCATTCGTAGCAAGTCCAAGCCTAACATTGCGAACATCTTCAGCAAACGAGGGTTGATTTTTATCAAAATTTTTCCAGTCAAGCCCATCTGCCGGGTGCATCAGTTGACCATCATCTATGTCCCGTGTAGAGTGCCATCTCATATACTCGGCGGTATGTGTTGACATGAACAAACGCTGAAGCCTCGGTGCAATGGGAAAGTAATGTAAGATCTTTTTCGGCACGTCTTTTCCCTTTTTCTTGCGCTGTTCACAGTATCTACTTGTACCGCAAATATCACATGACCTCTTATCTTTATTGACATCATCGTAATACAATATACAGTCATTCTCACAAGCATCAATCTTCTCATACCCTAGATTAAGCCTTTTGACCATTTTCTTTACATCGTAAATGCGACTCACGGTAACTTATTGCTGCGGGTAAAGACTCCTTCACAATGTTTAGCGATTCATTAAAACCTCTCATCGCTTCTGATCATGCTCGTTCTTGAAGTGTAAAAACTTAGTCACGGCGAGATAAGGCGGTGTGTTTTTTCGTGTTCATTCATACAACGGCGTCGCTGTTTCATGCAATAACTCATAGAAACCCTTAGCCCTGTCATTCGGCTCTTGCTCGACGCTACTGTCATCCCTGTCTATATTCCACTAGAAGTATGAACCAGCAGCTTCGACAATCATGTTAGTATATTCAAAGGTTTCATCACCTCTAGATTCTGGTTCTGATTCATGTTCATCCAACCAGGTTTCCCCATGATAGATCCATGTCGTATAACCCTGCTTGAACCCATACGCAAATAAGTCGCTCATGACATCACTCCTTTCCTTCCACACTTCATTCACACACCTCTTACAAGGACATCTGATCTCATCGCCGCTGACTTTCTCAAACGCGAAATTGAGAAATTGTTTAACCCCACTACGATACTCAGAGCTAAGTCCACTCTTATCAGTGGCTACCCTACGTTCCATCCAACTTCGATCAACAAACATCTTGGACAACTGTTTGCTATATATATAGAAAGTTAGACAAACACAATCAAGTCTCCAAGTTAATGTATATGCAAGCTTATGAGTTTTCTAACTTCATCTCCCACTCTAACGGGTTAGGCTTCTATCCCATTCCCGGATGTGTCGCCTCACTGATGCCAACAACTTGAACACATCTTTAAATTTTTTAGAAATTTCGGCAGCACCTCCCCATGGTCTTCAAGTACACGAAATAGACTAACATATCGTAGTCTATATATGCACCCGAAGAACATTAAGAGATATATACTGACCAAAAATTCAAAAAATATAAAGATGTGCTCAAGTCGTCGTTAACACCGACCTAAGTGAGATCGAAACATACAAGAACATTCCCAAAACGGGGACTATTTGAGATTCAATCCTACCAAGTGAATCTCAAACGGGTTTCTAAGCTTCCTAAACTATATGAAAATATGCACATGTCAAAGTAAGGATTATTTTTGTATAACAAAAATAATACTAGATTTTTATCAGGAAAAATGCACATGTCACTTTGTACTACTAAACTATATAAAAATATGCACATGTCACTTTGTACAAAAGCATTAACAAAAGCAATAACAAAATATCCACACAAACCTAAAATGGAAAGAAAAAATGTTCCAAAGATTGCACATCAGTACACTAATTATTATATTTGTAATCTTTAGTAATCAAGTGTTTCCTTTCACACAACCATTTCCAATTTGAACTTTTTTAAAACCCACCCCACCCCAGTACCCCACCCCACTTCACCACAACAATTTTTACACTGCAATAAATATACATTTATACATTATCTCTAACTCAACAGATTACTATCATTTTTATTCCAAAACTATTACCTAATTAGATACAACAATGAACAACCCAATAAATCCAACATTTGAAGCACAATGAAATGCGATTGAATATAGTGAGCCTACCAATACAAAGTAGCCCAGTCCTTGTACAATTCTAAAGTTGCGTGACGAATGGCTAGGATGTATGCATTCGGAGGTTCTCATCGGAGGTCTTGATTACGGTGGCCGAAATGGATAAGGGGAGGGGTTGCAACAGGGATGAGAGAAATGGGCGAAATGGGAAGCAATAAACCGAAATGGGTGAACTTTTAGAGAATGAATAACCCGAATTTGAGATTCAGTGGGGAAATTAGGAGCGAAAATGGCTGAATTTAAGAGGGAAAGAAATATAGAGAGGAAATTTTTTTATAAAAGGAGTTGTTGCCGTCGTGGGGAAGAGGTTTTATTTATCATTCTCGATGGCATTCCCAGTCGCTAATGACACCGTCGTTATTAAGTCACTCCCGACGGCAATACCGTCGATACTAAAATAATTGTCGTCGTCAATAAGCTTTTCCCTCCACCGGGAATGTCTGGAGCCAAAAAAAGGATCATTCTCGACGGCATTCATAGTCGACGGCTTGCCCGTTGGCATTGAGTGTATTAGCGACGGTACTGTTGCCATCGACAGAGTGCCCGTTGCCATTGACCCTTATTTTTGTAGTGTCCTTCGCTAGTATGACCTACCTAAGTTTATTTGGTATTTAATTTGTCGGTCAGAGTGTAGGGATAATATGTGATTTGTCAATTAACCCTTATTTTGTGACAGTGTTTGAGAATGGCATATGAAAATGTTGAGATTAAAAATGATGCACATGAGACCGTTGAGTCACCAACGATCAATACCCAGGATAATGTGCAACAAGAAGACAATAATCCTGTGGTAAATAACAACGCCGACCAAATGACGAATGATGGTATGTTTAGGAACTTTTTAGAATCCATGCAACACCAAAGGAGAGAGACTCATGTTCATAATGCAGGTGGAGTCAATGGCAACCCACGGCTGGTCACTGCTAAGCAGTTCAAGGAGCTGGGACCGCCAGAGTTTTTGGGAAAGCCAGAACCACTTAAGACGGAGACGTGGTTAAAGTAAATCACCAAGGTTTTTGATGTCTGTAGATGCTCTGAGGAGCAAAAGGTTCCCTTCGCCACCTTTATGTTGCGTGAAGAGGCAAATTATTGGTGGGAATCTGTAAAATGTACCCAGCTAGACGCACTGAAGATGTCTTGGGAGAAGTTCCAAGAACTGTTCAACGACAAATAATTTCCTGAAAGTATTCATCACATGAAGGAGGTAGAGTTCATCAAGCTTTAGCAAAACAATATGATCGTGTCGCAATACGAGGCTAAATTTACAGAGTTATCCCGGTTTGCGTCCCACTTGGTCGATAATGAGGAGCGAATGACGCGAATGTTTCTAAGAGATTTGAAACCCGATATACGTCAATACCTCATTTCTCAAAAACTTTGTTTATATTCAGATGTTGTGAATAGGGCTCAGTTATTGGAGCGCGATAATGAGTCAGCACAACCAAAAGGCAACGAACAACAACACGATAATAATCATACCGGTGGCAACAGTCATCGGAACAATGCTAACCATCGTGGGAGAAATTATCATGCCAAGAATGGTAACCACTTTGGTGGTAATCATGGCCAAGATAATAGAAGTGGAAATTTCAAGAAGAGAAGATTCAATAATAATGGAAAGACAGCAGCACCAACACCCGTTTTCAAGGAAGGAGAACGACCACCAATTGTATGCTTCAATTGCGGAGGGGAGGGACATATCAGTCCAAACTGCATGATGCAGTCCAAAACATGTTATAATTGTGGAAAAGAAGGTCACCTAGCCCGATTTTGTCATGCACCAAAGTCAAGTCCAGCTGGGACGGTGGCACCAAAGGCGGATACGGACAAACAAAGTCGGTGATTTCAGGAAGATCGTTTTTTGTGACTTCTCAAAAAGCGAGTGACCCGAACGAAGTTATCACGGGTTAGTTAATTATAAATTCTTGCGAAGTTTATACCTTATTAGATACCGGTTCTACTCATTCTTTTATCTCTCTTGCTTGCGCTCAACGTTTAAAATTGACCCCAGAGAAGTTAGACTTTGACTTATTGGTTGAAACTTCGTTAGTAGAAACCTTCGTTACCTCCACTGTTTATAAATTTTGTTGATTCAATCGACACTTTCACATTACCTGTCGATCTTATCTCTTTGAAAATACTTGCCCTTGATGTGATTTTAGGAATCGATTGGTTAACTACTCATCATACCAAACTTGATTATTTTCGTAAGGTTGTTAGCTTTCATATTCCTAACCAACCTGTTATGCGAATTCAAGCAACCAAACCACTAAAGTCAATCATTGTCATATCAAGCCATAAGTAAAGAGTCCCGAGCCTTTATCTGGTGACTTCCTTGTGTAGAATGCACTGAAGCCGAACTTTCTATAGGGGACGTTGTGAATAATGGTGGCAAGTTGATAGGTATAAATGTGACGTACTATCCAAATCTTGGATGAGAGTCACAGTTTTGAATGATATTTTTATCGTTAATAAATTTCCTGACGTATTCTTGAAGACTTCTTAGCCTACCCCTAGAGTGTGAAATCGAATTTTGAATTGACCACAGTACAAAACTTATTTCTAAAACCCTTAAATATTTCTTCAAACAAAACGAACGTATAATGCGCCAAAGACGTTGGCTCGAGCTATTGAAGATTACGATCGTACCATTCAATACCATCGTGGGAAAGAAAACGTGGTAGCTGACGTGTTGAGTAGAAGATCGTATGCATTTACGAGTGCGATGTTGTTAACACAAAGACCCATTTCGTATAACTTATAAATGATGACGATAGAGTTAAAGACTCTAGGGACCCACGTGAAGATAATGAATATATGAGTAGAATCGACTTTAATCGATAAAGTTAAAGCTGCTCAAACTACACACCTGGAGCTGATGAATATGAAGAAGGAGGTTCAAGAAGGCGTTATTCTAGAAGCAAAAGTCGATGAATAGAGGAAATCTCAACCCTCGATTTAATTGGCCCATTTGAAATCCTCGATCGAGTAGGAACTGTGGCCTATAGACTCGTTTTACCGCCAAGTATGTCGCGTGTTCATAACGTTTTTCACATATTGATGTTACGTAAATATGTGGATGACCCGAACCACGTTATTAAATTAGAACTAGACGAGATAGCAGAAGATTTAACGTATGCGGAGATACGTGTTAAAATCTTGGATAAGAAGGATCCTATTCGACACTCAAAGGTTATACCTCAAGAGTTAGAATCTAAAATAAAGTCAAGGTATCCTCATCTCTTCGGCATACCATGTACGTACGTAAATTTTGAGGGCGAAATTTCATAAGGAGGGGAGATTGTGAGACCCCAAATTTTATGAATAAAGATTTAAATTTCTCGAAATATTTTTTTGAATATTATGGTGTGGATTTGATATAATGTTATAGTTGTGGGTAATATTTATAAATTTTGCAAAGTAAGCAAGTCGTTATATAATATTTGATTGGTTGGGGAATATTCGTTTTAACAGAGAATATTAAATACGACGATCTGAAATCATTAGTGGACCCCACAATGTAAGTATTGTCGTAGTTAGAAAACGGCATGAATTATCTTGTTATAAAAATAACTATGAAAGTGTTACCGTTAAAAACCTGTTGAACTACCCGGTAGTAAAAGTACGATGAATCTGCATGGTTGCGTAGTAGCACACACATATTGATTATTGATGCTAACGTAAAAAGTCACTCGGTTATACTCAATTATTACTACGATAATTCTTTGCATCATATCTCTCATATTATTGATTCAATTATTGTCACAAAGATCATCCGTATAATATGTTATATTATTAAATCAATAATTGAGATGACAAAATTATTCATATTATTATTTGCAATATTGACAATGTCTAGAAGATCTATCAATGAGAGGTTTGGTTACCTAATTGCGCGCCAATAAGGAGAAATCGTTATCGAAAAGCCCCCTCTTTCCTGGGAACGACCTAGTTGTTAAATATTGTGAATTATAATATTAATGATGAATAAGTTCGTGTTGATTAATGATGAAATTGATAGTTCCATTGTGTTGAAATTATTAGTGTTAGTAAAAATCGACATTTATTTCGATAATAATTGATGTCTGGAGGTTATATTGACCAATCGGATAATTAATCGGATAAATGAGCAATTAATTGCTATTGATTCACATTCATTTACTATTAGGGGAGTTGGTGCAAGATTGATAATACTTGCATAACTAAGTAAAAAATGGAGGTATAGATGGAGGTACTATACTGTAATTCATATTTTTACATGTCTAGAACTATTGATTCACATGATTTACTATTGATTAACATGATTTACTATTAGGGGAGATGGTGCAAGTTTGATAATACTTGCAGGACTAAATTAAAAATGAAGGAAAAGATGAAGGTATTATACTGTAATATTTTGAGCCCCAAAACGTACAATTATCGAAACTATATTTTTCTATAAATAGAAGCTCATTCCTTCATTATTTTTCACCAATTCACTAAAGCTATAGAGCAATTATTATAGAGAGAAATTATAGAGAGAAAGAAGAAGAGAAGTCTGCTACCTCACTATTCCAGTATCCAGTCTTCTTTTGAGGATTAGGGGTATTATTCTTTCGTATTCATGAAGAGAGTTATTTTCATTCAATACTCGTAAGGGTTGTTTTTCCATTCTTTATTATTATGTTGTAATAACTTTTATCTGCTGCAAGTCAAAGATACACGGTGAAATTTTTCATTATTTTATTCTTTATTATTACATTGGAATAACTTTATCATGCGGGCTATCGCATTCTGGTGAATTCTGTTGTTATTTCATTCTTTATTATTCATTGGAATATCACATGCATGCGGATTACGCATGACCTGGTTCCATTCTTTATTATTCTATTGGAATATCCTATCTGTGCGGATTACGCATGACCTAGTTCCATTCTTTATTATTCTGTTGGGAATAACCTATCTGTGCGGTCTATCGCATGCCTGGTGAATTCTTCTGTTATTCCATTCTTTATTATTATGTTGGAATAACCTGTCTATGTGGATTACCGCATGCATGGTGAATGATCCTTCGTATTCATTCTTTATTAAATTTTAGAAATGATCTGTCTACGTGGATTACCGCATGGCGAGTGAAAATCCATTTGCAGTTTCGTATATTCTATTATACTCGTATGAGATATCATTTCTTTTGTACTCATCATGAAATATCATTTTCTCTGGTATTTTTCTTTTACGAGTTACTATTTACGGGTTACTATTCACCCGATTACTATTCACTCTAGTATTATTCACTCGGGTATTCGGGGTACTTTTCGTGCCAGAGTACTATTCATGAGTTACTATTCACCAGATTACTATTCAATCTAGTATCATTCACTCGGGTATTTGGGGTACTTTTCATGTCGGGGTACTATTTTCGAAGTACTATTCACGGGTACTATTTACCCGAAAAATATATTTCTTTTCTGTCCAAATTATTTTTGGTACATGAATATTATTTTTGAATTTTACTCTACAAAGCAGTATCGTGTTGACAATTTGGACGTTATTGATTTCTGGATAAAGTAAATTATAAAACTTTAAAATTTATCCTTGAACTTGTTTTATTGAATTATTATGTCATTGTCATCATCCTAATGCTTATATTGTGATGAAAGTCATCTTTGGCTTACGTGCATAGATGGACTTGGTATGATTATGACCAGGGATCATTCGGTATAATCATGACCGTAATGTAACGAATGATGTGGTAAAAGTCCTCATTGGCCTGTAGTTCATTGATGGACAGTTGTTGGTATGATTATGACCAGGGATTATTTGGTATAATCATGACCATTGATGATTACATGAATTTCCTTGGCCGTAGTGCAGGGATGATTCGATTTTATTTATTAAGCTGAGTCTCAACGATAAAGTTGATGAAAAACTTTTTAAATCATAGAAGATAGTAGATTTTATTCAATACTTGACTCTTCTAATGGATTGCTTATTCTGCTGCAGTTGTTGATCTAAAACTTGTTGTCTATTGTATTCTATCAGTTGTTATACTGTTAAAGGCTAAGGAGAATTTATTCTCTATTATCTTAGTCATAATATTTCTTACTGGGCTAGTTGAGCTCACCCTTTCTTTCATTATTCTCTTCAGGAAATGAGAATATAGTTGGGACGAGTCAGGGAATGGAGTGATGGTCCAGGATAAATGGCTTTAGTAGTCCTCACTATTTTACGATAATGTGATATTCTTGTTTAAACTATCAGCTATGTTTTGTCGTATTTTACACGACAGTTGTATAATTAAGTTTGTATTTGATTTATGTACCATGTATTTGGCGACTCAAGATGGGTGATGTATACCTGTTTTGGAGGCATCATATGTGTTCTCATGCAACATGGGAAAGTCATAGCCTATGCCTCACGACAACTCAAAGAATATGAGAGGAATTATCCTACTCATGATCTAGAGTTGGCAGCAATTATTTTTGCGCTTAAGATTTGGAGGCATTACCTGTATGGAGAGAAGGTGGAGATCTATACGGATCATAAAAGCCTCAAATATTTTTTTCACTCAAAAGGAACTCAACATGCGGCAACGACGATGGCTTGAGCTGTTGAAAGATTATGATCATACCATTAAATACCATCCTAGAAAAGCGAATGTAGTAGGTGACGCATTGAGTAGAAGATCATATGCGGGTACGCGTGCAATATTGTCAACGCAAAGACCCATTTTGTATGACTTACGAAAGATGAAGATATAGTTAAAGACTCTAGGGACCCATATGATGATGGCGAATATACGAGTAAAACCGACTTTAATCGATAAAGTTAAAGCAGCTCAAGCTACAGACCTGGAGCTGATGCGTATGAGGAAGAAAGTGCAAGAAGGTACTATTTCAGAAGCAAGAATCGATGAAGAATGAATACTTCGAGTCAACTCCAGACTTTGTGTTCCTAACGATTCTGACTTGAAGTATAAAATCATGATGGAGGTGCACAACACACCGTTTGTAATCCATCATGGGAGTAACAAAATGTATCGTGATCTTCGACATACATTATGAAGAGAGAGATAGCGGGGTTTATCTCAAGGTGCCTAACTTGTCAATGAGTCAAGACGGAGCATTAAGTGCCAAAAGGTCCATTGCAACAACTTGAAATTCCAGAATGGAAATGGGAGCACATTACAATGGATTTAATTACTGGTTTTCCCAAGGTTTCTCAAGGCATAGATGCGATTTGGGTCATTTTTGATAGATTGACAAAGTCTGTTCATTTCTTACTGATACGAGAAACTTTTACACTTGAACGTCTTGCCAGTATGTACATAAACGAGATCGTAAGATTGCATGGTATGCCAGTATCCATAGTTTTTGATCGAGACCCAAGATTCACTTCAAGATTTTGGGTTAGTTTTCAAAAAGCTATGGGCACGGATTTACGATTTAGTTCGGCATATCATCCTCAAATGGATGGGCAGTCAGAAAGGAATATTCAAACTCTTGAATATTTATTAAGACTCTGTGTCCTTGACTTCAAGGGAAGTTGGGACAAATTCTTACCATTGGTGGAGTTTTCCTACAACAATAGTTATCAAACAAGTATTGGCATGGCTCCATTTGAGGCGTTGTATGGAAGAAAGTGTTGTTCTCTAGTATGCTGGGATGAAGTGGGTGAAGCAACGTTGTTGGGACCAGAGTTGGTAAATATGACTATGGAAAAGATTCAAATGATCCGACAACGTATAAAAACCTCACAAGATCGATAAAAGAGTTATGCTGATCTTCATCGAAAAGACGTGAAATTCAATATTGGAGATCATGTGTTGTTTGATGAGTGCATATTATTCATTTATTTTGATTCCATTATATTTAGTTTTATTGCATGTTTCATGTGTATATGAGCTTATTAAGGTGTTTAATGATTTCAGGAAGAATTGGAGCTAAAATGAGGAAAAAGAGAAAATTGCAGAATTTTTAGCATTAAGTTGGATGCATGTTCTTATAGCTTGGGACTTGAATTTTATTTTAGAGCTCTTCTTTAGCTTTTTGGAACATCTTGAATCGTCCCAATCGGAGTTCATATGAAAAAGTTATGATATTTTTACTAAACGGACATTGAACCTCAAAGTTTGGAAGTTGCAATTTACATAGCATCACTTGGAGCCCGATTTTGACCTTGATGCGAGAAGCGATTACATCGATTCTCAAATAATGAAAGTTGTAGATCTCGTCGATATCTTCGTTTTGATAGGTAGCGAGCCACGTAACTCCTCCTCCCGGATCAAAAGTTATGATCGTTTTTACCAAAGGACGTCCTTGACGAGAAATGAAAATTACCCCAACGAATTTGAGCGGAAAAATTAGAAATCTTGAATTTGTGGAAAGTTTCTAAATGCGATTTTGGTAGACTTCTACATGGAATTGGATTGATATTTCTATTAGCTTTAGGATTTCCTTTAGACTAAGATTTATTTCCAAATTGAATTCTATTTCTTTATGGAAACTAGTTATGATTTGTAATTCCTTTTAGGATTTGGATTTCTACATCCTATAGGATTTAGGACTTTGTCTAGCACTATAAATAGAGGATGAGAGTCAAGGTTTTATTAATTCAACAATCAACTATCATCTATTGGAGTGCAGACTCAAGAGCATGTCAGGCTAGTTCTTTTTATTCAGTTCTAAAGGGAGGTGAATCCTTGTTACAAGTAATTGATTAAAATAGTATTATTCTTTATTCCTTCTTGTGTGAAATTTCTTTTGATAATCTATTTTCATTGATTGCATGCTAATCGATCTAATTGATTTAATATGGCCAATTGAGTTAATTTGATCATTATCATATACTAGATCAAGATTGGTATTACGTGTAATTGATATCTTTCTTCATCACAAGTAGCAACTTGGTAATAATAATTGTGGACAAGCTTTTGTTTATTGCTAAGATTATTAGAAAACAAGTTAAACAAATCGAGCTTATGTGTTTGTTGCTTGGATTAGCCTAATTCTCTATTTCTTAATGCTTCTATCATATTAAATCTAGAGAGCTTATTCTAGGTTGTATGCTAGTTAGAATCTGGTGGAGAGCTTGTTTCATACAGTGATAATCTAAGGAGAATTTCGGATAGCAGAGCTTATTGTTATCTAGGGGTAATAGTTTCATTGAAGGGAAAATAATAATAACTTGATTAATTGATTGTTGTACTTGGTGAAACTGAACTACAAAACTGAAGTTTTTACATCTTTAATTAATATTATCATTTAATTCTTGTTCTCTTAGTTTAAAAATAATTTTCAAAAACCCCCAATCTTTATTTTTCTATCAAAATAATAGAATAAATATAAAATAAATCACTCTCTGTGGGATCGATCCTTGCTTACTACTGTGCTAATTGTTTGAATTTATAAAGTGAAAGTGAGGTTAATTTAGGAGTGTAAACGACAGCTCCTATTATTACGTGTTCCTCCATGGAAAAGAGTTATGAGATTTGGAAAGAGAGGAAGGATCAATCCTCGATTCATTGGCCCATTTATAATCCTCGAACGAGTAGGAACTGTGGCCTATAGACTCGCCTTACCGCCAAGTATGTCTCGTGTTCATAACGTTTTTCACATATCTATGTACATAAATATGTGAAAGACCCGAACCACATTATTGAATTAGAACCAGACGAGATAGCGGAAGATTTAACGTATGAAGAGGTACCTGTTAAAATCATGGATAAGAAGGATCATATTCTACGCTCTAAAGTTATACCTCAAGTCAAAGTTTTGTGGAGTAACCACGATGTTGAGGAAATGACCTGGGAGTTAGAATCTGAAATGAAATCAATGTATCCTCACCTCTTTGACATACCAGGTACGCACCCTAATTTTGAGGACGAAATTTCATAAGAAGGGGAGGTTGTAATACCCCAACTTTTATGAATAAAGATTAATTTCTCTCGAAATATATTTTTGAATATTATGGTGTGGATATAATATAATGTTATAGTTCTGGGTAATATTTACAAATTTTGCAAAGTAAGCAAGTGGTTATATAATATTCGATTGGTCGGGGAATATTCGTTTTAACAGGGAATATTCGTACAACTGCACAATCATTGGTGGACTCCACAACGGAAGTATTGTCTTAGTTAACGACATAATTATCTTTTTATAAAAATAACGGCGAAAGTTTTACCGTTAAACTGTTGAACTACCCGGTAGTAAAAAGTACGATGTCTGGCGTGGTTACATAGTAGCATACGGTATTGATTATTGATGCTTCGTGAGAAGTCACTCGCTTATACTCAATTATTACTACGATGAATTGTTGCATCATATCTCTCATATTATTGATTCGATTATTGTCACAAGATATCATCGCATAATATGATATATTATTAAATCAATAATTGAGACGACAAAGTTATTCATATTATTATTTGCAATATTGACAATGTCTAGAAGTTCTGTCAAGGAGAGGTTTGGTCACCTAATTGCGTGCCAATAGGGAGAAATCCTTATTAGAAAGCCCCCTCTTTTCTGGGAACGACCTGATTGTTAAATATTGTGAATTATAATATTAATGATGAATAATTTTGTGTTGATTAAAGATGAAATTGATAGTTCCATTGTGTGAGAATTATAATTGTTAGTGGAAATCGGCATTTATTTCGATAATAATTGATGTCTGGAAGTTATCGGGTAATTAATCGGATAAATGAGCAATTAATTGCTATTAATTCACATGCATATAACTATTTGTTTACATGTGTGTACTATTGATTCACATTCATGTATTATTAGGGGAGTTGGTGCAAGATTGATAATACTTGCATGACTAAATTAAAGATGGAGGTATAATTGAAGGTACTATACTGTAATTAGTTTTTTCACATGATTATACTATTGAGTCATATGAATGAACTATTAATTCACATGATTTACTATTAGGGGAGGTGGTGTAAGTTTGATAATACTTGCAGGACTAAATTAAAAATAAAAGAAAAGTTGAAGGTATTGTACTGTAACATTTCGAGCCCCAAAATGTGAAATTATCAAAACTATATTTTCCTATAAATAGAAGCTCATTCTTCCTTCATTTCTCACCAATTCACTAAAGCTTTAGAGCAATTATTATAGAGAGAAATTATAGAGAGAAAGAAGAAGAGAAGGCTGCTACCTCACTATTCTAATATCCAATTTCTTCTAAGGTAAGGGGTATTATTCTTTTGTATCCATGAAGAGAGTTATTTTCTTTCAATACTCGTAAGGGTTGTTATTCCATTCTTTATTATTATGTTAGAATAACTTTGTCTGTCTGAAAGTACCGCATACATGGTGAAATTCTTCCATTATTCCATTCTTTATTATTTTGTTGGAATAACTTTTATGCATGCATGCTCATCTATCGCATGCTTGGTGAATTCTGTTGTTATTCTATTCTTTATTATTACATTTGGAATATCCATGCATGCAAGTGGATTATGCATGACTGGTTCCATTATATATTATTACATTGGAATAACTCGCTTGCATTTCTGTCTATCACATGCTTGGTGAATTCTATTGTTATTCCATTCTTTATTATTCTGTTGGAATATCCTGTTTGTGTGGATTACGCATGACCTAGTTCCATTCTTTATTATTCTGTTGGGAATAACCTGTCTGTGCGGTCTATCGCATGCATGGTGAATTTTTCTGTTATTTCATTATTTATTATCACTACTAGAAATTCAATATATAGCGACAAGCTATAGCGACGGTCAGCACAGAACCCTCGTTATAGGGTATATATAGCGACGGTCATCGTCGTGAAATCGGATAGATGTCTTTAAAGAAAAACCCTCCCATTTTCCCCCAAATCATTTCGGTTTTCCCCAAATCATATTTCTCCTCTCTAACAGCTTTCTCTCTACATTTCTTCCTCTCTGCTTCCGCTCTCCTCTCTAACCCAAATCATTTCAAGACTGCAGCATTACACTCGATCCATGACAAGATGCACAAAAGAGGTCCGGATCGTCATGCCATTGATTTTATCCTCGTCGAACTTTTCTTTAGGGCACAGACAATCTGAAAGAAGGTGATTTAGAAAAGTCCTCTGAAAGACGAGGATGTGGTGGGCTTTAATGGGTCTTTTTCGTAAAGTGCTCGTGGTGGTGGTCGTCATGGTGGTTATAAGAACGGAGAAGTTGCAAAGGGGGAACGCCTCGTGAGGGCATATGAACGCCATAGTGGGACTAGCTAGTGGGTTAGTTTTTTAATCGCTTCTAAAAATAAGTTTCTTACATTATGTACTTATTTTACCGGTTATATATGTTATGATATCATGACCGTATGTATTTGATTCTACCAATAAATTGTGATGTCGTTGCAAAAATGAGTTTATTAAACGCGATGGTGTTTTTGGTCGGTCAACTGGGGTACTCCCAATCGATGATATAACCCCGTGAGGATTCTCGCTTACGAACTCCTTGGTTTAGATTAGAATTTTAGATATCTTATATAATTATGATTCTTCATTTGAGGTTATTCTATAATTTTTTTAATCTAATTCTCATATCTAGGGAGATGAAGAGCACATTAATGAAGGTGAAAAAAAGTGTTGATCTTTGAAAAGAAATTGGGGTAGAAAGATGTTGGCGATGCCAACAAGGAGAATCTGTGGTGAGCCGTAAGAGAAGGAGCCCGAGGATAAGGTGAATGTTTCTCCCGACTATTTTGTTTCCTAAATCCTTCATGATACCATTTTGTGAAATGTCATGTTGTTGCAAATAAAGAGTTTGAAGAAGAGAAACTTCGATGTTTGAACAATTTGAAATTTGAGTGTTAAAATTAGAAAATTCATACTTTTATTCCATCTTATTTTAAATGTACAACATAAACCTACATTTGAATGAAGCGGATAAATAAATTATTGCTTTGTAATAAGAAAAGCTATCCATATTGTATTCCATTTGGCTGCTCTTTTATACCACTGTATTGCTTCGAACTTTGTGATGATTTGTGAAATTGTGCAATGAGCGTGTGAGACCCCAGATTTTATGAATAAAGATTTAAGTATCTCGAAGTATTTTTTTTTTTGAATATTATGGTGTGGATTTGATATAATGATATAGTTGTGGGTAGTATTTATAAATTTTGCAAAGTATGCAAGTTTTTATATAATATTCATTTGGTCAGGAAATATTTTTTTTGTCGGGGAATATCCGTATGACGGCACAATCATTGGTGAACCCACAACGGAAGTATTGTCGTAGTAATAAAACGACAGAATTATTTTTATGAAAATAACGGCAGAAGTTTTACTGTTAAAACCGTTGAACTACTCTTTAGTAAAGTAAAGTAATAATAATACGCGTGGTTGCATAGTAGCACACTACGGTATTGATTATTGATGCTTACGTGAGAAGTCACTCAGTTATACTCAATTATTGCTATAGTAATTGTTGCATCATATCTCTCATATTATTAATTTGATTATTGTCATAGTATCATCTGCATTATATGATATATTATTAAATCAATAATTGAGACGACAAAGTTATTCATATTATTAAATTGCAATATTTATAATGTCTAGAATGTAAGACCCCAAATTATTAATAAATAAAATTTAATTTCCTCTATTTATTATAGTAAGGGTTGATGTGATTAATATGATTAGTTATGGGTAAAATACGTAAATATCTTAAATAAGCAGGTGGTTATAAAATATTCATATTTTGTCGGGGAATATTCGTTTGTCGTGGAATATTCTTCTTTGTCGGGAATATTAAATGCGACGGCGCGACCTTATGTGGGCCCCATAACGGAAAGTAATTGGATGAAGAAAACGACAAATAAAAGTTGTTTATAAATAATTCAGGCGTGTAGTTATTCACAGAAGTAATCTTGTTGAAATACTCTCATTGGTTAAAACACGATGTAAAACCGGTATTGCACCAATTATTGATTCTTACGTAAGAAGACACTACTCAATAATTATTACGATGAATTACTTATTCAATATTTTATTTTAATTGATTCAATAATTCTTTGCGTTGATATTTTATATTATTGTTGTTTCAATAATTGTCATTACACAGTATTTTCCATTATTGGATCAATAATTCATATTATTTGAATAATATTATTAGATAGCAATATTGGTAATGTCTAGAAAGTTCTGTCTAAGGAGAGGTTAGGTCATCTAATTGCGCGCCAATAAGGAGAAATCCTTATTGGAAAGCCCCCTCTATCCTGGGTACTGCCTGGTTGTCAGTGTTGTGATTCTCTGTAATATTATTTGTGAATAATTAATTATTGATTTATATGATGAGGAAAATATTGATTTTATGTGGATATAGATGGAAAAAAAATTAATGTGACAATTGTTGAAAATTAATATTTTATCTTTTTTTGATAAAATAATTCATTTAAATATATTATTATATTATTATAATATAATAACGGTGATATCTTTACAATGAATATGGGATATATGAGTATATGAGGAGGAGGAGTATTTTATTATCAAAAATATTTAAAACATGTTTTTCATGTCTGTGGACCCCATTTCTTGACTGAAATTTGATTATTGCTTGTAAAATCGTCCGTTTGGGGATTTTGGTCAATTTCTGTTTGGAATTTGAAAAAACTTTCTTCTGCAAAGTTGTAGATAATGGAATTTCCTATGAAAAAGATGCGAGTTTCGAATTTTCTGACAAAATGGCTATTTATTATGAATTATTGAAGTTCTGAAGTCAAAATAATTAATTTTTGAAGTTTTAATTATTTTATAAAGAAAAACGTTTTTACATTTTTGGGACTCATTTTACATGTGTTAGGTTCTTTGAAATCGATTACGGGTGTGCGTAGGAAATTTATATAAATATATTATTAATTTATTAAATTTTACGCTTTGAGTGTTCTAAGCATTTTTTCTATAAATAGGGTGCTTAGGTTAGAATTTAAAATCACACCGTAAACTCTGAAGTTTTCTCTCTCTCTCTCTCAATATATTGGCGTATTCTTGTGAGTATTTTAATACTTTGAGTGTTGCTATACGGTGCAAGTTCAAGTCATAGCCTATATTCGATGTTTCAACTAGAAGTACTGTCTTTACGAGGTAAGGGATATTTTTTTAAAAAATGATATTAATTCTTCCAATATCATTATGCCGAAGTATTGATCTAAAATTTTAATCAAATTTGGAAATTTTTGTTCCGGAGTTACTATTCACGATATCTTTTAACTATTCACGATACTCTGACTTTATTCACGAATACTAAGACTATTCACGTAAAAAATTAATTTTTTTTGTTTTCGTCCAAAATATCTAGTGTGGATACTAGCTTTGATTGTATCCATGTTTTGATCATTCTTGAATTTTACTCCATTAAAATTATTATTGAGGTATTCTTGGACATGAATAAACTGAAATACGAATCCTTAATATTTATTCTTTTGTTTCACTAGATTTGTTTTCTTTAAAATATTTTTCATCATCCTCAGTCCTAAATGATGATAAAACTGAATATCGTTGGTCTGTAGTGCAAAGATTAACGATTTTATGATGAATATCTTTGGCCCGTAGTGCAAAGATGAACAGGTGTTGAGATGAACATGACCAACTGATGAATATCCTTGGCCTGTAGTGCAAGGATAAATATATGATTCAAGATGTGCATTGATTGATGTTACAGGGATAAAAATACTGTTGATGGACTGTTAAATTCATAGATAATAGTAGATTTCATTCTCTACGTAACTCTTCTATGAATTATTATTTTCCGCTGCGAATATTGATCAAAAACTTGTTGTTTAATGTATTCTCTCAGATTTTTCCCTGTTGAAGACTAACGATAATTTGTTGTATATTGTCTTAGTCATAATATTCTTTACTGGGCTAGTTGAGCTCACCCTTTTCCTTTTTATTCCATTTTTCTTCTCAGGAGGCGAGAATGTAGCGAGTACGAGTCGGGGTATGGAATGATAGTTCTAGAGAGTTGTTTAGTAGTCCTCACCATTTTTGTAAAACAATGTATCAATAATTGTGATGAGGATTTGTTTGCGTGTGGATATTGTCTAAATGACAATATTTGTATTTAAACTCACAGTTTTTATATTGTATTAATAAAGTTGAAGTTATTTTTGTACCATGTATTTGACAACTCAGAATGGATGATGTATACCTATTTTGGGGGCGTCACATAGAAGTTCTGTCAAGGAGAGGTTTGGTCACCTAATTGCGCACCAATAAGGAGAAATCCTTATCGGAAAACCCTCTATTTCCTGAGAACGACCTGGTTGTTAAATATTGTGAGTTATAATATTAATGATGAATAAGTTCATGTTGATTAAAGATGAATTTGATAGTTCCATTGTGTTGGGATTATTGGTGTTAGTTGAAATCGACATCTATTCCGATGATAATTGATGTCTGGGGGTTATATTGATAAAACGGGTAATTTATCGGATAAATGAGCAATTAATTGCTACTAATTCACATGCTCATATAACTATTTGTTCACATGTGTGTACTATTGAGTCACATTCACTAACTATTAGGGGAGTTGGTGCAAGATTGATAATACTTGCATGACTAAGTTAAAAATGGGAGTATATATGGAGGTACTATACTTTTATTCATATTTTCACATTATTATAACTATTGGTTCACATGATTAAACTATTGAATCACATTATTTACTATTAGCGGATCAAACTTGCAGGACTAAATTATAAATGAAAGAAAAGTTAGAGGTATTGTACTATAATTTTTCGAGCCCCAAAATGTGCAATTATCAAAACTATATTTTCCTATAAATAGAAGCTCATTCTTCCTTCATTTCTCACCAATTCACTAAAGCTTTAGAGCCATTATTATAGAGAAAAATTATAGAGAGAAAGAAGAAGAGAAGTCTGCTACCTCACTAATCCAGTATTCAGTCCTCTTTTGAGGTAAGGGATATTATTTCTTTCGTATTAATGAAGAGAGCTATTGTTATTCCATTCCTTATTATTCTGTTGGAATAACCTGTATATGCAAAGTACCGCATACATGGTGAAATTCTTATATTATTTCGTTCTTTATTATTCTGTTGGAATATCTTGTTTGTTTGTGCGTTCTGTGGGACTGGTTCCATTATTTATTATTCTATCGTAATATCTTGTTTGTCGCGTTCTGTGGGACTGGTTCCATTATTTATTATTCTATCGGAATATCCTCGTCATGACGCTTCTGCATGACCTAGTTCCATTATTTATTATTACATTGGGAATAACGTGTATGCATGCGCGATCTATCGCATGCGTATGGTGAATCCTTTTGTTATTCCATTCTTTATTATTCGCATTGGAATAACTCGCCTATGTGGATTACCACATGCATGGTGAATGACCTTTTGTATTCATTCTTTATTAAATTATGGAAATGATCTGTTTACGTGGATTACCGCATGGTGGATGAAAATCCATTTGCAGTTTCGTATATTCTATTATACTCATATGAGATATCATTTCTTTTGTACTCATCATGAAATATCATTTTATCTGGTATTTTTTGTTACGAGTTACTATTCACCCAGTTACTATTCACTCTAGTATTATTCACTCGGGTATTCGGGGCACTTTTCATAATGAAATACTATTCATGAGTTACTATTCATGGATTACTATTCACCCAAATTACTATTCACCCAAATATTATTCATTCGGGTATTTAGAGTACTTTTCATGTCAGGGTACTATTCACGAGGTACTATTCCTGAAGTACTATTCACGACGAAAAATTGATTATTTTATGTCCAAATTATTTTTGGTGCATGAATATTATTCTTGAATTTTACTCCACAAAGAAGTATCATGTTGACAATTTGGACGTTATTGAGTTCAGGATAAATTAACTGATAAATCTTTAAAATTAATTCTTGAACCTGTTTTATTGAATTATTATGTAATTTTCATCATCCTCATGTTTATATTATGTTGAAGTCATCTTTATCTTACGTGCATAGATGGACTTGGTATGATTATGACCAGGGATTATTCGGTATAATCATGACCGTAATGTGACGAATGATGTGGTAAAAGTCCTCAGTGGCCTGTAGTGCATTGATGGATAGTTTTTGGTATGATTATGACCAGGGATTATTCGGTATAGTCATGACCATTAATGATTTAATGAATATCCTTGGTAGTAGTGCGAGGATGATTCGATGATGTGGTTTATTTTTAAGCTAAGTCTCAAATGATAAAAATTGATGAAAACATTTTAAATCATAGAAGATAGTAGATTTTATGCTCTACTTGACTCTTCTAATGGATTGCTTATTCCACCGCAGCTTAAACTTGATGTCTATTGTATTTTTTCGGTTTAACATTGTTGAAGACTAATGATAATTTATTCGCATTATCTTAGTCATAATATTTCTTCTTCGGGCTAGTTGAGCTCACCCTTTCCTTCACCGTTCTCTTGAGAAATGAGAATATAGTTGGGACAAGCTCAGGGAACCGGAGTGACGGTCCGGATGATAGCATTAGTAGTCCTCACTATTATCAGATAGTGTGTGACAATAAATGTAATGAGGACTCCATTGAGTGTGGATATTGTCTAGATGACAATATTCTTATTAAAACTCTCAATTTATGTTTTGTCGTATTTTACACGACAGTTGTATTATTAAGTTGTATTTGTATTTTTGTACCATGTATTTGGCGACTCAAGATGGGTGATGTATACCTATTTTGGGGGCGTCACCTGTTGGTATCAAAGATTAGGGATATGATCCTGGGTGAGATGTGAGACAAGAACTAGGAGGGGAGAGACGGGGAATTCCTTCGCTAGTATGACCTACCTAAGTTTATTTGGTATTTAATTGGCCGGTCAGAGTATAGGGATAATATGTGATATGTCAAGTAATCCTTGTTTTATGACAGTGTTTGAAAATGGCATCTGAAAATGTTGAGATAAGCAATGGAGCAAAATAATATGATCGTATCGCAGTACAAGGCCAAGTTTGCCGAGCTGTCCCGGTTTGCGTCCCACTTAGTTGATAATGTGGAGAGAATGACGCGAATGTTTCTAAGAGGTTTGAAACCTGAGATACGTCAATACCTCATTTCTCACAAACTTTGTTTGTATTCAGATGTTGTTAATAGGGCTCAGTTATTGGAACGCGATAATGAGTCAGCACAACCAAAAGGCAACGACCAACAACACGATAATAATCATACCGGTGGCAACGGTCATCGGAAAAATGATAACCATCGTGGGGGAAATTATCATGCCAAGAATGGTAACCACTTCGGTGGTAATCATGGCCAAGATAATAGAAGGGGAAATTTCAAGAAGAGAAGGTTCAATAATGATGGAAAGACAGCAGCACCAATACCCATTTCAAAGGAAGGAGAACGACCATCGGTCGTATGTTTTAAATGCGGAAGGGAGGGACATATCAGTCCAAACTGCGTGATGCAATCCAAAGCATATTACAATTGTGGAAAAGAAGGTCACTTAGCCCGATTTTTCCGTGCACCAAAGTCAAGTCCAGCTGGGACGGTGGCACCAAAGGTGGATACGGACAAAACAAAGTCGGTAGTTTCAAGAAGAGCGTTTTTTGTGACTTCTCAAAAAGCGAGTGTCCCGAACGAAGTTAGCACGGGTTAGTTAATTATAAATTCTTGCAAAGTCTATACCTTATTAGATACCGGTTCTACCCATTATTTTATCTCTATTGATTGCGTTCAACATTTAAATTTGACTCCGGAGAATTTAGACTTTGACTTATTGGTTGAAACTCCGTTAGGAGAAACCTTCATTACATGTGTTATCCAAGTCTTGGATGAGAGTCACAGTTTTGAGTGATATTTCTATCGTTAATAAATTTCCTGACGTATTCTTGAAGACTTCTTAGCCTACCTCTAGAGTGTGAAATTAAATTTTGTATTAACCCAGTACAAAATCCATTTCTAAAATCCTCAAATATTTTTCTTCACCCAAAACGAAAGTAACGTACGCCAAAGACGTTGACTCGAGCTGTTGAAGATTACGATCGTACCATTCAATACCATCGTGGAAAAGCGAACGTGGTAGCTGACGTGTTGAGTAGAAGATCGTATGCATTTATGAGTGCGAAGTTGTTAACACAAAGACCCATTTTGTATAACTTACAAATGATAAAGATAGAGCTAAAGACTCTAGGGACCCACGTGAAGATAACGAATATACGAGTAGAATCGACTTTAATCGATAAAGTTAAAGCTGCTCAAGCTACAGACCTGAAGCTAATGAATATGAAGAAGAAGGTTCAAGAGGGCGTTATTCTAGAAACAAGAATCGATGAAGAGAGGAAATCTCAACTCTCGATTTTATTGGCCCATTTAAAATCCTTGATCGAGTAGGAACTGTGGCCTATAGACTCGTTTTACCGCCAAGTATGTCACGTGTTCATAACGTTTTTTCACGTATCGATGTTACGATAACCCAAACCACATTATTAAATTAGAACTAGACGAGATAGCAGAAGATTTAACGTTTGCGGAGATACGTGTTAAAATCTTGGATAAGAAGGATCGTATTCAACACTCAAAGGTTATACCTCAAGAGTTAGAATCTGAAATGAAGTCAAGGTATCCGCATCTCTTCAGCATACCAGGTACGTATGTAAATTTCGAGGGCAAAATTTTATAAGGAGGGGAGATTGTGAGACCCCAGATTTTATGAATAAAGATTTAAGTATCTCGAAGTATTTTTTTTTTTTGAATATTATGGTGTGGATTTGATATAATGATATAGTTGTGGGTAGTATTTATAAATTTTGCAAAGTATGCAAGTTGTTATATAATATTCGTTTGGTCGAGGAATATTTTTTTTTGTCGAGGAATATCCGTACGACGGCACAATCATTGGTGAACCCACAACGGAAGTATTGTCGTAGTAATGAAACGACAGAATTATTTTTATGAAAATAACGGCGGAAGTTTTACCGTTAAAACTGTTGAACTAATCGGTAGTAAAAGTACAGTAATACGCGAGGTTGCATAGTAGCACACGGTATTGATTATTGATGCTTACATGAGAAGTCACTGAGTTATACTCAATTATTGCTATAGTAATTGCTGCATCATATCTCTCATATTATTGATTCGATTATTATCACAGTATCATCTGCATTATCTGATATATTATTAAATCAATAATTGAGACGACAAAGTTATTCATATTATTAAATTGCAATATTTACAATGTCTAGAAGTTCTGTCAAGGAGAGGTTTGGTCACCTAATTGCGCGCCAATAAGGAGAAATCCTTATCGGAAAGCTCCCTCTTTCCTGGGAACGACCTGGTTGTTAAATATTGTGAGTTATAATATTAATAATGAATAAGTTCATGTTGATTAAAGATGAATTTGATAGTTCCATTGTGTTGGGATTATTGGTGTTAGTTGAAATCGACATCTATTCCGATGATAATTGATGTTTGGGGGTTATATTGATAAAAACGGGTAATTTATCGGATAAATGAGTAATTAATTGCTACTAATTCACATGCTCATATAACTATTTGTTCACATGTGTGTACTATTGAGTCACATTCACTTACTATTAGGGGAGTTGGTGCAAGATTGATAATACTTGCATGACTAAGTTAAAAATGGGGGTATAGATGGAGTTACTATACTGTATTTTGTATTTTCACATGATTATAACTATTGGTTCACATGATTAAACTATTGAATCACATGATTTACTATTAGGGGAGGTGGTGCAAGTTTGATAATACTTGCATGACTAAATTATAAATGAAAAAAAAGTTGGAGGTATTGTACTGTAATTTTTCGAGCCCCAAAATGTGCAATTATCGAAACTATATTTTTCTATAAATAGAAGCTCAGTCTTCCTTCATTTCTCACCAATTCACTAAAGCTTTAGAGCCATTATTATAGAGAAAAATTATAGAGAGAAAGAAGAAGAGAAGTCTGCTACCTCACTAATCTAGTATCCAGTCCTCTTTTGAGGTAAGGGGTATTATTTCTTTCGTATTCATGAAGAGAGCTATTGTTATTCTATTCCTTATTATTCTGTTGGAATAACCTGTATATGCAAAGTACCGCATACATGGTGAAATTCTTATATTATTCCATTCTTTATTATTACGTTTAATATCACATGCATGCGTTTCTGGGACTGATTCCATTATTTATTATTCGTTAATATCCTCATATGCATGCGTTCTGTGGACTGGTTCCATTATTTATTATTCTCATTGGGAATAATGTGTATGCATGCGATCTATCACACGCATGGTGAATCCTTCATTATTCCATTCTTTATTATTACATTGGAATAACTTTGCATACATGTGGATTACCACATGCATGATGAATGACCTTTTGTATTCATTCTTTATTAAATTGTGGAAATGATCTGTTTACGTGGATTGCCGCATGGCGGATGAAAATCTATTTGCAGTTTCGTATATTCTATTATACTCATATGAGATATCATTTCTTTTGTACTCGTCATTAAATATCATTTTATTTGGTATTTTCTGTTACGAGTTACTATTCATGGGTTACTATTCACTCTAGTATTATTCACTCGGGTATTCGGGGCACTTTTCATGATAGAATACTATTCATGAGTTACTATTTATGGGTTACTATTCACCCGAATATTATTCACTCGGGTATTTGGAGTACTTTTTATGTCGGGGTACTATTCACGAGGTACTATTTCTGAAGTACTATTCACGGGGTACTATTCACGACGAAAAATTGATTATTTTCTGTCCAAATTATTTTTGGTGCATGAATATTATTCTTGAATTTTACTCCACAAAGAAGTATCATGTTGACAATTTGGACGTTATTGAATTCAGAATAAATTAACTGATAAATCTTTAAAATTAATTCTTGAACTTGTTTTATTGAATTATTATGTAATTGTCATCATCCTCATGTTTATATTATGTTGAAATTCATCTTTGGCTTACGTGCATAGATGGACTTGGTATTATTATGACCAGGGATTATTCGGTATAATCATGACCGTAATGTGACGAATGATGTGGTAAAATTCCTCATTGGCCTGTAATTCATTGATGGACAGTTGTTGGATGATTATGACCAGGAATTATTCGGAATAGTCATGACCATTGATGATTTAATGAATATCCTTGGCCGTAGTGCAAGGATGATTCGATGATGTGGTTTATTTTTTTAAGTTTGAGTCTCAATGATAAAATTGATGAAAACATTTTTAAATCATAGAAGATAGTAGATTTTATGCTCTACTTGACTCTTCTAATGGATTGCTTATTCCGCTGCAGTTAAACTTGATGTCTATTGTATTTTTTTCAGTTTAACATTGTTGAAGACTAATGATAATTTATTCTGCATTATCTTAGTCATAATATTTCTTACTGGGCTAGTTGAGCTCACCCTTTCCTTCACTGTTCTCTTCAGGAAATGAGAATATAGTTGGGACAAGTCGGGGAACGGAGTGACGGTCCAGATGATAGCATTAGTAGTCCTCACTATTTTGTTAAATAGTGTGACAATAGATGTAATGAGGACTCCATTGAGTGTGGATGTTGTCTAGATGACAATATTCTTATTAAAACTCTCAGTTTATATTTTGTCATATTTTACACGACAGTTGTATTATTAAGTTGTATTTGTATTTTTGTACCATGTATTTGGCTACTTAAGATGGGTGATGTATACCTATTTTGGGGGCGTCACAGAGCGACCCAGCAGATGTACCCAAGCTTGCCATGGAATGTTTGGATAATTTAGAAAAAAATGATTGTTTATAATTTTAGCAAGCTCAATGTTCCAAAAGTGAGGATCATGGCTTCTTGGTCACAAGATGTCGACTTCAAGATTTTGGTTATCTTTGAATCTATCCTTTAACATTCTCCATTTTCATTTCTGGACCAAATTGGCGATTGCCATTATTGGGAAATTGATACTGTCCCGGGAGAGATGCATTTAGTGTTCTCAAACGACCAATCATTAGGGTTGTGGCTATAATAGTTTGAAGGTGTTCTGAATCAAACACCAAGGAATTGATTGCATTTGCAAGAAGCGAATAATAAGGTAGAAAATGATGAATTTTTCTCTGAGACTGTCTTTAAGTTATAGATGGAGGACATTTTAACCATCTTGAATTGGCTTAAATGTTACTTGTGCACTTGATATCTATTAATGTATCTTAGTTTTAAGATTGCATCTTGATGTACTTTGATGTTACATGCGGGTTGTTATTGGCCCATTCTTTGTTGGAGGTATCAAGATGGGGCTTTTAAGATTGGTGACAACGCTTGGAACAATAGATAATATCATTCGATTACAAAAGTATGCAGCCCTGGATCTGTTGGTTTTGTCTCCAAATCTGTGAGTATTCATCCCTAAGTTTTCTTGTTTGATTTTATTACGCATATTTATGTTTCACACTTTCCTTTTTAGGTGACTTATTATGAAGGCTTTTGCTCTGCTGGTAAAAGCTGTAAGACCCCAACTTTTATGAATAAAGATGATTTTTCTAAGAATGTCATTTTTGAATATTATGGAATGAATTTGATATAATGTTATAGTTGTGGGTAATATTTATAAATTTTACAAAGTACGCAAGTTGTTATATAATATTCGATTGGTCGGAGAATATTCGTTTTAACAATGAATATTCGTACAACGGAATTATTGTCGGATTGAGAAAACGACAAAAATATTTTATGAAAATAACAGCGGAAGTTTTACCGTTAACTGTTGAAACACCGGTGTTAAAAAAGTATAGTAATGTCTGGCGTGGTTGCATAGTAGCACACGGTATTGATTATTGATGCTTACGTGAGAAGTCACTCGGTTTTGTTCAATTATTGCTACGATGTCGTTGCATATAGTATCTCACGTTATTTGATTCAATTATTGTCGATATTTTATATATTATTAAATCAATAATTGAGATAACAAAGTTATTAATATTATTATTTGCAATATTAACGATGTCTAGAAGTTACGCGAAAGAGATGTTTGATCACCTAATTGCGCTGCGATAGGGAGAAATCCTTATTGAAAGCCCCTCTTTCACAGGAACGACTTCGATCGATTAATATTGTGAATTATAATAAAGGTGATAAGTTTTGTTTTATTATTATTATAAAGTAATAAAAGCGAAAACTTTTATATAAAATGAAAAACTTTTTATAAAGTTTTGTTTTATTTGATTATAAATAGAATATATTATATTTTATTATGCATAGTGTTTGCATAGTAAAATCTTTTTATATAAAATGCAGAATACTTTTATAAAGTTATTTATTTTATTAGACTATAAATAGAATATATAATATTCTATTATGCATAAATGTTTGTATAGATACTGCAGTAGTGTTTGCGTAGTAAAATCTTTTATATAAAACATAATACTTTTATAAAGTTATTAGTTTTATTAGATTATAAATAGAATATATTATATTTTATTTAAAAGATTTTATTTTATTAGAATATTTTATTAATCTGCATAGTAAATTAATATGGACCGTCTAGTTTAAAAAGTAAATCAATCTGACCGTTCATGAATTAGTTACTATTCGATCTATTCTCTATAAATAGAAGCTCATTCCTTCATTATTTCTTACGAATTCACTTGAAACTCTAGAGAGAAAACTATAGAGAGAAAGAAGAAAAGTATTCTCGCTACTTCACTACTCCTATATCCGGTTTCTTACAAGGTAAGGGTATTATTTCTTTCAGATTCATAAAGAGAACTTACATTATTCCATTTTTTATTATTACATTTGGAATAAAGCTGTCTCACGCAAGCTACCCTATACTTGGTGAAATTCTTACATTATTCCATTCTTTATCATTATGTTGAATAACTTGTCATCTGAATCTGCATACATGGTGAAATTCTTACATCTTTATCATTATGTTGGAATAACTTTGTCTATCTGAGTCTGCATACATGGTGAAATTCTTCTGTTATTCTATTCTTTATTATTATGTTGGAACATCCTGTTTGTGCGTTTATGTATGACCTGGTTCCATTATTTATTATTACATTGGAATATCACATGCGTGCGCGTTCTGCGTGACCGGTTCCGTTATTTATTATTCTGCATTGGAATAACACATGCATGCGTTCTATCGCATGCCTGGTGATTTCTTTTGTTATTCTATTCTTTATTATACTCAGTTGGTTAAAGTTATGGCTTTTATACTCCATGAAATTAGTGAAATATCTATGATATTTGCGCTTCATCCAGTATATTTTCATGGAAATATTCTTCTGAGCATTCTTGAATTTTACTCCACAAAGCAATATCATGTTGACAATTTGGACGTTATTGGTTTCTGGATAAATTAATTCTTGAACTTGGTTTATTGAATTCTTATATCATTGTCATCATTCTCATGTTTATATTATATTGAAAGTCATCTGTGGCCTGTAGTGCATAGATGGACTTGGTATGATTATGAATAGGGATTATTCGGTATAATCATGACCGTAATGTTACAAATGATGTGGTAAAAGTCTTCATTGGCCCGTAGTGCATTGATGGAAAGTTGTTGGCATGATCATGACCATTGATGAATACATGAATATCCTTGGCCCGTAGTGCATGGATAATTTGTGGTTGTGATACTAATGAATATCCTTGGCCGGCCGTAGTGCAGAGATGATGTGGTTTATTTATTAAGCTGAGTCTCAGCAATAAAAGTGATGAAAAACCTTTTAAATCATAGAAGATAGTAGATTTTATTCTCTACTTGACTCATTTAATGGATTTCTTATTCATTGCAGTTAAACTTGATGTTTGTTATATTGTATCGGTTTAACACTTGTTGAAAATAACGATAATTTGTTACGTATTATCTTAGTCATAATATTTCTTACTGGGCTAGTTGAGCTCACCATTTTACTTTCATTGTTCTCTTCAGGAAATGAGAACGTAGCAGGGAGTAGTCGGGGAACGGAGTGATGGTCCAGATGATAGCATTAGTAGTCCTCACTATTCTATGAAATATTGTGTTAATAAATGTATTGAGGACTTATTTTGAGTTTGAATACTGTCTAGAAGATAATATTTGTATTAAAACTCACAGCTCATGTTGTATATTTAAGATTGTATTTATATTTTGTACCATGTATTTGGCGACTCAGAATAGGTGGTGTATACCTATTTTGGGGGCGTCACAGTTGGTATCAAAGCTTATGGATATGATCCCTGGCTGAGATGTGAGACAAGAACTAGGAGGGGAGAGACGGGAAATCCCTTCGCTAGTATGACCTACCTAAGTTTATTTGATATTTTAATTGGTCGGTCAGAGTATGGGGATAATATGTGATATGTTAATTAACCCTTGTTTTGTGGTAGTATTTGAAAATGACATCCGAGATTGTTGAGAACATCAATGGAGCACAGGAGACCGTTGAGTCTCCACGGATCAATAATCGAGGATAATGTGCATCGAAGGCGACAATCGTCGAAATGAAACAACAACACCGACCGGATGATGAGCGATGGAATGTTCGGAGGCTTTATGCAATTCATGCAACATCGTGCAAGAGCGGCTCTGTCCAAAATGCGGTGGAAACACTTGCAACTCTGAATGATCCTTGCATTAAGCGATTCAAGGAACTGGGACCACCGGAGTTTTTGGAGAGCCAAAACCACTTAAGGGGGAGACGTGGATAAAGCAGATTTGCAAGATATTTGACGTCTTGGGATGCTCCGAGGAGCAAAAGGTTCCTTTTGCCACCTTCATGTTGCGAGTAGAGGCAGATTACTGGTGGAAATCTGTAAAGCGATCTCAACCTGCCGCACTGAAGATGACTTGGGAGAAGTTCCAAGAATTGTTCAATGACAAGTACTTTCCCGAAAGTATTCATCAGATGAAAGAGGTAGAGTTCATCAAGCTGGACTAAAACAACATGACCGTGTCACTGTACGAAGCCAAGTTTGCCGAGTTGTTCCGGTTTGCGGCCCATTTGGTTGATAATGAGGAGAGAATGACGCGAATATTTCTAAGAGATTTGAAACCCGAGATACGTCAATATCTTATCTCTCATAAACTGTGTTTGTATTCAGATGTTGTTAATAGGGCTCAGTTATTGGAGCGCGATAATGAGTCAACCCAACCAAAAGAGAGCGACCAAAGAAAATGATAATACTAGTGAGGGCAGTCATCGAAGCGGTGACAATAAGCGTGAAGGGAATCAACATGCCAGAAATGGTAACCACTTCGGTGGTAATCATGGCCAAAATAATAAGAATAGACATTTCAAGAAGAGGAGATTCAACTATGATGGAAAGACGTCAGCATCAGCACCCGTTGTTAAGGAAGGAGAACGACCACCTATAATATGCTTCAAATGCGGAGGGGAGGGACATATCGGTCAAATCTGCGTACAAGCCGATCCAAAAGCGTGTTACAATTGTGGAAGAGAAGGTCACCTAGCTCAATTTTGTCGTTCAGGGAAGGCAAGTTCAGCTGAGATGGAGGCACCAAAGGCCGTCTTAGAAAAGTCAAAGCCGGTAGTTCAAGGGAGAACATTTTTTATGACCTCCCAGAAAGCAAGGAACCCGAACGAGGTCATCACGGGTAAGCTTATCATAAATTCTAACGAAGTCTATACCTTATTTGTTACCGGTTCTACCCATTCTTTTATTTCTCCTACTTGCGCTAAACATTTAAATTTAACTCCGGAGAAATTAGACTTTGACTTATCTGTTGAAACTCCATTGGGAGAAACCTTCATTACATCCACTGTTTATAAGTCTTGTTTATTTCAAATCGGCAACCGCACGTTACCTGTCGATCTTATTTCTTTGAAAATACTTGCATTTGATGTGATTCTAGGGATTGATTGGTTAACTACTCATTATGCAAAAATTGATTGTTTTCGTAAGGTTGTTAGCTTTCATATTCCTAACCAACCTATTATGTGGATTCAAGCAACCAAACCATTAAAATTAATCACTGTCATCTCAAGCCATAAAGTTATTCGTTTATTGAAAACGGATGTCAAGCTTTCTTAGTTCATGTCACGGATCTAAACAAAAATACGTCAGTTTTGAATAATATTTTTATTGTTAATAAATTTCCTGACGTATTCCCTGAAGAACTTCTTGGCCTACCCACAGAGCGTGAAATTGAATTTTGTATCGACCTTGAACCCGGTACAAAACCCATTTCCAAAGCCCCATATCGAATGGCTCTTATTGAACTTCAGGAGTTAAAGACCCAACTGCAGGAATTGTTAGACATTGGCTTTATTCGTCCTAGTATTTCTCCTTGAGGTGCTCATGTTCTATTCGTAAAGAAGAAAGATGGGAATATGCGACTTTGTATTGATTATCGGGAGTTGAACCATGTCACTATCAAAAATAGATACCCATTGCCACGTATTGATGACCTGTTTGACCAGTTACAAGGAGCCAAATTCTTTTCAAAGATTGATGTTCGTTCCGGATATCACCAATTGAAGATTAGAACCGATGACATTCCAAACACAGCTTTCAGAACTCGGTACGGACATTATGAATTCCTAGTTATGTCTTTTGGATTGAGTAATGCTCCTGCTGCCTTCATGGATATGATGAACCGAGTATTCAAGGAATATTTGGATCACTTTGTGGTCATCTTTATTGATGACATCCTCATATATTCCAAAAGCCGTGAAGATCATGAGCAACACTTGAGGCTGATACTCCAAAAGCTTCGTGAAAACAAGCTTTATGCCAAGTTTAAGAAATGCGAGTTTCGGCTTGAAGAAGTAGCATTCCGTGGTCACGTAGTTTCAAGTCATGGAATATCTGTTGACCCGGCAAAGATTGAAGCAATTCAAATCTGGGAACAACCTAAATCAGTGACCGAAGTACGTAGCTTTCTCGGTTTAGCATGTTATTATCGGAGATTCGTGGAAGGATTTTCTCGAATCGGTACTCCACTAACTCAGCTGACTCGAAAAGATACAAAATTCGGTTGGAGCGAGGAATGTGAGAAGAGTTTTTAAGAACTCAAGAGAAGACTCATTTCAGCACATGTTCTGACAATACCATCTGGCTCAGAGGGATTTGTCATCTATAGTGATGCTTCGAGCAAAGGGTTAGGATGTGTTCTCATGCAACATGGGAAAGTCATAGCCTATGCCTCTCGACAACTCAAAGAATATGAGAGGAATTATCTTACTCATGATCTAGAGTTGGCAACTGTTGTCTTTGCACTTAAAATTTGGAGGCATTACTTATATAGGGAGAAAGTGGAGATCTTTACGGATCATAAAAGCCTCAAATATTTCTTCACTCAAAAGGAACTCAACATGAGACAACGACGTTGGCTTGAACTGTTGAAAGATTATGATCATACCATCCTGGAAAAGTGAACGTGGTAGCTGACGCATTGAGTAGAAGATCATATGCGGGTACAAGTGCGATATTGTCAACGCAAAGGCCCATTTTGTGTGACTTGCAAAGGATGGAGATAGAGTTACAGACTCCAGGGACCCATGTGATGATGGCGAATATACGAGTAGAACCGACTTTAATTGATAAAGTTAAAGTCGCTTTCAAGCTACTGAGATCCGAAGGCGATGCGTATGAGGAAAAAAGTGCAAGAAGGTGCTATCCAAGCAAGAATCGATGAAGAAGGAATACTTTGAGTCAACTCCGGACTTTGTGTTCCTAAAGACCACGATTTAAAGTATAAAATCATGATGGAGCGCACAACACACACCGTTTGCAATCCATCTTGGGAGTACCAAAATGTATCATGATCTTCGTAAATACATTTTGGTGGAGCAATATGAAGAGAGATAGTCTTTGTTTATCTCAAGGTGTCTAACTTGTCAACGAGTCAAGTAGACATCAAGTACCAAAAGGTCCATTGCAAGCACTTGAAGTTCTAGAATGGAAGTGGGAGCACATTACCATGGATTTCGTTTCTAGTCTTCCCAAGGTTTCTTAAGGCATAGATGTGATTTGGGTCATTGTTGATAGATTGACCAAAATCTGCTCATTTCTTCCGACACGGTGAAAACTTTACACTTGAACGTCTTGCTAGTATGCACATAAACGAGATCGTAAGATTGCATGGTATGTCAGTATCCATAGTTTCTGATCGAGACCCAAGATTCACTTCATGTTTTTGGGTTAGTTTGCAAAAAACTATGGGCACGGATTTACGATTTAGTTCGGTATATCATCCTCAAACGGACGGACAATCAGAGAGGACTATTCAAACTCTGGAAGATTTATTAAAACTCTGTGTCCTTGACTTCAAGGGAAGTTGGGATAAGTTCTTTCCATTGGTGGAGTTTTCCTACAACAACAGTTATCAAGCAAGTATCGGCATGGCTCCATTTGAGGCATTGTATGGAAGAAAGTGTCGTTCTCCAGTATGCTGGGATGAGGTGGGTGAAGCAACGTTGTTGGGTGGGTGCGTATGACTACGAAAAAGATTCAAACGATTCGACAACGTATAAAAACCTCACAAGATCGACAAAAGAGTTATGTTGATCTTCATCGAAAGGACGTGGAATTCGATATTGGAGATCATGTGTTGTTACGTGTTGCTCCATGGAAAGGAGTTACGAGATTTGGAAAGAGAGGAAAGCTCAATCCTCGATTCATTGGCCCATTTTAATCCTCGATCGAGTAGGAACTGTGGCCTATAGACTCGCTTTACCGCCAAGTATGTCTCGTGTTCATAACGTTTTTCACATATCCATGTTACATAAATATGTGGAAGACCCAAACCACATTATTGACTTAGAACCGGACGAAATAGCGGAAGATTTAACGTATAAAGAGGTTCCTGTTCAAATCTTGGATAAGAAGGAACATATTCTACGCTCCAAGGTTATACCTCAAGTCAAAGTTTTGTGGAGAAACCACGATGTTGAGGAAATGACCTGGGAGTTAGAATCTAAATGAAATCAAGGTATCCTTACATCTTCGATATACTAGGTACGTACCCTAATTTCGAGGGCGAAATTTCATAAGAAGGGGAGGTTGTAAGACCCCAACTTTTATGAATAAAGATGATTTTTCTATGAATGTCATTTTTGAATATTATGGAATGAATTTGATATAATGTTATAGTTGTGGGTAATATTTATAAAATTTGCAAAATGCATAAGTTGTTATTTAATATTCGATTGGTTCTGGGAATATTCGTTTTTAACGGTGAATATTCGTATAACAACACAATCATTGGTGGACCCCAAGAACTAATTATTGTTTAATGAGAAAAACGAAAAAAAATATTTTATGAAAACAACGGCGGAAGTTTTACCGTTAACTGTTGAAACACCTTGTTAAATGTATAATAATCTGGCGTGGTTGCATAGTAAGCACAATTCGTATTGCTTATTGATGCTTATATGAGAAGTCACTCAGTTTTGTTCAATTATTGCTACAGTAATTGTTGCGTAGTATCTCACGTTATTTGATTCAATTATTGTCGATATTTTATATATTATTAAATCAATAATTGAGATAACAAAGTTATTAATATTATTATTTGCAATATTAACGATGTCTAGAACTTCTGCCAAAGAGATGTTTGGTCACCTAATTGCGCGCCAATAGGGAGAAATCCTTATTGGAAAGCCCCCTTTTTCCTGGGAACGACCTAATCGATTAATATTGTGAATTATAATAAAGGTGATAAGTTTTGTTTTATTATTATTATAAAGTAATAAAACAGAAAACTTTTTATAAAGTTTTGTTTTATTTGATTATAAATAGAATATATTATATTTTATTATGCATAGTGTTTGCATAGTAAAATCTTTTTATATAAAACAGAATACTTTTATAAAGTTATTTATTTTATTAGACTATAAATAGAATATATAATATTCTATTATACATAGTGTTTGTATAAAGGCTCTGCGTAGTGTTTGTATAGTAAAATCTTTTTATATAAAACATAATACTTTTATAAAGTTATTCATTTTATTAGATTCTAAATAGAATATATTATATTTTATTTAAAAGATTTTGTTTCATTAGAATATTTTATTAATACTGCATAGTAAATTAATATGGACCGTCCGTTTAAAAGTAAATCAATCTGGACCGTTCATGAATTAGTTACTATTCAGTCTATTCTCCTATAAATAGAAGCTCATTCCTTCATTATTTCTTACGAATTCACTAAAACTCTAGAGAGAGAAACTATAGAGAGAAAGAATAAAAGTATTCTGCTACTTCACTACTCCTATATCCAGTTTCTTCTAAGGTAAGGGGTATTATTTCTTTCGTATTCATGAAGAGAACTTCAGTTATTCCATTTTTTATTATTCAGTTGGAATAAACTGTCTACGCGGGCTACCCTATACTTGGTGAAATTCTTCTGTTATTCCATTCTTTATCATTATGTTGGAATAACTTGTCTATGCAAAGTACCGCATACATGGTGAAATTCTTCTGTTATTCTATTCTTTATCATTATGTTGAATAACTCATGTATCTACGCAAGCACCGCATACATGGTGAAATTCTTCCATTATTCCATTCTTTATTATTACATTGGAACATCCCGTTTGTGCGTTTATATATGACTGGTTCCATTATTTATTATTACATTGGAATATCACATCGTCTGCGTTACGCATGACTGAATTCCGTTATTTATTATTCTGTTGGAATAACTCGTCTGCATGCGTTCTATCGCATATCCGGTGATTTCTTTTGTTATTCTATTCTTTATTATACTCGGTTGGTTAAAGTTATGGCTTTTATACTCCATGAAATTAGTGAAATATCTTTGATATTTAAGCTTCATCCAAAGATCTTTTCATGGAAATATTCTTCTCGAGCATTCTTGAATTTTACTCCACAAAGCGATCATCGTGTTGACAATTTGGGCGTTATTGGTTTACGGATAAATTAATTCTTGAACTTGGTTTATTGAATTCTTATATCATTGTCATCATTCTCATGTTTATATTATATTGAAAGTCATCTCGTGGCTTTGTAGTGCATAGATGGACTTGGTATGATTATGAATAGGGATTATTCGGTATAATCATGGCCATCGTAATGTTACGAATGATGTGGTAAAAGTCCTCATTGGCCCGTGAGTGCATTGATGGAAAGTTGTTGGCATGATCATGACCATTGATGAATACACGAATATCCTTGGCCGTAGTGCATATGGATAATTTGTGGTTGTGATACTTAATGAATATCCTTGGCCTACCAGTAGTCTTGCGAGAGATGATGTGGTTTATTTATTAAGCTGAGTCTCAGCAATAAAAGTGATGAAAAATCTTTTAAATCATAGAAGATAGTAGATTTTATTCTCTACTTGACTCATTTAATGGATTGCTTATTCCGCTGCAGTTAAACTTGATGTTTGTTATATTGTATCAATTTAACACTGTTGAAGGCTAACGATAATTTGTTCTGCATTATCTTAGTCATAATATTTCTTACTGGGCTAGTTGAGCTCACCATTTTACTTTCATTGTTCTCTTCAGGAAATGAGAACGTAGCAGGGACTAGTCGGGGAACGGAGTGATGGTCCAGATGATAGCATTAGTAGTCCTCACTATTCTGTTATTCCGTTCTTTATCATTATGTTGGAATAACCTGTTTATGCGAAGTACCGCATACATGGTTAAATTCTTCTGTTATTCCATTCTTTATCATTATGTTGGAATAACCTGTCTATGCGAAGTACCGCATACATAGTGAAATTCTTCTGTTATTCCATTTTTTTATTATTCTGTACGAACAACATCGTCTGCGTGCGTTACGCATGACTTCGTTCCATTATTTATTATTCGTTGGAATATCCTTTCTTTGCATGCGTTCTGCATGACCGGTTCCATTATTTATTATTACATTAGAATATCTTGTGCTGCGTTTACGCATGACTGTTCCGTTATTTATTATTCTCATTGGAATAACTCTTTGTTTGTCAGGCGTTTTATCGCATGCCCGGTGATTTCTTTTTTATTCCATTCTTTATTATACTCGGTTGGTTAAAGTTTTGGCTTTTATACTCCATGAAATTAGTGTAATATCTTTGATATTTAGCTTCATCTAAAGATCTTTTCTTGAAATATTCTTCCGAGCATTCTTGAATTTTACTCCACAAAGCAATATCATGTTGACAATTTGGGCGTTATTGGTTTCGGATAAATTAATTCTTGAACTTGTTTTATTGAATTCTTATATCATTGTCATCATTCTCATGTTTATATTATGTTGAAAGTCATCTGTGGGCCTATAGTGCATAGATGGACTTGGTATGATTATGACCGAGGATTATTCTAATAATCATGGTACCGTAATGTTACAAATGATGTGGTAAAAGTCCTCATTGACCCGTAGTGAATTAATGGAATGTTGTTGGCATGATCATGACCATTGATGAAAATACGAATATCCTTGGCCCGTAGTGCATGGATAATTTGTGTGACACCCCCAAATCCGGTACTTCCATTTCCATAGGATTTGGTGTTCACTGTACAAACATCATCTATCTATCTACCGATAAATAAATGCAAACCATGCAATAGATAGAATAATAAATAATAAATCTCTCCCCTTATGGGGTTACATCAACTGCATAATAAATAAATCCCAGGTTACTCTAACCTTAAATCATCTGTGCGAAAATATAAACAAATAAGTCTTAAATAACATCAATTCTAAATAACATTACATAACCACATAAATAATCAGTCTTCATTACTTGTTAATCTTTCCCTTGCCCTTACTAGTGGAAGGTTCGTCTGCTCTTTCATTCTTAATTGCAATGTTATTATTACGCAAGAGTGAGCACGATTGCCCACAAGTATAACAATATAACAATCGTGCTCACTCTTTAACAGTTATTATTACGCAACACTTGCGAATGAATTAACAACTTCTGATATAAAAGATCAACTTTTGAATCAAGAATGAATAACAAGAATTAAAAGAACTTCTGAGGGTCATAAGACCTTGAACTATGTCCTAGGTTGTCAAGTGTTTATACTTGAAACCTTTAACAGTCATAAGACTATGGACTCTTCTTCTCGTGCTCGGGGATCACCTTTTTAGTACCATCATCATGCACAATATCTTAACGCTTAACGCGTAAGTAATCCCCTATACAGGGTTGTTCATCTCAGTTTGACATTCGAGTCCGCACCAAAGGAAGTTTGGTTTGGATAATTCATCAAGGGTTTTGAAATTTAGAACGCTCATCAACTATGGACTAGTCGAATCAATAAGGGTTCGCTAGTCTAATAAGGTTTAACAATAACTGATCATTTAACTTGGATAAAATCTCAAAAGTAATTATTGTATAGCAACATCATGCTTGAAGGATTAATAAGCTTTAATATACGAAACAGACTTAATCAATAATAATGAGAGTTTGCTCAATGATAACAAGTAGGGTTAGGAAACTTGCCTCGTGCGTAGATTACACGTTAACTCGTTCTTTGATTTAAATCCTACATATCATTCATGTTCATAATACCAGTCAATTATAACGTAATAAACATCAAAAGTTTATTCTTTGTCTAACTCGAGTTCATGACTATACTTAGTCGATTACTACACTTATTGTAAAAAATTAAGACTTCACGAACAATAAGTTAACTATGCATTTGATCATTCAATTCACACGTAATTGTGTTATGGACATGTTAAGAATTTATTCTAACAACTCATTATATGTCTAACAAGTTTTTATAATCATTAGACTAAGTTGCTATCACATTTCTATACTTGAATATTAAAAAGAAAACATTTTCTGGACATTCTGCTAAGTGGCGCTATGGCACCACTTTTGTACTGGGTCTTGACGTTGCGGATTGGTACTTGGCGCTGCGACGCGAGAAATGAACTAGGAGTTGGAGCTGCATGGTACGACACTCTGCACTCTAAATTCCCATTCATGAAGAACACGTAATTCAAATGAAATAAACACTACATAATCATTAATTCCCCAAATTAAACATACCCACATGTTAGAATTCATATATACTCATTACCCAACATTTATAGAGTGATTTTAACCCATTAAAACACATAATCACAGAATTAAATTATGCAAATTGTACTGTTCATGATGTTCTTGAAGTGTTGAACATAAATTCCTAAAATTCAACGCCACGGATTCGTTATAAAACCAAATCCAACCATTCAAATTTTGTTTTGTTCGTGTTATCATGCATAATCACATATAAGT
This sequence comes from Panax ginseng, assembly GCA_020205605.1. Lineage (NCBI taxonomy): Eukaryota > Viridiplantae > Streptophyta > Magnoliopsida > Apiales > Araliaceae > Panax > Panax ginseng. Next base: position 94,483,125 of record CM035144.1, on the reverse strand, counting down.
GGAAATTTTGTAGAAAAATTTATGGTTGACATATTAAAATTACGTATAAGGGCCATATGGCCAAATAACATACTCTATAAATTTTTGAAACAACAAGTCATAATATTATGAAACTTATGATATGGAATCATATATAATATATATAAAACATGCTATGCTACACGAATTATTACATATATCACTAACATAGTTTCCCAATTTACAGAGACTCACAGAAAGTATGAAAGCCATTTTTTTCATAAAAACTACATGACGTAAAAAGAAATTGGGTTGAAGAGAATTACCCAAGCGTATAGTGAAATAATAGGAGATGAATTGAAACCCTTCCCAAACCTTCTTCAATCACAATTCTCCCTCAACACTTCTCAATCTATCTCTCGAGACTCTCTCCCTTCTACTTTTCTAGACTTAGGCAATAATAAAAATGAAAAAGAAGACGCATACTAAATAATTGAACTGACGCGTTATGGTCAGTTACCCAGTCATGGGTTAACTGCCCATAACCTCCCTTAGTGCCATGTTTGGCTAGCAAGAATGGGATTCAAAAATCATTTAATTTAATAAAACATTATCATATAGTTTAAATAATGTCACACTCCTTTATAAAATAAATCAATATCTTATTTAATTTATTTAAATAAAATATAATAATTTCTCAATAATGCACATAGTCACATAATTAAATTTCTCATTTAATAATAATATCAAATTATTAAATCTCTAATTAATAATTAAATTAATTAAAATACTATCAGGCTTATTAAATATTTTTTTAATACAATAAGCTCACATAATCACATACTTGAATAATAAAATTCTCCACATTAATTTAATACATATAACACATATAATTAAATTAATCTACCACAACTTCATCAATTAATTATTTAATCTAATAATTAATTCATCGATAAATATTTATTCAATCCAATAAATATTAAAAATTAAATTACAAAATCTCGGTTGTCACAATTTGTGGTTGTGATACTAATAAATATCCTTGGTCGTAATGCAGGGATGATGTGGTTTTTATTCATTATTGTCGAGTCTCAAAGAATAAAAAAAGTGATGAAAACCTTTTAAATCATAGAAGATAGTAGATTTTATTCTCTACTTGACTCATTTAATGGATTGCTTATTCAACAAGCAGCTTAAAACTTGATGTTTGTTATATTGTATCGATTTAAAATCTGTTGAAGGCTAACGATAATTTATTCTCGCATTATCTTAGTCATAATATTTCTTATTAGGCTAGTTAAGCTCACCCTTTTTTTTCATTGTTCTCTTGAGAAATGAGAACGTAGCGAGGGACTAGTCGTGGGGGAGCTGAGTGATCATCATCGTATGATAGCATTAGTAGTCCTCACTATTCTATGAAATAGTGTGTTAATAAATGTATTGAGGACTTATTTTGATTTTGAATACGCATCTGAAGATAATATTTGTATTAAAACTCATAGCTTTCATGTTGTATATTTAAGATTGTATTTGTATTCGTATCATGTATTTGGCGACTTAGAATAGGTGATGTATACCTATTTTGGGGGCGTCACAAAAGCAGTGTAACCAAATTCAAAGATATAATTTTTTTATTAGATTTTAGTTTTTTAATATTCTATGAACCATTATTGGTGATGCAACATAAGTTTTCTTTTTATATTTTTTTACTTTGCAGAACTTGTAGATGATGTAATGTTGAGGTCAATTTCATGATATTGGAGTGTGGTCTTATCAAAACAAACGAACAAAAAAAAAGCTCTATTACTTTTGTTAACTTTTTTTATATATATTCTCGAAAATTATTGTGCTCTACTTGAATTCTAAGCAGCAAAATCTGCTTTTAGGTGGTTGCAAGAAATACTAACTATTCTCATAAACTACAGGGTGGTATGTCCAATGAATTGTACAATACAATTGCTCGTGTGACAGATGGAATTTACGAAGGTACTCAATACATGATGGGCGCCGTTGTTCCCACTTCATATGATGCATTCGAAACTTCGATCAAGGAAACATTTGAGAAATTGGTAAAGTCCTGATACCTTGATCTTTATGTGTTGCTCTATCATAATTTGCTCCTTCACTGCAAAATTTACTAATCATGTCTATGCTCATTGGTTAGGTTGAGGGAGGAGAGATCACTCCAATAAAGGAAGTTAAACCTCCACAAATCCCTGAGGATCTTAATACTGCAATTAAGAGTGGGAAAGTACGAGCTCCTACACACATTATTTCTACCATCTCTGATGATAGAGGTTTGAACTTGACCTTTTTGATTACAGTATATGGCTTGGACAACCACTTGACTATTATGAATTGATATTGTTATTTCAATTTTTAGGTGAAGAGCCATGTTATGCTGGCGTTCCCATGTCCTCCATTGTTGAACAAGGATATGGTGTGGGTGACGTTATCTCCCTATTGTGGTTCAAACGTAGCTTTCCCTGTTACTGTACAAATTTTATTGAGGTCAGCTTTGCATAACTTTACGTGTTCTATATTAATCCCTCTTATTGGCATCATAAATTTGTGACACGTTTTTAAAAATCTAGTTCAGTTTAAATGTACTCATACTCGTTGTCGCACCATATTTTTAAGGTGTATTCAAGAAACCATGCTAACAGCTAAATTACTAGTAATTCACTTTTTTCTCATCAACGAACTTAACCTTGATCAGATTTGCATTATGTTATGTGCCGACCATGGTCCTTGTGTATCTGGTGCTCACAACACAATAGTAACTGCTAGGGCTGGAAAAGACCTCGTGTCCAGTCTTGTTTCAGGTAAATTAAATGAATGGTCATTGCTGCAAGCTGTCTGTAATAAGAAAGAGTGAATAATTTAATTTTTGAAACAGGATTGCTAACAATTGGTCCCCGATTTGGTGGGGCTATTGATGATGCTGCTCGATATTTCAAGGATGCTTATGACAGGGTGAGTCTGAGATTATCTGCCAACAATGCAACATCAGATACTATGTTGTGTTTAACTAATCTGGCCAGTGTTTGCAATCATTCTGTGTCTTGGCAGAATCTTACACCCTATGAGTTTGTGGAAAGTATGAAAAAGAAGCGAATTCGTGTTCCAGGAATTGGACATAGGCAGAAATTATATAAGGGAAGTTTCTTAAGGTTTAAACTCCAATTAATGTTTTGGCTTTTTGGTTATAAAGCAGTTAAATGTTTTGGCTTTCTGGTTATAAATATTCTGGAATTTGACTGCTGAATATGTAGTGTTGTTGTCATTTTCCTCTGGGTTTTAATGTTCTAGTGTAGTTGTTAAGCAGTAATGTGCATATCTAATAGTATTATTTTCGTTTGACACTTGCAATTTTATAGTCTTACTCCAAACTTGTGATTTTTGAACAGGTGGATGATAAACTTTATATATATTTGGAATATGTTCCTGGTGGCTCCATCTATAAGCTTTTCCAAGAATATGGACTATTGAGGCTGCTCGAGTTCAGCATCTCTTCTTAGATGTAACTAAAATATTGTATTGTAATGATTGTAATGTTGTAATGATTGTATTGTGAATGATTGTAATGTTGTAAAATATCTCTTCTTATACTGTAATGTTGTATGTGAATGATTTTAAATGATGTATATAATATTTTTTATATTTTATTTTATATTAAATTTGTGTTTGTTGAATAAATGTGCATTATTAATTAATTTTTTAAAATATAAAGGCTATATAGCGGCGATTACCATCGATAGTAGCTATAGTATTCTATAAAACACAGGCCTATAACGACGGTCGTCGAGCGTCACTATAGACATCTATAGCTACGGTCATGACCGTAGCAATAACTCTCAACAATCGTTGGTAAAGAACAAATACATATTTTGCCATGACCTATAGCTAGGGTCGGTGACCGTCGCTATAGGCCAAAAGACCGTCGCTATAGGCTTTACCGACGAGTTCTATGGCGACGATCGGCGACCGTCGCTAAAGGATTTAGCGACGGTCTTTTGGCCTATAGCGACTGTCGGCGACCGTCGCTATAGGCTGATTTTCTAGTAGTGTATTATGTTGGAATAATCTGTCTATGTTGATTACCACATACATGGTGAATGATCCTTCGTATTCATTCCTTATTAAATTGTGGAAATGATCTGTCTACATGGATTACCGCATGGCGGGCGAAAATCCATTTGCAGTTTCATATATTCTATTATACTCAGTTGGTTAAAGTTTTGACTTATATACTCCATGAAATTAGTAGAATATCCTGGATATTTGCGCTTCATCCAGTATCTTTTCATAAAAATATTCTTCTGAGCATTCTTGAATTTTACTCCACAAAGCAATATCATGTTGACAATTTGGACGTAATTGATTTCAGGATAAATTAACTTATAAATCTTTAAAATTTATCCTTGAACTTGTTTTATTGAATTATTATGTCATTGTCATCATCCTCATGCTTATATTGTGATGAAATCCATCTTTAGCTTACGTGCATAGATGGACTTGTTATGATTATGACCAGGGATTATTCGGTATAATCATGACCTGTAATGTTATAAATGATGTGGTAAAAGTCCTTAGTGGCCTGTAGTGCATTGATGGATAGTTTTTGGTATGATTATGACCAGGATTATTCAGTATAGTCATGACCATTGATGATTTAATGAATATCCTTGGCCCGTAGTGCAGGGATGACTCGATGATGTGGTTTATTTATTAAGTTGAGTCTCAGCGATAAAAATTGATAAAAATATTTTAAATCATAGAAGATAGTAGATATCATGCTCTACTTGACTCTTGTAATGGATTGCTTATTTCGCTGCAGTTAAACTTGATGTCTATTGTATTTTATCAGTTTAACATTGTTGAAGACTAATGATAATTTATTCTGCATTATCTTAGTCATAATATTTCTTACTAGGCTAGTTGAGCTCACCCTTTTGCTTTCATTCTCCAAGAAATGAGAACGTAGCCGGGACTAGTCGGGGAACGGAGTGATGGTCCGAGATGGTGTATTAGTAGTCCTCACTATTCTATAAAATAGTGTGACAATAAATGTAATGAGGACTCGATTTGAGAATGGATATTGTCTAGAAGGCAACATTCCTGTTTAAACTCTCAGTTATGTTTTGTCGTATATTACACGACGGTTGTATAATTAAGTTTATATTTGTATTCTGTATCATGTATTTGGCGACTCAAGATTGGTGTGTTGTATACCTACTTTGGGGGCGTCACATCCATCCCAACTGGACTTGACTTTGGTGCACGACAAAATCGGGCTAGGTGACCTTCATTCCATAATTATAACATGCTTTGGACTACATCGTGCAGTTTGGACTTATGTATCCTTTCCCTCCACCTTTGTAACATACGACTGGCGGTCGTTCTCCTTCCTTAACAACAGGTGCTGGTGCTGACGTCTTTCCATCATTATTGAATCTCCTCTTCTTGAAATGTCCACTCTTATTGTCATGGCCATGATTACAACCGAAGTGATTACCATTTATGGCATGTTGATTCCCTCCACGTTTATTGTCACCGCTTCGATGACTGCTACCACTGGTATTATCGACTTTTCGGCTGCTCTCTCTTGGTTGGGTTGACTCATTATCGCGCTCCAATAATCGAGCCCTATTCACAACATCCGAATACAAACACGCTTTATGAGAGATAAGGTATTGACGTATCTCGGGTTTCAAACCTCTTAGAAACATCCGCGTCATTCTCTTCTCATTATCAACCAAGTGGGACGTAAACCGAGACAACTCGGCAAACTTAGCTTCATCTTTGCGCCATACGGTCATATTATTTTGCTCAAGCTTGATGAACTCTACCTCCTTCATGTGACGAGTACTTTCGTGAAAGTACTTGTCGTTGAACGTACTCTTGGAACTTCTCCCAAGACATTTTGAGTCTGGGCGGAGTTGAGTACGCTTCTGATTTTCACCATGAATCCTCTGCCGAATATGAAGGTGGCAAAGGAACATTTTGCTCCTCGGAGCATCCCAAGACATCAAATATCTTGTTGATCCGCTTTATCCACGCTCGCTTTAAGTGGTTTTGGCTCTCAAAAACTCCGGTGGTCCCAGCTCCTTGAATCGCTTAATGCGTGGCCGTCCGAGAGTTATTAGTGTTTCCACCGCATTTTGGATGGGAGCCGCCTTACCGATGTTGCATGAATTGCATAAAACTTCTGAACATCCCATCGTTCATCATTTGATCGTTGTTGTTTACCTGAGGATTATTGTCTTCTTGTTGCACATTATCCTGGGTATTAATTTGTGGTGACTCAACGGTCTCATGTGCTTCATTGCTTATCTCAACATTTTCCGATGCCATTTTCAAATACTGCCACAAAACAAGGGTTAATTATCATATCACATATTATCCCTATATTCTGACTGACCAATTAAATACCAAATAAACTTAGGTAGGTCATACTAACGAAGGAATTCCCCGTCTTTCCCCTCTTAGTTTTTGTATTACATCTCAGCCAGGGATCATATCTCTAAGCTTTGATACCAACTGTGACGCCCCCAAAATAGGTATACATCACCCATCTTGAGTCGCCAAATACATGGTACAAAATACAAATACAAACTTAATTATACAACAGTGGTGTAATATACGACAAAACATAGCTGAGAGTTTAAACATGAATGTTGCCTTCTAGACAATATTCACTCTCAAATAGAGTCCTCATTACATTTATTGTCACACTATTTTATAGAATAGTGAGGACTACTAATACACCATCTCAGACTATCACTCCATTTCCCGACTAGTCCCGGTTACGTTCTCATTTCCTGAAGAGAAAAATGAAAGCAAAAGGGTGAGCTCAACTAGCCCAGTAAGAAATATTATGACTAAGAGAATGCAGAATAAATTATCATTAGTCTTCAACAATGTTAAACTGATAAAATACAATAGACATCAAGTTTAACTGCAGCGAAATAAGAAATCCATTAGAAGAGTCAAGTAGAGCATAATATCTACTATCCTCTATGATTTAAAATGTTTTCATCAATTTTTTTATCGCTGAGACTCAGCTTAATAAATAAACCACATCATCGAGTCATCCCTGCACTACGGGCCAAGGATATTCATTAAATTATCAATGGTCATGACTATACCAAATAATCCCTAGTCATAATCATACCAAAAATTGTCCATCAATGCACTACAGGCCACTGAGGACTTTTACCACATCATTTATAACATTACAGGTCATGATTATACCGAATAATTCCTGGTCATAATCATATCAAGTCCATCTATGCACGTAAGCCAAAGATGACTTTCATCACAATATAAGCATGAGGATGATGACAATGACATAATAATTCAATAAAACAAGTTCAAGGATAAATTTTAAAGATTTAAAATTTTAGTTTATCCAGAAATCAATAACGTCCAAATTGTCAACATGATACTTCTTTGTGGAGTAAAATTCAAGAATGCTCAAAAGAATATTTCCATAAAAAGATATTGGATGAAGCGTAAATATCCTAGATATTCTACTAATTTCATGGAGTATAGAAGCCAAAACTTTAACCAACTGAGTATATTAGAATATATGAAACTGCAAATAGATTTTCGCACGTCATGCGGCAATCCACGTAGACAGATCATTTCCACAATTTAATAAGGAATGAATACGAAGGATCATTCACCATGCATGCAGAATCCACATGTAGGCAGTTATTCCAACAAAATAATAAAAAGAATGGAATAACGTAAGAATTCACCAGCGTATGTAATCCGACAAACAAAGTTTATTCCAATGTAATAATAAAGAATGGAACCAAGTCATGCATAAACCGCATGAGACATGGGATATTCCAATGTAATAATAAAGAATGGAACCAAGTCATGCATAATCCGTATGCATGTGGGATATTCCAATGAATAATAATAAAGAATGAAACCGTGTCATGCGTAATCCGCACAAAATGGATATATTCCAATGTAATAATAAAGAATGGAATAACAACAAAATTCACCAAAGCGTGAGATAGACCGCATAGACGAAAGTTATTCCAATGAATAATAAAGAATGAAATAATGTAAGAATTTCACCATGACGTGGTATTGGATAAACAAAGTTATTCCAACATAATAATAAAGAATGGAATAACAAATTTTACGAGTATTGAAAGAAAATAATTCTCTTCATGAATACGAAAGAATAATACCCCTTACTATAATAATAATATCATTTACCTTAGAAGAAACTGGATATTGGAATAGTGAGGTAGCAGACTTCTCTTCTTCTTTTTCTCTATAATTTTTCTCTATAATAATTGCTCCAAAGCTTTAGTGAATTAGTGAGAAATGAAGGAAGAATGAGCTTCTATTTATAGGAAAATATAGTTTTGATAATTGCACGTTTTGGGGCTCGAAATATTACAGTATAATACCTTCTTTTTTTTCATTTTTAATTTAGTCCTACAAGTATTATCAAACTTGCACCACCTCCCCTAATAGTAAATAATGTGAATCAATAGTTCAATCATGTGAATCAATAGTTATAATCATGTGAAAATACGAATTACAAGATAAGACTTCCATCTATACCTTCATTTTTAACTTAGTCATGTAAGTATTATCAATCTTGCACCAACTCCCCTAATAGTACAAGAATGTGAATCAATAGTACACACATGTGAATAAATAGTTATAATCATGTGAATTAATAGCAATTAATTGCTCATTTATCCAATTAATTACCCGACTGGTCAGTATAACTTCCAGACATCAATTAATATCGAAATAAATGTCGATTTCCACTAACACTAATAATTCCAACACAATGGAACTATCAATTTTATCTTTAATCAACACGAACTTATTCGGCATTAATATTATAACTCACAATATTTAATAACCGTGTCGCTCCTGTGAAAGAGGGGCTTCCGATAAGGATTTCTCCTTATCATGCCGCAATTGATTTAGATGACCAAACCTCTCCTCGATGTAACTTCTATACATTGTAAATATTATAATTTAATAATATGAATAACTTTGTCGTCTCAAATTGATTTAATAATATATCATATTATGCAGATGATACTGTGACAATAATCGAATCAATAATATGAGAGATATGATGCAGCAATTATTGTAGCAATAATTGAGTATAACTTAGTGACTTCTCACGTAAGCATCAATAATCAATACTTGTGTGTCTACTTATGCAATCACGCCAGACATCTTTATTTTTTACTAATGGGTAGTTCAACAGCTTTAATTGATACAACTTTCGCCGTTATTTTTTTATAAAAAAAGATAACTACTGACAATACTTTCGTTGTAGGGGTCCACCAATGATTGTCTTGCCGCTGCATTTAATATTCCCTGTTAAAACGAATATTTCATGACCAATCGAATATTATATAACCACTTGCTTACTTTGCAAAATTTATAAATATTACCCATAACTATAACATTATATTATATCTACACCATAATATTCAAAAATATATTTTGAGAGAAATTAATCTTTTTTCATAAAAGTTGGGGTCTTACACATGTATTATAATTTTAATTTTATTTAAATGGGAGAGTGGAAGGAGATTTGAATTTTTTTGAATTCATAAATTATTTTAATCTTTTTATATTATAGTTCACGAGATAGTCCCATCTCAAAAAAAAATAAAAGCATTAAAAGATTTATAAAATAAAAGACTAAAAAACATTTATAGATAATATATGGACTAAATATAATCCATCACATACTGTCGGAGATGGCCTAAACATGGCCATTAAAATCATCCCACAATCGGTCAAATTCCTCCCTTCTCCCCGCGCACACGCCACCCCGCCCCACGCTACCCCACCCCACTCCACCCAACCCAACCCAACCCAACCCAACCCAATTAAACCGCTAAATGGTGATAGTACACTACATCGTGCCCCGGAACCCAAGCCTGAAACGCATGATTAACCAGCCATCCTCTATCTATACGTGCTAAACCGCCATTGGCCACCTTCAACTCCTCGGAATTCACACCCAACACCCCCGAGCACTAAATAAATAAATAAACAAACATAAAAAACCCTACAGTCACTCTCATCTCTCTCCCTCTCCCTCTCCCTCTTTTCAAACTGTCTCTCCACTTTCTCTCTCCAAAATGTGTTTTTTCTCCCTCTAAAACTTAAAAAATTCTCCAATTTTTCTCTCTCTAAACCCACTAAACCCCCTGTTTCCAAACTATGCAATGCGTGATCTTCCCATTATTTTCAATTTCCGAAGCTAATTCTTGAATTTCCGCTGAGAAATTGGGGAAATGCCGGAGGCAGTGGCTAGTTCCGTTGTCAATGGCGGAGGAAGTTCTTCTCAATTGCAGCAGAGTTGCGGGGAGAGTAGTGAAGAGGAGCTGGCAGTGTTGCCGCGGCATACTAAGGTGGTTGTCACCGGGAATAACCGGACTAAATCGGTTCTTGTTGGGCTTCAGGGTGTTGTGAAAAAGGCCGTTGGACTTGGCGGGTGGCATTGGCTGGTAATTATCTCGATAATTTATGACATTAAAGGCTATGCATTTTGTTTTTTGATTTGAATTTTGATTAAATTTGGGTTTTTTTTTGTATAATGCAGATTGAATTTTGGGGTTTTGATGCTTTATTGGATGGATTCTATGCAATGTGGGATTTTTGGTTTTATGCTGTTATTGTTTGTTGGTTTATGTTAATTTGTGGTGTATTGGTTAGAATTTGATCAGTTTTTGGTTACTTCTATTGTTTGGTAAGTAATTTGCAGCTGGGTATTTTGGTATTTTGAGCCGAAACTTCTAATATTTTGTTGGCAATGAGATATTGGTTTTGAAAACTTTGAAATTTCTCTAATTTGTTATTCAAATTTATTTTTATTTTGCATGTCGTTTTTAATTAATGGATCTAAGGTTTGAAAGTCTTTTTATTTATTCGGAGAAACTATATATAAATTTAAAATGTTTAATGCTTTTATGGTATTCATATCGATTTATTTGTTTTTGTTGCAGTTTCTTGATTTTTTGAGAATTAGGATAATGCTATCTGCTCTTCTTCTGTCTGGCTCAGTAGCTTTGAATTTTGAAATAAATTGTTTATGGAATTATTTGTGCTGGATTTTAGTCGGACTTGATTGTACATAAAGACTTTAATTTTGTGCATTATAGAATTGTTGCTGAAAATTGGATTGCTCAGAATGTTTTTGTTTTCCGAAGATTTAATTAGATTATGTTAGATAAAAGAGGCAACATGCGGATCATTGTTTTGGATAAGCCAATTAAATAACACTGTTGATAAATTTGTTTCTAGGAAGGTAATCACTGTTTTTGGTATTTTGATAAAATTTGTGAACATTTCAGTCATAGCAATCTCCAAGACCGCATTTGCTTTCTTTCCTTTTTTTTTGGGGCAGGGTGATTCAAGCTCATTGCTCAGTGCCACTTGTCATTTTGGTAACTATGATTCAGATTAACTTCTTATGGTAAATTATATTTTCAGAGTATGTGGACAGGACCAGTACACCAGACAATGAATACAGAGAATGTTCTCTTTTTTTTTTTGGTTCTCTCTCTTGTTTCTTCAACTTACTTTGTCTCTTGTCTGGATTAATGAGTAACAGTCACTTTAATGTGTTCTAATTAATATAAAATTTTGCAACATTTCTAATTTGATCTGTTTTCTGGTGACAGTCTTTTGTAGAATTATGTTTCTTATGTTATATTTCAAATTGATAAATTCAAAAGGTAATTTAATAATTATGAAATTTTTGGGTTTTCCTATGTACTTAAGTAGAGACATTTTGTTATTTTAAATTAAAATATAAGAACTACTGATAATATTTCTTTTACTAAGTTTACTAAATAGACCAACCACCAGTCTACGATATTAAATTGGTCATTCTTTTATAGTTCTGGGATAAACTAGGTCGGAATCAACTATACATTTTCTCCTTAGATGCTTTTTAACATCCCCCATGTTTCTTGATTCCTAATTTAGCCCAAGTCAGAAGGTTTGAATGGGTTTCTAATTTAGACTGAGGCTATCCCCTGGTATGATGGGAGTATGACTACCTAGGTTTTCTTCTAAGAAAAATAAAAGAAATAAAGAAAAGAAAATATATTTTTTGTATTATGTAGTCTGTGTTGGATGACCTCATTATCCATATTAATATTATAATGGTCCAGCTGTGGAAGTAGAATCTTTTTTTCTATTAGTATTTTCCCCTCATTGCTCATACTATGTAAATTATAACCCATTGACATTTGTTGTGCTAGTTTCTTGCTAAGTTTATTTAGCTAATGCCGGCTACAGGTTAACAATATACTTTTTGATGTTCTCAAGTTCGTGAAGTATTGTTGTTTAATTTGGAGTAGGATCTGATTGTATAATTCACAAATTGTAGGTGCTTACAAATGGCATAGAGGTAAAGCTACAGAGGAACGCTCTGAGCGTGATTGAGGCTCCTACTGGTAATGAGGAAGACGATTACCTCGAATCTGAAAATGTGCAGTGGAATGGCTCAGATTTGGGTGAGCTTGGTTAGTATATAATATGCTATATTTTTGTGTGCTATTGCTACCAAGACTATAACTAGAATACAACTGTATAATTAGCCCTGCATGGTGCTTTGTTTGAACTGGTTCCTCAAAACTTTTTGAAGGTCATAACTTTTAAATCCTGCATATTTTTGTCCACCATTTGGCATGAGATCCTATCAATAGAAAATATTAGATAGAGTGATATCATCGCTATGCTCTTGGCTAAACTGTTATTGATAATGTGATGATGATTTGGTGTAGAAAGTTGGGAAAGAGTATAATCTGATTTTCATCTGTTTGTGTGCTACTTTGAATTTCGATTTTTACATGTTGAATTTATTATTTCTTTTGAAAGGTTGTTACATACGATCCATTATGTCTATACTTCTGTTACTTTACTACTGTTTATTATATCTTATTCATATCCTTAGAATGCCCCACCGCCCAATATAAATGTCCTCTGATTATCCAATTTTGCAGCATCCGATGAGACTCAGAAGTCACACAGGTCAAGACATCGCATGCATAAATCAACCGTGTCATCTCACAAGACTACGAACAGATCTCTCTCTTGTGATTCACAGTCCAAGGAATCGAACCCGTGTGGTTTCAAGGTATGGAAGCTGTATATATTGTCTATTATTATATTTTTGTTCCTTTCAGGTGCATTTTGACCTGCCTCAAATATTCAATTATTATGATTGTGATGTATTGCATAATTTCCTTTCATACATAATTTCCTATACTGAAGGTTGACCTCAGCAAGCTAGAAATGGGCGCCTTGTGGAGATATTGGCGACACTTTAAACTTGTGAGTTGTTTGTATAAGACATTGAAAAATTAAATTCTTTTCATTGACTGAAGCTCCTTCAGTTTTGTACTTTTTATGTATTAACAGTTTGGTTTTTCAGGTGGAAGCTGACCCCAACCCATCTAAAGAGCAACTAATCAAATTAGTTCAGAGGCATTTCATGTTGACGGTATTTCTGCACTAGCTTGATATCTTTATTAAAGTGGCCCAATGGATATGAACCATTAAATAAAGAATGAGAAAATTTTGACGCAGTTTTGAGCCAGTACGAGACTTGTAGAAGTTGTAGTTATACTATGCTTTAATCTGCAATTACTAAATAATATCATCGTTAAATGTTTGGAAAAAAGTAGTTGATTATGCTTATCATTGCTATTACTTATATAGAATATATGTTTATCTACTAAAACACTTCTTATGTTGTTGGTTAAGAAATTGGACGAGTTCCAGGTCATATCAGGGTTTGTGCAATCTGCAAAGAGATTGAAGATAATGTCCAAACGTCGTTGAGAGTTCTGAGTAGAGAGTTTGCTGCTGACACTAACAAATACCGATGGAACCTAAAATGTCTCCTTCCCTGTGCAGTGATTTCTGTAATATGCATCCTACAATTAAATTATGTGTATCATTTTAGTTATTAGGCTTTAGAATATCTAAGTTATAGAGTTGCTCAATATGTAATTGTAGTTATAGACTTGTAGATATGTAGATATAATATGTAAACTGGAAAATAGACCTGAAAGGGATATCCTGGTAGATGCATTGTAATTTTTATTGCTGACCGGAGGGAAGTGGGTTTCTTTAAAATGTATAGTATGCCTTAATATTATCAGAATCCCTTCACAAATCACAATCTTGTTTTTGATTATTATTTCTAGTGATTTCCTTTTCCCTTGTTGGGTATTTTTGTGCAATTAGACAAGTTTGATTAGTGGCTACCTCTAACAATTTCCTTTACTACATTGTACCTTTGGAGATACGTTTGATTAGCTCTCTTACAAATTCCTTTCCCTTTCATTGTTCATTGGCAAGGTTCTTTTGTAAAATGATGGGTTCGTTTGTACAAATGTTAAAGAATAATGTTATGTCTCACATTTTTAATCTCAAAATGGGTGAACATTTTAATGATAATTTATGGCATAATCAATCACATAAATCCTACCAACTAGTGTTGTGATTATATATTATTTGGGACCAAAAATTTGAGAATCACCCCCTTTGTAAATGATGGGGTTGAAGTATTATTTTGGACTATTTTATCTATAATTAATCAGTTATTTAATCTCATGAATTATTTTTAATCATTTATGTGGTCATTTGATACCTCAACAGTAATGGTGTAAACGTGTCGAACTCAACCGAATAAAGAATTGTTCGAATTCGTCTCCGAATTGCATTTGAAAAACTTTACTCATATTCGACTCGAATATTCATTACTCGAATTTGATTCGACTCGGATCGAATTATATTCAAACTACTCGCGAGCTTCGAAATCAAGCTCGAATTTGAGTCTTCACATAATAACTAGTTTTATAATAAATATAATTATAAATTAAATTTATTATTTTACTTAGAAATGAGAAAATATATTTACTATTATATTTTACAAATATAAGTTCCGAATTAAAATTAAAAACAAATAAAATAATAATTAATTATCCTAATTTGATTTAACTTTGTATGTATTATAAGAGAATTTATCGAGTATCTAATTGATTATCAAGTAGTTTGAATCTTAAACGAGTCGAGTATAATCTTATTCAGATTGTACTCGTATTTTTATTCGAACTATTTTTTATGCTCATATTTGGATCATATATATTATTAACAAATCAGAGTTTTGCTCGTATTTTTTTGAGTCGAGCCAGAATTGTGTTAGAACCTTACTCAATAGGTATTTTTATCCAAATTACTCGTATTTTTCACTTGAGTCATGATTAAATTACGAACTAATCATAAGATAAAATAAGTATAAGCAATAATAAATTTGTACAAATAGACCTATATTACCATTATTTTTGGAGAAACATAATAATAAAGGAATGCTTGTACACGGAAGAGATCCATTTGGAAATTTCAATGCCTTCATACTTTATTAGTTTTACTAGTAATTGTCTGTGCCTGAAGGTACGGAGTAACAAAAAATTAGATTAAAATTCGAAAAATACTACATTACCTAAAGATTCTTTGTAACCTAAAATAACTTACAATCAGATATAACAATTATCATAATTAACCATACAACTACAATAATTAATACATACTCAATCATCAACAGATATTCAACCATCAAAACATCAAGCTAGTCGTTACTAATTTTAAGAAATTTCGACAGATTTTCCTTTAAAAATAGATATCCAGAAAAATCTAAACTTGTATACAAAATTTACAATCATAAATACATATCCAAACCACCAAAACAACCATCATTCTATACCAAAAAAATATACGCATGCAGACTATAGAGAAACAACTTCGAATTCTTTACAAATTACACCAAGTATCCTTCAATGTATACCTGAAAATATTTGAAATATAAAAATTATCGAAATATGTGAGTCAAAATAAAATAATTGTAAATTTGAAACATAAGACCCCTTATTTTAGACTAATTAGCAAATTTGACCCTCCTATTTGTCATGTTTTTGCTAAAGTGTTCCTTATATATATATTTTTTTGGCATAATTGTTCCTCAAATATGCATTAGTTGTGCAAAAATGTTCATTCTCTATTTTTGGTCAATTTTCGTTAGTCAAACTGTTAGTCAAATGTTTTCCCAAACTTTTATCATTTTCATTTATATATCCACTAAATATAAATATGTATATTATCATTTCCATTTAACTTGATCTAATTAATTAAATTATGAACTTGTGCGATAAATAACATAAATGTTAAAAAATAAATTCATACATTTTTTGTTAATTAAATTTCTCAAATATTAAAATTTTCGTAATATACATTAAAACATAATTTTTTCTAATGTAAAAATAAAATTTTAATACTCATAAAAAGTGCAAATTAACACACAAAAAA
The DNA here is from genome assembly GCA_020205605.1 of Panax ginseng. Lineage (NCBI taxonomy): Eukaryota > Viridiplantae > Streptophyta > Magnoliopsida > Apiales > Araliaceae > Panax > Panax ginseng. Next base: position 94,466,775 of record CM035144.1, on the reverse strand, counting down.
AAATATTTTTTCTAAATATTAAAATTTATGTAAAACAAACTTAGAAAAAAATTATTACTGAAACTAATCTTATATATCATATAAAAAATATTAAAAATTATGTTAATTATTATATCTAGTATTTTAATTTTAGATATCACATCATGCCAACAATTAACCAATTTTCTAATTTATTAACATTTGGTCTATTTGATAAAGAAAAATTAAAAATTAAAAAAAGAAAAAAGAAAAAGAATATATTTTATTTTTTGATTCTGTAACAATTGATGTTTTTTTTATGTATTATACATTTTAAAATATGCATACTACAAAAAGTATTACAATTTAAAATAAAATATTAAAATATTAATTAATTAAGTAAATAGAGGAAGAAGGGAAGAGAGAGAGAGAAAGAAAAGGAAGAGAGGAATAAGAGGAGAGAGAAAGAGAGAGAATAAAATTCAAAATGGACCGTTGGATGTTGAAGCAATATAGAGGTCTAAGGACACTATCGAAATGATTTGTAACCTGACCATCACAAGCACCAGGTGGATTATATTGTGCAATAATTGTAATGAATGATTTTTATTTCTACTCCCAATTCTATCAGCACCCACACAAAAGATTATTTAGGTTGAGAATTATTGTGTAGGTTAATTGGTTTTATGTCACTCCCATGAATGGGATAGCTCAGCTTTAAATCACAGAAATAAATTAACACTCTCTTTCTGAATTTTGAACAAAAAAAAAATAGAAAATTTAAATTAGAATAGAAAAGAAAAGAATAGAAAACTTGAAGTTTTCATTTGTGTTGTTTCTGAGTTTTTAATAAAAAAGAATAGAAAATTTAAAATTGAGGACATGAGTTGTAATTTAAAATTTATTATATTAAAATTTGAGGATAATATGAGAATTATAAAAATATTATTTATTCCAATTTTTTTTCCCGTCCAAATCAGCCAATTTTGACGAAAAACTTTCTTGGCGAAAAAGTAATGAAGTTTTTACATCATTTCTTTTCTTTTCCGTTTATTAAAAAAAGCTCGAAAATGTAAGAATCGAAAAGAAAAACTTAAATTTTTGTCATTTTTTTTTTCTTTTCTGTCTATTTTAAAACTCAGAGGGTCAACTGCATTTTAAAAAATCAAAATTCTGTCAAACTGAACAAGGAATAAAAAAGGCATCTTTACCCAATTCTTCTCCTCTTAAAAGCACAAACCGCAAACCTCCGTTTTCATGTTTGGAGGTTTATCTCATAACATAGAATATCAATAACATTCAGAACAGAGAAAAGAACGAACAGTATTTTCTCACCTGTATAGCTTCGAACAGCCTCAACCCTGACCACTTCCTTTGCAAGGGCTGGTAGCGACTCCCCCAATATCTGCTCCGATCTCCCTCTTCCAATTAAATACCAAATTCAAAACAAATAACTTAGACATATATAATGGATTAACGAATATGCATGTGTGTGTGTATAGAGAGAGAAGGAGAGAGAGCGAATCGGTCAATTTTTCACTAACAGCGGTGATAAGGCTGGTGAATTGATCGGAATAAAAGGCATAAGCGAAGAGATATGATTGGAGGGTTTGGGTGAGATCTGAGAGGCTTTGGTCCAAGGTGTTACACTGAGACTTTAGCTCTAAAACCAGAGTCGAAGCCGAGGGAAGTTGATCAGCACGACGTGTGCCGTGTGTCGATCTCGTGTTTCTCTCTCTTCAACTTTTTCTTCTGCTTCGCGTTTATCTCTGCGTTTTTTATGTGTGTTTTTCAAGCTCCGTGTTATATCTCAGCTGTGTGTAAGAAGACACAGAGAGGGTTTGAAATTTGAAAAGAGGGAAATGAGAGAGCTGTTGATGTGGGGACGTGACACTTATGTAATTCTCTTTGTGCTCTGTTTTATATTATAGATGTCCTAATTGTGTTTTGCTGCGAGTTAAAAGTTGAAGGCCCAAATCCCATACGTACCAAAACCAATGGAGTTGCCAAAAATAATTTAGGCTGAGATATGAATACAGGATAAGAGATGGGCCGACAACTGGCTTATTTCGGGCCGAAGCCTACCTCTTCACTTTGGGTTGGACGGATTCACCCCGGATCGAGAATCAAAAATAAGTTGTATTGATTGCCCTCCGATCCAAATATAAATAAATGCCTTTTATTTTTGGTTTATCTTTTTGGTTTTTTCTTAAGTTTACCATCACAATTTCATCATTATTAAATTAAACTCAACAATTTTAAGGGTAAATATGGAACAAAGATATATCATTAAAGTAATACTAATTTATAATGATCAGAGTTATATGTAGTAAAAGTCAATTCAATTCAATTTATGTTTTATGATTTTGTAAATTGATTTTAAGAATCAAAATATATTAAATATTAGAAATGGAGGAGGGTCAAGGGTGTACAAAATATCAAAGAAAGTTTTGCACTATATTCTAGCTTCAATAATAATTTATTTGTGATAGTAATTCATATAATTTAATTATTGTCCATGTCAAATTCTATTTGAGACTAGTTATTTCGTATACGAATAATTTAAAATTTTGCATGATCATCGTCTTATCGCAATGAAATTGTCCTTATTCCATTTGCAACAATTTTTCAACTGATTTCTTGTATTTGTAATATATATAGCCCGATGAATTGGAGGGAGCAAACTATGAACGAATCGACTATAGTGACGATTTTTTTCGTCGTTATAACATAAAAATCGGCTTTGTATACTATAACGACAGAAAAAAACGTCGCTATAGCAGGTTCATTCTTAGTTCGTTCCTTCTACCGCTTGCGAGAAAAAAATTAATTATATATATATATATATATATATATATATATATATATATATATATATATATATCAAAATTAATAAGGCAAATTAATATTTGTCCGTTATCGTTAATTTTTTGTACCAATATTATGAAGAAGTCTTCACCCTAATAATCACGAGTCTAGTTTTGGTGGAATGGAACACATGATCATGCTTCTCACTACATTTTCTTCAAACTCTAGGCATGTCATATATATATATATATATATATATATATATATATATATATATATATATATATATATATATATATATATATATGATGTCATTACAACAAGAACACTACAAAAAAAAATTCAGCCTATTTAAGTCAAAGATTCCATCTATGATTCCTCACAATCAATTTGTCAGTAGTAAAGATGGTGTTTGCTTACCTCTTAATACTTCTTAACAGTTTTACAATTGATTTGATAAGAATATAAATTTGTTTAGTAAAATTGTGTTTGTCTTTTATCGTTTCTTAATCGGTTTCAAGAAAATATAAATCTAAATTATTAAGAGTTCTCTTAATGAAAAAAAATTAAATGTACGAAACTTTTATAAATATTGTACTTAATTATTCCATTCTAAATTTTAAAATCATTATTTTTGAAAAGTCAATTTGAGATATTTTTAAATTTAAAATTGATATTTTCAAATCTAAAAGTAATTAAGATATTTTATACTTTTTAGTTATCAAACAACTTTTTAAGTGGTTTAGATGTTATTCCACTCAAATAATCTAATTTATTACTCCCCTATCCCATAATATATATACGACATATCAGATGATTTTATTTTTTTAAATTATTTGATATTTTATATAATCTAGGAGAATTAATCATAATCTTTCTAAAATTATCCTTCATAAAAAAATAAATATGAGAGAAAAAGAGTATGAAATAATTAATACTATATTTAATATTATACAATCATTTACTTAATTTTTATACACAACTCTAAAATTTCATATAATTTAAAATAAAAAAAATTAACCATTCAAATCTTAATCCCTCAATTTTATAAAAAACACTCCCTAAGCTCCCTTGATAGCTTTTCTCTCCTCGCAAGTTAAGTTTATAATTGAATTAATTATTGAGAAAAATATGTTCCTTTTACGTACGTATATAAGTTAGTCAAATAAAGAATAATGCTACATACGTTCGTGATTATGTCTGTTATAAAATATAGGATCACGTTTGATCTTTCAAAGTTGCTTTGAGATTTTTTAAATTTAAAATTAATATAATTTATTTAATATTTAAAAACAATAAATCTTTTAATTTAATTAATACTGTTATTCAGATAATTTATAATTTTCATAATAATATATAGTCTAAAACTAAAGTAATTCATATAAATTTTGAGTGTGAAAATACTTTAAATTAACTCTAGAAGCTCAAACTATTAATATTATATTTTAAAATAGTGAAAGTGTATCATTTACGTGGTATGTTACAAGCAAATTGAATCTGAAGTCACATAATCTTTAAGTTTCATGTTCAAATTTAGATTGGTTTTTCTATGTATCATTACTCAAATTTCCCAATTATCTATCCCTTTGAAGTGATAATTAATTTGATATAGTTATTCTAAGAATATAAAGAATAAAACCCCCCTACTAATACTCATTTTTGTAATACAAAAAAAGAAGGAAGCCTCAATTGTAATTAAAAAAAGTTGTTCCACCAAAAAGTTCCATGTTCTTTGTGTTAACATTAGTATAGAATGACGTAATGTTTTTAAATTTATTTTTATAATTTTATTATCATGCCACAATTAATTACTTGAGTAATTATTTATATGAAATATATAAATACATCTTTAATATTTAAAAATGAGACATTTAGTTCTTATGGTTAAGAGTGAGATATTATGACTTTTTTGGTGTTTGATTGGTATCTTAACAGTTCATCTCTTAATGCATTTTAACAATTCCCATTTTTATATTAAGAGGTTTGATGAATGGGTAATATACCCATGAATTGGATACATTCAGACTTAATTTATTGTTGTTCTCAAGTCTTTTAAAGAGAATTTTTACTGTGTTTATTAATTATTTTGCAGATTGAGGAGAAGCAGGGATAAATTGAGGATTTTAGCAAATTAATGGCATAACTATAATTTATTGCAGTTACAGCTCCGGGGCGCTGGGGCTCGGCTGAGTCTAGTCACGCAGGGCTAAGGAAGGGCATGTTGAAGATGATTAGGAGAGTAACAAAGGAGGAGCTATATAAGGACGCTAGCAGCCGAAAATAAAAGGGACTTAACCATCATAGATGGATATTAATTAAGATTTCATCAGAGGATTGCGAAAGAGAATTCCAATTGAAAATTGAAGCTTGAAGGATTTCTATTAGAGTTTCTTCTTCTTCTTTATTTTTAATTGTGTAATTCTTTTAAGATGATTTTTATGGGATTGTTGGTTTTATTTTTCGTTATGAACTAACTTTTTAATTAAGACTACAAATTGAACCTTTTATATCTATGAATTAATTATTCAATTTAATCCAGTTATTTATGTCAAGGTGAACTGTTTATCATGTCTTGTGCTTATTGATTAATTATTTGGCCAATAATTATTGTGTTACACTAGAAAGATTCGGAAGATGAATTGTAAGACCCCAACTTTTTATAAATGAAATTGAATTTCTTTTATTTATTATTTTGAAATAGTAAGGGTTGATTTGATTAATGTGGTTAGTTATGGGTAAAATGCGCAAATATATTAAATAAGCAAGTGGTTATAAAATATTCATTGTTGTCGGGAAATATTCGTTTGGTCGTGGAATATTCTTACTGTCGGGGAATATTCGTATGACGACGCAGCCTTTTGTGGGCCCCATAACGGAAAGCGATTGGATGAAGAAAATGACAAGTATGAGTTTTTTTTTATAAATAACGGCATAGTTGTTACCATTAACACTGTTGGAATACCCGGTGGTTAAAACACAGTAATATGCAGTGTTGCACAGTAGCACACGGTATTACACCAATTATTGATTCTTACGTAAGAAGACACTACTCAATAATTGTTACAGTAATTATTGTTCAATATTTTATTTTATTGATTCAATAATTGCTACGTTGATATTTTATATTATTGTTGTTTCAATAATTGTCACTGCACAGTATTTTTCATTATCAGATCAATAATTCATATTATTTGAGTAATATTATTATATAGCATTATTGAGAATGTCTAAGGAAGTTCTGTCTAGGAAAGAGATTTGGTCACCTAATTGCGCGCCAGTAAGGAGAAATCCTTATTGGAAAAGCCCCTTCTTTCCTGGGAACGACCTGGTTGTCATTATTGTGATTCTGTAATATTATTTGTGAATAATTAATTATTGATTTATATGATAAGGAAAATATTTATTTATGTGGATATAAATGGAGGAATTTTTAGAAAAATGACAATTGTTAAAAATTGAAATTTTATCTATATTATTATATTACATTATAAGTGTATAATGTGATAATATAATAATATAATAATGGTGATATTTTTACAATGAATGAGTGATATATGAGTAATTGAGGAGAAAGAGTATTTTTGTTACAATAAATGCTAAAAAATGTTAAACATGTTGGTGGACCCTATTTTTGACTGAAATTTGATTACAGCCTACAAAATCGCCCGTATGTGAATTTCGGTCAATTTCTGTTTAGAATTTGGAAAAACTTAAAGCTACAAAATTGTAGAGAATTAAATTTCTTATGAAATGAATATAAGATTCAAATTTTTCTGATAAAAGGGCTATTTATTATGAATTATTGAAGTTCCTGAATAATTAATTTTTGGAGTTATAAATGTTTTATTTAAGAAAAATGTTTTTTTTATTTTTTATGGGGTGGGTCCCACTTGTGGCTGATGTTTTGGACTGGTGGTGTGCGTAGGAATTTTTTTTTGAAAATATTATTATTTCATTAAATATTCTGCTTTGGTGTTCTAAATATTTTTCTATAAATAGGGTGCTTAGGTTAGAATTACAAAACACACAAGAAACTGAAGTTTTCTCTCTCTATATTATCGAGCATATTTTTGTGAGTATTTAGATACTTTGAGTGTTGCTATACGATGCAAGTTTCCTTCAGCATTATATCCGATATTTCAGTCAGAAGTACTGTCCTTTTAAGGTAAGAGATGTTATTTTCTTCGTAAATGATAATATTTCTTTCAATATCATTATGTCGAAATATTAGTATAATTTTTCTTGTGAGATTTTTATCTTTTTGTGTCGGAGTTACTATTCACGTATACGACACTATTCACGAATACGACACTATTCACAGAAAAATTAAATTTTCGTTCTTTGTCCAAGATGTCTATTATAGATACTATCTTTGATTGTATCCATGTTTTGATCTTCATTCTTGAATTTTACTCCACTATGGTTTATTATGAAGTATTTTTGAACTTGGATTGTTTAAAGTACGAATCCCTAATCTTTGTCCTTTTATTTCACTGGATTCGGTTCTTTAAAAATATTTTTCATCATCCTCAGTCCTAAATGATGATATTACTGAATATCTTTCGTCTGTAGTGCAAAGATGAATGATTTCCTGATGAATATCTTTGGCCCGTAGTGCAAAGATGAACAGGTGTTGAGATGAACATGACCAACTGATGAATATCTTTGGCCTGTAGTGCAAAAATGAATATTTAATTCAAGATGTATATTAATTGATGTTACACGGATAAAATATTGATGATGGGTTTTTAAATCATAGAAGATAGTAGATTTCATTTTCTACTTAACTCTTCTAATGAATTGTTATTTCTGCCGCGAATATTGATCTAAAAATTGTTGTCGATTATATTCTATCGGATTTTTCCCTGTTAAGGACTAACGATAATTTGTTCTATATTATCTTAGTCATAATATTTTTTACTGAGCTAGTTGAGCTCACCCTTTTCTTTTCTATTTTTCTTCTCAGGAGGTTAGAATTTAGCAGGAACTAGCCGGGGTATGGAGTGATGATTCAAGATAGTTGTTATAGTAGTTGTAAGACCCCAACTTTTATGAATAAAGAATAATTTTCTCGAAATATATTTTTGAATATTATGGTGTGGATTTGATATAATGTTATAGTTGTGGGTAATATTTACAAATTTTACAAAGTAAGCAAGTGGTTATATAATATTCGATTGGTCGGGGAATATTCATTTTAACAGGGAATATTCGTATGACGGAACAATCATTGGTGGACCCCACAACGGAAGTATTGTCATAGTTAGAAAATGACAGAATTATCATTTTATAAAAATAACGGCGAAAGTGTTACCGTTAAAACTGTTGAACTACCCGTTAGTAAAAGTACAATAATACGATAATAGTTGCGTAAGTAGACGCGGTATTGATTATTGATCTTTACGTGAGAAGTCACTCGCTTATACTCAATTATTGCTACGATAATTCTTTGCATCATATCTCTCATATTATTGATTCAATTATTGTCACAAAGATCATCCGCATAATATGTTATATTATTAAATCAATAATTAAGACGACAAAGTTATTCATATTATTAAATTGCAATATTTACAATGTCTAGAAGTTACATCGAGGAGAGGTTTGGTCATCTAATTACTTGGCGCCAATAAGGAAAATCCTTATCGGAAAGCTCCCTCTTTCCTGGGAACGACCTAGTTGTTAAATATTGTGAGTTATGATATTAATGATGAATAAGTTCGTGTTGTTTAAAGATGAAATTGATAGTTCCATTGTGTTGGAATTATTAGTGTTAGTGGAAATCGATATTTATTTCGATATTAATTGATGTTTGGAAGTTATACTGACCAGTCGGATAATTAACCAGATAAATGAGCAATTAATTGCTATTAATTCACATGATTATAACTATTTGTTCACATGTGTGTACTATTGATTCACATTCTTGTACTATTAGGGGAGTTGGTGCAAGATTGATAATACTTGCATGACTAAGTTAAAAATAGAGGTATAGATGGAGGTACTATACTGTAATTTGTATTTTCACATGATTATAACTATTAATTCATATTATTTACTATTAGGGGAGGTGGTGCAAGTTTGATAATACTTGCAGGACTAAATTAAAAATGAAAGAAAAGTTGAAGGTATTGTACTGTAATATTTCGAGCCCCAAAACGTGCAATTATCAAAATTATATTTTTCTATAAATAGAAGCTCATTCTTCCTTCATTTCTTACCAATTCACTAAAGTTATAGAGCAATTATTATAGAGAGAAATTATAGAGAGAAAGAAGAAGAGAAGTCTGCTACCTCTCTACTCCAGTATTATTCTTTCGTATTCATGAAGAGAGTTATTCTTTCGTATTCATGAAGAGAGTTATTCTTACGTATACGGCACTATTCACGAATACGGTACTATTCACAAAAAAATTAAATTTTTGTTCTTTGTCCAAGATGTCTATTATAGGTACTGTCTTTGATTGTATGCATGCTTTGATCTTCATTCCTAAATTTTACTCCACTATGGTTTATTATGAAGTATTTTTGAACTTGGATTGTTTAAAGTACGAATCCCTAATCTTTGTCCTTTTATTTCACTAGATTCGGTTCTTTAAAAATATTTTTCATCATCCTCAGTCCTAAATGATGATATTACTGAATATCTTTCGTCTGTAGTGCAAAGATGAATAAGTGTTGAGATGAACATGACCAACTGATGAATATCTTTGGCCTGTAGTGCAAAGACGAATATTTGATTCAAGATGTATATTGACTGATGTTACAGGGATAAAATATTGATGATGGACTTTTAAATCATAGAAGATAGTAGATTTCATTCTCTACTTAACTCTTCTAATGAATTGTTATTTTTGCTGTGAATATTGATCTGAAAATTGTTATCTATTTTATTCTATCGGATTTTTTCCTGTTAAGGACTAACGATAATTTGTTCTATATTATCTTAGTCATAATATTTTTTTACTGAGCTAGTTGAGCTCACCCTTTTCCTTTTTATTCTATTTTTCTTCTCAGGAGGTTAGAATTTAGCAGGAACTAGCCGGGGTATGGAGTGATGATTCAAGATAGTTGTTATAGTAGTCCTCAGTATTTTGTAAAATAGCGTATCAATAATTGTAATGAGGACTTATTTGAGTGTGAATACTGTCTAGAAGACAATATTTGTATTTAAACTCACAGTTTATGTGTTGTCGTATTTTATACTATAATTGTATTAATAAAGTTGTAGTTGTTTCTGTACCATATATTTGACGACTCAGAATGGGTGATGTATACCTATTTTGGGGGCGTCACATGAATTCTAGGGTTAGAACTAAACATGATAACATGTATGCTTAATTATTCGCATGAGATGAATAATTAGGGTTATGAATCGAATAGGAATATCTTTTTGTAAGACCCCAACTTATTATTAATAAAATTGAATTTCCTCTATTTGTTATTTTAAAATAGTAAGGGTTGATTTGATTAATGTAGTTAGTTATGAGTAAAATGCGCAAATATTTCAAATAAGCAAGTGGTTATAAAATATTCATTGTTGTCGGGGAATATTCGTTTGGTCGTGGAATATTCTTCTTTGCTTAGGAATATTCGTAAATACGGTAAGCAGCCTTTGTGTGGGTCTCATAACGGAAAGCGATTCGATGAGGAAAACTACAAATATAAGTTGGTTATAAATAATTGCAGGCGTAGTTATTCTCAATTATCTTGTTGGAATACCCGGTTGGTTAAAACATAGAAGACACGGTATTGCACCAATTATTGATTCTTACGTGAGAAGGCCTTTACTCGATAATTGTTACGATAATTCTTGCTCAATATTTTATTTTATTGATTCAATAATTGCTTTGTGTTGATATTTTATATTGTTGTTGTTTCAATAATTGTCACTACACAGTATTTTCCATTATCAAGATCAATAATTCATATTATTTGAATAATATTATTAGATAACATTATTGGCAATGTCTAGAAAGTTCTGTTTAAGGAGAGGTTTGGTCACCTAATTGCACGCCAGTAAGGAGAAATCTTTATTGGAAAGCCCCCTCTTTCCTGGAAACAACATGGTTGCCAGTATTATGATTTTGTAATATTATTTGTGAATAATTAATTATTGATTTATATGATAAGGAAAATATTCATTTTATGTGGATATAGATGGAGAAAATTTTAAAGTGACAATTGTTGAAAAATTGATATTTTATCTTTTTTGATAAATAATTCATTTAAATATATTATTATATTATAATAATATAATAATAGTGATATTTTTACAATGAATGTGGGATATATGAATAATGAGGAGGAAGAGTATTTTTGTTACTAAAAATATTTAAAACATATTTTTCATGTTTGTGGACCCCATTTCTTGACATAAATTTGATTATAGCCTGTAAAATCGTCCGTTTATGAATTTTGGTCAATTTTTGTTTGGAATTTAAAAAAATTTTCTTCTGTAAAGTTGTAGATAATGGAATTTCCTATGGAAAAGGCATAAGGTTTGAATTTTTCTGACAAAAGGGCTATTTATTATGAATTATTGAAGTTCTGAAGTTCCGAAATAATTGATTTTTGAAAGTTTTAATTATTTTTTTTAAGAAAAATGTTTTTGTTATTGTTGGTGGGCCCCACTAATATTGAAAACATGTTGAATTCAGATTCAAGAGGTGGGCGTGAAGATTTATTTAAAATATTAATATTTTATTAAATTTTCTGCTTTGGTGTTCTAAGTATTTTTCTATAAATAGGGTGCTTAGGTTAGAATTGAAAATCACACCAGAAACTGAATTTTTCTCTCTCTATATTATCGAGCGTATTCTTGTGAGTATTTGATACTTTGAGTGTTGCTATATCTGATGCAAGTTCCCTTCAAAGACTTATATCCAAAGATTCCAAATGTAAAATCTTTGTCTTTTTCGAGGTAAGGGATGTTATATTTTTTTTTAAAATGATATTATTTCTTCTAATATCATTATGCCGGAATATTGGTAAGATTTTTCTTGTGAAATTCTTGTCTTTTAGTGTCGGGGTTACTATTCACGTATACAATACTATTCACGTATACGACACTATTCACGAATACGACACTATTTACAGAAAAATTAAATTTTTATTTTTTTATCCAAAATATCTATTATGGATACTAGCTTTGATTGTATCCATGTTTTGATCATTCTTGAATTTTACTCCGCTATATTTATTTATGAAGTATTTTGAACTCGGATTGTTTAAAGGACGAATCCTTAATATTTGTTATTTTGTTTCATTGGATTCATTTTTTTTAAAATATTTTTTCATCATCCTCAGTCCTAAATGATGATATTACTGAATATCTTTGGCCTGTAGTGCAAAGATGGTTGATTTTCTTATGAATATCTTTGGCTTTGTAGTGCAGATGAGCAGTGTTGAGATGAACATGACCCAACCGATGAATATTTTTTGGCTGTAGTGCAAAGATGAATATTTGATTCAAGATGTATATTGATTGATGTTACAGGGATAATATTGATGATGAACTTTTAAATTCATAGATTATAGTAGATTTCATTCTCTACGTAACTCTTCTATGAATTTTTATTTCCGCTGCGAATATTGATCTGAAACTTGTTGTCTATTGTATTTTATAAGATTTTTCCCTGTTGAAGACTAACGATAATTTGTTCTATATTATCTTAGTCATAATATTCTTTACTGGGCTAGTTGAGCTCACCCTTTTTCTTTTTTGTTCCATTTTTCTTCTCAGGAGGCGAGAATGTAGCGAGTACTTGTCGGGGTATGGAATGAAGGTCTTAGAAAGTTGTTTTAGTAGTCCTCACCATTTTTGTAAAATAATATATCAATAATTATAATGAGGACTTATTTGAGTGTTGATATTGTCTAGAAGACAATATTTATATTTAAACTCACAGTTTTCATGTTGTATTAATAAAGTTGTAGTTGTTTACATACCATTTTATTGTGACTCGTAATGGGTTTTGTATACCTATTTTGGGGCGTCCACGGTTAATATCGAGCTTAGGGATATGATCTCTGGCGGAGATCGGGAATAGAACTAGGAGAGGAGAGCGAGTAAAACCTTCGCTAGTGTGTGTCTTACCTAAGCTTATTTATTGGTTGGTCAAGATATATAGGGATATTATGTGATATGTTGATTTCTTTAATTAACCCTTGTTTTATGGCGATATTTGAGAATGTCGACCGAGAATGTTAACGATGAGAGTAAATGAGACCGTGGAGACACCTTTACTCACCAACGAGGATAACGTGCAGCAAATTGGCAATGTTCCTCCCGTGAACAACACCACCGAAAGCGAGATGATGAACGATGGGATGTTTAGAAGCTTTTGCGATTCATGCAAAATCGAACAAGGGAGACTCGTGCACAAAATACGGTGGAAATGATAACAACGCACGGTTTGTCACAACAAACGATTCTTCAAAGAGTTGGGACCACCAAAATTCAGGGAAAGCCGGATCCGATTAAAGCGTAAACGTGGGGTCAAACAAATCACAAAGATATTCGATGTCTTGGGATGCGGAGGAATGTGAAGGTTCCATTCGCCACCTTTATGTTCCGTAATGAGGCGATTCTTCGGTGGGAATCGTGAAGCGTACCCATCCAAATACTTTTCGGCGATGTCTTAGGAGACGTTTGAATCTGTTCAATGACAAATACTTTCCCGAAAGTATCCGTCATATAAAGGAAGTGGAGTTTATTAGATCGAACAAAATAATATGATTTTGTCCCGAAAGACGAGGCAAGTTTGCGAGAGTTATCCAGGTTTGCACCTCATTTGGTGGAGAATGAGGAACGTATGACGCGGATGTTTCTGAGAGGTTTGAAACCCGGCATACGTTAATATCTCATTTCTCATAAATTTCCTCTCTATTTAGATGTTGTCAACAGGGCTCAATTATTAGAGCGAGATAACAAGTACGTTCAACCGAGGGACCACAACCAGGATCATACCAGAGATAGCAGTCATCAAAACAACGATAACTAGTGGAGAAAGAAAAATACGGACAAAAATGGTAACCACTTTGGTGGTAATCATGGCCATGAAAATAGAATAAGCGAGTCGACCACCGGTCTAAGGGAGGAGAGCGACCACCGGTCTAAAGAAAATAGATTATAAGAAGAGGAGATTCAAAAATGACAATGCGAAGACGCGTCGACAAAGAAAGAATCGGTTCTAGGGAGGATAATGACCACCTATTCAGTATATCTATAAATCTTGGGAAAGAGGGACATATCAGTCCAAACTGCCCACAACAGTTCAAGGTATGTTATAATTTTAGAAAGAAAGAACATATCGCTCGAGATTGTACAGTAGCGAAACCAAGTCCAACGGGGATGGTGACTCAAAAGGCTGTCCCAGAAAAGTCAAAGTCAACGGTTCCTGGAAGAGCGTTTGTCGTGACTGGTCAAAATGCGAGGAACCCAAATGAGGTGATCACGGGTAAGCTAATCATAAATTCTTGCGAAGTTTAAACCTTACTAGATACCGATGCTACCCATTCATTTATCTCTCCTGCTTGTGCTCAACGTTTAAACTTAACTCCAGAGAAATTAGACTTTGATTTATCTCAGAGACTCAGATTAGGAGAAACTTTCATCACATCCATCCATCGCTTATAAATCTTGTTTGATCCAAGTTGGCACCATCACATTACCTGTTAATCTTATCTCTTTAAAGATACTTGCTTTTGATGTGATTTTAGGGATTGATTGGTTAACTACTCATCATGCCAAAATTGATTGTTTTTGTAAGGTTGTTAGTTTTCATATTCCTAACCAACCTGCGTTGTTATGCAATTCAAGCAACTAAACCATTAAAATCAATCACTGTCATATCAAGTCATAAAGCTATTCGTTTATTGAAAAACTGATGTCAAGCTTTCTTAGCCCATGTTATGGATTTGAATAAAGACACGTCAGATTTCAATAATATTCCTGTTGTTAGTAAATTTCCGACGTATTTCAAAGAACTTCCTTGCCTACCCCGTAACGTGAAGTTGAATTCTTTATTGACCTTGAACCTGGTACAAAGCCCATTTCTATAACCCCATATCGAATAACTCCTATTGAACTTCAGGAGTTAAAGGTTCAACTACAGGAGTTGTTGGACATCAGTTTCATTCATCCTAGTACATCTCCTTGGGGTGCTCCTGTTTTATTTGTAATGAAGAAAGACGGGAGTATGCGACTTTTTATTGACTATCGGATTTGAACCATGTCACCATCAAAAATAGGTATCCGCTACCTCGTATTGATGACTTGTTTAACCAGTTGCAAGGAGCACAATTTTTTTCAAAGATCGATCTTCGTTCTGGATATCATCAGCTGAAGATTAGAACTGAGGATATTCCAAAGACGCCTTGAACTCCTATGCAGGAATTATGAATTCATAGTCATGTCTTTTGGATTGACTAATGCTCCTACGGCTTTCATGGATATGATGAACCGGATATTCAAGAAATATTTGGATCAGTTCGTTGTTGTCTTTATTGATGATATCCTCATATATTCTAAAAGCCGTGAAGATTATGAGCACCATTTGAAGCTGGTACTCCAAAGGCTTCGTGAAAACAAGTTATATGCCAAGTTGAAGAAATGCGAGTTCTAGCTTGAGGAAGTAGCATTCCTTGGGCACGTGGTGTCAAAACATGGAGTATCTGTCGACCCGGCGAAGATTGAAGAAATACAAAGTTGGGAGCAACCGAAGTCGGTGACCGAATTACGTAGCTTCCTGGGTTTAGCTGGTTATTATCAGAGATTCGTGGAAGGATTTTCTCGAATCGCTACTCCTTTAACTCAGCTAACTCGGAATGATACAAAATTCGTATGGAGCGAGGAATGCGAGAAGAGTTTCTAAGAGCTTAAGAGGAGACTTATTTCTACTTTGTTACGACAATACCATCCGGTTCGGATGGATTTTTTTATCTACAGCGATGCTTCAGGCAAAGGGTTAGGCTGTGTTCTCATGCAACATGGGAAAGTCATAGCCTATGCCTCGCAATAACTTAAAGAATATGAGAGGAATTATCCTACTCATGATCTAGAGTTGGCAGCAGTCGTTTTCGCGCTAAAGATCTAGAGGCACTATCTATATGGGGAGAAAGTGGAGATATATTCATAAAAGCCTCAAATATTTCTTCACCCAAAAGGAAATCAACATGCGGAAACGACGTTGGCTCGAGCTGTTAAAAGATTATGACCACATCATTCAATACCATCCTTGAAAAGCAAACGTGGTAGCTGACGCGTTGAGTAGAAGATCATATGCAGAAACGAGTACGATGATGTCAAGTATACGCATAGAACCAACTTTCATCGATAAAGTTAAAGTTGCTTAAGCCACCGAATCGAAGCTGATGCGTATGAAGAAGAAAATATAAGAAGGTGCTATTCCGGAAGCGAGAATCGATGAAGAAGGAATACTTCGAGTCCACTCCAGACTTTGTATTTCTAACGACTCTGATTTGAAGTACAAGATCATGATGGAAGCACACAATACACCGTTTGCAATCCATCCTGGAAGTACCAAAATGTATCGTGATCTTCGACATACATTTTGGTGGAACAATATGAAGAAAGATATTGCAAAGTTTATCTCGAGGTGTTTAACTTGTCAACGTGTAAAGGCGGAGCATCAAGTGCCTAAGGGTCCATTACAACCACTTGAGATTCCGAAATGGAAGTGGGAACACATTACCATGGATTTCGTTACAGGTCTTCCCATGGTTTCTCAAGGCATAAATGCTATTTGGGTTATTGTTGATAGATTAACCAAGTCTGCTCATTTCTTGCCGATACGGGAGACTTATTCCCTTGAACATCTTGCTCATATGTATGTAAATGAGATTGTGAGATTGCATGGCATGCCAGTATCCATAGTTTCGGATCGTGACCCAAGATTCACTTCACGATTTTGGGTTAGTTTGTAAAAAGCTATGGGCACGGACTTACGATTCAGTTCGGCATACCATCCTCAAATGGACGGACAATTAGACAGGACTATTCAAACTCTTGAAGATCTATTAAGACTCTATGTCCTAGACTTCAAAGGGAGTTGGGATAAATATTTACCTTTGGTGGAATTCTCCTACAACAACAATTATCAGGCAAGTATAAGTGTGGCTCCATTCGAAGCATTATATGGACGTAAGTGTCGCTCTCCAGTATGTTGGGATGAGGTTGGTGAAATAACATTGTTAGGACCAGAGTTGGTACGTATGACTACAGAAAAGATCTAAATGATTCGATAACGTATACAAATGGCACAGGATCGACAAAAGAGTTATGCGGATCTTCATCGAAAGGACGTGGAATTTAGTATTGGGGATCATGTATTGTTGCGTGTTGCTCCATGGAAGGGAGTTACAAGATTTAGAAAGAGAGGAAAGCTCAATCCACGATTTATTGGTCCATTTCAGATTCTTGACCGAGTAGAAAATGTGGCCTATAGACTCGCAATACCTCCAAGTATGTCTCGTGTTCATAATATTTTTCATATATATGTGCTACGTAAATATGTGAAAGACCCGAACCACGTTATTGAGTTAGAACCGGACGAGATAGCCGAAGACTTAACGTATGAAGAGGTACCTGTCAAGATCTTGGATAGGAAGGAGCATGTCCTACGCACAAAGGTCATACCACACGTCAAAGTTTTGTGGAGGAACCATACTATTGAGGAAATGACCTGGGAGTTGGAAACGAAAATAAAAGCGAGGTATCCTCACCTTTTCGAAACACCATGTACGTACGTCAATTTCGAGGACGAAATTTCATAAGGAGGGGAGGTTGTAAGACCCCAACTTATTATTAATAAAATTGAATTTCCTCTATTTGTTATTTTGAAATAGTAAGGGTTGATTTGATTATTGTAGTTAGTTATGGGTAAAATGCGCAAATATTTCAAATAAGCAAATGGTTATAAAATATTCATTGTTGTTATTAGGAATATTCGTTTGGTCGTGGAATATTCTTATTATTGGGGAATATTCGTGACGACCAATAGCAACCTTGTAGTAGGCCCATAACGAAAGCGATTGGATGAGGAAAAGCGAAAAATATAAGTTTGTTATAAATAATCTACAGGCGTAGTTATTCAAGATTATCTTTGTTGAAATACCGTGGTTAAAACACACGAAGACATATTACGGTAGTGCACCAATTATTGATTCTTACGTGAAAGGAACTACTCGATAATTGTTACACGATAATCTTGCTTAATATTTTATTTTATTGATTCAATAATTGCTGCGTTGATATTTTATATTGTTGTTGTTTCAATAATTGTCACTACACAATATTTTCCATTATCAAGATCAATAATTCATATTATTTGAATAATATTATTAGATAACATTATTGGCAATATATAGAAAGTTCTGTCTAATGAGAGGTTTGGTCACCTAATTGCGCGCCAGTAAGGAGAAATCCTTATTGGAAAGCCCCCTCTTTCCTGGGAACGGCCTAGTTGCCAGTATTGTGATTCTGTAATATTATTTGTGAATAATTAATTATTGATTTATATCATAAGGAAAATATTCATTTTATGTGGATATAGATGGAGAAAATTTTAAAGTGACAATTGTTGAAAAATTTATATTTTATCTTTTTTGATAAATAATTCATTTAAATATATTATTATATTATAATAATATAATAATGATGATATTTTTACAATGAATGTGGGATATATAAATAATGAGGAGGAAGAGTATTTTTGTTACTAAAAATATTTAAAACATGTTTTTCATGTTTGTGGACCTCATTTATTGACTGAAATTTGATTATAGCCTGTAAAATCGTTCGTTTATGAATTTTGGTCAATTTCTGTTTGGAATTTGGAAAAACTTTCTTCTTCAAAGTTGTAGATAATGGAATTTCCTATGGAAAACACATAAGGTTTGAATTTTTCTGACAAAAGGACTATTTATTATGAATTATTGAAGTTCCGAAGTTCCAAAATAATTGATTTTTGAAAGTTTTAACTATTTTTTTTAAGAAAAACATTTTTGTTATTGTTGGTGGGCCCCACTAGTATTGAAAACATGATGAATTCAGATTCAAGAGGTGGGGCATGAAGATTTATTAAAAATATTAATATTTTATTAAATTTTCTGCTTTGGTGTTCTAAGCATTTTCCTATAAATATGGTGCTTAGGTTAGAATTAAAAATTACACCAGAAGCTGAAGTTTTCTCTCTCTATATTATTGAGCGTATTCTTGTGAGTATTTTGATACTTTGAGTGTTCTTATATCTGATGTGCAAGTTCCTTTCAAAGACTATATCTAGTATTTCAGCTAAAATCTTGTCTTTTTTCGAGTAAGGGATGTTATATTTTTTTAAAATGATATTATTTCTTCTTATATCATTATCTTGGGAATATTGGTAAGATTTTTCTTGTGAAATTCTTGTCTTTTAGTGTAACAGAGTTACTATTCACGTATATGACACTATTCACGTGTACTCTGACCTTATTCACTAAATAATACGACCTTATTCACGTAAAAATTAAATTTTCATTTTTTTATCCAAAATATCTATTATGGATACTAGCTTTGATTGTATCCATGTTTTGATCATTCTTAAATTTTACTCCGCTATGTTTATTTATGAAGTATTTTTGAACTCGGATTGTTTAAAGGACGAATCCTTAATATTTGTTCTTTTATTTCACTGGATTCGTTTTCTTTAAAATATTTTTCATCATCCTCAGTCCTAAATGATGATATTACTGAATATCTTTGGCCTGTAGTGCAAAGATGAACAGGTGTTGAGATGAATATGACCAACTGATGAATATCTTTGGCCTGTAGTGCAAAGATGAATATTTGATTCAAGATGTATATTGATTGATGTTACAGGGATAAAATATTGATGATGAACTTTTAAATTCATAGATTATAGTAGATTTCATTCTCTACGTAACTCTTCTATGAATTGTTATTTTCGCTGCGAATATTAATCTGAAACTTGTTGTCTATTGTATTTTATCAGATTTTTCCCTGTTGAAGACTAACGATTATTTGTTCTATATTATCTTAGTCATAATATTCTTTACTAGGCTAGTTGAGCTCACCATTTTCTTTTTTGTTCCATTTTTTTTCTCAGGAGGCGATAATGCAGCGAGTACTAGTCGGGATATGAAATGAAGGTCTTAGAAAGTTGTTTTAGTAGTCCTCACCATTTTTATAAAATAATATATCAATAATTATAATGAGGACTTATTTGAGTGTTGATATTGTTTAGAAGACAATATTTATATTTAAACTCACAGTTTTTATGTTGTATTAATAAAGTTGTAGTTGTTTCTGTACCATGTTATTGACGACTCAGAATGGATGTTGTATACCTATTTTGGGGGCGTCACACTTTTCACTGCATGTAACAATTGAGAATCGGAACTTAATGGATTTGTTTAATGATTTTGCATAGGAATATCGTAGAATTAATTGAATTGAATAGAAGTTATTTGTTACTTGGGAAAGGGCTCTTAACAACTAGGATTCCTGTTAACAATTCAGGTGACATAATAATTAAAATAATTGGATAATTGGTTTATAGTACATAATTTGAGATATTGTAGTCTTAACCTTTATTTATTTGAATTAATTTCTAGAGTAATCCAGTTTTAATTATTCAATTTAGTTTCCTTAACTAGACAAATCACAAATTGCAGTTGTTTAAATAAAATGGAATTGGTATAGTACTAGTAGTTGGAGTTTATTGATTGGAATTCCCTGTGGGTTCGACATTTAACTTTACCACTTTATTACTTGCTGACTGTGTATACTTGCACAAATAATTGATTGTGAAATCAACCAACAAGGTTCTCTGAATAGTTTAGACTCATATTTGTGTCTTAATTATTCAAAGCATCTCTTAAAACAAATATCTGGGCTCTTAAGATATATAAAGAGGTGAGTTGTTATGATGCAATCAAACACCTTAAGTCTAGTATTTAATTTTCACTTTGGTATGAGTTTGTTTCGTGCTAAAGACTTGATTGATTGTTTACTTGACTATTACAATTCATTGTACTTGTATTATTTGTCCCTGATTAGGGTTTAATTTTTTTTTAATTTCTATGGGCAGTTATAGGGGTGTTCAACCGGTAAAAATTGGTTCGAATAATCGCAGAATAGATACCTAACAATTCTTTGAAACCTATTAAATATTGATCTGAAATCTGGGTGCAGGTTGACCTAGATATCTGAATCCCATGATCTGGGGTTGATCTTTGAGTCTTCTACCGAAAATTAATATAATTATTATTATTTTTTTATTTTTATTATTATTATTTTTATTTTTATTAATATTATTTTTATTATTATAATCATTATTTTATTATTATTAGTATTATTAAATTATTAATAATAATAAAAAATTAGAAAATTGGTATATACCGGTCCGGTCCGGTAAAACCGAACTATAAAAACGCCGAATCGAAATCGGTACCGAAAAATCGATATATACTGATTTTTTTTGTACTGAATCAATCGATTCGATTCGGTCCGAAAAATCGAAAAAACCGGTCCGTTTGAACAGCCCTAGGCAGTTGGGCACTACCAATTCTTCCTCAATATTTTGATGAACTATAATGTCAAGTCAACTCTTGCTTGCCGGAATCAATCACACTGATTTCAGATTCTTTCATTTGTTTCTTCATTTTACTTTGTTCCACCAGAATCCTATTTTTGGCCGTCTCACCTACACATGCATAGATTCTCATCCATATATATAAATTAATAACCCCATTTGCTAGAGGAATCAAATATAATTAATCTACTAGATATGATTTTCATCCATATAATATAAGCAAGCACATTAATTTGCCAGAGGAATCAAATTAATCTAATAGAGGAATAATTGTTTGAACAAAAATAAAATAAATGGTATGGATTTTGAATTTGATAAATTGGTTTTAAAAAATTAAAATGTATTAATTTATACTTTTGGAACATAAGGAGTAGGACACTTGATGAATCAGAAGCCGATTCTTTAGGGTGCTTGCTGATAATGACTTTATTAAGGCTCATTATCCACAATCTATAATGCTGATTCTGTCACTGCTGTCAACGTACATATATAATTAAATATAATTATATATACATACCTAATATTATACGTATAACTTCTTGTATTACGTTTGCGTAGGACCACCTCGCATGATAGGTCATGGATCCTCCACTTGATGACGACGTTGTTAATGGCCAAGTCATATACAGTGAGGCCTGGGTGCACACATGTCCAAACACAAATATGTAAAATTTAAATACATTTATATCTATTTTTTGTTTAATTTTAAAGTATAATTTATGTTGTACGATTATTAATTTTAAGAATAATAATTCTAATTTTGAAAATAAAATTGAAAATTATTCAATCAAAGGATAAAATATGAAGGTATTCAAATTAATTTAAGAGCCAAGTACAAAAAATAAAAGTAAAATAAAATTAGATACTCCCTAGACCTAACACTACTGATTATAAAGTAATTTTTTAATTTATTCCATTAATTTTCTAGTAGTTGTTGTAACGCTGCTACTAATGCCGTTAAAGCTGAAATAAAATAATAGTTTAATGTTGTATTATGTCATTTAATTTGAATGATTGAAACCTCAATAGTATTTAAAGCTTGAAGGTAATTTATTTTTTGTTATATATAATAATGTTTATTTTAATTAACTCAAACGAAGAAGAGTCTGGTTTGGTTTAAATTAATTCAGACACGCCCCGTCCGTCTGTTGTTAGGTCTGGTAATGGCGCGGCTATGCCCCGCTACTCTGCTGTGGAAGTTGATCCACTAGTTGATTTCAAATGATTGAATTGCCTCAAGTATCATGTCACCTTAATTAATTCTTTGGTTCATAATTGAGTAGCCATTAATTTGTTAGCTAACATCATCAAGTGTATTAGTAATTAGGATTGCACTAGACAATATATGTGGTCGTCTGAGTGTGCCCCCGCATTTGTGCGTGGGAGGGAGGGAGATTGCATGTTTGTATGTCTAATCATTTAGAAATTTGAATTGAAATTTGAATCTGAATGGTTTGAATCGGTAAAGTCAAGCGTTGTTTTAGTCTGAATAGTGAAATCGGTAAGATGGACCGAATTTGAATAGTAAAATCTCAGATTTTTTAAGTTGTATGGCTGAATGAGTAGCTGAATGAAGTAAAAAAAATTAAAAATTTTAAAAAAATATTAACTATTATATTAAGTAATATTAAATAAATTTATAACAATTTTGAATTTTTTCAGAAGGGTAAAATAATAAAGTTTTGTCATTCAGATGTTTCAGATATTTCAATTATCAAACAACTTTTTTCATTCAGATTCAAATTCAGCTCATTCAGATTCAAATTCAGATTCATTCAATTTTTATCAAACACTCCCTAACAATGCTGACTAAATTGAGACCCTGGTTAATTGTTTATGAGGAAAATGATTTCCAAAATGTTTTTTCTTCAAAGTTTTTTTTTATTCGGAAAATGATTTAATTTCAGATTAAGAAACATATATGTTAATTTTATATTTAAAAATTGACTTTTAGAAAATCAATATTAATCTTATAATTATTTAAGAGTGGACGGAGTTCTTTTGTTGAAAACGAAGCTTATGATCATACTAAACACACGAAAATGCAGAAAAATAAATGTATTCCTTGAAGGTGACGGAAACTTAAAAATATTTATAAAAATAAAAATATAAATATAAATAAACTTAATTAGGTACGACTACTTCACACCGTCTAGGGTAACTGGGTGAGCATACAGAAATTAAAGATGTTCGTGATGTCATGGACATAGCTGATTCCTAATTATAAACAAGATGGTCCAGTTCAACACACTAAGCTGGTCTCACATGACAAGATTGGAGGATGGATCTCAAGTTAATTCCTACTTTTAACATTGTCACCTCCAACAAATCTTTATATATATACAACTTAGTGGGTAATTCAGTGGAAATCGTCTATGAAAGTTTGATTTTTTGTCACCAAAATTGCCATCACCATTAGGCCACTTTCCATCTCCTTACAAAATCAATATAATACTACAATCTTATTCTTATATATAGTGGGAGCTTACGCAGAAACTTTAAACACCAAAACTCAACTCTAGATTATTAATTTCTATCCTAATAAATCAACTTTATACTCGTTCAATTCCTCCCACTAAAAAAAATATCTCATGCATTTATTTCAATCCTTTTCATTGTTAATTTGCAAATTAAAATCCTCAAAATTACTTAATTTCGATTAATGAAATAGTTAATATTATATATCGCAAACATCTTAAAAAGTTATCCAGTACAAAATAACTCCCCCCCCCACTCTAAGGTACCCCGACTTATTTTACCATAGGGACCAACGATAGACAATAACTCCTCCCCCCGAACACAGCTTACAACTTTCATTGTACTGTGCTCTCCAAAGAGCAAGAAGAATATATTGTAACATCATTAATTAATTACCATAGAAGTCAAGTTCCATGTTTGAATGTGAAGCATGAGTTATAATAGGTTCATCAGATAGATATATAGAGGCAACATCATGCTTGCCAAGACCCCCCACTGTGGGAAGTTTTCATAATGGTGCCGGGGTTCATACGTCAATGTTTTCTGACGTGGGAAGTTTTCATAATATTGGTGCCGGAGTTTTAACCTAACAGACTAATCTTTTGTATAAAGAGATGGATGATCTAACAAACATGCATGCTTGTTGATGGAACGTATAAATGATGTGGGGATATATGTAATATGAAATGGTATCAGAATTCCCATGCATGGTTCAATTCGTGTGTTGACCACTGGAGCGGGCTGAATATGAATGACACTGGGAAGCCTGCACACTTGCACGCAATATTTTGATAACATTATATATGTTTTCGTCTGCCCTCGACTATTATGGTGGCCCATAGTGTTGGGAAAAATCACCACTCAAATACTGTTGTCTTTGATAAATTAGACGGATAATAATATCAGTATAAGCCAAACAGAATAAATCTGCAACTCCACCAAAATAATAACCACTGCAGGAAATAATAAGTAGAAAATATCAAACCACGAGACACCAAGAATTTTACGTGGAAAACCCTCTAAAACTAAGAGGTAAAAACCACGGGATAAACTCCGAAGAATTCACTAGAATAATATGAGAGAATACAAAGATATCTTAATTTGAGTACAAACCCAAATTACTTCATCACAATAGCTATGTGATGGAACCCAAATAAAACTCCCTTTTATTTGAATTACCTTTCTCTCTCTATTATCTAAAGCTTCACAGAAGCTTTTCTTTCTCTCCTTCTCTCCTTAAACTCTCGGATGGAGTATGAAACTTTGGTGTATTTTTCTTTGAGCATTCTTTGTCCTTTTATATAGTGAAGAGGAGAAGATGAGTAAGTGGGTGGGAATAAAAAACACAAGGGTGGTGGAGTGGAGTTGGTGAAAGAAAAAATAATTGGTAGTGGAGTGGGTGGGTGAGGACCTTTTTGACTAACAATCTCCCCCTTCGAACCCATTAGAGGAGGTAATCTCTGTGACCCCGTCACTTGGAGTCCATCCCGACCAATTCCTTGCAAAATTCCAGCTTGTCACGAGTAACAACTTTTGTTAACATGTCTGAGGGATTCTCGTCAGTATGAACTTTCTTCACTTTCATCAATTCCTTTTCCATCACTTCTTGAAGCCAGTGATAACGAACATCAATATGCTTGGTCCGATTATGATACGTGGCATTCTTGGTCAAGTCAATTGCACTTTGAGTATCACAATAAACCACATACTCATCTTGTTTTAAACCCAACTCTTGGAGAAACCGTTTTAACCATAGCATCTCTTTGCCTGCTTCAGTAGCAGCGATGTATTCTGACTCAGTTGTAGATAAAGCAACACACTTTTACAACTTGGATTGCCATGATACTTCTCCCCCTGCAAAAGTAAACAAATACCTCGAAGTAAACTTCTTCTCTTCAGAACCTGCCATGTCTGCATCTGTAAAACCCTCCAAGACTGGACTCGAACTACCAAAAACCAAACATAAACTGGAAGTAGTTTTCAAGTATCTGAGAATCCACTTAACTGCTTCCCAATGTTCTCTGCCAGGATTTGACAAATACTGCGCCACAACGCCGATCGCATGAGCAATATCTCGGCGCATACAAACCATTGCATACATAAGACTCCCTACAGCAGAGGAGTAGGGAACTGCAACCATATCATCTCTCCCTTCCTTGGTAGAAGGACACATGCACTTTGTCAACTTAATATGACTAGCCAGTGTTGTGCTAACTGGTTTAGCATCACTCATGTTGAATCTTGTAAGCACCATTTCAACGTCTTTCTCTTGTGACAACCACAACCTCTTGGCTTTCCCATCACGAACAATCTTCATACCCAAAATCATTTAGGTTGGACCTAAGTCCTTCATATCAAAGGACTTAAACAACTCACCCTTGAGCCTGCGAATCATATCAGCATCCTGCCCAACTATCAACATATCATCTACGTATAGCAACAGAATAACGAAGTTACCATCCGGGAACCTTTTAACATACACACAATGATATGCAATCGTTCTACTGTAACCTTGATCCACCATAAATGAATCAAATTTCATGTACCCTTTGCCTTGGGGCTTGTTTGAGTCGTCTAAACTTTTCTTCAACTTGCGGACTAAGTGTTCTTTCCTTTAACTTCAAATCCTTCCGGTACATTCCATGTAGATTTCTTCCTTCAAATCACCATGAAGAAAAAAGCGGTCTTAACATCCAACCGCTCAAGCTCAAGATCCATACTAACAACTAATCCCAAAGACTACTCGAATAGAAGTCATCTTCACGATTGGAGAAAAAATCTCATCGAAGTCAATACCTTGCTTTTGAGCAAAACCCTTGACAACTAATCGAGCCTTGTACTTTTACTAGTTTATCGCCATCCTTCTTAAGCTTAAACACCCATTTGTTCTTCAATGTTTTCTTGCCTTTCGGAGTGTAGTCAACTCATAGGTGTGATTCTTGTGCAAAGAATCCATCTCATCTTCATAGCTCTCACCAATTGCCCTTGTCCTTATGAGTCTTGACTTCACGAAAATCCTCTGGCTCCCCTCCTCGTGAACTAAAAGATATTCAGATGAAGGATATCTGACTGATGGCACACGTTCTTTAGTGGATCTTCTCAAATTTGAGGTTCTTCAATATCGTTGCTCCCCGATCAATACTCTCTGCGATCGACCCATCACCATCGTGCAAATCAGATCGGTCATATCTTCATTCGACCTCCTTCTCCAACCGTGGCATTCTCATCTTTAGAGGAGGAACTTCACGAGGTCTGGAACTCTATTATCTCGGGTAGTAGCATTATCGTAATGCTCATAATTCGTGCTCATGAAACACCACATCTCTCGCTCCCTAAATAATTTTCTCTCTTGACTGGATCCCATAACCGGTATCCAAACTCAGCATCTCCATAGCTAAAAAATACACATGGAGTAGAATTGTCATCAAGTTTCGATCTTTGTTCCTTGGGGATATGTGCAAAAGCCTTGCACCCAAATACCCTCAAATAAGAATAAGACAAATCCTTACCACTCCAAATCTTTTCTGGAATCTGAAAATCCAACGGTGCTGATGGAGATCTATTAATCAGGTAACAAGCAGTACGAACAGCTTCACCCCAGAATGACTTAGGTAGCTTAGCCATTCTCAACATGCATCGCACTCTTTCAATAATAGTGCGGTTCATCCTCTCAGCCACACCATTATCTTTGTAAGTACCGAGAACGATCTGTTCATGCCGATGTGTCATGCTTCTCGCGAGATTCAAGAAACTCCTTTGAAGTGTATTCCCTCCGTTGTAGCCATTCTGAAGACACTTCAACGATTTTCCAGTCTCCCTTTCAACCATAGCATGAAAACTCTGAAAATGCTGGAATACCTGGTCTTTTGTTCTCAACAAAAATACCCATACCTTCCGCGAAGCATCATCAATAAAGGTAACAAAGTACCTATTTCCACCCAAAGACTCAACCTCAATGGGTCCACATACATCGGAATATACTCTCTCTAGTAGTTCTGATTTTCTTTTAGCTGAACTACTAAAAGAGACTATGTTGTTTCCCAAACAAACAATAATCACAAGGGCTTAAAACAGTACCTTTAGCAAAAGGAATGAGTAACCTTTTTGCTAATAACTGCAACCCTTTCTCACTCATGTGGCCAAGCCTCTTATGCCACAAGTTTGGTGAAGAGTCATCCTCAACTGCATTCAATTCACTGGAACACATTTTCACATAAGTTTTGTACAATGAACAACAAGCAACACCTCTTGCAATCACCATAGAGCCCTTGGTAAGCTTCCATTTTCCACTGCCGAAGTGATTCTCATAGCCTTCTCTGTCCAAGGCCATGCCAGAAATCAAGTTGAGACGCAAATCTGGAACGTGTCTAACGTCCCTCAAGGTAACAGTGCAACCAACACCTGTCTGAATGCAAACATCACCAATTTCAATAATCTTGGACTGATCAGTATTTCCCATTCTCACGTACCCAAAGTCTCCAGCTTTGTAAGTTGTGAAAAATTCTCTTTTAGGTGTCGCATGATACGAGGCACCATGATCAACCACCCAATCAACTTTACGATCATCAACATGTAAGCATTCTTCTTCCCCAAATGAAAGAATAACAACATCTTGATGAATCGTGGGCAGCAGTTCTTTCTTCTCCTCAACCTTTCCTCTCTCACCATTTTTACCTTGCATTTCAACCAGGATTCTCGCAATTTCTCTTGTAATGACCTTCCTTATTACAATGGAAGCATCTATATCGTTCACCTTATGCGGTCTTTGACTTGCTCCTCGTAGTTTTTGCTTTTCTTTGCGACTTGTATCTCCTTTGTGAGATCCTCTAAAATTATACCTTTCTCTTCTGCCTGTGACAAGAGTATGAGTCTCAAAATTTACGCCTTTACTTCCTTTCGCTTTGTCTCCTTATTATGAAGACTATCATTGACCATCTGCATAGTCATTTTTCCTTCTGGAGCTGAATTTCTTAGAGACACCACCAAAGTCTCCCAGCTGTTTGGCAATGAACTGAGAAGCAAAAGAGCCTGAATCTCATCATCAAGACTCAACTTCATGGTAGACAACTGGTTCACCAAACCTTGGAACTCACTCATATGCTCCGATACACTGCTCCCGTCCTTGTACTTTAGATTCACAATTTTTCGAATGACAAAAGTTTTATTTTGTGCATTCTTCTTCTCGTACATAGACTCTAGTGTTGTCCATAAAGTGTGAGCATCCGTCTCCTGCGAAACATGGTGGAATACACTTTGATCAATCCACTGCCGGATGTGACCAATAGTCTTCCTATTCATTTTATTCCAATCAGCCTCAGACTTATCCGCGGGCTTCTTTCCCTTGAGCTCCAACGGATCATACAAATCCTTGCAATAAAGGATATCCTCCATTCTAGGCTTCCAGATCGAAAAATTTGAAGAGGTCAATTTAATCATGGCTCCGACTGATTCCTCCATAAAATTTATCAAAAAACAACCGAGCAAATAACCTTAGCTTTGATACCAGTTGTTGGGAAAAATCACCACCCAAATACTGTTGTCTTTGATAAATTAGACGGATAATAATATCAGTATAAGCCAAACAGAATAAATCTGCAACTCCACCAAAATAATAACCACTACAAGAAATAATAAGTAGAAAATATCAAACCACGAGACACCAAGAATTTTACGTGGAAAACCCTCTAAAACTAAGAGGTAAAAACCACGGGACAAACTCCGAAGAATTCACTAGAATAATATGAGAGAATACAAAGATATCTTAATTTGAGTACAAACTCAAATTACTTCATCAATGATATTTATGTGATGGGCCCAAATAAAACTCCCTTTTATTTGAACTACTTTTCTCTCTATTATCTAAAGCTTCACAGAAGCTTTTCTTTCTCTCCTTCTCTCCTTAAACTCTCGGATGGAGTATGAAACTTTGGTGTATTTTTCTTTGAGCATTGCTGCCCTTTTATAGCTGAAGAAAAGGAGAAGATGAGTAAGTGGGTGAGAATAAAAAACACAAGGGTGGCGGAATGGAGTTGGTGAAAGAAAAAATAATTGATAGTGGAGTGGGTGGGTGAGGACCTTTTTGACTAACCCATAGTACTTATTTAACGAGTAACGACAAGTGCATATTTGTTTGGAAAGTACAGATAATCGATTAATCCTCTTTCTCAAAAAATTCATCCTATTAATGTCATTAATTCTCTTAATTAATTTAAAATGTGTAGTATTAAGCTAGAAAAAATGTTAAAAGAAGAATGGTACTCTTATTTTGGTATAGAGATAGTATATCTAATCGTTTGATGAGGTGAGATGGGAATATTGGACGCAAGTTACAAAACGTGAGGGACTACTGGGGACTGGGGCATATAGACATCCATCCCACTAGTGCATGCATGTATGAGAATCTCTAATGGAATCCAATATCCTAATGTACGTGAATCCCACTTCCCAATTGGTTGGGATTCTATATTTCTTACTCAATTAACTAACAAATTATATACGATTCCTCTATGCATTACTTATTTTTAATTTCCTACCATGGATCTGATTCATGTGTCACTTTCATTTTTTAACAGAATAGAATGTTTAATTCCACCTTTTCCATAGGTCTAGTAGTAACCTCTGCCAAACTCATCATATATATTCCTCAACATGCATATATATATATATATATATATATATATATATATATATATATATATCACCTTCATTTTTCAATCCCAACGGAAAAACCACTTGGGTAGAATTTACTTTTCATAGAGCTAGGTAGTTAAGTTAAGAATAATATCAATATTTGATATAGATATATATTGCTTTTTTAGATATCAATCGATCATAAGAATATGAGCTATGAATGCATGCTTAAATCTACTGTAAAAAATTATTTGATGCGACCACGTTATTTTTATAAGAATAATGGACATTACCATCATTGCTTTTCTTTTTTTCTTTTTTTTTTTCCCTGGATTATTATAATTTAATTTATATATCCAATCATGGGAACTTTAGGGCAATAATCAAACTGATGATATAAACAATCAACTATTCCTTGCCTTGCTAAGTAAGAATTCTTATATATTATTATTATTATTATAAATAAGGCATGCATGATCGATCGAGAATGAGACAGAATTCTTTCGGATAAGCAGATTGATGAGAACTCCTAAAAATTATTAGTTGATGCTAATAATTAATTAAGCAAATTTATACGTTGGAATTCTTGATGTCAACAGCTAGCCTGATATATATAGATGCACGTACCCTTAATTTATTTCATGTGTTAAACTAATTATTAAATTAGGTTGCCTAAAGCAAAAGCACTTCCCATTTGATTTTATGTATGCTCATCATATTATATGATAAAAAAATAATTACAACTACAAAAACGTTGAAGTATATTAATACATTGATTAGAGGTATACCTCTAATCAATGTATTAATACATGTATATTAATCAATGTATTAATACATGTATATTAGTTGCACATTTTTTTATTAGAAGTATAAAGTGTCATAATTTTCTAAATTTGTCATTGTTTTTTTCACAATCATTTCTAATATCACACAAATACTACTAAATTAAGCAAAATTAAGAAATTTGATGGATAAAATTTTAAAATTACAAATGATTTATTTTGCATCATATCTAAGCGATTATTTGGTTCAGGCCGAAAAAATAACGTCCTGATTACAATCTTTTTTTGTCTGCGAAAATTCCACCAGAGCGTCTTCTATTTTTAGTAGGCATAAACTATATCAGAATCATTCTCAACGAGTTCATAAGAAGTGATCTCATTTTTTTCATCGGCTCCGGTAAAGACTAGAGATTTTAATTAAACGATGGATCCGCCAAAATTAACAACTCAAAAAAATAAAGATGTATCATTAATTTTTTTCATACTCGTTCCAAATTCAAAGTCCGATGCATTTGTATAAATAAGAATTCAAAGAAATTCACTAAATGAAATTTACACGTCTCTCCTTTTCAAATCGAGAAAAATAAAAAAGGTTAGATTTAACTTTCTTTTAATATCATCATTGTTATATTATTTAATTGAGTTTGAGGTTAAATAAAATTCTCAAATTTATCACATAGTAATACGTAAGGGGCAAGCAATTACATTAGCAAGTCATTTACTTCAGCCAATTTTGCTGGAAAAGAAGTTCACCATTCCTTGACACGTGGTCATGTATTGGCATACATATTACTCCTCCTAATATCAAATTTAAGTTTAATTATTCATTAATAGGAGTATAACTGGCACATAAATTTGTGTACGTATATAGAGTGTTTTAGGAATAGATTTTAATAATTAATAGTGAGACAAATAATTGAACTAACTTTTTTTTTTTATTCTGATATCAAGTAAAGCAATAACAACTAAGTTTTTAAATTTTAAATTATAGGTAAACAATTTAAAAAAAAATAATTATAATAAAGCTTAAATTAGATAAACTTAAACCCCCCTTGTCTCGAAATAGTAATACTATAATAATTAGGATATTGTCATAGATTGGTAAAAATGCTCATTAGAAAGTACTTCCTTCTTAGGAGTATAAGACGTTTTAGAGGAATTTTTTTTTAATAATTTAAAATATTTTCTATATATCTAGAATAATTAATGAGACGATTATAGAAAAAATGAAAAGTTATAAGAAGGCTTGCGAAATTGAACAGATCAAGAGTAATTCGGAGAGGGTCTCCGTTACTTAATATAAAATGTTTTAAAAAAATATTTTTGTTCCACGTTTTAGAATTTTAAGTAAATATTAATTGTTTAGTTTTTAATATTATCCTAAGTATTAAATATAATTTTTGTTCTCTCACTATTTTTTGTTTAATAAATAACTTATTTTTCTAATACAAGGGCAATATAAATAATTATTATTATATTTAATACTATACAATTATTTTCTTAATATTTACGCACAATTCTAAAACGTTTTATATATATTAAGTGACCGAGAAATTATTAGCTAACGTCATTATTAATGAGATTTTTTAATATGTGAGATTATGTATTAAAGGACCTACATAATGGAAAGGAAGGAGTATTGATTACTTAGGCCTCAAAATTTTGAAGGAAAAAAAAAAAGAGGAAAGACCAAGGTATAAATAAATAAATGGTAAAAGATTCCCAAGGTCAATTTTGCTTAATTTATCTAAACTCACTTCAAATATGCAGTCATTCTTTTGCAAAAAAAAAAAAAAAAAAAAAAAGTCATATTAAGGTATATATTGCCTCTGTTTCTTTCTAGAGAATATTTTGTATTTTATTTTTTTTATCAGTTGTTTGTAGATTTTAATGAATAAATTAATTACTCAATTTCTATATATGTTATCCTTAATAATTAAATATTCTTTAATTTTTTCAATAAATTTGAAAAAGTGAATTGACACGGTCCAAGTTGGAGATAAAGTAGGAAAAAAAAAAAAGAAATCCAAATTTAAGAAGGGGTGATGTTGTTTTGGATGTAACTTTTGATCCGTTTGGAGTTACTTGACCCAAAATATATCAAAATGAAGCTAGCGACGAGTCCTACAAAATTCACCACCTTGGCCACGAAGGATACCGTTTGAAGCCCAAAAAAGGTCTGAAAAGAGGCGTTTTGGCCTTTCGAAGTTTTTTTTTTCAATTTTTGGTTTAGTTGGATATTTTTATAATTTCATTAGTCCTTTCATAATTAGGATTTCCAGTTGATAGTTTAGTATTTAATATGATATTTTCATGTGTTTTAGGAACAACTCTTTATTATTATTATTCTGATTTATGAAATACTTGGTTATTTAGTCAATTTATCCCAAACTTTGTGAATTTCTGTGATTGCAAAGTACGTAAATTCGATTATATAATTGTTTCTATCCTTTTTACCGTCTTTCGCTGTGTCATGAATATTGAAATTTTATTTCTAATTTAATGAATCAAACAATGTATTATATATACTTTCTAATTAATTTGCTTATTCTTAAAACTTCATTTAAAAAGAGAATGAGGAAATAAGCTATGCTTTAATAACAATATACTACGATAGAAATGTTAACATGCCGACAACATTTAGATGTTAATTTTCCACTTCAGGGTACTACATGGAGTATTTCTAAGCCAATATTAATGGTTTAGTCGTTTATAACTTTAAAAACCATAAATCTCTAGTAAACTCATTATATTAAATACATCATTAAAATATTATTATTTACGTAATTAATACAAAGTCAAATATAAAATCACAAAAATATTATTTTTTAAAATTATTTGTTTATATTTATTTTATTCTATATAAGATATCTTAATTACACTAAAATATTATTCAAATACTATTTTATCCTTCAAATATTCAAGAGGGTCCACTAACTAATTAAAGAGAAAAAAGATTGCCTAGTAATATGAAATTTATGTGATATTCTCTTTATTAATTTAAGGTTATGTTTGTTTGTAAGAATTATATTTGAAATAGAATTATTAATTTTAAATTTTTTTTATTTTAAATTTGGACTTAAAACTATTAGTTCATTGATTATAAAATAGGTTAATATATGAGATTATTTAATACCATGTTCAACCACGTATTATAATCTCCACCAATAGGACTAAAAATTTATAAACAAAATTATCCTCAATCTTTTTCTAAAATGACCATAATATCATATTATATCCAATAAGGTTATTATTGGTAAACCGCTTATTGGTAAACAACTTGTTATTAGTAAATAACTTATTGATAAATATTTTATTATTCGTGAATAACTTATTATTTAAACAGCTTATTATTCGTAAACAACTTATTATTTAAACATCTTATTGGAAAACAATTTATTATTTGTAAACAGCTTATTAGTAAACAACTTATTAGTAAACAACTTACCAATAAGATGTTTACCAATAAGCTTATTATTGTTGGTAAACAACTTATTAAGCTTATCGATAAACAACTTATTATTATTATTTAATCAATTTATTAGTAAACAACTTATTGGTAAATAACTTATTATTTAAAACAGGTTTATTGGTAAATAACTTATTATTAGTAAATAACTTATTATTGGTAAATAACTTATTATTAATAATTCAAACAACTTATTATTTAAATGACTTATTATTGGTAAACAATTCATTATTGGTAAACAACTTATTAGTCTTAATCATATTTAAATATATATTGCCTTTTTATTTGTCAAAATTTATTTAAACAACTTATTGTTTATCATTTTTGATGTATAAACAAGTTTAAAATATGTTATTAATGATAATGGTATAATAGTCCAATTTTTTTTTTTTTATACAATCCTTTAATTAATCTTGAAATTAAAAAGCAAACATAACATGTGATCATTTTAATTTATCTCATGAGTAATCTCATAAAAAACAAACATGTGACTGTCTATTTAATTCTATGATTAATAGTCTTATGATTGTTAGATTTGTATATAGCGCGATCATACAATCAAATTACACAAAAGGTGCGAAAGCGCGATAAAATAGAATTTAAAATTTATCATATAAACCATCACCAAAATCATACTTTGTGCATAATTATCAATCAATAGAAAATAGATGGAGATCAGATTCATACCCTTGTAGAAACTAGCTTCCTCAAGTACTAGTTTACCTCCAATTACTTTTCACGTTCAACTTGAATTCACTGGGTTTGATTCCTTCTTTTGATCAACGTTAGCCACCCAAGTGTTTGGCCTCTACAGGTGATCCACCAAGGAAGAACAAGTATTCAAGAAGATGAGTATTTGACAAAATCCTAATTCTACCTCTATAGAATATTGTGTACTCTCTCAACTCTTGGAATTGTCATTCACCTTAAATCAAAACAAGACTCCTCTTATTTATAAATGTAGGCAACCCTCCTAAACAATTTAGGAATTGAGTTTTATTTTAATTAATTAAACTCTTTTAATTAATTAGGCTTCCTAATCTTATTATGAATAATTAATTAAACTCTTTTAATTAATTAGTCTCACAATCTTATTAGGAATATATGAGAGTACCTTTTAATACTTAATTCTCAAACTCCTTTAGGAATTAAATAATAGTAGTAGTAGTAGTAGTAGTAGTAATAATAATAATAAGACTTCTCTTATTAATTTATATTTAATATTTTCAAAATATTAAGTTATTTAATTTATTCTATCACCATAGATTAAATTAAATACGATTAACTTTTCATTACGATTATGTCATTTACTTCTTAAATAAATATTTTTCTTTTTTATGGTGTGACCCTTTAGATTTTTCATATTAAACTAGTTGTGAATAAATCAATTAGAATAATTTTAATCTTATTTAAATGAATAAATTAACTATTTAATTTATTTAAATAAATAACATTTATTCTACAATAAGGATAAACCTCCTTAGCAATCAACGACTTTCCAGATAATATAGATTCCAATATTAATCATAAAAGAACTCTTGAGTAAATAGTTACCGTACAATTCAATCCTTCCACCATACAATGTTCCAATTAAATATAAGATATGAAATTACTGTCAAGTCTTATTTTATTTAATTCTATGTATTTCGATTCTTAAATGTACAACTCAAAATAATGCAAATTAGAAACTTCTTTCTAATTTAATTTTGCCTTGGTCAAGGACTACTAAGTTGTCATTTATCGAATCACATAAGACATTTACTAGAAGCGGTAGATTCTTTGTTGATCATTCATTATTTCCATGTACAACTTATTACACCCAAGCACACCCTTTGATATACCCAAAGGGTCTTGAGGGATATGTAAAAGTATAACTCATCATACATAAGATATTATGATGATCTCAGGTCTAAGGATCACTTGAACTATTATCACTATAGGAATTCCTATTGAGAGGCAAGTAAAACTCCATTAGGTATTCCTTAGCGAGTCACATTTAGTGAACTTATTCTCCAATAAGCACATACGTACTTGCTTTAGTATCTCCACACAAATGATCATGAGATCAATCATTCTCATCCAATGAGCAACCAATGTATGTACCAATTTATCCAGATTCACTAATTCCCTTTTTAGTAATATAACGATTGGGAACAATTTTAATTTGTGA
The DNA here is from genome assembly GCA_020205605.1 of Panax ginseng. NCBI lineage: Eukaryota > Viridiplantae > Streptophyta > Magnoliopsida > Apiales > Araliaceae > Panax > Panax ginseng. The sequence continues at coordinate 94,429,863 of CM035144.1, read as the reverse complement.
GCTATCTAAGAATTTAGATCTCATTAACATGATCATCATCATGATTCTAAAAGTATTGCTCAAAACAATAGGTTTATCATATATTATAAAACAACACCATGTAGATAAGTTAAAAGCCTTTAATTAAACAAATTTTTTATTATTAAATGAATAAGATTGTTACAAAGTATATACTTTATCATCAAACATGATGACTTGTGTGCATACTACTTTCAGTGATTATAATTCATGATCCCATGATTATAATCCTTGCAAACAAACATGACCTATGTAAGACCTCGAATTTTATGAAATAAAAGTATTTAATTTTCTTATAATTATTATTTTATTTCGTAAATGGTTAAATTGATAAAAGGTCACCTAGCCCAATTTTATCGTGCACCAAAGTCAAGTCCAGCTGGGACGGTGGCACCAAAGGCGGATACGGACAAAACAAAGTCGGTGGTTTCTGGAAGAGCGTTTTTTGTGACTTCTCAAAAAGCGAGTAACCCGAACGAAGTTAGCACGGGTTAGTTAATTATAAATTCTTGCGAAGTCTATACCTTATTAGATACCGGTTCTACCCATTATTTTATCTCTCTTGCTTGCTTTCAACGTTTAAATTTGACCCCAGAGAAGTTAGACTTTAACTTATTGGTTAAAACTTCGTTAGTAGAAACCTTCGTTACCTCCACTATTTATAAATCTTATTAATTCAAATCGACACTTTCACGTTACCTGTCGATATAATCTCTTTGAAAATACTTGCCCTTGATGTGATTTTACGAATCGATTGGTTAACTACTCATATGCCAAAATTGATTATTTTCGTAAGGTTGTTAACTTTCATATTCCTAACCAACCTGTTATACGAATTCAAGCAACCAAACCACTAAAGTCAATCACTGTTATATTAAGCCATAAGTAAAGAGCCCTGAGCCTTTCGCTGGTGACTTCCTTGTGTGGAATGCAATCAAAGCCGACTTTTCAGTAGGCGGCGTGAAACGACGATGGCAAGTTGATAGGTATCAATGTGACGTGTTATCCAAGTCTTGGATGAGGGTCACAGTTTTGAATAATATTTCTATTGTTAATAAATTTCCTGATGTATTCCTGAAGAACTTCCTAGCCTACCCCTAGAGTGTGAAATCGAATTTTGTATTGACCCTAGTAAAAAACCCATTTCTTCAACCCTTTAATATTTCTTTAACCAAAACAAACGTATCATGCGCCAAGGACGTTGGCTCGAGCTGTTGAAGATTACGACTATACCATTCAATATCATCATGGAAGAGCGAACGTGGTAGCTGACGTGTTGAGTAAAAGATCGTATGCGTTTACAAGTGCGATGTTGTTAACACAAAAACCCATTTTGTATAACTTACAAATGATGAAGATAGAGTTAAAGACTCTAAGGACCCACGTGAAGATAACGAATATACGATAAGAATCGATTTTAATCGATAAAGTTAAAACCGCTCAAGCTACACACCCGAATCTGATGAATGTGAAGAAGAAGGTTCAAGAAGGTGTTATCTCAACCCTAGATTTAATTGGCCCATTTGAAATCCTCGATGGATAGGAACTGTGGCCTATAGACTCGCTTTACCGCCAAGTATGTCGCGTGTTTATAACGTTTTTCACGTATCGATGTTACATAAATATGTGGACGACCCAAACCACATTATTGAATTAGAACTAAACGAGATAGCAGAAGATTTAACGTATGATGAGATGCGTGTTAAAATCTTGGATAAGAAGGATTATATTCGACACTCAAAGGTTATACCTCAAGAGTTGGAATATGAAATGAAGTCAAGGTATCCTCAGCTCTTCGGCATATCAGGTACGTACGTAAATTTTGAGGGCAAAATTTCATAAGGAGAGGAGATTGTAAGACCCCGAATTTTATGAAATAAAAGTATTCAATTTTCTTATAATTATTATTTTATTTCGTAAATGGTTAAATTGATAAAAGGTTAAAGTTAAGGGTGATATGTGAAAATTTTTGCAAAGTAAGCAAGTTGTTATAAAATATTCGTTTAGTCGGGGAATATTCTTTTTATCGGGGAATATTCGTACGATGACACAATCATTGGTGGACCCCACAATGGAAGTATTGTCGTAGTTAGAAAATGATAGAATTATCTTTTTATAAAAATAACGGCGAAAGTGTTACCGTTAAAACTGTTGAACTACCCGGTAATAAAAGTACAGTAATAGGCGTGGTTGCATAGTAGCACACGGTATTGATTATTGATACTTACATAAGAAGTCACTCAGTTATACTCAATTATTGCTACAGTAATTGCTGCATCAAATCTCTCATATTATTGATTCAATTATTGTCACAGTATCATCTGCATAATATGTTATATTATTAAATCAATAATTGAGACGACAAAGTTATTCATAATATTATTTTCAATATTGACAATGTCTAGAAGTTCTGTCAAGGAGAGGTTTGGTCACCTAATTGCGCTCCAATAAGGAGAAATCCTTATCGGAAAGCCCCCTCTTTCCTAGGAACGACCTGGTTGTTAAATATTGTGAATTATAATATTAGTGATAAATAATTTCATGTTGATTAAAGATGAAATTGATAGTTCCATTGTGTTGGAATTATTAGTGTTAGTGAAAATTGACATTTATTTCGATAATAATTGATGTCTGGAGGTTATATTGACCAATCGGGTAATTAACCGGATAAATGAGAAATTAATTGCTATTAATTCACATGCTTATAACTATGTGTTCACATGTGTGTACTATTGATTCACATGTATGTACTATTAGGGGAGGTGGTGCAAGATTGATAATACTTGCATGACTAAATTAAAAATAGAGGTATAGATGAAGGTACTATACTATAATTAATTTTTTCACATGTTTAGAACTATTGAGTCACATGATTTACTATTAATTCACATGATTTACTATTAGGGGAAGTGGTGCAAGTTTGATAATACTTGCAGGACTAAATTAAAAATGAAGAAAAAGAGGAAGGTATTATACTATAATATTTCGAGCCCCAAAATGTGCAATTATTGAAACTATATTTTCCTATAAATAGAAGCTCATTCTTCCTTTAGTTCTCACCAATTCACTAAAGCTATAGAGCAATTATTATAGAGAGAAATTATAGAGAGAAAGAAGAAGAGAAGTCTGCTACCTCACTATTCCGGTATCCAGTTTTCTTCTAAGGTAAGGGGTATTATTTCTTTCGTATTCATGAAGAGAGTTATTTCTTTCAATACTCGTAAAGGTTGTTATTCCATTCTTTATTATTATGTTGGAATAACTTGTCTATACGAACTACCGCATACATGGTGAAATTCTTCTGTTATTCCATTCTTTATTATTATGTTGGAATAACCTGTCTGAGCGAACTACCGCATACATGGTGAAATTCTTCTGTTATTCTATTTTTATTATTCTATTGGAATAACCTTCCTATGCGGTCTATCGCACGCCTGGTGAATTCTTCTGTTATTCCATTCTTTATTATTCTGTTGGAATAACCTGTCTGTGCGGTCTATCGCATACATGGTGAAATTCTTCTGTTATTCCATTCTTTATTATTCTATTGGAATAACCTATTTGTGCAGTCTATCGCATGCCTGGTGAATTCTATTGTTATTCCATTCTTTATTATTCTGTTGGAATATCTTGTCAGTGCGGATTACGCATGACCTGGTTCCATTCTTTATTATTCTGTTGGAATATCTTGTCTGTGCGGATTAAGCATGACTTGGTTCCATTCTTTATTATTCTGTTGGAATAACCTGTCTATGTGGATTACCGCATGCATGGTGAATGATCCTTTGTATTCATTCTTTATTAAATTATGGAAATGATCTGTCTACGTGGATTACCGCATGGCGGGTGAAAATCTATTTGCAGTTTCGTATATTCTATTATACTTGTATGAGATATCATTTCTTTTGTACTCGTCATGGAATATCATTTTCTTTGGTATTTTTTTTACGAGTTACTATTCACCTGGTTACTATTTACTCTAGTATTATTCACTCGGGTATTCGGGGTACTTTTTATGTTGGAGTACTATTTACGAGTTACTATTCACGAATTACTATTCACTCAATTACTATTCACTCTAGTATCATTCACTTGGGTATTCGGGACACTTTTCGTGTCGGGGTACTATACATGGGGTACTATTCTCAAAATACTATTCACGGGGTACTATTCACCCGAAAAATATATTTCTTTTCTGTTCAAATTATTTTTGGTACATGAATATTATTCTTGAATTTTACTCTACAAAGCATTATCATGTTGACAATTTGGACGTTACTGATTGCTGGATAAATTAAATTATAAATATTTAAAATTTATCCTTGAACTTGTTTTATTAAATTATTATGTCATTGTCATCATCCTCATGCTTCTATTGTGATTAAAGTCATCTTTGGCTTACGTGTATAGATGGACTTGGTATGATTATGAACAGGGATTATTCGGTATAATCATGACCGTAATGTGACGAATGATGTGAAAAAAGTCCTCATTGGCCTGTAGTTCATTGATGGACAGTTGTTGGTATGATTATGACCAGGGATTATTCGGTATAATCATGACCATTGATGATTACATGAATATCCTTGGCCGTGGTGTACGGGGATGATTTGATTTTATTTATTAAGTTGAGTCTCGGGATAAAGTTGATAAAAAAACTTTTTAAATCATATAAGATAGTAGATTTTATGCTCTACTTGACTCTTCTAATGGATTGCTTATTCCATTTGCGGTTGTTGATCTAAAACTTGTTGTCTATTATATTCTATCGGTTGTTATCTTTGTTGAAGGCTAATGATAATTTATTCGCATTATCTTAGTCATAATATTTCTTCTTTGGGCTAGTTGAGCTCACCCTTTCTTTTCTTCGTTCTCTTGAGAAATGAGAATATATAGAGAGACGAGTCGGAGAACGGATTGACGATCCAGATGGTTGTTTTAGTAGTCCTCACTATTCTATAAAATAGTGTATCAATAGGTCCATCTTGAACACACTATTTTACAGAATAGTGAGGACTACTAAAACAACTATCTTGAACCATCACTCCACACCCCGACTAGTTCCCGCTAAATTCTCGCCTCCTGAGAAGAAAAATAGAACAAAAAGAAAAAGGGTGAGCTCAACTAGCCCAGTAAGAAATATTATGACTAAAATAATGTATAACAAATTATCCTTAGTCTTCAACAGAGAAAAATCTGATAGAATACAATAGACAACAAGTTTTAAATCAACAACTGCAGTGGAAACAATAATTCATTAGAAGAGTTAAGTAGAGAATGAAATCTAATATCATCTATGAATTTTAAAGTCCATCATCGATATTTTATCCCTGTAACATCAATCAATATACATCTTGAATCAAATATTGCACTACGGGCCAAAGATATTCATCAGTTGGTCATGTTCATCTCAACACCTGTTCATCTTTGCATTACGGGCCAAAGATATTCATAAGAAAATCAACCATCTTTGCACTACGGCCAAAGATATTCATAATATCATCATTTAGGACCGGGATGATGAAAATATATTTTAAAGAAAAGCGAATCCAAAGTGAGACAAAAGAACAAATATTAAGGATTATTACTTGGTTTATTCATGTTAAAAATACTCCATAATAAACTATTGTGGAGCGAGAATTCAAAAATGAAGATCAAAACATAGATCTAATCAAAGATAGGAACCATAACCGACAATCTTGGACACAGAAAAGAAAATTTAATTTTTCTGTGAATAGTGTCGTATTCATGAATAGTACCGTATACATGAATAGTAACTTCGACACTAAAAGATAGAAATTCCACAAGAAAAAAATCATCATGCTTCGGGAATAGTACTCGTGAATAGTAACTCGTGAATAGTAACTTGTGGATAGTAACTCATGAATAGTAACTCGTGAATAGTAACCCCGACATGAAAAGATCAGAATTTCACAAGAAAAATCTTACCAATATTCCGACATAATGATATTGAAAGAAATAATATCATTTCTAAAAAAATAATATCCCTTACCTCGAAAAGAATAGTACTTACATTTGGAATATTAGATATATATTTGAAAAAAACTTGCAATGTATATAGCAACACTCAAGATATCAAAATACTCACAAGAATATACTCGATAATATAGAGAGAGAAAACTTTAGTTTCTGGTGTGATTTTCAATTCTAACCTAAGCACCCTATTTATAGGAAATTGCTTAGAACACCAAAATAGAAAATTTAATATAATAATATTATTTATAAAAATATTATACGCACCATTTGAAATCTGAATTTCAGCACTCAACACATTTATATCACATGTGGGACACTCACTAAAAATGTTTTTCTTAAAAAAATAATTAAAATTTCAAAAATTAATTATTCTAGAACTTCAAAACTTCAATAATTCATAATAAATAGCCCTTTTATCAGAAAAATTCAAACCTTATGTCCTTTCCACATGAAATTCCATTCTCTACAACTTTGCAGAAGAAAGTTTTTCCAAATTCCAAACATAAATTGACCGAAATCCACAAACGGACGATTTTACAGGCTATAATCAAATTTCAGTCAAGAAATAGGGTCCACAAACATTAAAAACATGTTTTTAATATTTATTGTAACAAAAATATTCTTCCTCCTCATTTATTCATATATCACACTTTCATTGTAAAAATATCACCATTATTATATTTTTAAAATATAATAATATATTTAAATAAATTATTTTATCAGAAAAGATAAAATATCAATTTTCAACAATTGTCACTTTAAAAATTTTTCTCCATCTATATCCACATAAAATGAATATTTTCCTTATCATATAAATTAATAATTAATTATTCACAAATAATATTACAGAATCACAATCTTGTAACTAAGTAGTTCCTCAGGGGAAGGAGGGCTTTCGATAAGGATTTCTCCTTCTTGGCGCAATTAGGTGACCAAACCTCTCCTTAGACAGAAATTTCTAGACATTGCCAATAATATTATCTAATAATATTATTTTAATAATATAAATTATTTATCTGATAATGAAAAATACTGTGCAGTGATAATTATTGAAACAACAATAATATAAAATATCAACGTAGCAATTATTGAATCAATAAAATAAAATATTGAACAATAATTACTGTAAAAATTATTGAGTAGTGCCTTCTTACTTAAGAATCAATAATTGGTGCAATACCGTGTGCTACTGTGTTTTAACCACAGGGTATTCCAACAGTATTTGTAAGACCCCGAATTTTATGAAATAAAAGTATTCAATTTTTCTTATAATTATTATTCAGTAAATGGTTAAATTGATAAAAGTTTAAAGTTAAGGGTGATATATATAAAATTTTTAAAATACATGCAGTGGTTATAAAATACTCATTTACTTAGGGAATATTCGTTTGGTCGTGGAATATTCTTGTTTGTCGGGAATATTAAATGCGATGGCGCGATCATTTATGGGCCCCATAACTGAATAAATCGTTGGATGAAGAAAAGCGACAAGTTTGAGTTTTTATAAATAATGGCGTAGTAATTCTGAATTAACACTTTGTTGGAATACACGGTGGTTAAAATACGATGTCTGGCATGGTTACACGATGCATGTGGTATTGCACAATATTTTTAAATTATTGATTCTTACGTAAGAAGACAATACTCAATAATTATTACAGTAATTACTGTTTAATATTTTATTTTATTGATTCAATAATTACTGTGTTGATATTTTATATTATTGTTATTTCAATAATTGTCACGACACAGTATTATCCATTATCAGATCAATAATTCATATTATTTGAATAATATTATTAGATAGCATATTGGCAATGTCTAGAAAGTTCTGTCAAGGAGAGTTTTGGTCACCTAATTGCGCCCCAGTAAGGAGAAATCCTTATCGGAAAGCCCTCTCTTTCTTGGGAACTGCCCGGTTGTCATTATTGTGATTCTGTAATATTATTTGTGAATAATTAATTATTGATAAGGAAATATTTATTTGATGCGGATATAAATGATGAATTTATTTATGTGGTTATAAATGAAGGAATTAATGTTGAGGTGTTTTATCAGTATTTTATAGGATTGGAGGTATTAAAAGATCAAATCGGTGTTCTTAAAGCTATATTGCGTGAGTTATTATTTTAATCCGGCCGTTGGATCGTTGTGATTTTTGGATATGTTATACATATATAAGTTGAGTATATTTCCACAAATTTTGAACCGTTAAAAATGAATGTATGATTTGTTATGAATTTTAAGAGGTGACTGGTTCAAAAATTGTTGAAGTTTCGGAATTTATCATTTTGGTGGAAAATTTTGGAATGCATGGGCCCCACCTATGGTTGGTGAAGAAATGTGCTGAAATTCTAATTCAAATGTGGTAGGTGGCAATAGTAGCAGGTAAAGCCACCGTGTGGCGAGTCAAGTCTGCTTTCTGACGTCTTAACATTTTCTTATAAATAGAGGGCTAAGTTAGAATTGAAAATCACACCAGAAACATAAGCTTTCTCTCTTTCTCTCTCTATATTATCAAGAGTATTTTGTGAGTATTTAGATACTTTGAGAGTTGCTATTCAGTGCAAGGTTCCTTCGGCTTTACATTTCGGTCAGAAATACTGCTCTTTCGAGGTGTGGGATTGTAAGGGATTTTAAGGGTTGTTATGTTTTTCATGTTTCGTAATTTTTTTTGACCTTCAAAAATTCTGAAAAAATTTGAAATGATAATTTGATGAGTTTTCTTGATTATGTCCAAAAATGGTGATTTTTGGATATATAGATTAAGAGTTATGAATTTTATGGGGAAAGACTATTTTAAAAGTAAACCCTTATAACTCCTTGTGATTAACTCCAAAATTGATGAAATGTTTATTGGGAGTAGATCTATATAATATCAGTATACTCTGTAAATTTCGGAATTTTTGGACAAAAGTACAATTTATGATAAATGTCTAAATATTCGGCAGTTTTGGCCATATGAATAATAGTAAATGAATTTTAAAAATTCTGAGAAAAATATATGTTCAATATGGGACTATGTCCTGCTAAATCCCAGAAAAGAAAATTTGTTTGTACTGATTTGGTATTTTTCATGAAAATGGACTAGTTATGAGTAAATGAATTAAATATGTTATGTGAAATAACAAAATTAGAAAATAGAATTTTATGGTTTAAGAATCCTATATGAGGTATATGCAGATTTGTGATGAGGTATTTGGTTATTGGTGATGAAATCTTATGAGTTTGGCATTTTAGGATGATTAAATGCATTAATTAATAAAGTGTAAACAATTTAAATAAATTGTTTATAAGTTTAAGAAATGTTATTCTTTCAATATCATTATACCAAAATATTGGTATGAATTTTATTGTGGAATTTCTACCTTTTTCATGTCAGGGTTACTATTCATAAATTACTATTCATGAGTTACTATTCACGAGTTACTATTCACAGGGTACTATTCACGACAAAATTGGTTTCTTTTTCTGACCAAATTATCGTTGATTTATGAATCTTACTCTTGAAATTAAATCCATATTTTGATCATATTATTTTTATTATCATATATAACATTTTTATAATCTTGGAGATGAAATTTCTCTTTGACTTAAGTGTAAAGATGGGTAGATTATTGGTATGATCGTGACTATGAGTTCTCTTTGGCCTGTAGTGCAAAGATGAATTATTGACTGGTATGATCATGACCATTGGATTTACAATTGAATATTTTTAGCTTAAGTGCAAAGGTGAATTGATCAACATGATTATAATTATGGTTTATATAAATTCTGAAATGATTGTATATTTCTTTGAGAATTGAATATCTTTGGCCCGTAGTGAAAAGATGAATTATTGATGAATATCTTTGGCCTGTAAGTGCAAAGATGACCTGTTGTTGAATATCTTTGGCCTGTAGTGTAAAGATGAATTATTGATGAATATCTTTGGCCCATAATACAAAGATGAACTTATTAGTATGAACATGAACTATGATTTGGTATAACCATGATCTTTGATATTTCAAGTAATGACAGGTGATGTAAATTATCTTCGTCTTGGATGAGAAGAGGAATTTAGAACTACAATTATGATTATGAGTTATTCACATGACTGTGAACAGGATCTGTTGATTGATGTTACAGGGTTAAAACATTGTTGGTGGACTTTTAATGTGGAGAAGATAATAGACTTTATAGTCTATTTGACTCTTCTAATGGATTGCTTTCGTTCAATAAACTATGGTTGAAAAGTTTTATCATCTACCATATGTTCTAAATCTACGATTTATTCTTGATGAAGGCTATTGATAATTTAATTATCTTTAGTCATAATATTCTTTATTGAGCTAGTTGTGCTCACCCTTTTTGCTTCACAATTCCTTTAGGGTAATAAGAGTGTAAATTTGGGTCGATGGGATAACGAGGGAATAGTGTGGTGGTCCGAGGTTGTCAAAGTTTCTCAACACATTATAAAGCGACATGACATACAATATATAATTGTATTGAGGACCTAAGATGTGTGTGTGCATTATTTTATACGTCACTTAATAATTGATTTTGGTGAACAAACAACAATAGGGTGATGAGAACTCCACCATGAAAGCGTCAAAAGTGCAATCACGTTATAATGAAGAGAATGAAAAATCTTCTCGTGTCCCTTTGGAGACTTGAAATATTTGTTGTTGTACTTTATATGGCATGTAATAATTTAAGTATGAATATTGTCGTATTATATACGTTACAATATTTGTATTAAAACTCACAGTATATGTGTTGTTGTATTTTGCACGATAATTGTAGTAATAAAGTGGTAGTTATTTTATGTACCATGTATTTGGCAACTCAGAATGGGTGGGTTGTTGTATACCTATTTTGGGGGCGTCACATTTGGTATCAGAGCTTAGGGATATGATCTCTGGCGGAGATCCGGGATTTGAACTAGGAGGGGAAAGATGAGTAATATCCTTCGCTAGTGTGTGTCCTACCTAAGCTAAATTTTCTTACTTAAGTTGACAAATTGTGATATGTCAATTAACCTTTATTTTAAAGCTGTATTCTAGAATGATATCCCGAAATACGGGGAGATGAGCAATGGAGAAATCATGATGACGGGAAAGATGGAATCAAAAGAAAGCAAGGTATTCTCAACTCTTTGAAATACCGAGTACGTAAATTTCGAGGACGAAATTTCATAAGGAGGGAGATTGTAAGACCCCTATTTTATGAAATATAAAAGTATTCAATTTTTCTTATAATTATTATTCAAGTAAATGGTTAAATTGATAAAAGTTTAAAGTTAAGGGTGATATATATAAAATTTTCAAAATACATGATGGTTATAAAATACTCATTTCGATTAGGGAATATTCGTTTGGTCATGGAATATTCTTGTTGTCGGGGAATATTAAATGCATTTACAGCCGCAAATCATTTGTGGTTCCATAACGCTGAGAATAACGGTTGGATGAAGAAAACGACAAGTTTTAATTTTTATAAATAACGGCGTAGTAGTTACTGAATAACCTTGGAATACCCGTGGTTACACAATGGTTAAAATACGATGTCTGGCGTTACACTGCGAATGCACATGGTATTGCACAATATTTTTGAATTATTGATTCTTACGTAAGAAAGCACTACTCAATAATTGTTACGATAATTCTTGCTCAATATTTTATTTTATTGATTCAATAATTGTTGCGTTGATATTTTATATTATTGTTGTTTCAATAATTATCAACCGCACAAAGATATTTCCCATTATCGGATCAATAATTCATATTATTTGAATAATATTATTAGATAGCATTATTGGCAATGTCTAGAAAGTTACATCGAGGAGAGGTTTGGTCACCTAATTGCGGCGCCAAGATGAGGAGAAATCCTTATCGAAAAACCCCTCTTTCACTCGAACTGCTGGTTATCATTATTGTGATTCTGTAATATTATTTGTGAATAATTAATTATTGATAAGGAAATATTTATTTGATGCGTATATAAATGATGGATTTATTTATGTGGTTATAAATGAAGGAATTAATGTTGAGGTGTTTTATCAGTATTTTGTCGGATTGGAGGTATTAAAAGATCAAATTGGTGTTCTTAAAGCTATATTGCGTGAGTTATTAATTTAATCCGGCCGTTGGATCGTTGTGATTTTTGGATATGTTATACATATATAAGTTGAGTATATGTCCACAAATTTTGAACTGTTAAAAATGAATGTATGATTTGTTATGAATTTTAAGAGGTGACTGGTTCAGAAATTGTTGAAGTTTCAGAATTTATCATTTTGGTAAAAAATTCTAGAATGCGTGGGCCCCACCTATGGTTGATTATGCAATTCATGCAACATCGGGTGAAAGCGGCTCCTTTTCAAAATGCAGGTGGAAACACTGGCAACTCTCGGATGGTCACCGCTAAGCAGTTCAAAGAGCTGGGACCGCCAGAGTTTTTGGGAAAGCCAGAACCACTTAAGGCGGAGACGTGGTTAAAGCAGATCACCAAGATATTCGATGTCTTGGGATGCTCCGAGGAGAAAAAGGTTCCCTTTGCCACCTTTATTTTGCGTGAAGAGGCAGATTATTGGTGGGAATCTGTAAAACGTACCCAGCCTGACACACTCAAGATGTATTGGGAGAAGTTCCAAGAGCTGTTCAACGACAAGTACTTCTCCGAAAGTATTCGTCACATGAAGCAGGTGAAGTTCATCAAGCTGGAACAAAACAATATGACCGTGTCGCAATACGAGGCTAAATTTGCGGAGTTATCCCAGTTTGCATCCCATTTTGTCGATAATGAGGAGCGAATGATGCGAATGTTTCTAAGAGGTTTAAAACCCGATATATGTCAATACCTCATTTCTCACAAATTTTGTTTATATTCAGATGTTGTGAATAGGGCTCAGTTATTGGAGCGCGATAATGAATCAGCACAACCAAAAGGCAAAGACCAAGAACACGATAATAATCGTACTAGTGGCAACGGTCATCGGAACAATGATAACCATCGTGGGGGAAATTATCATGCCAAGAATGGTAACCACTTCGATGGTAATCATGGCCAAGATAATAGAAGTGGAAATTTTAAGAAAAGAAGGTTCCATAATGATGGAAAGACAGCAGCTCCAACACCCGTTTTCAAGGAAGGAGAACGACTGTGACGCCCCCAAAATTAGGTATACATCACATATTCTGAGTTGCCAAATACATGGTACAAAATACAAATACAAACTTAGTTATACAGCTGTCGTGTAAAATACGACAAAACATAAACTGAGAGTTTAAACAAGAATACTGCCTTCTAGACAATATCCATTCTCAATGGAGTCCTCATAGACAGTATACAAACTCAAATTCAGTCCTCGTTACATTTATTGTCATATTATTTAACAGAATAGTGAGGACTACTAATCCTATCATCTGGACCGTCACTCCATTCCCCGACTCATCCCAGCTATATTCTCATTTCCTGAAGAGAACAGTGAAAGAAAGGGTGAGCTCAACTAGCCCAGTAAGAAATATTATAACAAAGATAATGCAGAATAAATTATCAATAGTCTTCAATAATGTTAAACTGATAAAATACAATAGACATCAAGTTTAACTACAGCGGAATAAGCAATTTATAAGAAGAGTCAAGTAAAGAATAAAATCTACTATCTTCTATGATGTAAAATATTTTCATCAATTCTTATCGCTGAGACTCAGCTTAATAAATAAACCGCATCATCGAATCATCCCTGCACTACGGACCAAAGATATTCATTAAATCATTAATGGTCATGACTATACCGAATAATCCCTGGTCATAATCATACCAAGTCCATCTCTGCACGTAAGCCAAAGATATTCAACAATAAAATCAATAATCAACAATCTTTTATTGCACGTAAGCCAAAGATATACAATTCAATAATCAACAGTCCATCTTCGCACGTAAGCCAAAGATAACTTTCATCACCATATAAGCATGAGGATGATGACAATGATATAAACATTAATTAAACTAAAATAAGGATAAATATTAAAAACTTTAATTTTATCCAAATATTATCCATCACTTAAATAGCTCATAATCTAATATTGTTAATATTATAACAATATTTTAATCACCTCTTAAACTTATAAACAATTTATTTCAATTGTTTACACTTTATCAAATAATGCATTTAATCATTCAAAAAATGCCATACTCATAAGATTTCATCATCAATGATCAAATCCCTTATCAACAATCTACATATACCTTATATAGGATTTTCAAGCCATAAAATTCTATTTTCCAACTTGGTACTTCACATAACATATTTAACTCATATGTTCGTAACTAAACTATTTTCATGAAAAATAACAAATCAGTCCCTAAAATATTTATTTTCTGGGATTTAGCATAATATAGTCTCATAACAAACATATATTTTTCTCAGAATTTTTAAAATTCATTTACTATTTTTCAAAAATCAATTTCTAATTAATTCCTTAAGAAATTAACTACCTCAAGGTTAACTCCAAAAATTCCCAAATCTTGGTAGAATCTTACACATTTTAACGTGAGCTTCCAGTTTAAATTTTATGGTCATCGGAGTTATAGAACTCCAGTTATAGCATTTTTCGTCGGAAAAACCTAAATATTGAAATGGTCTTAACTTGCTCATTTTAAGTCGGAATAAGTTCATTTTTGGACAGGAGGTACTTTATACCATATACTTTTATGTCCCAAAAGGCCAAAATTTTTCTCACAAATTAAGTGGCCGAAACAGGCCTGTTAAAAACATGGGCAGTAGCTTTTTCGAAATTGGCAGCTTTTGCCTCATTTGCTAAAATCAGTCCACACGAAAATCTACAACACTTTTTCCAGTGATTCCACTTGGATAAGCTACAAAACTCATAGATCTAACTGTAGGACTTGACCACACTCAAAAATTCGAAATATAACAGGAGATATGGTCAATTGAATTTCGTGTTCCGTTTTTTCCAAAATCTAATTTTCAACCCTTTGTGATTTCTAAGAAACTTTCATGTTTTCACATAATAACCAATATAACTTATCATGACAATGACATAATAATTCAATAAAATAAGTTCATGAATTAATTTAACTAGGAACCAATAACGTCCAAATTGTCAACATGATACTTCTTTGTAGAGTAAAATTCAAGAATGCTCAGAAGAATATTTCCATGAAAAGATACTGGATGAAGCGCAAATATCAAGGATAATCCACTAATTTCATGGAGTATAGAAGTCAAAGCTTTAACCAACTAAGTATAAGAGAATATATGAAACTGCAAATGGATTTTCGTCCGCCATGCGGTAATCCACTTAGACAGATCATTTCCACAATTTAATAAAAATGAATACGGAGGATCATTCACCATGCATGTGGAAAATCCACATAGACAGGTTATTCCAACAGAATAATAAAGAATGGAATAACAGAAGGTTTCACCATGCATGCGATAGAGACCGCACAGACAGATTATTCCCAACAGAGTAATAAATAATGGAACCAGGTCCGGCGTAAACACATAGATAGGATATTCTGACAGAATAATAAATGTGGAATAATAAATAATGGAACCAGGTCCAGCGTAAAACGCACAGACAGGATATTCTGACAGAATAATAAATGCGAAATAATAAATAATGGAACGAGTCCCACAGTAAAACGCATTGCATAAGATATTAAACGGAATAATAAATGCGGAATAATAAATAATGGAACCAGGTCCGGCGTAAAATGCACAGACAGGATATTCCGACAGAATAATAAATGCAGAATAATAAAAGAATTTCACCATGTATGCGGTACTTCGCATAATCTGGTTATTCCAACATAATAATAAAAAATGGAATAACAGAATAATTTCACCATGTATGCGGTACTTTGCATAACAGGTTATTCTAACAGAATAATAAAGGATGGAATAACAGAAGTTCTCTTCATGAATAAGAAATAAATAATACCCCTTACAGGTACAACAAATAATATCCCTTACCTCAAAAGAAGACTGGATACTAGAATAGTGAGGGAGCAGACTTCTCTTCTTCTTTCTCTCTATATATTTCTCTCTATAATAATGGCTCTAAAGCTTTAGTGAATTGGTGAGAAATGAAGGAAGAATGAGCTTCTATTTATAGGAAAACATTGTTTCGATAATTGTACGTTTTAGGGCTCAGAATATTACAGTACAATACCTCCAACTTTTCTTTAATTTTTAATTCAGTCATCCAAGTATTATCAAACTTGCACCACCTCCCCTAATAGTAAATCATGTGAATAAATAGTAAATCATGTGACTCAATAGTTCTAAACATGTGAAAAAATTAATTACAGTATAGTACATCCATCTATACCTCCATTTTTAACTTAGTCAAGTAAGTGTCATCAATCTTGCACCAAATCCCCTAATAGTATAAGAATGTGATTCAATAGTACAAACATGTGAACAAATAGTTATAATCATGTGAAATAATAGCAATCAATTGCTCATTTATCCGGTTAAATACTCGATTGGTCAATATAACCTCCAGACATCAATTTTTATCGAAATAAATGTCGATTTTTACTAACACAAATAATTCCAACACAATGAAACTATTTTTATCAAAAATATAAAATTTAAAATTTTAAAGTTTGTCTTTTCTCAAAAAATTCAACTGTTGACTTTTTGACCAAATAGTAAAAATAGGCAAATTTTGTGTTTATAGTCTATTCTTACTAATTTCATCGTTCCGGACTCAAATATCACGTCCACGTCTCCAAATTAAACTCCGAGCACAACTTTAATTTTAATAACATTCATCATTAATATTATAACTCATAATATTTATCAACCAGGTCGTTCCCAGGAAAGAGGGGGCTTTCCAATAAGGATTTCTCCTATCAAGCGCGCAATTAGGTGACCAAACCTCTCCTTGACAGAACTTCTAGACATTGTAAATATTGCAATTTAATAATATGAATAACTTTGTCATCTCAATTATTGATCTAATAATATATTATATTATGCAGATGATACTTTGTGACAATAATCGAATCAATAATATAAGAGATATGATCACGTGATTCTCGTAGCAATAATTGAGTATAACCGAGTGACTTCTTATGTAAGCATCAATAATCAATATCGTGTATTGCTACTACGCAACCACGCCAGATTCGCATACTTTTACTACTGGGTAGTTCAACAGTTTTAACGATAAAACCTCCGCTGTTATTTTCATAAAATATCTTTGTAATTTTCTAACTACGACGACAGTACTTTCGTTGTGGGGTCCACCAATGATTATACCGTCGTACGAATATTCTCCGACAAAAAGAATATTCTCCGACCAAATGAATATTTTATAACAACTTGCATACTTTGCAGAATTTATAAATACTACCCACAACTATAACATTATCTCAAATTCACACCATAATATTAAAAAAATCGAGAAAATTAAATCTTTATTCATAAAATCTGGGGTCTCACAACGATCACCAATTGTATGCTTCAAATGAAGAGGAGAGGGACATATTAGTCTAAGCTACACGATGCAGTCCATAGCATGTTACAATGGTGGAAAAGAAGGTCACCTAGCCCGATTTTATCGTGCACCAAAGTTAAGTCCAGCTGGGACGGTGGCACCAAAGGCAGATACGGACAAAACAAAGTCGGTGGTTTCTGGAAGAGCGTTTTTCGTGACTTCTCAAAAAGTGAGTAGCCCGAACGAAGTTAGCACGGGTTAGTTAATTATAAATTCTTGCGAAGTCTATACCTTATTAGATACCGGTTCTACCCATTATTTTATCTCTCTTGCTTTCTTTCAACGTTTAAATTTGACCCCAGAGAAGTTAGACTTTGACTTATTGGTTAAAACTTCGTTAGTAGAAACCTTCGTTACCTCCACTATTTATAAATCTTGTTAATTCAAATCGGCACTTTCACGTTAGCTGTCGATCTAATCTCTTTAAAAATACTTGCCCTTGATGTGATTTTACGAATCGATTGGTTAATTACTCATATGCCAAAATTGATTATTTTTGTAAGGTTGTTAACTTTCATATTTCTAACCAACCTGTTATACGAATTCAAGCAATCAAACCACTAAAGTCAATCTCAGTTATATTAAGCCATAAGTAAAGAGCCCCGAGCCTTTGTTGGTGACTTCCTTGTGTGGAATGCACCGAGCGGACTTTACATGGCGACGCTTAGTGAATGACGATGACAAGTCGATAGGTATCAATGTGACGTCTTATCCAAGTCTTGGATGAGGTCACGATTTTGAATAATATTTCTATTGTTAATAAATTTCCTGATGTATTCTCGAAGAACTTCCTAGCCTACCCTAGAGTGTGAAATCGAATTTTGTATTGACCTAGTAAAAAACCCATTTCTTCAACCCTTAAATATTTGTTCAACCAAAACAAACGTACCATGCGCCAAGGACGTTGGCTCGAGCTGTTGAAGATTACGACTATACCATTCAATATCATCGTGGAAGAGCGAACGTAGTAGCTGACGTGTTGAGTAAAAGATCGTATGCGTTTACAAGTGCGATGTTGTTAACACAAAAACCCATTTCGTATAACTTACAAATGATGAAGATAGATTTAAAGACTCTAAGGACCCACGTGAGGATAACGAATATACGATTAGAATCGACTTTAATTGATAAAGTTAAAACCGCTCAAGCTATACACCCGAATCTGATGAATGTGAAGCAGAAGGTTCAATAAGGCGTTATCTCAACCCTCGATTTAATTGGCCCATTTGAAATCCTCGATGGAGTAGGAACTGTGGCCTATAGACTCGTTTTACCGCCAAGTATGTCGCGTGTTCATAACGTTTTTTACGTATCGATGTTACGTAAATATGTGGACAACCTGAACCACATTATTAAATTAGAACTAGACGAGATAGTAGAAGATTTAACGTATGATAAGATACGTAGGACAACCTGGTTTCGTTCTTTATTATTCTGTTGGAATATCATGTCTGTGCCGGTAACGCATGACCTGGTTCCATCCTTTATTATTCTGTTAGAATAACCTGTCTATGTGGATTACTGCATGCATGGTGAATGATCATTCGTATTCATTCTTTATTAAATTATGGAAATGATCTGTGTACGTGGATTACCGCATGACGGGTGAAAATCCATTTGCAGTTTTTTATATTTTATTATACTTGTATGAGATATCATTTCTTTTGTACTCGTCATAGAATATCATTTTCTTTGGAATTTTTTTTACGAGTTACTATTCACCCAGTTACTATTCACTCTGGTATTATTCACTCGGGTATTCGACGTATTTTTTGTGCCAGAGTACTATTCACGAGTTACTATTCACGGGTTACTATTCACCCGATTACTATTCACTCTAGTATCATTCACTCGGGTATTCGGGACACTTTTTGTGTCGGGGTACTATTCACGGGGTACTATTCCTGAAGTACTATTCACAGGATACTATTCACCCGAAAAATATATTTCTTTTCTGTCCAAATTATTTTTGGTACATGAATATTATTCTTGAATTTTACTCTACAAAGCTTGACAATTTGGACGTTATTGATTGCTGGATAAATTAAATTATAAATCTTTAAAATTTATCCTTGAACTTGTTTTATTGAATTATTATGTAATTGTCATCATCCTCATGCTTATATTGTGATTAAAGTTATCTTTGGCTTACGTGCATAAATGGACTTGGTATGATTATGACCAAGGATTATTCGGTATAATCATGACCGTAATGTGACGAATGATGTGGTAAAAGTCCTCATTGGTCTGTAGTTCATTGATGGACAGTTGTTGGTATGATTATGATCAGGGATTATTCGGTATAATCATGACCATTGATGATTACATGAATAATCATGACCATTGACCATAGATACAAATATGGGCTAAAATTTGAATCAGTAAGTCATTCAGAATGTTTGTTTTGGACAAATAAAAATCTAAATATGTCTGATTTGATTTGACAGAATTAGTGAAAAAATCATACCTAAATCGCACGGAGAGATATCTGAATAAACTTCTTACGTAGATGCCCTTTAATAATAGGGAACAGATATTTCTACATAAAAAATTGATATTTTCACATAATTTTTCTCACATGAATAATGAGTGGGTCTTACCTGCATGTGAGAAAAACTCGTGTAAAAATATCATTTTAACATGTGAAAAATATTAATTTTCTATTAATGTATTCAATATCCTATTTCACTTTATCTTCTCCAATAATTCTTTTGCAAGGTATGATCTCTCTTTGTTCTTCATCTGCTTCTTTTTTGTCTTCTTTCTTATTAAATTGAACATTTATCTCAACATCCAAACCATCTCCATCTCATTAACAAAATTACTCTAAGTTTGTGTCATATGCTTATAAATATATTATTGGGTTACAAACACACAGACGGATGAGGATAAAATGTTGTAGATATTAAATTAATTAAAGGAACAAATCAGTAATAGAAATCCAAGACTCTTTTGCAGATGGTATGTAATTTTTAACTCTAAATAAAAAGCAAAAGAGAAAAAAAGAATTGCGCTACCAATTGTTATTTCTTAATTTACACAGTAAACGTATTTTCTTCCTTGAATTTATTTAATTTCTGAAAATCATAATTTACTCTTGTTAATTTTTAGATGGATAATAAAAAATATTACACTTTGATCTTTGGTACCAAGAAAGCTAAGAAAAGGATATCATTATTTCTCTTTGGTTAAAATTTTAAAATATTATATATATATATATATATATATATATATATATATATATATATATATATGTGTGTGTACATTCTAAAATGTAAGATCCATATTAAAATTTTAAAATAATATTTAAAATATTTTAAAATTCAAAATTATGTGAATATATTTAATTTATTTTTACATTAATATTAATCTTATTTTGGAATGGAAGGAATAACTCATTTTACTATATTTTAAAAAATAATAATTTAAAAAACGAAGTTCAAAAGTGATATTCTATTGTGTTAAGATATTCCTTTGTTTAAAATATTTCCAAATCTCAAGTGTGACGCTCCCAAAATAGGTATACAACACCCATTCTGAATCGCCAAATACATGGTACAGAAAGCAAACTACAACTTCAATAATAAAATTGTCGTGCAAAATACGACAACACATACTGTGAGTTTAAATACAAATATTGTCTTCTAGACAATATCAACACTCAAATAAGTCCTCATTACAATTATTCATACACTATTTTACAAAAATAGTGAGGACTGCTAAAACATCTTTCTAGAACCATCACTCCATACCCCAACTCGATCCTGCTATGTTCTCACCTCCTGAGAAGAAAAATGGAACAAAAAGGAAAAGGGTGAGCTCAACTAGCCCAGTAAAGAATATTATGACTAAGATAATATACAACCAATTATCATTAGTCTTCAACAGGAAAAAATCTGATAAAACATAATAGACAACAAGTTTTATATCAAAACTGTAGCGGAAACAACAATCCATTAGAAGAGTCAAGTAGAGAATGAGTTCTACTATCTTCTAAGATTTAAAAGTTCATCATCAATATTTTATCCCTGTAACAACAATCAATATATATCTTTAATCGAATATTCATCTTTTATTTCTACGAGCCAAAGATATTCATTTATATCACCAAATTGGTCATGTTCATCTCAACACCTGTTCATCTTTGCACTACGGGCCAAAGATATTCATCATTTAATCATTCATCTTTGCACTACAGGCCAAAGATATTCAATAATATCATCATTAAAAACTGAGGATAGTGAAAAAAATTTTAGAGAACGAATCCAGTGAGACAGAAGGACAAATATTAGGGATTCGTGTTACCTCAAAGAAACAGTACTTCAGAATGAAAGGTCGGAAGTGATGTTGAATGAAACTTGTACTGAACAGCAACTCTCAAAGTATCTAAATACTCACAAAATACGCTCGATAATATAGAGAGAGAAAAGGAGAAAGCTTATGTTTCTGGTGTGATTTTCAATTCTAACTTAGCCCTCTATTTATAGGAAAATGTTAACACGCCAAAATAGACTTGACCTGCTACCTGATGGCTTTACCTGCTACTATTACCACCCACCACATTTGAAATAAAATGCACCACATTTCTTCACCAACCACAAGTGGGGCCCACTCAATTCTAGTATTACTGTATTTTTAACCACCGGGTATTAAACGGTGTTAATTCAGTAACAACTTCTGTATTATTTATAAAAACTCATACTTTGTCGTTTTCCTTCATCCAACCGTTTTCCGTTATGGGGCCCACAAATGGATGCGCCGTCGTATGAATATTCCCCGAAAAAAAGAATATTCCACGACCAAACGAATATTCCCCGACAAAAATGAATATTCTATAACCACTTGCTTATTTTGTAAAATTTGCACATTTCACCCATAACCAAAGCATTATATCAAATTAACACCTTATTAATTTAAAATAATGAATAGAAAAATTCAATTTTATTTATAATAAGTTGGGGTCTTACAACCTCCCCTCCTTATAAAATTTCGTCCTCGAAATTGACGTATGTACCTGGTGTATCGAAAAGGTGAGGGTACCTCGCTTTCATTTTCGATTCCAACTCCCAAGTCATTTCCTCAATAGCATGGTTCCTCCACAAAACCTTAACTTGTGGTATAACCTTGGTGCGTAGGACATGTTTTTTCCTATCCAAGATCTTAACAGGCACCTCCTCGTATGTTAAATCCTCGGCTATCCTCGTCTGTGTAAGACCCCAACTTTATAATAAAGATGTTTTTTCTATAAATATCATTTTTAAATATTATGGAATGAATTGCATATAATGTTATAGTTGTGGGTAATATTTATAAACTTTGCAAAGTACGCAATTTGTTATATAATATTCGATTGGTCGGGGAATATTCATACGACGGCGCAATTATTGGTGGACCCCACAACGGAATTATTGTCGGATTGAGAAAACGACAAAAATATTTTTATGAAAATAACGGCGGAAGTTTTACAGTTAAAACTGTTGAACTACTCGGTAGTAAAAGTACAATAATACGCGTAGTTGCATAGTA
The DNA here is from genome assembly GCA_020205605.1 of Panax ginseng. Classification (NCBI taxonomy): domain Eukaryota; kingdom Viridiplantae; phylum Streptophyta; class Magnoliopsida; order Apiales; family Araliaceae; genus Panax; species Panax ginseng. The sequence goes on along the minus strand of CM035144.1, from coordinate 94,406,803 downwards.
GCACACGGTATTGATTATTGATGCTTACGTGAGAAGTCACTCAGTTTTGTTTATTTATTGCCACAGTAATTGTTGCATAGTATCTCACGTTATTTGATTCAATTATTGTCGATATTTTATATATTATTAAATTAATAATTGAAATGACAGAGTTATTAATATTATTATTTGCAATATTAACGATGTCTAGAAGTTACGCGCAAGGAGAGGTTTGGTCACCTAATTGCGCTACCAATAGGAGAAATCCTTATTGAAAGCTCCTTTTTCCGGAGTACGACACAGTCGATTAATATTGTGAATTATAATAATGATGATAAATGTTATTAAAAATATTGTGGGGATTTTTATGAAGTATTTGTTGTAAGTTTGGCGTGTTATTTAAACCCCCACTTACTCATTTTTTCAAAAGCGTCGGTGGATAATTATCTCGGTTTTGTTATATATATATATATATATATATATATATATATATATATATATATATATATATATATATATATGTGTGTGTGTGTGTGTGTGTGTGAGTTAGTCAAATTGGGTGGGGGGGGGGTTGGTATTCACGTGGAGTACAATTATTATTATTATATATATATATATGTATAGCTTTGTTGACTTTGGTTACATTATTTATTATTACATTGGAATAACTTTATGCGTAATGGTCTATCGCATGCACAGTGATTTTTTTTTGTTATTTCATTCTTTATTATACTCAGTTGGTTAAAATCTTGACTTCTACACTCCATGAAATTAGTGGAATATCCTTGATATTTGCGTTTCATCCAATATCTTTTCATGGAAATATTCTTCTGAGCATTTCTTGAATTTTACTCTATAAAGAAGTATCATGTTGACAATTTGGACGTTATTAGTTCCTGGATAAATTAATTCTTGAACTTGTTTTATTGAATTCTTATATCATTGGCATCATCCTCATGTTTATATTTTTATTGAAAGTCATATGTGGCCCGTAGTGCATAGATGGACTTGGTATGATTATGACCAGGGATTATTCGGTGTAATCATGACCGTAATGTTATAAATGATGTGGTAAAAGTCCTCATTGGCCTGTAGTGCATTGATGGACAGTTGTTGGCATGATCATGATCATTGATGAATACACGAATATCCTTGGCCCGTAGAGTATGGATAATTTGTGGTTGTGATACTAATGAATATCCTTCGCCGTAGTGCAGGGATGATGTGGATTATTTATTAAGCTGAGTTCCAGCGATAAAAGTGATGGAAAACCTTTTTAAATCATAAAAGATAGTAGATTTTATTCTCTACTTGAGTCTTTTAATGGATTGCATGTTCCGCTGCAGTTAAACTTGATGTCTATTGTATTTTATCAGTTTAACACTGTTGAAGACTATTGATAATTTATTCTGCATTATCTTAGTCATAATATTTCTTACTGGGCTAGTTGAGCTCACCCTTTCTTTCACTTTGTTCTCTTGAGGAAATGAGAACGTAGCCGGGACTAGTCGGGGAACGGAGTGACGATCCAGATGATAGTATTAGTAGTCCTCACTATTCTGTTAGATAGTGTGACAATAAATGTAATGAGGACTTATTCTGAGAGTGGATATTATCTAGAAGACAATAATTATATTAAAACTCACAGCTCTCTTGTTTTATATTAAAGATTGTATTCGTATTCTCTACCATGTATTTGGCGACTCAGAATAGGTGATGTATACCTATTTTGGAGGCGTCACAGTTGGTATCAAAGCTTAGGGATTTGATCCCTGGCTGAAATGTGAGATAAGAACTAGAAGGGGAGAGACGGGGAATTCTTTCGCTAGTATGACATACCTAAGTTTATTTGGTATTTAATTGGTCGGTCAGAGTATAGGGATAATATGTGATATGTTATTTAACCCTTGTTTTATGGCAGTATTTGAAAATGACATCCGAGAATGTTGAGAATATCAATGGAGCACAGAGACCGCTGAGTCTCCACGGATCAATAATCGTGGATAATGTGCATCAGGAAGGCGACAATCCTCAGGTAAACAACAACACTGACCAAATGATGAACGATGGAATGTTCAGAGGCTTTATGCAATTCATGAAACATCATGCAAGAGCGGCTCCTGTCCAAAATGAAGGTGAAAACACTGGCAACTCTCGGACGGTCACCGCCAAACAGTTTAAGGAACTGGGACCACCGGAGTTCTTTGGAGAGCCAAAACCACTTAAGGCGGAGTGGATAAAGCAGATCTACAAGATATTTGATGTCTTGGGATGCTCCGAGGAGCACAAGGTTCCCTTTGCCACCTTCATGTTGCGTGCAGAGGCAGATTACTGGTGGGAATCTATAAAACGTACTCAACCTGCCGCACTGAAGATGACTTGGGAGAAGTTCCAAGAATTGTTCCACGACAAGTACTTTCCCGAAATTATTCGTCACATGAAAGAGGTAGAGTTCATCATGCTGGAGCAAAACGAGGTTTGCCAAGTTTGCCGAGTTGTCCCGGTTTACGTCCCATTTGGTTGATTATGAGGAGAGAATGACGCGAATGTTTTTAAAAGGTTTGAAGCCCGAGATACATCAATATCTTATCTCTCATAAACTGTGTTTGTATTCAGATGTTGTTAATAGGGCTCAGTTATTGGAACGTGATAATGAGTCAACCCAACCAAAAGAGAAGCGACCAAATGAAATGATAATACCGATCATACCATCCATCGAGCGGTGACGGTAAGTGTGGAGGGAATCAACATGCCAGAAATGGTAACCACTTCGGTGGTAATCATTGCCAAAATAATAAGAATGGACATTTCAAGAAGAGGAGATTCAATAATGATGGAAAGACGTCAAAGACCAAAGACCGTGGCTAAGGAAGGAGAACGACCACCTATCATATGCTTCAAATGCGGAGGGGAAGGACACATCAGTCCAAACTGTGCGATACCGTCCAAAGCATGTTATAATTGTGGAAGGGAAGGTCACCTAACCCGATTTTGTCATTCACCGAAGACAAGTTCAGCTAGGATGAAGGAACCAAAGGACGTCCCAGAAAAGTCAAAGCCAGTAGTGCAAGGGAGAGCGTTTGTCGTGACCTCCCAGAAAGAAAGGAACCCGAACGAGGTCATCACGGGTAAGCTTATCATAAACTCTAGTGAAGTATATACCTTATTTAATATCGGGTCTATCCACTCTTTTATTTCTCCTACTTGCGCTCAACGTTTAAATTTGACTCCGGAGAAATTAGACTTTGACTTATCTCTTGAAACTCCGTTGGGAGAAACCTTCATTACATCCACTGTTTATAAGTCTTGTTTGGTTCAAATCGGTACCCTCACATTACCTGTCGATCTTATTTCATTGAAAATACTTGCATTTAACGTAATTCTAGGGATTGATTGGTTAACTACTCATCATTCAAAAATTGATTATTTTTCATAAGGTTGTTAGCTTTCATATTCCTAACCAACCTATTATGCGAATTCAAGCAACCAAACTATTAAAATCTATCACTGTCATCTCATGTCATAAAGCTATTCGTTTATTGAAAAATGGATGTCAAGCTTTCTTAGCTCCTGTCACAGATCTAAACAAAAATACGTCATTTTTGAATGATATTTCTATTGTTAATGAATTTTCTGATGTATTCCCTGAAGAACTTCCTGGCCTACCCCCAGAGCGTGAAATTAAATTTTGTATCGACCTTAAACTTGGTACAAAACCTATTTTCAAAGCCCCATATCGAATGGTTCCTATTGAACTTCAAGAGTTAAAGACCCAACTGCAGAAATTGTTAGACATTGGCTTTATTCGTCCTAGTACTTCTCCTTGGGGTGCTCCTGTTCTATTCGTGAAGAAGAAAGATGGGAGTATGCGACTTTGTATTGATTATCGGGAGTTGAATCATGTCACCATCAAAAATAGGTACCCATTATCACGTATTGATGACCTATTTGACCAGTTGCAAGGCGCCAAATTCTTTTCAAAGATTGATCTTCATTCCGGATATCACCAATTGAAGATTAGAACCGATGACATTCCAAAGACGGCTTTTAGAACTCGGGACGCGGACATTGAGAATTCTAGTCATGTCTTTTGGATTAACTAATGCTCCTGTTGCCTTCATGGATATGATGAACCGAGTATTCAAGGAATATTTGGATCACTTTGTGGTCGTCTTTATTGATGACATCCTTATTTATTCCAAAAGTCGTGAAGATCATGAGCAACACTTGAGGCTGATACTTCAAAAGCTTCGTGAATATAAGTTTTATGCCAAGTTAAAGAAATGCGAGTTCTGGCTTGAGGAAGTAGCATTCCTTGGGCACGTGGTATCAAGTCATGGAATATCTGTTAACTTAACAAAGATTGAAGCTATTCAAAGCTGGGAGCAACCTAAATCGTTGATCAAAATCGTAGCTTTCTACTTAGTTGGTTATTATCGGAGATTCGTAGAAGGGTTTTCTCGAATCGCTACTCCATTAACTCAAATTTGACTTTAAAGATACAAAATTCGGTTGGAACTAGGAATGTGAGAAGAGTTTTCAAGAACTCAAGAGGAGACTCATTTCAAAGACTGCTCGACAATACCATCTGCTCGGAGGATTTTTCATCTACAAAGGATGCTTGAGCAAAGGGTTAGGATGTGTTCTCATGCAACATGGGAAAGTCATAGCTTATGCCTCTCGACAACTCAAAGAATATGAGAGGAATTATCCTACTCATGATCTAGAGTTGGTAGCTGTTGTCTTCGCACTTAAAATTTGGAGGCATTACTTTTATGGGGAGAAAGTGGAGATCTTTACGGATCATAAAAGCCTCAAATATTTCTTCACTCAAAAGGAACTCAACATACGACAGCGACGTTGGCTTGAACTGTTGAAAGATTATGATCATACCATCCAATACCATCCTGGAAAAGCAAACGTGGTAGCTGACGCATTGAGTAGAAGATCGTATGCGGGTAAGAGTGCGATATTGTCAACGCAAAGGCCCATTTTGTATGACTTGCAAAGGATGGAGATAGAGATAAAGACTCGTGGACCCAAGTGATGATGGCGAATATCGAGTAGAGGCAGACTTTAATCGATAAAGTTAAAATTCGCTCAAGCTACGAGACTTGGAAGCGGATGCGTATGAGGAAGAAAGTACAAGAAGGTGCTATCTTAGGAAGCAAGAATCGATGAAGAAGGAATACTTTGAGTCAACTCCAGACTTTGTGTTCCTAACTACCCTGATTTAAAGTATAAAATCATGATGGAGGCACCCAACACACCATTTGCAATCCATCCTGGGAGTACCAAAATGTATCATGATCTTCGACATACATTTTGGTGGGGCAATATAAAGAGAGAGATATCGTTGTTTATCTCAAGGTGTCTAACTTGTCAACGAGTCAAGGAGGAACATCAAGTACCAAAAGGTCCATTGCAACCACTTGAAATTCTAGAATGGAAGTGGGAGCACATTACCATGGATTTCGTTACTGGTCTTCCCAAGGTTTCTCAAGGCATAGATGTAATTTGGGTCATTGTTGATAGATTGACCAAGTCTGCTCATTTCTTACCAATACGATAAACTTATACACTTGAACGTCTTGCTCGTATGTACATAAATGAGATTGTAAGACTGCATGGTATGCCAGTATCCATAGTTTCTGATCGAGACCCAAGATTCACTTCACAATTTTGGGTTAGTTTACAAAAAGCTATGGAGCGCGGATTTACGATTTAGTTCGGCATATCATCCTCGGGGCAGACGAATGAATCGGAGAGGACTATTCAAACTCTTGAGGATTTATTAAGACTCTGTGTCCTTGACTTCAAGAGAAGTTGGGACAAGTTCTTACCGCTGGTGGAGTTTTCATACAATAATAGTTATCAAGCAAGTATTGGCATGGCTCCATTCGAAGCGTTGTATGGAAGAAAGTGTCGTTCTCCAGTATGCTAGAATGAGGTGGGTGAAGCAACGTTTTTGGGACCGGAGTTGGTACGTATGACTATGAAAAAGATTCAAACGATCCGACAACGTATAAAAACCTCACAAGATCGACAAAAGAGTTATGCTGATCTTCATCGAAAGGACGTGGAATTCGATATTGGAGATCATGTGCTGTTACGTGTTGCTCCATAGAAAGGAGTTACAAGATTTGGAAAGAGAGGAAAGCTCAATCCTCGATTCATTGGCCCATTTTTAATCCTCGATCAAGTAGGAATTGTGGCGTATAGACTCGCTTTACCGCCAAGTATGTCTCGTGTTCATAACGTTTTTCACATATCCATGTTACGTAAATATGTGGAAGACCCGAACCACATTATTGAGTTAGAACCGAATGAATAGCGGAAGATTTGACGTATGAAGAGGTTCCTGTTCAAATCTTGGATAAGAAGGAGCATATTCTACGCTCCAAGGTTATACCTCAAGTCAAAGTTTGTGGAGAAACCACGATGTTGAGGAAATGACCTGGGAGTTAGAATCTGAAATGAAATCAAGATATCCTTACCTCTTCGACATACCAGGTATGTACCCTAATTTCGAGGGCAAAATTTCATCAGAAGGGGAGGTTGTAAGACCCCAACTTTATAATAAAGATGTTTTTTCTATAAATATCATTTTTAAATATTATGGAATGAATTTGATATAATGTTATAGTTATGGGTAATATTTATAAATTTTGTAAAGTACGTAAGTTGTTATATAATATTCGATTGGTCGAAGAATATTCGTACGACGGCGCAATCATTAGTGGACCCCACAACGAAATTATTGTCGGATTGAGAAAACGACAAAAATATTTTTATGAAAATAACGGCAAAATTTTTACCGTTAAAACTGTTGAACTACTCGGTAGTAAAATTACAGTAATACGCGTGGTTGCATAGTAGCACACGGTATTGATTATTGATGCTTACGTGAGAAGATACTCAGTTTTGTTTATTTATTGCCACCGTAATTGTTGCATAGTATCTCACATTATTTGATTCAATTATTGTTGATATTTTATATATTATTAAATCAATAATTAAAATGACAGAGTTATTAATATTATTATTTTCAATATTAACGATGTCTAGAAGTTCTGCCAAGGAGAGGTTTGGTCACCTAATTGCGCGCCAATAGGGAGAAATCCTTATTGGAAAGCCCCCTATTTCCTGGAAACGACCTGGTCGATTAATATTGTGAATTATAATAATGATGATAAATGTTGTTAAAAATATTAAGGGGATTTTTATGAAGTATTTGTTGTAAGTTTGGCGTGTTATTTAAACCCCCACTTACTCATTTTTAAAACTCAGCGCTTGCGGATAATTATCTCGGTTTTGTTTTATATATATATATATATATATATGTGTGTGTGTGTGTGTGTGTGTGTGAGTGAGTTAGTCAAATTGGGTGGGGGGTTGGTATTCACGTGGGAGTACAATTATTATTATTATTATTATTATTATTATTATTATTATTATTATTATTATTATTATGTATAGCTTTGTTTACAAAATGGGAAGGAAGCAAAATTTAATCATGGGAGTGTATCCCGTGAATGCGTTAATACATGCCATATATATATATATATATATATATATATATATATATATATTATATTTTATTTAAAAGTTTTCGTTTTATTAGAATATTTTATTAAATCAATCTGGACCGTTCATGAATTAGTTACTATTCAGTCCATTCTCCTATAAATAGAAGCTCATTCCTTCATTATTTCTTACGAATTCACTGAAACTCTAGAGAGAGAAAACTATAGAGAGAAAGAAGAAAAGTGTTCTGCTACTTCACTACTCCTATATCCAGTACTCTTCTTTCTAAGGTAAGGGGTATTATTTCTTTCATATTAATGAAGAGAACTTCTGTTATTCCATTCTTTATTATTATGTTAGAATAACCTGTCTATGCGAAGTACCTCATATATGGTGAAATTCTTCTGTTATTCCATTCTTTATTATTCTGTTGGAATATCCTCGTGCATGCATTTTATGCCGACACGGTTCCGCCTTTTATTATTCTCGTGGAACATCCTGTTGCAGGTATTTTACGCCGCACACGGTTCTCGCTCTTTATTATTCATTGGAATATCCTATATGTATGCGTTTTCTGTGGGACACAGTTCCGTTATTTATTATTACGCTGGAATAACTTTTATGCATGCGGTCTATCGCATGCCTGGTGATTTCTTTTGTTATTCCATTCTTTATTATACTCAGTTGGTTAAAGTTTTGACTTCTATACTCCATAAAATTAGTGAAATATCCTTGATATTTGCGTTTCATCCAATATCTTTTCATGGAAATATTCTTCTGAGCATTTCTTGAATTTTACTCTATAAAGAAGTGTCATGTTGACAATTTGGATGTTATTAGTTCCTGAATAAATTAATTCTTGAACTTGTTTTATTGAATTCTTATATCATTGTCATCATCCTCATGTTTATATTTTTATTAAAAGTCATATGTGGCCCGTAGTGCATAGATGGACTTGGTATGATTATGACCAGGGATTATTCGGTGTAATCATGACCGTAATGTTATAAATGATGTGGTAAAAGTCCTCATTGGCCTGTAGTGCATTGATGGACAGTTGTTGGCATGATCATGATCATTGATGAATACACGAATATCCTTGGCCCGTAGAGCATGGATAATTTGTGGTTGTGATACTTAATGAATATCCTTCATTGTAAAGTGCGAGGATGATGTGGATTATTTATTAAGTTCGAGTTCCAAAGAATAAAAGTGATGGAAAACCTTTTAAATCATAAAAGATAGTAGATTTTATTCTCTACTTGAGTCTTTTAATGGATTGCATGTTCATTCCGCAGCTAAACTTGATGTCTATTGTATTTTATCGGTTTAACACTGTTGAAGAATATTGATAATTTATTCTGCATTATCTTAGTCATAATATTTCTTACTGGGCTAGTTGAGCTCACCCTTTCTTTCACTGTTCTCTTCAGGAACTGAGAATGTAGCGGGGACTAGTCGGGGAACGGAGTGACGGTCCAATTGATAGTATTAGTAGTCCTCACTATTCTATTAGATAGTGTGATAATAAATGTAATGAGGACTTATTCTGAGAGTGGATATTGTCTAGAAGACAATAATTGTATTAAAACTCACAGCTCTCTTGTTGTATATTAAAGATTGTATTCGTATTCTGTACCATGTATTTGGCGACTCAGAATAGGTGATGTATACCTATTTTGGGGGCGTCACAGTCTGGTTCTAACTCAATAATGTGGTTCGGGTTGTCCACATATTTACGTAACATCAATACGTGAAAAACGCGTTATGAACACGCGACATACTTAGCGTTAAGGCGAGTCTATAGGCCACACTTCCTACTCGATCGAGGATTTCAAATAAATCGAAGATTTGAGCTTTCTTCCCTTCATCGACTCTTGTTTCTAGAATAACGCCTTCTTGCACCTTCTTCTTTATATTCACCAGCTCCGGTGTGTAGCTTGAGCGGCTTTAACGTTATCGATTTAAGTCATTTTTACTCGTATATCATCACGTGGGTCCCTAGAGTCTTTAACTCTATCTCTATCCTTTGTAAGTCGTACAAAATGGGTCTTTGTGTTAACAACATCGCACTCGTACTCGCATACCATCTTCTACTTAACGCGTTAGTTACCACGTTCGCTTTTCTATGATAGTATGGTCAGATAAGGTGCCAAAATTAGTCTCCTCTTGAGTTCTTTGAAGCTCTTTTCACATTCCTCGCTCCATTCAAATTTTGTATCTTTTCGAGTCATCTGAGTTAATGGATTAGTGATTCGAGAAAATCCTTCCACGAATCTCCGATAGTAACCAGCTAAGCCTAGAAAGCTAGATATTTCGATTACTGACTTAAGTTGCTCTCAACTGTGACTCATATCCCAATCTTGGATAGCACGTCATAATGGCACCTATTAGTTTACCACCGCACGAATATGACGTCCCCTACGGAGAGTCTGGCTTTGGTGCATTCCACAAAAGAAGTTACCAGATATAGGCTCGTGTACCACTCTCCTAGTTGGGTTTTAACTCCCAAGTTCAATAGGAGCCATTTGATATGGATTTTTTTGAAAATGGGTTTTGTACCGGGTTCAAAGTCGATACAAAATTCAATATCACACTCTGGGGGTAGGCCAACAAGTTCTTCAGGAAATACGTCAGGAGATTTACTAACAACAGAAATATTATTCAAATCTGACGTATTTTTATTTAAATCCATGAAATGGGCTAAGAAAGCTTGACATCCGTTTTTTAATAAACGAATGACTTTATGGCTTGATATGAAAGTGTTTGACTTCAATGGTTTGGTTGCTTGAATTCGCATAACAGGTTGGTTAGGAATAAAACTAACAACCGTACGAAAACAATCAATTTTTTTTTTTTGGCATAATGAGTAGTTAACCAATCAATCCCTAAAATCACGTCAAATGCAAGTATCTTTAAAGAGATAGATCAACAGGTAATGTGATGGTGCCAACTTGGATCAAACAAGATTTATAAACAGTGGATATGATAAAAGTTTCTCCTAACGGAGTCTCCACAGATAAGTTAAAGTCCAATTTCTTCGGAGTCAAGTTTAAACGTTGAGCACAAGCAGGAGAGATAAAAGAATGGGTAGAACCGGTATCTAATAAGGTATAGATTTTACAAGAATTTATAATTAACTAACCCGTGATACCTTCGTTTGAGTTTCTCGCGTTTTGGGCAGTCACGATAAACGCTCTTCCAGAAACCGCCGACTTTGTTTTATTCGTATCTGCCTTTGTTGCCACCGTCCCAGCTAGACTTGATTTCGCTACAGGATAAAATCGAGCTATGTGACCGTCTTTCCCACAACTGAAACATACATCCTCTTTCCCAAAATTGAGCTATGTGACTGTCCCAGCTGGCTGTGAACAGTTTGGACTTATATGTCCCTAGAATTTGTTGCTGGTGTTGGTGCTGCTGGAGACGTCTTCCCATCATCGTTAAATCTTCTCTTCTTTAAATTTCCACTTAAATCATTTCTTCTATTATCTTGGCCACGATTACCACCAGAGTGGTTACCGCTTTTGTCCGTATTTTTCCCTCCTCACTGGTTATCATGGCTCCGATGACTGCTATCACCGATATGACCTTGGTTGTGGTCCCTCGATTGAACATACTCACTATCTCACTCTAATAATTGAGCCCTATTGACAACATCTGAATACATAGAAAATTTGTGAGAGATAAGGTATTGACGAATCTCGAGTTTTCGACCTCTCAGAAACATCCGCGTCATACGTTCCTCATTCTCTACCAAATGAGGTGCAACACGATAACCCATGAACTTACGCCTCGTCTTGAGACACCGCATATGTTGTTACATTCTCCATCTAATAAACTCTACCTCCTTCATATGACGAATACTTTCAGGAAAGTACTTGTCATTGAACAGTTTCTGAAATCTTTCCCAAGACATGTTGAGTGCGGCTGGCTGGGTACGCTTCACGGATTCCCACCAGTAATCTGCCTCACCACGAAACATAAATGTGGTGAATGGAACATTCTGTTCCTCCGTGCATCCCAAGACATCGAATATCTTGGTAATTTGCTTGACCCATATTTCTGCCTTAATCGGATTCGGCTTTCCAAAGAATTCTGGTGGTCCCAACTCCTTGAACTGCTTGGCTGTGACAAACCGCGCGTTGCTATCATTTCCACCTGTATTTTGTACACAAGTCTCCCTCGTCTGATTTTGCATGAACTGCAAAAAGTTCATAAACATTCCATCATTCATCATTTGCTCGTTAGCGTTGTTTACAGGAGGAACATTGCCTTCCTATTGCACGTTCTCCTGGTTTGTGAATAAAGGTTGTTCCATAGTCTCATACACTCCATTGTTAACGTTCTTAGCAGCCATTCTTAAATACTGCCATAAAACAAGGGTTAATTAAACAAATTAACATATCACATAATATCCCTATATTATGACCGAACAACAAATAAGCTTAGATAGGACACACTAGCGAAGGATTTACTCATCACTCCCCTCCTAGTTCTATTCCCCGATCTCTGCCAGAGACCATATCCCTAAGCTTTGATACCAACTGTGACGCCTCCAAAATAGGTATACAACACCCATTCTGAGTCTCCAAATACATGGTACAGAAAGAAAACTACAACTTCAATAATAAAATTGTCGTGCAAAATACGACAACACATACTGTGAGTTTAAATACAAATATTTTCTTCTAGACAATATCAACACTCAAATAAGTTCTCATTACAATTATTCAAACACTATTTTACAGAAATAGTGAGGACTGCTAAAACATCTTTCTAGAACCATCACTCCATACCCCGACTCGATCCTGCTTATGTTCTCACCTCACGAGAAGAAAAAAAAACAAAAGGAAAAGGTGAGCTCAACTAGCCCAAGAAAGAATATTATGACTAAGATAATATACAACAAATTATCATTAGTCTTCAACAGGGAAAAATCTGATAAAACATAATAGACAACAAGTTTTAAATCAAAACTACAGTGGAAACATCAATCCATTAGAAGAGTCAAGTAGAGAATGAGTTCTACTATCTTCTAAGATTTAAAAGTCCATCATCAATATTTTATCCCTGTAACAACAATCAATATACATCTTTAATCGAATATTCATCTTTGAACTACAGGCCAAAGATATTCATTTGTATCACCAGTTGGTCATGTTCATCTCAACACCTGTTCATCTTTGCACTACGGGTCAAAGATATTCATCGATTAATCATTCATCTTTTGCACTACGTGCCAAAGATATTCAATAATATCATCATTAAAAGCGAGGATGATGAAAAAATTTAGAGAACGAATCCAAAGTGAGATGTAAGGACAAATATTAGGGATTAGTATTACGCTTTATCCAAGATCACTAATACTTCATAATAACTAATTTTGAAGCAGAATTAAAAAATTAAAGATCAAAATATGGATACAATCCAAGATAGTAACCATAATAGACATCTTGGACGAAAAGAAAAATTTTTATTTTTTGGTGAATAGTTCCGTATTCGTGAATAGTGTCGTATACGTGAATAGTAACCCCGACACAAAAAGTTCCAAATTTGATTCAAACCAATATTTCGGCATAATGCTATTGAAGAAAATAATATCATTTAAAAAGAAAATAACATCCCTTACCTCAAAGAAACAGTACTTCGAAATGAAAGGTCAGAAGTGATGTTGAATGAAACTTGTACTGAACAGCAACTCTCAAAGTATCTAAATACTCACAAAATACGCTCGATAATATAGAGAGAGAAAAGGAGAAAGCTTATGTTTCTGGTGTGATTTTCAATTCTAACTTAGCCCTCTATTTATAGGAAAATGTTAGCACGCCGAAGCAGACTTGACCTGCTACCTGATGGCTTTACCTGCTACTATTGCCACCCACCACATTTGAAATAAAATTCACCACATTTCTTCACCAACCACAAGTGGGGCCCACTTTTTTCTGCAAAGTTGTAGAGAATTTGATTTCAGGCATAATGGACTTAAAATTCATATTTTTCAGATAAACAAGCTATTTTCTATGAATTGTTAAAGTTTCGGAAAATAAAATGATTTTTAACACATGTGGGCTGCAAAAATTTGTTCAAAGATGGTTGGTGGCTAAGTTTTTCAAGAGGCATGCGTAGAAAAGAAAGAAAAAGAATAATAATATTTTATTATTTAGTCTCCTTTGGCGTTCTAATATTTTCCTATAAATAGGCGCTTAGGTTAGAATTGAAAATAACACCAGAAACAAGTTTTCTTTCTCTCTAGATTATCGAGCGTATTTTTGTGAGTATTTTAATACTTTGAGAGTTGTTGTTCGGTACAAGTTTCCTTCGGCTTTCTATCCGATATTTCGATCAGAAGTACCATTATTTTGAGGTAATGGATGTTATTTTCTTCTTAAATGATATTATTTTCTTCAATATCATTATGCTGAAATATTGGTGAACTTTTTAATCAAATTTAAAACTTTTTGTGTCGGGGTTGCTATTCACGTATACAGCACTATTAACCGAAAATGAAATTTTCTTCTTTTTGTCCAAGATGTCTATTATGGTTACTATCTTTGATTGTATCCATGTTTTGATCCTTATTTTGAATTCTATTTCATAATTGGTTATTAATAAGTATTATTGATCTTGGATAAACTGTTATACGAATCCCTAATATTTGTTATTCTATCTCACTGAATTCATTTTCTTTAAAATATTTTTCATCATCCTCAGTCCTAAATGATGATATTACTGAATATCTTTGGCTTGTAGTGCAAAGATGAATGATTAACTGATGAATATCTTTGGCCCGTAGTGCAAAGATGAACAGTGTTGAGATGAACACGACCAACCAAAGAAATAAATGAATATCTTTGGCCCAGAGTAAAAGATGAATATTTGATTAAAAGATGTATATTGATTGATGTTACAGGGATAAAATATTGATGATGGACTCTTAAATCTTAGAAGATAGTAGAATTCATTCTCTACGTGACTCTTCTAATGGATTGCTGTTTCCGCTATATTTGTTGATCTAAAACTTGTTGTCTATTAGATTTTATCAGATTTTTCCCTGTTGAAGACTAATGATAATTTGTTGTATATTATCTTAGTCATAATATCCTTTACTGGGCTAGTTGAGCTCACCCTTTTCCTTTTGTTCTATTTTTCTTCTCAGGAGGTGAGAACATAGCAGGATCTAGTCGGGGTATGGAGTGATGGTTCTAGAAAGATGTTTTAGCAGTCTTCACTATTTCTGTAAAATAGTGTATGAATAATTGTAATAAGAATTTTATTTGAGTGTGGATATTGTCTAGAAGACAATATTTGTATTTAAACTCACAGTTTATGTTGTCGTATTTTGCACGACAATTGTATTATTAAAGTTGTAGTTTGTTTTCTGTACCATGTATTTGGCGACTCAGAATGGGTGTTGTATACCTATTTTGGGGGTGTCACAGCTTGGTATCAAAGCTTAGGGATATGGTCTCCAAGTGAGATCTGTGAATAAACTAGAGAGAGAGAGATGAGTAAATCATTCGCTAAAGTGTCCTATCTAAGCTTATTTGTTGGTTGGTCATAATATAGGGATATTATGTGATATGTTAATTTGTTTAATTAACCCTTGTTTTATGGCAAGATTTAAGAATGGTCACGAGAACGTTAACAATAGAGTGTATGAGACTGTGGAACAACCTTTAGTCACAAACCAAGAGAACGTACAACAGGAAGACAATATTCCTCCTGTAAACAACACTACCGAGAAAACGATGAATAATGGAATGTTTAGGAACTTTTTACAGTTCATGCAAAATCAGACGAGGCAGACTCGTGTACAAAATACGGGTGAAAGTGATGGCAACACGCGGTCTGTCACAGTCAAGCAGTTCAAGGAGTTGGGACAACCAGATTTCTGGGGAAAGCCCGATCCGATTAAGGCGGAAACATGGATCAAGCAAATTACCAAGATATTCAATGTCTTGGGATGCAAGGAGGAACAGAAGGTTCCATTCGCCAACTTTATGTTCCGTGGTGAGGCAGATTACTGATGGGAATCTGTGAAGCGTACCCAGCCAGCCGCACTTAACATGTCTTGAGAAAGATTTCAGAAATTGTTCAATGACAAGTACTTTCCTGAAAGTATTCGTCATATGAAGGAGGTAGAGTTTATTAGACTGGAGTAGAACAACATGACGTTGTCTCAGTATGAGGCGATGTTCGCAGAGTTATCCAGGTTTGCACCTCATTTGGTAGAGAATGAGGAACGTATGACGCGGATGTTTCTGAGTGGTCTAAAACCCGAGATTCTTCAATACCTTATCTCTCATACATTTTTTCTGTATTCAGATGTTGTCAACAGGGCTCAATTATTAGAGCGAGATAATGAGTATACTCAACCGAGGGATCACAACCGTGGTCATCTGCGTGATGGCCGATCATCGAGTGATGATAACCCAATGAGAAGGGAAGAATACTGGACAAAAAACCAGTAAGACTCTAAAGATTGGTAATCGTGGACATGATAATAGAAGAGGTGAGTCTAGTGGAAATTTCAAAAGAAGAGATTCAACAATGACGGAAGACATCAAGAAGAACACCAAAGATCAATCTGCTGTTAGGGGAGGAGAACGACCACCCGGTAGGTAATGTTACAAATGCGGAAAAGGGACATATCATTGGCCGCCCACAACAATCCAAGGTATGTTATAAGCTGTGGAAAGGAGGGTCATATAGCCCGAGAGTGTTCTGTAGCAAAACCAAGTTCAACGGGGATGGTGACTCCAAAGGCTATCCAGGATAAGTCAAAATCAACGGTTCCTGGAAGAGCGTTTGTCGTGACTGGCAAAAACTTGAATTCTTGCGAAGTTTATACCTTACTAGATACTTGTTCTATTCATTCTTTTATCTCTCCTGCTTGTGATCAACGTTTAAACTTGACTCCGGAGAAATTGGATTTTAACTTATCTATTGAAACTCCGTTGGGTGAAACCTTCGTTACATCTACAGTTTATTAAATCTTGCTTAATCCAAGTTGGCACTATCACATTACTGTTGATCTTATCTCTTTAAAGATACTTTCTTTTGATGTGATTTTAGGAATTGATTGGTTAACCACTCATCATGCCAAAATTGATTATTTTCTTAAGGTTGTTAGTTTTCATATTCCTAACCAACCTGTCATACGAATTCAAACAACTAAACCACTAAAATCAGTCACTGTCATATCAAGCCACAAAGCTATTCTTTTATTGAAAAACGGATGCCAAGCTTTCTTAGCCCATGTTATGGATTTGAATAAAGACAAGTAAGATTTGGATAATATTTCTGTTGTTAGAGAATTTCCTGATGTATTTCCTGAAGAACTTCCCGGTCTACCCCCAGAATGTGATGTTGAATTCTTTATTGACCTTGAACCGGGTACAAAGTCCATTTCTAAAACCCCATATCGAATGGCTCCTATTGAACTTCAAGAGTTTAAAGTCCAACTACAGGAATTGTTAGACATCGGTTTCATTCGTCCTAGTACATCTCCTTGGGGTGCTCCTGTTTTATTCGTAAAGAAGAAAGATGGGAGTATGCGAATTTGTATTGACTATCGAGAATTAAACCATGTCACCATCAAGAATAGGTATCCAGTACCTCGCATTGATGACCTATTAGACCAGATACAAGGAGCGTAATTCTTTTCAAAGATCAATCTTCATTCTGGATATCATCAGCTAAAGATTAAAACTGAGGTTATTCCAAAGACTGCCTTCAGAACTCGGTACGGGCATTATGAATTCTTAGTCATGTCTTTTGGATTGACTAATGCTCCTGCTGCTTTCATGGATATGATGAACCATGTATTCAAGGAATATTTGGATCAATTCGTTGTTGTTTTTATTGATGACATCCTCATCTATTCCAAAAGTCGTGAAGATCATGAGCACCATTTGAAGCTGATACTTGAAAGGCTTCGTGAAAACAAGCTTTATGCCAAGCTGAAGAAATGCGAGTTCTGGCTTGAGGAGGTAGCATTCCTTGGGCACGTGGTGTCAAAACATGGAGTATCTGTTGACCCGGTGAAGATTGAAGCAATTCAAAGTTGGGAGCAACCGAAGTTGGTGACCGAAGTGCGTAGCTTTCTGGGCTTAGCTGGTTATTATCGAAGATTCGTGGAAGGATTTTCTCGAATCGCTACTCCGTTAACTCAGCTGACTCGAAAAGATACAAAATTCGTATAGAGCGAGGAATGCAAGAGGATTTTCCAAGAGCTCAAGAGGAGACTCATTTCGGCACCTGTTCTGGCAATACCATCTAGTTCGGATGGATTTGTTATCTACAGCGATGCTTCAGGCAAAGGGTTAGGATGTGTTCTCATGCAACATGGGAAAGTCACAGCCTATGCCTCACGATAACTCAAAGAATATGAGAGGAATTATCCTACTCATGATCTAGAGTTGGTAGCAGTAGTTTTCACGTTGAAGATATGTAGACACTACTTGTATGGGGGGAAAGTGGAGATTTATACGGACCATAAAAGCCTCAAATATTTCTTCACCCAAGAAGAATTCAACATGCGGCAACGATGTTTGGTTGAGCTGTTGAAAGATTACGATCATACCATTCAATACCATCCTGGAAAAGTAAACGTAGTAGCTGACGCATTGAGTAGAAGATCGTATGCGAGTACGAGTGCGATATTGTCAATGCAAAGGCCCATTTTGTATGACTTACAAAGGATGGAGGCAGAATTAAAGACTCCAGGGACCCACGTGATGATGGTGAATAAACGATTAGAACCGACTTTAATTGATAAAGTTAAAGCTGCTCAAGCTACAGACCTGGGGCTGATGCGTATGAAGAAGAAAGTACAAGAAGGTGCTATTCCAAAAGCATGAATCGATGAAGAAGGAATACTTCGATTCAACTCTAGACTTTGCGTTCCTAACGATTCTAACTTGAAGCATAGAATCATGATGGAGGCACACAACACACCATTTCCAATCCATCCTGGGAGTACCAAAATATATCATGATATTCGACACACATTTTGGTGGAACAATATGAAGAGAGAGATCGCAGAGTTTATCTCGAGATGTTTAACTTTTCAACGTGTAAAGGCGGAGCATCAAGTGCCAAAGGGTCCATTGCAACCACTTGAGATTCCGAAATGGAAGTGGGAACACATTACCATAGATTTCGTTACAGGTCTCCCCAAAGTTTTTCAAGGCATTGATGCGATTTGGGTTATTGTTGATAGATTAACCAAGTCTATTCATTTCTTGCCTATACGCGAGACTTATTCCCTTGAACGTCTTGCTCGTATGTACGTGAATGAGATTATGAGATTGCATGGCATACCAGTATCCATAGTTTCGGATCATGACCCAAGATTTACTTCACGATTTTGGGTTAGCTTGCAGAAAGCTATGGGCACGGATTTACGATTCAGTTTGGCATACCATCCTCAAACGGACGGGCAATCGGAAAGGACTATTCAAACCCTTAAAGATCTATTAAGACTCTGTGTCCTAGATTTTAAAGGAAGTTGGGATAAGTACTTGCCACTGGTGGAATTCTCCTATAACAAAAGTTATCAAGCAAGTATAGGCATGACTCCATTTGAGGCGTTGTATGGACGAAAGTGTCATTCTCCAGTATGCTGGGACGAGGTGAGTGAAGCAACGTTGTTGGGACCAGAATTAGTACGCATGACTACAGAAAAGATCCAAATGATTCGACAACGTATTCAAACCTCATAGGATCGACAAAAGAGTTATGCTGATCTTCATGGAAAGGACGTGTTACGTGTTGCTCCATGGAAGAGAGTTACAAGATTTGGGAAGAGAGGAAAGCTCAACCCACGATTTGTTGGTCCATTTGAGATTCTTGACCAATTAGGAAATGTGGCCTATAGACTCGCATTACCTCCAAGCATGTCTCGTGTTCATAATGTTTTCCACATATCTATGCTTCGTAAATATGTAAAAGACCCAAACCACATTATTGCGTTAGAACCAGACGAGATAGCCGAAGATTTAACATACGAGGAGGTACCTGTTAAGATCTTGGATAGGAAAGAGCATATCCTATGCATGAAGGATATACCACAAGTCAAGGTTTTGTGGAGAAACCATGCAATTGAGGAAGACATGGGAGTTGGAATCGGAAATGAAAACGAGGTACCCTCACCTATTCGAAACACCAGGTACGTACGTCAATTTCGAGGACAAAATTTTATAAGGAGGGGAGGTTGTAAGACCTCAACTTATTATAAATAAAATTAAATTTTCTCTATTCATTCTCGTGAAATAGTAAGGAGTTAGTTTAATATAATACTTTGGTTATAGGTGAAATGTGCAAATTTTGCAAAATAAGCAAGTGGTTATAAAATATTCATTTTTGTCGGAGAATAGTCATTATTATCGGGGAATATTCTTTTTGTCGGGGAATATTAAATGCGACCAGCGCAAACCATTCGTGGGGCTCATATATGTAATAACCGCATCGGATGAAGAAAACAAAAAATATGAGTTCTTATAAATAATCTGTAATTGTTACAGATTAACATTTGTTGGAATACTTGGTGGTTAGAATATAATGAATACGCTGTGGGTGGCACAAGAAGCTTTACCAGTATTACAGATAAATTGTTAAATTATTGATTCGCACGTAAGAAGGCACTACTCAATAATTGTTACGATGAATTATTGCTCAATATTTTATTTTATTGATTCAATAATTGTTTGCGTTGATATTTTATATTATTGTTGTTTCAATAATTGTCACCGCATGATATTTCCCATATCATATCAATAATTCATATTATTTGAATAATATTATTAGATAACATTATTGGCAATGTCTAAAAAGTTACATCTAAGGAGAGGTTTGGTCACCTAATTGCGCGCCAGTAAGGAGAAATCTTTATTGGAAAGCCCCTCTTTCCGAACCGCTGGGTTGTCATAATTGTGATTCTGTAATATTATTTGAGAATAATTAATTATTGATTTATATGATAAGGAAATATTTATTTGATGTGGATATAAATGATGAATTTATTTATGTGGTTATTAATAAAGGAATTAATGCTGAGGTGTCTTATCAGTATTTTGTCAGAATAGAGGTATTAAAAATCATCCGTTTGTGAATTTCGAATATTTTTTGTTGGGAATTTGGAAAAAATTTCTTCTGTAAAGTTGTAGAGAATTCGATTTCAGGCAGAATGGACATAAAATTCATATTTTTCTGATAAACGGGTTGTTTTCTATTAATTGTTGAAGTTTCAAAAAATAAAATAATTTTTATTAAAATTGGGTGGGACCCACTTTTTTTTTAACACATGTGGGCTGCAAAAATTTGTTCAAAGATGGCTGGTGGCTATGTTTGTCAAGAGGCATGCGTAGAAAAGAAAGAAAAAGAATAATAATATTTTATTATTTAGTCTCCTTTGGCGTTCTAACATTTTCCTATAAATAGGCGTTTAGGTTAGAATTAAAAATCACACCAGAAACAAGTTTTCTTTCTCTCTAAATTATCGAGCGTATTTTTGTGAGTATTTTAATACTTTGAGAGTTGTTGTTCTAAGATAAAGTTTCTTGACTTTCTATCCGATATTCCGATCGTAAGTCTGCAATTATTTTGAGGTAAGGGATGTTATTTTCTTCTTAAATGATATTATTTTCTTCAATATCATTATCTTAAAATATTGGTGAACTTTTTAATTAAATTTAGAACTTTTGTGTTGGGGTTACTATTCACGATATCTGACACTATTCACGAATCACGACAATATTCATAGAAAAATGAAATTTTCTTCTTTTTGTCCAAGATGTCTATTATGGTTACTATCTTTGATTGTATCCATTTTTTGATCTTTATTTTGAATTCTGTTTCACAATTGGTTATTATGAAGTATTATTGATCTTGGATAAACTGTTATACGAATCCCTAATATTTGTTCTTCTGTCTCACTGAATTCATTTTCTTTAAAATATTTTTCATCATCCTCACCCTAAATGATGATATTCTTGAATATCTTTGGCACATGAAGTGCAAGATGAATGATTAACTAATGAATATCTTTGGCCCGTAGTGCAAAGATAAACAGGTGTTGAGATGAACATGACCAACCGGTGAAATAAATGAATATCTTTGGCCATTAGTGCAAAGATGAATATTTGATTAAAAGATGTATATTGATTGATGTTACAGGGATAAAATATTGATGATGGACTCTTAAATCTTAGAAGATAATAGAATTCATTCTCTACGCGACTCTTCTAATGGATTCTTTATTTCACCAGATTTGTTGATCTAAAACTTGTTGTCTATTATATTTTATCAGATTTTTCCCTGTTGAAGACTAATGATAATTTGTTGTATATTATCTTAGTCATAATATCCTTTACTGGGCTAGTTGAGCTCACCCTTTTCCTTTTGTTCTATTTTTCTTCTCAGGAGGTGAGAACATAGCAGGATCTAGTCGGGGTATGGAGTGATGGTTCTAGAAAGATGTTTTAGCAGTCTTCACTATTTCTGTAAAAATAGTGTATGAATAATTGTAATGAGGATTTTATTTGAGTGTGGATATTGTCTAGAAGACAATATTTGTATTTAAACTCACAGTTTATGTTGTCGTATTTTGCACGACAATTATATTATTAAAGTTTTAGTTTGCTTTCTGTACCATGTATTTGGCGACACAGAATGGGTGTTGTATACCTATTTTGGGGGCGTCACACAATAACTCCTAGTCCACTCTTCTACTTCATGAGTAAGAAATCCACTAAGAATTCAATCACTCAGGACATTCTGTCCTCTCCAAACCCAATAGACTTGGATATTTTAGTCACTAATACAAAGACACTAAGACCTCTTCAAGCCCAGTAGACTTGGAACACTTCAGTACACTAAGTACTCTTCATGCCCAATAGACTTGGAAACTCTATGGTCACAAAGACCAAAAAAAAAATAGTTGTGGATTGTTCATGAGAAGTGCTACTAAGTTTTGCATTGAGGCTCGTTTTTCTTTTGATGTGTAACAGCTTTGAATTTGACCATCGTTGAGTTGTCGATGAGCGTTGCATTGAGGCTCGACTTCTTTTAGTACTCAGTAACTTTTCATGATCTTCTGTTGTGATACCAAGATGATGTTTAATCTCCTTTTTTTGTACTTGGTAGCCTTTGACACATTTTCAATCGTAAAGTGGAGCTTACTCTACGTTTTCAATTGTTCAGCTCTATGTTGTTTTCTAATGATACTTTTTGTTAGTATCAGTCGTTTAGTGCCCTCTCATTATTATCTTTATTTTGAATGATCGATGTTGTCTTTTATAGTCTTTTTGAAATCTTTCCGTTGAAATGTTTCTGTTGATGCATTTAAGTCTTTAGATAATCTGGGATCCTTGATGTTGATGTTTAAGCCTAAATGTAAGTTGTTTTTTGACTTTTCTGTCACATCAGTCTGCTTTCTCACCTAACTACATTAAGATGTTACTTTCAACAAATTTGTAAGACCCCGAATTTTATGAAATAAAAGTATTTAATTTTTCTTATAATTGTTATTCAGTAAATGGTTAAATTGATAAAAGTTTAAAGTTAAGGGTGATATATATAAATTTTTTAAAATACGCAAGTGATTATAAAATAGTCATTATTATCGGGGAATATTCTTGTTGTCGGAGAATATTCGTACGACGGCATAGCCATTTGTGGACTCTATAATAGAATAACTTTCGGATGAAGAAAATGACAAGTTTGAGTTTTTATAAATAATTCAGTGTAGTTATTACTGAATTAACAATTGTTGGAATACCGGTGGTTAAAATACAAGAATACACGTGGTTGCATGCAGAAGCACCAGTATTGCACAATATTTTTGAATTATTGATTCTTTCGTGAAGAAGCACTACTCAATAATTGTTACAAAGAATTATTGCTCAATATTTTATTTTATTGATTCAATAATTGTCATGCGTTGAAATTTTATATTATTGTTGTTTCAATAATTGTCACTTTGATATTTCCCATTATCAGATCAATAATTCATATAATTTGAATAATATTATTAGATAGCATTATTGGCAATGTTTTGAAAGTTCTGTCAGGGAGAGGTTTGGACACCTAATTGCGCGCCAGTAAGAAAAAATCCTTATCGGAAAGCCCCCTCTTTTCTGGGAACGGCCTGGTTGCCATTAATGTGATTCTTTAATATTATTTATGAATAATTAATTATTGATTTATATGATAAAGAAATATTTATTTGATGCGGATATAAATAATGGATTTATTTATTTTATGTGGTTATAATTGAAGGAATTAATGTTGAGGTGTTTTATTAGTATTTTTGTCGGAATGGAGGTATTAAAAATCAAATCAGTATTTTTACGAGATATTGTGTGAGTTATAATTTTTAATCCGACCGTTGGATCGTTGTGATTTTTGGATATGTTATACATATATAAGTTGAGTATATGTCCATAAATTTTGAACCGTTAAAAATTAACGGTTGATTTATTATGAATTTTAAAAGGTGTTAAAAATCATCCGTTTGTGAATTTCAGATATTTTCTGTCTGGAATTTGGAAAAACTTAAAGCTACAAAGTTGTAGAGAATTCGATTTCGTGTGGAATGGACATAAAATTCGAATTTTTCTGATAAACGGGCTATTTTCTATGAATTATTGAAGTTTCAGAAAATATAATAATTTTTATTAAAATTGGGTGGGGCCCACTTTTATTTTAAAACATGTAGGCTGCTAATTTTTCAGAATTGGCTGTTCTTGGTTGGTGCGTAAGAAGAAAGGAAATTAATAATAATATTTTATTATTTAGTCTCCTTTGGCGTTCTAGCATTTTTTCTATAAATAGGTGTTTAAGTTAGAATTGAAAATCACACCAGAAACATAAGTTTTCTCACTCTATATTATCGAGCGTATTTTTGTGAGTATTTAGATACTTGGAGAGTTGTTGTTCAGTGCAAGTTTCCTTCAGGTTTACATCCGATGAAGTACTGCTCTTTTGAGGTAAGGGATTTTAAGGGTTATTATGTTTTTCAGTTTCGTAATTTTTTCAACCTTCAAAAAATATAGAAAAATTTGAAATGATAATTTGATGAGTTTTCTAAATTGTGTCCAAAAATGGTAATTTTTGGATGTATAGATTAGGAGTTATGAATTTTATGGGAAAAGACTATTTTAAAAGTAAACTCTTATAACTCCTTGTGGTTAACTCCAAAATTGGTGAAATTTTTATTGGGAGTACATATATATAACATAAGTATACTCTGTAAATTTTGGAATTTTTGGTTAAAAGTATAATTTATGATAAATGTCTAAATATTCGGCAGTTTTGGCCATATGAAAAATAGTAAATGAATTTTAAAAATTTTGAGAAAAATATATGTTCAATATGGGACTATGTTTTGCTAAATCCCTGAAAAGAAATATTTTTGGGAATAATTTGGTATTTTTTATGAAAATGAACTAGTTATGAGTAAATGAATTAAATATGTTATGTGAAGTAAGAAAATTGGAAAATACGATTTTATGGCTTGGAAATCCTATATAAAGTATATGCAGATTTTTGATGAGGATTTTGGTTATTGGTGATGAAATCTTATGAGTTTGGCATTTTGGGATGATTAAATGTATTAATTAATAAAGTGTAAATAATTAAAATAAATTATTTATAAGTTTAAGAAATGATTGAAATATTGTGGTAATATTAATAATATTAGATTATGAGATTATTAAGTGATTTATAATATTTGGATTAAGGTGTTATGAAATCATTGATTTATGAATCTTATTCTTGAGATTAAATCTATATGTTGATTATATTGTTTTTATTATCATATATAACATTCTTATAACCTTAATGATAATATTTCTCTTTGACTTGAGTGTAAAGATGGGTAGATTATTGGTATAATCGTGACTATGAGTTCTCTTTGGCCAGTAGCGCAAAGTTGAATTGTTGAATGGTATAATCATGATCATTGAATTTATAATTGAATATCTTTAGCTTAAAGTGCAAAGGTGAATTGATCAACATGGTTATAATTATTGTTTATATAAATTTTGAAATGATTATATATTCTTTGAGATATGAATATCTTTGGCTCGTAGTGCAAAGATGACCTGTTGTTGAATATCTTTGGCATGTAGTGCAAAGATGACCGGTTGTTGAATATCCTTGGCATGTAGTTCAAAGATGAACTTATTAGTATGATTATGAACAGGAACTGTGATTTGGTATAACCATGATCTTTGATGTTTTAGGTAAAGACAGGTGATGTAAATTATCTTCGTCCTGGATGAGAAAAGGAATTTGGAACCACAAATATGATTATAAGTTATGATTGTGGACAGGAACTGTTGATTGATGTTACAGGGATAAAACATTGTTGGTGGACTTTTAACATAGAGAAGATAATAGACATGGTCTATTTGACTCTTCTAATGGATTGCTCATTCCGCTGCAACTATGGTTGAAACGTTTTATCATCTACCATATGTTCTAAATCTCTGATTTATTACTGATGAAGGCTATTGATAAAATTATTTATATTAGTCATGATATTCTTTCTCAATTTAGTAGTTGTGCTCACCCTTTTGCTTCACAATTCCTTTCGTAATAAGAGTGTAGGCTGGGTTGAAGCGGGGATAACAGGGAATAGAAATGAATGGTCTATAGTCATTGAGGTTTTCCCTAAATAGTATGGAAATAATTTTATTGAGAACTTTAGATGAGTGTGTCGTATTGTATACGTCATTTGATATTTAATTTTGGACCGACTAGGGTGAGGTGAACCCAACTTTGGAAAGGTGTTTTGTCACTATCATACAAGATGTCTAATGACATACAATCTCGTGTTATCATAAGATAGGATTGTGCACATCCACTTGTTGAGTATATCTACGAGCACTACCTATATGATCTTAGAGTTTGGTTGAAACATAATGTTCAATTGCAGACGGTGGAGATAGCTATATGTCAAGAGAAGACTCACCATTGGAAGGAACATGATAGTAATCTTCTCGTTTTTCTTTGGGGTCTATTGGATCAACCAAGGATAATTCTCTGGACATATGATATATATCATAACTTAGACTCATGGCCTCCTATGTACGAAGGTTTTCTTGAGCATTTTCCAAAGATTTTAATTTCTAAAATAGTTATTGACTGTACCTTTATGTAAGGTATCACTGTGAGGTGATGTCCACGGTTGGGACATGAGTCACAGTTGGTATATATTTGTATCAAAACTCACAACATATGTGTTATCGTATTTTACGCGATAATTGTAATAATGAAGTTGTAATTTTTTTTCTGTACCATGTATTTGGCGACTCAGAATAGGTTGGATGGATTGGACCTATTTTGGGGGCGTCACAAAATTAGCCAGTAGATACATTTTTTGATCTTCGATTTCTACCAAGGATCTTGAGGAATGCATCGGGATCTTGATCAACACTGTTCCATGTCAGTCTTCTTATCAGATAAGACGTTGCTCTACAATCTATTGTCTTAGAGAGAAATGAGAATCGTAGTGTTGAGCTCTATGTTTTGCTTTACTACCTGCTCTAAGAATAAGTACTCTACGATGCTTGGGCAGATTTAGTAAACTTTTCTTGCATTCTTCGAATCCATCAACAACATTACGATGTTGAAGACAACTCTACGATCTTGTTGTCTCTTCGTAGCATGTGAATTAATAGCAATTAATTACTCATTTATCCGATTAATTACCCGATTGGTCAATATAACCTCCATAAATCAATTATTATCGAACTAAATGTCGATTTTCACTAACACTAATAATCTCATCACAATAGAACTATCAATTTCATCTTTAATCAACACGAACTTATTCGTCATTAATATTATAACTCATAATATTTAACAACCAGATCATTCCCAAGAAAAAAGGGGCTTTCCGATAAGGATTTCTCCCTATTGGCACGCAATTAGGTGACCAAACCTCTCCTCGACAGAACTTTCTAGACATCATCAATATTACAAATAATAATATGAATAACTTTGTCGTCTCAATTATTGATTTAATAATATAAAATATTAATACTGTGATAATAATTGAATCAATAATATGAGAGATATTATGCAGCAATTACTGTAGCAATAATTGATTATAACTGAGTGACTTCTCACGTAAGCATCAATAATCAATACCGTGTGCTACTATAAAAAAAGATAATTCTGTCGTTTTCTAACTACGACAATACTTTCGTTGTGGGGTCTACCAATGATTATGCCGTCGTACGAATATTTCCTGTTAAAACGAATATTTTCCGACCAATCAAATATTATATAATTACCACTTGCTTACTTTGTAAAATTTGTAAATATTACCCACAACTATAACATTATATCAAATTCACACCATAATATTCAAAAATATATTTCAAGAAAAAAATAATCTTTATTCATAAAAGTTGGGGTCTTACATAAGCACATACGCATATAAGCACATAGACATTTACACAATCATAGTAGTCACGTCAAATCAAACAAACTTCAACATGTTCTACTTTGTTCATCTCATTCAGATGCACTTATACAATTATAACTTTTTATTCAATTTTATCAAACAACCCCTAAGATTTGTCTTTTTTTTTATTAAAACCCAAAAACCCAATGTAATAAGGAATTTATTTTAATTAACTTGTGACTTAAAGGTCCATTTGTGTAACACATTAATAAATGTTGAAGTAAACTTTTGTTCCCAAAAATTAATTTTTATTAAAATCTCTCCTCACATGTAAACAAAGTCAATAAATTAAGGTTATGTTTGTTTGAAATAATTATACTTGGGATATTATTATTAATCAAAAGTATCTTGTTTGTTTGTTTTTAAATTTGGACTTGAAACTATTAATCCAGAGATTATAAAATGACTTAATATAAGAGATTATTTAATACTATGTTCAACCAGGTATTATAATCCCTACCATTGGGACTAAAAATTTCTAAACAAAATTATCCTAAATATTTTTTTAAAATGACCATAATATCTTATTATATCCAATAAACTTATTATTGGTAAACAACTTATTATAGATAAACATTTTATTACTTAAACAACTTATTGGTAGTACAACTTATTATTGGTAAATAATTTATTATTTAAATAGTTTATTTGTAAACAGGTTATTATTGGTATACAACGTACCAATAAGGTTATTATTGATAAAAACTTATTATTTAAACAACTTATTATTGATAAATAACTTATTATTTAAACAGCTTATATTGGTAAACAGCTTATTATTGGTAAATAATTTATTATTGATAAACAACTTATTTGTAAAAAGCTTACAAATAAGCTTATTATTTGTAAATAACTTATTATTTAAACAGCTTATTGGTAAACATGCAACTTATTGGTAAACAACTTATTAGTCCTAATCATATTTAAATATTAGATTTTTGTTTGTCAAAATTTATTTAAACAACTTATTGGTAAACAAGTCATTATTGGTAAACAACTTATTAGTCCTAGTCATATTTAAATATTAGTTTTTATTTTGTCAAACCTTATTTAAACAACTTATTAATAAATAATTTATCGTTCATCATTTTTTGATGTATAAATAAGTTTAAATTATAATTTAACATATGTTATTGTTGATAAGAGTATAATAGTTCAAACGAATTTTTTTAATCCAATCCTTTAATTAATCTTGGAAAAAACAAACATATATAACATGAGATTATTTTAAGTTATCACTTGAGTAATTTCATAAAAAAACAAATATGTAATTAGGACTATTTGATCTAATGATTAATAGTCTTGAGATTATAATATAATAAATTATAATCACTATTACAATTCTTACAAATAAATATGACCTAAAAGTAACCCCCTCATTTTGACACAAAAGGGGACGAGTTTGGATAGGTAATATAATGAAAATATATCGAACTGTAAATTTGAAACAATAAGTCTATGGGGACATTTTTATTTTTATACCGATCGGTCTAGTGATTGGTTCAAATTTATTTTTTATTTTTTGTTTTGATTTTCAAAAAATATATATTATTTATTCTAACTAGAATTTTTATAAAATTCAGTAATTTTGGTATAAATTGGATACATATAAAAAAAAGTATTGTACAGTATGTGAAACATTATTTTTTATATGTATCTAAATTACACCTAAATTACTAAATTTTATAAAAATTTCAGTTGAAATAAATACTATATATTTTTTGAGAGTCAAAACGAAAAAAAAATTAAAAACTGAACCGGTCAGTAGACCGGCCTGTATAAAAATGTCCCCTAGAAAGACTCAATTTGAAATGACGGTCCAACCCAGTCCTTGGCAAATGTACAATTTACTCACTTGATCTTAGTTATGAGGACGAATGCAAATGTACTAATCATTACCAATTTATGATTTGTCTCGAAAGTGGGAACCATAATTTAGGCAATAAAAGTACGTTTTATTCAACATCTTATTTAAAAAAGCAAGAAAAATAATTTAAGCCGACTGAAAATTATTTTTACTTTAAAAGAGAGCAATCTTTCAAGAGAGAGTACTTTTTCATTTAACTCTTTCTGGTTTAATTAGTTGTTCACCATTACTTTTGTTATACTCCCCCTCCTTAAAAAGATGACTATATATATATATATATTTATTTAATAAAGAAGGGAATATTATATATTTTTTTAAAAAATAAAATTTATAAATTTAATAAGAATAAGAATAATATATTTCATTTCAACAGTACAACCCAACACACTATGAGAATAAGTCGTTCTCCATTCTACCTTTATTCATTTAATTCAAACATAACATTATTGTTACGGAGCATCAAGACCTTTGGAAAGATGCATGGATCGCATGTCTAATTAGACAAAGAGTTTTTTGTTATACATTGAAAATGATTTTGGTCGAATTATAATTACGACGTATATGTATATATATAATAAATAAAAATTAAGAAAGGTCTTGTTTTAATTTATTTTATTTTATCTTATCGCATACATTTTCACGTTAGTCATAATTTAATTTTATCAAATATTTATCAATATATATATTATTTTCTTTACACATTAAAAAACAATAAACTTTTGTACTATATAGGGTCTTGGAGATGATCAAAATTTACACAAAAGGAAGAAAAACAGCTTTTAATTTCTTCAGGTTTAGTTGTGGAGGATTATCTTCTTCTTTTTTCGTTTTTAAGAGAGGAGAGAGGAGAGAGGAAGAGAAAGAATTAAAGTAGAAAGAGGGAGGTGTAATTGGGTTTTTTTTTTAATTTGAAGTGGAATCTTTTTATTTATTACTCTAATGAAAAAGTTAGAAATTGATATTTACACATTATTTTTTTGATATTTTTATACATGACCTATTTATTAGTTAATAAAAATTAGACACGCTAACTAATATGTAAGTATTAAGTATGAAAATATCAAAAAATAATGTCAAAATACCAATTTTCAAAAATTACCTTAAAAATATTGTCACATGGTATAATTTCTTTGTTAGGACAAATGAGACACTGTTTGCTACAGCTGATACGAACTCACTATATTCACCAAAATGAACTCATATTTCCTCTTTTTTCATTGCCAAACAGCACCTTATTTTACCAATTTATTTTATTTAAAAAAACATCTCTCCATAATCTGAAATTCTTCTCGGGACTATTTGATTGCACCTAAATGACTGACTAATTCAGTCAATGCTTATTTTAAAAAAAAATCGTCTAAATGGCTGAACTGATCACCTATTCAGATGATTTTGAGTTGATTGGTTTAGTCTAATTTTTTTGACCGAATGACTGAATAATTTTTTTTTTACAATATTAATTATTATATTAAGTAATATATTTACAACAATTTTTTATTTTTTTTAAGAAAAAAAGAATAAAAATATGTTATTTAAATATTTTAGACATGTCAATTCAAATTCAGATTCAACTCATTCAAATTCAGATTCAGAATCAGATTCAACTCGTACTCGGGACACTATATAAACCCCAAGTCATCTTAAATGAATGCATCCGACCTCAACGCTTCTCTCTCTAACCCAAAATCCATTTCCTCTCCTCCTCTGTTCAACAATGGTGCTTCGAAGAACATTAGCAAAGCGCTTGTTTAACAGAAACTTAGATTCACCAGCTCCATCAATTATTAAAAATGCAGCCAAAACGAACTTCCAGCGGGAGCTTGTCACCTCGCCAGACTCTGCCGATAAAGGATTTTGCCGGCGATTTTTGCATAGAAAATCAACGAACCAATCGGCGAGGCTACCGGCGTTCCTTTCCATTCCGGTAGGTGACAAGCTGAGGGAAAACCTATGGCCGGTCAACATTGCCGGCGATCGCATCCGTCTCGACGGACTGAGTCCTCCAGGGTCATCTCCGGCGGAGAATATTGCTGGAATATCCGTGCAGGATGCGAGGAAGATTTTGAGGTCATCGCAATTGGAGAAGCTGAGATCGACGCTGAGACAGATTCCTATGAACTCAATTGCGTATTCTGAGTTTGTTAGGATTTGTAGTGACGTCTGTAAAGATCGTGAACAAGGTTTAAATTGC
The DNA here is from genome assembly GCA_020205605.1 of Panax ginseng. NCBI lineage: Eukaryota > Viridiplantae > Streptophyta > Magnoliopsida > Apiales > Araliaceae > Panax > Panax ginseng. The sequence goes on along the minus strand of CM035144.1, from coordinate 94,374,757 downwards.
GCGAAAATGTTGGATGAGGCCGGAAACGTCATCGTTTTGGGCAAAATGGTGTTTCTTCGGCCTGATCAGGTAATTACACTTTACCAACCCATCTAATTAGATTTAAGATCGAATATAGCAAATGACTATATAAGAAATAAAGAAAAACAAAACAAGATATACTCAGATTTATTAAATTATGATTTGTTATGCTTGTTTGACAAATTATGATTGTACACAGTGACAATAATTGACTTATAGAGAGAGGATTATAAAATGTGTAGTCCTTATAACTCGATCTTATAAGTTACCGAATTTTTCATGATTTTAATACTTAAGAAAAGACAATTCTATATAGGTTAAAATTATCTCACAATAATTTAAAGTTGCAAATAATTTTACCCGTATTCATATATGAAATAAATTTAAGGTCAATAATTGTTAAGTTTAAGTGAAATTGAAAATTCACAATATATTAGTGCTCGAAAATATTGATAAGGGTGCCTTTTCAAATAGTAGGTTTTTGATTAAGTTGATATCACACTTTATTATGAAGTAGTAATAATTAACTTTCTTGTGAACATGTGATTACAGGTGGCCAAATCAATGGAGAATCTAATTTATCAATCCATAGCTACCCCAAACGACCCAAGAAAGGAAGAACTTGAACAAATGGAGAAGCAAAAGGCCTCAATAGACCGAAAAGCTGAGTCATTGGTTCGAGGAGAACTCTACTGTGGGTTGGGCTTTATGGTCCTCCAGACTCTGGGCTTTATGAGGCTAACCTTCTGGGAGCTCAGTTGGGATGTCATGGAGCCCATTTGTTTCTTTGTCACCTCACTTCACTTTGCCCTTGCTTATGGCTTCTTCCTTAGGACCTCAAGAGAACCTAGTTTTGAAGGGTTTTTTCAGCGGCGATTTAAGGTGAAACAAGAAAAGCTCATGAAGGCTCATAACTTTGACGCTGAGAAATATAAGGAGCTATGCAAGGCCTTTTATCCGAACTATGTTAATGGCGATAAGTTTGGACATTTTCAAGCGTCTGATCATGTTGGTGCCATGCCCCGCTGATAGTAGTGGCGGCTGGCGCACGTAAGACAAGTTTCTGTAAATAATAGGAAGAGAAAAAATGGCCAACTGTTTATTTAATATAGAGTATTATATGGATAAGTTAGTTTTAAGTTGATGTCAACTAGACTGGCAGTAACTAGTCTCGTTATATTTTTAATTTTTGCCCGACTCAATTTACTGTCACGTTGTATAGTTACGTTGAAGATATCTTTCAAAATCAATACAAGTTGAATTAATTTGGGAGAAATTATAGTTATTTCGAGTCTTCCTAGCTTGCAATTAATTTATTCTAAAGAAAAAATCAAACGTCGTCGATTATGAAGTCATGACATCATAAGCAGGAGAAGGGGACACAACAATAGCAATGGCTCTCCTACGTACCCCTAGCTGGTTGTTGGCAAGTGCTTTAATTTATTGAAGGAGTTTTATGAAGCAAACATCGATCTCGGAGTCTCCCCAATCCCCAACAGAGACTACTCACACTGGTGAAATAAATGGACTAAACCCCCTGCTACCATGTCCAAGGTGATGGTTTTGCAGGGGTTAGATTCTGTGCTAAAAAGGCTGATGGAGTTCTTGGTGCCGGAGTTGATCGTATCCCAGCATCTTTTTTCTGAATTGCGCTGAAGCACTTACAATCTGGAGGGCGATGACCTTTTCGAAGGAAATTGGGTTGCCCAAGTGATTATTGAAAGTGGCAGGCACCGCTCTTGTTAGTTGTTAATGAGAGTGGTTAGTATGAAGTTAACTTTAGTCAATCGATCAATAAAGTATCGATACGCAGGCCGGGAGGTGATCTTTCTCTTTGTGAGTACTGTATTGGTCAATTTACCAATTTACCATGAAGTTAATTTCATGGTAACCGGATCCGTTGTTAATCTCTAATATTGGACCACACACTCATGTGAGTGAGAGCTTGTGGGAATTGATATTTCCATAACTAAAAATGATAGTTTCACAAAGTCTCTGGCATGAATAATAAATAAACCCCACACTAATGTGACTGGGAGCTTATAAAAATATCAAATTTTAATTATGAAAATATCAATTCTATTTTTTGAATTTGTTAGATTTTCTCATATTTGTAGATAGCATAATAAAGAGACTCGTGTTTTAGCCGACTTGTCCCTTAATCGTGTTTTTTCATTTCTATTGTACTGGGATCAAGAGGTTCTTGATTTTATTTCTCTTATTGTTAGTTTGGATGCTCTCAGTTAATATATTTTTGGTCCTTTTAGACTATGTCAAAAAAAAGAAGGTAGAAGCATTAGGATCTCGTGCAAGGCATGCCATAGATTATGCAATCTCATCACACAGTTAATCAAATTAGAAAGATTCAAAACTAAAATATTCTAAGGGATGATTACCAAAGTCTTTATATATATATATATATATATATATATATATATATATATGTTCGCATTCATGACAACCGGTTGCAGCCATGACAAAACAACTTATAATGACATTTTACTATTAATATTAATATTTTGTAATATTATTCATATTAATATTGACCAATAATCTACCCACATAATATATGGTATACGATTATCCACGTCAGGTTTGACATTGAAATAAAATCTACTCAGACTCTCACGCTGCAACTTTCACGCTGCAACTTTCTCAAGTAATCTATCTATTGCAGCTCTACATCATGTAAATCCATCGTATCATATCTAACATCTTTAACTACATTTTACACATCCATTTTAGATAACCCAACATTGCTCATACCTTCCAATGAGTTAAGAAAATTCGTCATCCTACTTAGACCCATCCTAACATTATTAATGGTTTCAATCAAATTCTTAAAAACTTCTAAACTTTTTTTATGTGTTTCAATTTATGAAACTTTACTTGATGACACAATTTCATAATTGTGATTCAGTTCAAGAGTACACAAAGTAATTATCTTCACTCTTGCTCTACATTATGTTGTATCGATAGAGTCACTCCTCCAATTTCTTTTATTATTATTATCTTCATCGTCAATGTCAACCTCATTTTACTTAACAACTGTATATACAACTTTACGACTTGCTGCAATTATAACAAAAATATTCAGAATTCACATTTTTCTGCTAATTTTTATTCTTACTTCAAATCCAACACGTTTCACATATTTTTTATAAAAGTTTTCAGCATCTTTCAACATATCAAAAATTTGACAAACATAAGGAATGGTTTCATCAACTAGACTTTTTACATCATTATTATCATGCAATTCTTCCTCAGTACTTGAAATTGACTGAAATTGGCAAAAAAATAAATCACTTGTAAAAATTAAATTACAGATTTTTGATTTTGACTAATGTTCGTCTCCTGATATGCTTGCTAGTATGTTATACTCTCTTGATCGTATGAGTAGATGAGAAAGGAAGAAAGAAAAAGGATATGGTATACTCAGTACTTGTTATGCTCTCTCAAGAATATTTAAACTTTTATGAGAAAAGAGGATCAGTTAGGGTTACCAAATTTGTTCTACCGTCTGTCCGCATTTTAGTTTTGTAGACGGGTAAAATAATATTTTTTTAAAGTTTGCATTTTAGTTATGCGGATGAGGTCTCAAACCAAAAGTTCGATTTAAAGCTATGAATCTTTCATTTCGTCATTTTGTATATTCTTGTTGCAGATTTATGTTATCTGAGATTATGAGAAATATTCATGGCTAAACAAATGAAATTAATAGGGTGAAGTGTTTTCTCATAATATGAAGCATGGGAAACAACATACTGCGGTATATATCCTTATAAATGTTTAGCTATGCATGTTTCTCATCAACCCATATCACATGAATTAGTAAAAACAATAATATATGCAAGAAGAAATAGAAAATTTAATAACTTTAAATTGAACTCTTTAAGTTCTAGATCGTCATTGTCAAAATGAGATGAGATTCAAAAGTAATACTATGAAGAACACAAATAGAGAGTAGTACTTAACCTTATATTACACTCGGCGTTCGTAGTTTAGTTCTACGGACTAGTGATTCACCAAAAACGACATCATTTTGATTTTATCGTTACTATAATCAACGTTTGTAGTTTAGTTATGCGGACGGACCGTATGACCTAAAACGACATTAACAACTACCTTACCTAGCGTCCACAGTATTAAACTGTGGATTGAAAATGGGTATTTTGGACAATCATTTTATCCGTAATATTAATCTGTGGACACCTCCATATTAAACTACAAATGAGAGGTCCTCTTTAACGTTCAATTCTCGAATGGATGACTGAGATCTGTTATAAGGATAATCTTATCCTATAATTTCTCTAACTTTTGACAATCTAGTATGTGTAGATCCAATTTTTTTAGGAGTAGGATCCTCAAAATGTTAAATTCAGATGGAAATGAAATCCTTATCAATAGCAGAAAATTTGAGATCGAATTAAAATGTTAATTTAATTCTCTATTCATTCATAATCATGCGATAATTAACAGGGTTTTGGTATTTGGCGAAAGTGTAATTTTTTCAGTCTTTTATGGTTATGCATTTTACTATGTAAGAGATTCAATTTTGTTCGACCTAAAATCTTTAGGACTATTTAAACCGAGGCCATGCCCATGCTGTTAGATTCAAAGGAAAATGGAATCCACTCAAGTAAAATATACAACCTATCGAAATAATATAACTTCATAGTTATCTAATCAACTACCAGAGACTAGGCAACCAAAACCCAAAATAACATAATAAGGAGTCAACTGGAATTTTTACAAAATATAATTATTTTAGTATAATTTGGATACATATAAAAAATAATGTTGTACAATCTGTATAATATTATTTTTTATATGTATCTAAATTATACCCAAATTACTGAATTTTATAAAAATTTTGATTAAAAAAATACTAAACATTTTTTAAACGTCAAATCAAAAAAAATTTTGGACCGGTCGGTCAGAATCCCCACTTCCCATAGGACTGAATTTAAATATACTTGTATATAAACGTGACTCAAATATAGTTGACCCATCCAAATGAAAACTTTGAGCCATATTTCTTTGATCATACTGTCCCAAATCCGGAACAGTGTGGATACTGAGAAAAAGATTACCTCCAGCATGTATATTGATATTATATTTTTTAATTGACCAAAATTAAATTAATGCTAAACAAATAAAATATCAATTTATATATTACAATCTTTTAAGTTTTGATCATCAGTCAAACTATTCTTCATAAATTGATGGACTGGGAAATCTGTTGCACTTTAATATGGGCATTGAAGCATATGGTATTAGTGTGCTTTATCTTTGATAAATAATTCTAGGACGACAGAAAAATAGTGATCGGTCTAGTGACCGGTAACATATTGTATTTAATGTTACTGGTAATATTATTATTGTAATATGTTAAGTACAATAATAGTAGTGTTACCAGTAACATCAAGTGCAATATTTTACCGGTCACTAATTTTCCGTCGCCGCAGAAAAGTTCATCTTTGATACATCACTTCAATATAATATTATAATAATTCACTGAATGATCACATAATACCTCATGATCATTGATCAAGAACATCATTAAGAAAATCTCATAATAAGAAAATAAATTTCACTTTCACAAACAGACCAAAAATTCATTTTATCCAAAATAAATAAGAAAAAAATTGTCAATTTTAAAATTTGGACCAAAGAAACAAAAGATATAGAACGAGATAGATCTTCTAAAGAACAAGACCTTTTTTAAATAAGCCAATTCATTTAGAACATTGCAGATCTGCTTTTTGAATAGACACAAGATATCTAGTTACAATTGCAAATCACTAACTAAGATTTCATAAAGCTAAAAAAAATCAAAAATTAAAAAACTGCTAAAATCAAATACAATTCTAACAAATAGACATAGCCTTAGGGAACTGATATTTCCACATAAAAAATTAATCTTTCCACATGATCTCTCACATGAATAGTGAGTGAATCTCACTTCCATATAAAAATATTATTTTAACATGTGAAAAATATCTGTTTCCTAAACTTGGTCTAAGTTTCTAACTTATTATAATGGTTATAATAATTGGGGATGTTTTGATGCTTACTCCACATCCAATCCAAACTATCCGTAACAAATGGTGGGCCCGTAGAATTATTAGATGGCTAGCTGTCACGGGCCTGCTTCAAAGGCCCAGTCATGTTGAAATATAGCCCCGAGGCCCCCGAAACCTGCTTTTGGTTTGTGGGTCTTCAGCATTAAGGGTATATTACAAAATACACCCTTAAAATGTACAGTATTATATACACAATAATGTTTAAAAGTTTAATATTTAATGGCTCATTAAGGAGAGGAATAAACAAAGAAACAAATAATGGAATATGCCCTCATCATTGTTTTTATTTTTGGGTGTTTATATATTTTGTTCATTACCATTGAAATCGAAGGATTGTACATTAACAATATATATTTAAACGTGCAATTATCATAACAGAGTATGTATATATTATTAATTGTCACGTATATTTTTATTATAAATAATAAATTTGCGAATACCTTAATCTCAACTTAAAAGACCTTTTTTTCTATAAAACAGTTAGAACAAAATTATATTAAAATACAAAATAATAATAATAAAAATAAAAATTTAGAATCAAAAGATTTTGAATACTCATCATTCTTTTTAAAAGTGTAAATGAACCGAGTCGAATCGAGTATTAAATTGCTCAGATTTGATTTATAAAATTTATCGAGTATAAAGTAAAGTTTAATTGAGGCTCGTTTAATAGGGATGTAAGTCGAGCAGAGTAACTCGATACTCGACTCGAGATCGATTCGAAAATATGATCCAAAACTCGAATTCGAAATTAATTCGAATCGAATATGATCCATACTCATTTTCTGTTTAATGATACACGAGTCGAATTCGAGTATACCAGTATTCGCTCAGATTAGGGTTCGAGTATTTTATTTTTTTTCGAACCATACTCGATACCTGTTCGATGGATCATATTTGAATACTGGTCTGATTCATACTAATAAGCTAACTATGTGATATTTGTATTAATCTTTATAATTTATAAAGTGTAGTATTAAATTGTGTAATCTTGTACTTAAATAAATCAGTGAATTGATTGTCAATTCGTATTACATTCTTTGTAATTTCTTTATATAAATAAAAGTAAACGACTTTTATATATAAACATTAGTTCAATAATCAATTTAGTATGTAGTGGTTCAGTATTAAGCGAAATGGTTCATATTCGAAACTCGATTTGAAGGCTCGTGAGTAACTCATTTTGTAAACGAGTCGAGTATTTACGAGTTGAGTAGGTCCTAGTAATGATCCGAGTCGAATCTGGCGCAAAATTAGAAATTCCTTATCGAATTCGAGCTCAATTTTTTCGAGTCGAGCCGAATCTGAGCATTAAAATGTTCGCTGAGATTTGACTCGTTTTCACCCCTATCGTTTAACTACCGAGTCAAGCACGATCTCGAATCGATCCCGAACAATTTGAACGTTTCGATCAATAGAAAATTATAATTTTAGAAGGTTCGAATAATTTATTGAACTTTAAAATTTGTTCATATTTAAATTATTTATATATCAAGTCGAACTTAAATCAAATTATTAATCGAACGAGTACGAATCAAATTTAAATTGTTTGCTCATTTTAGAACCTTAATTCTTCTCCATTATTTTTCACAACTATTCTACTTAAAATTAAATCATATAAGAATCTTATATGGTGAAGCTAGTGATTTTGGTATAGCACCATTCATTCATTACTGGTATAGGTATAGGTATAGATTTTTGCATGGCAGCCAAAAGTCAAAAAAGTTATCCACACTTTCTGCTAAAATAAGTTCATTTTAATATTATTCATTTATTTGTAGCGGAATCAATAAAATTTTCAGTCTTTTTAACTGTTTTTTTTAAAAAAAAAAAAAAACCCATTCAACTACTCCCTTTCATTAATAAATTTGGTGTGTACCCTTTTGTAAGTGCATACCTAATTAAATCTCCAAAACAAATATGCTTCTTTTATTTATGGTCATCGGACCCTCTGGCATTACCACCCAGATTATGCCACTTATTTGGCTCACATCAATTTGAATTAATTGTCTATTTAAGAGTACTAATAATTATAATGTGGGTTGATTGTGTTTGCATTGTTCATTTTTTAATTAGTGGCAGAGGTTGTTTGATAAAATTGAATAAAATATTTCTGAATAATTAAATAAATTGAACGGTTGAATGAATTGATTAAAATTGAATATTAAATGAAAAAATTATTTATTAACTGATTCGTTTAAAATAACTGAATGACAATATTTTCTATTTTACCCTTCTGAATTGTCTAAAAAAAGATATTTTTGACATTTTTTAAGACAAAAAGTGACGACCAAAATTGATAAAAAACAAAAAAAACCCTTTTCGTCTCTTATTTTTCATTTGTTCAATTTATACCAGTACAAATCCATAAACAAGAAGGGTAATTAAGTCAATTCCAAAACATATATTACAAATGCCCATACAAATCTCTCATATCTCAGATCCAAATCTTTTTATCTCTCCGCCATAACATGCTTACCATATAATTGCTCATTTCTGTCATCTTTCAAATACTACACCATTTGTTCTGACGATCTCTTGATCCACTTTAAGGTCTGGACATGTGAGCCCTGATTGCACCTAAGGGTGCTTAAATATTGGGCTTTTGCTTTGATTATGCAGCGGGCGTTGTCATCGGATAATCGATTTTTGGGGTTTTTGGACTTGACTTTTAGTTTGTTGAGGTTGTTGTCGTCGATGAGGGACCATGGGTCTGATGAGATTGAGCATAATATGATGGTGCTTTTTGATTTAGGGGTTTTGGAGGGTTTTGAAGATGGGAAATTGAAGGTGTTCGTGGAGATGAATGAGGATTTTAGAGCTTCCATTGATTGAGATTTGTTGTTTCCTTTTCAATTTTGGACTCGATCTCGATCTTGTTGGTTTTCTGAGTGGTGGGTTTGGGAGCAACATCCGTAAAAATTTATTCAAATGATTGGCTTACCTATTCAGGGCGAAAATAGTGGTTGATTAGGTCAGTTAAAATTGGGCCATTCAGATTTTGAAAAATGATAATCAAATCGTTTGAATGGCTGAATCGCTCTGATTCAAAGCCATTTAGTCTTATTTAAACCGAAACATACAAGACCTTAGATTTTATGTTATAGACAAACACACACAAAATTATTTTATTGGTTTAATGACACTTCTGTTTCTCCAAATTATTACTCATTTTTAAATTTGTCCCTAAAGTTCATTTTTCGGCAACTAGATTCTTAAAGTGATATTTTTTGGTATTTTCGTTCCTTTTACCTGATTTGACCCCGACTCGACCTATTTTGGTCAAATTTTAACCCAACCCGACCCAGTTTGACCCGACCCCTAGGGGTGAATATGGTGCGGTTTGAAGTCCAAACCGCACCCGAAACCGCTTAAGTGTGGTTTGACAAATCCAAAATCGCACACGAAACCACTTATGATTGGTGCGGTGCGGTTTCAATTATTGCGATTTCGATTTCAAAATCAATTGAAACAACAAAAAGGTCTAAGCATTCAATATAATTTAACACAGCTCATATCGAGCAATTAACATAGTGACAGAGTCGGTGTAAGACCCCAACTTATTATAAATAAAATTAAATTTTTCTCTATTCATTATTCTAAATTAATAAGGGTTAATTTGATATAATGCTTTGGTTATGGGTGAAATATGCAAATTTTACAAAATAAGCAAGTGGTTATAAAATATTCCTTTTGTCGGGGAATATTCTTTTGGTCATGGAATATTCTTTTTGTCGGGAATATCCGTACGACGGCGCAGTCAATTGTGGGCTCCATAACGGAATAACTGTCGGATGAAGAAAAAGACAAAGTTTGAGTTTTTATAAATAACGACGTAGTTATTCTGAATTAACAACTTGTTGGGTTACCGCTTGTAGTTAAAATACGATGTCTGGCGTGGTTTGCAAGATGCACCTGCAGATTATTGCAGATATTATTGAATTATTGCTTCAATGCGTAAGAATGCCTTTACTCAATAATTGTTAGAGTAATTCTTCGCTCAATATTTTATTTTATTGATTCAATAATTGTTGCGTTGATATTTAATATTATTGTTGTTTCAATAATTGTCAACTTTGCGATATTTTCCATTATCGGATAATTAATTCATATTATTTGAGTAATATTATTAGATAAGCATTATTGGCGATGTCTAGAAAGTTACATCGAGGAGAGGTTTGGTCACCTAATTGCGGCGCCAAGAAGGAGAAATCCTTATTGAAAGCCCCCTCTTTCTGAGGAGCGGCTTTGGTTGTCATAATTGTGATTCTGTAATATTATTTGTGAATAATTAATTATTGATTTATATGATAAGAAAATATTTATTTGATGTGGATATAAATGATGGATTATTTATGTGTTTATAAATGAAGGAATTAATGTTGAGGTGTTTTATCAGTATTTTGTCAAAATGGAGGAATTAAAAATCATCCGTTTGTGGATTTTGGATATTTTTGGTTTGAATTTGGAAAAACTCAAAGCTACAAAGTTGTAGAGAATTCGATTTCGTGTGGAATGGACATAAAATTCATATTTTTTCTGATAAACTGGCTATTTTCTATGAATTGTTGAAGTTTCAGAAAATAAAATATTTTTTATTAAAATTATGGCTGGCCTTGATTTTCAACAAAGTTTGCGTAGAATGAGAATGAAAGAAATGAAATAATAATATTTTATTATTTTAGTCTCCTTTGGCGTTCTAGCATTTTTCTATAAATAGACGCTTAGGTTAGAATTGAAAATCACACTAGAAACAAGTTTTCTTTCTCTACAGATTATCGTTTATATTTTTGTGAGTATTTTGATACTTTGAGAGTTGTTGTTCTACAAGTTTCCTTCGACTTTCTGTCGATATTCCGATCGGAAATCACCAGTTATTTTGAGGAAGGGATATTATTTTCTTCGAAATGATATTAATTTCTTCATATCATTATCTTAGAAATATTGGTGTGAATTTTTTAATAAATTTGGAACTTTTTGTGTCGGGGTTACTATTCACGTATACGACACTATTCACGAATACGACACTATTCACCAAAAAATAAAAATTTTCCTTTTTGTCCAAGATGTCTATTTTGGCTACTATCTTTGATTGTATCCATGTTTGATCATTATTTTTGAATTCTGCTTCACAGTTGGTTATTATGAAGTATTATTGATCTTGGATAAACCGCTATTATACTGAATCCCTAATATTTGTCCTTCATCTCACTTTGGATTTGTTTTCTTTATATTTTTCATCATCCTCGGTCTTAAATGATGATATTCTTGAATATCTTTGGCTTTGTAGTGCAAAGATGAATGATTAACTGATGAATATCTTTGGCCCGTAGTGCAAAGATGAGCGGTGTTGAGATGAACATGACTAATCTGGTGATATAAATGAATATCTTTGGCCTGTAGTGCAAAGATGAATATTTGATTAAAGATGTATATTGATTGTTGTTACAGGGATAAAATATTAATGATGAACTTTTAAATCTTAGAAGATAGTAGAATTCATTCTCTACGTGACTCTTCTAATGGATTCTTTGCTCATTGCGAGAATATTGATCTAAAACTTGTTGTCTATTATATTCTATTAGATTTTTCCCTATTGAGGACTAACGATAATTTGTTGTATATTATCTTAGTCATAATATTCTTTACTGGGCTAGTTGAGCTCACCCTTTTCCTTTTTGTTCCATTTTTCTTCTCAGGAGGTGAGAACATAGCAAGATCTAGTCGGGGTATGGAGTGATGGTTCTAGAAAGATGTTTTAGCAGTCCTCACTATTTTTGTAAAATAGTGTTTGAATAATTATAATGAGGACTTATTTGAGTGTGGATATTGTCTAGAAGATAATATTTGTATTTAAACTCATGTGTTGTCGTATTTTGCACGACAATTGTATTATTGAAGTTGTAGTTTACTTTCTGTACCATGTATTTGGCGAATCAGAATGGGTGTTGTATACCTATTTTGGGGGCGTCACAGTCGGCAATGGGAATTATATCAAGCATAGAACCTCATTTACATGGTTCCAAAGGAAGTACCCGTAATTCGGCAATTATTGACTTTTCTAATATGGTTCCAAAGGAAGTACTTTGAAACACCGAGATCCGGCTATAGAGCCAGGGTTTCAAGCCCTGCTCGAATCTCCTAGCCTTTCTTACTTGATGTCCACTGATGTGGAGCAAATCGTGCCAGTTCATTAAACTTGGCGACATCTTTGAGAACTATCGTATCCCTTGTTTCAATTCAAGAAACCTCATTTCCATTCCCCTTGCATACTTGTGGGAAAATAGTTCTCGAAGAAAATCTCCTTAAACCTTACCCACGTTAGGTTTCCTATATATACGACCCTAACACAGGTTTGCCTCCCACCGGTTGGCCTCTCCTTTCATCAAATAGGTTGCAAAGGCAACCTTTTGACCCTCCTCAACATTTGCTATAACAAATGCTTTCTCAATTTTTTTACCCAAGTCCGGGCTTATATAGTCCGTAGTTCCTTTGAACTCCCATGGACCTACACTTTTAAAGTCCTTAAAAGTAGTAGCTCGTCTTACTCCGAGGAATTACGGTACATTAGCCCCGTTGTATTAAATCTACGGTAGTTAAAAGATTAACGAACTCCTGCATTGGATTAACCGGACCACCCTCCGGTTGGTTAACATTAGTGTCTTGATTTCGTTGTCTCCTTCTTGGCGGCATTTTGCTGTTAAGAAAATAACACATCAATATTACCTTCTTCTTGTTGATTAGTTATTATTTGTAATGAAACAATAACTCATACTCATTACTCAATATATTCCATAAAAAGACTTATATTGATTCATAACTTGTAGTATAACACTACATTGTTTACATTACTCAGCCTTAGCTGATTACATTACAATCCCGCAATTACTTTCCAAAAATTGGGATTTACAAAAGACTACCCTTGATATACAAAAGAGGGTTTTACGTCACTACTAGATACATAATATTTACATATCTAATCTACTCTAGCTATTGCTAGATTACATTTGCCGAATGGCATTCTCGAAATCTTTCTTGACCAAACCGGCTATGACATCTCGACTAATGGTATGTCGAGTCTGCCCTGCTTCCACTGGATATCCAGCTACTTGCTGTTGGAAGTCCACGTGAGAACTCTTATGTATATAGGACATCCTCTCCAACTTCTGCTGTTTAGTCTTTAGCTCCTGCTTGAGCTCAAAGACTTCACATTTTAGCTCTCGGACCTTGTCCTTAGCTAGAATTCTATCATCATGCTCTTCTTCCCACATACCCTCCATGCTAGTCTTGTCCTCACGAACAGCTTGGAGTTCCTCTTCCAACTCCTTTACCTCTTGGCAGTAATGGACATTCCTATCCAATACTGACATAAATAGTGCCTTCATTGACTCTTCAGTAGTTAATTCTTCTGTAGGTGGAACCTGGTCAAAGGACATCACGTCCACCTCTTCCTCTAGCATGCCATCGAAAATAGACATATAGTCTAAATCGTCCGAGTCTCCAGACTCTATTACTACCACTTCCGGTTCTACTGCTACGGGATTTGGTAGTATCTCTACCCGATTAACCGAATCCTCGCTCACTAAATGTATATCTCTATACATATCATTTTCTCCTGACAGCTACAATAAAACAATATAGTTTGATTAGTACACGTCAGTAAAATAATAAAAACACTTAACATAATATAATGCATTTTTATAAGGTTATCTTTCACCTTTTACTTCTTTATTAAGGTTATGACTTAAGGTTCTAATCCCCCTTAAGTTTTATAACCTAGGCTTTGATACCAACCTGTAACGCCCCCAAATCCGGGTATCTTTCAACCCGACAGATGGTGCTATACTATACAAACTTTCATACATTCATTCCATTGAAAAGTCTCAAAGAACGAACATAACGTCTATATATTAAAAGTAATATTTACATTTCCCGGTGTTCTATACTTCGTTCTGAAAGGTTCTTTGTCATAATATTCATTACATTATAACAATAGACCTATACTATTACAAGACAACTTAATAATCTGCCTTAGCTTTTCCTTTATCCTTTTTTGATCCTTCGGGACGTTCAGTCTTAGCTGTATTCATATGGTTCAAGCAAGAGTGAGCATAACTAGCACAACAAGTATAACAATTTCAATAACAACATGCTTGATACATATGAATCGTATATCTTCGATAACTGAACAATAGTTATGAAGTACTATTGATAATTCAAAATAGCACTTCATCTTTCTTTCAAAATGTTTCACAATGAATAATATTCAAGAAAACATTCACTCCCACCAAAGACCTCCGATTATTCATTCTATCTTTGAAAAGGACAACCCAAACTAAGTCCAAGTAAGCTTGGATTACTTACGAGCACTTCTAGGTGATCGACCTATTGTACTCTATGTTGATCAACACTACATCCATTAAACGTATATGCGCTTAATCATTTGGCAACCTCACGTGCTGTGCGTTTACCGAACAAAAACATTTGTTTAACATTTCATCTTCTTTTTGAAAACCATATCAAGTAGTTGACAAAAGATAATCACATTTGATAATAGATGAATAGATTATCAACAATCCACTTAATATGTCAAGTCTAGCCAAAAGAACTGGCTTTAACTTCATTGTACTTCAATTCATGCGTAAGGATACATGAACTTCAAAAACTTGTTCAGATTGAACTGAGACAAGAGTTAGAATACTTGCCTTTAGCGTCTGCTACGGTATAAATACTTTACGTTCAAGTCTTTCAAGTCTCTACAATACATGATCACATAATGTCTTACATTAGGTCATATATAATCAAGTATGTATATGAGTATATCTTACCCTTCATCTCAATCTAATTGTGTATTAGATTCATTTGTTATTCATTCTGGTTTATCATTATACTTACATTCATATTTGACTAGGTTATCTCAACCTTTACTCATTACTCTTAAGGTCTAACAATGTTTTAATAATGTTACTTCAAGTTCCTTAAGGTAGGTTTACTTCAAACTAATTACATTTTCTTACTTTGCATTTATGTCTAGTCTTCACTATCTTCCATCAAAGATCGGTGGTCTTTGCATGAAGCGCCATTTATATTCTATAGCTCGCGCTTCTGGCCTTGAGTTAATAATATGGGAGTCTGGACTTGGCCATTTGCGGCTGAGTCCTTATTAATGAATGAGCATTTGCAAGCTGTACGAGTTTCGATATGGCATGGTCTCAGTACGTACGTGGCCGCTGGCTACCACAAATAAGATTAAGTTTCACAATATGGCATGCGAGTTTCGATGTGCTTTCGGACATTTGTTTGGTCTTTAATGGCGTGACCAATTTGGTCTAGGGTTGACGCCGGGGTGCCAACTCTGTGCACCAGAAAATAAATTCAGTTTGTGAAATTTTGTGAACTTCCCGGACGCATAACTCCTTCGTTATAAGTCCGAATTGGCTCGTTCAAAAGCCACGGTTCACAAATTATGTAATCTACACGTTCATGCAAGAATTTTATCTATTTGACTTCGTTTGCTAAAAATTCGCCTATTGGTTCCTTTTTTAGGCTAAACGATAAACGTTCATGAACAGTCAACGATCGTTTCTTCGTTCTAAGTCGGAATTCGCTCATTTTTGAGTCTGCAACTCTTAAATGATGAACATGACTTGTCTCCATTGGAAAATAACTTTTCTGAGTTCAAACTCAAAATTTGACTTCTAATCCGGGAATTTCACGAATTCGACGATTATCGTCTAATCGTGCGATTTTCGGCAAATCTTCATTCTTATGATTTGTTCAACATTACAAATGAATTCCATTCATCATGTGAACATCTTAATATACTTATACCAACAACTTATATAAACGGTTGGATTTTGACTTTATTTCTTCATAAGCTCATAACTTGATAAATTATAAACTACTTATGAACTTATCATTCATGACTTATGATAATTAAAGTTTCTCAAACATCATACCTATATGTTCTCAACATATAGCTTTACTTATGTATACTTGATACATATGATCATACTAGTTCTTTTTCTTCCATATTACTTCACTAATAAACTTATTACAAGTTCATAATACTTTCACATAAGTTTATAACTTATGCTAGCTTAAATGACTTATTACCAACTTATATGGCTTAAGTTTATTACTTACACATACTTCTTACTTTTTATCATTCATGTTCCTTAATCCAAACTTTTCTTATCAACCTATCATGATAGAGATAGAAGATAATTGGAGAAGGAGTCTTACATTTGAAGCCTTTGGTAAATAGTCTTCTTCTTCTTATATAAGTAGCTTATTTGCAACTTAATCTTCCTAACAATTAAGCACTTTGAGAGAGAGTGTGTGGATTATTTGAACAACTATTAAATGACTTGCCAACCTTCACTATTTATAGAATTCCTAAGGTTAGGGCAATTTAGTCAATTCCATCATCCCACAAAGTGTGCGTAGAATGAAATAATAATATTTTATTACTTTAGTCTCCTTTGGCGTTCTAGCATTTTCCTATAAATAGACGCTTAGGTTAGAATTGAAAATCACACCAGAAACAAGTTTTCTTTCTCTCTAGATTATCGAGCGTATTTTTGTGAGTATTTTGATACTTTGAGAGTTGTTGTTCGGTACAAGTTTCCTTCGACTTTCTATCTGATATTCCGATCAGAAGTACCGTTATTTTGAGGGAAGGGATATTATTTTCTTTCGAAATGATATTAATTTCTTCAATATCATTATACCGAAATATTAGTGTGAATTTTTTAATAAATTTGGAACTTTTTGTGTCGGGGTTACTATTCACGTATACGGCACTATTCACGAATACGACATTATTCACCAAAAAATAAAATTTTTTTTTGTCCAAGATGTCTATTTCGGCTACTATCTTTGATTGTATCCATATTTGATCGTTATTTTTGAATTCTGCTTCACAGTTGGTTATTATGAAGTATTATTGATCTTGGATAAACCGTTATCTGAATCCCTAATATTTGTCCTTCCGTCTCCTTTGGATTCGCTTTTCTTTAAAATATTTTTCATCATACTCGGTCTTAAATGATGATATTATTGAATATCTTTGGCTTCAGTAGTGCAAAGATGAATGATTAATCGATGAATATCTTTGGCGTGAAGTGCAAAGATGAAGCGGTGTTGAGATGAACATGACCAACTAATGATATAAATGAATATCTTTGGCACAGTAGTGCAAAGATGAATATTTGATTAAAGATGTATATTGATTGTTATTACGAGGATAAAATATTAATGATGAACTTTTAAATCTTAGAAGATAGTAGAATTCATTCTCTCACGTGACTCTTCTAATGGATTGTTGTTTCATTGCAGAATATTGATCTAAAACTTGTTGTCTATTATATTCTATCGATTTTTCCTGTTGAGGACTAACGATAATTTTTGTATATTATCTTAGTCATAATATTCTTTCTTCGGGCTAGTTGAGCTCACCCTTTTCCTTTTTTTTCTATTTTTCTTCTCAGGAGGTGAGAACATAGCAGGATCTAGTCGGGGTATGGATTGATGGTTCTAGAAAGATGTTTTAGCAGTCCTCACTATTTTTATAAAATAGTGTTTGAATAATTGTAATGATGACTTATTTGAGTGTGGATATTGTCTAGAAGACAATATTTGTATTTAAACTCATGTGTTGTCGTATTTTGCACGACAATTGTATTATTGAAGTTGTAGTTTACTTTCTGTACCATGTATTTGGCGACTCAGAATGGGTGTTGTATACCTATTTTGGGGGCGTCACAGTCGGCAATGGGAATTATATTAAGCATAGAACCAAAGCTCCTTCTGCCAAACATGTCAAATTCACCATCAAATCATAGAACAGTGAGACACATAAAATAATTTTTGTTTATAATAAAGGAATGATGCCTTAAAATTAAAACATAAGCTATATAAAACAACGGAGAACATATATCGATAACAAGCAAGAAAGTTTATCTAGTTCTCCAAAAGTTAAAAATATATACCGGAGATAGAATGAAATTCTATCTTATATATTGCATGGAGGACTTATAGAATATAATCATAACTGTACCTAATTTGAAAAATAATCTATTAGACTATTACTACTATAACATAAATCTTAACCACTGCATCAAGTGCTCGAACCAATGAATTTGGCCCTCAGCTATAAGCCTCTCCAGTAACGCATTAAACAAATTCGAAATTCCAAAATCCAAATACTTACTTTTTGACTCTATAACCTCTAACCATCTTCTTTCAATTGGTGAAAAAATGACAATGCAAGACTAGAGTTTTCTCTGAGCATGTTTAAGTGAAAAATAACTTTAAAATCTATTAGAGATAATACATACATACACACACATGGTGCGGTTTCGGTTTTATGCGTGCGATTTTGGTTAGTAACCAAACCGGAACCGTAAATTTGGTTTTTCAACTCACCTAAAATCGCCACATACGCCGGAACCGTTGGTGCGATTTTAACTGGTGTAGTTCGTGCGATTTTTGGTGCGATTTCGGTTTCAATTTAATTACTTGCTCAGCCCTACCGACCCCAATTTTATTAATTAATTTTTTTATAAAAAAAAGTAAAAAAAGACATGCTAAGATATTTGTTATTTTTATCATATTCGAAAGTCCGAATGTGACACTAATATCACATTAATTTGATTGAGCTTATGAGAAAGACATGCTAAGATATTTATTTTTGTTAACATAAGGATTTTTTTTAAAAATGAATTCGAGTGAGAAATATGATAATACAAAGCAATCATAACCTACTTCGAATTTAGTTGTTAATCTAAATTTGAACAATCTTTGAAAAATAAGCATGTTTATGTAAATTATGATATTATTCTCTCCATTCCTATTTAATTAACGTTTTAGAGAACAAATTTTATTTCTATTTATTTGACGTTTGTGGATTTCTAGAAAATATGATTCTTTTATTTTTTTTTTCTCTCTTTGATCAATATGCTGAGGTGAAGTATGTCACATCAACAATTTGTAAAATATTTATAAAATAGTATGTCTGTAACCTAAAAATAATACTAGAGACACAAACTATTTTATAAACATTTTACAAACTGCTGATGTGGCATACTCCACCTCGGCATATTGTGTGAGACCGAATACTACATTGAAATAATTTGTTGATAAATATGTTGAGGTGGAGTATGTCACATCAGCAGTTTATAAAATAGTTTGTGTCTGTAGCATTACTCATATCTTAATGGTATACTCTTTTTCTCTCTCTTATAATTCTTATATTTTCTCTCTCCTCTAACAATATTTCTCTCTCATCTTTATCATCTACAATTTAACTTTTCATTTATCCATGCAAAAGTATTTTTGGTAATATAGTAATTTTAGTGGTGTTTTTATAGGAGTTTTAACTTCCTTAATAGTTGTGCAAAGCTTTAAGACGTCAAATAATTAAGAATGTAGAGAGTATATTTAAAGAAAAAATAAATAAATAAAACATTAATTATATGTACTTAATTAATTTAATTTTAAAATAATTGAATCAAGTTAAAACCTAATTTGATTTAATAATCAGATTCAAATATGTGATCTTTTATTAATCTGTAGTTAGAATTCTAATAAGATCAAACTTGAGCTATATTTTGGTGTCAAAATTACCTATTTAAAAAATGGTCAAAATTGAAAAGGGAATTATATTGTATTATTATATAGGATCATATTGGTACGTCAATGATAGATATCGCAATTCAATTCAGTGTCCACTTTATGTAATTTATATATTTGTCGATGAAAATTGTTCAATTTTAATGTAAAAAATTTGGTAAGAATTTTTTACCTTGGTATATATATTTAGACATTTACTGCCTGTTTAGGAATGACTTATTTTAAATAACTTATAAGTTATAATATAAATTGATTTATAAGTTATTTTAAGTTGGACTTATAAGTAAAAGCGTTCGAGATCAATTTGACTTATAAGTTAAAAACTAAGTTAAAACAAGTTATTAATATGTTCGGCTCATAATGACTTATAAGTTATAATAAATGTAAAGATTACTAAAAAGAATATTAATAAAAAGAGGGGCATAATAAATATTACATTTGGTCAAACTAACTTATTTTAAAATGAGTTCTAAGTCATTTTAAAATAAGTTACAAATACTTACTTATTTTTTTTGACTTAAAAATACAACTTATAAATAGAAAAATAAGTCATTCCCGAACATGTGAATAGTAACAAATGACTTATAAATCCGTTTATAAATCATTCCCGAAGATGCTCTTAGTGAGACAATTCATACCTAATAACTTTATAATAAGTGTTAACGCCAAGATCTTTCCACGCGCCTCAATCACGTAACACGCGTTTATATCCTGCACAGTAAATACGACAACACCAAAAGCTTGATGACCTTAATCAGTGAGGGATAGCTCCTGCGTGAGAGTCGATCTGACGATCACAAGGTTAACAATGGAGGATAAAATATCTAGTGCATTGAGAGAGAGAAAATTATCAGTTACATATGTGTGTGTGTACCTTTTGCTTGAAGACTTCCTTGCTATGTTATACTCTTAAACTTGGGTTCTCGTACCACCTACTATCGTCGGAGACCACATTTACTCTCAATGATCTCTGCCGATCGCATGCGAGGTTGTCACCTTTTTCTCTCAAGATTATGCTTATGCCGTACGGTTATAATCCCATCCACATTAATGATCTGCAGACTTTTTTGGTCAACACCTTTCCTTTGTCATCATTACAAGTCAAAGATGGAGATATTAAAATATCTAATGGGTCAACCCACTGACCCGACCCGATCTTGTAAGGGCCCAACAGGAATGAGATGATGACTAGGTCTAATAACTTTGGGACCCAATAGTGAAAACTCAATGGATTAACCAAATAAGTAGGCCCAATCCATTCGGCCCAATGGGAGAAATATCATGACCCAACATTTCCCCCTAGTTTTTTATTAAACAGGATATATATATTTAATAGAAAACTATAAATGGTCCATGATATTATAGGATTTACTAAAGGCCCATAATGAAAGATAATTGAAATGTACCCGGTGTGATCCATAAGACGAAACAGAAAGTGACCGGAGGTCCAACGTGAAAGGCCCAATTTTGAAAAAAGCTTGAGGCTTATCCGGACGCTACCCTTTAAAATTCTAAATCATTACCAGCATTTAATGTGCCACCCTCATGTACTGTGTAACCGTCGGTATAAAAGGTAATTTCCCCCAATTTTGACAATTTTACCTGCCAATTTGAAATTTCAGACTCTTAAGCTTTCTTCTTCTCTCTCGATCTTTCGTATTCTCTGCAACCTAACAACAATGGCTTCTGAAGATTCTAAAAAAGGTTCGCCTCTTCTAGTGACACCGATTAATGTCGTTCCCCCAAACCCAAGCCCCAACAAGGGAGCCTCGAGCTCTAATCCCAAAGGTATGAAATCTAGCAAGAACCCGCCTCAAACCCCCCCCCCCCAACTCCTTCTGAATTCTTCAGAAGTAAGGAGCGTTCTCACATGCCAATACCCTCGATATAACAGAGAGATGGGTTAAGGAACATCCGAACCAGATACTTCATTCCCGACACCCATCGTAAGAGTTCCAAGTAGAAGAAGATGTATCAACGAATCGAAAGGATGGACTACATTCACTGTGACTATTCTGGAGAAGGGAATCTGGTTTCCTCTTCACGCATTCATAATAACCCTCCTAGGGTTTATTGGCGTCGGGTTCGCCCAATCAGTACCAAACTCCTACATCCATATTCTGGCCTTCATCGCATTCTGCCATGAAGTCGGGGTAGAGCCCACTCTCGATTTCTTCTTCACTGTCTATAACGTCATCCAATCTCGAGAAAAGGGTTTTAAAGTTCTGGGAAAACATTCTCCGAAGGCAGGAGAGAAATTTGATAGACGTTCTTTGGTTTCCACCCCGTCTAGTAACAAAGGATGGCACAAAGGGTGGTTCTTCGTCAAGGGACCGGAAATTGCCTCTCTGCCGAACTGGGCCACGAATGACGTAGTTTTTGCCGACTTTGGTGACATCCCAGAAGAACACGTGAGTGAAATGATAGAACTGTTTGAGAACTTTCCGTCAAAAGAATAGAACTACTTGCTTCTTACCAAGCAAGCCTGGTTGTATGAACACAAGTGTAAGCTCTGATATATTCGACTGCACAATTATTTAGAATTTTTTTGTGATATAGATTTTACATGTGACTTTTCTGCCTTTTGTAGTATCTTTGATTAAGCCGTCTTCGATAGACGTAAGAGATTTAGAGGATTTCCTAGCTGGAAAATCGATGGAAGCCACTGTCGAACTCCACAACTAGAAGCTCCAAAAACTAAAAATAACCCGACTAATGAAACCCATACAGTTGAACCCCAAACAGATGAGCCCGAAGCCGATGATCATCTTCAACCGGAGGAAAATCTTCAACCACGTCGAAAGAAAAGAGCCATTCAGAAATCCAGGTCCAAACCAACAACTGAACCCAAATCCACCGCCCCAGAAACTGAGACCATTACAGAAACTGTGCCCGTTACCAAACCAGCCCCCCTCTAGGAGGTTTACTCGATCTGCCCATTCATGATCGGAAAAACCTTCTTCGAGTCAAGAAATTAAGAACCAAAGTCACCCTTTTGACCACTGACGAGCTCAGAGTGCGTCATAATATAATCCACCTTTTGTACTCCCTGCAGAAATACAAGTTTCTGATGATGAAGAAGCGGATCAAGTTGCTTCAAAGACCGCCTGGAAAAGAAAACATCCTTCTGAGAGCCACCCAAGTACAACGTCTGCTCCATCACCAATTCGCAACCCCACTCCAGTCTGATCTCCCTCTCCCGAGAATATATATATGGACCCTTCACCCCCCCCCCCCCGTGACCAAATCATGCCCTCTCCTCCAAGACCTTCATCCCACGAGTTTCAGAATGATGCAACGAGAACACCGACCATGTGGCCTCGGTTCAACGCTAATTTCCCATTTCAGCTCTTTGATACCTTCGTTAAGAAAGCAAAGATCACCGATTCGATGTGATTCGAGCGGGGATCTCCTTGATGAAGGCATGAGCTATTTAAGCGAAGGTAAGTGACAATTTTCTTGGTTTATACACTTCATCCGTGCTTAAGTATAAAATTGATTGAATCTTCGCTTGAATATATGCAGTAAATCTTTGTTTTTGGATGCTTACGTCCTAGACACGTAAACGCTGAGGCCGAAGAAGAGGCTATGAGGAACGAAAAACAACATGCTGAAGGCGACGTTGGCTCGGGAGAGAAGTCAATATGAAAGTGTTCTTTACACTGACGAGGGTCTTCGGAGAGAGTTGGCTCAAGTCAAAGAGGGCCTGAAGGCGTCTGATGACAAACGGAAGGCAACTGAAGAGGAACTGAAGGCGACCAAGGTTAGCCAACAATCTCTGACTGATATGAACGTCGGCCTGGTTGAAGAGAATTTGGTTCTGAAGACCAAAAATGAAGAACTCGCCACAGCCAATCGAAGCTTGGCGATACAACTTGGTGAAGTTCAGGCAAAGGCTCGGGATGATAAGGAAGCACATAGGGCCAAACGTCGTAAACTTCATCATAAGATAAAAGCGCTCAAGGAGCGAGGTCCTCCTTTGACTGAAGAGCTGCGTAAGCAGATACAGACGAAATATAGGGCATCCGATGAGCTCAATGCAAAAATCATGAAGATTTATTCGGAAGGTTATGAAGTCTGCAGGGATCGAGGCAAGGAGAAGCTGGTTGCAGCTCAATTAGACCCATCCCTTCTTCACTCCGAAGACGAGGGTGGTGCCTGAATATGTTTTTTTTGCTTTTTAATGTTAGGATTTATATAAAGAACTTTTTGTGTATGTAGTTGTTTAACTATTAATGAAAAATTTTATTTTCCATATCATGACTTCTGAATAATTCGTTTCTTGTCAATAATTCAGCATTAATGAACTTGAATATACTTAACTTAGATTATGAATCGGGCAAGTCATATAACAGTTAAGTTAAGAAATGATATGAACTGAATTTAATGAACTGAACTGAATGAACCAAACTCAACACTTGAACAAAATGAAGTAATGCATACTTATCGCTTCTCAAAGTGTGAGACAGACAGTTAGGCATAAGGTCAATTCATTGATCCTCCTTTGCCCATCGGGATCTTGTTTACCACTCGGGGTAAAACAAGTATATAAGGACATTTGTTTACCACTCGCGGTAGAACAATTTTATAAGGACCATGGAATTTGTTTACCACTCGCGGTAAAATAAATTCATAAGGACACACCTGACAATAAGGCTGCCATCGAATGGCCAACGAGTCCGACCGAACCTCCTTACTTCGGTGTATTTTGTTTACCACTCGCGGTAAAGCAAAATTAAAAGGACTATGGAATTTTTTTACCACTCGTGGTACATCAAATCCATGAGGACACTCCTGCCGAAAAGGCTACCATCGAATGGTCAGCAAGTCCACCCCGTCCTCCTTACACCGATGAAGTTTGCCTACCATGAAGGGCCTGACAAATTCATAAGGACCACCTGCCAAAAAGGCTATCATCGAATGGTCGGTGAGTCCCCCGATCCTCCTTACACCACTGTGATACAACTTATAAATAGAAAAATAAGTCATTCCCGAACATGTGAATAAGAATAAATGACTTATAAATCCGCTTATAAATCATTCCCCAAGAAGATGCTCTTAGTGAGACAATTCATACCTAATAACTTTATAATAAGTGTTAACGCCAAGATCTTTCCACGCTACCAATCACGTAACACGCGCCTCATATCCTCGCACGATAAACACGACAACACCAAAAGCTTGACGGCCTCGGCCAGGGGGATAACTCGGCGTGAGAGTCGATCTGAGGCGATCACAAGGTTAACAATGGAGGATAAAATATCTAGTGTATTGAGAAAAAGAAAATTATCGATTCACATATGTGTGTGTACCTTTTCTTTGAAGACTTCCTTTATTTATGTTATACTCTCAAACCCGATTTACTGAGTACCACCTACTATCGTCGGACCATGCATTTCTCCTCAATGATCTCTGCCGATCGCATGCAGCGTCATTTGTCACCTTTTTCTGCAAGATCTGTTTATCTGCCACGTGGGATTATAATCTCATCCACATTAATGATCTGCAGACTTTTTTGGTCAACAACTTTCCTTTGTCATCATTACAAGTCAAAGATGGAGATATTAAAATATCTAATGGGTCAACCCACTGACCCGATCCGATCTTGTAAGGGCCCAACAGGAATGAGATGATGACTAGGTCTAATAATTTTGGGACCCAATAGTGAAAACCCAATAAATTAATCAAATAAATAGACCCAATCCATTTGATCCAATAGGAAAAATATTATGATCCAACAATAAGAATTCATCAATCAATTAAGTTACACTCGACTAAACTAGTCGAAGGCAAACCTAATTATCCCTATTACTATAATAACCAAAATTAGGCATATTAACAAGATTACGGATAGACAATACACCAATGGCATCTATGTCTTTTTAGGTCATGGGTTATTTCCCTAAACAATATATGAGTTGGGGCAACCTCGTGTGCCTAGACGTAGCCATTCTCAAGGGACCACCCTTTCCCTTTGCCTTTCCCTGTCCGTTAGTTTTGAGACACAACAATATGATGGTGAAACTCCCAATCCATACATCCATATATATATATATATATATATATATAATATGGTTGTTGGGATGGCCCACAAAGATGCAATTGATTGACAATGGCCAGCTCTATATGGGGGCAAACTTTATTACATTTCCCACCACAAACTGATCCAAGATTTGACTTTTCTTTTTTGTTTGGATTGATTCACTAACAAAACTTTTAGTAATTTTTCTTCACATTTTCGATTCCTTTTTAGGAAAGTGTAAAGTTTTATATTACCGAAATCAAAGTATAATCAGAAACCTAAATTTCCATTTTTTTACTACAATGTACTTCTACTCCAAAATTATATTCCATCTGTTTTAAAATTAGATATACAAAATATTAAATTATAAAATTAATACGACTCATAAAAATTTAAAATAAAATAAATTTTGTGAGTAATAGTTTTTGTTATATACTATACAATTATAATAATTGTATTAAGTAAAAAATTAAATAAATTCATAGTAATTTAAAGTTTAATTTGTCGTCGTTTGATTTTAAATATCAAATTGTATCTCTAATTTTGAAACGAATTGAGTATTAATTAGTGACATATTTTTCTTTTTAATTCGTTATAATATTATAAGTACATTTTTAGTTACTATAAGGTCACATTCTATTATTTTTACTCTTAATTAATCGAATAGTAATATGTCACCGCTAATATATTTTAATTCAATGTTACAAACAATTTTTTTTAAAATAAAAATTTTATTAAAACAAATTATTTACAAATGTCTCTAATTTTAAATTTTGTGTTTCTTTTTCAAAAATGCTTGTACTTGTGTGTGCATAAGAATGTGAATAAATGTTATGCTTTTAAATTGCGTGAAAAGTAAAATTGTGGTAGAGAACTTGCCATTAGGCTCTCTTATGTCCAAAAAAACTTGAAACAGGATTCTCACACTTGTGGCTGTTAGGAGGCTGGGAAATATATATATAAGGAAAAATGTATGTATATAATTGTGTATTCTGCATTAGATTATAATGACAGCTTTATCCGTCAAATATAGCTATTTTGAAATTTATGGCGACAATGACGATTCTTCGTCGCTATAACCCAAAAAAATCATCATTATAAATTTCTAATAGTAATATGTCAAATGTGTGTATATACATATAGCCTTATATATATATATATGAATGAATGATCAACGACAAACGTTAGTTATGAGCATTATTTCAGCTAACTGTTATCCAACAGTTCAAAATTAGATCGAATGACTAAGGTGAGGGGTCCAACCGCTACTCCCTCTAGCAGCTAGAGAATTATTTTTTTGCTGCCTGCTACTCCTTCTAGCGGCCAGGAAAATTTTTTTTTGCTGGCTACAGGAGTGAGTAGAGGCCAAAAGAAAATTTTTAAATACTTCCACCCTTAGTTAGATTTAAATAGTTTCAATATACAAAATAGTTATATAAATAATTTCTTAAGTAATAAAAACTAACATTATAACCTATATAATGTATTTATTTCTAAATAATTTTATAAACATTAAAATTTAAAATTATTAATTATATTCAATGTATTTATTTGTATGAATAATTTCTTAAGTAATAAAAATTAACATTATCAAATTATATATAATGTATTTATTTCTATAAATATTTTTTATAAATATTAAAATTTAAAAATATTAATTATATTTAATGTATTTATTTGTATGAATAATTTCTTAAATAATAAAATTAACATTGTCAACTATATATAATGTGTTTATTTTTATAAATATTTTTATAGATATTATAATTTAAAAATATTAATTATATTCAACGTATTTATTTGTATGAATAATTTAAGTAAGTAATAAAAATTAACATTATCAACTATATGTAATGTATTTATTTTTATAAATATTTTTTAAATATTAAGACTTAAAAATATTAATTATATTTAATTATTTATTTGTATGAATAATTTCTTAAGTAATATTTTTTAATTTATTTATATTATAATAATTATACTTAAGAAATTATTCATACGAATAAATACATTAAATATAATTAATAATTTAAAATTTTAATATTTATAAAAATTATTTATAGAAATAAATACATTATATATAGTTGATAATGTTAGTTTTTATGATTGAAGAAATTATTTATACAACTATTTTGTACGTTAAAACTATTTAAATCTAACTAAAGGTGGGGGTATTTTATAAATTTTTCCCGGCCTCTACTCCCTCCTATGGCCGACAAAAAAAATTCTTTGTAAGACCCCGAATTTTATGAAATAAAATTATTCAATTTTTTCTTATAATTATTATTCAGTAAATGGTTAAATTGATAAAAGTTTAAAGTTATGGGTGAATTATGCAAATTTTACAAAATACGCAAGTGACTATAAAATATTCATTGTTATCGGGGAATATTCGTTTGTTAAATGGAATATTCTTCTTTGTCGGAAAATATTCGTGATGACCATATGCAGATCTTTTGTGGGCCCCATATGAAAAGCGATTGGATGAAGAAAACGACAAATATAAGTTGTTTATAAATGACGAGGCGTAGTTATTACTCAAGTATTATCTTGTTAAAATACTCTGTGGTTAAAACACAAGAAGACATGCAGATTGCACCAATTATTGATTCTTACGTAAAGAAGACACTACTCAATAATTGTTACAATAATTCTTATTCGATATTTTATTTTATTAATTCAATAATTCTTTGCATTGATATTTTATATTACCGTTGTTTCATAATTGTCACTACACAAAGATTTTTTTCATTATCGAGACAATAATTCATATTATTTGAATAATATTATTAGATAGCATTATTGACAATGTCTAGAAAGTTCTGTCAAGGAGAGGTTTGGTCACCTAATTGCGCTACTTTAAGGAGGAGAAATTCTTATTGAAAGCCCCCTTCCTCAGAACCTGCTGGTTGTCAATATTGTGATTATATAATATTATTTGTGAATAATTAATTATTGATTTTTATGATGAGAAAAATATTCATTTTATGTGGATATAGATGGAGAAAATTTTTAATGTGAAAATTATTGAAAATTAATATTTTATCTTTTTCTGATAAAATAATTCATTTAAATATATTATTATATTTTTAATAATATAATAATGGTGATATTTTTACAGTGAATGTGGGATATATGAGTATATGAGGAGGAGGAGTATTTTTGTTACCAAAAATGTTTAAAACATGTTAAACATGTTGGTGGACCCCATTTCTTGACTGAAATTTGATTATAGCACAGTGAAAATCGTCCGTTTGTGGATTTCTATTAATTTTTTTTTTGGAATTTGGAAAAACTTTCTTCTCGCAAAGTTGTAGAGAATTGAATTTCCTATAAAAACTCGTGAGATTCAATTTTCTGATTAAAGGGCTATTTATTATGAATTATTGAAGTTTCAATTAATTAATTATCATTTTTTGGAGTTTTAATTAATTAATTAAGAAAAACGTTTTTGACATGTTTGGGGGCATCTTTAACATGTGTTTGATGGCTGAAAATTTGATTCTAGGCATGCGTAGAAGATTATATATATATATATATATATATATATATATATATATATATATATATATTAATATTCTAATAAATTTTCTGCTTTGGTGTTCTAAGCAATTTCCTATAAATAGGGTGCTTAGGTTATAATTGAAAATCACACCGAAATCAAGTTTTCTCTCTATATTATCGAAATATTCTTGTGAGTATTTTGAGTATACTTTGAGTATTACTATACGGTGCAAGTTCGCTTCGGCGTTATTCCAAATCGAAATCTTTTGCTTCTTTTGAGGTAAGAGATAATAAGAGATTTTAAGGGTTATTATTTCGAAATTCTTCTGAACCTTCAAAAATTCTGGAAAAATTTGAAATGATAATTTGATGAGTTTTGTTGATTGTGTCCAAAAATGGCGATTTTTGGATGTATAGATTTGGAGTTATGGATTTTATGAGAAAAGACTATTTTAAAAGTAACTGCTTATAACTCCTTGTGATTAACTCTAAAATTGATGAAAGTTTTATTGTGAGTACATCTATATAATATCAGTATACCGTGTAAATTTCAGAATTTTTGGATAAAAGTAAAATTTATGATAAATGTCTGAATATTCAGTGGTTTTGGCCATGTGAAAAATAGTAAATGAATTTTAAAAATTTTGAGAAAAATATATATTCAATATGGGACTATATTCTTCTAAATCCCAGAAAAGAAATATTTTTAAAACTGATTTGGTATGTTTTATGAAAATGTTCTAGTTATGAGTAAATGAATTAAATATGTTATGTGAATTAAGAAAATTGGAAAATATGATTTTATGGCTTGAGAATTATATATGAGATATATGCAGATTTTTGATGAGGGTTTTGGCTATTGGTGATGAGATCTTATGAGGTTGGCATTTTAAGATGATTAAATACATTTATTAGTAAAGTGTAAACAATTAAAATAAATTGTTTATAAGTTTAAGAAATGATTAAAATATTGTGGTAGTATTAATAATATTAGATTATGAGATTATTAAGTGATTTATAACATTTTGATTAAGTTGTTATGAAATCATTGATTTATGAATCTTACTCTTGAGATTAAATCTATATGTTGATTATATTGTTTTTATATAACATTCTTATAACCCTAATTATGATATTTCTCTTTGACTTGAGTGTAAAGATGGATAGATTATTGGTATGATCGTGACTATAGGTTCTCTTTGACCAAGATGGTGCAAAGTTGAATTGTTGACCGGGTATGATCACTGACCATTGAATTTATAATTGAATATCTTTAGCTTAAGTGCAAAGGTGAATTGATCAACATATATGGTTATAATTATGGTTTATATAAATTCTGAAATGATTATGTATTTCTTTGAGATATGAATATCTTTGGCCATGAGTGAAAAAAAGTTGAATTGTGGACTTGTATGATCATGACCATTGAATTTATAATTGAATATCTTTAGCTTAAGTGCAAAGGTGAATTGATCAATATGGTTATAATTATTGTTTATATAAATTCAAATGATTATATATTTCTTTGAGATATTAATATATTTGGCACCGTAATGCAAATATGAATCGTTGAGGAATATCTTTGGCACAGTAGTGCAAAGATGAATTGTGGATGAATATCTTTGGGTCGTGAGTCTGAAGATGACTGTTGTTGAATATCTTTGGCACCGTGGTGCAAAGATGACTGTTGATGAATATCTTTGGCCCGTAGTGCAAAGATAAATTTATTAGTATGATTATGAGCAGGAATTGTGATTTGGTATAACCATGATCTTTGATGTTTCGTAAAGACAAGTGATGAAAATTATCTTCGTCTCCGAATGAGAAAAGGAATTTAGAACAACAATTACGATTATGAGTTATACATGTGATTGTGGACGAGAATTGTTGATTGATGTTACGAGGATAAAACATTGTTGGTGGACTTTTAACATGGAGAATATAATAGACTTTATAGTCTATTTGACTCTTCTAATGGATTGCTTCGTTCATATGAACTATGGTTGAATTTTTTTTATCATCTACCATATGTTCTAAATCTACGATTTATTATTGATGAAGGCTATTGATAATTTAATTATCTTTAGTCATGATATTTTTTATTGAAGCTAGTTGTGCTCACCCTTTTGCTTCACAATTCCTTTTAGTAATAAAAGTGTAGCCATTTGGGTCGGCGGGGAATAACAAGGGAATAGAATGGTGGTCTATAGATGTTGAGGTGAGGTGAATTTAACTTGGAAGGTGTTTTGCCACTATCATACAAGATGTCTAATGACATACAACCTCGTGTCATCATAAGACATGATTGTGCTCATCCACTTGCTGAGTATATCTACCAGCACTATCTATATGATCTTGGAGTCTATTTGAAATATAACCCTCAATTAGAGACAGTGGAGATAATGATATGTCAAGAGAAGACTCATCATTGGGAAGAATATGATAGTAATCTTCTCGTTTTTCTTTGGGGTCTATTAATTCAACCAAGGATAATTCGTGGCCATATGATATCTACCATAACCTGAGACGCATGGCCTCCCATATACGAAGGTTTCTCTTGAGCACTTCCCAAAGATTCTAATTTCTAAAAGCAGCTTTTCGACTATACCTTTATGTAAGGTGTCATTGTGACGTCTTCTGATTGGTATATATTTGTATCCAAACTCACAAAGATATGTGTTGTTGTATTTTGCACGACAATTGTTGTAATAAAGTTGTAGTTATTTTCCGCATCATGTATTTTGACGACTCAGAATGGGTTGGATGGAATGGACCTATTTTGGGGGTCGTTACATTCTTCTAGCCGCTAGAGGTAGTAGCAACCAAAAAAAATAAAATTCTCCAACGGCTAGAGGGAGTAACGGTTGGGCCCTCACCTTAGCCATTCGATCTAATTTTGGACGGCTGTATAACAGTTAGTTGTAATAGTGCCTATTAACGTGTGTCACGTAGTATTTCCCATATATATATATATATATATATATATATATATATATACACACACACACACACACACATATATATAGGGACTGATTTATTAACAACGTTGTCAATTTAAGGTTATCTTTATAACACATCGTGACCAGGACATTTGTAGATCGAATGGTTAATAGAGTTCTCGTCTGCAGTTTAATACTACGGACATGACAAATGACCAAAATATCCCTCCTTTTAAAACTCCTTCGTTCGCAATATTAAACTACGGACGCTAGGTATGGCTGGCCAATTGGGAAATGGCGCTGTTTTTTAAATAAGTGGCATCCCTAGTATTAAACTGTGGACGCTAGGTATGACCCAAATTCAAATTTTCTTTAGTTTTCTCTAAATCAATATATCATTTTCTTCCACCAACCGAAGACCATAGAAAACTGTCAATGGGAGCGCCAAACGTGTTATGCTGATGGGTTTGGCAAGAAATTGGATACTGCCATCTGATTATAGAGTTTGATTTTGGTGGCCAAAGAGAGTTTGAATTTACAGATGTCGAAGTCGAAGATGAGTATTTTTTAGTGTGTTGGATTTTTGAAGATTATTGAATCAATGCCGAATCCTTTTACTCATAATGAATAACTTATCGCTTTAGTTCTCCAACTTTAGAGAAAAGTGTTGAAAAAATTGCTTTAAAGTAAGATATAGAACAACAAAATTATGTCTGAATCGAATGGTTGACCACTCTTTCCTTAAGACTATATTTGTGACTCTCCCAAAATAGGTATACACTACCCATTCTGAGTCGTCAAATACATGGTACAGAAAAAATTACAACTTCATTAATACAATTGTCGTGCAACATACGACAACACATACTGTGAGTTTAAATATAAATATTGTCTTTTAGAAAATATTCACACTTAGATAAAGTCCTCATTATAATTATTATGCAATATTTTATAAAATAGTGAGGACTACTAAAACAAATATCTTGAATCATCACTCCATACCCCGGCTAGTTCTTGCTAAATTCTCACCTCCTGAGAAAAAAAATGGAACAAAAAGAAAAAATAGTGAGTTCAACTAGCCCAGTAAACAATATTATGACTAAGATAATGTACAACAAATTATCCTTAGTCCTCAACAGGAAAAAATATGATAGAATATAATAGACAACAAGTTTTAGATCAACAACTACAGCGGAAATAACAATTCATTAGAAGAGTTAAGTAGAGAATGAAATCTACTATCATCTATGAATTTAAAAGTCCATCATCAATATTTTATCCATGTAACATCAATTAATATACATCTTGAATCAAATATTCATCTTTGCACTATGGGTCAAAGATATTCATTTGTATCACCAGTTGGTCGTGTTCATCTCAATACCTGTTCATCTTTGCACTACGGGCCAAAGATATTCATCAGGTAATCATTCATCTGTGCACTACAGGCCAAAAATATTCAGTTATATCATTATTTAGGACTGAGGATAATGAAAAATATTTTTAAGAAACGAACCAAGTGAGACAAAAGAACAAAGATTAGGGATTCATACTTTAGATAATCCAAGTTCAAAAACACTCCATAATAAACCATAGTGGAGTAAAATTCAAGAATGAAGATCAAAATATGGATACAATCAAAGATAGTAACCATAATAGACATCTTGGACAAAGAAGAGAAAATTTTATTTTTCTGTGAATAGTGCCGTATTTGTGAATAGTTTCGTATACGTGAATAGTAACCCCAACACAAAAAGGTAGAAATTCCTCAAAAAAAATATACTTCGTGAACAATACTCGTGAATAGTATTGTATTCGTGAATAGTGTCATATACGTGAATAGTGCCGTATACGTGAATAGTAACCTCAACATGAAAAGGTAAAAATTTCATAATAAAATTCATACCAATATTTTAGTATAATGATATTAAGAGAATAACATCATTTACGAAGAAAATAGCATCCCTTACCTCAACAGAAAAGTACTTCTGACCGGAATATCGGATGTAATACTGAAAAAAACTTGCACTGAATAGCAACTCTCAAAGTATCTAAATACTCACAAGAATACGCTCAATAATATAGAGAGAGAAAACTTTAGATTCTGGTGTGATTTTCAATTCTAACCTAAACACCTATTTATAGGAAAATGCCAGAACGCCAAAGCAGACTAAATTAATAAAATAATATTTTTTCAAAAATTTTCTACGCACACCTCTTGAACCAAAATTCAGCCACCACTAGTGGGGCCCACCAAAATTCAGATTTTCCACACCAACGAAAAGTGGGGCCCACCCATATTTTTAATTAAAATATTTATTTCCGAAACTTCAATAATTTATAATAAATAGTCATTTTATCAGAAAAATATGAATTTTATGTCTATTCCATAGGAAATTGAATTCTCTACAACTTTGTAGAAGAAAGTTTTTTCAAATTTCAAACAAAAAATATCTGAAATCCACATACGGATGGTTTTTAATACCTCCATTCCGACAAAATACTGATAAAACACCTCAGCATTAATTCCTTCATTTATATCTACACAAAATAAATATTTCTCTATCCATCATTTATATCCACATAAAATAAATATTTCCTAATCGTATAAATCAATAATTAATTATTCACAAATAATTAATATTACAGAATCACAATTATGACTATCAGGTCGTTCCCAAGAAATAGGGGGCTTTTCGATAAGAATTTCTCCTTACTGACGCGCAATTAGGTGACCAAACCCCTTTCCTAGGCAGAACTTCCTTAGACATTGCCGATAATGCTATCTAATAATATTATTCAAATAATATAAATTATTGATCTGATAATGGAAAATACTGTGCAGTGACAATTATTGAAACAACAATAATATAAAATATCAACGTAGTAATTATTGAATCAATAAAATAAAATATTGAATAGTAATTATTGTAACAATTATTGAGTAGTGCCTTCTTACGTAAGAATTAATTATCCAAAATACATCATGCAATACTGCAGTAATCTTTAATGCGACCACGTGATTTACATCGTATTTTAACCACTAGGTATTCCAACGATGTTAATTGGTAATAACTACGTCGTTATTTATAAAAACTCAAACTTTTCGCTTTCTTCATCCGAATAGCTTTTTTCGTTTTGGGGCCCAAGAATGGTTGCTAAACGTAGTCATTGCGAATATTCCCAAGCAAGAAATATTCCACGACCAAATGAATATTCCCCGACAATAATGAATATTTTATAATCACTTGCTTATTTTGTAAAATTTGCACATTTCACCCATAACCAAAGCATTATATCAAATTAACTCCTTATTATTTCAAGATAATGAATAGAGGAAATTTAAATTTTATTTATTAAAAAGTTGGGGTCTTACAATATTCGCCCCTTACTTTTGCTACACAGGATTACTGCGAATTAGTCTCCCAAGATAAGACAGGCCCAAATTTTATTCTGTACTAAAATTTGTTGTGTAGAAACAAATCTAGTGCTAAACTATAAATTAAAGAAGAAAATTATAACAAGAAAAATATATAGAATAATAATTTTCTTAAGTACTTGAAAAGGATTGAATAATTTTTAGTTGTTAATTTGGGAGGATTTGTAACTATTTATAGGTTGTCCGTATCCCAATTGTAAGAAAATTATAACAAGAAAAATATATAGAATAATAATTTTCTTAAGTACTTGAATAGGTTTGAATAATTTTCAGTTGTTAATTTGGGAGGATTTGTAACCTATTTATAGGTTGCCCGTATCTGAATTGTATCCCAATTCCAATTATTACCGTTGGAACGGTTGGTTTATGTTGGAAATACCGTTGGAATATTACTGTTCGCCTTTTATAATTTTATTATATATATATATATATATATATATATATATATATATATATATATATAGAATGTTGTTTCCATGACTTGAGCCTAAGTCCTTAATATCAACATATCTCCCTTATCCAACTAAACCAACTATTAATTGTTGGTTACATGGATAACATATAATATATTTATTATATACTTCTAGATAATGAAAATATCCAACAATCCTCCCTTATTTTCATAATCTTCCAATCCTTTTCCTTTGACTTTCTTTTTTCTCTTATTAAATATAGTCTTAAGATTGTTGAAAAATTTGCTTTAAAGTAAGATATAGAACAACAAAATTCTGTCTGAATCGAATGGTTGACCATGTTGGGATTTTGGCACATCAAAGCAACGCACAGCGGAATAAAAATTGAACAAAACAAAATTCTGAAACCCAAAACAGGATCCATGCAAAAAAAAACATTAATTCAGTGGATAGAAATTATGCCGATTATAAAAAAAACTTCTAAAACGCTTCAAATCTCCAACACAATCCCTCAAGCGACTACGTCTCTATGGTATCCACATGAACGCCCGCGAACCGTCACACGATTCTGCAATAAAGGGAGCTGCGGTACTAGCCACCAAAGGAACATGATTTTTGAAACTTTTTCTCTCTAGTCTCTCTCTAAGAGCGGCTAGGGTTTTTTTAGGTTATTATGATTCTCCCTAAATTGGTTGTTACATATCATATATATAGCGGTTAAAAAAGAATTAATCAAAAACCTAATTTAATTAAAATAAAATCCGAATTTATATATATATATATATATATATATATATATATATAAGTCTTACTTAATTAATATACCTATATATAAATTATCCTATTAATTTAAATTTGTAATTTAAATACTATCAATCATATTGACATATTTAAATCTTTACAATTTAAATTAATTCCCTTTTAATTACGTTCTATGTGTGTGACCCTATATGTTATTATTAAGTTGGCAATAATTTTAAAATCATATTATAAAATTATAAACAGTGAGGGACATCTAGTAATGCATCACTGCTACCCAAGTAATAATAAAATCGATGATTCGATGCAATCTTTTCGTGACCAATGTTTCAATGTAATTTAATCCTTTTAACCTTGACATCCTAGATTAAACTCGAGTCATGGAATGTGTCATACTCTTCATAATTTAATCTGTGTTTTCTTGATCAATGAGTAGACTATATAAAACAAATCAGTATTTAAGCATGGTCAAGCATTTCATAGTCCTACTCAATCAAGAGGCCTATGGATATCACCCCTAATATATAGGAGGGTTAAATTCTATCAAGATCACTCATATTCCTCACACGATTCATGATGTACCCAATAATCACCTTTATAGTCCACCCTATTAAAGGTGACCTTTGATGATATCAAAGTACATAAATTCTCGTGTAGTAATATAATGATTTCAGGTCAGAGGATCATTATATCATTGTCATTATGAGAATCGCTAATGACACTTCGCATAATGCTCCACATAGAATTCTCATGGTGGGTCTGTCCAGTACATCGTTCTCTAACACGTACCTATGGATTGAATTAATATCTCATATATTTATGACCAATGAGATTTGATCATCAGTCAATCCACATACTAGTCTCAATTTATTATTGTTGTCCCATCAACAATGATACTCGACAAGTGTGATGCCCCCAACATAGGTATACATCACCCGTCTTGAGTCGCCAAATACATGGTAAAGAATACGAATACAAACTTAATTATACAAACGTCGTGTAATATACGACAAAACATAGCTGAGAGTTTAAACAGGAATATTTCCTTCTAGACAATATCCACTCTCAAATAGAGTCCTCATTATATTTATTGTCATACTATTTTATAGAATAGTGAGGACTACTATAACACCATCTCGGACCATCACTCCGTTTCCCGACTAGTCCCGGCTACGTTCTCATTTTCTGAAGAGAACAATGAAAGCAAAAGGGTGAGCTCAACTAGCCCAGTAAGAAATATTATGACTAAGATAATGTAGGATAAATTATCATTAGCCTTCAACAATATTAAACTGATAAAATACAATAGACATCAAGTTTAACGACAGCGGAATAAGCAATCCATTAGAAGAGTCAAGTAGAGCATGATATCTACTATTTTCTATGATTTAAAATGTTTTCATCAATTTTTATCGTTGAGGCTCAGCTTAATAAATAAACCACATCATCGAGTCATCCCTGCACTACGGGCCAAGGATATTTATTAAATCATCAATGGTCATGACTACCGAATAATCCCTGGTCATAATCATACCAAAAAACTGTTCATCAATGCACTACAGGCCACTGAGGACTTTTACCACATCATTTATAACATTACAGGTCATGATTATACCGAATGATCCCTGGTCATAATCATACCAAGTCCATCTATGCACGTAAGCCAAAGATGACTTTCATCACAATATAAGCATGATGATGATGACAATGACATAATAATTCAATAAAACAAGTTCAAGGATAAATTTTAAAGATTTAAAATTTTAGTTTATACAGAAATCAATAACGTCTAAATTGTCAACATGATACTTCTTTGTGGAGTAAAATTCAAGAATGCTCAGAAGAATATTTCCATGAAAAGATACTAGATGAAGCGCAAATATCCAGGATATTCTACTAATTTCATGGAGTATAGAAGCCAAAACTTTAACCAACTGAGTATAATAGAATATATGAAACTACAAATGGATTTTCACCCATTGTCGCAGTAATCCACGTTAATGATCATTTCCACAATTTAATAAAGAATGAATACAAAGGATCATTCACCATGCATGCGATAATCCACATAGGCAAAGTTATTCTAACGAATAATAAAGAATGGAATAACGTAAGAATTCACTAGGCGCGCGTAATTACGCATGCAGACGAGTTATTCAACGATGAATAATAAAGAATGGAACGGTCATGCGTAAACCGCATACTGACGGGATATTCCAAATGTAATAATAAAGAAGGGAATAACAACAGATTTCACCAGGCATGCGATAGACCGCACAGACAGGTTATTCCAATAGAGTAATAAAGAATGGAATAACAGAAGAATTTCACCATGTATGCGGTACTTAGCATAGACAGGTTATTCCAACATAATAATAAAGAATGGAATAACAGCTCTTACGAGTATTGAAAGAAAATAAATCTCTTCATGAATACGAAAGAATAATACCCCTTACCTCAAAAGAAGACTGGATATTGGAATAGTGAGGTAGCAGACTTCTCTTCTTCTTTCTCTCTATAATTTCTCTCTATAATAATTACTCTATAGCTTTAGTGAATTGGTGAGAAATGAAGGAAGAATGAGCTTCTATTTATAGGAAAATATAGTTTCGATAATTGTATGTTTTGGGGCTAAAAATATTTCAGTATAATACCTTCCTCTTTTTCTTCATTTTTAATTTAGTCCTGCAAGTATTATCAAACTTGCACCACCTCCCCTAATAGTAAATAATGTGAATCAATAGTTCAATCATATGAATCAATAGTTATAGACATGTGAAAATATGAATTACAGTATAGTACCTCATCTATACCTCCATTTTTAACTTAGTCATGCAAGTATTATCAATCTTGCACCAACTCCCCTAATAGTAAAGGAACGTGAATCAATAGTACACACATGTGAACAAATAGTTATAATCATGTGAATCAATAGGAATTAATTACTCATTTATCCGGTTAATTGCCCGATTGGTCAATATAACCTCCAGACATCAATTATTATCGAAATAAATGTCGATTTTCACTAACACTAATAATTCCAACACAATAGAACTATCAATTTCATCTTTAATCAACACGAACTTATTCATCATTAATATTATAATTCACCATATTTAACAACCAGGTCGTTTCCAGGAAAGAGGGGGCTTTCCAATAAGGATTTCTCCTTATTGGCGTGCAATTAGATGACCAAACCTCTCCTTGACAGAACTTCTAGACATTGTAAATATTGCAATTTAATAATATGAATAACTTTGCCGTCTCAATTATTGATTTAATAATATAACATATTATATAGATGATACTGTGATAATAATTGAATCAATAATATGAGAGATATGATGCAGCAATTACTGTAGCACTAATTGAGTATAACTGAGTGACTTCTTACGTAAGCATCAATAATCAATATTGTGTGCTACTATGTAACAACACGTATTACTATACTTTTACTACCGAGTAGTTCAACAATTTTAGCGGTAACACTTTCGCCGTTATTTTTATAAAAAGATAATTCTGTCGTTTTCTTACTACGACAATACTTCCGTTGTGGGGTCCACCAATAATTGTGTCGTCATGCGGATATTCCACTACAAAAAGAATATTCCCCGACCAAATGAATATTTTATAACAATTTGCTTACTTTGCAAAATTTATAAATATTACCCACAACTATTACATTATATCAAATTAAAAAAATATTTCGAAAAATTTATATCTTTATTTATAAAATTTGGGGTCTCACAATCTCCCCTCCTTATGAAATTTCGCCCTCGAAATTTACATACGTACCTGGTATGCCGAAAAGATAAGGATACCTTGACTTCATTTCAGATTCTAACTCTTGAGGTATAACCTTTGAGTGTCGAATAGGATCCTCCTTATCTAAGATTTTAACACGTATCTCCTCATACGTTAAATCTTCTGCTATCTTGTCTAGTTCTAATTCAATAATGTGGCTCAGGTCGTCCACATATTTATGTAACATCGATACGTGAAAAACGTTATGAACACGCGATATACTTAGCGATAAGGCGAGTTTATAGGCCACAGTTCCTACTCGATCGAGGATTTCAAAAAGACCAATAAAATCAAGGGTTGAGATTTTCTCTCTTCATCGAGTCTTGCTTCTAGAATAACACCCTCTTGAACCTTCTTCTTCACATTCATCAGCTCCGGGTGTGTAGCTTGAGCGGCTTTAACTTTATCGATTAAAGTCGATTCTACTCGTATATTTGTTATCTTCACGTGGGTCCCTAGAGTCTTTAACTCTATCTTCATCATTTGTAAGTTATACGAAATAGGTTTTTGTGTTAACAACATCGCACTCGTAAACGCATACGATCTTCTACTCAACGCGTCAGCTACAACGTTCGCTCTTCCACGATGATATTGAATGGTATAGTCGTAATCTTCAATAGCTCGAGCCAACGTCTTTGGCGCATTATACGTTCGTTTTGGTTGAAAAAATATTTAAGGGTTTTAGAAATGGGTTTTGTACTGGGGTCAATACAAAATTCGATTTCACGCTCTGGGGTAGGCTAGAAAGTCTTCAAGAATAAGTTAGGAAATTTATTAACAATAGAAATATCATTCAAAACTGTGACTCTCATCCAAGACTTGGATAGTACGTCACATTGATACCTATTAACTAGTCATCGTCATTCACGACGTCCCCTATGGATATTCTGGCTTCGGTGTATTCCAAGACTTGGAAGTCACCAGCGAAAGGCTCGGGGTTCTTTACTTATGGCTTGATATGACAATGATTGACTTTAGTTGTTTGGTTGCTTGAATTCGCATAACAAGTTGGTTAGGAATATGAAAGCTAACAACCTTACGAAAAACATGATGAGTAGTTAACTAATCGATTCCTAAAATTACATCAAAGGAAAGTATTTTCAAAGAGATAAGATCGACAGGTAACGTGAAAGTGTCGATTTGAATCAACAAGATTTATAAACAGTGGAGGTAACGAAGGTTTCTACTAACGAAGTTTCAACCAATAAGTCAAAGTTTTACTTCTCTGGGGTCAAATTTAAACGTTGAACGCAAGCAAGAGAGATAAAAGAATGGGTAGAACCGGTATCTAATAAGGTATAGACTTCGCAAGAATTTATAATTAACTAACCCGTGCTAACTTCGTTTGGGTTACTCGCCTTTTGAGAAGTCACGAAAAATGCTCTCTCTGAAACCACCGACTTTGTTTTGTCCGTATCCGCCTTTGGTGCCACCGTCCCAGCTGGACTTGACTTTGGTGCACGATAAAATCGGGCTAGGTGACCTTCTTTTCCACAATTGTAAAATGCTTTGGACTGCATCACGTAGTTTGGACTGATATATCCCTCCCCTCCGCATTTGAAGCATACAATTGGTGGTCGTTCTCCTTCCTTGAAAACGGGTGTTGGTGCTGCTGTCTTTCCATCGTTGGTGAACCTTCTCTTCTTGAAATTTCCACTCCTATTATCTTGACCATGATTACCACCGAAGTGGTTAACATTCTTGGCATGATAATTTCCCCCACGATGGTTATCATTGTTCCGATGGTCGTTGCCACCGGTATGATTATTATCGTGTTGTTGGTCATTACCTTTTGGTTGTGCTGACTCATTATCGCGCTCCAATAACTGAGCCCTATTCACAACATCAGATTATAAACAAAGTTTGTGAGAAATGAGGTATTGACGTATTTTGGGTTTCAAACCTCTTAGAAACATTCGCGTCATTCGCGCCTCATTATCAACCAAATGAGATGCAAATATGGACAACTCCGCAAATTTAGCCTCGTATTACGACACGGTCATATTATTTTTCTCTAACTTGATAAAATCCACCTCCTTTATGTGACGAATACTTTCGGGAAAGTACTTATCGTTGAACAGCTCTTGGAACTTCTCCCAAGACATCTTGAGTCGTCGTCGGTGTGGTACTTTTACAGTTCCCACCAAGAATCTGCTCTTCACGCAACATAAAGGTGGCAAAGGGAACCCTTTGCTCCTCGGAGTATCCCAAGACATCAAAAATCTTGGTGATCTGCTTTAACCACGTCTCCGCCTTAAGTGGTTCTGGATTTCCCAAAAACTGAGGCGGTCCCAGCTTCTTGAACTGCTTAGCAGTGACCAACCGTGGGTTGCCATTGCTTCCACCTACATTATGAACAGGAGTCTCTCTCGCCTGATGTTGCATGAATTGCATAAAGCCTCTGAACATCCCATCGTTCATCATCTGATCGGTGTTGTTATTTACCTGAGGATTATTGTCTTCCTGTTTCACATTATCCTGGGTATTGATCGTTGGTGACTCAACGGTCTCATGTGCTTCATTGTTGATCTCAACATTTTCAGATGCCATTTTCAAATATTGTCACAAAACAAGGGTTAATTGACATATCACATATTATCCCTATACTCTATCCGACCAATTAAATACCAAATAAACTTAGGTAAGTCATACTAGCGAATGAATTCCCCGTCTCTCCCCTCCTAGTTCTTGTCTCACATCTCAGCCAGGGATCATATCCTTAAGCTTTGATACCAACTGTGACGCCCCCAAAACAGGTATACATCACCCATCTTGAGTCGCCAAATACATGGTATAGAATACAAATACAAACTTAATTATACAAGCGTCGTGTAATATATCACAAAAAATATAGTACGAGAGTTTAAACAGAATATTGCCTTCTAGACAATATCCACTCTCAAATAGAGTCCTCATTATATTTATTGTCACACTATTTTATAGAATAGTGAGGACTACTATAACACCATCTCGGACCATCACTCCATTCTCCGACTAGTCCCGGCTACGTTCTCATTTCCTGAAGAGAACAATGAAAGCAAAAGGGTGAGCTCAACTAGCCCAGTAAAAAATATTATGACTAAGATAATGCAGGATAAATTATCATTAACCTTCAACAATGTTAAACTGATAAAATACAATAGACATCAAGTTTAACGGCAGTGGAATAAGCAATCCATTAGAAGAGTCAAGTAGAGCATGATGTCTACTATTTTCTATGATTTAAAATGTTTTCATCAATTTTTATCACTGAGACTCAGCTTAATAAATAAACCACATCATCGAGTCATCCCTGCACTACGGGCCAATGATATTCATTAAATCATCAATGGTCATGACTATACCGAATAATCCATGGTCATAATCATACCAAAAACTGTCCATCAATGCACTACAGGCCACTGAGGACTTTTACCATATCATCTATAACATTACAGGTCATGATTATACCGAATAATCCCTGGTCATAATCATACCAAGTCTATCTATGCACGTAAGCCAAAGAGGACTTTCATCACAATATAAGCATGAAGATAATGACAATGACATAATATTTCAATAAAACAAGTTCAAGGATAAATTTTAAAGATTTAAAATTTTAGTTTATCCAGAAATCAATAACGTCCAA
Organism: Panax ginseng; assembly: GCA_020205605.1. NCBI lineage: Eukaryota > Viridiplantae > Streptophyta > Magnoliopsida > Apiales > Araliaceae > Panax > Panax ginseng. The sequence goes on along the minus strand of CM035144.1, from coordinate 94,330,507 downwards.
ATTGTCAACATGATACTTCTTTGTGGAGTAAAATTCAAGAATGCTCAGAAGAATATTTCCATCAAAATATACTGGATGAAGCGCAAATATCCAGAATATTCTACTAATTTCATGGAGTATAGAAGCCAAAACTTTAACCAACTGAGTATAATAAAATATATGAAACTGCAAATGGATTTTCACCCGCCATGCGGTAATCCATGTAAACAGATCATTTCCATAATTTAATAAAGAATGAATACAAAGGATCATTCACCATGCATGCGGTAATCCACATAGACAGGTTATTCCAACATAATAATAAAGAATGGAATAATAAAAGAATTCAACAGGCATGCGTAATCCGCACAGACAGGTTATTCCAACAGAATAATAAAGAATGGAACCAGGTCATGCGTAAAACCGCAAATGCAGACGAGGATATTCCAGCGAGTAATAATAAAGAATGGAATAACAACGAATTCACGGGCATGCGATAGACCGCATGCAGACAAATTATTTCAACGAATAATAAAGAATAGAATAAAAGAAGAATTTCACCATGTATGCGGTACTTGGCGTAGACGAGTTATTCAAACATAATAATAAAGAATGGAATAACAAATCTTTACAGTATTGAAAGAAAATAACTCTCTTCATGAATACAAAAGAATAATACCCCTTACCTCAAAAGAAAGACGGATATTGGAATAGTGAGGTAGCGACTTCTCTTCTTCTTTCTCTATAATTTCTCTCTATAATAATTACTCTATAGCTTTAGTGAATTGGTGAGAAATGAAGGAAGAATGAGCTTCTATTTATAGGAAAATATAGTTTCGATAATTGTATGTTTTGGGGCTAAAAATATTTCAAAGATAATACCTTCCTCTTTTCTTCATTTTTAATTTAGTCCCGCAAGTATTATCAAACTTGCACCACCTCCCCTAATAGTAAATAATGTGAATCAATAGTTCAATCATATGAATCAATAGTTATAGACATGTGAAAATATGAATTACAGTATAGTACCTCATCTATACCTCCATTTTTAACTTAGTCATGCAAGTATTATCAATCTTGCACCAACTCCCCTAATAGTAAAGGAACGTGAATCAATAGTACACACATGTGAACAAATAGTTATAATCATGTGAATCAATAGGAATTAATTACTCATTTATCCGGTTAATTGCCCGATTGGTCAATATAACCTCCAGACATCAATTATTATCGAAATAAATGTCGATTTTCACTAACACTAATAATTCCAACACAATAGAACTATCAATTTCATCTTTAATCAACACGAACTTATTCATCATTAATATTATAATTCACCATATTTAACAACCAGGTCGTTCCCAGGAAAGAGGGGGCTTTCCATTAAGGATTTCTCCTTATTGGCGCGTAATTAGATGACCAAACCTCTCCTTGACAGAACTTCTAGACATTGTAAATATTGCAATTTAATAATATGAATAACTTTGTCGTCTCAATTATTGATTTAATAATATAACATATTATACAGATGATATTATGACAATAATTGAATTAATAATATGAGAGATATGATGCAGAAATTACTGTAGCAATAATTGAGTATAACTGAGTGACTTCTTATGTAAGCATCAATAATCAATACTGTGTGCTACTATTCAACCACACGTATTACTGTACTTTTACTACCGAGTAGTTCAACAGTTTTAACGGTAACACTTTCGCCGTTATTTTTATAAAAAGATAATTCTGTCGTTTTCTTACTACGACAATACTTATGTTGTGGGGTCCACCAATAATTGTGCCGTTGTACAGATATTCCCCGACAAAAAGAATATTCTCCGACCAAACGAATATTTTATAACAACTTGCTTACTTTGTAAAATTTATAAATATTACCCATAACTATAACATTATATCAAATCCACACCATAATATTCGAAAAAATATTTCGAGAAATTTATATCTTTATTTATAAAATTTGGGGTCTCACAACTAGGGACATTTAAGAGCAATGATACTAATTGTAATTATATAATCTCATGTTCAAGTAACATACTTGAAACTATAAAATTTGTATCACTTATTTTAAGGAATTTTATTATGTTAACATTTATATAACACAATAAATAAAACCATAATAAAATCATTCATTTATTCAATCAAATATAATATCAAAATGTTAAGCAATTATATCAAATAATTGACCTCTAGGGCATAAACTCTAACAAACCACTCTTTCCTTAAGACTATATTCGCCCTTCCTTTTGATACACAAGGTTACTACGAATTAGTCTCCCAAGATAAGACATGCCCAGATTTTATTCTGTACTAGAATTTGTTGTGTAGGAACAAATCTAGTGCTAAACTATAAATGAAAGAAGAAAATTATAACAAGAAAAATTTATAGAATAATAATTTTCTTAAGTACTTAAAAAGGATTGAATAATTTTCAGTTGTTAAGTAACCTATTTATAGGTTGCCCGTATCCCAATTGTAAGAAAATTATAACAAGAAAAATATATAGAATAATAATTTTCTTAAGTACTTGAAAAGGATTGAATAATTTTCAGTTGTTAATTTAGGAGGATTTGTAACCTATTTATAGGTTGCCCGTATCCCAATTGTATCCCAATTCTGATGGTCGTATCCCAATTCTGTATTTTTTGAACGTATCCCAATTCCAACCCAATTCCAATTATTACCATTGGTTTACGGTTGGTTTACGTTGGAAATACCGTTGGAATATTACCGTTGGTTTACGTTGGAAATATTATCGTTGGCATTTTATAATTTTATTATATATATATATATATATATAAGAATGTCGTTGCCATGACTTGAACCTAAGTCATTAATATCAACACATCTCCCTTATCCAACTGACTCAACTATTAATTGTTGGTTACATGGATAACATATAATATATGTGACGCCCCCAAAATAGGTATACATCACCCATTCTGAGTCGCCAAATACATGGTACATAATTCAAATACAACTTAATTATACAAATGTCGTGTAAAATACGATAAAACATAAGCTGGGAGTTTCAACACGAATATTGCCTTCTAGACAATATCCAAACTCAAATTCAATATCATTATAATTATTATCACACTATTTCACAAAATAGTGATGACTACTAATGCACCATCTCATACCATCACTCCGTTCCCCGACTAGTCCCGGCTATGTTCTCATTTCCTGAAGAGAACAATGAAAGCAAAAGCATGAGTTCAACTAGCCCAGTAAAAAATATTATGACTAAAATAATGCATAATAAATAATTGATAGCCTTCAACAGTATTAAACTGATAAAATACAATAAACATCAATTTTAACTGCAGCGGAACAAACAATCCATTAGAAGAGTCAATTAGAGCATAATATATACTATCTTCTATGATTTAAAAATTTTATCATCAATTTTATCGTTGAGACTCAGCTTAATAAATAAACTACATCATCAAATCATCCCTGCACTATGGGTCAAGGATTTTTATTAGTATCACGTCCACGAATTATCCATGCACTACGAGCCAAATATATTAGTTTAATCATCAATGGTTATGATCATGACAACAACAATCCATCAACGCACTACAGGCCAATGAAAACTTTTACCACATCATTTATAATATTACGATCATGATTATATCGAATAATCCCTGGTCATAATCATATAATCAATAGTCCATCTATGCACTACAGGCCAAAGATGACTTTTACCACATCATAAACATGAGGATGATGACAATGATATAAGAATTCAATTAAAAAAAAGCAAAGAATAACTTTTTAAAGATTTATAATTTAATTTATCCAGAATTCAATACTGTCCAAATTATCAACATAATACCGCTTTGTGGAGTTAAATTCAAGAATAATATTTTATCAAAAATGATTTGGAGCGAAAAGAAATTAATTTTTGTCATGAATAGTACCCCGGGTGAATAGTACTCGAGTGAATAGTACTTCATGAATAGTACCCCCATGAATAGTACTCCAACATAAAATGGTTAAAACATATCAAGAATGCTCAAAATAATATTTTTCATGAAAAGATACTAGATGAAGCGCAATATCAAGGATATTCTACTAATTTTATGGATTATAGAAGCCAAAACTTAACAAAATGAGTATAAAATTTTGAATCTGAAACGAAATAATATTACTTACATACTACAGAGTATGGAAGAAAATATTATTTCATACAAATATTAAAAAAAATATCACTTACCTTAAAAAGAGAGTACTTCTGTCTAGTAGAACGGGGATATTCTTGAAAAAAACTTGAACTATTTTCTACACTCAAAGCTTCCTAAAACTCGAAAGAAATACGCTCAAAATTATAAAAGAAGAATTCTCTGACTCTGGTGTGATTTTCTATTCTAAACTAAGCAACCTATTTATAGGAGAATGGAATGATACTATTTAGAAATTTTATTCACGGACTGCATAGAGAATTCCGACGAATTTCACGGGCAAAAAAACTAAATTCACATGATTTACTATGCAAACACTATACAGACACTATATAAATACTATGCATAATAAAATATAATATATTCTATTTTTCATAAAAAATAAAACTTATTATAATATATATATATATAATAAACTTTTAAACTCCTTCCAGGCCAGCAAAACCTCCCCCCCCACACACACATTTCATTTTCTTCCCATATATATAATTTTCTACCGATTATTTTGAAAATGGGTAAATGGGGGTCCAAATAATAAGCAAAATTTATAACCAATACTTCATAAAAATTCCCTCGATATTTTTAATAACATTTATTCATCATTATTATAACCTGCAATATTATCAACCAGATCGTTCCCAGGAAAGATGGGGCTTTCGGATAAGGATTTCTCCTATTGGCGCATGAATTAGGTGACTCAAACCCCCGTCATCCTCGATGTAACTTTTTTAGACATTGTTAATTATGCAAATAATAATATGAATAACTTGTCATCTCAATTATTGATTTAATAATATAAAATATTGTAACAATAATTTAATCAAATAACGTGAGATACTATGTTGTAATTACTGTAGCAATAATTGAGTATAACTGAGTGACTTCTCACGTAAGCACCAATAATCAATACCGTGTGCTACTATGCAACTACGCGTATTCATCAATTTTTTATCACAGGTAATTAATTCACGCTTAACGATAAAACTTTCACCGTTATTTTTATAAAAAGATATTTACGCATTTTCTAACTCAAACAATAATTCCGTTGTGGGGTCCACCAATAATTGTGTAAATCAGTCACGAATATTTCTGTTAAAACAAATATTCCCCGACTAATCGAATATTTTATAACAACTTGCATACTTTGAAAAATTTATAAATATTACCCACAACTATAACATTATATCAAATCCACACCATAATATTCAAAAATATATTTCGAGAAAAATTAATCTTTATTTATGAAATTTGGGGTCTTACAATATATTTATTATATACTTTTAGATAATGAAAATATCCAACAAAAAGTTCCCTTATATATTCATGAATATTGGACACTCCGACATCCAAGTATGAAACAAACAACTTTGCTCCAATTTTATTGCCTAATAACCCAATAGCTCTAGGGCTCTCTTCAAACACATGAGGCCACGACAAACTCTTCATTTTATGAATTGGCCATTGCATATAAACTGGTACTGTGCATAAAGTAAAAGCTCCAATTCTCAAGTTCAGCGAAGGATGACCCTTTGCAAAGACATGAACTGGGGCATTGACTGAATATCTCCTAATAGAAATTTCATATTAGCGATAGGATCCATCAAATACTCCCCTTTTGGCAATGGTATAAGCAGATGACACAGTAGTATTCAGTCCATATTATAGTGATAGGATCCATCGTGATTTGGAAAAAACTAAAGAATATTTGAATTTGGGTCATATATAGTGTCCGCAGTTTAATACTGCAGACTAGAGACTTGTATAAAAAGGAGTATTTTTCGTTATTTGTCTCATCCTCAGTATTAAGCTGTGGAATAAAGAAAACTAGACTGTGAACGGGGGCCCTATTAACCGTTCGATATTCGGATGGAAGGTTATGATGTGTTGTAAGGATATCCTGTGACGCTCCCAAATCCGTGTAACATCGATTACAGGACATGGTGCTCACGATACAACATACATCATCATCTATCTAAGTAACTCTAATAATAATAATATTAACTATTACATACTTATTCAAAATAAAGTCTCAAGTCTTTACAACCTTTAATAAACTAAAACTTAAACTTAGCGTTTATCGCTATATCACATCATATGCAGAAATATAATTATTACATAAATAACTCTCATCATTTCATCTTAGACTTTCCTTTGTCCTTGCCCGAGCCTCAGTCATATCAACTTTTAATCGAAAGGTTTAAGCAAGAATGAGCACAAATTGCCCAAAGAAGTATATAAAAGTAGTTTGAGAACATACATCGTAAGTAAAAGCATTAGTATGAATATTTCTCAACAGTTGAAATAAATATCAAGAGATAAACCGGAATATCAAGATAAGAGTTCGGAATTCTCAATAGCATACTAAGGGGTGTTAGATACCACGAACATTACTTTGTTTCATCAAAACCATCGAGACGGTTTAACAATCAAATAGATTGTAAGCGGTCTCTGCAAGTACTCGGTGATCGACTTTATCGTACCTACATTGTGCACAAGTATAAAGTTTAAACGCATAAGCGTAAATGGGACTATATGCCCGACATCGCCACCCTGATTATCCGGGTTGTTCATCTTAGTATTCATGCGGGGACCTCACCAAAGTAATTTGGATTGACAAACATTCAATAGCTTCAAAGGATTTGAATTGTTCAAACAATATACTATTTTTGCATCAATAACATCTAGCTGAAACGAAAGCTAGAAAGCATGCTTGAATATAGTTCATTAAGGGTAAACGAACTTTAAAGTATAGCAGTTGCAATAGGAACTGAATAATCATCAATAACATTTCGCATCACAATTGAAGTTATAGAACTTTATAATAAAGGAGCTTGCACGAATGATTAATTAATCACAAGCCCAAACTTACCCTCGCTGCAATCAACTGAATAAGAGTTGAATAAATTCATAATGAAAAATAGGGTAAGAAACTTGCCTTTTACGTCTTCTATAATTACTGCTATCTACTATCCCTTCACGTAACCTATTCACATGTATCACGTTAAGTAATTTGGTTTCCGAACACCATTTTGAGATGTAATGATTCCCTTTTATTTTAATAAAAAGATTAAACTCACACGTATTCAAATACAATTCAATTACCTAACACGTTGCTATGAATAGGCCACATGGTTAAATAAAAGAAACTATGAAACATAAATTTGTGATATTTTTCGGACCAAAACTCTACCAAAAAGCTGCATAAATTATGCTTAAGGGTCTCAAGTCGGAAAATCTCATTTTCCATAATTATGACATCACATATACAATTAAATTCATTTATCCATATAGCATCATTAATATAAAAAATACCAAATCAGTCCCAAAAATATTTCTTTTCTGGGATTTTGTAGACTATAGTCCCACATTGAACATATAATTTTCCAAGAATTTTTAAAATTCATCTACTATTTTTAAATAGTCCATAATAGCCAAATATTCTCTGATTTTTTATAAATCGAGATTAGCTCCAAAAATTCTAAAATTTTCAGGGTTAACTACTGTTATACACATGTACTTTCAGTAAAAATTTCGTAATTTTTGGACTTATACACAAAGAGTTATTCGGGTATTTTCTCAAAAAGTGCCCTTAGCCGTAAAATCCATAACTCTCAAACCGTATGGCCAAAAATTCCCAAATTTTTACAGGATCTTCATATCTTCTTATATTAATACTACAAATATTTTCAGAATTTTTAAAGTACAACACAGTGGACGAAAATGCCCCCGAAACAGACTGATCCAAACAGTTCCAAGAAAGACATCAAAATTTCGTTTCTTGCAGCCACTTTTGCGATTTTATTCCCGCTAATCTAAAGATGATATGACCATGATACTTGGACACAATAAACTTCATACATCAAGGTATTTTACAAAAATATAACATTCATAAAAATATCATTCTAAGACCACAAACCGACTGCATAGAAAAGCGTGCCAGAACTAGTTTTATACTTAGAAAAAATCTGGAAATTCCAGATTTTCTGCAGTTTATATTATGAACATGCTTGCTTACGATTTTCATAACTTGATGATTATAACTCCGATTCAAACAAAATTTGGGCCAGATTAGAGTTCATACTACATACTATTTTATAAAATTATTACATACGCTAATCGAGTCATATAAACCATGATTCTAAGGGTCCAAAAAACTCAAAAATCACAGATTTCACATTCAACCAACTTTGAAAAATTTTGTGATTTTGATTCTAGCATGCATGGGCTTGACTCCTACTATTCAGATCACTTCTACCAACATCCATAAACATGCTACAACAAACTAACTTAGCATAGCCTTACGAAATCGACATAAACAATTTACCGTGGCTATACATGTTTTTTCTCACTATTTTTCTTCAAGAACATGAAAAAGAGAGTTTCATGGCCTACCTTTTTGGATGAATTTCCCTTGTGTTAATTTGATTATCCCTCTTCCTTACTTGTTTAGACTCCCCAAAACTCTAGAATTTGCCACCCTCTCAAGCCCTTTCCTCTCTCACTCTCAACTTTACTCACGATAGAATTGTTTTACAAAAAGGAAGAAAACTTGGATAGAGAGTATATGTAGAACATGATAATCAATTGATATATTTTTTTTTCATCCATTTCATCTCCAATATAATTATATGTAATAAATATATTGTATAAATTCAATTTAATATGGGGTGGGGGTTAGAGAATAGAAGGGTCTTGGATAGTAAATAGTTGTAACTCCCTCCTCCCATCATTACCTTATAATACGAATGCTCCCTCCCTTGTCCTAATTTGGTTGTCACGTGGGCCCCACGACTGCTGCATTTTTCTATTAAAATAATACTAGAATCCATTTAATCATTTAATACATTATTTTGACCATTTTACCCTTCATATCCAAACGTTGCGAACCTTATAGCGATTCTTACTAAAGTCGACGTTCCGAATGCCATGGGACTATCCGTTTAGTCAAATTCTCCTCTGAAATTCATAGACTTTGACCAAAAAGTCAACTGTGACACTTTTTTGTGATTACAGTCTATCCTGACTAATTTCGACGTTTCGGATTCGAATACGCAGTCCGCGTCTCTAAATTCCGCTCTGAACTCCAGCTCGTGATTTAATAACATCCCACGTAATAAATAGAATAATTCCCCACTTAATCAATTTAAATAGTTAAATAAAACTAAACCAACCATTTAAATACATCTCATCACATATCTTGAAATAACACACATATGTACAACACATATACATCTAATAAATGAAATCACCTAAAAATTTCATATAAATTCGGTTATTAATAATTCTTAAATTACATAAAAAAAATTTCTCAGATATTACATATCCTTATATTGACAACATTGGATATGGATCGATCTCATATATATAAATGACGTTGTTTCCCAAATTAATGTTATTTTTAGAGATGTGAAAATATGGATGTTGATATAAACTCTCCATTTATGATTACAAAATAGATGTTCGCATAGCCTCTCAATTAAGGATTTCTTTGTACGTGTATTTAAGTGATAATTACGCTCTGAATTTCTCCATTGACGCGCATATATTATTTTTTCAAAGGTATACAATTATATAGAAAATTAGAATCTCAATTGATTTTAATAAACTAGTTTAATTTTAAATTTTCAAATGTCAATAATATCCTTGATTCTCATTTCTTCATGTTATCGAGTAAATCAAACTTTAGCATAATATGAACTCTCATATATGCAAGTCTTTTATTTATTAGATAGATAGATAGAAGTAAAAGAAATCTCGCAGAAAATATATTTTTAGTAAGACTTTGATTATAAAATTTAAAATATGAAATTAATCTAAATTAACAATTGAGAGCTTGTTAATAAAATAACAAGTGCAATGAAAATCACCTTCAACGATGCATTAATTGGAAAAATGATAGTTAAGTAAATGAAATATGATCTACGTAGTTTATCATTTAGATCAAAATAATAATTAAAAAAAATAAAAAGCAGCTTTTTATTAAAAAGGGCACTTATGTAATTTTTCACCCTTAAACAGAAAGACAAAACTCAAATGAAGAATTTTATAATGCAAAAATCATTTCCCTATCCTTGTCTTCCATTCAACGTTATATTAAACTCAAACTTTAATGTCAGATGTAATATGAATTATAAGCTTCATGCATCTAATGAGTAATGTCCCCTGCCCTTACCATCTGTGTGAATCTTTTATCAAAATCTCATTAGAAAGTTTTAGCAAAAATAACTTCAAAACTAACCCTAACAAGGGAATGGAATGGAGAATAAAATACGTATATTTAACAAGAATAAAAATGGTTCAATGGAATAATTAAACATAATTGTTTATCATTTCAGAATTATTTTATTTCTACCTACATTTTTACAATTGAAATGTAAACTCCCGTTTTGGCAATGGTATAAGGAGATGACACAGTAATATTCAGTCCATATTATAGTGATATGATTCATCGTGATTTAGAGAAAACTAAAGAATATTTGAATTTGGGTCATACCTAGCGTCCGCAGTTTAATACTTTGCGAACAAGAAACTTTTACAAAGAGGAGTATTTTGGTCATCTGTCCCATCTGCAGTATTAAACTGTGGAATACTAAAAATTAAACTATGGATGGGGCCCTATTAATCGTTCGATCTTCGGATGGAGGGTCACGATGTGTTGTAAAGATATCCTTAAGCTGACAACGTTGGATATGGATCGATCCCATATATATAAACGACATTGTTTCTTAAATTAATGTTATTTTTGGAGATGTGAAAATATGGATGTTGATATAAACTCTCAATTTAGGATTACAAAATAGATGTTGGCATAGCCTCTCAATTAAGGATTTCTTTGCACATGTATTTAAGTGATAATTGCGCTCTGAATTTCTCCATTGACGCGCTTATATTATTTTTTCAAAGGTATAAAATTATATAGAAAATTAGAAACTCTATTGATTTTAATAGACTAGTTTAATTTTAAATTTTCTAATGTCAATAATATATTTGATTCTCATTTCTTCATGCTATCGAGTAAATCAAAGTTTAGCATAATATGAACTCTCATATATGCAAGTCTTTTATTTATTAGATAGATAGATAGAAGTAAAAGAAATCTCGCAGAAAATATATTTTTTAGTAAGAATTTGATTATAAAATTTAAAATATGAAATTAATCTAAATTAACAATTAAGAGCTTGTTAATAAAATAACAAATGCAATAAAAATCACCTTCAATGATATATTAATTAGAAAAATGGTAATTTAAGTAAATGAAATATGATCTACGAGTTTATCATTTAGATCAAAATAATAATAAAAAATAGCCTTTTACTAAAAAGGGCACTTATGTAATTTTTCACCCTTAAACAGAAAGACAAAACTCAAATAAAGAATTTTATAATGCAAAAATCATTTCCCTATCCTTGTCTTCCATTCAACGTTTTATTAAACTCAAACTTCAATGCCAAATGTAATGTGAATTATAAGCCTCAAAAAGTCTAGGGTAACCGGGATGGAGTAGGACCGGTTTAACGATCGATCTATTTTTATTTTAATAATTCTCAAAAAATGTATAATATTTATTTTAATTAAATTTTTTTATAGAATTCAGTATTTTTGGTGTTATTTGGATATATATAAAAACAGGACTCTCTGATTATTGATACTTACGTAAGAAGTCACTCAGTTTTATTCAATAATTGTCACAGAAATTGTTGCATAGTATCTCATCTTACTGCTTCAATTATTGTCACAGTATCATCTGTACAATATTTTATATTATTAAATTAATAATTGACATGACATAGTTATTCATATTATTATTTGCATTATTGACAATGTCTAGAAAGTTCTGTCGAGGAAAGGGGTTAGGTTATTTAATTACGCACCAATAAGGAGAAATCCTTATCAGAAAGCCCCCTCTTTCTTGGGAACGATTTGGTTGTCAATATTATGAGTTATAATATTAATGATGAATAATTGTTAAAAGATTAAAACTATGTTGATTAAAGAAAAGTGAACTGTGATAAATATTTATTCAATTTTTGATATACATAGAGGGGTTTGTCATGAGACGTTTGTTGTAAGCTTGGTTTATTCTATGGGACCCATATGTCATCATCTAAGAGTCACTTTCGCCGATAGTACTTGCATTTACTAGACGTCAAACCACTTATCTTTTCATATTACAGGCGTTAACCACTTGCCTTTTCACATTACAGGCGTCAAACCACTTGCCTCTTCACATTGCAAGGGTCAAGCTAGAATTCTTCTATAAATAGAAACTCATTTATTCCTTCATTCTCACCAATTCACTAAAGTTATAGAGAGAGAGAAACTATAGCGAGAGAATAAGAGAGAGAAGAAGAGTATTCGAGAAGTAAGCACACACCACCAACACAAAGTTCTGCTACTACAGTAGTGCAGTATCTAGTCTTTTATTAAGGTAAAAATGTTATTTTCTTCATACTCATAAGGGTTGTCATTCCATTCCTTATTAATCTATGAGAATAACTTGTCTACGCAGATTACCTCATGCCTGGTGAATAACTCTTCGTATTCATTCTTTATTAATCTGTGGGTATAATCTGTCTACGTGGATTATCGCATGCCTGGTGAATAAACCTTCGTATTCATTCTCTATTAAGTTTTAGAAATGATCTTTCTAAGCGGATTACTACATGACGGGTGAAAATTAATTTACAATTTCGTATATTCTTTCATACTCGTATGGGGTATCATTTCTTTTGTACCCGTCAAGTAATATCGTTTTCTTTCATATTTTTCTCCATTTATGGTAAAAAATTATTGTTTGTTTCAATAACCTTATTATTAAATTGTGAAAATTCCTGAAATTAGTAGAAGATACTGGAATATTGGTATGAACGTTTTATTAAATTTTAATCTATTCATTCGGGGTACTATTCATACTGGAGTAATATTCACGACGAAATTTAGTTTCTTTTCTTTGTCCAAATTATCTTTAAAATTTAAATACATCATTTTTGAATTCTACTCCACAATTAGTGATCATGTTGATAATTTGGACATTATTGAACTCTGAATAAATTAAATTATAAATCTCTAATAGTTATCCTCGATCTCACTTGATTGATTCTTTATATCATTGTCATCATCCTCATGCTTATATTGTTCTGAAAGTCATCTTTGGCTCGTAGTGCAAAGATGGTCTGTTGAATGATATGATTATTTGTGACGCCCCTAAAATAGGTATACATAACTCATTCTGAGTCATCAAATACTTAGTACATAATACAAATACAAACTTAATTATACAATAGGAGCTGAGAGTTTTAACACAAATATTGCCTTCTAGACAATATCCAAACTTAAATGGAGTCCTCATTATAATTATTATCACACTATTTTATAAAATAGTGAGGACTACTACAGCCACCATCTCGGACCGTCACTCTATTCCCCGACTAGTCCTGGCTACGTTCTCATTTTCTGAAGAGAACAATGGAAGCAAAAGGGTGAACTCAACTAGCCCAGTAAGAAATATTATGACTAAGATAATACAGAATAAATTATCGTTAGCCTTTAACAGTGTTAAACTGATAAAATACAATAAATAACAAGTTTAACTGTAGCGGAACAAGTAATCTTTAAGAAGAGTCAAGTAGAGCATGATATCTACTATCTTCTATGATTTAAAAAATTTATCAATAATTTTTCGCTGAGGCTCAACTTCATAAATAATCCACAGCACTGAATTATCCATGCACTACGGCCAAGGATATTCATTAGTATCACATCCATAAATTATCCATGCGCTACGAGACAAGTATTTTCGTGTTATCACCAATGATCATGATCATGCCAACAACTGTCCATCAATGCACTACGGATCAATGATGAATTTTACCACTTCATTTGTAACATTACAGGTCATGATTATTCCGAATAATCTCTGGTCATAATCATACTAATCAACAGTCCATCTATGCACTATGGGCCAAATATGACTTGTATCACAATATAAGCATGAGGATGATGAAAATAATATAAGAATTCAATTAAATGAGAGTAATGATAAATTTTAAAATTTATAATTTAATTTATCCAGAATTCAATAATTGTCCAAATTGTCAACATGATACTGCTTTGTGGAGTAAAATTCAAGAATAATATTGTATCAAAAATGATTTGGACCGAAAAAAAAATTAATTTTTATCATGAATAGTATCCCGAGTGAACAGTACCCCGTGAATAGTACTCTGGCATGAAAAGATTAAAATTTAACAAGAATGTCCAGAAAAATATTCCCGTAAAAAGATACTCGATGAAGCGCAAATTTTAAGGATATTCTATTAATTTTAAGAAATATAGAAGCAATAATTTAACAAAATGAGTGTAGAATTCAGAATCTGAAATGAAATAATATTACTTACATACTACAGAGTATGGAAGAAAATATTATTTCATACGAATATTGAACAAAAATAATATCCCTTACCTTAAAAAGAAAGTACTTCTGACTGGTAGAGCGGGGATATTTTGAAGAAAACTTGCACAGTTTTCTACACTCAAAACTTCCTTAAACTCTAAAGAAATACGCTCAATATTATAGAAGAAGAATTCTCTTATTCTGGTGTGATTTTTAATTCTAAACTAAGCATCCTATTTATAGAAGAATGGAAGGATACTATTTAAAAATAAAAATCACGGGTGAACAGTGTAGGAATCACGGGCGCTCAACCGGCGAAAACTTTTAAAAAAATTTGATTTTACTATGCTGCACTATACATCACTATGCACATACTATGCAGCACTATGCAACACTATGCAAATAAAATAAAAAATATTCTATTTTATATAAAAAAAATTATAATATATATTTATATATATATAAACAAAACTGAGATAACTTTCTCCGATAATTTTGAAAAATGGGTAAGTGGGGGTCCAAATAATACGCCAAACTTATAACAAATACTTCATAAAAATTCTATCTATTTATCTCAATTTGCGTGGCTTCACAAAACACATTTTTAATAACATTTATCATTAATATTATAACTTACAATATTAACAACCAAATCATTCCTAGTAAAGAGGGAGTTTTGCGATAAGGATTTCTCCCTATTGGCGCGCAATTAGGTGACCAAACCCCTTTCTTTGATAAAAATTTTTAGACATCGTCAATAATGTAAATAATAATATGAATAACTTTGTTGTCTCAATTATTGATTTAATAATATAAAATATTGTGACAATAATTGAATCAATAACGTGATATACTATGCAGCAATTACTGTAGCAATAATTGAGTGATTTCTCACGTAAGCATCAATAATCAATACCGTGTGCTACTATGCAACCACGCGTATTACTGTACATTTATCATCGGATATTTCAACAGTTAACGATAAAATCTTTGTCGTTAATTTTATAAAAGTTATATCTGTCATTTTCTAACTCCGAGAATAATTTTGTTGTGGAGTCCACCAATTATTGTGCCGTCGTATGAATATTCCCTGTGAAAACGAATATTCCCCGACCAATCGAATATTTTATAACAACTTGCTTACTTTGCAAAATTTATAAATATTACCCACAACTATAACATTATATCAAATCCACACCATAATATTCAAAAATATATTTTAAAAAAAAAATTCATCTTTATTCATAAAAATTGGGATCTTACAATTTTGATCAGGAATTGTGTATTGGTATAATCATTGTAAGACCCCAACTTTTATAAATAAATATTAATTTTCCTCGAAATATATTTTTGAATATTATGGTGTGGATTTGATATAATGTTATAGTTGTGGGTAATATTTATAAATTTTTCAAAGTAAGTGTTGGTTATATAATATTCGATTGGTCTAGGGAATATTCGCTTTTAACAGAATATTCATACGACAACACAATTATTTGTGGACCCCACAACGAAAGTATTGTCGTAGTAAGAAAATGATGAGTAATTATCTTTTATAAAAATAACTACGAAAGTGTTACCAATAAAAGCATTTGAACTACCCTAGAAAAAAGTATGCATAAAGATTACGCGTGGTTGCATAAAGCAAGACACAGATTGATTATTGATGCTTACGTGAGAAGTCACTCATTATACTCAATTATTGCTACGATGAATTGCTGCATCATATCTCTCATCTTATTGATTCGATTATTGTCACAAGATATCATCTCGCATAATATTTTATATATTATTAAATCAATAATTGAGACGATAAAGTTATTCATATTATTAAATTGCAATATTTACAATGTCTAGAAGTTCACAAGGAGAGGTTTGGTCACCTAATTGCCACAATAGGGAGAAATCCTTATTAAAGCCCTTCTTTCTCGGAACGACACAGTTGTTAAATATTGTGAGTTATAATATTAATGATGAATAAGTTCGTGTTGATTAAAGATGAAATTGATAGTTCCATTGTGTTAGAATTATTAGTGTTAGTGGAAATCGATATTTATTTCGATATTAATTGATGTCTGGAAGTTATATTGACCAATCGGACAATTAACCGGATAAATGAGTAATTAATTGCTATTGATTCATATGATTATAACTATTTGTTCACATGTGTGTACTATTGATTCACATTCCTTTACTATTAGGGGAGTTGGTGCAAGATTGATAATACTTGCATGACTAAGTTAAAAATGGAGGTATAGCTGGAGGTACTATACTATAATTCATATTTTCACATGATTATAACTATTCATTTACATGATTGAACTATTGATTCACATTATTTACTATTAGGGGAGGTGGTGCAAGTTGGATAATACTTACAGGACTAAATTAAAAATTAAAGAAAAGTTGAAGGTATTATACTATAATATTTCGAGCCCCAAAATGTGCAATTATCAAAACTATATTTTCCTATAAATAGAAGCTCATTATTCCTTCATTTTCACCAATTCACTAAAGTTTTAGAGCAATTATTATAGAGAGAAATTATAGAGAGAAAGAAGAATAGAAGTCTGCTACCTCACTATTCCAATATCCAGTTTCTTCTAAGGTAAGGGGTATTATTTTCTCGTATTCATGAAGAGAGTTATTTTCTTTCAATACTCGTAAGAGTTGTTATTCCATTCTTTATTATTATGTTGGAATAACCTATCTATGTGAAGTACCGCATACATGGTGAAATTCTTCAGTTATTCCATTCTTTATTATTCTGTTGGAATAACTTTTGTCTATATCTGATATCGCATACTGTTGAATTCTATTGTTATTACATTCTTTATTATTACTCGTTAGAATAACACATGTCTGCTTGATCCTATCGTATGCAGTGAATTCTATTTTTTTTATTCTTTATTATTATGTTGGAATATCACATGCATGCGGTTTTTACGCATGACTTCGGTTCCATTCTTTATTATTCTGTTAAAATATCCTCGCATGCATGCGGTTTACGTATGACACAGTTCCATTCTTTATTATTCATTGGAATATCACGTGCATGCAAGTTTTACGCATGACTCGTTCCATTCTTTATTATTACGTTGGAATATCACATGCATGCGGTTTACGCATGACACAGTTCCATTCTTTATTATTACATTGGTAGTAACTTTTGTATAAGCGATTATCGCATGCATGGTGAATCCTTCAGTTATTCCATTCTTTATTATTCTGTTGGAATAACCTGTCTATATGGATTACCACATGCATGGTGAATGATCCTTTGTATTCATTACTTATTAAATTATGAAAATGATCTGTCTACGTGGATTATCGCATGGCAGGCGAAAATTCATTTGCAGTTTCATAAATTCTATTATACTCAATTGGTTAAAGTTTTGGCTTCTATACTCCATGAAATTAGTGGAATATCCTGGATATTTACACTTTATCCAGTATCTTTTCATGGAAATATTCTTTTAAGCATTCTTGAATTTTACTCTACAAAGCAGTATCATATTGACAATTTGGACATTATTGATTTCAAGATAAATTAACTTATAAATCTTTAAAATTTATTCTTGAACTTGTTTTATTGGATTATTATGTCATTGTCATCATCCTCATGCTTATATTGTGATGAAAGTCATCTTTGGTTTACGTGCATAGATGGACTTGGTATGATTATGACCAGAGATCATTCGGTATAACTATGACCTGTAATGTTATAAATGATGTGGTAAAAGTCCTCAGTGGCCTGTAGTGCATTGATGGATAGTTTTTGATATGATTATGATCAGGGATTATTCGATATAGTCATGACCATTGATGATTTAATGAATATCATTGGCCTGAAGTGCAGGGATGATTCAATGATGTGGTTTATTTATTAAGCTGAGTCTCAGCGATAAAAATTGATGAAAATATTTTAAATCATTGAAGATAGTAGATATCATGCTCTACTTGACTCTTCTAATGGCTTGCTTATTCCGCTGCAGTTAAACTTGATGTCTATTGTATTTTATCAGTTTAACATTGTTGAAGACTAATGATAATTTATTCTGCATTATCTTAGTCATAATATTTCTTACTGGGCTAGTTGAGCTCACCCTTTCTTTCACTATTCTCTTCAGGAAATGAGAACGTAGCCGGGACTAGTCGGAGAACGGAGTGACAGTCCAGATGATAGCATTAGTAGTCCTCACTATTCTGTTAAATAGTGTGACAATAATTGTAATAAGGACTCCATTGTGTGTGGATATTGTCTAGATAACAATATTCTTATTAAAACTCTTAGATTATGTTTTGTCGTATTTTACACGACTGTTGTATAATTAAGCTGTATTTGAATTTTGTACCATGTATTTGGCGACTCAAGATGGGTGATGTATACATATTTTTGGGACGTCACAATCATGACCTTTAATGTTACAGATATAGGTTTGTGTTGAAAGTCCTCTTTGGCCCATAGTACATAGATAGACAAGTGTTTGACATGATCATGACTACTGGTGATACAAATGATTATCTTTGGCCCGTAACGCATATATAATTCATTGATTGGAAATAATTTTTGATTGGTATTACATGGATAAAATATTGATGATAAACTTTTAAATCATAAAAGATAGTAGACATCACTCTACTTGACTCTTCTAATGGATTGCTATTTTCGCTGCAGTTGTTTATCTAAAACTTGTTGTCTATTATATTCTATCAGATTTTTCCCTGTTGAGAACTAAGGAAAATTTATTCTACATTATCTTAGTCATAATATTCTTTACTGGGCTAGTTGAGCTCACTCTTTTATTTCATTGTCCTCTTCAGAAAATGAGAATATAGCTAGGACTACTTGGGGATTGGAATGATAATCAAGATGGTTACTATAGTAGTCCTCACTACTCTATAAAATAGTGTGATAATAATTAATGAAGATTTTATTTGAGTTTGGATATTGTCTACGAGACAATATTTGTATTGAAACTCACAACTTATGTTTTGTCGTACTTTACACGACAGTTAATAGTTGTATATAAAAAATTTGTAATTAAATTATGTATCGTGTATTTGACGATTCATGATGGGTTGTGTAGACATATTTTGGGAAAGTCACACACACACACACACACACACACACACACACACACACACACACACACACATATATATATATATATATATATATATATATATATATATATATATACAAAACAATTTAAAGCATATATCTTAAATAACATACATCTCTTAAATAACATATATTTATTAAAAATACATCGTTTTGATAATTCTTTTAAAACCAAGTGGGGCCGCGAGTGATATTTTTATAAATAAAAGGAAAGTAAGTTAGACCACTCTTTTTTAATATTAAATTATAGTAAAAATAAATTATCAAAACTACGTAATTTTAATAAATATATATTATTTAAGAGAGATATACTATTATATATATATATATATATATATATATATATATATATAAAGATGTTATTTTCCAATCAACAGTTTCCGTACCAAAAATAAAAATAAAAAAATAAAAAGAGCAAGAAATGCATGTGAACAAAGTACTATATATAAGAAAAAGAAAGCATTTTAAATGAACTCTTTACCACACATATAAAGTCTTGTCACTTTAATGATCTTTGACTTTACGATTGTCATTTTCCAAACATATATCATTCAATTAGATTTATTTCCACCTTGCATATATTAACCTACAAAGAAAAAAAAAACAAATAACATAACAGAAAGGTTATTTTTACAGATGAGTATTTCATTAATTATAGGTAATTCTATCTTACATGAGTATAAGACTTAAAAACTAATTAAGTATTATAATATTCTTTTTATTCCAAATTATTTGATTATTATTGAATTTTTAAAATTAATTTGAGACATTTTAAACTTAAAATTAAGATAATTAATTAAAATTTATAAAACAATAAAATTTACAATAAATTATATATTTTATATAGATTATAATATTCCTAATTTGTATTGATTTGAATTAAAAAAATTATATCCATTTTAAATTTAAAAATATTTTAAATTAGTTTTAAAAAATCAATAATAATTAAATAATATGAAATACTATTTATCTGAGAATAGTGGACTAACAATATTGCTAATAAAATAACAATTCCTTAAAATAATGCTCCTACAACATTAAGCTCATCTTTACAAAAGATTTGGTATTCTGTACCTAATTGTTTTTGGAAAAGGTACCACATTCTTTTAATCTTATACAGAATACCCTCCCAGTAACTTCTCTCTCATCTTTAAGGATTAACCACTCATAATTCCCTCGAAATATGTATAAGGAGTGCCTATATTTTGAAAAATTAACTAAAGTTTCAATATAATATTCCTTGGACAAATAATAGAAATATAGATAGTTTATTTTTCCTTTTCTAAATTATTGAAACAAATAATTTTACTAATTACTCATAAAAAAAATAGCAAGTTTCTTTTCAAAAGTTATTTTAGTAAGTACGAGACCAATAAATTATTCCCATTTATAATGAAAAAGAAACTTGCTTTCCTTTGTTTTCTGTTTCTGAGTTTAGAACGAAAAAAAAAAAAACGAAAACTTAATTTATAATAAAAAATGAAAAGAATAAAAAATATGTATATTTTCTTTCATATTGTTATTGAGTTTATAAAAAAAGAAAAAAAAACTTAAATTTCATATTTAAATTACTAAATTGTCCTTATATTAATTTTATTATGTTTATAATTTAGAGGGTATAGTAGGGATTATAAAAGACAATCTCATGTTATTTAGATTTTCGTCCAAATTCGTCTATTTTTTAACGTAAAAGTTTGACAAAAAAATGATCAAA
Organism: Panax ginseng; assembly: GCA_020205605.1. Lineage (NCBI taxonomy): Eukaryota > Viridiplantae > Streptophyta > Magnoliopsida > Apiales > Araliaceae > Panax > Panax ginseng. The sequence continues at coordinate 94,309,091 of CM035144.1, read as the reverse complement.
TTTCCTGTTCATTTCTTTGAATTTCCATTCACCAAACTCAATAACAAAGGAATTAAAACTTAAAATTTTTATCTATTTTTTTTCCTATAAATTTTAAAACTTAGTAAAAGAAATAAAATTAATAAATAAAAAGCATTACAAATAGACGGGTTTTCTGAAGTTAATCAAGCTGTTATCACGTTGCAAATTGCAAGTACCAACTTGCGAGTTATCCCAAGTTGTTTTGCTATGGTGCGCTCACTTGAGTCAAAATGGTCAAAGTATATATATGCAGTAGAAGTTATTTATTTAATAAAATATAATTGATTTTAATTTTTTTGTTCATTCTAATAAATTATCTGGGCCGTCTAAAATTTAGGATAAATCTCACCATCCATATAATACCGGAAATACGGGACACAACTAGCAATTTTATATAAAATGAAAAATACTACCTTCACTATATTTTTTTTAAACGCATACTAAGGTCTGTTAATAATTTTTTTAAAAAGAAATAATTTATAACATGTATTTGCTATGGGTATTTATAGGGTATACACTATTTGTACAATTGAAAATAAAAAAAAACGACTAGGATTAGAAACTGAAAATTGACGTTCATTATTATTAGTAGCGGACGGTAAAAAAAATACTTAGCGTTCGCTACTAATAATATTAGACGCTTATTAGAATTAGTTTTACTAGAACAATAAATATTTAAGGTGTACTAACAAGAGGTTAGGGTTTATAAATCAAAGTTTAGCGTTTATTAATCAAGATTTAGGGTTTATAATTATGTATCCGGAACTTGTACTTTGTCCGCTTTAATAAACTCTCAACCCTAATTAATAAATCTTAACCCTTAGTTTATAAACCCTAGTTCTCAACTTGTTAACGCTAAGTGTTTTTTTACTGTCCGCTACTATTCGTAGCTACATCGATTTTCAGCTTCTAATTCTGACCGTTAATTCTTTCTTGTTTTCAATAGTATAAAGATTCATAGCAAATACATGTTACGGATTATTACCCTTATTTAATATATATATATATATATATATATATATAAATATATATTATGACGCCCCGAAAATAAGTCCACACAACTCATTCTGAGTCGCCAAATACATAGTACAGAAACTAAATACAAACTTCATTAATACAATTATCGTGCAAAATACGACAACACATACGCTGTGAGTTTTAATACAAATATTGTCTCGTAGACAATATTCAAACTCAAATAAAGCCCTCATTATAATTATTGTTACCTATTTTACAAAATAGTGAGGACTGCTATAATAACCATCTTGAATCATTACTTCACTCCCCGACTAGTCATACCTATATTCTCGCCTCCTAAAAAGAACAATGGAACCAAAAAGAAAAGGGTGAGCTCAACTAGCCCAGTAAAGAATATTATGATTAAAATAATGTAGAACAAATTATCCTTAATACTCAACAGGAAATTTTTTGATAGAATACAATAGACGACAAGTTTTAGATCACAACTGCAGTGGAAACAACAATCTATTAGAAGAGTCAAGTAGAGTATGATATCTACTATCTTCTATGATTTAAAAGTTCATCATCAATATTTTATCCCCGTAACACCATTCAATAAATATTTCAAATCAACGATGTAAGGCCCCAACTTTTATGAATAAAGATTAAATTTTCTCTAAATATTATTTTTGAATAATAAGGTGTGGATTTGATATAATGTTATAGTTGTGGGTAATATTTATAAATTTTGCAAAGTAAGCAAGTTGTCATAAAATATTCGTTTGATCGGGAAATATTCGTTTTATCAGGGAATATTCGTACGATGGCACAATCATTGGTGGACCCTACAACGAAATTATTGTCGGAGTTAGAAAATGACAGAAATAATTTTTTATAAAAATAACGACAAAAGTTTTATTGTTAAACTGTTGAAATACCCGATGATAAAAGTATATTAATACGCGTGGTTGCATAGTAGCACACTGTGTTGTACAATATTTTTGATTATTGATGCTTACGTGAGAAGTCACTCAGTTTTACTCAATTATTGTCACAGTAATTGCTGCATAGTATCTCACATTATTGATTCAATTATTGTCACAATATTTTATATTATTAAATCACTAATTGAGACGACAAAGTTATTCATATTATTATTTGCATTATTGACAATGTCTAGAAAGTTCTATCGAGAAAAAGGATTTGGTCACCTAATAGGAGAAATTATTATCGGAAAATCCCCTCTTTCCTGGGAATGATCTTGTTGTTAATATTGTGAGTTATAAATGATGAATAAATATTATTAAAAATATGTTTAGTGAAACCAAGTGAATTGAGATAAATAGATGGGTTTTTATGAAGTATTTGTTGTAAGTTGGCTTATTATATGAACCTCCACTTACTAATTTTTCAAAATCGTTGGGAGAAAATTATCTCAATTTTTCTTATTACTTATATATATATATATATATATATATATATATATATATATATATATATATATTACAAGTTTTGTTTTTTATATAAAATAAAATATATTATATTTTATTATGCATAGTGTTGCATATATAGTATTGCATAGTGTGTGCATAGTGCAGCATAGTAAAATCATTTTTTTAAAAGTTTCAGCCGAACGTCGCCCGTGAATTTTCAATTACTGTTCACCCGTGATTTTTTAATTCAAATAGTATCCTGTCATTCTCCTATAAATAGGATGCTTAGTTTAGAATTGAAAATCACATCAGAATCAGAGAATTCTTCTTTTATAATATTGAGCGTATTTCTTTAGAGTTTCAGGAAGTTTTGAGTGTAGAAAACAGTATAAGTTTTCTTCAAGAATATCCCCGCCATACTAATCAGAAATACTTTCCTTTTAAGGTAAGGGATATTATTTTGTTCAGTATTCATAAGAAATAATATTTTCTTCCATACTCTATAGTATGTAAGAAATATTATTTCGTTTCATATTCCTAATTCTACACTTATGTTGATAAGTATTGCTTCTATACTCCTTGAAATTTGCGTTTCATCTAATATCTTTTTACAAAAATATTTCTGAACATTCTTGTTAATTTTTAATCTTTTTATGTCGGAGTACTATTCACGGGGTACTATTCCTGAAGTACTATTCACGGGATACTATTCACTCGGGATACTATTCATGATAAAAATTAATTTCTTTTCTGTCCAAATTATTTTTGATACAATATTATTCTTGAATTTTACTCCACAAAACAGTTATAATGTTGACAATTTGGACATTCTTGAACTCTGCATAAATTAAACTATAAATCTTTAAAATTTATCCTTGCTTTCACTTAATTGAATTCTTATATCATTTTCATCATCCTCATGCTTACATTGTGATGAAAGTTATCTTTGGCCCGTAGTGCATAGATGGACTGTTGATTGGTATGATTATGATCAGGAATTATGTATCGGTATAATCATGACCTGTAATGTTATAAATGATATGGTAAAAGTCTTTATTGGCCCGTAGTTCATTTATGGATAGTTGTTGGTGTGATCATGACCACTGGTGATACTAATGAATATCCTTGGCTCGTAGTGCATGGATAATTCATGAATTTGATAATAATAAATATCCTTGTTCCGTAGTGCATGGATAATTCATGGATGTGATACTAACGAATATCATTGGCCCGTAGTGCATGGATAATTCAGTGTTGTGGATTATTTATTGAGCTGTGTTATAGCGATAATATTGATGATGAACTTTTAAATCATAGAAGATAGTAGATATCATGCTCTACTTGACTCTTCTAATGAATTATTTGTTCTGCTGCAGTTAAACATGTTGTCTATTTTATTCTATCAGTTTAACACTGTTGAAGGCTAACGATAATTTATCTGCATTATCTTAGTCTTAATATTCTTTACTGGGCTAGTTGAGATCACCCTTTATTTTCATTGTTCTCTTCAGGAAATGAGAATATAGTTGGGACTAGTCGGGGAATGGAGTGATGGTCCAAGATGGTGGCTATAGTAGTCCTCACTATTCTATGAAATAGTGTGATAATAAATATAATAAAGACTCCATTTAAGTTTAGATATTGTCTACGAGACAATATTCGTGTTAAAACTCTCATCTACGTTTTTTCGTATTGTATAAATGAAGTTTGTATTTAAATTATATATCATGTATTTGGCGACTCATAATGGGTTGTGTATACCTATTTTGGGGGCATCACAAATGAATTATCCATGCACTACGGGTCAAGGATATTCGTTAGTATCACTAGTGGTCATGATCATGCCAAACACCTGTCCATCTATGCACTACAGGCCAAAGAGAACTTTCACCACAAACCTTATATGTAACATTAAAGGTTATTATTATACCAATACACAATTCCTGGTCATGATCATACCAATCAATAGTCCATCTTTACACTGCGGGCCAAAGATGAATTTCAACACAATATAAGCATAAGGATGATGACAATGATATAAAGATTCAATCAAGTGAGATAAAAGATAAATATTAGATATTTATAATTCAATTTATTCAGAGTTCAAAAATATCCAAATTGTCAACATGATAACTATTTGTGAAGTCAAATTCAAGAATGATATTCATGTATCAAAAATAATTTGGACAGAAAAGAAAATTAAATTTTTTTGTGAACAGTACTCATGAATAGTACCGTATAAATAGTACCGTATGAATAGTATCGTATGAATAGTACCGTATGAATAGTACCCAAGAATAGTACCCCAACATGAAGAAATCAAAATTTAATAACAATGTTCAAACAAATATTCCAGTGAAATGATATTAGATGAAGCGCAAAACTTAAGAAATTTCTAATCATTTCAGGAATTATAGAAGCAATACTTACCAAAGTAAATTTAAATTTAGGAATATGAAATGAAAAAATATCCCTTACATAATATGGAGTATGAAAGAAAATAATATTTCTTACGAATATTAAAATAAAATAATATCCTTTACATTAGTAGAAACTAGATTTGAATAGAATATCGGATATTATCCTGAGAAAATCTTGCACAAAAAGTTACACTCAAAGTATCCTTATACTCAAGAGAAATACTCACAATACTACGGAATAAGAATTTCTGATATTGTGATAGTGTGTTTAGGAAGAAGGGGTAACCGCCTTTTTATAGTGCAACCTCAGAGGAGAAAGTAAACACCCTGCCTAATTTTTTTCTTCTTTCTCTGCCTAACTTGCCTAACTTTCTCATATTTTCATATAGGTGAGGGTCCACCTTTTGAAAAATGAATTGCAGGAAGGATTTTTCACCAATCAAGTGGTCCCATAGAAGAAAATAAGTCACATTCCAGCACATGGTTTTGAAACAACATGCAGTACACCGAGTTTGAAAAACAAAGAAATACACCAAGCTTTTCACCTCCACATACCTTTAAAAAATTCACGTGCTTATATATATATATATATATATATATATATATATATTATAATAATATTATTATTTAAATAATTATTATATATTATAATAATATATTTAAATAAATATTTTATCGAAAAAAATAATTGTCAAACTTTTAACAAATATTTCATGCTAAATTCTTTCATTTATATCAAAATTGAACCAATATCCACCACATTATAATTATTCACAATTAATATTATAAGCTCACAATATTAACAACCTGGTCATTCCTTGATAAAATGAATATTCCCCAACCAATCGAATATTTTATGACAACTTTCTTACTTTACAAAATATATAAATATTAACCACAACTATAACATTATATCAAATCTACACCATAATATTCAAAAATATATTTTGAGAAAAATTAATCTTTATTCATAAAAGTTGGGGTCTTACAACCTCCCCTTCTTATGAAATTCGTCCTCGAAATTGGGGTGCGTACCTGATATGTCGAAGATGTGAGGATACCTTGATTTCATTTCAGATTCTAACTCCCAGATCATTTCCTCAACATCGTGGTTTCTCCACAAAACTTTGACTTGAGGTATAACCTTAGAGCGTAGAATTTGTTCCTTCTTATCCAAGATTTTAACAGGTACATCTTCATACGTTAAATCTTTCACTATCTCGTCTGTTTCTAACTCAATAATGTGGTTCGGGTCTTCCACATATTTACGTAACATAACTATATGAAAAATGTTATGAACACGAGACATACTTGGCGGTAAGGCGAGTCTATAGGCCACAGTTCCTACTCGATCGAGAATTTTGAATGGCCCAATGAATCGAGGATTCAACTTTCCTCTCTTTCCAAATCTTGTAACTCCTTTCCATGGATCAACACGTAACACCACATGATCCACGTCCTTTCGATGAGGATCAACATAACTCTTTTGTTGATCTTGTGAGGTCTTTATACGTTGCCGGATCATTTGATTCTTTTTCGTAATCATGCGTACCAATTCTGATCCCAACAATGTTGCTTCACCTACATCATCCCAGCATACTAGAGAACGACACTTAGGTCCATACAACGCCTCGAATGGAGCCATGCCTATACTTGCTTGATAACTGTTATTGTAGGAGAATTCCACCAATGGCAAGAACTTGTCCCAACTTCCTTTGAAGTCAAGGACACATAGTCTTAATAGATCTTCAAGAGTTTGAATAGTCCTCTCCGAATGCCCGTCCTTTCTGCAAACTGACCCAAAATCGTGAAGTGAATCTTGGGTCTCGATCAGAAACTATGGATACTGGCATACCATGCAGTCTTACAATCTCATTTATGTATATACGAGCAAGACATTCAAGTGAATAAGTGTGACACCCCCAAAATAGGTATACATCACCCATTCTGAGTCGCCAAATACATGGTACATAAATCAAATACAAACTTAATTATACAACTGTCGGGTAATATACGACAAAACATAGCTGAGAGTTTAAACAAGAGTATTGTCTTCTAGACAATATCCACTCTCAATCGAGTCCTCATTACAATTATTATCACACTATTTCACAGAATAGTGAGGATTACTAAAACAACCATCTCGACCGTCAATCCGTTCCCCGACCAGTCCCAGCTATATTCTCATTTCCTAAAGAGAATAGTGAAAGAAAAGGGTGAGCTCAACTAGCCCAGTAAGAAATATTATGACTAAGATAATGCAGAATAAATTATCATTAGCCTTCAACAGTGTTAAACTAATAGAATATAATAGACAACAAGTTTAACTGCAGCGGAACAAGCAATCCATTAGAAGAGCCAAGTAGAGCATGATATCTACTATCTTCTATGATTTAAAAAGTTTTTCATCAACTTTATCATTTGAGACTCAAATTTTAATAAATAAACCACATTATTGAATCATCCCTGCACTACGGGCCAAGGATATTCATGTAATCATCAATGGTCATGACTATACCGAATAATCCCTGGTCATAATCATACCAACAACTGTCCATCAATGCACTACGGGTCAATGAGGACTTTTACCACATTATTTGTAACATTACGGGTCATGATTATACCGAATGATCCCTGGTCATAATCATACCTATCAACAGTCCATCTGTAAGACCCCAACTTTTATGAATAAAGATTAATTTCTCTCGAAATATATTATGGTGTGGATATAATATAATCTTATAGTTGTGGGTAATATTTACAAATTTTGCAAAGTAAGCAAGTGGTTATATAATATTCGATTGGTAGGGGAATATTCATTTTAACAGGGAATATTCGTACGACGGCACAATCATTGGTGGACCCCAAAACGGAAGTATTGTCGTAGTTAGAAAACGGATGTAATTGTCTTTTATAAAAATAACAAATGGAAGTTTTACTGTTAAACTATTGAACTACCCAAAGAGTAAAAAATACAATGAATACGCGTGGTTGCAAAGTAGCACACCAGATATTGATTATTGATACTTACGTGAGAAGTCACACGCTTATATTCAATTATTACTCGAATTGTTGCATCATATCTCTCATATTATTGATTCAATTATTGTCACAAGATTATCATCCGCATAATATGTTATATTATTAAATCAATAATTAAGACGACAAAGTTATTCATATTATTAAATTGTAATATTTACAATGTCTAGAAGTTCATCGAGGAGAGGTTTGGTCATCTAATTGCGCCAATAAGGAGAAATCCTTATCAAAAAGCCCCCTCTTTCCTGGGAACGACCTGGTTGTTAAATATTGTGAGTTATAATATTAATGATAAATAAGTTCATGTTGATTAAAGATGAAATTGATAGTTTCATTGTGTTGGAATTATTAGTGTTAGTGGAAATCGACATTTATTTCGATATTAATTGATGTCTGGAAGTTATACTGACTAGTCGGGTAATTAATCAGATAAATGAGCAATTAATTGCTATTAATTCACATGATTATAACTATTTGTTCACATGTGTGTACTATTGATTCACATTCTTGTACTATTAGGGGAGTTGGTGCAAGATTGATAATACTTGCATGACTAAGTTAAAAATAGAGGTATAGATGGAGGTACTATACTGTAATTCGTATTTTCACATGATTATAACTAGTGATTCACATGATTGAACTATTGATTCACATTATTTACTATTAGGGGAGGTGGTGAAAGTTTGATAATACTTGCAGGACTAAATTAAAAATGAAGAAAAAGAGGAAGGTATTATATTGTAATATTTTGTGCCCCAAAACGTGCAATTATCGAAACTATATTTTTCTATAAATAGAAGCTCATTCTTCCTTCATTTCTCACCAATTCACTAAAGCTATAGAGCAATTTTATAAAGAAAAAATTATAGAGAGAAAGAAGAAGAAAGTTTGCTACCTCACTATTCCAAAGATCCGATCTTCTTTCTAAGGTAAGGGTATTATTCTTTCGTATTCATGAAGAGAGTTATTTTCTTTCAATACTCGTAAGAGTTGTTATTCCATTCTTTATTATTATGTTGGAATAACTTTTATGCATGTGAAGTCTTTATACATGGTGAAATTCTTCATTATTCCATTCTTTATTATTTTGTTGGAATAACTCATATGTATGGTCTATCACATGCTGGTGAATTACATTGTTATTCCATTCTTTATTATTACATTTGGAATATCCTCATCATGCGGATTACGCATGACTGTTCCATTCTTTATTATCTGTTGGAATAACTTTATGCATGCGATTCTATCGCATGCACCGTGAATTCATTGTTATTTCATTCTTTATTATTACTGTTGGAATATCATGTCTATCATGGATTACACGTGACACAGTTCCATTCCTTATTATTCGGCTGGGAATAACCTGTATGTGCGGTCTATCGCATGCCTGGTGAATTCTTCTGTTATTCCATTCTTTATTATTCTGTTGGACTAACCTTTCTATGTAGATTACCACATGCATGGTGAATGATCCTTCGTATTTATTCTTTATTAAATTATAGAAATGATCTGACTACGTGGATTACCGCTTGGCGGGCGAAAATCCATTTGCAGTTTCATATATTCTATTATACTCAGTTGGTTAAAGTTTTGACTTCTATACTCCATGAAATTAGTAGAATATCCTGGATAGTTGCGCTTCATCCAGTATCTTTTCATGAAAATATTCTTCTAAGCATTCTTGAATTTTACTCCACAAAGCAGTATCATGTTGACAATTTGAATGTAATTGATTTCAGGATAAATTAACTTATAAATCTTTAAAATTTATTCTTGAACTTGTTTTATTGAATTATTATGTCATTGTCATCATCCTCATGCTTATATTGTGATGAAAGTCATCTTTGGCTTACGTGCATAGATGGACTTGGTATGATTATGACTAGGGATCATTCGGTATAATCATGACCTGTAATGTTATAAATGATGTGGTAAAATTCCTCAGTGGCCTGTAGTGCATTGATGGAAAGTATTTGGTATGATTATAACCAGGGATTATTCGGTATAGTCATGACCATTGATGATTTAATGAATATCCTTGGCCCGTAGTGCAGGGATGACTCGATGATGTAGTTTATTTATTAAGCTGAATCTCAGCGATAAAAAAATTAATGAAAACATTTTAAATCATAGAAGATAGTAGATATCATGCTCTACTTGACAATGACATAATAATTCAATAAAACAAGTTTAAGAATAAATTTTAAAGATTTATAAGTTAATTTATCCTGAAATCAATTACATCCAAATTGTCAACATGATACTGCTTTGTGGAGTAAAATTCAAGAATGCTCAGAAGAATATTTCCATGAAAAGATACTGGATGAAGCGCAAATATCCAGGATATTATACTAATTTCATGGAGTATAGAAGTCAAAACTTTAACCAACTGAGTATAATAGAATATATGAAACTGCAAATGGATTTTCGTCCACCAAGCGGTAATCCACGTAGACAGATCATTTCCATAATTTAATAAGGAATGAATATGAAGGATCATTCACCATGCATGTGGTAATCCACATAAACTAGATATTCCAACAGAATAATAAAGAATGGAATAATGTAAGAATTCACCGTGCATGCGATAGACCTTACATGCATAAAAGTTATTCCCAACCGAATAATAAAGAATGGACCTGTGGCATGCGTAATCCGCATGCATGATGATATTCTAATGTAATAATAAAGAATGGAATAACAACATAATTCACTGTGCATGCGATAGATCGCATAGATAGGTTATTCCAATGTAATAATAAAGAATGAAATCAAATTCATGAATCCGCGTAGACCGGATATTCCAAATGTAATAATAAAGAATGGAATAACAATGTAGAATTCACCGTGCATGCGATAGATCAAGATGCATAAAGGAGTTATTCCAATAGAATAATAAAGAATGGAATAATGTAAGAATTTCACCATGTATGCGGTAGATTGATGTATGTGTTATTCCAACATAATAATAAAGAATGGAATAACAACTCTTAAAAGTATTGAAAAAAAATAACGCTCTTCATGAATACGAAAGAATAATAACCCTTACCTTAGAAGAAACTGGATAATTGAATAGTGAGGTAGCAGACTTCTCTTCTTCTTTCTCTCTATAATTTCTCTCTATAATAATTGCTTTTAAAGCTTTAGTGAATTGGTAAGAAATGAAGGAAGAATGAGCTTCTATTTATAGGAAAATATAGTTTCGACAATTGCACGTTTTGGGGCTCGAAATATTAGAGTATAATACCTTCCTCTCTTTCTTCATTTTTAATTTAGTCCTGCAAGTATTATCAATCTTTCACCACCTCCCCTAATAGTAAATAATGTGAATCAATAGTTCAATCATGTGAATCAATAGTTATAATCATGTGAATTAATAGCAACTAATTGCTCATTTATCTGATTAATTACTTGAATTGTCAATATAACTTCTAGACATCAATTATTATCGAAATAAATGTCGATTTTCACTAACACTAATAATCCCAACACAATGGAACTATAAATTTCATCTTTAATCAACACGAATTTATTCATCATTAATATTATAACTCACAATATTCAACAACCAGGTCGTTTCCAGGAAAGAGGGGGCTTTCCAATAAGGATTTCTCCCTATTGGCGTGCAATTAGGTGACCAAACCCCTTTCCTCGACAGAACTTTCTAGACATCGTCAATATCGTAAATAATAATATGAATAACTTTGTCATCTCAATTATTGATTTAATAATAATAAATATTATGCAGATGATACTGTGACAATAATTGAATCAATAATATGAGAGATATTATGCAAAGAATTATCAGTAGTGATAATTGAGTATAACCGAGTGACTTCTCACATAAGCATTAATAATCAATACTGCAGTGTGTTACTATGCAATCACGCCAGACATCGTACTTTTTTACTACCGGGTAGTTCAACAGCTTTAACTCAGAAACTTTTCGTCGTTATTTTAAAAATATTTTAGTCGTTTTCTAACTACGACAGTACCTCCGTTATGGGGTCCACCAATGATTGTGTCGTCGTATGAATATTCCCCAACCAATCGAATATTCCCTGACACAACAAATATTTTATATCAACTTGCTTACTTTGCAAAATTTTCAAATGTCACCCTTAACTTTAACCTTTATCAATTTAACCATTTACTAAATAAAATAATAATTATAAGAAAATTGAATACTTTCATTTCATAAAATTCGGGGTCTTACAATCTCCACTCCTTATGAAATTTCGCACTCAAAATTTACGTACGTACCTGGTATGTCGAAGAGATGATGATACCTTGTCAGATTCTAACTCTTGAGGTATAACCTTTGAGCATAGAATATATTCATTCTTATCCAACATTTTAACAGGTATCTCCTCATACGTTAAATCTTCTGTTATCTCGTCTAGTTCTAATTCAATAATGTGGTTCGGGTCGTCCACATATTTACGTAACATTTATACGTAAAAAACGTTATGAACACACGACATACTTGGCAGTAAAGCGAGTCTATAAGCCACAGTTCCTACTCTATTAAGGATTTTGAATGGCCCAATTAAATTGAGGGTTGAGATTTACTTTCTTCATTGATTTTTACTTATAGAATAACGCCCTCTTGAACATTCTTCTTCACATTCATCAGCTCCGGGTGTGTAGCTTGAGCGATTTTAACTTTATCGGTTAACGTCGATTCTACTCGTATTATTTGACATCATCACGTGGGTCCTTAGAGTCTTTAACTCTATCTTTATCATTTGTAAGTCATATGAAATGGGTCTTTGTGTTAACAACGGTACAATTGTAAACGCATACGATTTTCTGCTCAATACATCAGCTACCACATTCGGTTTTTCCACGATAATATTGAATGGTATGGTCGTAATCTTCAACAGCTCGAGCCAACGTCTTTGGCGCATAATACGTTCATTTTGGGTGAAGAAATATTTAAGGGTTTTAGACATGGGTTTTGTACTGAGGTCAATACAAAATTCGATTTCACGCTCTGGGGTAGGCCAGGAAGTTCTTCGAGAATACGTCAGGAAATTTATTAACGATAGAAATATCATTTAAAAACTGTGACTCTCATCCAAGACTTAGATAACACATGTAATGAAGGTTTCTCCTAACGGAGTTTCAATAGATAAGTCAAAGTCTAATTTCTCCGGAGTTAAATTTAAACATTGAGCGCAAGTAGGAGAAATAAAAGAATGGGTAAAACCGGTATCAAATAAGGTATAGACTTCACTAGAGTTTATGATTAACTAACCCGTGATAACTTCGTTTGGGTTACTCGCTTTTTGAGAAGTCACGAAAAATGCTCTTCCTGAAACCACCGACTTTGTTTTGTCCGTATCAGCCTTTGGTGCCACCATCCCAGCTAGATTTAATTTCGTTACAGGACAAAATTGAGCTATGTGACCATCTTTTCCACAACTAAAATATACCTTAGAATTCTGTGAACAGTTTGGACTTATATGTCCTTCCTCTCCGCATCTGTAGTATCTAACTGGCGGTCGTTCTCCTCCACTAGAATTTGTTGCTGGCGCTGCTGCCGACGTCTTCCCATCATCTTAAATCTTCTCTTCCTGAATTTTCCACTTGAATCATTTCTTCTATTATCTTGGCCATGATTACCACCAAATTGGTTACCATTTCTTGCCTGATAATTTCCTTCACGATGGTTATCGTTGTTCCGATGGCTGTTGCCACCGGTACGATTATTATCGTGTTGTTGGTGAATATCTTTTGGTTGGGCTGGCTCATTATCGGGCTCCAATAACTGAGCCCTATTCACAACATCTGAATATAAACAAAGTTTATGAGAAATGAGGTATTGACGTATCTTAGGTTTCAAACCTCTTAGAAACATCCGCGTCATTCTCTCCTTATTATCAACCAAGTGGGACGCAAACCGGAACAACTCGACAAACTTAGCTTCGTACTGCTACACGGTCATATTATTTTGCTCCAGCTTGATGAACTCTACCTCCTTCATGTGACGAATACTTTCGAGAAAGTACTTGTCGTTGAACAGTTCTTGGAACTTCTCCCAAGACATCTTCAGTGCGGTAGGCTGAGTACGTTTTACTTATTTCCACCAGTAATCTGCCTCTCCTCGCAACATTAAGGTGGAAAAGGGAACCTTTTGCTCCTCGAAGCATCCCAACACATCAAATATCTTGGTGATCTACTTTATCCACGTCTCCGCCTTAAGTGGTTTTGGCTCTCCCAAAAACTCTAGTGGTCCCAGCTCCTTGAACTTCTTAGCGGTGACCAGCCAAGAGTTGCCAGTGTTTCCACCTGCATTTTGAACAGAAGTCTCTCTCGCCTGATGTTGTATGAATTGCATAAAGCCTTTAAACATCACATCGTTCATCATCTGATCGGTGTTTTTATTTACCTGAGGATTATTGTCTTCTTGATGCACATTATCCTGGGTATTGATCATTGGTGACTCAACGGTCTCATGTGCTTCATTGCTTATCTCGACATTTTCAGATGCCATTTTCAAACACTACCACAAAACAAGGGTTAATTGACATATCACATATTATCCCTATACTCTGACCGACCAATTAAATACCAAATAAACTTAGGTAGGTCATACTAGCGAAGGAATTCCACGTCTCTCCCCTCCTAGTTCTTGTCTCACATCTCAGTTAGGGACCATATCCCTAAGCTTTGATACCAACTATGACGCCCCCAAAATAGGTATACATCACCCATTCTAAGTCGCCAAATACATGGTACATAAATCAAATACAAACTTAATTATACAACTGTCGGGTAATATACGACAAAATATAGCTGAGAGTTTAAACAAGAATATTGCCTTCTAGACAATATCCACTCTCAATGGAGTCCACATTATAATTATTATCACACTATTTCACAGAATAGTGAGGATTACTAAAACAACCATCTGGACCATCAATCCGTTCCTCGACCAGTCCCAGCTATATTCTCATTTCCTGAAGAGAAAAGTGAAAGAAAAGGGTGAGCTCAAGTAGCCCAGTAAGAAATATTATGACTAAGATAATGCAGAATAAATTATCATTAGACTTCAACAATGTTAAACTGATAAAATATAATAGACAACAAGTATAATTGCAGTGGAACAAGCAATCCATTAGAAGAGTCAAGTAGAGCATGATATCTACTATCTTCTATGATTTAAAAAGTTTTTCATCAACTTTATCGCTGAGACTCAGCTTAATAAATAAACCACATCATCGAATCATCCCTGCACTACGGGCCAAGGATATTCATATAATCATCAATGGTCATGACTATACCGAATAATCTCTGTTCATAATCATACCAACAACTGTCCATCAATGCACTACGGGCCAATGAGGACTTTTATCACATCATTTGTAACATTATGGGTCATGATTATATCGAATGATCCCTGGTCATAATCATACCTATCAACAGTCCATCTATGCACGTAAGCCAAAGATGACTTTCATCACAATATAAGCATGAGGATGATGACAATGATATAAGCATTAATCAAACGAAATCAAGGATAACTATTAAAGACTTTAAATTTATCCAGAGTTTAAAAATATCCAAATTGTCAACATGATACTGCTTTGTGGAGTAAAATTCAAGAATAATATTCATGTATCAAAAATAATTTGGACAGAAAAGAAATATATTTTTCAGGTTAATAGTACCCCGTGAATAGTACCCTGTGAATAATACTTCGAGAATAGTACCTCGTGAATAGTACCCCAGCATGAAAAGTGCCCCAAATACCCGAGTGAATAATATTCGAGTGAATAGTAACCGGGTGAATAGTAACCCATGAATAGTAACTCGTGAATAGTACTCTGACATGAAAAGTGCCCCGAATATCCGAGTGAATATAATTAAGTGAATAGTAACTGGGTGAATAGTAACCTGTAAATAGTAACTCATAAATAGTATTCTGGTATGAAAAGATCAATAATTATCAAAAAGCTCAGAATAATATTTTCATAAAAAGATATTGGATGAAGTGCAAATATCAAGGATATTCTACTAATTTCACGGATTATAGAAGCAATACTTAAACATAATGAAGGTAGAATTAGGAATATGAAACGTAATAATATTACTCACATACTACAGAGTATGGAAGAAAATATTATTTCTACGAATACTGAAAAATATAATATCCCTTACGAATACGAAAGAAATAATACCCCTTACGACTGTTGAACGAAAATAATATTCCTATGAATATTGAACGAAGATAATATTCATACAAATACAAAAAATAATATCTCTTCAGAATATGAAATAAATAATACTCCTTACCTCAGAAGAAGACTGGATACTGGAATTGTGAAGTAATAGACTTCTTTTCTTCTTTCTCTCTATAGCTTCTCTTTCTATAGCTTCCCTCTCTATAATTACTCTTGTGAGTCTTAGTGAATTGGTGAGAATGAAAGAAGAATGAACTTCTATTTATAGAAAAACATAGTTTCGATAATTACACGTTTTGGGGCTCAAAATATTACAGTATAATACTTTCATCTTTTCCTTCATTTTTAATTTAGTCCTGCAAGTATTATCAAACTTGCACCACATCCCCTAATAGTATATCATGTGAATTAATAGTACATTCATGTGAATCAATAGTTCTATACATGTGAAAAAAATAATTACAGTATAGTACCTTCATCTATACCTCTATTTTTAATTTAGTCATGCACGTATTATAAATCTTGCACCACCTCCCCTAATAGTACATACATGTGAATCAATAGTACACACATGTGAACACATAGTTATAAGCATGTGAATTAATAGCAACTAATTGCTCATTTATCCGATTAATTACCCGATTGGTCAATATAACTTCCAGACATCAATTATTATCGAAATAAATGTCGATTTCCGCTAACACTAATAATCCAAACACAATGGAACTATCAATTTCATCTTTAAGCAACCCGAACTTATTCATCATTAATATTATAACTCACAATATTTAACAACCAGGTCGTTCCCAGGAAAGAGGGGGTTTTCCGATAAGGATTTTTTCCTATTGGCACGCAATTAGGTGACCAAACCCCTTTCCTCGACAGAATTTTCTATACATCGTCAATATCACAAATAATAATATGAATAATTTTGTCGTCTTAATTATTGATTTAATAATAATAAATATTATGCAGATGATACTGTGACAATAATTGAATCAATAATATGAGAGATATTATGAAGCAATTACTATAGCAATAATTGAGTATAACTGAGTGACTTCTCACGTAAGCATCAATAATCAATACCGTGTGCTACTATGCAACCACGCCAGACATCGTATTTTTACTACCGAGTAGTTCAACAGTTTAACGGTAAAACTTTCGCCGTTATTTTTAAAAATATTTTAGTCATTTTCTAACTACGACAGTACCTCCGTTATGGGGTCCACCAATGATTGTGTCGTCGTACGAATATTCCCAGTTAAAATGAATATTCCCCGACCAATCGAATATTCCCCGACACAACGAATATTTTATATCAACTTGCTTATTTGCAAAATTTTCAAATGTCACCCTTAACTTTAACCTTTATCAATTTAACCATTTACTAAATAAAATAATAATTATAAGAAAATTGAATACTTTCATTTCATAAAATTCGGGGTCTTACAATAAGTTTCTCGTATAGGTAAGAAATGAACAGACTTGGTTAATCTATTGACAATAACCCAAATTGCATCTATGCCTTGACAAACTTTTGGAAGATCAGTAACGAAGTCCATGGTAATGTGCTCCCACTTCCATTCTGAAATCTCAAGTGGTTGCAATGGATCCTTTGGCACTTGATGCTCCGCCTTGACTCGTTGACAAGTTAGACACCTTGAGATAAACTCTGTTATCTCTCTCTTCATATTGCTCCACCAAAATGTATATCAAAGATCACGATACATTTTGGTACTCCCATGATGGATTGCAAATAGTGTATTGTGCGCCTCCATCATGATTTTACACTTTAAGTCAGAGTCGTTAGGAACACAAAGTCTGGAGTTGACTCGAAGTATTCCTTCTTCATCGATTCTTTCTTTCGGAATAGCACCTTCTTGTACTTTCTTCTTCTTTATCGAAGTATTCCAGCTTGAGCAAATTTAATTTTATCGATTAAAGTCGGTTCTACTCGTATATTTGCCATTATCACGTGGGTTTCTTGAGTCTTTAACTCTATCTACATCCTTTGTAAGTCATACAAAATGGGCCTTTGCATTGACAATATCGCACTCGTACCTACATATGATCTTCTACTCAATGTGTCAGCTACAACATTCGCTTTTTCAAGATGGTATTGAATAGTATGATCGTAATCTTTCAACAGCTCAAGTTAACATCGTTGCCACATGTTGCCATCGGCTGTCCTTCCGATGTAACCATTCTACTCCTCACCATTCAAGATTGTGATTGAAAACTCAAGAATACTAGAAAAAAGCCCTCCTTCTAGCGCCAAATGTTAACGCCAAGATCCTTTCACACGTCCCAATCACGTAAGACACGTCCGATCCTGCACAATAAACATGAAACACCAAAAGCTTGACGGCTTCGACCGTCGGGGGATAGCTCTGGTGTGAGAGTCAGTACAGGCGATCACAAGGTTAACAATGGAGGAAAATAATATCTACTGTATTGAGAGAGAAAAATATAAGTTACATTTCTTTTGTGATCTCCTTGCTAACATATACTCTTACGCTCGGTTTACCGTGCAGCCCAATATCGTCTGTGTGACGCCCCCAAAATAGCTATACATCACCTATTCTGAGTCGCCAAATACATGGTACAGAATACAAATACAATCTTAAATATACAATATAATATTTAAGACTACTAATATCACATTATTTCATAGAGTAGTGAGGACTACTAATGCTATCATCTGGACCGTCACTCCATTTCCCGACTATTCCCTGCTACGTTCTCATTTCTTGAAGAGAACAATTAAAGCAAAAGGGTGAGCTCAACTAGCCCAATAAGAAATATTATGACTAAGATAATGCAGAATAAATTATCGTTAGCCTTTAACAGTGTTAAACTGATACAATATAACAAACATCAAGTTTAACTGCAGTGGAACAAGCAATCCATTAGAAGAGTCAAGTAGAGACTAAAATCTACTATCTTCTATGATTTAAAAGATTTTTCATCACTTTTATCGCTGAGACTCAGCACAATAAATAATCCACATCATCCCTGCACTATTGCCAAGGATATTCATTAGTATCACAACCATAAATTATGCATGCACTACGGGTCAAGGATATTCGTGTTTTCATCAATGGTCATGATCATGCCAACAACTGTCCATCAATGCACTATGGGCCAATGAGGACTTTTACCGCATCATTTATAACATTACGGTCATGATTATACCGAATAATCCCTGGTCATAATCATACCAAGTCCATCTATGCACTACAGGCCACAGATGACTTTCAACATAATATAAACATGAGGATGATGACAATGACATAATAATTCAATAAAACAAGTTCAAGAATAAATTTTAAAGATTTATAAATTAATTTATCCAGAAACCAATAACGTCCAAATTGTCAACATGATACTTCTTTGTGGAGTAAAAATTCAAGAATGCTCAAAAGAATATTTTCATGAAAAGATACTGGATGAAACACAAATATTCAGGATATTCTACTAATTTCATGGAGTATAGAAGCCAAAACTTTAACCAACTGATTATAATAGAATATATGAAACTGCAAATGGATTTTCGCCCGCTATGCGGTAATCCATGTAGACAGATCATTTCCACAAGTTAATAAGGAATGAATACAAAGGATCATTCACCATGCATATGGTAATCCACATAGACAAGATATTCCAACAGAGTAATAAAGAATGGAACCAGGTCATGCGTAATCCGCATGCATGTGATATTCCAACGAGAATAATAAAGAATGGAACCAGTCATGCGTAATCCATCCGCAGCATGTGATGTTCCAACGAGAATAATAAAGAATGGAATAACAACAGAATTCACCGAGCATGCGATAGATCGCATGCATGTGTTATTCCAAAAAATAATAAAGAATGGAATAATAGAAGAATTTCACCATGTATGTGGTACTTCGCATAGACAGGTTATTCCAACATAATAATAAAGAATGGAATAACAACCCGTACGAGTATTGAAAAAAAATAACTTTGTTCATGAATACGAAAGAATAATACTCCTTACCTTAAAAAGAAGAGTATTCCAACGGGTAGGGCGGGGATATACTTGAAGAAAACTTGCACTATTTTCTACGCTCAAAGCTTTCTTAAACTCTAAAGAAATACGCTCAAGATTATAGAAGAAGAATTCTCTGAATTTCTGGTGTGTTTTTCAATTCTAACTAAGCATCCTATTTATAGGAGAATGGAAAGGATATTATGCAATAAAATATAATATATTCTATTTATAATTATATAATAAAAAAAATTTATAATATATATATATATATTTTATTTAAAATCTAATAAAACAAATAACTTTATAAAAGTATTCTGTTTTATATAAAAGATTTTACTATCTGCAAACACTATGCAAACACTATGCATAATAAAATATAATATATTCTATTTATAATCAAATAAAACAAAACTTTATAAAAAGTATTCTGTTTTATATAAAAAGATTTTACTATGCATGCACTATGCAAACACTATGCATAATAAAATATAATATATTCTGTTTATAATCAAATAAAACAAAACTTTATAAAAAGTATTCTGTTTTATACAAAAAAATTTTGTTTTATTACATTTATAATAATAATAAAATAAAATTTATATATATATATATAAACTTCCGTGACTTCTCAGATTCCCCCCCCCCCCCATTTTTCTTTTGTGGGCCCCACATGTGGGCCCACCTTTTAAGAAATTTCATAAAATAAGCAAAACTTCATAAAAATTACCTTAATAATTTTAACAATATTTATCACCTTTATTATAATTTACAATATTAATCGACCAAGTCGTTCCCTAGAAAGAGGGGGCTTTCCAATAAGTATTTTTCCCTATTGGCGCACAATTAGGTGACCAAACCTCTCCTTGACAGAACTTCTAGACATCATTAATATTGCAAATAATAATATTAATAACTTTGTCGTCTCAATTATTGATTTAATAATATATAAAATATTGACAATAATTGAATCAAATAACGTGAGATACTATGCAGCAATTACTGTAGCAATAATTGAACAAAACTGAGTGACTTCTCACGTAAACATCAATAATCAATACCATGTGCTACTATGCAACCATGCGTATTACTGTACTTTTCACACCGGGTGTTTCAACAGTTAACGGTAAAACTTCCGTCGTTATTTTCATAAAATATTTTTGTCGTTTTCTCAATCCGACAATAATTCCGTTGTGGGGTCCACCAATGATTGTGTCGTCGTACGGATATTCCCCAACAAAAAGAATATGCCCCGACCAATCGAATATTATATAACAACTTGCATACTTTGCAAAATTTATAAATATTACCCACAACTATAACATTATATCAAATCCACACCATAATATTCAAAAAAAATATTTTGAGAAATTTAAATCTTTATTCATAAAATTTGGGGTCTCACAATCTCCCCTCCTTATGAAATTTCGCCCTCAAAATTTACGTACGTACTTGGTATGCCGAAAAGGTGAGGATACATTGACTTCATTTCAGATTCTAACTCTTGAGGTATAACCTTTGAGTGTTTAATACGATCCTTCTTATCAAAGATTTTAACACATATCTCCTCATACGTTAAATCTTCTGCTATCTCGTCTAGTTTTAATTCAATAATGTGGTTCGGTTCATCCACATATTTACATAACATCGATACGTAAAACAAACGTTATGAACACGCGACATACTTGGCGGTAAAACGAGTCTATAGGCCACAGTTCCTACTCGATCGAGGATTTCAAATGGGCCAATTAAATTGAGGGTTGAGATTTCCTCTATTCATCGATTCTTGCTTCTAGAATAACGCCTTCTTGAACATTCTTCTTCATATTCATCATCTCCAGGTGTGTAGTTTGAGCGGCTTTAACTTTATCGATTAAAGTCGATTATAATCGTATATTCGTTATCTTCACGTGGGTCCCTAGAGTCTTTAACTCTATCTTCATCATTTGTAAGTTATATGAAATGAGTTTTTGTGTTAAAAACATTGCACTCAGAATCAAGATACGATCTTCTACTCAAATAAGGCGTCCTACCACGCGTCGCTTCTTCCACGATGATATTGAATGGTATGGTCGTAATCTTCAACAGCTCGAGCCAACGTCTTTGGCACATTATACGTTCATTTTGGTTGAAGAAATATTTAAGGGTTTTAGAAATGGGTTTTGTACTGGGGTCAATACAAAATTCGATTTTACGCTACGGGGGTAGGCTAAGAAGTCTCCAAGAATACGCCAGGAAATTTATTAACAATAGAAATATCATTCAAAACTGTGACTCTCATCCAAGACTTGGATAGTACGTCACATTGATACCTATCAACTTGCCATCGTCATTCATGACGTCGCCTACAGAAAGTCTAGCTTCGATGCATTCCACATAAGGAAGTCAACAACGAAAGGATCGGGGATCTTTACTTATGGCTTGATATAATAGTGATTAAATTTAGTGGTTCGGTTGCTTGAATTCGCATAATTGGTTGGTTATGAATATGAAAGCTAACAACCTTACGAAAAGCATGATGAGTAGTTAACCAATCGATTCCTAAATCGCATCAAAGGCAAATATTTTCAAAGAGATAAGATCGATAGGTAACGTGAAAGTGTCGATTTGAATCAAACAAGATTTATAAACAGTGGAGGTAACGAAGGTTTCTACTAACGAAGTTTCAATCGATAAGTCAAAGTCTAATCTCTCCGGAGTCAAATTTAAACGTTAAACGCAAGCAAGAGAGATAAAAGAATGGGTAGAACCGGTATCTAATAAGGTATAGACTTCGCAAGAATTTATAATTAACTAACCCGTGATAACTTCGTTTGGGTTCCTCACTTGTTGGAAAGTCATGACAACCGCTCCCCATTGAACTACCCGACTTTGACTTGTCTGGGGCAGCATTTGGTGTCATCACTACCGTTGAAATTGACTTTTCTATAGGGCATATTCTACCCTTAACTGCTTCATCGTACTCCTGTTTCATGATCTGAATCATTAATCTTCGATCCATATCAAATTGGGGTTGTAGTAATGTACCGTAATTCAAAACTCAATGTTGGGTTCTCTCAATTCTTTGTCCAAAAAGAGAAATACATATCATCTATTTTAGCCTTCTTAGATCGGACATCTCTTTCCACAATATCAATGTGTCATGCGGCTTTTACCCATGCATCACTCATTCTCACTCGTTCAGTTGTTTCTTCTTTCAGCTCAGATTCTAGCTTTATCATCTTATACTCTGCCAAAGAGTGCTTCTGTTCAAGCATCACATATCGGGTAACACAAGCTTGAATTGTTGCATCCTTTTGTTCCATGACCACCTGCCGTTCTTTAGCCTACTCTTCTAACTCATGAACACGATTTTGTAATTCTAAATTTCGATTATAAAATTCTTCTAATAAATTCTCCTCAGGTTCCTCTTCTTCCTCACTCTCGCCATTTTTACTCTCTGTGACTATCTCTAAAGCAACTATCAATTCTTCACTCACCACATGGATATCTCTAATTCCTTCTTCGCCTGACATCACATTATCCTGGTTGGTGATTAAAGGTGTCTCCACAATCTCATTCACTCCATTGTTAACATTTTCAGCTGCCATTTTAAAATACTGCCACAAAACAAGAGTTAATTGACAGGTCACATATTATCCTTAAACTCTGACCAACCAATTAAATACAAAATAAACTTAGGTAGGTCATACTAGCGAAGAAATTCCCTGTCTCTCCCCTCCTAGTTCTTGTCTCACATCTCAGCCAGGAATCATATCCCTAAGCTTTGATACCAATTGTGATGCCCCTAAAATAGCTATACATCACCTATTTTGAGTCGCCAAATACATGGTACAGAATACAAATACAATCTTAAATATACAACATGAGCTGTGAGTTTTAATACAAATATTGTCTTCTAGACAGGCGATATTCAAACTCAAAATAAGTCCTCAATACATTTATTATCACATTATTTCATAGAGTAGTGAGGACTACTAATGCTATCATCTGGACCGTCACTCCATTTCCCGACTATTCCCTGCTACGTTCTCATTTCCTGAAGAGAACAATGAAAGCAAAAGGGTGAGCTCAACTAGCCCAGTAAGAAATATTATGATTAAGATAATGCGGAATAAATTATCGTTAGCCTTCAACGAAGTTAAACGATACAATATAACAAACATCAAGTTTAATCTGCGGTGGAACAAGCAATCTATTAGAAGAGTCAAGTAGAGAATAAAATCTACTATCTTCTATGATTTAAGAGGTTTTTCATCACTTTTATCGCTGAGACTCAGCACAATAAATAATCCACATCATCCCTGCACTATTGCCAAGGATATTCATTAGTATCACAACCATAAATTATGCATGCACTACGGGTCAAGGATATTAGTGTTTTCATCAATGGTCATGATCATGCCAACAACCATTCCATCAATGCACTTTATGGGCCAATGAGGACTTTTACAGCATCATTTATAACATTACGGTCCATGATTATACCGAATAATCCTCAGTCATAATCATACCAAGTCCATCTATGCACTACAAAGCCACGTATGACTTTCAACATAATATAAACATGAGGATGATGACAATGACATAATAATTCAATAAAACAAGTTCAAGAATAAATTTTAAAGATTTATAAATTAATTTATCCGAAAACCAATAACGTCCAAATTGTCAACATGATACTTCTTTGTGGAGTAAAAATTCAAGAATGCTCAAAAGAATATTTTCATGAAAAGATCTTTGGATGAAACACAAATATTCGTGATATTCTACTAATTTCATGGAGTATAGAAGCCAAAACTTTAACCAACCCGATTATAATAGAATATATGAAACTGCAAATGGATTTTCGCTTCGCTTGTGCGGTAATCCATGTAGATGCATCATTTCCACAAGTTAATAAGGAATGAATACAAAGGATCATTCACCATGCATATGGTAATCCACATAGACAAGATATTCCAACAGAGTAATAAAGAATGGAACTGGTCACGCCGTAATCCGCATGCATGACGAGGATATTCCAACAGAATAATAAAGAATGGAACCAGTCATGCGTAATCCGCACGCATGGATGTTCCAATGTAATAATAAAGAATGGAATAACAACGAATTCACCGGTATGATATAGATACCGCATGAATGAGTTATTCCAAAAAATAATAAAGAATGGAATAATAGAAGAATTTCACCATGTATGTGGTACTTGAGATGCATGAGTTATTCCAACATAATAATAAAGAATGGAATAACAACCCGCATTTAGTATTGAAAAAAAATAACTTTGTTCATGAATACGAAGAATAATACTCCTTACCTTAAAAAGAAGAGTATTCCAACCTGGGTAGAAGTGGGGATATACTTGAAGAAAACTTGCACTATTTTCTACGCCAAAGCTTTCTTAAACTCTAAAGAAATACGCCAAGATTATAGAAGAAGAATTCTCCTAATTTCCTAAGTGTGTTTTCAATTCTAACTAAGCATCCTATTTATAGGAGAATGGAAAGGATATTATGCAATAAAATATAATATATTCTAATTATAATTATATAATAAAACAAAATTTATAAAATATATATATATATATATATATATATATTTTATTTAAAATCTAATAAAATAAATAACTTTATAAAAGTATTACATTTTTATATAAAAAGATTTTACTATGCAAACACTATGCATGCACTTATACAAACACTATGCATAATAAAATATAATATATTCTATTTATAATCAAATAAAACAAAACTTTATAAAAAGTATTCTGCTTTATATAAAAAAGATTTTACTATTCGTGCACTATGCAAACACTATGCATAATAAAATATAATATATTATATTTATAATCAAATAAAACAAAACTTTATAAAAAGTATTTTGTTTTATATAAAACTTTCTATTTTATTACATTTATAATAATAATAAAACAAAATTTATATATATAATATATATATATATAAACTTTCGTGACTTCCTGCATTCTCTCCCCCATTTTTTTTTTTAGTGGGCCCCATATGTGGCCCCCACATGTGGGCCCCATATGTGGCCCCCACATGTGGGCCCACCTTTTAAGAAATTTCATAAAATAAGCAAAACTTCATAAAAATTGCCTTAATAATTTTAACAATATTTATCACCTTTATTATAATTCACAATATTAATCGACCAGGTCGTTCTCTGGAAAGAGGGGGCTTTCCAATAAGGATTTCTCCCTATTAGCACGCAATTAGGTGACCAAACCTCTCCTTGATGTAACTTCTGTACATCGTTAATATTGCAAATAATAATATTAATAACTTTGTCGTCTCAATTATTGATTTAATAATATATAAAATATTGACAATAATTGAATCTAATAACGCGAGATACTATGCAAAGAATTCTTCGTAGCAATAATTGAACAAAACTAAGTGACTTCTCACATAAGCATCAATAATCAATATCGTAGTGCTACTATGCAACCACGCCAGACATCGCATTTTTTAACACCGGGTGTTTCAACAGATTAACGGTAAAACTTCCATAGTTATTTTCATAAAATATTTTTGTCATTTTCTCAATCCGGCAAATAATTTCGTTATATGGGGTCCACCAATGATTGTCTTGTCGTCGTATGAGATATTCCCAACAAAAAGAATATGCCCTGACCAATCGAATATTATATAACAACTTGCATACTTTCCAAAATTTATAAATATTACCCACAACTATAACATTATATCAAATCCACACCATAATATTCAAAAAAAAATATTTCGAGAAATTTAAATCTTTATTCATAAAATTTGGGGTCTCACAATCTCCCCTCCTTATGAAATTTCGCCTCAAAATTTACGTGCGTACACACGGTATCTTAGAAAAGGTGAGGATACCTTGACTTCATTTCAGATTCTAGCTCTTGAGGTATAACCTTTGAGTGTTTAATATGATCCTTCTTATCCAAGATTTTAACACGTATCTCCTTATACGTTAAATCTTCTACTATCTCGTCTAGTTTTAATTCAATAATGTGGTTCGGGTCATCCACATATTTACGTAACATCGATACGTAAAAAAAACGTTATGAACACGCGACATACTTGGCGGTAAAACAAGTCTATAGGCCACAGTTCCTACTCGATCGAGGATTTCAAATGGGCCAATTAAATCGAGGGTTGAGATTTCCTCTATTCATCGATTCTTGCTTCTAGAATAACGCCTTCTTGAACCTTTTTCTTCATATTCATCATCTCCAAGTGTGTAGTTTGAGCGGCTTTAACTTTATCGATTCTAATCGTATATTCGTTATCTTCGCGTGGGTCCCTAGAGTCTTTAACTCTATTTTCATCATTTGTAAGTTATACGAAATGGGTTTTTGTGTTAACAACATCGCACTAAATGTCGCATACGATCTTACTCACTCGCCGCGTCCACTACCACGTTCTCTCTTCCACGATGATATTGAATGGTATAGTCGTAATCTTCAACAGCTCGAGCCAATATCTTTGGCACATTATACGTTCGTTTTGGTTGAAGAAATATTTAAGGGTTTTAGAAATGAGTTTTGTACTGGGGTCAATACAAAATTCGATTTCACGCTACGGGGGTAGGCTAAGAAGTGTCCAAGAATACGTCAGGAAATTTATTAACAATAAAAATATCATTCAAAATTGTGACTCTCATCCAAGACTTGGATAGTACGTCACATTGATACCTATCAACTTTCCATCGTCATTCACGACGTCACCTACAGAAATTCTGGCTTCGATGCATTCCACACAAGGAAGTCAACAACGAAAGGATCGGGGTTCTTTACTTATGGCTTTATATAACAGTGATTAAATTTAGTGGTTTGGTTGCTCGAATTCACATAATAGGTTGGTTATGAATATGAAAGCTAATAACCTTACGAAAAGCATAATGAGTAGTTAACCAATCAATTCCTAAAATCGCATCAAAGGCAAGTATTTTCAAAGAGATAAGATCGACAGGTAACGTGAAAGTATCGATTTGAATCAAACAAGATTTATAAACAGTGGAGGTAACGAAGGTTTCTACTAACGAAGTTTCAATCGATAAGTCAAAGTCTAATCTCTCCTGAGTCAAATTTAAACGTTGAACGCAAGCAAAGAGATAAAAGAATGGGTAGAACCCAGATTCAATAAGGTATAGACTTCGCAAGAATTTATAATTAACTAACCCGTGATAACTTCGTTTGGGTTCCTCACTTGTTGGAAAGTCATGACAACCGCTCCCCCTTGAACTACCCGGCTTTGACTTGTCTGGGGCAGCATTTGGTGTCATCACTACCGTTGAAATTGACTTTTCTATAGGGCATATTCTACCCTCAACTACTTCATCGTACTCCTGTTTCATGATCTGAATCATTAATCTTCGATCCATATCAAATTGGGGTTGACCGCAATGTACCGGGTAATTCAAAACTCAATGTTGGGTTCTCTCAATTGCTATCCAAAAAGAGAAATACATATCATCTATTTTAGCCTTCTTATATCGGACATCTCTTTCCACAATATCAACGCGTCGTGCGGCTTTTACCCATGCATCACTCATTCTCACTCGTTGAGTTGTTTCTTCTTTCAGCTCAGATTCCAGCTTTATCATCTTATACTCTGCCAAAGAGTGCTTCTGTTCAAGCATCACATATCGGGTAACACAAGCTTGAATTGTTGCATCCTTTTATTCCACGACCGCCTGCCGTTCTTCAGCCTGCTCTTCTAACTCATGAACACGATTTTGTAATTCTAAATTTCGATCATAAAATTCTTTTAATAAATTCTCCTCAGGTTCCTCTTCTTCCTCACTCTCAGCTGCTACCTCTTCGACTATCTCGGGTGCAACTATCAATTCTTCACTCACCACATGGATATCTCTAATTCCTTCTTCGCCTGACATCACATTATCCTGGTTGGTGATTAAAGGTGTCTCCACGATCTCATTCACTCCATTGTTAACATTTTCAGCTGCCATTTTTAAATACTGCCACAAAACAAGGGTTAATTGACATGTCACATATTATCCATATACTCTGACCGACCAATTAAATACAAAATAAACTTAGGTAGGTCATACTAGCAAAGTAATTAATTCTCTCTCCCTCCTAGTTCTTGTCTCACATCTCACCAGGGGATCATATCCTAAGCTTTGATACTGTTGCGTGACGCCCCCAAAATAGTTATACATCACCTATTCTGAGTCACCAAATACATGGTACAGAATATAATGAGTGAGTTTTATACTCATAATTGAGTGCATTTGAGCTTAATCTTTTGGTTGATTTTAAGTGTTTGTGTATATTCATGCATGTTTTATGTTATGGCCATTTTCTCAAAGGACATCGAAGCAGAAAATGTCAGAAAAGGGGCCAGCGCCGAGGCGCCATTTTTTAACTATGCTCAGACTGTATGCTTAGGGAGCGATATGCTAGCGTCGTGCCCAAATACCGGGAAGAGGTTGGTTGGGCCTGGACGCATTTTTGGACGAATTTTGACACCTTTTAACTCCAATTGGATTGGGTTTGTTCCTAAGCTAAAAATTGGACTTGTAATCTATAAATACATGATGTAAGTTATAAAATAAAGGGAGATTACATAGATTAGCTTAGATAAAATACTCCATTAGATTAGAACATAAACCCTAGTTCTTATTAGTTTTGGAGATTGAAGCAACTTAGAGACCATTGAAGAAAAAGAGCAAGAGCAAGAAGGGAGCATCAGATTTGCTGACAACAGATTCTATTCTCTTCTCTTATCATACTTTTATCTTTTAATATCTATTTAGTTGTGGATTCTTGGTTTTAATTCATTAATTATGAACTAACTCTTTTATTAAGATTTCAATTGAACCTTTTATGGCTATAAATTAGTTATTCAATTTATTCCAAATATTTATGTTAAAGTGAATTGTTTATCTTGTCTTGAGCTTATTGACTAATTATTTGATCAGTAATTACCTTGTTACTCTAGAAGGAATTGAATGAGGAATTCTAGGGTTAAAACTGGGCTTGATATCATGTGACTTAGTTATTTACAAAGTGAATAATTAGGTTTGTGAATTGAATGGAAATATCTATTCGCCGCATGTAACACAGAAGGAATTAGGATTGAAAAGAGTTTAATTCAATTGTTTTGCATAGAGATATAGCAAGATTAATCTGGATTAAATAGAAGGTAATTGATCACTTGGAAAAGGACTTTTGGCATTGAGAATTCCTGTTAACAATTCAGTAGGCATAATAATTGGGATAGTTGGATAATTGGTTTATAGTTCATAATTGGGGATATTGGAGTCTTAACCTTTATTTATTTGAATTCATTTATAAAGCAATTCGGTTTAATTAGTTAATTTAGTTTTCTTAATTAGAAAAATCACACTTTGCAATTGTTTAAATAAAATTGATTTGGTTAAGAGTTAGTATTTGGTAATTTTTATTAAATAATTCCTCATGGGAACAATACTCTACTTTCACTTTATTACTTGTTGACCGTGTATATTCACTTTATTACATGCCACGGTGTTTATTCTCTTTTTTTCTGGATTTTCAATTTTTTTCTTTTCATCATTTTTTTTTCTTTTTTTTTCTTTTTGTAATATATATATCCCATAGATTCCCCCAAACTCAAGCTTTTACGTCATTCCAACCTTTACCGCAGGTTCACTAATTTCCTTAAATTTTAACAAAGATTTTCCTCGAAAACAAATTATGAAACCCTTGAACCAAGTGGATTAAAACAGTTAAACTTTAAGTGCTAACCGGTTACATAAGTTTCAGACAGGCTCAGATTATCATCATGTTTAAAATTAGAACTCATCATCAATTATCAAACTCATTACAATCCCAATTCCTTATGTGTTACATGCGGTAAACAGATATTTCCATTCTATTCACAAACATAATTATTCACTGTGCAAATAACTAAGTCAAATGTCACCATGCCCAGTTCTAACCCTAGAATTTCTTTTCCAATTCCCTCTAGAGTAAGGCATAAAATAAAAAGAGAATACATAGATTAGACTAGATAAAACACTCCATTAGATTAGAATATAAACTCTAGTTCTTAATTAGCCATTGGAGATTGAAGCAAATTGAAGAACACTGAAGATCAAGAGCAAAAGCAAGAGGGGAGCATCAGATTTACTGACAACAGATTCTATTCTCTTTTCTTATCATACTTTTATCTTTTAATGTCTATTCAA
Source organism: Panax ginseng (assembly GCA_020205605.1). NCBI lineage: Eukaryota > Viridiplantae > Streptophyta > Magnoliopsida > Apiales > Araliaceae > Panax > Panax ginseng. The sequence continues at coordinate 94,277,815 of CM035144.1, read as the reverse complement.
TTGTGATTCTTGGTTTTAATTCATTAATTATGAACTAACTCTTTTATTAAGATTTCAATTGAACCTTTTATGGCTATAAATTAGTTATTTAATTTATTCCAATTATTTGTGTCAAAGTGAGTTGTTTATCTTGCCTTATGCTTATTGATTAATTATCATATCAGTAATTACCTTGTTACTCTAGAAGGAATTGAAAGAGGAATTCTAGGGTTAGAACTTGGCATGATATCAGAGTTAGTTTTGTGGCCTTTGTTACTTGAGTAAGTAAGCCCGAGGGGATTGTCTTTACACCTAGCGTCCTAAGGTCTTAATGGCTTGGGAGTCGTTGGTCGAAAGCTCATTAAGGTAGCACTAAAAAGACTAAGGGAATAAGACATTGCACAGCCATGAGAAAAATAAAAAAATGAATAAAACACGAGAAAAAGCAAAAATGCCCTCGTGGTTGAATAAAAGTATAAATAAATATTGTATTTACCCTAAGACTTGGTAATTGCTTAGTTTTAACCGGAGTTGTCATGTTCACAAAAGTAATTGAATTGGAACTGAAATTTTCCTTCTAAGAAGTTTGTTATGTGATTATCTTGAACTGTGGTTGGTTAGAATGGTTAACAAGCACACACGCACAACATGGGTGATGACAGGTTTGGATTGACTAATTGGTTAGAGTTATGGACTTTGACTTGATTGGATATATTGTTTGAGTATCATTGGTATCTTTGAGGCTTGTTGCTATATATCATACTGATTTATTACTAGGTTCGTAGGTATATTAGAAATTAGATCATGCATATGCATTCATGTAGTTGAGTTAGTTTGTTTATTTTTAGTTCATTTGTGTTTTTGCTTGAGGATAAGCAAAGGTTTAAGTTTGGGGGTATTTGATGAGTGAGTTTTATACTCATAATTGAGTGTGTTTGAGCTTAATCTTTTGGTTAATTTTAAGTGTTTGTGTCTATTCATGCATGTTTTATGTTTTTTTGTAGGAATTGGGACAAAATTTACTTGGATCGACTTTCGAGGTGGCTAGATTCGCGTTTTTGGCTTGCCATTTACACAGCAGTCACTTCAGAGCTAATTTGAGTATTTCTCCGGACCTTATTTTGAAACACTTAAAGAATGAAAGTTATTGATCTATGTCTCCTCTGTCCGGAACATCTTGAATCATCAAAATCGGAGTTCAGACGAAGAATTTATGGCCATTTTCCCAAAGGACGTCTTGAGCGAAAATGTCGAAAAAGGGGCGGCCACGGGGCCTTTTTTGGCATATGCCCAACACTGTGTATGCTTAGGAGGCGATGTGCTAGCGTTGTGCTAACATCGTGCTCCAAGACCGGGGCAATCGGGAAGAGGTTGGTTGGGCCTAGACGCATTTTTTTGACGAATTTTGACACCTTTTTGACTCCAAATTGGATTGGTTGTTCCTAAGCTAAAAATTGGACTTGTAATCTATAAATACATGATGTAAGGCATAAAATAAAGGAAGATTACATAGATTAGCTTAGATAAAACACTCCATTAGATTAGAACATAAACCCTAGTTCTTATTAGTTTTGGAGATTGAAGCAACTTGGAGACCATTGAAGAAAAAGAGAAGCAGAAGCAAGAAGGGGAGCATCGATTTGCTTGACAATGATTCTATTCTCTTCTCTTATCATACTTTTATCTTTTAATGTCTATTCAGTTGTGGATTCTTGGTTTTAATTCATTAATTATGAACTAACTCTTTTATTAAGATTTCAATTGAACCTTTTATGGCTATAAATTAGTTATTCAATTTATTCCAAATATTTATGTTAAAGTGAATTGTTTATCTTGTCTTGAGCTTATTGACTAATTATCTGATCAGTAATTACCTTGTTACTCTAGAAGGAATTGAAAGAGGAATTCTAGGGTTAGAACTGGGCTTGATATCATGTGACTTAATTATTTACAAAGTGAATAATTAGGTTTGTGAATTGAATAAAAATATCTGTTCACCGCATGTAACACGTAAGGAATTGGGATTGAAAAGAGTTTAATTCAATTGTTTTGCATAGAGATATAGCAAGATTAATCTTGATTAAATAGAAGGCAATTGATCACTTGGAAAAGGACTTTTGGTATTTGAGAATTCCTGTTAACAATTCAGTAGGCATAATAATTGGGATAGTTGAATAATTGGTTTATAGTTCATAATTGGGGATATTGGAGTCTTAACCTTTATTTATTTGAATTCATTTATAAAGCAATTCGGTTTAATTAGTTAATTTAGTTTTCTTAATTAGAAAAATCACACTTTGCAATTGTTTAAATAAAATTGATTTGGTTAAAAGTTAGTATTTGGTAATTTTTATTAAATAATTCCTCGTGGGAACGATACTCTACTTTCACTTTATTACTTGTTGACCGTGTATACTTGTACGTATTCATTGATTGCCAAATCGATCAACATAATACAAATACAATCTTAAATATACAAATATTGTCTTATAAACAGTATTCAAACTCAAAATAAGTCCTCAATACATTTATTATCACACTATTTCATAGAATAGTGAGGACTACTAATGCTATCGTCTGGACCGTCACTCCGTTCCCCGACTAGTCCCTGCTACGTTCTCATTTCCTGAAGAGAACAATGAAAGCAAAAGGGTGAGCTCAACTAGCCCAGTAAGAAATATTTTGACTAAGATAATGCAGAATAAATTATCGTTAGCCTTCAACAGTCTTAAACTGATACAATATAAAAAAAATCAAGTTTAAATGCAGCGGAACAAGCAATCCATTAGAAGAGTCAAGTAGAGAATAAAATCTACTATCTTCTATGATTTAAAAGGTTTTTCATCACTTTTATCGCTGAGACTCAGCTCAATAAATAATCCACATCATCCCTACACTACGGCCAAGGATATTCATTAGTATCACAACCACAAATTATCCATGCACTACAGGTCAAGGATATTCGTATTTTCATCAATGGTCATGATCGTGCCAACAACATTTATCACCTTTATTATAATTCACAATATTAATCGACCAGTGTCGTTCCCGAGAAAAGAGGGGCTTTCAAATAAGGATTTCTCTCATCATTAGCGCAATTAGGTGACCAAACCTCTCCTCGATGTAACTTCTGAGACATCGTTAATATTGCAAATAATAATATTAATAACTTTATCATCTCAATTATTGATTTAATAATATATAAAATATTGACAATAATTAAATCAAATAATGTGAGATATTATGCAGCAATTATCGTAGCAATAATTGAACAAAACCGAGTGACTTCTCACGTAAGATCAATAATGAATACCGTGTGCTACTATGCAACCACGCCATTCATCGTACTTTTATCATCGGGTGTTTCAACAGTTAACGGTAAAACTTCCGCCGTTATTTTCATAAAATATTTTTGTTATTTTCTCAATCCGAAAATAATTCCATTGTGGGGTCCACTAATGATTGTGCCGTCGTACGGATATTCCCCGATAAAAAGAATATTCCCCGACCAATCGAATATTATATAACAACTTGCATACTTTGCAAAATTTATAAATATTACCCACAACTATAACATTATATCAAATCCACACCATAATATTCAAAAAAAATATTTCGAGAAATTTAAATCTTTATTCATAAAATTTGGGGTCTCACAATTAAACATCGTCCCCAATCCTCGTGATCTCACCAACGCAAGCAAGCGACACACTGCTTCCATCCCATCATCGTTTCTCCACCGCCAAATAGATTAGATCCCATCCACATTAATGCATAGCAGAGATAATAGTCAACTATTATCTTATCTCATCATTACCGGTCAAAGCCCAAAGATGTAGATATTTAGTCATATGATGGGTCAGCCCACTGATCCGGCCCAATACATGAAATATCATGGCCCAACATTGCCCCCTAGTTTTTTATTAAACAGACTGTTTAATAGAAAACTATGAACGGTCCATGATTCAAAAAGATATGATAGGATTATTGAAGGCCCATAATGAAACCAACCGAAACCCATTCGGTAAATATCATAAAGTAAGATAAATTAAAACCGGAAGTCCAATTAAGAAGCCCAACCCAGTTAAGAACTGAGACTTGAATCGGACGCTACCCATTCAAATTCCTTATCATTACTAACATTAAATTAGCCGCCCTCGAGCTCTGTGAAACCGCCAATATAAAAGTTATTTTCCCCCAAATTGACAGTTTTACCTGCCAATTCAAATTTCAGACGCCTCTTGCTTTCCTATTCTCTTCTGAGCTTTCTTCTTTTCTCTGCAACTTATCAAAAATGGCTTCCCAAGAACCAAATCCAGATACTCCCATCGAAGCAACCCCTATCTCCTTTGTCCCTCCTAACCCAAGCCCTAACAAAAGGGGCTCGGGTTCTAACCCCAAATCCGCTACTGCCGCAAGTAAAAATCCACCATCAACACCCCTTCCAACGCCTGCTGAATTCTTTAAGAGTGGGGAAAAATTCCCCCATGCCAATACTCCATCTCATCACATCCGAGGTGAAATTGCAAAACATCCGGACCAGCTACTGCATTTTGGATACTCACATGGTAAGGGCTCCGATGTGATGCCCCCAAAATAGGTATACATCACTCATCTTGAGTCGCCAAATACATGGTACAAAATTCAAATACAACTTAATAATACAACTGTCGTGTAAAATACGACAAAACATAAACTGAGAGTTCTAATACGAATATTGTCTTCTAGACAGTATTCAAACTCAAATGGAGTCCTCAATACATTTATTACCACACTATTTCACAGAATAGTGAGGACTACTACTGCTATCATCTGGACCGTCACTCCGTTCCTCGACTAGTCCCAACTATATTCTCATTTCCTGAAGAGAATAATGAAAGCAAAGGGTGAGCTCAACTAGCCCAGTAAGAAATTTTATGACTAAGATAATAAAGAATAAATTATCGTTAGCCTTCAATAGTGTTAAACTGATAAAATATAATAAACATCAAGTTTAACTGCAGCGGAAACAAACAATCCATTAGAAGAGTCAAGTAGAGCATGATATCTATTATCTTCTATGATTTAAAAGATTTTTCATCACTTTTTATCGCTGAGACTCAGTTTAATAATTAATCCACATCATCGAATCACCCCTACACTACGGCCAAGGATATTCTTTAGTATCACGACCATAAATTATCCATGCACTACGGGCCAAGGATACTCGTGTATTCATCAATGGTCATGATTATGCCAACAACTGTCCATCAATGCACTACGGGCCAATGAGGACTTTTACCACATCATTTATAACATTACGGTCATGATTATACCGAATAATCATTGGTCATAATCATACCAAGTCCATCTATGCACTACAGGCCACATATGACTTTCAACATAATATAAATATGAGGATGATGACATTGATATAAGAATTCAATAAAACAAGTTCAAGGAAAAAATTTAAAGATTTATAATTTAATTTATCCAGAAATCAATAATGTCCAAATTGTCAACATGATACTGCTTTGTGGAGTAAAATTCAAGAATAATATTGTACCAAAAATGATTTGGACCGAAAATGAGTCAATTTTTATCATGAATAGTACCCCAGGTTAATGTAAGACCCCAACTTTTATGAATAAAGATTAATTTCTCTCGAAATATATTATGGTGTAGATATAATATAATATTATAGTTGTGGGTAATATTTACAAATATTGTAAAGTAAGCAAGTGGTTATATAATATTTGATTGGTCGGGGAATATTCGTTTTAACAGGGAATATTCAAATGCGACGCACAATCATTGGTGGACCCCACAACGGAAGTATTGTCGTAGTTAGAAAATGATGTAATTATCTTTTATAAAAATAACGACTTAAGTTTTACCGTTAAACCGCTGAACTACCCAAAGAGTAAAAAGTACGAAGAATACGCGTGGTTGCATAGTAGCACACCTGGATTGATTATTGATGCTTACGTGAGAAGTCACTCGCTTATATTCAACTATTGCTACAATGAATTGTTGCATCATATCTCTCATATTATTGATTCAATTATTGTCACGTGTATCATCTGCATAATATGTTATATTATTAAATCAATAATTGAGACGACAAAGTTATTCATATTATTAAATTGCAATATTTACAATGTCTAGAAGTTCTGTCAAGGAGAGGTTTGGTCATCTAATTGCGCGCCAATAAGGAGAAATCCTTATTGGAAAGCCCCTCTCTCCTGGGAACGACCTAGTTGTTAAATATTGTGAGTTGTAATATTAATGATGAATAAGTTCGTGTTGATTAAAGATGAAATTGATAGTTCCATTGTGTTGGAATTATTAGTGTTAGTGGAAATCGACATTTATTTCGATATTAATTGATGTCTGGAAGTTATACTGAACCAGCGGGTAATTAATCGGATAAATGAGCAATTAATTGCTATTAATTCACATGATTATAACTATTTATTCACATGTGTGTACTATTGATTCACATTCTTGTACTATTAGGGGAGTTGGTGCAAGATTGATAATACTTGCATGACTAAGTTAAAAATGGAGGTATAGATGGAGGTACTATACTGTAATTCGTATTTTCACATGATTATAACTATTGATTCACATGATTGAACTATTGATTCACATTATTTACTATTAGGGGAGGTGGTGCAAGTTTGATAATACTTACAGGACTAAATTAAAAATAAAGAAAAAGAGGAAGGTATTATATTGTAATATTTTGAGCCCCAAAATGTGCAATTATCGAAACTATATTTTTCTATAATTAGAAGCTCATTCTTCCTTCATTTCTCACCAATTCACTAAAGCAATAGAGCAATTATTATAGAGAGAAATTATAGAGAGCAAGAAGAAGAGAAGTCTGCTACCTCACTATTCCAGTATCCAGTCTTCTTCTAAGGTAAGGGGGTATTATTCTTTCGTATTCAAGAGTTATTTTCTTTCAATACTGTAAGGGTTGTTATTCCATTCTTTATTATTATGTTGAATAACTCGTTTGCTCATGCCAAGTAATCGCATACATGGTGAAATTCTTACATTATTCCATTCTTTATTATTCTGTTGGAATAACCTATCTGTGCGGTCTATCGCATGCCTGGTGAATTCTCGATGTTATTCCATTGTATATTATTCTCATTGAATATCCTCGTCTGCAAGGATTACGCATGACCGTTCCATTCTTTATTATTCTGCTGGAATAACTCCGTCGTGTGTGGTCTATCGCATGCCCGTGAATTACATTTGTTATTCCATTCTTTATTATTCTGTTGAAATAATGCATCTTGTGCGGATTACCACATGCATGGTGAATGATCCTTCAGATTCATTCCTTATTAAATTGTGGAAATGATTCGTCTCACGTGGATTACCGCCGACAAAATAAAATCCATTCATAGCTTTATATATTCTATTATACTCAGTTGGTTAAAGTTTTGACTCCTATACTCTATGAAATTAGTATAATATCCTGGAAATTTGCGCTTCATCCAGTATCTTTTCATGGAAATATTCTTCTGAGCATTCTTGAATTTTACTCCACAAAGTAGTATCATGTTTACAATTTGGACGTAATTGATTTCAGGATAAATTAACTTATAAATCTTTAAAATTTATTCTTGAACTTGTTTTATTGAATTATTATGTCATTGTCATCATCCTCATGCTTATATTGTGATGAAAGTCATCTTTGGCTTACGTGCATAGATGGACTTGGTATGATTATGACCAGGGATCATTCGGTATAATCATGACCTGTAATGTTATAAATGATGTGGTAAAAGTCCTCGAAGGGCACTGTAGAAGTGCATTGATGGACGCTTTTGGTATGATTATGACCAGGGATTATTCGGTATAGTCATGACCATTGATGATTTAATGAATATCTTTGGCCCATAGTGCAGGGATGACTCGATGATGTGGTTTATTTATTAAGTTGAGTCTCAGCGATAAAAATTGATGAAAACATTTTAAATCATAGTAGATAGTAGATATCATGCTCTACTTGACTCTTCTAATGGATTGCTTATTCCGCTGTAGTTAAACTTGATGTCTATTGTATTTTATCAGTTTAACATTGTTGAAGACTAATGATAATTTATTCTGCATTATCTTAGTCATAATATTTCTTACTGGGCTAGTTGAGCTCACCCTTTTGCTTTCATTATTCTCTTCAGGAAATGAGAACGTAGCTGGGACTAGTCGGGGAACAGAGTGATGGTCCGAGATGGTGTATTATTAGTCCTCACTATTCTATAAAATAGTGTGACAATAAATGTAATGAGGACTCTATTTGAGAGTGGATATTGTCTAAAAGGCAATATTCCTGTTTAAACTCTTAGCTATGTTTTGTCGTATATTACACAACGGTTGTATAATTAAGTTTATATTTGTATTCTGTACCATGTATTTGGCGACTCAAGATGGGTGATGTATACCTATTTTGGGGGCGTCACAGTTGGTATCAAAGCTTAGGGATATGATCCCTAGATGAGATGTGAAACAAGAACTAGGAGGGGAGAGACGGGGAATTCCTTCGTTAGTATGACCTACCTAAGTTTATTTGGTATTTAATTGGTCGGTCAGAGTATAGGGATAATATGTTATATGATAATTAACCCTTGTTTTGTGGCAGTATTTAAAAATGGCATACGAAAATGTTGAGATAAGCCATGAAGCACATGAGACCGTTGAGTCACCACAGATTAATACCCAGGATAATGTGCAATAGGAAGACAATAATCCTCAGGTAAACAACAACGATCAAATGATGAATGATGGGATGTTCAGAGGTTTTATGCAATTTATGCAACATCGGTGGCGCGGCCATTCAAAAGTGCGTGTGGAAACATTGATAACTCTCGGACGGTCACCGCTAAGCAGTTCAACGAGCTGGGACAACCGGAGTTTTTTGGAGAGCCAAAACCACTTAAGGCAGAGATGTGGATAAAGCAGATCAACAAGATATTTGATGTCTTGGGATGCTCCGAGGAGCAAAAGGTTCCCTTTGCCACCTTCATTTTTGACAGCAGAGGCAGACATCGGTGGGAATCAGAAAGCGTACTCAACCTACCGCATCAAGATGTCTTGGGAGAAGTTCTAAGAATCGTTTCAATGACAAATACTTTCCTGAAAGTATTCGACACATGAAGGAGGTAGAGTTCATTAAGCTTGAGCAAAATAATATGACTTTGGCACAGTACGAAGCTAAGTTTGTCGAGTTGTCTCGGTTTGCGTCCCACTTGGTCGATAATATCAGTGGTATCAGTTATCGAAGCAGTGACAACAAATGTGGAGGGAATCAACATGCCAGAAATGGTAATCACTTCGGTGGTAATCATGGCCATGACAATAAGAGTGGACATTTCAAGAAGAGGAAATTCAATAATGATAGAAAGACGTCAGCACCAGCACCTGTTGTTAAGGAAGGAGAACGACCACCGGTCGTATGTTAAAAATGTGGAGGGGATGGACACATAAGTCCAAACTTCACGATGCTGTCCAAAGCATGTTACAATTATGGAAAAGAAGGTCACCTAGCCCAATTTTTCCGTGCATCAAAGCCAAGTCCAGCTGTGATAGAGGCATCAAAGGGTGTCCCAGACAAGACAAAACCGGTAGTTCAAGGGAGAGCATTTTTCCTAACCTCCCAAAAAGAGAGGAATCCGAACGAGGTGATCAAGGGTAAGCTAATCATAAACTCTAGCGAAGTTTATACTTTATTTGATACAAGTTCTACCCATTCCTTTATTTCTCCTACTTGCGCTCAACGTTTAAATTTGACTCCGAAGAAATTAGACTTTGAATTATCTGTTGAAACTCCGTTGGGAAAAACCTTCATTACGTCCATGGTTTATAAGTCTTGTTTGATTCAAATCGGTAACCGCACGTTACCTGTCGATCTTATTTCTTTGAAAATACTTGCATTTGATGTGATTTTAGGGATTGATTGGTTAACTACTCATCATGCTAAAATCGATTGTTTTTATAAGGTTGCTAGCTTTCATATTCCTAACCAACCTATTATGCGAATTCAAGCAACCAAACCACTAAAATCAATCACTGTCATATCAAGCCATAAAGCTATTCGTTTATTGAAAAACGGATGTCAAGCTTTCTTATCCCATGTCACGAATTTAAATAAAAATACGTCAGATTTGAATGATATTTCTATTGTTAATAAATTTCCGACGTATTTCAAGAACTTCCTAGCTACCCTACCCCAGGCGTGAAATTGAATTTTGTATCGACCTTGAATCCGATACAAAATCCATTTCCAAAGCCCCATATCGAATGGCTCCTATTGAACTTCAGGAGTTAAAAACCCAACTACAATAATTGTTAGACATCGGTTTCATTCGTCCTTGTACGTCTCCTTGGGGTGCTCCTGTTCTATTCGTGAAGAAGAAAGATAGAAGTATGCGACTTTGTATTAATTATCGGGAGTTGAATCATGTCACCATCAAAAATAGGTACTCGTTGCCTCGCATTGATGACCTGTTTGACCAGTTGCAAGGAGCCAAATTCTTTTCAAAGATTGATCTTCATTCCGGATATCATCAGTTAAAGATTAAAACTGATGACATTCCAAAGACTACTTTCAGAACTCGGTACGGGCATTATGAATTCCTAGTCATGTCTTTTGGATTGACTAATGCTCCTGCTGCCTTCATGGACATGATGAACCGAGTATTCAAAGAATATTTGGATCACTTTGTGGTCGTCTTTATTGATGACATCCTCATAAACTCCAAAACCCGTGAAGACCATGAACAACACTTGAGGCTGATACTCCAAAAGCTTGGTGAAAATAAGTTATATGCCAAGTTGAAGAAATATGAGTTCTGGCTTGAGGAAGTTGCATTCCTTGGGCACGTGATATCAAATCATGGAATATCTATTGACCCGGCAAAGATTGAAGCAATTCAAAGTTGGGAGCAACCTAAGTTAGTGACCGAAGTACGTAGCTTTCTCGGCTTAGCTGGTTATTATCGGAGATTCGTAGAAGGGTTTTCTAGAATCCCTACTCCATTAACGCAACTGACTCGAAAAGATACAAAATTCGGTTGGAGCGAAGAATGTGAGAAGAATTTTCAGGAACTCAAGAGAAGACTCATTTCAGCACCTGTTCTGACAATACCATCTGGCTCGAAGGGATTTTTCATCTACAGTGATGCTTCAGGCAAAGGGTTAGGATGTGTTCTCATGCAATATGGGAAACTCATAGACTATGCCTCACGACAACTTAAAAAATATGAGAGGAATTATCCTACTCATGATCTAGAGTTGGCCGTTGTCATTTTTACGCTTAAGATTTGGAGGCATTACCTGTATGGAGAGAAGGTGGAGATCTATACGGATCATAAAAGCCTCAAATATTTATTTACTCAAAAGGAACTCAACATGCGGCAACGATGTTGGCTTGATCTATTGAAAGATTATGATCATACCATTCAATACCATCCTGGAACAGCGAACGTAGTAGCTGACGCATTGAGTAGAAGATCATATACGGGTACGAGTGCGATACTGTCAACGCAAAGGCCCATTTTGTATGACTTACAAAGGATGGAGATAGAGTTAAAGACTCCAGGAAACCATATGATGATGGCGAATATACGAGTAAAACTGACTTTAATCGATAAAGTTAGAGCTGCTCAAGCTACAGACCTGGAGCTGATACGTATAAAGAAGAAAGTGCAAAAAGGTGTTATTCTGAAAGCAAGAATCGACGAAGAAGGAATACTTTGAGTCAACTCCAGACTTTATGTTCCTAACGATTCTGACTTGAAGTATAAAATTATGATGGAGGCGCACAACACACCGTTTGTAATCCATCTTGGGAGTACCAAAATGTATCGTGATCTCCGACATACATTTTGGTGGAGGAATATGAAGAGAGAGATAGCGGGGTTTATCTCAAGGTGTCTAACTTGTCAACGAGTCAAGACGGAGCATCAAGTGCCAAAAGGTCTATTGCAACCACTTGAAATTCTAGAATGGAAGTGGGACCACATTAAGACTCTGTGTCCTTGACTTCAAGGGAAGTTGGGACAAGTTCTTACCATTGGTGGAGTTTTCCTACAACAATAGTTATCAAGCAAGTATTGGCATGGCTCCATTTGAGGCGTTGTATGGAAGAAAGTGTCATTCTCTAGTATGATGGGATGAGGTGGGTGAAGCAACGGTGTTGGGACCGGAGTTGGTACGTATGACAACAGAAAAGATTCAAATGATCCGACAATGTATAAAAACCTCACAGGATCGACAAAAGAGTTATGTTGATCTTCATCGAAAAGACGTGGAATTCAATATTGGAGATCATGTGTTGTTACGTGTTGCTCCATGGAAAGGAGTTACGAGATTTAGAAAGAGAGGAAAGCTCAATCCTCGATTCATTGGCCCATTTATAATCCTCGAACGAGTAGGAACTGTGGCCTATAGACTCGCCTTACCGCCAAGTATGTCTCATGTTCATAACGTTTTCCACATATCTATGTTACGTAAATATGTGAAAGACCCGAACCACATTATTTAATTAGAACCAAAAGAGATAGAGGAAGATTTAACGTATGAAGAATTACCTGTTAAAATCTTGGATAAGAAGGATCATATTCTACGCTCCAAGGTTATACCTCAAGTCAAAGTTTTATGGAGAAACCACGATATGGAAGAAATGACCTGGGAGTTAGAATTTGAGATGAAGTCAAAATATCCTCACCTCTTCGATATACCAGGTACGTACCCTAATTTCGAGGACGAAATTTCATAAGAAGGGGAGGTTGTAAGGCCCCAACTTTTATGAATAAAGATTAATTTCTTTCGAAATATATTATGGTGTGGATATAATATAATGTTATAGTTGTGGGTAATATTTACAAATTTTGCAAAGTAAGCAAGTGGTTATATAATATTCGATTGGTCTGGGAATATTCGCTTTTAACAGGAATATTCAGATGATGGCACAATCATTGGTGGACCCCACAACAGAAGTATTGTCGTAGTTAGAAAATGACAGAATTATCTTTTTATAAAAATAACGACGGAAGTTTTGCCGTTAATGTGAGACCCCAAATTTTATGAATAAAGATTTAAATTTCTTAAAATATATTTTTTGAATATTATGGTGTGGATTTGAGATAATGTTATAGTTGTGGGTAATATTTATAAATTTTGAAAAGTATGCAAGTTGTTGTATAATATTCGATTGGTCGGGGAATATCCGTCATTTACTATGACAATCATTGGTGGACCCCATTAATGTAATTATTATCGGATTGAGAAAACGACAAAAAATATTTTATGAAAATAATGGCGAAAGTTTTACCGTTAAAACCGTTGAACTACTCAGTAAAAAAGTACAAAGATGTATGGCGTGGTTGCATAGTAGCACACAAGATTGATTATTGATGCTTACGTGAGAAATCACTCGCTTATACTCAATTATTGCTACAATAATTCTTTGCATCATATTTCTCATATTATTGATTCGATTATTGTCACAAAGATCATCTACATAATTTATGATATATTATTAAATCAATAATTGAGATGACAAAGTTATTCATATTATTATTTGCAATATTGACAATGTCTGAAGTTCGTCGAGGAGAGGTTTGGTCACCTAATTGTGCGCCAATAAGGAGAAATCCTTATCGGAAAGCCCCCTCTTTCCTGTGAACGACCTGGTTGTTAAATATTGTGAGTTATAATATTAATGATGAATAAGTTTGTGTTGATTAAAGATGAATTTGATAGTTCCATTATGTTGGGATTATTAGTGTTAGTGTAAATCGACATCTATTCTGATGATAATTGATGTCAGGGGGTTATATTGATAAATCGGATAATTAATCAGATAAATGAGCAATTAATTACTACTAATTCACATGCTTATATAACTATTTATTCACATGTGTGTACAATTGAGTCACATTCACTTACTATTAGGGGAGTTGGTGCAAGATTGATAATACTTTCATAACTAAGTTAAAAATGGAGGTATAGTTGAAGGTACTATACTGTAATTATTTTTTCACATGTCTAGAACTATTGATTCACATGATTTACTATTGATTCACATGATTTACTATTAGGGGAGGTGGTGCAAGTTTGATAATACTTGCAGGACTAAATTAAAAATAAAGGAGGAAAGAGAGAAGGTATTGTCTCAGAATATTTCGAGTCCCAAAACGTGCAATTATTGAAACTATATTTTTCTATAAATAGAAGCTCATTCTTCCTTCATTTCTCACCAATTCACTAAAGCTATAGAGCAATTATTATAGAGAGAAATTATAGAGAGAAAGAAGAAGAGAAGTCTGCTACCTCTCTATTCCAGTAGCCAGCTTTATTCTAGGGTAAGGGATATTATTTCTTTCATATTTATGAAGAGAGCTTCTGTTATTCCATTCTTTATTATTATGTTGGAATAACCTGTCTATGCGAAGTACCGCATACATGGTGAAATTCTTCTGTTATTCCATTCTTTATTATTATGTTGGAATAACCTATCTATGCGAAGTACCGCATACATAGTGAAATTCTTCTATTATTCCATTCTTTATTATTCTGTTGGAATATCCTTTCTGTGCGGATTAGCTAGACCCGGTTCCATTCTTTATTATTTTGTTGGAATAACCTGTCTTTGCGGTCTATCGCATGCATGGTGAATTCTTCTGTTATTCCATTCATTATTATTCTGTTGGAATATCATGTCTATGCGATTTACGCATGACTTGGTTCCATTATTTATTATTCTATTGGAATAACTTGCATGTGCGGTCTATCGTATGCCTAGTGAATTCTGTTGTTATTCCATTCTTTATTATTTTGTTTGAATATCCTGTCTGTGCGATTTACGCATGACCTGGTTCCATTCTTTATTATTCTGTTGGAATATTATGTCTGTGCAGTTTACGTATGACCTGGTTCCATTCTTTATTATTCTGTTGAGAATAACTTGTTTGTGCAGTCTATCGCATGCATGGTGAATTCTTCTATTATTCCATTCTTTATTATTCTGTTGGAATAACCTGTCTATGTGGATACCGCATGCATAGTGAATGAATTCAGATGAATAGAATTTTCATTCAAAAGGGATTTCTGCCAGGGGCAGTTTCGTAATTTTTCTGACCCTCAAAAATTTTGGAAAAATTTGAAATGATAATTTGATGAGTTTTCTAGATTTTGTCCAAAAATAGAGATGTTTGAATGTATAGATTAAGAGTTATGGATTTTATGGGGAAAAACTATTTTAAAAGTAAACCCTTATAAATTTTTATATTTAACTCCAAAATTGGTGAAATTTTTATTGGGAGTATATGTATATAACAGGAGTATACCCTGTAAATTTCAGAATTTTTTGGACAAAAGTATAATTTATGATAAATGTCTAAATATTCGGTAGTTTTGGCCATATGAAAAATAGTAAATGAATTTTAAAATTCGAGAAAAATATATGTTCAATATGGGACTATATTCTCGCTAAATCCCGGAAAAGAAATATTTTTGGGACGATTTGGTATTTTCATAAAAATGAACTAGTTATGAGTAAATGAATTAAATATGTTATGTGAAGTAACAAAATTGGAAAATAGGAATTTATGGCTTGGGAATCCTATATAGGGTATATACGCATTTTTTGATGAGGGATTTGATCATTGGTGATGAAATCTTATGAGTATATAGCATTTTGAATGATTAAATGCATTATTTGGTAAAGTGTAAACAATTGAAATAAATTGTTTATAAGTTTAATAAATGATTAAAATATTGTTATAATATTAATAATATTAGATGATGAGTTTATTAAGTGATTGATAATATTTGGATAAAATTAAAGTCTTTAATATTTATCCTTGTTTTCGTTTGATTAATGCTTATATCATTGTCATCATCCTTATGCTTATATTGTGCTGAAAGTCATCTTTGGCTTAAGTGCATAGATGGACTTCGTATGATTATGACCAGGTATCATTCGGTATAATCATGACCTGTAATGTTATAAATGATGTGGTAAAAGTCCTCAGTGGCCTGTAGTGCATTGATGGACTCTTTTGAATATTGCCGAACTTGAGCCAATGATCCGGTAGGCTTTCCTCTTCTTCTGTTGCTCCCGAAATGAGCATGAAACTTGTTACACAACTCTGCCCATGACGAGACTAAATCCGAAGGCAACGTACCCATCCATTGCCTTGCATCTTTCCTGAGCGTTGTCACAAAAGTATGACACTTAGCCACATCGGTAAAGTCATAATAATCCATCAGTCTGTCAAATGCTTGGCTATGGTCATAGGGATCTCCAGATCCATCATAACTCCCCATGTAGGGTTGCGTCTTGGTAGGATCAACCTTCTCCTTAAAGATATCTGATAAAAAAGGAGACGCCTTTTTTCCCGAGGTATCCTTCACTTGTTGAACTTCGGCCAACTGCTTCCGAAGCTCTTTCAACTCCTTAACCAGAAAGTCCACTCCTTCTGGCTGCGACGAGACTTCTTTCTCCGGAGAGTTCCTCTTCTTCTGAGTAGATCGACCGCGTCCATCAGAACCCACTACTCTTGATGGACTTCTCTGTTGGGTAGTATCCACAAAGCGGTGTGCTTTAAGTGGATTCTTGGGAGTATGACTTCTGGATCTACTTCGGCGTGGGGCTCTGTCATCTTGTTGATGATACTCAAGACGGGGTACCTTCATTGTAGTCTCCGGTGTGTATTCTCTGGACCTGCTTCTTCATCTGCTACCACCGTGACCTCGAGAACCAGTAAGGTGAGGTGTTTTCCTTGATACCTCAGGAGTTCGACTTCTTGACCTCCTTCGATCTTGAGGTCGGCCTCGAGATATATGACCAGAGTGCACAGACTCCTTCCCTTCTCTTAGTTGTCTATCTCTAGGTTTACTACGCCTTTCGGATTGAACATGACTAGATGCCTCATCCTTCAGCTCGGCCATACGAAGCATCTGCTCAGCTATATTCTCTATCTGCTTCAAAAGAACCTCCAAAGCTTTATCTGCCTCATCTGCCATCTTTGCTAGCTTAGCAGCCTTATTATCCTGACCACTTCAGTGTCGGGTTCTAGGCGGTGTGCCTTCTACCCATTTCTGATCATGGTCCCATCCTTTGTCAGCAGCAAAGACCAACCTTCTTCTAGCTTCACCATGGTCTCTCGAACGAGAACCCTCTAAGTTATGTTTGGAAGCCGTGCTGTCATGAGCACTCATTGAAGGACCCAATCGATCCTTAACAGAGACTCGCTGTATAGAAGAACTAACAACCATCGGCTGTCTTTCTGGTGTAACCGTTCTACTCCTCACCATAACTTCCGACGTAAAACAACTGAAAAGATTATGATTGAAAACTCAAGAACACTAGAAAAAATCCCTCCTTCTAGCGCCAAATGTTAACACCAAGATCCTTTCACACGTCTCAATCACGTAAGACACGTTCGATCCTGCACAGTAAACATGACAACACCAAAAGTTTGACGGCTTCGACCGTCGGGGGATAGCTCCGGTGTGAGAGTCAGTACAGGCGATCACAAGGTTAACAATGGAGGAAAATAATATCTAGTGTATTGAGAGAGAAAAATATCAGTTACCTTTCTTTTGTGATCTCCTTGTTAACATATACTCTTACGCTTGGTTTACCGTGCCACCCAATATCGTCTGACACCGTCCCCCAATCCTGGTGATCTCAGCCGACTGCAAGCAGCTCACCTGCTCCATCCCATCACTGTTCTCCATCGCCGGCTGATTAGAACCCATCCACATTAATGCATGGCAGAGATAACAGTCAACTGTTATCTTATCTCATCATTATCGGTCAAAGCCCAAAGATGTTGATATTTGGTCATATGATGGGTCAGCCCACTGATCCGGCCCAATACATGAAATATCATGGCCCAACATCTTGTTTTCACGAAGCTTTTGGAGTATCAGCCTCAAGTGATGCTCATGATCTTCATGGCTTTTGGAGTAAATGAGGATTTCATCAATAAATACAACCACAAAATGATCCAAATATTTCTTGAATACTCGGTTCATCATATCTATGAAGGCCGCAGCAGGAGAATTAGTCAATCCAAAAGACATGACTAGGATTTCGTAATGCCCGTACCGAGTTCTGAAAGAAGTATTTAGAATGTCATCGGTTTTAATCTTTAAATGGTGATATCCGGAACGAAGATCGATCTTTGAAAAGAATTTAGCTCCTTGCAACTGGTCAAACATGTCATTAATGCGAGGCAACGGGTACCTATTTTTGATGGTGACATGATTCAACTTCCGATAATCAATACAAAGTCACATACTTCCATCTTTCTTCTTTACGAATAGAACATGAGCACCCCAAGGAGACGTAATAGGACGAATGAAGCCGATGTCTAACAATTCCTGTAGTTGAGTTTTTAACTCCTGAAGTTCAATAGGAGTCATTCGATATGGGGCTTTAGAAATTGGTTTTGTACCGGGTTTATGGTTGATAAAAAATTCGATTTCACGCCCTGGGGGTAGGCCAGGAAGTTCTTCAGGGAATAAATCAGGAAATTTATTAACAATAGAAATATCATTCAAATCTGACGTATTTTTGTTTAAATCTGTGACATGGGCTAAGAAATCTTGACATCCGTTTTTCAATAAACTAATAGCTTTATGGCTTGATATGACAGTGATTGACTTTAGTGGTTTGGTTGTTTGAATTCGCATAATAGGTTGGTTAGGAATATGAAAGTTAACAACCTTACGAAAATAATCAATTTTAGCATGATGAGTAGTTAACCAATCAATCCCTAAAATTACATCAAATACAAGTATTTTCAAAGAGATAAGATCGACAGGTAATGTGCGGGTGCCAATTTGAATCAAACAAGACTTATAAATCATGGATGTAATGAAGGTTTCTCCCAACGGAGTTTCAACAGATAAATCAAAGTCTAATTTCTCCGGAGTCAAATTTAAACGTTGAGCGCAAGTAAGAGAAATAAAGGAATGGGTAGAACCGGTATCAAATAAAGTATAAACTTCTCTAGAGTTTATGATTAGCTTACCCGTGATCACCTCGTTCGGATTCCTCGCTTTTTGGGAGGTTACGACAAATGCTCTCCCTTGAACTACTGGTTTTGTCTTGTCTGGGACACCCTTGGATGCCTCCATCTCAGCTGGACTTGACTTTGGTGCACGACAAAATCGGTCTAGGTGACCTTTTTTTCGCAATTATAACATGCTTTGGACTGCATCGTGCAGTTTGGGCTGATGTGTCCCTCCCCTCTGTATTTGAAGCATACGATCGGTGGTCGTTATCCTTCCTTGAAAACGAGTGCTGGTGCTGCTGTCTTTACATCATTGTTGAACATTCTTTTTTTGAAATTTTTACTTCTATTGTCTTGTCCATGATTACCACCGAAGTGGTTACCATTTCTGGCATGTTAATTCCCTCCACGTTTGTTGTCACCGCTTCGATGACTGCTACCACTGGTATTATCGATTTGTTGGCTGCTCTCTCTTGGTTGGGTTGACTCATTATCGCGCTCCAATAACTAAGCCCTGTTCATAACATCTGAATACAAGCAAAGTTTATAAGAAATGAGGTGTTGACGTATTTCTGGTTTCAAACTTCGCAGAAATATTCACGTCATTCTCTCCTCATTATCTACCAAATCTGATGCAGACCAGAATAACTCCGTAAATTTAGCCTCGTACTGCGATACGATCATATTTTTTGGCTCCAGCTTGATGAAATCCACCTCCTTCATGTGACCAATACTTTCGGGAAAGTACTTGTCGTTGAACAATTTTTGGAACTTCTCCTAAGACATCTTTAGTGCGGCAGGTTGAGTATATTTTATAGATTTCCACTAGTAATCTACTTCTTCTCTCAACATGAAGGTGGCAAAGAGAACCTTTTGCTCCTCGGAGCATCCCAAGACATCAAATATCTTGGTGATTTACTTTATCCACGTCTCTACCATAAGTGGTTCTGGATTTTCTAAAAACTTTGGTGGTCCCAACTCCTTGAACTGCTTAGCAGTGACCATCCAAGAGTTGCCAATGTTTTCACCTGCATTTTGAACAGGAGTCTCTATCGCCTGATGTTATATGAATTGCATAAAGCTTTTTGAACATCCCATCATTCATCATTTGGTCGATGTTATTGTTTACATGAGGATTATTGCCTTCCTGATGCACATTATCCTCGTTATTGATATGTGGTGACTCAACGGTCTCATGTGCTCCATTGCTCTCAACATTTTTAGATGCCATTTTTAAATACTGCCACAAAACAAGGGTTAATTGACATACCACATAATACCCTTATATTCTGACCGACCAATTAAATAACAAATAAGCTTAGGTAGGTCATACTAGCAAAGGATTTATCCGTCTCACTCCTCCTAGGTCTAGTCTCACAACTCAGCTAGGGATCATATCCTTAAGCTTTGATACCAACTGCGATGCCCTCAAAATAGGTATACATCACTCATTCTGAGTCACCAAATACATGGTACAGAACTTAAATACAAACTTCATTTATACAATACGACAAAACGTAGCTGAGAGTTTTGACATGAATATTGTCTTCTACACAATATCTAAACTCAAATGGAGTCCTCATCATTATTATTATTACACTATTTCATAGAATAGTGAGGACTACTATATCCACCATCTCGGACCATCACTCCGTTCCCCGACTAGTCACTGTTATGTTCTCATTTCCTGAAGAGAGCAATGAAAGCAAAGGGTGAGCTCAACTAGCCTAGTAAGAAATATTATGACTAAGATAATGTAGAATAAATTATTGTTAGCCTTCAACAGTGTTAAACTGATAGAATACAATAAACAACAAGTTTAACTGTAGTGAAACAAGCAATCCATTAGAAGAGTCAAGTAGAGCATGATATCAACTATCTTCTATGATTTAAAAGTTTAACATCAATTTTATCGCTGAGACTTAACTTAATAAATAATCCACATCACTGAATTATCCATGCACTACGGGCCAAGGATATTTATTAGTATCACATCCAAGAATTATCCATGCACTACGAGCCAAGGATATTCGTATTATCACCAATGGTCATAATCATGCCAACAACTGTCCATCAATGCACTACGGGCCAATGAAGACTTTTACCACATCATTTGTAACATTACAGGTCATGATTATACCGAATAATCCCTGGTCATGATCATATCAACAACTGTCCATCAATGCACTACGGGCCAATGAAGACTTTCATCACAATATAAGCATGAGGATGATGACAATGATATAAGAATTCAATTAAATGAGAGCAATGATAAATTTTAAAGATTTATAATTGAATTTATCCAGAATTCAATAATGTCCAAATTGTCAACATGATACTGCTTTGTGGAGTAAAATTCAAGAATAATATTGTATCAAAAATAATTTAGACAAAAAAGAAATCAATTTTAGTCATGAATAGTATCCCGGGTGAATAGTACCCGAGTGAATAGTACTTCAGGAATAGAACTCCAGCATGAAAAGATCAAAATTTATCAAGAATGTCCAGAAAAATATTTCAGTGGAACTATATTAGATAAAACATAAATTTCAAGGATATTCCACTAATTTTAAGGAGAATAGAAACAATACTTTAACAAAATGAGTGTAGAAATCAGAATCTAAAACGAAATAATATTACATACTACAAAATATGGAAGAAAATATTATTTCCTACGAATATTGAACAAAAATAATATCCCTTATGACTGTTGAACAAAAATAATATTTCTTACGAATATTGAACGAAATAAAATTCCTTACGAATACGAAAAAATAATATCGCAAGCGAATATGAAATAAATAATACTCTTTACCTTAGTAGAAGATTGGATACTGCAATAGTGAAGTAGCAGAATACTCTTATTCTTCCTCTCTATAGTTTCTCTTTCTATAGTTCTTCTTATGAGTATTAGTGAATTGGTGAGAATGAAAGAAGAAATGAGCTTTTATTTATAAGAAAACATAGTTTCGATAATTGCACGTTTAGGGGCTCGAATTATTACAGTTTAGTACCTTCATCTTTGCCTCTATTTTTAATTTAGTACTTCAAGTATAATCAATCTTGCACAACCTCCCCTAATAGTACATGCATGTGAACCAATAGTTTCATGCATGTGAATAAATAGTTATTTGCATGTGAACTAATAGCAATTAATTGCTCATTTATCCGATTAATTACCCGTTTGGTCAATTTAACATCCAGAAATCAACTATTATCTAAATAAATGTCGATTTCCACTAACACTAATAATTCCAACACAATGGAAATATTTTTAACAACATTTATTCATCAATAATATGACTTACAATATTAACAACCAAGTCATTCCCAGGAAAGAGGGAGCTTTTCGATAAAGATTTCTCCATATTGGCGCGCAATTACGTGATCAAACCCCTTTCTTCGACAGAACTTTCTAGACATTGTCAATAATGCAAATAATAATATGAATAACTTTGTCGTCTCAATTATTGATTTAATAATATAAAATAATGTGCAGATGAAACTGTGACAATAGTTGAATCAATAATATGAGGTAATGGGTATTATTTATTTCATATTCTGAAGAGATATTATTTTTCGTATTCGTATGAATATTATTTTCGTTCAATATTCGTAAGGAATATCATTTTCGTTCAATATTCATTGTCTTCGTTTAATATTTGTAAGGAATATTATTTTCGTTCAATATTCGTAAGGGGTATTATTTCTTTCGTATTCGTAAGGGATATTATTTTTGTTCAGTATTCATAAGGAATAATATTTTTTCCATACTCTGTAGTATATGAGTAATATTATTTCGTCTCATATTCCTGATTATATCCTCATTCTGTTAAACAATTGCTTCTATACTCCGTAAAATTAGTAGAATATCCTTGATATTTGCGCTTCATCTAGTATCTTTTCATGGAATATTATTCTGAGCTTTCTTGATAATTATTGATCTTTTCATACTGGAATACTATTCATGAGTTACTATTTATGGGTTACTATTCATCCGATTACTATTCACTCAAATATTATTCACTCTGGTATTCGGAGCACTTTTCATGCCGGAATACTATTCATGGGTTACTATTCACCCGGTCACTATTCACTCGAATATTATTCACTCGGGTATTTGGGGCACTTTTCATGTCAGGGTACTATTCACGAAGTACTATTCCCGTAGTACTATTCATGGGGTACTATTCACCCGAAAAATATATTTCTTTTCTGTCCTAATTATTTTTGATACATGAATATTATTCTTAAATTTTACTCCACAAAGCAGTATCATGTTGACAATTTGGATATTTTTAAACTCTGGATAAATTTAAAGTCTTTAATATTTATCCTTGATTTCGTTTAATTAATTCTTATATCATTGTCATCATCCTCATGCTTATATTATGATAAAAGTCATCTTTGGCTTACGTGCATAGATGGACTGTTTATTGGTATGATTATGACCAGGGATCATTCAGTATAATCATGACCCGTAATGTTACAAATGATGTGGAAAAAGTCCTCATTGGCCCGTAGTACATTGATGGACATTTGTTGGTATGGTTATGACCAGGGATTATTCGGTATAATCATGAACATTGATGATTACATGAATATCCTTGGCCCGTAGTGCAGGGATGATTCGATGATGTGGTTTATTTATTAAGTTGAGTCTCAGCGATAGAGTGCATGAAAAACTTTTTCAATCATAGAAGATAGTAGATATCATGCTCTACTTGACTCTTCTAATGGATTGCTTGTTCCATTGTAGTTAAACTTGATGTTTATTGTATTTTATCAGTTTAACACTGTTGGATGCTAATGATAATTTATTCTACATTATCTTAGTCATAATATTTCTTACTGGGCTAGTTGAGCTCACCCTTTTTCTTTCATTATTCTCTTCAGGAAATGAGAACGTAGCTGGGACTAGTTGGGGAATGGAGTGACGGTCCAATATGGTTATTTTAGTAGTCCTCACTACTTAGTGTGATAATAAGTATAATGAGGATTGAATTTGAGTTTGGATATTGTCTATGAGACAATATTCATGTAAAAACTCAGTTATGTTTTGTCGTATTTTTACACGACAGTTGTATTAAGGAAGTTTGTATTTAATTTTTGTACCATGTATTTGGCGACCCAAGATGGGTGATGTATACATATTTTGGGGGCGTCACATGCTTACTTTGCAAAATTTGCACATTTGAACCATAACTAAAACATTATATCAAATCAACACCTTATTATTCAAAATAATAATTAGAGAATTTAAATCTTTATTCATAAAAAGTTGTGGTCTTACATATATATTCAGCATACAATCGACTAAATATAAATATCACACGATATAAATATAATCTTAATTTTGTTGCCGAATGACCAACACAATTCTTTTAAAAAATGGGGGTAGGACCATCGGTGGATCCTCATGGATATAATATTTGTTGGGATGTGATTATTTGGATCTAGCTAAGGTGTAGTCTAATTTATTTAATGAACCAGATTTGGTGTTGACTCATATATTTATTTTAACAGTGAGAGAATCCATATTGAAGTAAGATTGTGTTTCCTTATTTGGTGGGATAAGAAGATCTAATTTGGGAAGGAATCTATCAGCCATTAATTGCAGTTATAAGGTGATTCTAAAAAATAGTTCTACTCCTAACTGGATTCCGGTGGACATGACATCTATAAATACAGCAATAAGCAAGGGTTTGAGACAATTACACAACATACGATGAGAATAATATATGATACAAATAAACACTTTATACTCTCCATATTTATTATAGTGAATTTCTCTTTCTCCGTGGTTTTTTCTCAATTGGGTTTCCATATTTTATATGTATTTTTTTATATTTATGTGAGTGTATTTCATGAGTTTAATTTTACAACAATACAATTAACTTGTGATGCCCCCAAAATAGGTATACATCACCCATCTTGG
Source organism: Panax ginseng (assembly GCA_020205605.1). Classification (NCBI taxonomy): domain Eukaryota; kingdom Viridiplantae; phylum Streptophyta; class Magnoliopsida; order Apiales; family Araliaceae; genus Panax; species Panax ginseng. Next base: position 94,252,870 of record CM035144.1, on the reverse strand, counting down.
GTCGCCAGATACAAGGTACTAAATACAAATACGAAGTAATTATACAACAGTCGTGTAAAATACGACAAAACATAAATTGAGAGTTTTAATAAGAATATTGTCATCTAGACAATATCCACACTCAAAGGAGTCCTCAATACATTTATTGTCACACTATTTAACAGAATAGTGATGACTACTAATATTATCATTTGGACCGTCACTCCGTTCCCCGACTAGTCCCGGCTACGTTCTCATTTCTTGAAGAGAACAGTGAAAGAAAAGGGATGAGCTCAACTAGCCCAGTAAGAAATATTATGACTAAGATAATGCATAATAAATTATCATTAGTCTTCAACAATGTTAAACTGATAAAATACAATAGACATCAAGTTTAATCTGCGGTGAATAAGTAATCCATTAGAAGAGTCAAGTAGAGCATGATATCTACTATCTTCTATGATTTAAAATGTTTTCATCAATTTTTATCATTGAGACTCGACAATAAATAAACCACATCATCGAGTCATCCCTACTTTACTTAACCAAGGATATTCATTAAATTATCAATGGTCAAGCGACTATACCGAATAATCCTCGGTCATAATCATACCAAAAAGCTGCTCATCCGATACAATACAGAGCATCGAGGACTTTTACCACATCATTCATAACATTACAGGTCACGATTATACCGATTAATCCCTGGTCATAATCATACCAAGTCCATCTATGCACGTAAGCCAAAGATGACTTTCATCACAATATAAGCATGAAGATGATGACAATGACATAATAATTCAATAAAACAAGTTCAAGAATAAATTTTAAATATTTATAAGTTAATTTATCTTGGACTCAATAATGTCCAAATTGTCAACATGATACTGCTTTGTGGAGTAAAATTCAAGAATGCTCACAAGAATATTTTCATGAAAAGATACTGAATGAAGCTCAAATATCAAGGATATTCCACTAATTTCATGAAGTATAGAAGCCAAAATTTTAACCAAATGAGTATCATAGAATATATGAAACTGCGATGGATTTTCACCCGCCATGTGGTAATCCACGTAGACAGATCATTTTCACAATTTAATAAGAAATGAATACGAAGGGTCATTCACCATGCATATGGTAATCCACATAGACAGGTTATTCCAACACAATAATAAAGAATGGAATAACAGAAGAATTCATCATGCATGTGATAGACCGCAAAGACAGGTTATTCCAACAAAATAATAAATAATGGAACCAGGTCATGCGTAAACGCACAGACAGGATATTCCAACAGAATATTCCAACAGAATAATAAATAATGAAACTAGGTCATGCGTAAACGCATAGACAGGATATTCCAACAGAATAATAGAGAATGGAATAACAAAAGACTCCACCAGGTATGCGATAGACTCCACAGACAGGTTATTCCAACAGAATAATAAATAATGGAACCAGGTCATGCGTAATACGCACAGACAGAATATTCTAATAGAAAAATAAAGAATAGAATAACGGAAGAATTTCACCATGTATGCGGTACTTCGCATATACTGAGTTATTCAATGTAATAATAAGGAATGGAATAATGTAAGAATTTCACCATGTATGCGGTATGTGACATATCTGACTAATTCAATGTAATAATAAGGAATGAAATAATGTAAGTTCTCTTCATAAATCGAAAGAAATAATACCCCTTACCTTATAAAGAAGAGAGTACTCCAACGGGTAGGGGGGATATACTTGAAGAAAACTTGCTTTACGCCAAAGCTTTCTTAAACTCTAAAGAAATACGCTTCAAGATTATAAAAGAGAATTCTCTGAATTTACGGTGTGATTTCAATTCTAACTAAACATCCTATTTATAGGAAAATAGTAAGGATACTATGCAATAAAATATAATATATATATATATATATATATATATATATTTAAAATCTAATAAAATAATTAACTTTATAAAAGTATTATGATTTATATAAAAAGATTTTACTATCTGAAACACTATGCATAATAAAATATATTATATTCTAATTATTGTCTAATAAAACAAATAACTTTATAAAAGTATTACATTTTATATAAAAAGTTTTTACATTTTATTACATTAATAATACTAATTAAACAAAATTTATATATATATATATATAAACTTCTGTGACTTCATAAAAAGACATCTCAATATATTTAACAACATTTATCATCATTATTATAATTCATAATATTAATCGACCAGGTTGTTCTCAAGAAAGAGGGGGCTTTCGAATAAGGATTTCTCCTATTGGTAATGATTAGGTGACCAAACCTCTCCTTGGCGTAACTTAGATATCGTTAATATTACAAATAATAATATTAATAACTTTATTATCTCAATTATTGATTTAATAATATATAAAATATCGACAATAATTGAATCAAATAACATGAGATACTATGCAATAATTACTGTAGCAATAATTGAACAAAAGCGAGTAACTTCTCACGTAAGCATCAATAATTAATACCGTAATAACTACTTTATGCAACCACATGCCATTCTCGTACTTTTAACAATCGGTGTTTCAACAGTTAATAGTAAAACTTCCGCCATTATTTTCATAAAAATATTTTTGTCGTTTTCTCAATCCGGCAATAATTCCGTTATGAGATCCACCAATGATTGTGCCGTCGTACGAATATTCCCTGTTAAAACGAATATTCCCCGACCAATCGAATATTATATAACAACTTGCATACTTTTCAAAATTTCTAAATATTACCCACAATTATAACATTATATCAAATTTAGTCCATAATATTCAAAAATGATATTTATTAAAAATTCATCTTTATTCATAAAAGTTGGGGTCTTACATAACTTGTTAGCGCGATTTTGATATGCTATTTTGGTGATTTTGTTAAGCCTATAAAATCAGGCATTAATAATGCTAATTAGGTGGATTACAACAATAAATTAACCTAAACAGTTAGTTTTAACAAGACAGATGAGCTGTTTTCTTAACAAATGTTGTAAAGCTAAAACCAAATAGGAAATTAATATTAACAATTTATTAGTTAAAATGATATTGGGATAAGCTACAGTATTAGTAAGGTGAGGTGAATTAGGTCAATGTTTTTGGTATAGGGAAAAAATTGGTTGAAAAAAAGAAAGAATATGGTGAGGCTTAATTGGATAGCAGGTCAACAAAATACCAAACCTAGCTAACCCCTCAATTTAAGTCCTACCCAAAAATTAATATTCTTCTCTTTGGCTTGTTTAAGTTTTTATTGTAACTCATTTTTATTTAAATAATGAACTTATCCCAACTTCCCTTGAAGTCAAGGACACAGAGTCTTAATAAATTTTCAAGAGTTTGAATATTCCTCTCTGATTGTCCGTCCGTCTAAGGATGATATGCCGAACTAAATCGTAAATCTGTGCCCATATCTTTTTGTAAACTAACCCAAAATCTTGAAGTTAATCTTAGGTCTCGATCAGAAACTATGGATACTGGTATACCATGCAGTCTTACAATCTCATTTATGTACATACAATCAAGACGTTCAAGTGTATAAGTTTCTCGTATTGGTAAGAAGTGAGCAGACTTGGTCAATCTATTAACAATGACCCAAATTGCATCTATGTCTTGAGAAACCTTGGGAAGACCAGTAACGAAATCCATGGTAATGTGCTTCCACTTCCATTCTGGAATTTCAAGTGGTTGCAATGAACCTTTTGGCACTTGATGTTCTGCCTTGACTCATTGACAAGTTAGACACCTTGAGATAAACTGCGCTATCTCTCTCTTCATATTGCTCCACCAAAATGTATGATCACGATACATTTTGGTACTCCCAGGATGGATTGCAAACGGTGTGTTGTGCGCCTCCATCATGATTTTATACTTTAAATCAAGGTCGTTAGGAACACAAAGTCTGGAGTTGACTCGAAGTATTCCTTCTTCATCGATTCTTGCTTCTGGCATAACACCTTCTTGCACTTTCTTCCTCATACGCATCGCCAATAAGTCTCAGAGCTTGAGCAACTTTAACTTTATCAATTAAAGTCGGTTCTACTCGTATATTCGCCATCATCACATGGGTCCCTGGAGTCTTTACCTCTATCTCCATCCTTTGTAAGTCATACAAAATGGGGCTTTGCGTTGACAATAATGCAATCGTACCCGCATATGATCTTCTACTCAATGCGTCAGCTACCACGTTCGCTTTTCTAGGGTGGTATTGGATGGTTTAATCATAATCTTTCAACAATTCAAGCTAACGTCATTGTCGCATTTTGAGTTCCTTTTGAGTGAAGAAGTATTTGAGGCTTTTATGATCCGTAAAGATCTCCACTTTCTCCCCATACAAGTAATGCCTCCAAATTTTAAGTGCGAAGATAACATTTTGCCACTCTAGATTATGAGTAAGATAATTCCTCTCATATTCTTTGAGTTGTCGAGGAGGTATAAAGCTATGACTTTTCCATGTTGCATGAGAACACATCTAACCCTTTGCTCAAGAAGCATCATCAGAGATGACAAATCCCACCAAGCCGGATGGTATTGTCGAGCAGGTCTGAAATGATTCTTCTCTTGAGTTCTTGAAAACTCTTCTCATATTCTTCGCTCCAACCAAACTTTGTATCTTTCCGAGTCAGCTGAGTTAATGGAGTAGCGATTCGAGAAAATCCTTCCACGAATCTCCGATAATAACCAGCTAAACCGAGAAAGCTACGTACTTCGGTCACTGATTTAGGTTGCTCCCAGCTTTGAATTGCTTCAATCTTTTCTGGGTCAACAGATATTCCATGACTTGATACTACGTGCCCAAGGAATGCTACTTCCTTAAGCCAGAACTCACATTTCTTCAACTTGTCATAAAGCTTGTTTTCACGAAACTTTTGGAGTATCAGCCTCAAGTGTTGCTCATGATCTTCACGGCTTTTGGAATATATGAGAATGTCATCAATAAAGACGACCACAAAGTGATCAAAATATTCCTTGAATACTCGGTTCATCATATCCATGAAGGCAGCAGGAGCATTAGTCAATCCAAAAGACATGATTAGGAATTCATAATGCCCGTACCGAGTTCTGAAAGTCTTCTTTGGAATGTCATCGGTTCTAATCTTTAATTGGTGATATCCGGAACGAAGATCAATCTTTGAAAAATTTTTGGCGCCTTGCAACCGGTCAAACAGGTCATCAATGCGAGGAAATGGATATTTATTTTTGATAGTGACATGGTTCAACTCCCGATAATCAATACAAAGTCGCATACTCCCATCTTTCTTCTTCACGAATAGAAATGAGGGAGCACCCCAAGGAGGCGTCTTGGACGAATGAAACCGATGTCTATTAATTCCTGCAGTTGGGTCTTTAACTCCTGAAGTTTAATAGGATCCATTCGATATGGGGCTTTAGAAATGGGTTTTGTACCGGGTTAAAGGTGGATACAAATTTAATTTCACGCTCTGGGGGTAGGCCAGGAAGTTCTTCCGGGAATACATCAGGAAATTCATTAATAATAGAAATATCATTCAAAACTGACGTATTTTTGTTTAGATCCGTGACATGAGCTAAGAAAGCTTGACATCCATTTTTCAATAAACGAATAGCTTTATGGCTTGAGATGACATTGATGGATTTTAATGGTTTGGTTGCTTGAATTCGCATAATAAGTTGGTTAGGAATATGAAAGCTAACAACCTTACGAAAACAATCAATTTTTGCATGATGAGTAGTTAACCAATCAATCCCTAGAATCACATCAAATGTAAGTATTTTCAAAGAAATAAGATCGACAGGTAACGTGCGGTTACCGATTTGAATCAAACAAGACTTATAAATCATGGATGTAATGAAGGTTTCTCCCAACGGAGTTTCAACAGATAAATCAAAGTCTAATTTCTCCGGAGTCAAATTTAAACGTTGAGCGCAAGTAGGAGAAATAAAGGAATCGGTAGAACCGGTATCAAATAAAGTATAAACTTCGCTAGAGTTTATGATTAGCTTACCCGTGATCACCTCGTTCGGATTCCTCGCTTTTTGGGAGGTTACGACAAACGTTCTCCCTTGAACTACCGGTTTTGTCTTATCTGGGACACCCTTGGATGCCTCCATCTCAGCTGGACTTGACTTTGGTGCACGACAAAATCGGGCTAGGTGACCTTCTTTCCCACAATTATAACATGCTTTGGACTGCATCGTGCAGTTTGGACTTATGTGTCCTTCCCCTCCACATTTGTAACATACAACCGTGATTGTTTCTCCTTCCTTAACGGTGGGTCTTTGGTCTTTGACGTCTTTCCATCTTTGTTGAACCTTCTCTTCTTAAACTTTCCACTCCTATTGTCTTGGCCATGATTACCACCGAAGTAGTTATCATTTCTGGCATGTTGATTCCCTCCACGTTTGTTGTCACCGCTTCGATGACTGCTACCACTGGTATTATCTACTTGTCGGCTACTCTCTCTTGGTTGGGTTGACTCATTATCGCGTTCCAATAACTGAGCCCTATTCACAACATCTGAATACAAACACGGTTTATGAGAGATAAGGTATTGACGTATCTCGGGTTTCAAACCTCTTAGAAACATCCGCGTCATTCTCTCCTCATGATCAACCAAGTGGGACGCAAACCGAGACAACTAGACAAACTTAGCTTCGTACTGCACCACGGTCATATTATTTTGCTCAAGCTTGATGAACTCCATCTCCTTCATGTGACGAATACTTTCAAGAAAGTACTTGTCGTTGAAAAATTCTTGGAACTTCTCCCAAGACATCTTTAGTGCGGCAGGTTGAGTACGCTTTTACGATTCCCACGATGAATCGCTTCTTCACGCAATACATGAAGGTGGCAAGGAACCTTTTGCTCCTCGGAGCATCCCAAGACATCAAATATCTTGTTGATCTGTTTTATCCATGTCTCTGCCTTAACTGGTTTTGGCTCTCCAAAAAACTCCGGTGGTCCCAGCTCCTTGAACTGCTTAGCGGTGACCGTCAAAGAGTTGTCAAGAGTTTCCACCTGTATTTTGGATGAGAGCCCGCTCTACCGATGTTGCATGAATTGCATAAAGCCTCTTAACATCCCATCGTTCACCATTTCTTCGGTGTTATTGTTTTCATGAGGATTATTGTCTTCCTGTTGCACATTACCCTGGGCATTGATCGTTGGTGACTCAACGGTCTCATGTGCTTCATTGCTTATCTCAACATTTTCGAATGCCATTTTCAAATACTACCACAAAACAAGGGTTAATTAACATATCATATATTATCTCTATACTCTTACCGACCAATTAAATATCAAATAAACTTAGGTAGGTTATACTAGCGAAGGAATTCCCCGTCTCTCCCCTCCTAGTTCTTGTCTCACATCTTAGCCAGGGATCATATCCCTAAGCTTTGATACCAACTGTGATGCCCCCAAAATAGGTATACATCACCCATCTTGGGTCGTCAGATACAAGGTACTAAAAACAAATACAAACTAATTATACAACAGTCGTGTAAAATACGACAAAACATAAATTGAGAGTTTTAATAAGAATATTGTCATCTAGACAATATCCACACTCAAAGGAGTCCTCAATACATTTATTGTCACACTATTTAACAGAATAGTGATGACTATATTATCATTTGGACAGTCACTCCGTTCCCTGACTTGTCCCGGCTACGTTCTCATTTCTTGAAGATAACAGTGAAAGAAAGGGATGAGCTCAACTAGCCCAGTAAGAAATATTATGACTAAGATAATGCATAATAAATTATCATTAGTCTTCAACAATGTTAAACTGATAAAATACAATAGACATCAAGTTTAATCATGCGTGAATAAGTAATCCATTAGAAGAAGAGTCAAGTAGAAGCATGATATCTACTATCTTCTATGATTTAAAATGTTTTCATCAATTTTTATCGCTGAGACTCAGCTTAATAAATAAACCACATCATCGAGTCATCCCTACTTTACGAACCAAGGATATTCATTAAATTATCAATGGTCATGACTATACCGAATAATCCCTGGTCATAATCATACCAAAAACTGTTCGTCAATACAATACAGGCCACTGAGGACTTTTACCACATCATTCATAACATTACAGGTCATGATTATACCGATTAATCCCTGGTCATAATCATACCAAGTCCATCTATGCACGTAAGCCAAAGATGACTTTCATCGCAATATAAGCATGAGGATGATGACAATGACATAATAATTCAATAAAACAAGTTCAAGAATAAATTTTAAAGATTTATAAGTTAATTTATCTTGGACTCAATAATGTCCAAATTGTCAACATGATACTGCTTTGTGGAGTAAAATTCAAGAATGCTCACAAGAATATTTCCATGAAAAGATACTGAATGAAGCGCAAATATCAAGGATATTCCACTAATTTCATGGAGTATAGAAGCCAAAATTTTAACCAAATGAGTATCATAGAATATATGAAACTGCGATGGATTTTCACCCGCCATGCGGTAATCCATGTAGACAGATCATTTTCACAATTTAATAAGAAATGAATACGAAGGGTCATTCACCATGCATGTGGTAATCCACATAGACATGTTATTCTAACAGAATAATAAAGAATGAAATAACAGAAGAATTCACCATGCATGCGATAGACCGCACAGACAGATTATTCTAACAGAATAATAAATAATGGAACTAGGTCATGCGTAAATGCACAGAAAGGATATTCCAACAGAATAATAGAGAATGGAATAACAAAAGACTTTGTCAGGAATAAACATGTGAATGATATTCCTATTTACATATGATTTGATTATGACATATATATATGAATGAATATGCAAGTATGTTTGCATTAAGAAAAGCTGTAAAGTCCTTTGATAGATAATAGAAACATATGTGCAAGGACTTAGAATGAATTGATCAAATGTGTTTTGTTGATCCTATATAAGCAAAACAGCTTTGTAAAGTCCTTAAAAAGAAATGGTGTACAAGGACTATAAATATAGAAAGATCAAGCATGTTAGGTTGATCTTTTGATGTAATAGATAGGCTTGTGTCGATCGTTGAGCCTTTGCACTGAAATCGTAGATCGCCCGGAGAGTCGAGGAAAACTTGAGAGCTATCGAGGCGTAATCGTAGTCTGCAAGATAGTAGATCTCGGAGTTCGTAGACTTCCGGAGAGACGAGAAAGGATCGTGAAGAAATCGAGGAGAACTTCCTCAAAGCCATAGTCTGCCGAGGAAGTCATGTTCGAATCGTAGAGACTGACGCCTTTCTGGTGAGCCGAAAGAGTATCCGCCAAAGCTAAGTCAAGAATCGTAGACTACACTAAGAGTCGTAGTCTACTAATCATACCGAGGGCAAAGATCATAGTCGAGAAAGATCGATAAAGACAATGAACACAAACGACGGAGATCGTAGAGTGTCAAGATCGATCTCGAGTCGTAGTGTCAGACTTTACAAAGTTTGAATCGTAGAGTCAGTAACTAAGACCTCAACAGGATGTGCTTTCTCATGATGTCAAGGCGAGAATCGTGAAGCAAATACGATTCTCAACGAATGAGCGATCCCGAATATCCAAAGGAATGAAGCCTCTGGTTGGCACTGCATAAATACGTCCCACCTGAAGGAAACCAGAGAGCACTCAACGAATGGCATGCAAGCTAACAGAAGATCTAAGTACCAACCCAATCAGCATCAAGATCGAGTTGTGAAGCCATTTGAGATGAAGTCTTCCACAAGAGGATCATAAGAAGACTTCAATAGTTGACTAAGGTAAGTCAGCACATGTAGTAGCTGTCAAGTAGAAAGACGACAAGGTTATTGGAAGCAACCAAGATCATAGTGTTTGCCATACAAAGAAGAAACTGATGGAGTATACACAAAGATACTGGTTAACCTCTTAATAACAAGACAAAAGTGATTAAGCATGGGTCAGTCCATTGATGATAAGTAAACGGGAGATCACAAGGAGAAAGTGTACTGAGCATGCTACAAATCTGAGATGTCTTGCTATTCAGAAGGGACCATAACAAAGAGCCTAGTCATCAGTATCTGAGAACATCGAGGCAAACAGAAGTATAGAAGCACTGCACAAGAAAAGGAAGAGGTGTTCCACATTGGAGATCTAATGAACACTCTTCAAGATCGTAGTGTTAATTCTACACATCAAGAAGCAAGTCAAACAAGACACTACGATCAAGTCCAAGAAGGTATGCATCAGAATCGTAGAGTTCGAACAACTGAAGATTGAGGCATTGGCAACGGTTCAATTTGAAGGGTAATATTCGGACAAGAGCTTATTGAAAGCATCGATGCAAGGACAACCTCTGATAGAGAAATCAGAAGGGTGAAATAAAGTCGTCAACCTGCCCAAGATATCAAAGTGACATATCTGACAGGGTTGGTGAAATAGTAGATTGCAGTGTCAGGAAGTCAGAAAAAGATGTCATGTCACATCTGTAGTCTGAACCAAATAACTCGAGATCTGCGAAGAAATTTGAATAGCTTTCAACGGCTACTTTCCAACGGGAAGATTGGGAAGGAGTATAAATCAACAGAACTTCAAAGATCAAGAGCTGCTGATGATTGTGCAGTTGCAGAATTGTTGAGTTGGTGAATGCTATTGTTGACTCTACGAGTTCCACCAAAGATAAATAGAACAAGTCTCAATGACAGTGAGACTACCAAGGTGGAAGTAAAGCAACTTTGAAGAAGGAATCAAACAGGTCGAAGCTTCACTCAACAAGGATGAGAATGCCACTGAAGATAGTTGTCAAGCTGAGAGCCAAGAAGGCCAAGAAAATAGCATTCAGGAAAGTGACTAAGTACAAAGAAGATCAAGAGAGCCACTCTACGAATCACCATGAACCGAAAGCTGAAAATGAACAAGTGCAGAACTATGTCTGCAAAGTATTCAAGAAGGGTTCAGGGATTGCTAAGTGCCAGACAAAGTCTACTAAAAACACAGAGACTTAGCAAACCCAGATGGTGATGGTGCATAGCTGATACCAGATGAAGATGAACAGAAAAGAGTGAAGATCAGCTGCACCAAAGAAGATGTGGTCCAGACCCGAAGCAGAATACAAAGAGGACCACATCAAGCTGCTAAGTACAAAAGATGTTCAGAGCTTAATGACATCTTAAAGAAATTTCAAAGACCAACTCCAACAAACAACTCAACAACAAAGAAGCTGTGGCTGAGGGTCCTCATCCGGAGGGACTAAATGAAGTTCCAAGCCATTTGGGCTTGAAGAGTTCCTAGGGAACTAGAGAAGTTTCAAGTTCTTTGGCCTCAAGAGTTCTTAGTGAATCAAGTCCCAAGTGTCACTGGCCTCAAGGAATCTTAGTGATTCGTGTCTTTGCCTTCCTTGGGGAATCCTGCTAGTTGAAAGTAGAAGAGTGGATTAGGAGCTTGAGTCTTTGAACCACTTAAAACCCCTTGTGTCTTTTACTTTATGTCATTTACATTATGTACATTAACTGCTATAACTGCCATGTATGTTATAACTGTTTACCATTGAACTAACTCTACGAACAATGTATGTATTATTATGAACATATCAATGAAGGGGATCTTTTACTTATTCTGATGTGCTTGAAAAGATTCTTATGTTTGTCACATGCTAAATTATTAGCAATACAAAATAAAGCAGAAAAGTATTAAAATCAAAAAGGATCTATTCAACCCCCCCTTCTAGATCTATTATGCCTACTGGGAACTAACAATTGGTATCAGAGCAGGTTCTCATGCTACATTCAAAAGCTAATCGCTTTGAGTCTGATCCTAGGCACAAACATTGTTCTAGACTTAGTTTAGTAGTAAGTCATTGTTATATGCAGATAAGCTCACACGTTGGAAATATTGTGTATAGGTAAATGTGCATATACACCTGAAGCTACTCAGATTGGTCCATGTCTTTGATCATCATATCAACAAGACCAATCCTTGCTCGATGTCAATCTTGTTGTCTGAAGACCAAAGCTAAAAGCTCAATGAGAATAATAAATAATGGAACTGTGTCAAATGCGTAATACTGATGTATGGCGGGATATTCCAACAGAAAAATAAAGAATGGAATAACGTAAGAATTTCACCATGTATGCAAGACTTAGATATACAAAGTTATTCCAATGTAATAATAAGGAATGGAATAATGAAGTTTTCTTCATGAATATGAAAGAAATAATACCCTTACCTTATAAAGAAGAGTACTTCAAGCCGGGTAGAATGGGTATACTCAAGAAAAACTTCAGACTACGCTCAAAGCTTTCTTAAACTCTAAAGAAATACGCTTCAAGATTATAGAAGAGAATTCTCCTAATTTACGGTGTGATTTCAATTCTAACCAAGCATCCTATTTATAGGAAAATAGAAAGGATACTTATGCAATTAAATATAATATATATATATTTTATTTAAAATCTAATAAAATAATTAACTTTATAAAAGTATTCATTTTATATAAAAAGATTTTACTATGCAAATACTATGCATAATAAAATATATTATATTCTAATTATTGTCTAATAAAACAAATAACTTTATAAAAGTATTCATTTTATATAAAAAGCTTTTCATGCTTTATTACATTAATAATACTAATAAAACAAAATTTATATATATATATATATATATATATATATATATAAACTTCCGTGACTTCATAAAAGATACCTCAATATATTTAACAACATTTATCATCATTATTATAATTCACAATATTAATCGACCGTGTCGCTCCTGTGAAAGAGGGGCTTCCCAATAAGGATTTCTCCCTATTAGCGCGCATTAGGTTATCAAACCTCTCCTCGCGTAACTTACAGACATCGTTAATATTGCAAATAATAATATTAATAACTTTGTTATCTCAATTATTGGTTTAATAATATATAAAATATCGACAATAATTGAATCAAATAACGTGAGATACTATGCAACAATTATTGTAGCAATAATTGAACAAAATTGAGTGACTTCTCACGTAAGCATCAATAATCAATATCGTGTGCTACTATGCAACCACGCGTATTTTTGTATTTTTAACACCGGGTGTTTCAACAGTTAATGGTAAAACTTCCGCCGTTATTTTCATAAAAATATTTTTATTGTTTTCTCAATCCGACAATAATTCCGTTGTGGGGTCCACCAATGATTTTGCCGTCTTACGAATATTCCCTGTTAAAACTAATATTCTCCGACCAATCGAATATTATATAACAACTTGCATACTTTTCAAAATTTCTAAATATTATCCACAACTATAACATTATATCAAATTTACTCCATAATATTCAAAAATGATATTTATTGAAAATTCATCTTTATTCATAAAAGTTAGGGTCTTACATAACTTGTTAGCGCAATTTTGATATGCTATTTTAGTGATTTCGTTAAGCGTATAAAATCAGACATTAACAATGCTAATTAGGTGGATTACAACAATAAATTAACCTAAACGGTTAGTTTTATCAAGACAGATGAGCTGTTTTCTTAACAAATGTTGTAAAGCTAAAACCAAATAGGACAATAATATTAACAATTTATTAGTTAAAATGATATTGGGATAAGCTACAGTATTAGTAAGGTGAGGTGAATTAGGTCAATGTTTTTGGTACAGGGGAAAAAAATTGGTTGAAAAAAAGAAAGAATATGGTGAGGCTTAATTGGATAGCAGGTCAACAAAATACCAAACCTAGCTAACCCCTCAATTTAAGTCCTACCCAAAAATTAATATTCTTCTCTTTGGCTTGTTTAAGTTTTTATTCAAACTCATTTTTATTTAAATAATGATAGTTCCTAACCATCACTCCAATTCACGAAATCTCCATGAATAAATTTCATTTACTTCAAACTTTGGTAACTTGAGAAAGTCAAGGAGGCAAAGCACCATTTTATTTTATGAGGAAAAATAAAAATCCCCCAGAGCAGATTTTCTGTTTCCAATTTTTTTTTTTTTATATTCTTTATTTAAATTTTGACATATTTTTTTATTTAATTTTATAATTAATTAGTGTTAAATAAGAGATTAGGTATCAAAATTTAAGTTAAGAGACAAGAAAATTAGGAACAGAAGATCTGCTCTCCCCTCCTCCACCCAACCCAACCCAACCCAACCCAACCCAACCCAAAAAAATTTAAAAAAATTAACAAGCCTATGGTCCGAATAATTATTTAGGCACACTGTTTTATTATTTCTATTTCTCGTACAAGTTGGAGGTCCAACTACGTGAGCAAATGTTAAATAATTTTGGACATACCTTTTGGTAAAATAAATAAATAGGGTCCTACGTGGCCGCTGAACCAACTACACCGGTATCTGCCATTGCCATAACTGACAATCTTTGTACGGTGTATATAAAATTATAGAATCAAGTTATAATAAAATTAATTTTATACTAAATTAATAAATTAATTAATACAATATTAACAAGTAGAGATAGATTATATCTCGTCTGTATATTAATATCGTATTAATTAATTAATTAACGTTAATTTTATGCTAATCACTCCAAAAAATAAATTTAAATTTAAAGTATAAGGCACAAATTAAATTTAGTAAGATTAACCCAAGTGATCATTGTCTATAATACCATCTGAATAACGAATTGATTCAACTCAACTTGAGTCCGAATCAAACTTTAAATTTAATATTCAAATAATTTTAGCAAGTTATCTTGATTCATCACAAATTCACTAAAAAAAATCTTGATGCTACTATTGACAGTAATTTTAATCTTATGTACAAAATATTAATTATATTATGCTTGAAATACATTTAAAACACAAAATAAAAGTTATTTTCTTAATATAGAATGAAAGTTAATGCTCTGTTATTTATTTATTTGTTAAAATGCTAAATTTTGAGTAGGACATATTACTTTTTGTTGCATAATAAGAATCCTAATTGTCAACTTGTTTTGTTAAAAAAGAATAGTCTCTTTTTTTAATTATTATTATTATTATTAATAGTGTAAAAGGATATTCTCAATTTACCATTAAAAGTTTTTCATTATCCTACCACTATTATTGAACTAATATTAAGGTAAATATAAAATAAAAATAAATCTGTAATTTTTTATAAATGAAAACTCATTTTGTGTAATAGAAAGAGTATGACATTTTAAATATAAATTTTCATGTTTAAATGTCTTTTTAAAAAAATTTAGTGAAAAATAAAAATAATGATATTTTCATTTTCAAGTAGAATAAATAAATTTAGTTATTTCGTACTTGACTTTTTCAATGTTAATTTGAGGTATTTTTAAATTTAAAATTGACATAATTTATTTAAAATTTTAAAATAATAAATATTATAAAGTAATATTTTTAAGGTAATTTATGATATATATAATTTTATTGATATAAATTAAATAAATTTATCTTAATTTTAAATTTAAAAATATTTAAAATTTACTTTATAAAAGTTTATAATTTAGAAAAGCGGGAGTTTTATTTTTTAACATTTTGCCGACCTTGGTGTTCTTGTAATTGCAACAGAAACTGAGGTGAGATATGATAACGCCATGATATTTTATCCAAATTTTCATCCCACACAAAAATTTAAATGAAAAACAAGATTATCTGTACAAATTTTTAACTCGACAAATTATGAACTCTACCCACTCCACCTTTTTCATCATTTTTCTATTCTTCTTGCTTCGTGGACTGCGTTTTCTCTCTCATCCCAAGAACAAACACAAACATTTACTGATAAATTCTTCAATTTCATTTTCAGTAATTCAAGCAACAAAAAAAACCCATTTCATCAAGAACTCCAAAAACCCACCTACAGTTCATTCCCTGAGAAATCAAAAGTTGAGTTCTTTGTACCCTTTTAAACTCATTGATAGAGAGAGAAACCCTTTCCTTTCCTTTCCTTTTCTCTCTCTATCTGTAATTGTTTTGTTTTCCATTGTAATTTATATAATGCGGGAAAGCCTGCGATTTTTCTGGGTTTTGGAGCCGATCGGAGAGTCGCCGGCGATTTGATGTATCCGATGTTGTTGTTGTTGTTGTTAGCCTCTTACATTTCATTTCATGGAGTTAAAGATTCCTTGTAATCGATGTATTTTTGTGAGATTTTGTACTACCCAACTGAGATTTACTCTCTTTCTACTCCAGGTAAGTGGTACCCTCCCCCCCCTCTCTCTCTCCTTCATCTCTTAAATTTAGTATTTTAGTTATTTGCAATTACAAATTTAGGTTTAATATAAATTTTAAATTAGAAGATAAGCTGGAAACTAGAGTCTTAGATACCCTGTTTGATTTCTGAGAAATGTAGGGAAATAAAGAGAAAATTTAAAGTCATACAACTGACTCAAAACTAAAAAAAATTCGTCGTTTTTTTTATCTGATGGAGGGGTTGGGTTTATTACTAACGCATTTTCAAGATCTCTAATTTTAATTTTTGGTAATACCCTTTTTGGTTAGCTGATCTTTAGCTCCTTTTTCTCATCTACTTCATTTTCCAACTTTCTATTTATGTCAAGTCTTAAATAATTAAGTTGCGTGAAGAGGCACATTTGCGAGATAAAGTTCAAAATCTGTTCTTTTGGGTGTGTGTGTGTGCCTTCCAATATTTAGGTTGAATGAAAATTTTAATTTTTCATGTGGAAATTAGTTAAATTGGGGATTTGGGTTATTTTGGTTATTTGAATTGTTGGGTTGGTGGAGTTTTTGGTCAAAATGCAGTAATTTGTTTATTTATGCTGTGTGGTTTATGTTGAGCTCAAGTAATGCATATGTTGTTCAAAGATTGCTGCCTTGATTTGGTATGAACTAGCATGTGTGGGACTTTAGTGACATGTTGATTTTCTTAGGCAAAATTTATACACTGTAGTGATATTTTATACTGGTTTAGAAGTTGGAGCATAAATTGGGTCTCCTGGTTTGTTCATATTGAAACATTGTGGTTCATATATAACCTTTGTGGTTATATTCCTGGTTTCTTAAGCAAAATTTCTACACTGTAGTGATGCTCACCCTTTTGCTCACCTCTTTCAGATTTTATTGATTTTGGTATGGTTTGAAGCTGGTCAAGCAACATACCAAGAACATGAATTGCAGTGGCGAGGTTCAGAAAAGGGCACTGAGAACATTATATCACATTCCTGTATTCATGACCAGATAATTGAACAAAGGAAAAGACCGGGGCTCAAGGTGTATTCGGTTACGCCACAGGTTTATGAGGAGCCTAGTGTCTCAAAACCCCTCTACAGGAGGGGAAGGGCGCTGCTTGAAGCTTCCAAATTTTCAGGGAAGCAAGAGGATGAAAAACAGCCTATTAGAATTTATTTAAACTACGATGCTGTTGGGCACTCACCTGATAGAGATTGTCGAAATGTTGGTGACATTGTGAAGGTGTGTATTATTAATGAGCTGGTGCCTTTTTGGTTCTTGCTTGGGTCATGGCTTAGAATTAATGATGCTATCCTCTGTTCTTGTTTAGCTTGGAGAGCCTCCTGTGACTGCTCATTCTGAAACGCCTTCTTGTAATCCTCATGGGGATCCACCAATTTCTGGTGACTGCTGGTATAACTGCACTTTGTATGATATTGCTGGGGAAGACAAAAAGCATCGTCTTCGTAAGGTACACTTAGCTAGTCTGTTTCTTCACCTTCTTTTATAATCTTTATGTATCGTTTTTTGAAGTATCATGATGAAAATACCCAAATTTTGCAAGTTGTCATAAAACTGATACTTTAGAGAACAAGTTCATGTTGCAAAACAGATCGATCTGGTGCAAACTACTGGCATGTGTAGCAGTTGGTCATATGCACAATAGTCTGTCAGTTGTATATTGCTGGACGACTTAATAAATACTTTTTATGTTTAAATATGAAAGCTTTAAGGGTTATTATTAGCATATTTGGTAAAATAGACTCTAATTTGTTGCAGTAACTTGACACAGGCTCTAGGGCAGACAGCAGACTGGTTCAGAAGAGCCTTAGCTGTTGAACGTGTAAGAGGGAACTTGCAGTTAAGTGGGTATTCTGCATGTGGACAAGACGGAGGTGTACAGCTTCCGCGGGAGTATGTAGAAGGTATTGCTGCTGTAGCGAATGTTTGTCTATTAATTATCACATTTCATGTTATTATTATACTGGTTAGTTTTCTTTTTTATTTTTTATAATTATACTTAAATGGTGATCACTCACTAATTGTTTATTTATTCTCCAGAGGGTGTTGCTGATGCAGACTTAGTTCTTTTGGTGACTACTAGACCTACGACAGGCAACACCCTAGCATGGGCAGTGGCATGTGAGCGTGATCAATGGGGTCGTGCAATTGCCGGTACCTTCTTCATGGAGATTGTTTGTTGTGAAGCACCTTTGTATCCTACCATCTGTTAGAAGACTAAACTCTAATCAAGTAATGGTACATTCTGTTTGCAGGACATGTGAATGTTGCTCCTCGCCACTTGACTGCTGAAGCAGAAACCTTACTTTCAGCTACGCTGATACATGAAGTGAGTTGGATTTAGAATTTGGGTATATATTAGAAAGAATTTGCCTTGTTTGTGTGATTGAAAGATATGGATATTTCCCAGGTGATGCACGTTCTTGGTTTTGATCCGCATGCATTCGCGCATTTTAGGGATGAGAGAAAAAGACGCCGTAGTCAGGTAAATACTAGCCACTAAACTATGAATTGAAAACTTCTGTTGGAGTTTACTTTGAAACCATTTGTTGAACACGTTGATTGGCGTACCGTTCACTATTCGAAATTTGTTAGAGAATAATAATCAGTTGCATCATCATCTCAGGTTTTCTAGAATGTCACATTATGTTACTTAAAAAAATAAAAAGAACATGTCTAATCATATTGAAGATACTTCTAAGATTAGTCATAGAAGATAGGGAAAATGAGAAATTCACCCTTTAGTATTATCTTTTGGTTTATTTGGTCATTCTGACCAATAACTTATTTCCCTCTGCACGTCCTTTGGAGTTAAAGTATCTCCAGTTTTTGATGGTCCTGCTGCTATTCAGCCTAGAGTAACTCTCATTAAAAAATCATGTGCACCCTTTTTGTGATCTTCATTTACATTATGATTTTGACCTCAATATAACTTGTTTGTTCTATTTGTAGGTTACTAAACAAGCCATTGATGAAAAGCTTGGACGGATGGTAACTCGTGTGGTGCTTCCTCGTGTTGTCATGCATTCACGTCATCATTATGGGGTATGCCATTACTTCTCCATTTGTGGGTTTTGTTTCATAAAACCTGTGCATTTCTTGAAATTTCTATTAAGAAAATAAAATAGTAAAGAAACAATGGCTTGATAAGTTGTTAATGCAGGCCTTCTCTGAGAATTTCACTGGCTTAGAGTTAGAAGATGGTGGAGGGCGTGGTACTTCAGGTTGTTTATCCTTTGTTTTCTCTATTTCCAAGCTATAATTATTAATTATCATTAGCTTGGCGACACTATTTGTCAGAAATCTATACTATATTAGTTAACTGGTGAAGTCTAGAAATATGTGCATCACTGCTTCCAAGTATACAAGAGAAGGATTATTTGGAAAGCAAATATTATTATATGATAATTTTGTCATAATCACTTTATATTTTTGGGTCATGTAATTGAGAATGAAGAACGTCAATGTAACATCATTAGTTTCATAATTTGCTACAGGATCCCACTGGGAGAAAAGGCTTTTGATGAATGAGATTATGACGGGCTCAGTAGATACAAGGTCGGTTGTTTCTAAAATGACACTGGCTTTGCTAGAGGATAGCGGATGGTACAAGGCTAATTATGACATGGCAGACCGTCTTGACTGGGGCCGCAACCAAGGGACTGACTTTGTTACCTCCCCTTGCAACCTGTGGAAGGGAGCATATCATTGCAATATGACACAGTTATCCGGGTGTACTTATAACAGGGAGGCTGAGGGTTACTGCCCAATTGTAAATTATAGTGGGGACCTTCCTCAGTGGGCCCGTTATTTTCCACAAGCTAACAAAGGTTTGCTCTTAAGCTTGCATCTTCGTACTTGTGTTTTTTGTTAGATTTTTCTATATTTTTCATCCCATGGTTGGACATTTTGATTTTTCAAGATTTTAAATGGATTTTATAGACTTTTAGATTATTCTTGTTTTTGATAAGTATATCAATTTTAGATCCACCTGAGTTGAAATACTTAAAATGAATTTCTTTGCATTAGAGTTCATCGTTTTCAGTGCAGTATTTTATGTTCCTAGATTGGCCTACCAAATTTAGTACTATTTGGCACTTCTCTAATATGAAAATTATTGCTTCTCTTCTTTTTTTTATACTACCTACCAAATTTAGTAATATTTGGCCTACCAAATTTAGTTACTTTGGGGAATTTTGGCGCTCACTCTCTTTATTCAAACAAATAATTTTTGAAATAGCTCTCTTTTTATCCAAACAAAAAACTTTTAGAGAGTATTTTTACATCCTTTCGCAATTTTTAATCCTCAGCTGAAGATGTACTATCCCGACAACCTCTTCTGGTTTGTCAGGTATTCCATTAGGCTGTAATCACATTAGACAGAAAATTATGTTGTTTTACATGATTTCTGCGAATAAACAATAATCATTTCTAAATTTTTTTGTTTTGTGCAAATAAGTTTGACCAACTGTTGACTTCTATACTCGGTCATTGCAGGTGGCCAATCATCTTTGGCTGATTATTGCACTTATTTTGTAGCATATTCTGATGGTTCATGTACAGACATTAAAAGTGCACGACCGCCTGATAGAATGTTGGGTGAAGTGCGAGGGAGTAGCTCGAGGTGAGATTTGCTCTAAATTTAAAATTCTGAATATATTTCTGATTTGAGTTTTATTCATCAATTAGTTACATCTGTATAGGTGTATGGCCTCATCATTGGTACGTTCTGGGTTTGTACGGGGCTCTACTGCCCAAGGAAATGGTTGTTACCAGCACAGGTGTACGAACAACTCATTAGAGGTAACCTCTCTCTTTCTCTCTCTCTGTGTATCTATGTGTGTGAACGGAGATAGCTCTTCTTTTCAGTCACCTGTAATGCCAAATGACTCTCTTTACCCACCAAGTGACATCATTAGGGGGCAGATACACTAATCAAAATATATTTTTAATGTGTTCCAGATATACGATATTCCAATCAAAACTGGTACTTCTTGTGAGGCTTTTTTTTGTGTGTTGGTGGTTGGAGTGGTGTGGGGGAGAGTGGTAGGGAAGTTTCTGTATGTAGAATATATATATATATTCTTGTGGAGGTTATCTGGGCTCTTACCTTAAAAAGGAGAAACAATACAAGTTCAGAATCTCGAGTTGCTGTAAACCTCACTTCTTATAATTTGTTCACCACCCAACAATGAAAATAAAGGACAGTAGAGGTCATTGTGGTTGGGGGGAGGGTGGAATAAAAATATCTTTGGGAATAGGAAGTAGGAAGGAGTGCACCAACTGTATACTGTATGTATTCCAAATAAAAATACCCCCTTTCCAGTTTTCCCTCTTTTCTTAGGGGAAGGAGCACATAAAATATCTTGCATTTTGGAAAACCATTTAAAAAGGTGAAGAAGCTATGGCTCCTCAAATTTTATGTGGTCCTGCCCTTGAAGATTTTAATGTTATTTTTGTAATCAGAAATGCATCCCTTTATTATGTTAGCATAATTAGCTTATCAAAACACACACCAAGTGTAGAAGTAATACCTTATTTACAAAATGAACATTCCCTAATGGCTTTATTTACACTGAGGAGTTCAAATACTTTCTTTTGAACTTTACATATACTCGTGTTTTGCAATAAATTTTCTTCAAATGTAAATGTGAATGTGGAAGTGCTTTATTTAGATTGCTGTGGATGGTCTTTGGAAAGTATGCCCTGAAGCAGGTGGACAAGTTCAGTTTTCTGGCTTCAATGGTAATTATAATATTCAATCTATCCTTGCTCATATTCAATCTCCATTTGTATTCATGCAGCCTTGAGGCTTCTCTATTTGATTGATTTTACCTTTTTTATTTTTGTTCAGGTGAGCTAATGTGTCCAGCTTATCATGAACTCTGTAACATAGACCCTATTCCTGTGTCTGGGCAATGTCCCAATTCTTGTCATTTTAATGGAGACTGTGTTGATGGAAGGTGTCAATGCTTTCTTGGGTTTAGTGGTCATGATTGTAGCAAACGTAAGCTCCATCCTGTTCTCCTCTCTAACCCCCTCACTAATCATCATTTTGAGTTTTCTTAGGATTCTTATTAAAGTTAATTTGCAGGCTCTTGCCCTAGCAACTGTAACGGGCACGGCAAGTGCCTTCAAGACGGTGTCTGTGAGTGTGAAAGTGGGCACACTGGTGTTGACTGCTCTACGGGTAATGTTGTCTCTCTTTGAAATTAATGCATTCAGTATATATTACATTTTTTTTTTTGCAAATGAAGGAATATTGTAATAACAGTCATTTTATAGAACAATCATATAATGTTCATTAAGGTGTTTGGTTCGCGGAATAAAAATTTAATGTAATGCAATAGTCTACGTAATGCAATAGAGTTGTAATGTAATGGTAATAGGTTATTACGACGTGTTTGTTTGGTTGGCTCTTGGTATTTGTGTAGTAATTGTAACGTTATTACATTATGTTCAAAAACTAAATTATATGATTTTATGTACCGAATAAAGTAAATTGCAAGTACAAATGTTAAATGAGTTGTAGTCCTTATTGTTTAATCTTTTATGACCTGTTGCATTATAATAGATGTAATGGACCAATACATCAATTGGAGGTTGTAATGAAAAACTTAAAAATTGATGTAATAGAATTACGGAGCTAATTCATGTAATAGGTGAACCAAACATAATAAATGTCACATCAATGTAATAACTTATTGCATTGCGGAGCTGCTATTACATTGCAGCATGGAGTTGTTACTCGTAGGCATACACAATTGTTGCTCGATTTATTGTTTTCCTCTACATAACATTGTCTTACATTGTTGATTGGGAATGATATGCAGCTGTTTGTGATGAGCAATGCAGCCTTCATGGAGGCGTCTGTGATAATGGAGTCTGTGAGTTCCGTTGTTCGGACTATGCTGGGTACACATGCCGAAACAGCTCCACGATCTCCTCAAGTCTCTTAATTTGCAAAGATTTGTTAGGGAAAGATGCATCTGTGCAACATTGTGCGCCTAGTGAATTGAGTATACTGCAGCAACTAGAAGAAGTAGTTGTCAAGCCTAACTACCACCGATTATTCCCTGGTGGTCCTCGGAAAATTTTCAACTTTTTCAGAGGTGGAGACTGTGATGGAGCTGCTAGGCGGCTAGCCTGCTGGGTATGTTTCTTCATTTTTATACTCTCTACAGTAAAGACTGATTCTAATCATTAGCAATGTACAATATATAGTTGTTTCACTTGCTAACCTTAATCAAGCAGCATAGCATCCGAGTATTTTTTAACTACCTTCTTCACTTCAACCGGCCAAACGCGCACAACTCTTTTTGTCTTTCTCTGTTTATATATGTTGTATATCTGTTTTCCTATTTGGTATTTTTTTTAGGGGGGAGGGGGTTTCCCACTACTTTTTGATAGAATAAATGTTCCTTTGTGGCATGATATGCAAAGACGGCCTTCTCTCTCTTTTCTCGAAAGGCAGAAACTTGTATTGCTAAAATTGAATCTCATGCTTCATTACTAAAGCTTGATCAGTACCAGGCTTTCAACTCCATCAAGATTACGTGGGTGCAGTTGTAGTAACCATAAAGAACCATTTAGTATCTATTCACAAAAAGATCAACAAAAGATGCCTTGAAGGTTAAATATTACATTCATTGGGGTGTAAGATATTTGGAGTACATTGCATGAAATGGGATTGAGATATGCTGTCGAGCAAGCTTGATTAAGCAATGAAAACATAAGTAGGGTACAGTCTAATTTTCTATTGGGTTTAGGCAGTAGGGAATGACTACCTATTTTTAACATGCTTGGTCTGAGTAATTGATATTGCTTTGCTTTAAGCTAGCTTTTAGAGATTGAAATGTCCTATATCTGGCTTGCTTATCTAGTATTAACATTTCATTGAAATGTCGAACTGTTCGATTTATACATTGTTGCTATTATCTTCATAGTGAGCAACACATTTATTAATTTCACTAATCTGCTTGAAACAGATTTCTATTCAGAAGTGTGACAAGGATGGTGATAACAGGCTAAGGGTTTGTCACTCAGCTTGCCAATCTTATAACAAAGCATGTGGAGCAACACTTGATTGCTCAGACCAAACCCTCTTCAGCAACGAGGATGAGGGTGCAGGTCTGTGCACCGGCTACGGTAACATGGATCTTGGCTTTAGTGTCTTCTGAAGCTGCATTGATCCTAGTTAGAATTCCACAAAGGAAATTCTTGTAAATTATAGGCAGATTTAGTTCCCTCCCTTTTTTTTGTCCTTTTCCCGTTAACTTCTGGTAATTTTTTTTAGGTTTTCTTACTGTAGGATTAGGCGGCACAAATTATATGTGTCTAGTGTAGAGTTTCCTCTCTCAACCCAAATTCATTTAGAAAATATTGGGTGGGAATTATTGAGATTGGACTTTCAAAGATGGAAGTCTTGATGTAGAGTAATTGCAAATATATGAAGGGGAAAAATAGAAGAAACGAACAATGGTTTATTCAAATGAGTGAATGAAGAGATTTTGGCCGAAGGCCTGAAAGAAAGAAGTACCTCTTTATCTTGTCGTCGAGTGTCTACTCAAATTAATGTTCCTTATCACATGCTCTGGTTACTCTGCATTTATTTTTCTTTGCTGTTCATATGCCTACTCTATGGATTGAGTTTTATTTTTTCAATTATGAATCGGCAATCAAATTAGCATATTAGTTATTGTGATGGGGGTTAAGTCATGCA
The DNA here is from genome assembly GCA_020205605.1 of Panax ginseng. NCBI lineage: Eukaryota > Viridiplantae > Streptophyta > Magnoliopsida > Apiales > Araliaceae > Panax > Panax ginseng. The sequence continues at coordinate 94,228,040 of CM035144.1, read as the reverse complement.
TCTATGAACTTAGGTTGCTTTAATTTGCATTACAATGGTCTAAAAATTGAAATAATGCAAAGTTGTGAAGTCTGAATTTCATTATTTTCTCCTTGTATTCATTCTGTAGAAGTTTTAAGAATGGGGGAATTTATGTTCTTGATCCTGTGAAATGCATTCTTTTTTGTGCTTATGGCCTTGTGAATTATGCACCATTCACTCACTCGCTCACCTGGGATTTAAGAATTTGATGGATTTGCAGCATATTTTATGATCAGTTGCAGTTGGATGAGAATAAGTAATATACATACCCTCTAGTAACATGACACGTGGGAATTTAGGAAAAAATCAAGATATTTAAATTTAAATTGTAATCGAGGGTGTCCGTATATAATTTATGAAAAAGATACTAGTACTGTACTATTCCTGAATGAAATAGTGAGATACTAACAAATACAACGAAGGATAATGCTAGTATTAATTCCGTTTTTGGTCTTGTTGGCGTTGGTAATAGAAGAGAGAACCTTTATTGTATTTATTATGTTATTGTAAAGGGAATAATGATCATACACAGTTGTGAATATTTTATTTGTATATAGTTTGTCAAAATTATGTCGTTTTATCAGATTTGTTTAAAAAAAAATAATTTTTCATTTTTCAAATTAGAAATCAAAAATATATCTGTCAAAATGACATAGTTTTGGCAAATTGCATATAAATAAAATATACATAATTGTGTATGACCATATTTCCCAATTATAAATTAACGAGAACTTATTTATTTTCTCTCCTCTCCTCTCCTCTCCTTTTTATTATTTTTATTTTTAAAATTGTGTAAAAAAAATACTTATTTCTTGTAAGAAAATACATTAATATAGCAAGATTCTCACCATACAAGTAGGAGTGAGCAAAATACAGATAAAATCGAATTACCGAATCGAATTATTTTAACCGAATTATTTCGGTTTTTCAGTTTTTTTAGAATTTCGGTTATATCTGAATTATTACTCGTTATTCAGTTTCGCTTCCGATTTTCAAAAAACAAGTTATTCGGATACCCGAATAACATAACTTTAATACTTAAAAAATTAATTTTATAATATTATCTATAATATAACTATCAGTATTCAGTAGTATGTTTTGTTTTCTCTCATTTTGCCCTTAGCCCTAGCCCGCTCCCAAAGGTCAGATATGAGAATTGAGATCTCGATTCCTCACTCCTCACTCCTCAGCCTCTTGCCTCTCAACTCTCGAGTCTTCGCTACTCGACAGTCTCAATCTCTGGCTCGGCGTCCACCTCTCCCTGTCTCAATCTCCGCCGCGGCCTCCGTCTCTCGGCTCTCACAGTCTGTCTCGTGACTCTCGCCGACTCACCGTTTCACTGTCTGTCTAACTCTAAGTCTAAGTCTCTAAAAATTTGGTATGTTCTCGATTTCCTCCCTCTTTTAGTCTACTGAAGAAATAATAATAAGTTAAAGGTAGCGTATTGGTATTTTTTGTATTGATATTTGATATTAGTTGTTAAATTTTGGTGGTGCTTTTTTCCTTCTATGGGAATTAAATTAGGCAAGTCGATTGTCTGTCCCTAATTTCTTACCCTGATGGCATAATTTTCTCTGGACACATACATTGTGATATTACAACAGGATGTTGAAACACACGTTCTTCCACATCACGCACTCTCCCAAGTGAGTCTTTCCACACTTGCCACAAACTTGCTTATTCTTCGGGTTTGAATTTTCGAAATTACTATCACTGTCGTTGTCCCTCTTTATCTTATTCTTGCCCTTCTGCTTCTTAAAAGTTCCTTCAGACGATCCACCACCTTCAGCCTTTATTCTTTCCACTTGCGCCTTCAAGTCCTTTCGTTCTTCGGTCATCTTGCATAGTGCTCGCTTCATCTTCTACAATTCCTCCAAGAGAAATACATTACTCCGGAGTTCTTGAACTTCTGTAGATACTTGATCTTGTTCTCCAACTTTAGTTTTATTCTCTTTCTCCACCTTAACTTCCTCTGACTCTGCCTCCTCATCTCCACTCAAATACATCTCGGGATAATCATCATGATCACTCCCCAGATTCACCATGGGTTCATATTTTCCCACTTCTTCAACTGACTCGCTTTGCGCTAACATCTCTGTACTCATTAACTTTCAGCACCTGTTCAATATTCAATTATGTATAGCTTGTTTTCACGAAGCTTTTAGAGTATCAGCCTCAAGTGTTGCTCATGGTCTTCACGGGTTTTGGAGTATATGAGGATGTCATCAATAAAGACGACCACAAAGTGATCTAAATATTCCTTGAATACTCGGTTCATCATAATATCCATGAAGGCAGCAGGGGCATTAGTCAATCCAAAGGACATAACTAGGAATTCATAATGCCCGTACCGAGTTCTGAAAGCAGTCTTTGGAATGTCATCAGTTTTAATCTTTAACTGGTGATATCCTAACAAAAATCAATTTTGAAAAGAATTTGGCACCTTGCACCTTGTCAAACGGATCATCAATACGAGGTAATGCTTGAATTTTATTTTGATGGTGACATGATTCAACTCCCGATAATCAATACAAAGTCGCATACTTCCATCTTTCTTCTTCACGAATAGAACAGGAGCACCCCAAGGAGACGTCTTTAGAGAACGAATGAAACCGATGTCTAACAATTCCTCAGTAGTTGGGTTTTTAACTCCACGAAGTTCAATAGAGCCATTCGATCACGGGCTTGAAATGGGTTTTGTACCGTTATTCAAGGTCGATACAAAATTCAATTTCACGCTTTCTGGGGGGTAGGCGAAGTTCTTCGAGGGAATACGTCGAAATTTATTAACAATAGAAATATCATTTAAATCTGACGTATTTTTATTTAAATCCGTGACATGGGCTAAGAAAGCTTGACATCCGTTTTTCAGAATAGGTGCTGAAATGAGTCTCCTCTTGAGTTCTTGAAAACTCTTCTCACATTCCTCGCTCCAACCAAATTTTTTATCTTTTCGAGTTAGCTAAGTTAATGGAGTAGCGATTCGAGAAAATCCTTCCACGATTATCCGATAATAACCAGCTAAGCCCTGAAAGCTACGTACTTCGGTCACTGACTTAGGTTTCTCCTAGCTTTGAATTGCTTCAATCTTTGCCGGGTCAACAGATATTTCATGATTTGATACTACGTGCCCAAGGAATGCTACTTCCTCAAGCCAGAACTCGCATTTCTTCAACTTGGCATAAAACTTGTTTTCACGAAGCTTTTGGAGTATCAGCCTCAAGTGTTGCTCATGATCTTCATGTGACGAATATTTTTGGGGAAATACTTGTCGTTGAACAGTTCTTGGAACTTCTCCCAAGTCATCTTCAGTGCGGCAGGTTGAGTAAGATTTACTGATTCCCATCGATGTCATCACCTCGCTTTCATGACATGAAGGTGGCAAAGGGAACCTTTTGCTCCTCGGAGCAACCCAAGACATCAAATATCTTGGTGATCTGCTTTATCCACGTCTCCGCCTTAAGTGGTTTTGGCTCTCCAAAAAACTCTGGTGGTCCCAGCTCCTTGAACTGTTTAGCGATGACCGTTCGAGAGTTGTCAGTGTTTCCCCCTGCATGTTAAACAGGAGCCGCTCTCGCCTGATGTTGCATGAATTGCATAAAACCTCTGAACATCCCATCGTTCACCATTTCATCGGTGTTATTTTTTACCTGAGGATTATTGTCTTCCTATTGCACATTATCTTGGGTATTGATCGTTGGTGACTCAACGGTCTCATGTGCTTCATTGCTTATCTCAACATTTTTGGATGCCATTTTTAAATACTGCCACAAAATAAGGGTTAATTGACATGTCACATATTATCCCTATACTATGACCGACCAATTAAATACCAAATAAACTTAGGTAGGTCATACTAGCGAAGGAATTCCCTCTCTCCCCTCTTAGTTCTTGTCTCACATCTCACCCGGGGATCATATCCTAAGCTTTGATACTAACTGTGGCGCCCCAAAATAGGTATACATCACCCATCTTGGGTCGCCAAATACATGGTAATTTGAATACAAATACAAACTTAATTATACAACATGAGTTTGTGAGTTTTAATACAAATATTGTCTTCTGCGGTATTCAAACTCAAAATAAGTCCTCATTTATTATCACACTATTTCACAGAATAGTGAGGACTACTAATGCAGACCGTCACTCCATTCCTCGACTAGTCCCGACTACGTTCTTATTTCCTGAAGAGAATAATGAAAGCAAAGGGTGAGCTCAACTAGCCCAGTAAGAAATATTATGACTAAGATAATGCAGAATAAATTATCATTAGCCTTCAACAGTGTTAAACTGATAAAATACAATAAACATCAAGTTTAACTACAGCAGAACAAGCAATCCATTAGAAGAGTCAAGTAGAGCATGATATCTACTATCTTCTATGATTTAAAAAGTTTTTCATCAATTTTATTGCTGAGACTCACCTTAATATATAAACCACATCATCGAATCATCCCTGCACTACGAGCCAAGGATATTAATGTAATCATCAATGGTCATGATTATACAGAATAATCCCTAGTCATAATCATACCAACAACTGTCCATCAATGCACTACAGGCCACTGAGGACTTTTACCACATCATTTATAACATTACGGGTCACGATTATACCGAAGGATCCATGGTCATAATTGCGAGACCCCGAATTTTATGAAATGAAAGTATTCAATTTTCTTATAATTATTCTATTTAGTAAATGGTTAAATTGATAAAGGTTAAAGTTAAGGGTGATATGTGAAAATTTTACAAAGTAAGCAAGTTGTTATAAAATAATCGGTGGTAAAATACGCGTGGTTGCATAGTAGCACACAGTATCGATTATTGATGCTTATTTGAGAAGTCACTCAGTTATACTCAATTATTGCTACAGTAATTGCTGCATCATATCTCTCATATTATTGATTCGATTATTGCATATATAATTGAGGCGACAAAGTTATTCATATTATTAAATTGCAATATTTACAATGTCTAGAAGTTCTGCCAAGGAGAGGTTTGGTCAACTAATTGCGCGCCAATAAAGAGAAATCCTTATCGGAAAGCCCCCTCTTTCTTGGGAACGACCTGATTATTAAATATTGTGAGTTATGATATTAATGATGAATGTTATTATAATCGAATTTGAGTTTGGAGTTAAATTTGGAGACGCGGACGTGATATTTGAGTCCGGAATGATGAAATTAGTAGAAATAGACTATAAACACAAAATTTTCCGATGTTGACTTTTTGGTCAAAAAAGTCAATAGTTGACTTTTTCAAAAAAAGTCAAACTTCGAAATTTCAATAATGAAATTTTTGAGAAAAATATTTCCATTGTGTTGGGATTGTTAGTGTTAGTGGAAATCGATATTTATTTCGATAGTAATTGATGTCTGGAAGTTATATTGACCAACCGGGTAATTAATCGGGTAAATGAGCAATTAATTGCTACTAATTCACATGCTCATATAACTATTTGTTCACATGTGTGTACTATTGAATCACATTCTTATACTATTAGGGGAGTTGGTGCAAGATTGATGATACTTGCATGACTAAATTAAAAATAGAGGTATAGATGGAGGTACTATGCGGTAATTAATTTTTTCACATGTTTAGAACTATTGAGTCACATGATTTACTATTGATTCACATGATTTACTATTAGGGGAGGTGGTGCAAGTTTGATAATACTTGGATGACTGAATTAAAAATGAAAGAAAAGTTGGAGTTATTGTACTGTAATTTTTCGAGCCCCAAAATGTACAATTATCGAAACTATATTTTCCTATAAATAGAAGCTCATTCTTCCTTCATTTCTCACCAATTCACCAAAGCTATAGAGCAATTATTATAGAGAGAAATTATAGAGAGAAGCTATAGAGAGAAAGAAGAAGAGAAGTCTGCTACATTTCTATTCCAGTATCCAGCTTTATTCTAAGGTAAGAGATATTATTTGTTGTACCTGTAAGGGGTATTATTTCTTTCTTATTCATGAAGAGAACTTCATTATTCCATTCTTTATTATTATGTTGGAATAACCTATATATAATCTTTCGCATACATGGTAAAATTCTTCTATTATTCCATTCTTTACTATTCTCGCCTTTAATATCCTCGTCATGCATGCGTTTTACGCGGGACTGGTTCCATTATTTATTATTCTGTGAATGAATATCCATGCATGCGTTCGCTTACGCCTGACACAGTTCCATTATTTATTATTACATTAGAATATCTTGTCGGTCTTGTAATTTACTTTGACACAGTTCCGCTTCTTTATTATTACATTGGAATATCCACGCCGGTGCGGATCACGCTTTGACACGGTTCCGTTTCTTTATTATTCTATTGGAAATAACACATTCATGCGGCGGTCTCTATCGCATGCATGGTGAATCCTTCATTATTCCATTCTTTATTATTACATTGGAATAACTTTGTCTATGTGAATTACCACATGCATGGTGAATGATCCTTTGTATTCATTCCTTATTAAATTGTGGAAACGATCTGTTTACGTTGATTATGATGAGAGTCATAATAAAAGAATTGGACTGATGAAAATCATGGGTATATGTGGTATTAGTAAGTGTTATGATGAGTTATGTTGGTTATTATGTGAAAACATGAAAGTTTCTTAGAAATCACAAAGGGTTGAAAAACCAGATTTTGATAAAAACGTAACATAAAATTCAATTGACCATATCTCCTATTATATTTCGAATTTTTGAGTGTGGTCAAGTCCTAGAGTTAGATCTATGAGTTTTGTAGCATCTCCAAGTGGAATCACTTGAAAATGTGTTGTAGATTTTCGTGTGGACTGATTTTAACAAAGGAGTCAAAAGCTGAAAATTTTGAAAAAGCTACTGTCTAGAATTTTAAAAGGGCATTTTCGGCCACTTAATTTGTGAGAAAAATTCCGGACTTTTGGGACATGAAAGTATATGGTATAAAGAACCTCCTGTCCAAAAATGAGCTCATTCTGACTTAAAATGAGCAAGTTATGACCATTTCAATATTTAGGTTTTTTTGACGAAAAAAGTTATAATCGGAGTTCTATAACTCCGATGACCATGGAATTTAAACTGGAAGCTCATGTTAATATGTGTAAGATCCTGCCAAGATTTGGGAATTTCTGAAGTTAAACTTGACGTAGCTAATTTCTTAAGGAATTAATTAGAAATTGATTTTTGAAAAATAGTAAATAAATTTTAAAAATTATGAGAAAAATGTATGTTCATTATGGGAATATATACTGCTAAATCCCAGAAAACAAATACTTTTGGGAATGATTTGGTATTTTTCATGAAAATAGTTTAGTTACGAACATATGAGTTAAATATGTTATGTGAAGTAACAAAGTTGAAAAATAGGATTTTATGGCTTGAAAATCCTATATAAGGTATATACATATTTTTGATGAGGGATTTGATCATTGGTGATGAAATCTTATGAGTATGATATTTTTGAATGATTAAATGCATTATTTGGTAAAGTGTAAACAATTGAAATAAATTATTTATAAGTTAAGAAGTGATTAAAATATTGTTGTGATATTAACAATATTAGATTATGAATTTATTATGTGATTGATAATATTTGGATAAATTTAAAGTCTTTAATATTCTTGTTTTAGTTTGATTAATGATTATATTATTGTCATCATTCTCATGTTTGTGTTGTGTTGAAAGTCATCTATGGCCTGTAGTGCATAGATGGACTTGGTATGATTATGACCGAGGATTATTCTAAGATAATCATGACCGTAATGTTATAAATGATGTGGTAAAAGTCATCTTTGGTCAGTAGTGCATAGATGGACTTGGTATGATTATGATCGAGGATTATTCGGATATATCATAATCAGTAATGGAAAACACGAATATCCTTTGCCCGTAGTGTATGGATAATTAAGTGGTGCATTGATACTATTAAGTCGAGTCTCGGCATTATTGGTTTTACAATTTGTATATCTTTGGCAGTAGTGCAAAGATGAACTATTGATTTTTGGTTATCTGATTTGTATATCTTTGGTAGTAGTCAAAGATGAATTTATTAGTATGATTATGAGTAGGAATTGTGATTTGGTATAACCATGATTTTTGATGTTTCGGTGAAGATATGTGATGTAAATTATCTTCGTCACAGGTGCGAAAAGAATTGTAATCACAATTATGATTATGAGTTATTCATATAATTGTGGATGTGGAATTGTTGATTGATGTTACAAGGATAAAACATTATTGGTGGACTTTTAACATGGAGAAGATAGTAGACACGATGGTCTATTTGACTCTTTAATGAATTGCTTCGTTCACCTGCAACTATGGTTGAAAAGTTTTATCATCTACCATATGTTCTAAATCTTTGATTTATTACTGATGAAGGCTATTGATAATTTAATTATCTTTAGTCATGATATTTTTTACTGGGCTAGTTGTGATCACCCTTTTGCTTCACACTTCTTTTCAGGTAATAAGAGTGTAGCTGGGTCGAGCGGGGATAACAGGGAAATAGTGAGATGGTTCGAGACTGTTGAAGTTTCTCAACACTTTATAAAATGGCATGACATGCAATATATAATTGCATTGAGGACCTAAGATGTGCGTGTCGTATTTCATACGTCACTTAATAATTGATTTTGGCGAACAACTATAGGGTGATGAGAACCCGACTTTGAAAGCGTCAAAAGTGCACCTCATTAGAATGAATACGATAGTAATCTTCTCGTTCTTCTTTGGGGTCTTAAAATATTTGTTCATTGTACTTTATATGGGCATTGTAAAATTTGAGTTGGATAATCGCCTCACGAGACAATATTGTATTAAAACTCACGACTTATCGATGTCTTACTCGCACGCGACGCCAACAGTTGTATAAATGAAGTTTGTATTTGATTCGTATAGTGTGATATCTGGCGACTCAGAATGGGTCGTGTGGACCTATTTTGGGGGCGTCACAATAATCGTACCAATCAACAGTCCATCTATGCACGTAAGCCAAAGATGACTTTCATCATAATATAAGCATGAGGATGATGACAATGATATAAGCATTAATCAAACGAAATCAAGGATAAATTTTAAAGACTTTAAATTTATCCAGAGTTTAAAAATATCTAAATTGTCAACATGATATTGCTTTGTGGAGTAAAATTCAACAATAATATTCATGTATCAAAAATAATTTGGACAGAAAAGGAATATATTTTTCAGGTGAATAGTACCCCGTGAATAGTATCCTGTGAATAGTACTTCAGAAATAGTACCTCGTGAATAGTACCCCGACATAAAAAGTGCCCCAATTACTCGAGTGAATAATATTCAGGTGAATAGTAATTGGGTGAATAGTAACTCATAAATAGTAACTCGTGAATAGTACTCCGACATGAAAAGTGCCCCGAATACCCGAGTGAATAATATTTGAGTGAATAGTAATCGGGTGAATAGTAACTCGTAAATAGTAACACATGAATAATATTCCGACATGAAACGATCAATAATTATTAAGAAAGCTCATAATAATATTTCCATGAAAAGATACTGGATGAAGCGCAAATATCAAAGATATTCTACTAATTTCATGGAGTATAGAAGCAATACTTTAACAGAATAAGGGTATAATCAGAAATATAAAATGAAATAATATTACTCACATACTACAAAGTATGGAAGAAAATATTATTTCTACGAATACTAAAAAATATAATATCCCTTACCTCAGAAGAACACTGGATACTGAAATAGTGAGGTAGTAGATTTCTCTTCTTCTTTCTCTCTATAGATTCTCTCTCTATAGCTTCTCTCTCTATAATTGCTCTTGCGAGACTTAGTGAATTGGTGAGAATGAAGGAAGAATGAGCTTCTATTTATAGGAAAATATAGTTTCGATAATTGCACGTTTTGGGGCTCAAAATATTACAATATAATACCTTCATCTTTTCCTTCATTTTTAATTTAGTCCTGCAAGTATTATCAAACTTGCACCACCTCCCCTAATAGTACATCATGTGAATCAATATTTCAATCATGTGAATCAATAGTTCTATACATGTGAAAATACGAATTACAGTATAGTACCTCTATCTATACCTCCATTTTTAACTTAGTCATGCAAGTATTATCAATCTTGCACCTCCTCCCCTAATAGTACATGAATGTGAATCAATAGTACACACATGTGAACAAATAGTTATAAGCATGTGAATTAATAGCAATTAATTGCTCATTTATCTGATTAATTACCCGATTGGTCAGTATAACTTCCAAACATCAATTATTATCGAAATAAATGTCAATTTCCACTAACACTAATAATCCCAACACAATGGAACTATCAATTTCATCTTTAATCAACACGAACTTATTCATCATTAATATTATAACTCACAATATTTAACAAATGAATTCGTTCCTGTGAAAGAGGGGGCTTTCCGATAAGGATTTCTCCTTATTGCGCCAGCAATTAGGTGACCAAACCTCTCATTAGATGTAACTTCTGACATTATCAATATTGTAAATAATAATATGAATAACTTTGTCGTCTCAATTATTGATTTAATAATATAAAATATTATGAGATAATCTTTGTGATAATAATTGAATCAATAATATGAGAGATATGATGTAGCAATTCTTGTAGCAATAATTGAGTATAACCGGAGTGACTTCTCACGTAAGCATCAATAATCAATATAGTGTGCTACTATGCAACCACGCCAGACATTCGATTTTTTTACTCCTAGGTTAGTTCAACAGTTTAACGATAAAATTTTTTGCCGTTATTTTTATAAAAGATAATTACATGCGCTTTCTAACTACAACAATACTTCCGCCAGTGGGGTCCACTAATGATTGTCTTTGTCGTCATTTAATATTCCCCGTTAAAACGAATATTTCCCGACCAATCGAATATTATATAACCACTTGCTTACTTTGCAAAATTTGTAAATATTACCCACAACTATAATATTATATCAAATTCACACCATAATATTCAAAAATATATTTCGAGAGAAATTAATCTTTATTCATAAAAGTTAGGGTCTTACACGGAAGGTCATTCAACTCACCCAAAGTGTTATCCACAATACCTTCCCGAGCAATCACCAACTCGGCGGAATCCTCCTTGGGAGGATGAACATCAGCAATAGTCTCAGAAGGATTCCTCCTCAAAGAACCAGGAGTCTCACCGATACCCTTAAAACTGTCATGTGGAGAAGTTGTAGAAAGGTGTGAAGAGAGCGCGGCACCACCCACAGCAGGCCATCCGAGCTTACATTAGACAAAGAATCCTTAGCATCAAGACTGACATAATCATTATGTGGTGAAGAAGACTCGATACAAATAGTGATATGTCGGGACATATCACAAGTAATGGAAGTCGTTGCCGCCGCTTCCCCATTTGCGGTACTCACAAAGAACCCAATGGGAACATCATCATCCTCTTTATCAGCATTGGTCTTCTCAATGACTTCTTGATTCTAAAGAAAAGAGAAATTTTAAGATAGGGTAAGAAGGTTAGATCGAAGATTTTCCAAGATATCCCAGGAGAACTCCTTTAAGGCTCGCCCTCCTAAGGTTTTCTCCCCTAGAGGTTCCCTCTCTTATGACTTTCGTTTTCGAGGCTTGCAAAACAACAAGCCCTGCGAAGTGTTCAGAAACTGGAATCAAGACTTCAACACTTAAAGTATTTTGCGCGATCATCTCACCAAAGTCGTGATTTATGCGCAGGGGGCAAATGATTACTTGTAGATGACATATACATCCTCCAGAGTAGAGGTGCATTCCCCCCAAGCAGTGATGAATGTGCATATAGAGGAGCACCATGGTCCTATTGGATACGAATGTTCCTGTATAGCTGGATGCAAGAAGAATGTCAGCTATCCACATAATCAACATATTCCCAAGTATCTCGTCGATCCAATGTTGCTATTCCTGAAGGTGGCTAGATGAATCAGACAAGAAGTCATTCCAACTTCCACAAGCCACTGCATATAGAAACAAGCCTTCCTTCTATGGCGAAGGAAAATTTGTACGGTCATAAGTCTGGACTTGCTCCCAAAAGACGTCGGAAAGACCAAAAAGGGGAGCCCTTCCCCGATCACTGAGGAACGGGGCCTCCTTGGCGGTTTCCGAGTCTGCATGATGTTCAAAGAAGAGGGTCTTCAAGCAAGAAGAATTCAGCATAAGGGCTCTAAAGAGCAAGGAAAAGATGTCAAAGAAAGTGTTAGAGCTCGAAGTGCTTACCATGACAAAGAAGAAAGTTCGAGATTTAAGCTTAAAAACACCTGAAAAGAAGAAGAAATAATGTCAGAAAGAGTTAGGAATCACAATCATGCAAGAAAAAATTTATAAAATTTTTCGAAAACTCCGGACAGACCAAAAGCATTCTTCAAAGCCTTTTTTGGACTTATAAAGGTATATGTCATGGTCAAAGGTAATGATTTTTGTAGGGCTCGTCGCTAGCTTCGTTTTGATATATTATGGGCCCCGAAAATCCAAACGTGTCAAAAATTATGTTCAAAATAGTAACTGCTCCTCCAGAACTTCATTTTTTCCATCTAATTGGTGATTTCCTCCTAGGGTTCGGCCTCCTAGGGTTTGACCCCCCTAGGGTGTGGCCCCCAAGGGTGGTTTTGCTGTATGCAGAGTATATTTTTTTCTTCCTTTGTGTATTTCGTCAAAAAATGCCAATCTTTCTTTATTATCCAAGGGAAAAAACCGAGATGTAATCAAGGTAATGGGGCTCGGAAGACAAAAGAAAGATTGGAGAGTCCTGAAAAAAAATCTTATAGGGTTCGGCCCCCCTAGGGTTCGGCTCCCCCTAGGGTTCGACCCCCCTAGGGTTCGGCTCCCTATAGGGTTTGGCCCCCTATAGGGTTCGGCCACCTAGGGCATGTTCCCTCTATTCCTTTGAGGTCCTGTTGCTCCACAAATCAACTACTTGGAACGAATGCTTTTTCGTCGCGAAAATTATAGCATTTCTTTGATGAATTCCAGGGGAAAAAACCAAGATATGATCAAGTTGATGTGTCTCAGAAACAAAGAAAGACTACAATTGCCTGAAACAGAAAAGAAAAATAGAAGAAACAAGTCAAGAGAAATCCGAAAGAAAACATGCAAGTAAGAAAATTGAAAAGCGAAGACGAGAAAAAGGAATAGAACCCCAATTAAGGGTTCAGGTCCCCCATAAGGTTCAGCCCCATAGGGTTCAACCCCTAGGGTTCAGCCCTATAGGGAGGAATCCTCTTTGTTACCTCTCGCTCTGATTGAAGAAAGTCTCCTTGCTGCTCCTTTACAGATCTTCCTGGCTAGTAGGAAGAGAGAAAATCCAAAATGAAACAAGATAAGAAAGGAGGCGTGAATGGCTTGGGAGATGCATATATATGAATACATGCATACCCCCCCCCCCCCCCAAGTATACTTGCAACGGAAAATGAAGCAATCACTCTTTTTTCCATTAAGGAAATGATTCAATCTGGTTTCCAAAAGATAAATATATTTGATTTTGTTTCTAAATAGAAATATATAAAGATATTATTTTCTAAATATAGAAAAGATTTGATTTTTACTCCCAATAAAGGAAAATTTCAAAATTTAATTTTTTCCTTCTAAATAATAATAATGATAAGGATATTGTCTTCAAAATCAAATAAAGAAAAAAAATTTATTTCCAAAATAAAATTAAGATTTGATTTGATTTGATTTGATAAAAAGGAAAGATTTAGTTTACCAAAAGAAAGATTTTATTAGACTGAATTTTATTTGGTAATATTTGATGATCTTCCTTATTTAATTTCCAAAAAAAAATAAGGAAACAAATATTGGGCAAACTATGAAAAGATTTTCAGAAGATTTTTCAATATGTCCACAGAAGAGCCCTGTTAGATTTTGCCTCCAAAGGGTTTAACCCTAAGTGTTTGGTTCCCTAGGGGTTCCCTCTTCTAGGATCCTTGTCTTCAAGACTTGCAAAGTGGAGTCCGCAAAATCATTCAACAGCTTGAAGTATTCTTACACGATCGTCTCTTTGGAAAAGCGACCCTCGCGCAGGGGACAAATGTGGGCCCAAGTGCAAATTAAGGTTCACATGACCTAATTGAATTAAATGCACAATTAGGGTTCCACGACCTCATTAAATGTATAAATTATGGTTCGCATGTCCTAATTGAATGAAGACGAAAAAGCCAAAAATAAATATACTAGACCCGAGAGAATTCTTCACGTTTCCCAAGGCAGAAGGCTCGTTGATGCGGCTTGTTTTGGGAATTGATTGAGGGATTGGATTGGTGATTAGAAGGACATGACGATATGGACATTATTCTAATGACCAAAGGGAATTTTTGGAATTTTTCTAAAGACTTATGCCTGACATGTGACTATTTAAGTTTTAGGAAACTCTATAAATACCCCTTCCATTCTAGAAAGCGGGAACACTTTTTGTGACTTAAGACTTGGACATTCCATCTAAAAGCACTAAAGGCTTGGACATTCTCTCAATTCGAAGCACTCAAGAAGGCTCTTGGAATCCCTGCTACACTAACACGATTTCTAGATTCTAGGAGTTCTGCCACGTGTCATTGGAGTAATCGCCCACCTATTCTTCTCCCCTCTTCAATCAAACAACCAATTTCGCGCACTTCATGAATTTCTCTTCTACTCAGTCAACACAAAACCCTAACTAACAAGACACAATTTTCTTGTTCACACACTTCTTAATTTTTTTTATAAATTCTTTTTTTTTTTTTATCGAAGCTCTACGAATAACGGTGGATGGTACTTACTAGATAGTAGGTGGTAATATTTTTCTTACGACTTGTGTTTTTTACGACTATCCGGGACCACCTTAGGAATATCTCATGTGGTGCTTCTTCGCGAATGACATTGACAAAGACTTTAGACTTTAGAGTAAATCTTGATATATTAATTTATAAATTAACTTATAATTGATAATTACAGTTTTTATTATAATAATACTGAATGATTCACATCTTTTAATGAAAAATTTAATTATACTTCACTAATTATAATTAATAGTTTGTTTGTAATGTGTTGTTAATAGGGTTAAATATACTTTTTTCCACTCTATTTAACTTCGGTTTATAAATACATTATTGAACTGAATTTTTTTTCATTTGACTTACTGAACTACAATTTATTTACAAACCGTTACAAATTCTGTTAAATCGTTTGACTTTTAACGAATTAAGTACACATGGCAGATGGACTTTGATTATGTCATATATATATGTCCACGTGACATGTCATGGTAAAAAAAAAAAAAAATACCCAAAAACTAACAATTAAGACAAGTTAAGCAAATAAAACAATAAAAAAAAAGTAACCAAATAAAATCCTTTAACTTCACAGTTATAAAATAGAAAAAATTAATAACTTAAATATGATATATATATATATAGCTAAAAAATTAATATAATAATAATAATTTCTCTATTTCAAAATATTAGATAATTTTATATTTTTGAAGTGAACCTAAAATATTTAAAACTTATAAAAAAATATGAAACCCCCGAAGCCAATCTCATACACCCCCACTTCAGATCATAGTTCCGAACTTTGCAAACATAGATCGGTAGATAGATTTTTGAGAGGCCGCTAGAAAAGCACAACAGATCTAAGTAATAAAGTGGAAGAAAGAAAAGGTTGTGATGGTTTGTAGGGAGGAGGAGGGACGGAGAATAGAAGATGGATGGATGGTGGTGGTGGTGGTAGACTAGTAGGAGAGAAGTTTGGTTCACGAAGAAGAAGAAGAATAGGAATTAGAAAAATAAGAAAAATAAATATAAGAATAAGAATAATAAGAATAATAATAATAATAATATATTTTTATCCAACTCAGTTTCTCTCTCCATCATCACGTATATGGTAACGTCATTTTTACGTTAAATGGTTAATGTATATGTATTTTGAAAAATTACTTTTTGTAAATAATATATAGTTTAATGAGTTGACCGTAAAAAAATTTAATATAATGATGTATTTATAAACCGAACCCTAGTAAAATTGATAAAAATATATTTAACCCGTTGTTAATATACCAAAATTACTCAAAACTTAATAGTTTCGCAATAGGGAGGTTTTATCTTTAGCTATAGAGAAAGATTTCACACCTCTCTATTCGGAAATGAATGTTCAAGTTCTATTCCCAACTTTAAAATTAAATTAAATTTTCATTTGTTTTAATAGTATAAAATAACCTATATAATATTATCAAATATAGATTACAATGTCATTACCATCATGAAGAAAGCACGTAGTTTTTCCCATGTAGACATGAAATAATTGGTGTGATTGTTACGAAAAAATTGGTGAGGTCTAGGAGGAGCAGTGTTCTCGGAATAATTATATATTTTTTTATAGAAGATGAATAATTGTTTTTTTCCGATGAAAACATGTCATTTTATATTAGAATAAATTTTTTATTATTTATTATATTATACAATGATACAACATTTTTAAATCTACCATCACGCTGTCATCATGTTTTTATTACTAGTTAAATTAACAATAAATACTCAAAAATTTTGAGAGTACACATCAAGGACAAAGTCAGAAAGTCTCACGATACAAATTAATTAATTTATTCTGAATTTCTAAGTTCGACCAAAAATGTCTCCACTGAGAACCAACATATATATACATACTGATTCTATTACGAAATTTGTATTATATATTATATATTATTAATTATAATAATATTAGATATTCTAAAAGCCCAATGAATCATATTAGTTTTTAATTTCAAGAAATTAAGTCTCATTTTAATCTTAATATAAAGTCAAACTTAATCTAATGTTTTCGGACCAAGATCAAGAGTAAAAGGATTAACAAAAAGCAGCAATCGTAATTCATAAACTTAACCTTATTACATGTAATAATAATAATAATAATAATAATAATAATAATAATAATAATAATAATAAAAAATCCCAATTATTTCTCAGGAATTTCATTCAATTCCCAAAAATCGGTTGCCTTCTATAGAAGCAAGAGAGAAAATATTAGTCCAGTCGATCTTTCTCTTTGGAGTATAGAGGTGAACCGCTCGCCCGTTAACTGGTTGTAATGGTCTCGCATTATCCCTCGCATACTGCAACCACAACATTCACCAATTTAATTGTTAATTGTTCATATGTAAAAGAGATTAAATTATTTAACATAAACATGTATTGATCATAATATTTATTGATTAGCTAATGGAATATTTGGTATACGTACGTCGTCAACAGCTTCTTGAAGCAGCTTAACCTGATATCTTGAAACAGTCCTTATCTGGGATGAGTTCAATTATAAGTAAAGATCTCCTTAATTGTTAACCATATGAAGTTAGTAGGATATATACAATTAATTTAATGCAAATTTAATTTAAGATATGCTATTCTCCTTACATTGCCTTGCATATAATTTTATATTTTAGGTCTATATATATTTCGTATCATGATAGAAACGATTACAAAAGTGGCTCAAATGATTATTGTGATCGTTCATAATTAATGTGAGATCATAAAACACTACAAGAAAATGTCTCATCAGCGATCAGATTTATTTGTGATCCAAATCCGATTGCTAATAGTGGTCGCAAGTGTTCACCCAGCGATCAGATTATATGCAACTTAAATTCACGATCGTAGTCGATCGCAGATATATATCACTGATCGAATGCGATCGCAGATATATATCACTGATCGCTAATAATTGGTTTTGTTGATTTCATATTTAATTGCACAAAGACGGAAAAGTAATTTCTGGGATATATATTATTTTTGGCGTACTTTTTCCAACAAACACACAGGCGGGAGGTGATCTCTCTCTATGTGTCAACACTGTATTGATCAATTGACAAATTTATTATTAAATTACCGAATCTGTCTCGGACCTATATTTATGCCATAGTTACACGTAGCACACTATACAAGAAGGTGTACCTTTTTGTTGACAGTCCAAACGACACCTTCGGTACAAGGAGGAGTAGTGAGTGAACCCTTGTATCTGTAGAAACTCTTATCTCCACTAATAATCTCATTCGGATCAATGACCCCGGGGTATGTTTCTTTAACATTTGTCTTCACCAAAGACGATAAATTTCTCATCAACTAAAAGCCAAAACAAGTAATTGATAAATTAATTAATAAATGGACGAGATCAGTATATATATATATATATATATATATATATATATATATATATATATATATATATATATATATATATATATTTGACATTCAAACGTACGTGCCTTGGAGAGAAATGGGTCTGGTTTGCCAATTTCGTATAGTACACCAATTACAGCAACCTTGTTTGTCTCCTCGTTTTTGTGAACCATGTGTCGCTCCAAGTCGTACCTGTTAAATTTAATTAATTAAGAGCTAGCTAGTTCAATATTCATGAGATTGATTGATTGAATATGAGAGAAGAATAGATGGGTGTTACTCCAATGACACGTGATAGAATTTTTAGAATTTAAAAATCTTATTAGAGTAGCAGGGATTCAGACTTCAGGTTGAGAGAATGTCCAAGTTCAAAGTCCAAAAAGAGATCTCCTCCTTCATAGAATAGAAGGGGTATTTGTAGAATTTTTTGGAACTTAAGTAGTCACATGTCAGACACATATCTTCAGAAAAATTCCAAAAATACCCTTTAGTCATTAGAATAATACTCATATCGTCATGTCCTTCTAGCCACCAATCCAATCCTTCAATCAATTCTCAAAACGAGCCGCCTCCACGAGCCTTCTGCCTCGGGACATGTGGATGCTTCTTTCGGGTTTAGTACATTTATTTTTAACTTTTTCGTCTTCATTCAATTAGGCCATGCGAATCCTAATTTGTACATTTAATGAGGTCGTGAAACCCTAATTGTACATTTAATTCAATTAGGTCATGTGAACCCTAATTTTCACTGGGACCCACGGTCATCAAATTAAGTTATTCGTTCATTAGAGCCGGCCTTGGGCTATGGCTACCAGGACTACAGCTTGAGGCCCACAGCTGAGGGGGGCATAAATTTTTTTATAAGCTTATGTATATATGTATAAAAAATAAAAAATAAAACAAAAGAAGCACTTGTCGCCTGTACATGTTAATGAAAAGGGAAGCCAATCAATCTAATCAGTCTTTATATACTCAATCTCAAGAAGAAACATACCGAGGAAGGAAGTCCCGTATTAATTATAAAATATAATATAAAACAAATTCATAAATATGGGGAATCAAAACAGACTCTTAACCACAAAAAGAAGGAAATAACTTCGAACCTCTCTGTTCATAACGCAACGCAAGTAATTTTTTTTTTCCGGTGATTCTACTGATTTTCTCCAACAGAGTTGGAAAATAAATCATCAACCAGCTAGACCAGTGCCTTTTGTTGAAAGTAATTTTTTTTAAAGATACATATAGAATCTAGATGGATAAATTTTATAAATTATAATACATATCTTTGTTAATTTTTTCTTATTTATTATTTGATTCAACAGAAAACTTGGTTGGAATTCTTGTTCTTTATAATTGGAAGTTTCAAGTGGAAGAAAATATACTCAAAATCCAGATTGTATTGTTCTTTGTTAATTAGTTTTATTATTTTTTATTGTGTTGTGTTTATTAATTATTATAAAAATTAAAAAATGTTTCCTAAGAAACAACTTTTCAAAAATCCTAAGAGAAAGAAAGAAAAAAGAAGAAGACTTGTATAAAAGGGCACACTTAAGAAAATTTGTCCTCGGCCTTAGGAAACTCAGGACCGACTTTGTCGTTTGTTGGGCCATGATCCTTTTCCTTATTGGGTCAGACTTAATGGGCTCCTCCCTGGGGTTATGATTATTCTTGCCTCTATTGGTCCTGGGATCGCAAAGTAGAATTACTAGATGAGTATGGTTCCACTTGGGCTTTGTTTGGTGTAGATTGGGGATAGAACTTTGTTATCATCTCTGCATTGCATTTAATGAAGATTGGACAGAGGGCTTAGTTAATTTGAAAATCAGGGGCCCGAAAAAGTCAGATTCATCTGTGACAAACCGGACTTTGGGGATATAAAGCAAGGATGACACACTATGTGAAAGGTAACTCATAAATTATTGCTCTCAAGTCACTAGATATTTATTCCTCCATTGTTAACCTTGTGATCGCTCAGACTTGACTCTCACGCCAGAGCTATCCCCGATGGTCCTAGCCGCTGCTTTTGGTGTTGATCGTGTTTCTTGTGGCGAGATCGGGGACGTCTTACGTGATTGGGACGTGGAGAAAGATCCTGACGTTAACATTGGCGCTAGAAGGAGGGCTGTGTTCTAGTGTTCTTGAAGTTTTCAATCACAAATTGTAGCTGCTCTACGTCGGAATCCATGGTGAAGAAGAGTAGAACAGTTACCTCTAAAGGATACCCGATGGCTATGACTTCGTCTACACAACGAGTATCTCATTAAGATTGATTGGGTCCTTCAAAGAATGCTCATCTTTGGTACCGCTTTCAAGCGAGTTTACGAGGGTTCTCGTTCGAGCCCGTGATGATCTTTGGAAGAAGATTGATTTTTGCTGCCCAGAGAATACTTGACCATGGTCGAAAAAGGGTAGAAGGCATACTGCTTAGAATCCTATACCAAGTGGTGTCGATCGACACCATCGATCAAGTTAGAAAAAGTCTACACTTTAAAGACATGTATCGAGGCCTTCCTCGGGATCGAAGCAAACCCAACATCCATTTTCCCGGTTGATTGATCGAAAAGGGTATTCCGCCTCATTGGTCTTTGGGGATTATGGTTTGAGCGAGTAGAGATGAAGACCCAACAACCATTTTCCTGATTGATTGACCGAGAAGGGTATTCCGCCCTATTGGTCTTCGGGATTATGGTCGAAACAGAGTAGATGAAGACCCAACAACCATTTTCCTGATTGATTGACCGAGAAGGGTATTCTGCGCCTATTAGTCTTCGGGATTATGGTCGGCGAGTAGATGAAGACCCAACAGCCATTTTCCTGATTGATTGACTGAGAAGGTATTCCGCCCTATTGGTCTTTGGGATTATGGTCGCAGCAGACGAAGGCTCACCACAGTGACAAAAAGTTTCACCGAAGTAGATCCAGAAATCACACTCCCGAGAGTCCATTAAGGGCACACCGCTCTGTGGGCACTTGTCTTCGGGGAAATCCATCTAAGGTTGCAGCTCCAGATGGAAAGCGGTGAGAGTCCGGACAAAGCCGTTCTGCTTCTTCGACAGAAGCGAGTTCGTGGATATTGCATGCAGATGGATATTCTATTTCGGACATCAGTATAACAGGCTATTAAGGAGTCGATCACAATAACAATTCCACCGCCGGTGCATTATCGGTCGCCACTACAGAGATGCTTATAACTTTGACGACGGATGGCGTCATTTCTTGAATCGAATCTTTGGAAAAGAAGACCAAGTACAAGAGTGTCCATTTTGTTCTCATTGATGAGAATCTTTATCGAAGGACCTTTTTCGTCATCATTACTTAAACATTTGGTTCCATCCGAAGCAGGGTGTGTTCTTCGAGAAGTTCACAAAGATATTCGTGACAATTATTTGGCCCGAAGTTGTTGACCTACAAAGCACTTTGGCAGCGATATTCTTGAAAGAACTGGGGATTCAGCACAGAAAGACTTCGGGTATTCTACTTTGGACCCATCTCCCACTATTGAGGAATTTCGAAATGTGGTCCAAGTCCAAAATGTTGCTTGAGGGTTCATGTGGATATTTGTTAGCCAAATGGTTCGATCCCACATCAGCCACCAAAAGGCTATATTTCGATTTTATCTCCTATACCTCTTGCTTTGTCATCTGGGGTAGTCGTATTAGGTCCATTGCCTGGGGATCAAAGTTAACAAACGCCACTTCATGGGATCGAAGTTTAAAACATTCATAAGGAACTTCCGTAGCTCATCCATATTCTGACAGGCACAGCAAATGCCACCTCGGAGTTAGGAGGTTCGGGAGGACTCGCTGACCATTCGATGGTAGCCTCTTCGGCAGGTGGTCACTTTGGCATTGTCAGGCCCTTCGGGGTAGGCAATTGTCGTCACTTTCATTGTCAGACCCTTCGGGGTAGGCAATTGTCGTCACTTTGGCATTGTCAGACCCTTCGGGGTAGGCAATTGTCGCCACTTAGACTTCGTCAGGCCCTTCGTGGTAGGCGAATGTCATCTTTTGGTTTTAATAGGAGGTTCGGGAGGACTCGCTGACCATTCGATGGTAGCCTCTTCGGCAGGTGATCCTTTTGACTTCGTCAGGCCTTTCGTGGTAGGCGAATGTCATCTTTTGACTTTGTCAGGCCCTTCGTGGTAGGCAAGTGTCATTCTTAGACTTTGTCAGACCCCGAGTGGTAGACAAAGGTCCTTATATCTTGATCCTTATATCTTGGTCCTTATATACTTGTTCTACCCCGAGTGGTGAGCAAGATCTTGATGGTACAAGGAGGATCACCAATTCACTTCACATATGACCGATCTCACACTTCGGTAACGATAAGTATGCATTACTTTATTTTGTTCAAGTGTTGAGTTCGGATTATATTATCATTGTTCTTAACTGTTATATAGTTTGCTTAATTATTGACTAACGGTTTAAAATAAGAGGCACTTGCACAGTTTTCAAGTTGATTGATGATCCATTATTGACAAGAAATGTTCACATAGAAGTAATAAGGCATGAAGTTGATATTTCATTAAATATTAACTGTTTACATAAAGTTAGAATTTTCACAGAAAGTTCTACAAGTAGAGATAAAGAGAGGTCATCTTCAGGCTTCTTCCTTGTCATCGTCACCATCTAAAGAGTCTAGAAGAGATGGATCTACCTTGGCCCGAGCTTTTTCTTGCCTTTACTTCAGAAGATTTCATATCCTTTCGCATACATATGGACGACCTTATTTGTTCAAATTTCGTGGATTTTCTCAGATTCTGCTGGATATCCCTACGAAATTCTTCGGTCAGTGGCGGACTCATATTCTTAAGGGCCCGAAGCTCTTTGAGCTCTTCTTCGAACTTCTAACGATGTACCGGATGCTTTGACCCTTTAGCTTGACAGATCAATATTTATATCAGTGATGATTTGGTGAGTGGCCAGGGTCGTTTTCAAATCTTCTTTGGTTTGGGCAAGGTCTTTCTGAAGGCACTCATTATCGTGAAAAGCAACTTTGAGACTACTTCTATCTTTCGTCAGAGCAGACTTAAGCAGGGTATTCTCTCTTGACGACTTTCTCTTGACTTGACCTCTTGATATTTAGGCGGAGGCATCCGAAGACGATCTTTTTACTGCGGATGATCGATCATGTTAGTCTATCAGTTCAAAATTAATGGGCCGAGATGTAAATGGATAAGTTAAG
The DNA here is from genome assembly GCA_020205605.1 of Panax ginseng. Taxonomy (NCBI): domain Eukaryota; kingdom Viridiplantae; phylum Streptophyta; class Magnoliopsida; order Apiales; family Araliaceae; genus Panax; species Panax ginseng. Next base: position 94,204,681 of record CM035144.1, on the reverse strand, counting down.
CTTACTTTAGCTTGGTACTTCAGTCCCTCGTTGATCAGGTCCATGATAGAGCTATTGCTGAACTGGTGGTTGTCGGTATTATGGACGAAGGAGTTGTAGAGCTCAAATGGGAAGTTCTCTTCGGGCCTGAAGTCCGAGGAGGTTGGTTGTCTTTTTCGAGCAAGTTTGAGTGATCTCTTCGGACTCTTCGTCAGAAACAACGATTTCAACCAGGGAGGTTGGCGGAGGATCGGTTTCTGTTAGAGGTACTTGTGGTCCTTCGGAGGCCGGAGAATTTGCTTGGGTTTTCCTCTTTTTTGACGCAAAAGATTCGGTCCGTTTAATCGGAGGGGCATATCGAGGAGGCACTTTCGGTGTGATTTTATGATGGGGGTGTTTTGGGTTTTTGGCCGCCTTGCTTTTCTTGGTGAGGTTGGCTTGTCTCTTCATAGGAGTTGATTCGGTGGCTTGAAGCTCTTCAGTTGGTGCATCGGTAGAGGTTGGCGAAGATGTACCAGAAAGAAATCTGTCTAGATCCCTTCGGTCGATTGACGTTGGTTTGATCAGAGACACTGCAACAGATGAAGAACAATTGTTTGCGAGAACTACTGATGGAAATTGGGATTTAAACAATAGAGTGGGTTCGAGACTTACAGTTATGGTTATACAATCATGTTTGTTTACTCAGAAGTTCGAAGCTCCCTTCCTTAATGTGAATCTTCTCTAGAAGGCTCGCTATTTCTCTCACTCGTTCCGTTGAAATACTTCTGAAGTTTGCAGAGAGAAATTTGGAGAAGAAGAGGAGTAAGGAATATCCAAATTTCGAATTGAGTTGGTAAAACTGTCAGATTTGGGAGAAAGCAGCTTTTATACTAGAGTTCTCTTCAACTTTTCATAAGGTTCAGGGGTGGCTCATTTAATGCCAACGGTGATTGTGAAGTTAAAGAAATAGCGTGCGGTTTTAGTCTTTATTGTTTACCGGAGTGGGCTTTTCTTTTGGGCCTCGGTAAGTTGTATCTTGGGCCTTTGTTGATCTCATTATAATTCCTTTTATTCTGGACCAATTCCACTTATACTCTTTCATTAAACCTCCTGTTTAATAAAAGATTGGGGGGGCAATGTTGGGCCATGATCTTTTTTCTTATTGGGCCAGACTTAATGGGCTCCTCCTCAGGGTTATGATTATTCTCGCCTATTTATCCTGGATGCGATTGGTAATTACTAGATGAGTATGGTTCCACTTGGGCTTTGTTGGGTGTAGATTGAGGATAGAACTTTGATATCATCTCGCATTGCATTTAATGAAGATCTGACGGGCTTAGTCAATTTGAAAAGTCATGGGCCCGAAAGTCGATTCAGATCTGAGGATAAACCGGACTTTGGGGATATAAAGCAAGGATGACACACGGTGAAAGGTAACTCATAAATTATTGCTCTCAAGTCACTAGATATTTATTCCTCCATTGTTAATCTTGTGATCGCTGTCTTGACTCTCACGGAGCTATCCCCGACGGTCCTAGCCCAAATACAAGCTTTTGGTGTTGACTGTGTTTACTGTGCAGGATCAGGACGTCTTACGTGATTGAGACGTAGAGAAAAATTCTGGCGTTAACATCGTTCATCAATTATGTGTAGATAATATATATATTATATATATATATAGTGAGAGAGAGATCTTGAGAGACCTCTTGCCATTGATGGTGTGCTCGGAAGGTGAGTGCCAGTAAGATTGTCGGAGAGTATAGTGGATGCCATGGATCTGTATTGATCCAGCATCACCTGGCCATTGAAGCTGCAAAATACATACACACGCTAATGCAGGTTAAATATGCGTGCATACGGTGTGTAATTTTATCGTGTTGTATGTATATCCATGGTGCATGGACATGGTGAATGTGTGAATGATGTAACATGCATGCATGTGTACGTTGTTGATTATGATATGACTTTTATATATATATATATATATATATATATATATATATATATATATATATATATATATATATATATATATGGTCCGGATCTTAAAATTTCTTCTTTATCTAACTCACTTTTATTTAGCGGATGATTTGATGATTTATTTTGGTCATATACAATCATAATCTATGCTTTTAGCGATAGACAACATATAGCGTCACTAAAAGTATAGATTTACGGTTGTATTTAATCGAACCATCGTCGGATTAATTCGCTAAAAGCGAGTTCGAGTGAATGATTGGATAAGAGGAGTGAGGAAACTAAGATCAAGAATTTCTCTCTCTCCATATATATAAATGAAATGCAAAAGTCACAAATTAATTGAAGAAATTAATAAAGAGTTTAATTAATATATACGTTAAGTACAAATTAAAATAGGGATATTTTGAAACCTATCTAGCTACCTACTAAAATAAACTTACTGATTTATCATGGCCTCTATTCTTGAGAGTGGCCTTAGAAGGCTTGTAACGCGTTTTCAGCTCCTCTGACTTGGGAACTAATTCAACCTTCCGCCCATTCTGGCCTTAGATCCCCCCACTGACTTGGTCCCTTCACGCTGTATTCTCCGTAATCAAATTCTGCCTCGTCCTCCGCTGCATGCATGCATCATATTATATACCCATATATATATATATATATATATATATATATATATATATATATATATATATATTTGCACACACTTAATGACATATCATGCACTAGATTAGTGATGTTTTTAGGCATTAAATACCGAATTCTATAGCTTCTGTTTTCGTTGCATGCAAGATAAGAATCAAAATGAGAAGAGCGTGCCCAATAATGAAACTGGAGCTCATCACTTGTCTAGCAGTAGTCATGTTTAATTTCCTACGTACGTACAGATATATATATATATATATATATATATATATGAGAAACTGTGATTTTTTGTTGGAGAGATTTGCAGAACAATTAAGAGGGTTATCTTGATTATGAGTTTATGGAGATTATTAGCTTTTATAGTAAGGCGGCTTCTACATATTGGGAACTGGGGTATTTCCTGAAAGCTTCCTAGTTTGAAAAACGTGTAACATGTGAGCAAAAGAACAACGGGAAAAAAAACAAATGAAAGGACAAAAAGTAGCAGGTTACCTGATAATATTCGTTTTAACAGAAAATATTCGTACGACAGCATAATTATTGGTAGACTCCACAACGAAGGTATTGTCGTAATTAAATAACGACAGAATTATCTTTTTATAAAAATAGCGACGAAAATTTTACCGTTAAACTGTTGAACTACCTGATAGTAAAGATGCGATATCTGGCGTGGGTTACATAAGTAGCACACGGTATTGATTATTGATGCTTATGTGAAAGTCACCCGCTTATACTCAATTATTTTTACGATGAATTGTTGCATCATATCTCTCATATTATTGATTCAATTATTGTCACAGTATCATCTGCATAATATTTTATATATTATTAAATCAATAATTGAGACGATAAAGTTATTTATATTATTATTTACAATATTGACAATGTCTAGAAATTGAATTTCCTCTATTTATTATTTTGAAATAGTAAGGGTTGATTTGATTAATGTGGTTAGTTATGGGTAAAATGCGCAAATATTTTAAATAAGCAAGTGGTTGTAAAATATTCATTGTTGTTTTAAAAATATTCATTCTTTGTTTGGAATATTAAATGCGACTCACACGACCTTTAATGGGCCCTATAACAAAAAACGATTGGATAAAGAAAACGACAAGTATAAGTTGTATAAATAACGGCGTAGTTGTTACCGTTAATACTGTTAAAATACTCGGTGGTTAAAACACAGTAGCACACGGTATTGCACCAATTATTGATTCTTACGTACGAAGACACTACTCAATAATTATTACAGTAATTACTGTTCAATATTTTATTTTATTGATTCAATAATTGCTATGTTGATATTTTATATTATTGTTGTTTCAATAATTGTCACTGAACAATATTTTCCTTTATCAAATTAATAATTCATATTATTTGAATAATATTATTAGATAGCATTATTGGCAATGTCTAGAAAGTTCTGTCTAAGGAGAGGTTTGGTCACCTAATTGCGCGCCAGTAAAGAGAAATCCTTATTGAAAAACCCACTCTTTCCTGGGAACTGCCTGATTGTCAGTATTGTGATTCTGTAATATTATTTGTTAATAATTAATTATTGATTTATATGATGAGAAAAATATTCATTTTATGTGGATATAGATGGAGAAAATTTTTAATGTGACAATTGTTGAAAATAAATATTTTATCTTTTTCTGATAAAATAATTCATTTAAATATATTATTATATTATAATAATATAATAATGGTGATATCTTTATAATGAATGTGGGATATATGAATAAATGAGGAGGAAGAGTATTTTTATTACAATAAATGTTAAAAACATGTTAAACATATCGGTGGACCCCATTTCTTGACTGAAATTTGATTATAGCCTGCAAAATCGTTCGTATGTGGATTTCGATCAATTTCTGTTTGGAATTTAAAAAAACTTTCTTCTGCAAAGTTGTAGAGCATTAAATTTTCTATGGAATGGACATAATATTTGAATTTTTCTGATAAAAAGCTATTTATTATGAATTATTGAAGTTCCGAAATTCCGGAATAATTGTTTTTTTAAAGTTTTAAATTCTTTTTAAAAGAAAAACATTTTTTACACTTGGGTGGGCCCCACATGAGTGGTAAACATGTTGAATTCAGTTTTCTTGGTGTGCGTAGGAAATTTATATAATTATATTAATATTTTATTAAATTTTTTGCTTTGGTGTTCTAAGCAATTTCCTATAAATAGGGTGCTTAGGTTAGAATTAAAAATCACACTAGAAATCAAATCTTCTCTCTATATATTATCGAGCGTATTCTTGTGAGTATTTTGATACTTTGAGTGTTCTTTATACTGATCTGAGTTCCTTTAAAGCACGATATCTAGTATTCTAGTCAGAAGTACCGTCTTTTCGAGGTAAGGGATGTTATTTTTTTTTATAAATGATATTATTTCTTCTAATATCATTATGCCGGAATATTGGTAAGATTTTTCTTGTGAAATTCTTGTCTTTTAGTGTTGGGGTTACTATTCACGTATACGACACTATTCACGAATACGACACTATTCATAGAAAAATTAAATTTTTATTTTTTGTCCAAAATATCTATTATGTATACTAGCTTTGATTGTATCCATGTTTTGATCATTCTTGATTTTTACTCCACCATGGTTATTTATGAAGTATTTTTGAACCTGGACTGTTTAAAGTACGAATTCTTAATATTTGTTCTTTTGTTTCACTGGATTTGTTTTCTTTAAAATATTTTTCATCATCCTCAGTCCTAAATGATGATATTACTGAATATCTTTGGCCTGTAGTGCAAAGATGGTTGAATTTCTTATGAATATCTTTGGCCCATAGTGCAAAGATTTACAGGTGTTGAGATGAACATGACCAACTGTTGAATATCTTTGGCCTGTAGTGCAAAGATGAATATTTGATTCAAGATGTTTATTGATTGATGTTATGGGGATAAAATATTGATGATGAGCTTTTAAATTCATAGATAATAGTAGATTTCATTCTCTACGTAACTCTTCTATGAATTATTATTTCTGCTGCGAATATTGATCTAAAACTTGTTGTCTATTATATTCTATCAGATTTTTCCCTGTTGAGGACTAATGATAATTTGTTCTATATTATATTACTCATAGTATTCTTTACTGGGCTAGTTGAGCTCACCCTTTTCTTTTTTGTTCCATTTTTCTTCTCAGGAGGCGAGAATGAAGCGAGTACTAGTCGGTGTGATGCCCCCAAAATAGGTATACATCACCCATCTTGAGTCGCCAAATACATGGTACAAAATTCAAATACAACTTAATTATACAATAGTCGTGTAAAATACGTCAAAACATAAGCTGTGAGTTTTAATACAAATATTATCATCTAGACAATATCCACACTCAATTGAATCCTCATTACATTTATTATCACACTATTTAACAGAATAGTGAGAACTACTAATGCTATTATCTGGACCGTCACTCCGTTCCTCGACTAGTCCCTGCTACGTTCTCATTTTCTGAAGAGAACAATGAAAGTAAAAGGGTGAGCTCAACTAGCCCAATAAGAAATATTATGACTAAGATAATACAAAATAAATTATCGTTAGCCTTCAAACGATGTTAAACCGATACAATATAACAAACATCAAGTTTAATCATGCAGTGAACAAGCAATCCATTAAAAGAGTCAAGTAGAGAATAAAATCTACTATCTTTTATGATTTAAAAGGTTTTTCATCACTTTTATCGCTGGGGCTCAGCTTAATAAATAATCCACATCATCCCTGCACTATGACCAAGTATATTCATTAGTATCACAACCATAAATTATCCATGCACTACGGGCCAAAGATATTCATGTATTCATCAATGATCATGATCATGCCAACAACTGTCCATCAATGCACTACGGGCCAATGAGGACTTTTACCACATCATTTATAACATTACGGTTATGATTATACCGAATAATCCCCGGTCATAATCATACCAAGTCCATCTATGCACTACAGCCACCACATGACTTTCAACATAATATAAACATGAGGATGATGACAATAATATAAGAATTCAATAAAACAAGTTCAAGAATTAATTTATCCAGGAACTAATAACGTCCAAATTGTCAACATGATACTTCTTTGTAGAGTAAAATTCAAGAATGCTCGTAAGAGTATTTTCATGAAAAGATATCGGATGAAGCGCAATATCAAGGATATTCCACTAATTTCATGGAGTATAGAAGTCAAAACTTTAACCAACCGAGTATAATAAAGAATAGAATAACAAAAGAAATCACCGTGCATGCGATAGGCCGTCATGCATAAAAGTTATTCCAACGAGAATAAAAATAACGGAACTAGGTCACGATACATAAACGCATGACATGGATATTCCAATGAATAATAAATAATGTAACCAGTCAAAGTAAATTAAGACCGAAGCGGATGTTCCAACGTAATAATAAATAACGAAACCAGTCATGCATAAACGCAGACGGGGATGTTCTAATGTAATAATAAAGAATGAAATAACAGGAGAATTTCACCATGTATGCGGTACTTCGCATAGATAGGTTATTCCAACATAATGATAAAGAATGGAATAATGTAAGAATTTCACCAAGTATAGGGTAAATCAGATATATCGAGTTATTCCAACGTAATAATAAAGAATGGAATAATGAAGTTCTCTTCATGAATATGAAAGAAATAATACCCTTACCTTAGAACAAACCGGATATACGAGTAGTGAAGTAGCAGAATATTTTTCTTCTTTCTCTCTATAGTTTCTCTCTCTAGAGTTTCAATGAATTCGTAAGAAATAATGAAGGAATGAGCTTCTATTTATAGGAGAATGGATGAATAAGAATTAATTCTGACTATTCCTGGATTGATTTACTTTTAAATAGGCGGTCCAGATTGGTTTACTATAAAATATTCTAATAAAACAAAATCTTTTAAATAAAATATTATATATATATATATATATATATATATATATATATATATATATCACATGTGAGAAAACTCATGGGATACACTCACGTGATCCCCATTTTCAATCATCTTATATATATATATATATATATATATATATATATATATATATATATATATATATAAATGTAATGTAACTCTGTGACCCTAAATCTTCTCCACCCATTTTTCTTTCAACACACGTGGGCCCCGCGTGTAGCCCCACCTTTATTATATTAAATAATTTTTTACCGATTATTTTGAAAAAATGGGTAAATAGGGGTCCATAAAATAAGCAAAACTTCATAAAAATCACCTCAATATTTTTAACAACATTTATCATCATTATTATAATTTATAATATTAATCGACCAGGTCGTTCCCAGGAAATATGGGGCTTTTCAATAAGGATTTCTCCCTATTGGCGCGCAATTAGGTGACCAAACCTCTCCTTGGCAGAACTTCTAGACATTGTTAATATTGCAAATAATAATATTAATAACTCTGTCATCTCAATTATTGATTTAATAATAATAAATAAAATATCAACAATAATTGAATCAAATAACGTGAGATACTATGCAACAATTACTTAAGCAATAATTGAACAAAACTGAGTGACTTCTCACGTAAGCATCAATAATTAATACCGTGGTGCTACTACTAACCACCACAGCGTATTCCCGTATTTTTTAACATCGGTGTTTCAACAGCTTAACGATAAAACTTCCGCCGTTATTTTCATAAAATATTTTTGTCGTTTTCTCAATCTGATAATAATTTCGTTGTGGGGTCCACCAATGATTGTGCCGTCGTACAAATATTTCCTGTTAAAATGAATATTCCCCAACCAATCGAATATTGTATAACAACTTGCGTACTTTGCAAAATTTATAAATATTACCCACAACTATAACATTATATCAAATTCATTCCGTACTATTCAAAAATGATAATTATAGAAAATTTATCTTTATTCATAAAAGTTGGGGTCTTACAGTCGGGGTATGGAATGAAGGTTCTAGAATATCGTTTTAGTAGTCCTCACTATTTTGTAAAATAGTGTATAAATAATTATAATGAGGACTTATTTGTGTGTTGATATTGTCTAGAAGACAATATTTATTTTTAAACTCACAGTTTATGTGTTGTCGTATTTTGCACGACAATTGTATTAATAAAGTTGTAGTTGTTTCTGTACCATGTATTTGGCGACTCAGAATGGGTGTTGTATACCTATTTTTGGGGCGTCACAGTTGGTATCAGAGCTTAGGGATACGATCTCTGGCAGAGATCGGGGAATAGAACTAGGAGGGGAGAGACGAGTAAATCCTTCGCTAGTGTGTCCTACCTAAGCTTATTTGTTGGTTGGTCAAAATATAAGGATATTATGTGATATATTGATTTCTTTAATTAACCCTTGTTTTATGGCAGTATTTGAGAATGTCAATCGAGAATGTTAACAGTGGAGTAACTGAAACCGTGAAGACACCTTTACTCATCAATAAGGAAAACGTGCAACAGGCTGACAATGTTCCTCCTGTAAACAACACCACTGATCAGACGATGAACGACGGAATGTTTAGAAGCTTTTTGTAGTTCATGCAAAATCAGACGAGGGAGACTCGTGTACAAAATACAGGTGGAAATGATAGCAACGCACGATTTGTCACAGCCAAATAGTTTAAAGAGTTGGGACCACCAGAATTCTGGGGAAAGCCGAATCCGATTAAGGCGGAGACGTGGGTCAAGCATATTACCAATATATTCGATGTCTTGGGATGCACAGAGGAACAGAAGCTTCCATTCTCTACCTTTATGTTCCGTAATGAGGCAGATTATTGGTGGAAATCTGTGAAGCGTATCCATCCAGCCGCACTCAGCATGTCTTGGGAGACATTTCAGAAACTGTTTAATGATAAGTACTTTCCTGAAAGTATTCGTCATATGAAGGAGGTGGAGTTTATTAGATTGGAATAGAATAACATGACGGTGTCCCAATACGAGGCGAAGTTCGCGGAGTTATCCAGGTTTGCATCTCATTTGGTGGAGAATGAGGAACGTATGACGCGGATGTTTCTGAGAGGTTTGAAACCCGACATACGTCAATATCTCATTTCTCATAAATTTTCTCTCTATTCAGATGTTGTCAACATGGCTCAATTATTAGAGCGAGATAACAAGTACGCTTTAATGAGGGACCAAAACCGTGGTCATATGCTATGGACATGATCCATCGTAACAACGATAACCAAAGCAGAGAAAGAAAAATACGGACAAAAGCGGCAACCACTTTAGTGGTAATCATGGCCATGAAAATAGAAGAAGCGAGTCGGGGATTTGAAAAGAGGAGATTCAACAATGACAATGTGAAGATGTCGACACCAAAGAGCAACGGGTTCTAGGGGAGGAGAACGACCACCGGTCAGATGCTATAAATGTGGGAAAGAGGGACATATCATTAAACCGCCCACAACAGCTTTAAGGTATGCTATAATTGTGGAAAGGAAGGACATATCGCTCGAGATTTACTGCAGAATAAACCAAGTCCAATGGGATGGTGACTCAAAAGGTTATCCCAGAAAAGTCAAAGTCAATGGTTCTTGGAAGAGCGTTTGTCATGACTGGTCAAAATGCGAGGAACCCAAACGAGGTGATCATGGGTAAACTAATCATAAATTCTTGCAAAGTTTATACATTACTAGATACCGGTGCTACCCATTCATTTATCTCTCCTGTTTGTGCTCAACGTTTAAACTTAACTCCGGAGAAATTAGAATTTGACCTATCTGTGGAGACTCCGTTAGGAGACACTTTTATTACATCCACTGTTTATAAATCTTGTTTGATCCAAGTTGGCACCATCACATTACCTGTTGACCTTATCTCTTTAAAGATACTTGCTTTTGATGTGATTTTAGGGATTGATTGGTTAACTACTCATCATGCCAAAATTGATTGTTTTTGTAAGGTTGTTAGTTTTCATATTCCTAACCAACCTGTTGTACGAATTCAAGCAACTAAACCACTGAAATCAATCACTGTCATATCAAGTCATAAAGCTATTCGTTTATTGAAAAACGAATGTCAAGCTTTCTTAGCCCATGTTATGGATTTGAATAAAGACACGTCAGATTTGAATAATATTCCTATTGTTAGTAAATTTCCTGACGTATTTCCTGAAGAACTTCCTGGTCTACCCCCAGAACGTGAAGTTGAATTCTTTATTGATCTTGAACCTAGTACAAAGCCCATTTCTAAAATCCCATATCGAATGGCTCCTATTGAACTTCAGGAGTTAAAGGATCAACTATAGGAGTTGTTGGACATTGGTTTCATTCGTCCTAGTACATCTCCTTGGGGTGCTCCTGTTTTATTCGTAAAAAAGAAAGATGGGAGTATGCGACTTTGTATTGACTACCGGGAATTAAACCATGTCACCATCAAGAATAGGTATCCGCTACCTCGCATTGATGACCTATTTGACCAGTTACAAGATGCACAATTCTTTTCAAAGATCGATCTTCGTTCTGGTTATCATCAGCTGAAGATTAGAACTGCGGATATTCCAAAGACTGCCTTCAGAACTCGGTACGGCCATTATAAATTCTTAGTCATGTCTTTTGGATTAACTAATGCTCCTGCGGCTTTCATGGATATGATGAACCGAGTATTCAAGGAATATTTGGATCAGTTCGTTGTTGTCTTTATTGATGACATCCTCATATATTCCAAAAGTCATGAAGATCATGAGCACCATTTGAAGCTGGTACTCCAAAGGCTGTGTGAAAACAAGCTTTATGCCAAGTTGAAGAAATGTGAGTTCTGGCTTGAAGAAGTAGCATTCCTTGGGCACGTGGTGTCAAAACATGGAGTATCTGTTAACCCGGCGATGATTGAAGCAATACAAAGTTGGGAGCAACCGAAGTCGGTGACCGAAGTACGTAGCTTTCTGGGTTTAGCTGGTTATTATCGGAGATTCGTGGAAGGATTTTCTTGAATCTCTACTCCGTTAACTCAGCTGACTCGGAAGGATACAAAATTCGTATGGAGCGAGGAATGCGAGAAGAGTTTTCAAGAGCTCAAGAGGAGACTCATTTCGGCACCTGTTCTGACAATACCGTCTGGTTCGGATGGATTTGTTATCTACAGCGATGCTTCGAGCAAAGGGTTAGGATGTGTTCTCATGCAACGTGGGAAAGTCATAGCCCATGCCTCGCGACAACTTAAAGAATATGAGAGGAATTATTCTACTCATGATCTTGAGTTGGCAGGACTCATTTTCGTGCTAAAGATCTGGAGGCACTATTTATATGGAGAGAAAGTGGAGATATATTCAGACCATAAAAGCCTCAAATATTTCTTCACCCAAAAGGAACTCAACATGTGGAAACGACGTTGTCTTGAGCTGTTGAAAGATTACGACCACACCATTCAATACCATCCTAGAAAAGCGAACGTGGTAGCTGACGCGTTTAGTAGAAGATCATATGCGGGAACGAGTTCTATGTTGTCAACACAAAGGCCCATTTTGTGTGATTTACAAAAGATGAAGATAGAATTCAAGACTCCGGGGACCTATGCAATGATGTCAAGTATACGCATAGAACCAACTTTAATCGATAAAGTTAAAGTTGCTCAAGCCACAGACCCGAAGCTAATGCGTATGAAGAAGAAAGTACAAGAAGGTGCTATTTCAGAAGCAAGAATTGATGAAGAAGGAATACTTCGAGTCTACTCCAGACTTTGTGTTCTTAATGATTCTGATTTGAAGTACAAGATCATGATGGAGGCACACAATACACCATTTGTAATCCATCCTGGAAGTACCAAAATGTATCATGATCTTCGACATACATTTTGGTGGAACAATATGAAGAGAGAGATTGCAAAGTTTATCTCGAGGTGTTTAACTTATCAACATGTAAAGGCGGAGCATCAAGTGCCAAAGGGTCCATTGCAACCACTTGAGATTCCAAAATGGAAGTGGGAACACATTACCATGGATTTTGTTATGGGTCTTCCCACGGTTTCTCAAGGCATAAATGCTATTTGGGTTATTATTGATAGATTAACCAAGTCTGCTCATTTCTTGCCAATACGGGAGACTTATTCCTTTGAATGTCTTGCTCGTATATATGTAAATGAAATTATGAGATTGCATGGCATGCCAGTATCCATAGTTTCGGATCGTGACCCAAGATTCACTTCACAATTTTGGGTTAGCTTGCAAAAAGCTACGGGGACGGATTTACGATTCATTGACATACCATCCTCAAACAGACGAATAATCGAGAGGACTATTCAAACTCTTGAAGATCTATTAAGACTCGTGTCCTAGACTTCAAAGGAGTTGGGATAAGTAATTACCATTGGTGGAATTCTCCTACAACAACAGTTATCAGGCAAGTATAGGTGTGGCTCCATTTGAAGCATTATATGGACGAAAGTGTCGCTCTCCAATATGTTGGGATGAGGTGGGTGAAGCAACATTGTTGGAACCCGAGTTGATACGTGTGACTACGAAAAAGATCCAAATGATTCGACAACGTATACAAACGGCACAGGATCGACAAAAGAGTTATGCGGATCTTCATCAAAAGGACGTGGAATTTAGTATTGGGGATCATGTATTGTTGAATGTTGCTCCATGGAAGGGAGTTACAAGATTTGGGAAGAGAGGAAAGCTCAATCCATGATTTATTGGTCCATTTCAGATTCTTGACCGAGTAGAAAATGTGGTCTATAGACTTGCGTTACCTCCAAGCATGTCTCATGTTCATAATGTTTTTCACATATTTGTGCTTCGTAAATATGTGAAAGACCCGAACCACGTTATTGAGTTAGAACCAGAAGAGATAGCCGAAGACTTAACGTACGAGGAGGTATCTGTTAAGATCTTGGATAGGAAGGAGCATGTCTTACGTACAAAGGTCATACCACAAGTCAAAGTTTTATGGAGGAACCATGCTATAGAGGAAATGACCTGGGAGTTGGAAACGGAAATGATATCGATGTATCCTCACCTTTTCGAAACACCAGGTACGTACGTCAATTTCGAGGACGAAATTTCATAAAGAGGGGAGGTTGTAAGATCCCAACTTATTATTAATGAAATTGAATTTTCTCTATTTATTATTTTGAAATAGTAAGGGTTGATTTGATTAATGTGGTTAGTTATGGGTAGAATGCGCAAATATTTTAAATAAGCAAGTGGTTGTAAAATATTCATTGTAGTTGGGGAATATTCGTTTGGTCGTAGAATATTTTTGCTGTCGGAGAATATTAAATGCGATGGCGCTACCTTTGTGTGGGCCCATAACTGAAAGCGATTGGATGAAGAAAACTATAAGTATAAGTTGTTTATAAATAATTCAGAAGTTGTTATTCTGATTAATCTTGTTGAAATACTAAATTGGTTAAAACATAAGTAGCACACCAGTATTGCACCAATTATTAATTCTTACGTAAAGAAGGCACTACTCAATAATTGTTACAGTAATTACTGTTCAATATTTATTTTATTGATTCAATAATTGCTATGTTGATATTTTATATTATTATTATTTCAATATTTGTCACTGCACAATATTTTTCTTTATAAAATTAATAATTCATATTATTTGAATAATATTATTAGATAGCATTATTGGCAATATCTAGAAAGTTCTATCTAAGGAGAGGTTTGGTCATCTAATTGCGCGCCAGTAAGGAGAAATCCTTGTTGGAAAGCCTCCTCTTTCTTGGAAATTGCCTGGTTGTCAGTATTGTGATTCTGTAATATTATTTGTGAATAATTAATTATTGATTTATATGATGAGGAAAATATTCATTTGATGTGGATATAGATGGAAATTTTTTTTAATGTGACAATTGTTGAAAATAAATATTTTATCTTTTTCTGATAAAATAATTCATTTAAATATATTATTATATTGTAATAATATAATAATGGTGATATCTTTATAATGAATGTGGGATATATGAATAAATGAGGAGGAAGAGTATTTTTGTTACAATAAATGTTAAAAATATGTTAAACATGTAGGTGGACCACATTTCTTGACTGAAATTTGATTATAGCCTGCAAAATCGTCCGTATGTGGATTTCGGTCAATTTCTGTTTGCAATTTGGAAAAACTTTCTTCTGTAAAGTTGTAAAAAATTAAATTTTCTATGGAATGGACATTAGATTTGAATTTTTCTGATAAAAGAGCTATTTATTATGAATTATTGAAGTTCTGAAGTTTCGGAATAATTATTTTTTTAAAGTTTTAAATTCTTTTTAAAAGAAAAACATTTTGTACACTTGGGTGGGCCCCACATGAGTGGTAAACATGTTGAATTCAATTTTCTTGGTATGCGTAGGAAATTTATATAATTATATTAATATTTTATTAAATTTTCTGCTTTGGTGTTCTAAGCAATATCCTATAAATAGGGTGCTTAGGTTAGAATTAAAAATCACACCAAAAACTAAAATCTTCTCTCTCTATATTATCGAGCGTATTCTTATGAGTATTTTGATACTTTGAGTGTTGCTATACGGTACAAGTTCCTTTTAGCACGATATCCAGTATTCTAATCAGAAGTATTGTCTTTTCGAGGTAAGGGATGTTATTTTTTTTATAAATGATATTATTTCTTTTAAAATCATTATGCCGGAATATTGGTAAGATTTTTCTTGTGAAATTCTTGTCTTTTAGTGTTGGGGTTACTATTCACGTATACGACACTATTCACAAAAAAAATTAAAATTTTATTTTTTATCCAAAATATCTATTATGGATACTAGCTTTAATTGTATCCATGTTTTGACATTCTTGAATTTTACTCCACTATGGTTATTTATGAAGTATTTTTGAACTTGGACTGTACGAATCCTTAATATTTGTTCTTTTGTTTCATTGGATTCGCTTTTCTTTAAAATATTTTTCATCATCCTCAATCCTATGATGATATTATTATGAATATCTTTGGCACCAGTAGTGCAAAGATGGTTGAATTTCTTATGAATATCTTTGGCCCGTAGTGCAAAGATGTACAGGTGTTGAGATGAACATGACCAATCGTTGAATATCTTTGCACAGAGTGTAAAGATGAATATTTGATTCAAGATGTTTATTGATTGATGTTACAGGGATAAAATATTGATGATGGACTTTTAAATTCATAGATAATAGTAGATTTCATTTTCTCTGTAACTCTTCTATGAATTATTATTTCCGCTGCGAATATTGATCTGAAACTTGTTGTCTATTATATTCTATCAGATTTTTCCCTGCTGAGGACTAATGATAATTTGTTCTATATTATCTTAGTCATAATATTCTTTACTGGGCTAGTTGAGCTCAGCCTTTTCCTTTTTGTTCCATTTTTCTTCTCAGGAGGCGAGAATGTAGCGAGTACTAGTCAGGGTATGGAATGAAGGTTCTAGAATATCGTTTTAGTAGTCCTCACTTTTTTGTAAAATAGTGTATCAATAATTGTAATGAGAACTTATTTGAGTGTTGATATTGTCTAGAAGACAATATTTGTTTTTAAACTCACAGTTTATGTGTTGTCGTATTTTGCTCGATAATTGTATTAATAAAGTTGTAGTTGTTTCTGTACCATGTATTTGGCGACTCAGAATGGGTGTTGTATACCTATTTTGAGGGCGTCACAGAAATCCTTATCGGAAAGCCCCCTCTTTCCTGGGAACGACCTGGTTGTTAAATATTGTGAGTTATAATATTAATGATGAATAAGTTCGGGTTGATTAAAGATGAAATTGATAGTTCCATTATGTTGGGATTATTAGTATTAGTGGAAATCGACATTTATTTCAATAATAATTGATGTCTGGAAGTTATATTGGCCAATCAGGTAATTAATCGGATAAATGAGCAATTAATTGCTATTAATTCACATGCTTATAACTATGTGTTCACATATGTGTACTATTGATTCACATGTGTGTACTATTAGGGAAGGTGGTGCAAGATTGATAATATTTGCATGACTAAATTAAAAATGGAGGTATAGATGAAGGTACTATACTGTAATTATTTTTTTCACATGTATAGAATTATTGGTTCACATGATTATACTATTGTTTCACATGATATACTATTAGGGGAGGTGGTGCAAGTTTGATAATACTTGCAGGACTAAATTAAAAATGAAGGAAAAGATGAAGGTATTATACTATAATATTTTGAGCCCCAAAACGTGCAATTATCGAAACTATATTTTCCTATAAATAGAAGCTCATTCTTCCTTCATTATCACCAATTCACTAAGACTCACAAGAGCAATTATAGAGAGAAGCTATAGAGAGAAGCTATAGAGAGAAAAGAAGAAGAAAGTCACTACCTCACTATTCCAAAGATCCGATCTTCTTACGAGGTAAGGGATATTATTTTTTTCAGTATTCGTAGAAATAATATTTTCTTCCATACTCTGTAGTATGTGAGTAATATTATTTCGTCTCGTATTCCTGATTATACACTTATTCTGTTAAAGTATTGCTTCTATACTCCGTGAAATTAGTAGAATATCCTTGAAATTTGTGCTTCATCCAGTATCTTTTTATGAAAATATTATTTTGAGCTTTCTTGATAATTATTGAACTTTTCATGCCAGAGTACTATTCACGAGTTACTATTCACGGATTACTATCCACCCAGTTACTATTCACTCAAATATTATTCACTCGGGTATTTGGGGCACTTTTCATGCCGGAGTACTATTCACGAGTTACTATTCACGGGTTACTATTCCCTAATTACTATTCACCCAAATATTATTCACTCGGATATTTGGGACACTTTTTATGTCGAGGTACTATTCACGAGGTACTATTCTCAAAGTACTATTCATAGGATACTATTCACGGGGTACTATTCACCCAAAAAATATATTTCTTTTCTGTCCAAATTGTTTTTGATACATGAAAATTATTCTTGAATTTTACTCCAAAAAGCAGTATCATATTGACAATTTGTATATTTTTAAACTCTGGATAAATTTAAAGTCTTTAATATTTATCCTTAATTTTGTTTGATTAATTCTTATATCATTGTCACCATCCTCATGCTTATATTATGATGAAAGTCATCTTTGGCTTATGTGCATAGATGGACTGTTGATTGGTATGATTATGACCAGGGATCATTCGGTATAATCATGACCCGTAATGTTACAAATGATGTTGTAAAATTCCTCATTGGCCCGTAGTGCATTGATGGACATTTGTTGGTATGGTTATGACCAGAGATTATTTGGTATAATCATGACCATTGATGATTACATGAATATCCTTGGCCCTTAGTGCAGGGATGATTCGAGGATGTGGTTTATTTATTAAGCTGAGTCTCAACGATAATGTTGATGAAAAACTTTTTAAATCATAGAAGATAGTAGATATCATGCTCTACTTGACTCTTTTAATGAATTTCTTGTTCCGCTACAGTTAAACTTGATGTTTATTGTATTTTATCAGTTTAACACTGTTGAAGGCTAATGATAATTTATTCTGCATTATCTTTATCATAATATTTCTTGGTGGGCTAGTTGAGCTCACCCTTTTGCTTTCATTGTTCTCTTCTGGAAATGAGAACGTAGCCGGGACTAGTCAGGAAATGGAGTGACAGTCCAGATGGTTGCATTAGTAGTCCTCACTATTCTATGAAATAGTGTGATAATAAAAATATATTGAGGACTCTATTTGAGTTTGGATATTGTCTAGAAAACAATATTCGTGTAAAAACTCTTAGCTCATGTTGTATAATTAAGTTTGTATTTGTATTCAGTACCATGTATTTGGTGACCCAAGATGGGTGATGTATACCTATTTTGGGGGCGTCAAATTTGGTATCAAAGCTTAGGGATATGATCCTTGACTGAGATGTGAGACAAGAACTAGGAGGGGAGAGACAGGGAATTCCTTCGCTAGTATAACCTACCTAAGTTTATTTGGAATTTAATTGGTCGGTCAGAGTATAGGGATACTATGTGACATGTCAATTAACCCTTATTTTGTGGCAGTATTTAAAAATGACATCCAAAAATGTTGAGATAAACAATGAAGCACATGAGACCGTTGAGTCATCAACGATCAATACCCAGGATAATGTGCAACAGGAAGACAATAATTCTCAGGTAAATAATAAAACCGATGAAATGGTGAATGATGGAATGTTCAGAGGCTTTATGCAATTCATGCAACATCAGGCGAGAGCGACTCCTGTTCAAAATACAGGTAGAAACACTGGCAACTCTCGGACGGTCACCGCTAAACAGTTCAAGGAGCTGGGACCACCGAAGTTTTTTGGAGAGCCAAAACCACTTAAGGCGGAGACGTGGATAAAGCAGATCACCAAGATATTTGAAGTCTTGGGATGCTATTAGAGCAAAAGGTCCCTTTGCCACCCTTCATATTATGACGCAGAGGCGATTCTCGGTGGGAATCTATAAAGCGTACTCACCGCCAAGACCAAGATGTCTTGGGAGAAGTTCCAAGAACTGTTCAACGACAAGTACTTTCTCGAAAGTATTTGTCATATGAAGGAGGTAGAGTTTATCAAGCTGGAGCAAAACAATATGACCATGTCACAGTACGAAGCTAAGTTTGCCGAGTTGTCCCGGTTTACGTCCCACTTGGTTGATAATGAGGAGAGAATGACGCGGATGTTTCTAAGAGGTTTGAAACCTGAGATACGTCAATACCTAATTTCTCACACACTGTGTTTGTATTCAGATGTTGTAAATAGGGCTCAGTTATTGGAGCGTGATAATGAGTCAACTCAACTAAGAGATAGCAGCCGACAAAGCGATACTACCTATGGTAGCAGTCACCAAAGCGGTGACAAAAAACGTGGAGGGAATCAACATGCCAGAAATGGTAACCACTTCGGTGGTAATCATGACCAAGACAATAAGAGTGGACATTTCAAGAATAGGAGATTCAATAATGATGGAAAGACGTCAGCACCAGCACCTGTTGTTAAGGAAGGAGAACGATCGTTGATCGTATGTTACAAATGCGGAGGGGAGGGGCACATCAGTACAAACTATGCGATGCAGTCCAAAGCGTGTTACAATTGTGGAAAAGAAGGTCACCTAGTCCGATTTTGTCATGCACAAAAGTCAAGTCCAGCTGGGATGGAGGCATCAAAGGCCGTCCTAGGCAAGACAAAACCGATAGTTCAAGGGAGAGCGTTTGTCGTAACCTCCCAAAAAGTAAGGAATCCGAACGAGGTGATAACGGATAAGCTTATCATAAACTCTAGCGAAGTATATACCTTATTTGATACCGGTTCTACCCATTCCTTTATTTCTCCTACTTGCGCTCAACGTTTAAATTTGACTCCAGAGAAATTAGACTTTGACTTATCTGTTGAAACTCCGTTGGGAGAAACCTTCATTACATCCACTATTTATAAGTCTTGTTTGATTCAAATCGGTAACCGCACATTACCTGTCGATCTTATCTCTTTGAAAATATTTGCATTTGATGTGATTTTAGGGATTGATTGGTTAACTACTCATCATGCTAAAACCGATTAGTTTCGTAAAGTGGTTAGCTTTCATATTCCTAACCAACCTATTATGCGAATTCAAGCAACCAAACCACTAAAGTCAATCACTGTCATATCAAGCCATAAAGCTATTCGTTTATTGAAAAACAGATGTCAAGCTTTCTTAGCCCATGTCACGGATTTAAATAAAAATACGTCAGATTTGAATGATATTTCTATTGTTAATAAATTTCCTGACGTATTCCTTGAAGAACTTCCTGTCCTACCCACAAAGCGTGAAATTGAATTTTGTATCGACCTTGAATCTGGTACAAAACCCATTTCCAAAGCCCCATATCGAATGGCTCCTATTGAACTTCAGGAGTTAAAAACCCAACTACAGGAATTGTTAGACATCGCCATTCGTCCTAAGTACGCCTCCTTGAGGTGTTCCTGTTCTATTCGTGAAGAAGAAAGATGAAAGTATGGGACTTTGTGTTGATTATCGGGAGTTGAATCATGTCACCATCAAAAATAGGTACCCGTTACCTCGTATTGATGATCAGTTTGACAAGGTGCAAGGTGCCAAATTCTTTTCAAAAATTGATTTTTGTTTCGGATATAACCAGTTAAAGATTAAAACTGATGACATTCCAAAGACTGCTTTCAGAACTCGGTACGGGCATTATGAATTCCTAGTCATGTCCTTTGGATTGACTAATGCTCCTGCTGCCTTCATGGACATGATGAACCGAGTATTCAAGGAATATTTGGATCACTTTGTGATCGTCTTTATTGATGACATCCTCATATACTCCAAAACCCGTGAAGACCATGAGCAACACTTGAGGCTGATACTTCAAAATCTTCGTGAAAATAAGCTATATGCCAAGTTAAAGAAATGCGAGTTCTGGCTTGAGGAAGTAGCTGTGAGACCCCAGATGTTATGAATAAAGATTTAAATTTCTCGAAATATTTTTTTTTTGAATATTATGGTGTGGATTTGATATAATGTTATAGTTGTGGGTAATATTTACAAATTTTGCAAAGTAAGCATGTGGTTATATAATATTCATTTTAACAGGGAATATTCGTACGATGACACAATCATTGGTGGACCCCACAACGGAAGTATTGTCGTAGTAAGAAAATGACAAAATTATCTTTTATTAAAAATAATGGTGAAAGTGTTACCGTTAAAACTGTTGAACTACCCGGTAGTAAAAGTACAGTAATACACGTGGTTGCATAGTAGCACACTGTATTGATTATTGATGCTTACGTGAGAAGTCACTCAGTTATACTCAATTATTGCTACAGTAATTGCTGCATTATATCTCTCATATTATTGATTCAATTATTGTCACAGTCTCATGTGCATAATATATATATTATTAAATCAATAATTGAGATGACAAAGTTATTCATATTATTATTTACAATATTGACAATGTCTAGAAGTTCTGTCAAGGAGAGGTTTGGTCACCTAATTGTGCACCAATAAGGAGAAATTCTTATCGGAAAGCCCCCTTTTCCTGAGAATGACCTGGTTGTTAAATATTGTGAATTATAATATTAATGATTAATAAGTTCGTGTTGATTAAAGATAAAATGGATATTTCCATTGTGTTGGAATTATTAGTGTTAGTGGAAATCGGCATTTATTTCGATAATAATTGTTGTCTGGAGGTTATATTGACCAATTAGGTAATTCACCGGATAAATGAACAATTAATTGCTATTAATTCACATGATTATAACTATTTATTCACATGTGTGTACTATTGATTCACATTCTTGTACTATTAGGGGAGGTGGTGCAAGATTGATAATACTTGCATGACTAAGTTAAAAATGGAGGTATAGATGGAGGTAGTATACTGTAATTCGTATTTTCACATGATTATAACTATTAATTCACATGATTGAACTATTGATTCACATTATTTACTATTAGGGGAGGTGGTGCAAGTTTGATAATACTTGCAGGACTAAATTAAAAATAAAGAAAAAGATGAATGTATTATACTGTAATATTTTGAGCCCCAAAACGTGCAATTATCGAAACTATATTTTCCTATAAATAGAAGCTCATTCTTCTTTCATTTCTCACCAATTCACTAAAGCTATAGAGCAATTATTATGGAGAGAAAGAAGAAGAGAAATCTGTTACCTCACTATTCCAGTATCCAGTCTTCTTTTGAGGTAAGGGGTATAATTCTTTCATATTTATGAAGAGAGTTATTTCAATACTCGTAAGGGTTGTTATTCCATTCATTATTATTATGTTGGAATAACTTGTCTATGCGAAGTACCGCACACATGGTGAAATTCTTCTGTTATTCTATTCTTTATTATTCATTGGAATAACTTTGTTTTGTGCGGCCTATCGCGATGCCCGGTGAATTTTGTTGTTATTCCATTCTTTATTATTCGTTGGAATATCCCATGCTGCATGCGGATTACGCATGACCCAGTTCCGTTCTTTATTATTCTGTTGGAATATCCTCATCTGCAAGCGGATTACGCATGACCGGTTCCATTCTTTATTATTCATTGGGAATAACTCATATCGCATGTGGTCTATCGCATGCACGGTGAATTCTTACATTATTCCATTCTTTATTATTCTCATTGGAATAACTCGCCCTATGTGGATTATCGCATGGATGGTGAATGACCTTTTGTATTCATTCTTTATTAAATTATGGAAATGATCTGTCTACGTGGATTACCGCATGACGGGTGAAAATCCATTTGCAGTTTTGTATATTCTATTATACTCGTATGAGATATCATTTCTCTTGTACTCGTCATGGAATATCATTTTCTTTGGTATTTTTCTTTTATGTGTTACTATTCACGAGTTACTATTCACCCAGTTACTATTCACTCTAGTATTATTCACTCGAGTATTCGGGGTACTTTTCGTGCCGGAGTACTATTCACAAATTACTATTCACCCGATTACTATTGATTCTAGTATCATTCACTCGGGTATTCGGGACACTTTTCGTGTCGGGGTACTATTCACGGGGTACTATTCCTAAAGTCCTATTCACGGGGTACTATTCACTCGAAAAATATATTTTTTTTCTGTCCAAATTATTTTTGGTACATGAATATTATTCTTGAATTTTACTCCACAAAGCAGTATCATGTTGACAATTTGGACGTTATTGATTTCTAGATAAATTAAATTATAAATCTTTAAAATTTATCCTTGAACTTGTTTTATTGAATTATTATGTCATTGTCATCATCCTTATGCTTATATGGTGATGAAAGTCATCTTTGGCTTACGTGCATAAATGGACTTGATATGATTATGACTAGGGATTATTCGGTATAATCATGACCGTAATGTGACGAATGATGTGGTGAAAGTCCTCGATGGCTGTAGAAGTATTGATGGACGCTTTTGGTATGATTATGACCAGGGATTATTCGGTATAGTCATGACCATTGATGATTTAATGAATATCATTGTCCCGTAGTGCAGGGAAGATTCGATGATATAGTTTATTTATTAAGCTGAGTCTCAACGATAAAAATTGATGAAAACATTTTAAATAATATAAGATAGTAGATATCATGCTCTACTTTACTCTTCTAATGGATTGCTTATTCCGCTGCAGTTAAACTTGTTGTCTATTGTATTCTATCAGTTGTTATACTATTGAAAGCTAAGGATAATTTATTCTGCATTATCTTAGTCATAATATTTCTTACTAGGCTAGTTGAGCTCACCCTTTCTTTCACTGTTCTCTTCAAGAAATGAGAATATAAATTTGGGATGAGTCGGGGAAACGGATTGATTTGTCCGGATGGTTGTTTTAGTAGTCCTCACTATTCTATAAAATATTGTGACAATAAATATAATGAGGACTCCATTGAGTGTGGATATTGTCTAGATGTCAATATTCTTATTAAAACTCTCAGCTTATGTTTTGTCGTATTTTACACGATAGTTGTATAATTAAGTTTGTATTTGTATTCTGTACTATATATTTGGCGACTCAAGATGGGTGATGTTTACCTGTTTTGGGGGCGTCACAGTAGCATTCCTTGGGCACGTGAATTCAAATCATGGAATATCTGTTGACCCGACAAAGATTGAAGCGATTCAAAGCTGGGAGCAACCTAAGTCGATGGATCGAAAGAGTAGCTTTCTCGGCTTAATTTGGTTATTATCGGAGATTCAGTAGAAGAGTTTTCTCGAATCACTACTCAATTAACTCAAATTGACTCGAAAGATACAAAATTCTACCGGAAGCGAGGAATGTGAGAAGAGTTTTCAAGAACTCAAGATGAGACTCATTTCAGCACCTATTCTGACAATACCATCTGGCTCGGAGGGATTTGTCATCTACAGTTATGCTTCAGGCAAAGGGTTAGGATGTGTTCTCATGCAACATGAGAAAGTCATAGCCTATGCCTCACGACAACTCAAAGAATATGAGAGGAATTATCTTACTCATGATCTAGAGTTGGCAGCTATCGTTTTTGCGCTTAAGATTTGGAGGCATTACCTGTATAGAGAGAAGGTGGAGATCTATACGGATCATAAAAGCCTCAAATATTTCTTCACTCAAAAGGAACTCAACATGCGGCAACGAAGTTGGCTTGAGTTGTTGAAAGATAGTAGCTGACGCATTGAGTAGAAGATCATATGCGGGTACGAGTGCGATATTGTCAACGTAAAGGCCCATTTTGTATGACTTACAAAGGATGGAGATAGAGTTAAAGACTCCAGGGACCCATGTGATGATGGTGAATATATGAGTAGAACTGACTTTAATCGATAATGTTAAAGCTGCTCAAGCTACAGACCTGGAGCTGATGCGTATGAGGAAGAAAGTACACGAAGGTGCTATTTCGGAAGCAAGAATCGATGAAGAAGGAATACTTCGAGTCAACTCCAGACTTTGTGTTCCTAACAATTTTGACTTGAAGTATAAAATTATGATGGAGGCGCACAACACACCGTTTGCAATCCATCCTGGGAGTACCAAAATGTATTGTGATCTTCGACATAAATTTTGGTGGAGCAATATGAAGAGAGAGATAGCGGGGTTTATCTCAAGGTGTCTAACTTGTCAACGAGTCAAGGCGGAGCATCAAGTGCCAAAAGGTCCATTACAACCACTTGAAATTCCAGAATGGAAGTGGGAGCACATTACCATGGATTTCGTTACTGGTCTTCCCAAGGTTTCTCAAGGCATAGATGCGATTTGGGTCATTATTGATAGATTGACCAAGTCTGCTCATTTCTTATTGATACGAGAAACTTATACACTTAAACGTCTTGCTAGTATGTATATAAACAAGATTGTAAGATTGCATGGTATGCCAGTATCCATATTTTCTGATTGAGACCCAAGATTCACTTCTAGATTTTGGGTTAGTTTGCAAAAAGCTATGGGCACAGATTTACGATTTAGTTCGGCATATCATCCTCAAACGGATGAGCAGTCGGAGAGGACTATTCAAACTCTTGAAGATTTATTAAGACTCTGTGTCCTTGACTATAAAGGAAGTTGGGACAAGTTCTTACCATTAGTGGAGTTTTCCTACAACAACAGTGTGAGATCCCGAATTTTATGAAATAAAAGTATTCAATTTTTTTATTTTGGTAAATAGTTAAATTGATAAAAATTTAAAGTTAAGGGTGATATGTGAAAATTTTTGTAAAGTAAGTAAGATGATATAAAATATTCGTTGTGTCGGGGAATATTCGTTTGGTCAGGGAATATTCATTTTAACAGGAAATATTCGTACGATGGCACAATAATTGGTGAACCCCACAACGGAAGTATTGTCGTAGTTAGAAAAAGACATAAATATCTTTTTATAAAAATAATAACAAAAGTTTTACCGTTAAACTGTTGAACTACCCGATAGTAAAAGTACAGTAATATGCGTGGTTGCATAGTAGCACACGGTATTGATTATTGATGCTTACGTAAGAAGTCACTCAGTTATACTCAATTATTGCTACAGTAATTGCTGCATCATATCTCTCATATTATTGATTCAATTGTTGTTACAGTATCATCTGCATAATATGTTATATTATTAAATCAATAATTGAGACAACAAAGTTATTCATATTATTATTTGCAATATTGACAATGTCTAGAAGTTCTGTCAAGGAGAGGTTTGGTCATCTAATTGCGCGCTAATAAGGAGAAATCCTTATCGGAAAGCCCCATCTTTCCTGGGAACGACCTGTTATAATATTAATGATGAATAAGTTCGTGTTGATTAAAGATGAAATTGATAGTTCCATTATGTTGGGATTATTAGTGTTAGTGGAAATCGACATTTATTTAGATAATAATTGATGTCTGAAAGTTATATTGACCAATCGGATAATTAATTGGATAATGAGCAATTAATTGCTATTAATTCACATGCTTATAACTATGTGATCACATGTGTGTACTATTAATTCACATGTATGTACTATTAGGGGAGGTGGTGCAAGATTGATAATACTTGCATGACTAAATTAAAAATGGAGGTATAGATGAAGGTATTATACTGTAATTATTTTTTCACATGTATAGAACTATTGAGTCACATGATTGTACTATTGATTCACATGATATACTATTAGGGGAGGTGGTGCAAGTTTGATAATACTTGCAGGACTAAATTAAAAATGAAGGAAAAGATGAATGTATTATACTGTAATATTTCGAGCCCCAAAACGTGCAATTATCGAAACTATATTTTTCTACAAATAGAAGCTCATTCTTCCTTCGTTCTCACCAATTCACTAAGTCTCACAAGAGCAATTATAGAGATAGAAGCTATAGAGAAAAAGAAGAAGCGAATTCTGCTACTTCACTATTCCAGTATCCAGTCTTCTTCTGAGGTAAGGGGTATTATTTATTTCATATTCTGAAGAGATGTTATTTTTCGTATTCATATGAATATTATATTCGTTCAATATTTGTAAGGAATATCATCTTCGTTCAATATTCGTAGTTAATATCATCTTCGTTCAATTTTTATATTTTGTATATTATATAATTTTCATTAATAAAAAGTTCATTTCTGGATATGTTTATTCTTGCCTCTTGGTAGTTGGTAATAAATATTAGTCTATGCTTATTTAATTATTTTTCAAATTGAGAGTTAAACAAATAAAAGAATAATTATTACCTTGACTGAATAAACAACACCAATTGGTAGGACATCACTGTTAGTGGTCCTAAAGATATCAAATATCCTTTTATATTACTGGGGTGGGAGAGTAGTGTTGTAATTTGTAGTTTAAAAATATTAATGCATCTCTGTTATGTTAGTTTAAATCTTTTGTATTTGTCATTCTATATATGTTTTTATATATTTTTTGGGTTAGTGTTAGTGATTCATCATTTTTTAAGAAAAGTGAGGATTTGGTTAAGTATGGGAAATTTGATTTTTGTCTGCATTTTGATTCACGTTTGTTGTGATTTTTGACTGCTAAAATTATTCTTTTATTGGGTAGCTTTATTATTCCAGTTTACAAAATAAAACACCAAAATATTATCTTTTGTTTTGATATATTATATTATGTGTATCTTATAAATTATTGTAAATAAATCTTACTTGTATGTATGTATTTTGGATTGCTTGAAATTGGCCTACTTTACACTCTATATACACAATAGGACAATGAGATAAACTCAGAACTTCTCAAACATATACACAACTACACTTGAATTTATAAGGTATAGTATATGTACTTGCTATATCTATATAAAAAATGTGACGCCCCCAAAATAGGTATACATCATCCATTCTGAGTCGCCAAATACATGGTACAGAAAATAACTACAACTTTATTAATACAGTTGTTGTGCAAAATACGACAACACATACTGTGAGTTTAAATATAATATCGTCTTCTAGACAATATCCACACCCAAATAAAGTCCTCATTACAATTATTGATGCACTATTTTACAAAAATAGTGAGGATCGCTAAAACAACTGCTCAGGACCATCACTCTATACCCCTACCGGTTCCTCATTATGTTCTCGCTTCCTGAGAAGAAAAATGGAACAAAAAGGAAAAGGGTGAGCTCAACTAGCCCAGTAAAGAATATTATGACTAAGATAATATACAACAAATTATCCTTAGTCTTCAACAGGGAAAAATCTGATAGAATATAATAGACAACAAGTTTTAGATCAACAACTGCAATGGAAACAACGATTCATTAGAAGAGTTAAGTAGAGAATGAAATCTACTATCATCTATAAATTTAAAAGTCCATCATCAATGTTTTATCCTTGTAACATCAATCAATATACATCTTAAATCAAATATTCATCTTTGCACTATGGGCCAAAGATAATCATTTGTATCACCAGTTGGTCATGTTCATCTCAATACCTGTTCATCTTTGCACTACGGGCCAAAGATATTCATCTGATAATCATACATCTTTGCACTACATGCCAAAGATATTCATCAAGTATCACCATTAAGGACTGAGGATGATGAAAAACATTTTAGAGAAGGAATCCAGTGAGATAAAAGGATAAAATTTAGATATTCGTACTTTAGATAACTCAAGTTTAAAAATACTCCATAATAAACCATAATGGAGTAAAATTCAAGAATAAAGATAAAAAACATGGATACAATCAGAGATAGTAACCATAATAGACATCTGGGAGAAAGAAGAGAAAATTTTATTTTTCGGTGAATAGTGCCGTATTCGTAAATAGTGCCATATACGTGAATAGTGCCGTATACGTAAATAGTAACCCGACACAAACAGGTAGAAATTCCATAATATAATTCATATCAATCATAATGATATTGAAGAAAATAATATCATTTATGAAGAAAATAACATCCCTTACCTCAAAATAACAGTATTTCTGATCGGAATATCGGATGTAAAGCCGAAGAAAACTTGCATTGAATAGCAACTCTCAAAGTATCTAAATACTCACAAAATACGCTCGATAATATATAGAGAGAGAAAACTTGTTTCTGGTGTGATTTTCAATTCTAACCTAAGCGCCTATTTATAGGAAAATGCAAGAACGCCATAGGAGACTAAATAATAAAATAATAATATTTTAAAACCAATTTCTATGCATGCTTCATTTGAGTTGTTGAGCAGCCAACTTGAAAGAAAAATAGTAGCCCAAATGTTTTTAAAAAACAAAAGTGGGTCCCACCCAATTTTAATAAAAAATATTTAATTTTTGAAACTTCAATAATTCATATAAAATAGCTCTTTTATCAGAAAAATACGAATTTTATGTCCATTCCATATAAAATTGAATTCTCCACAATTTTGTAACTTTAAGTTTTTCCAAATTCCAAACCGAAAATATCCGAAATTCACAAACGGATGATTTTCAATACCTCATAAAATTTATAACAAATCATACGTTAATTTTTAACGGTTCAAATTTGTGGACATATACTCAACTTATATATGTATAACATATCCAAAAATCACAACGATCCAACGGCCAGATTAAAATTATAACTCACGCAATAGAGCTTTAAGAACACTGATTTGATTTTTAATACCTCCATTCCGACAAAAATACTGATAAAACACCTCAACATTAATTCCTTCAATTATATCCACATAAAAAAATAAATATTTTCTTATCATATAAATCAATAAATAATTATTCACAAATAATATTACAGAATCACAATAATGACAACCAGTAGTTCCGGGAGCAGGGGGCTTTCCGATAAGGATTTCTCCTTACTGGCGCGCAATTAGGTGACCAAACCTCTCCTTGATAGAATTTTCTAGACATTGCCAATAATGCTATCTAATAATATTATTCTAATAATACGAATTATTGATCTGATAATGTGAAATACTGTGCAGTGACAATTATTGAAACAACAATAATATAAAATATCAACTCAGCAATTATTGAATCAATAAAATAAAATATCAAACAAAGAATTATCGTAACAATTATTAAGTAGTGTCTTCTTACGTAAGAATCAATAATTCAAAAATACTTTGTGTCTACTGCAGTGCCATTCTTGTGCAACCACGCGTATTATTGTATTTTAACCACCGGGTATTCCAACAGTGTTAATGGTAACAACTACGCCATTATTTATAAAAACTCAAACTTGTTGTTTTCTTCATCCGATAATTATTCCATTATGGGGACCACAAATGGCTGCGCCGTCGTACGAATATTTCCCGACAACAAGAATATTCCACGACCAAACGAATATTCCCCGATAACAATGAATATTTTATAACCACTTGCTTAAATTATAAAATTTGCACATTTCACCCATAACCAAAGTATTATCTCAAATTATCACCTTATTATTTCAAGATAATAAATAGAGGAAATTTAATTTTATTTATAATAAGTTGGGGTCTTACAACCTCCCCTCCTTATGAAATTTCGTCCTTAAAATTGACGTACGTATCTGTTGTTTCGAAAAGGTGAGGGTACCTCGCTTTCATTTCCGATTCTAACTCCCAGGTCATTTCTTCAATAGCATGGTTCCCCCAAAAAACCTTGACTTGTGGTATAGCCTTTGTTCGTAGGACATGTTCTTTCCTATCCAATATCTTGATAGGTACCTCCTCGTACGTTAAATATTCGACTATCTCGTCTGGTTCTAACGCAATAATATGGTTCGAGTCTTTCAGATATTTACGAAGCATAGATATATGAAAAAAATTATGAACACTAGACATACTTAGAGGTAATGCGAGTCTATAGACCACATTTCCTATTCGATCAAGAATCTCAAATGGACCAACAAATCATTGATTGAGCTTTCCTCTCTTCCCAAATCTTGTAACTCCCTTCCATGAAGCAATATATAACAGTACATAATCTCCTATATTAAATTCCACGTCCTTTCGATGACGATCAACATAACTCTTTTGTTGATCTTGTGAGGTCTTTATATGTTGCCAGATCATTTGAAACTTTTCTGTAGTCATGCGTACCAATTCTGGTCCCAACATAGTTGCTTCACCCACCTCGTCCCAGCATACGGGAGAACGATACTTTCATCCATACAACGCCTCGAATGAAGCCATGCCTATACTTGGTTGATAACTGTTGTTGTAGAAGAATTCCACCAGTGATAAGTACTTATCCCAACTTACTTTGAAATCTAGGACACAGATTCTTAATAGATCTTCAAGGGTTTGAATAGTCCTTTCCAATTGCCCGTCCGTTTGAGGACGATATACCGAACTGAATCGTAAATCCGTGCCCATAGTGTGACTCCCCCAGAACAGGAATACATCACCTATCTTGAGTCGCCAAATACATGGTACAGAATACAAATAAAAACTTAATTATACAACTGTCGTGTAAAATATGATAAAACACAAGCTGAGAGTTTTAACACGAATATTGTCTTCTAGACAATATCCACACTCAATGGAGTCCTCATTACATTTATTATCACACTATTTTATAGAATAGTGAGGACTATTAAAACAACCATCTGGACCGTTAATCCGTTCCCCGACTCGTCCCAGCTATATTCTCATTTCCTGAAGAGAACAGTGAAAGAAAGGGTGAGCTCAACTAGCCCAGTAAGAAATATTATGACTAAGATAATGCAGAATAAATTATCCTTAGCCTTCAATAGTATAACAACTGATAGAATATAATAGACAATAAGTTTTAGATCAACAACTGCAATGGAATAAGCAATCCATTAGAAGAGTCAAGTAGAGCATAAAATCTACTATCTTCTATGATTTAAAAAGTTTTTTTCATCAACTTTATCGCTGAGACTCAGCTTAATAAATAAAATCGCATCATCCGTGCATCACGGCCAAGGATATTCATGTAATCATCAATGGTCATGATTATACCGAATAATCCTTGGTCATAATCATACCAACAACTGTCGATCAATGGACTACAGGCCAATGAGGACTTTCACCACATCATTCGTTACATTACGGTCATGATTATACCGAATAATCTCTGGTCATAATCATACCAAGTCCATCTATGCATGTAAGCCAAAGATGACTTTCATCATAATATAAGCATGAGGATGATGACAATGACATAATAATTCAATAAAACAAGTTCAAGGATAAATTTTAAAGATTTATAATTTAATTTATCCAGAATTCAATAACGTTCAAATTATCAACATGATACTGCTTTGTGGAGTAAAATTCAAGAATAATATTCATGTACCAAAAATAATTTAGACAGAAAAGAAATATATTTTTTGGGTAAATAGTACCCCGTGAATAGTACTTCGGGAATAGTACCCCGACACAAAAAGTGTCCCGAATACCCAAGTGAATGATACTATAGTGAATAGTAACTAGGTGAATAGTAACTCGTGAATAGTAACTCGTAACAGAAAAATACCAAAGAAAACGATATTTCATGACGAGTACAAAAGAAATGATATCCCAGATGAGTATAATAGAATATACGAAACTGCAAATGGATTTTCACCCGTCATGCAGTAATCCACGTTGACAGATCATTTCCACAATTTAATAAAGAATGAATACGAATGATCATTCACCATGCATGCGGTAATCCACATAGACATGTTATTCCAATAGAATAATAAAGAACGAAACCAGGTCATGCGTAATCCGCACAGACATGATATTCCAACAGAATAATAAAGAACGGAACCAGGTCATGCGTAATCCACACAGACAGGATATTCCAACAGAATAACAACAGAATTCACCAGGCATGCGATAGACCGCACAGACAGGTTATTCCAATAGAATAATAAAGAATGGAATAACAAAAGAATTTCACCATGTATGCGGTGCTTATTATGAGCAAAGTTATTCCAACATAATAATAGAGAATGGAATAACAACCTTTACAAGTATTGAAAGAAAATAACTCTCTTCATGAATACAAAAAGAATAATACCCCTTACCTCAAAAGAAAGATCGGATCTTCGGAATAGTGAGGTAGCAGACTTCTCTTCTTCTTTCTTTCTATAATTTCTCTCTATAATAATTGATCCATAGCTTTAGTGAATTGGTGAAAAATAATGAAGGAATGAGCTTCTATTTATAGAAAAATATAGTTTTGATAATTACACGTTTTGGGGCTCAAAATATTACAGTATAATACTTTCCTCTTTTCCTTCATTTTTAATTTAGTCCTGCAAGTATTATCAAACTTGCACCATCTCCCCTAATAGTAAATCATGTGAATCAATAGTTCTAGACATGTGAAAATATGAATTACAGTATAGTACCTCCATCTATACCTCTATTTTTAACTTAGTCATGCAAGTATTATCAATCTTGCAACAACTCCCCTAATAGTAAATGAATGTGAATCAATAGTACACACATGTGAATAAATAGTTATAATCATGTGAATCAATAGCAATTAATTGCTCATTTATCCAGTTAATTACACGATTGGTCAATATAACCTCCAGATATCAATTATTATCAAAATAAATGTCGATTTTCACTAACACTAATAATTCTAACACAATGGAACTATCAATTTCATCTTTAATCAACACGAACTTATTCATCATTAATATTATAATTCACCATATTTAACAACCAGGTCGTTCCTAGGAAAGATGGGGCTTTTCGATAAGGATTTCTCCTTATTGGTGCGCAATTAGGTGACCAAACCTCTCCTTGACAGAACTTCTAGACATTATCAATATTGCAAATAATAATATGAATAACTTTGCCGTCTCAATTATTGATTTAATAATATATATTATGCAGATGATACTGTGACAATAATTGAATCAATAATATGAGAGATATGATCGCAAGAATTCTTCGTAGCAATAATTGAGTATAATCGAGTGACTTCTCACGTAAAGCGGTGTGCTACCATGCAACCACGCCGTATTCTTGTACTTTTACTACTAAGGGTAGTTCAACGGTTTTAACGGTAACACTTTTCGTAGTTACTTTTATAAAAGATAATTACGTAGTTTTTTAACTACGACATACTTCTATTATGGGGTCCACTAATGATTGTGCCTTCGCATTTTATATTCCCCGATAAAAAGTATATTTCCCGACCAAACGAATATTTTATAACAACTTGTATACTTTGCAAAAAATTTCACATATCACCCTTAACTTTAACCTTTTATCAATTTAACCATTTACGAAATAAAATACTAATTATAAGAAAATTGAATACTTTCATTTCATAAAATTCGTGGTCTTATAATCTCCCCTACTTATGAAATTTTGCCCTCGAAATTTACGTACGTACCTGGTATGCCGAAGAGGTGAGGATATCTTGACTTCATTTCAGATTATAACTCTTGAGGTATAACCTTTGAGTGTCAAATATGATCCTTCTTATCCAAGATTTTAACACGTATCTCCTCATACGTTAAATCCTTTGCTATCTCATCTAGTTCTAATTCAATAATGTGGTTCGGGTCATCCACATATTTATGTAACATCGATACGTGAAAAACATTATGAACATGCGACATACTTGGCGGTAAAGTGAGTCTATAGGCCACAGTTCCTACTCGATCAAAGATCTCAAATGGGCCAATTAAATCAAGGGTTGAGATTTCCTCTCTTCATCGATTCTTGCTTCTAGAATAACGCCCTCTTGAACCTTCTTCTTCACATTCATCAGCTTCAGGTGTGTAGTTTGAGTGGCTTTAACTTTATCGATTAAAGTCAATTCTACTCGTATATTGGTTATTTTCACGTGGGTCCCTAGAGTCTTTAACTCTATCTTCATCATTTGTAAGTTATACGAAATGGGTTTTTGTGTTAACAACATTATACTCGCATACGATCCTCTACTCAACGCGTTAGCTACCATGTTCGCTCTTCCACGATGATATTGAATGGTATAGTCGTAATCTTCAACAGCTCGAGCCAACGTCCTTGGCGCATGATACGTTCGTTTTAGTTGAAGAAATATTTAAGGGTTTTAGAAATGGGTTTTTTACTGAAGTTAATACAAAATTCGATTTCACGCTCTAGGGGTAGGCTAGGAAGTCTTTAGAGATTACGTCAGGAAATTTATTAATAATAAAAATGTCATTCAAAACTGTGACGACGTCTCCTACAGAAATTCTGGCTTCGGTACATTCCACACAAGGAAGTCACCAGATAAAGGCTCGAGACTCTTTACTTATGGCTTGATATGACAGTGATTGACTTTAGTGGTTTGGGTACTTGAATTCCCATAACAGGTTAGTTAGGAATATGAAAGCTAACAACCTTACGAAAAGCATGATGAGTAGTTAACCAATCGAATCCTAGAATCACATCAAAGGCAAGTATTTTCAAAGAGATAAGATCGACAGGTAACGTGAAAGTGTCAATTTGAATCAAACAAGATTTATAAATAGTGGAGGTAACGAAGGTTTCTACTAACGAAGTTTCAACCAATCAGTCAAAGTCTAATTTCTCCGTAGTCAAATTTAAACGTTGAGCGCAAACAAGAGAGATAAAAGAATGGGTAGAAACGATATCTAATAAGGTATAGACTTCGCAAGAATTTATAATTAACTAACCCGTGCTAACTTCGTTTGGGTTACTCGCTTTTTGAGAAGTCACAAAAAATGCTCTTCCTGAAACCACCGACTTTGTTTTGTCCGTATCCGCCTTTGGTGCCACCGTCCCAGCTGGACTTGATTACACTACAAGACAAAATCGAGCTATGTTACCGTCTTTTCCACAACTAAAACATACCTTGGAAGGCTGTGAACAGTTTGGACTTATGTGTCCCTATTCTCCGCATCTGTAGCATCTAACTGGTGGTCGTTCTCCTCCCCTAGAATTTGTTGCTAGTGTTGGTGTTGCTGCCAATGTCTTCCCATCATCGTTAAATCATCTCTTCTTGAATTTTCCACTTCTATTATCTTGGCCATAATTACCACCGAAGTGGTTACCATTCTTGGCATGATAATTTCCCCCACGATGGTTATCATTTTTCCGATGGCCGTTGCCACCGGTACGATTATTATCGTGTTGTTGCTCGTTATCCTTTGGTTGGGCTGGCTCATTATCGCACTCCAATAACTGAGCCCTATTCACAACATCTGAATATAAATAAAGTTTGTGAGAAATGAAGAATTGACGTATATCGGGTTTCAAACCTCTTAGAAACATTCGCGTCATTCGCTCCTCATTATCGACCAAATGGGATGCAAACCGGATAACTCTGCAAATTTAGCCTTGTATTGCGACACGGTCCATATTGTTTTGCTCCAACTTGATAAACTCCACCTCCTTCATGTGATGAATACTTTTGGGAAAGTACTTGTCGTTGAACAGCTCTTGGAACTTCTCCCAAGACATCTTGAGTGCATTAGGCTGGGTACATTTTACAGATTCCCACTAGTAATCTGCCTCTTCATGCAACATAAAGGTGGCAAAGGGAACCTTTTACTCCTTGGAGCATCCCAAGACATCAAATATCTTGGTGATCTGCTTTAACCAAGTCTCCGCCTTAAGTGGTTCTGGCTTTCCCAAAAACTCCAGCGGTCCAGCTCCTTGAACTGCTTAGCGGTGAGCATCCGAGAAAATCTCAACCCTTGATTTTATTGGTCTATTTGAAATCCTAGAGTAGGAACTGTAGACTCGTTTGACCGCCAAGTATGTCGCGTGTTCATAATATTTTTCACATATCGATGTTACGTAAATATGTGGACGACCCGAACTACATTATTGATTTAGAACCGGACGAGATAACGGATAATTTAACGTATGAAGATGTACCTGTTAAAATCCTAGAATGTATTCAAAAGTCAAAGGTTATGCCTCAAGAGTTAGAATCTGACGAAGTGTCCTCATTTGTTCGGCATACCAGGTACGTACGTAAATTTCGAGGGCGAAATTTCATAAGGAGGGGAGATTGTAAAATCCAAAATTTTACGAATAAAGATTTAATTTTCTTGAAATATTTTTTTTCAAAATTATTGTGTGGATTTGAGATAATGTTATAATTGTGGGTAATATTTATAAATTTTGCAAAGTATGCAAGTTGTTGTATTATATTCGATTGGTCGGGGAATATTCGTTTTAGCAAGAAATATTCGTACAACGGCGCAATCATTGGTGGACCCCCTAATAGAATTATTGTCGGATTGAGAAAACGACAAAAATATTTTTATGAAAATAACGACAGAAATTTTACCGTTAATACTGTTGAACTACTCGGTAGTAAAAGTACAATAATACGCGTGGTTGCATAGTAGCACATGGTATTGGTTATTGATGCTTACGTAAGAAGTCACTCAGTTATACTCAATTATTGCTATAGTAATTGCTGCATCATATCTCTCATATTATTGATTCGATTATTGTCACAATATCATCTGCATTATATGTTATATTATTAAATCAATAATTGAGATAACAAAGTTATTCATATTATTAAATTGCAATATTTACAATGTTTAGAAGTTCTGTCAAGGAGAGGGTTGGTCACCTAATTGCGCGCCAATAGGGAGAAATCCTTATTGGAAAGCCCCCTCTTTCCTGGGAATAACCTGATTGTTAAATATTATGAGTTATAATATTAATGATGAATAAGTTCGTGTTGATTAAAGATGAATTTGATAGTTTCATTATGTTGAGATTATTTGTGTTAGTAGAAATCGACATCTATTCCGATGATAATTGATGTCTGGAGGTTATATTGTTCAATCGGGTATTCGGGACACTTTTTGTGTCGGAGTACTATTCACGAGTTACTATTCATGAGTTACTATTCACCCGAACAATATATTTCTTTTCGGTCCAAATTATTTTTGGGTACAATATTATTCCATGAGGAGATGTGCTAATTTTTCAGACCGTTGGTTGAAGTTTTAGTAGTAAATCAATATGGATCTCTGGTTAAAAGTTTTAATAGTAAATCAATATGGATCGCTGGTTTAAAATTTTAATAGTGAATCAGTATGGACCGTTGCTTTAAGTTTTAATATGGACCGTCCATTTAAAAGTAAATCAATCTGGACCGTTCATGAATTAGTTACTATTCAATCCATTCTCCTATAAATAGAAGCTCATTACTTCATTATTTCTTAAGAATTCACTGAAACTCTAGAGAGAGAAATTATAGAGAGAAAGAAGAAGAGTATTCTGCTACTTCACTACTTCTATATCAAGTTCTTCTTTATAAGGTAAGCGGTATTATTTCTTTCTTATTCATGAAGAGAACTTCTGTTATTCTATTTTTTTTCATTATTCTGTTGGAATAACTTGTATACGCGGTCTACCCTATACTTGGGTGAAATTCTTCTGTTATTCCATTATTTATTATTTTGTTGGAATAACCTGTATACGCAGGCTACCCTATACTTGGTGAAATTCTCCTGTTATTCCATTATTTATTATTCTGTTGGAATAACCTATATACGCGGTCTACCCTATACTTGGTGAAATTCTTCTGTTATTCCATTATTTATTATTCTGTTGGAATAACTTTGTATCTGCACGCTACCCCTATACTTGGTGAAATCCTTCATTATTCCAATCTTTATTATTCTCATTAGAATATCCCATGCATGCGTTTTACTTGTGGGACACGGTTCCATCTTTATTATTACGTTAGAATATCTCATACAGACATTTTATGCCGGACTGGTTCCGCCTCTTTATTATTCTCGTTGGAATATCCTGTCAGCATGCATTTCTGTTGAACTCGGTTCCGTCTTTATTATTCTATTGGAATATCCTCACATGCATGCGTTTTTGTGGGACCGGTTTCAGATTTTTATTATTCTCATTGGAATAACTCGCCTGTCGCGATCTATCACATGCCCGGTGATTTATTTTGTTATTCCATTCTTTATTATACTCAGTTGGTTAAAGTTTTAACTTCTATACTCCATGAAATTAGTGGAATATCTTTGATATTTGCGCTTCATCCAGTATCTTTTCATGGAAATATTCTTCTGAGCATTCTTGAATTTTACTTTACAAAGAAGTATCATGT
Source organism: Panax ginseng (assembly GCA_020205605.1). NCBI lineage: Eukaryota > Viridiplantae > Streptophyta > Magnoliopsida > Apiales > Araliaceae > Panax > Panax ginseng. The sequence goes on along the minus strand of CM035144.1, from coordinate 94,165,718 downwards.
TGACAATTTGGACGTTATTTGTTCTTGGATAAATTAATTCTTGAACTTGGTTTTATTGAATTCTTATATAATTGTCATCATCCTCATGTTTATATTTTTATTGAAAGTCATCTATGGCCTGTAGTGCATAGATGGACTTGGTATGATTATGACCAGGGATCATTCGGTATAATCATGACCGTAATGTTACAAATGATGTGGTAAAGTCCTCATTGGCCCATAATGCATTGATGGAACAGTTGTTGGCATGATCATGACCATTGATGAATACACGAATATCCTTGGCCCGTAGTGCATGGATAATTTGTGGTCGTGATACTAATGAATATCCTTGGCCGTAGTGCAGGGATGATGTGGATTATTTATTAAGCTTAGTCTCAGCGATAAAAGTGATGAAAAACTTTTTAAATCATAAAAGATAGTAGATTTTATTCTGTACTTGACTCTTTTAATGGATTGCTTATTCCGCTACAGTTAAACTTGTTGTCTATTGTTTTTTATCAGTTTAACATTGTTGAAGGCTAATGATAATTTATCCTACATTATCTTAGTCATAATATTTCTTACTGGGCTAGTTGAGCTCACCCTTTCTTTCACTGTTCTCTTCAGGAAATGAGAACGTAGCAGGGACTAGTCGGGGAACAGAGTGATGGTCCAGATGATAGCATTAGTAGTCCTCACTATTATATGAAATAGTGTGATAATAATTGTAATGGGGACTTATTCTGAGAGTGGATATTGTCTAGAAGACAATATTTGTATTAAAACTCACAGCTCTTGTTGTATATTTAAGATTGTATTTGTATTCTGTACCATGTATTTGGCGACTCAAGATGGGTGATGTATACCTATTTTGGGGGCGTCACAGTTGGTATCAAAGCTTAGGGATATGATCCCTGGCTAAGATGTGAGATAAGAACTAGGAGGGGAGAGATGGGAAATTCCTTCGCTAGTATGACCTACCTAAGTTTATTTGATATTTAATTGGTTTGTCAGAGTATAGGGATAATATGTGATATGTCAATTAACTCTTATTTTGTGGAAGTGTTTGAAAATGACATCCGAGAATGTTGAGGTAAGCAATGGAGCGGATGACGCGATTATTTCTAAGAGGTTTGAAACTCGATATACGTCAATACCTCATTTCTCACAAACTTTGTTTACATTCAGATGTTGTGAATATGGCTCATTTATTGGAGCGCGATAATGAGTCAGCACAACCAAAAGGCAACGACCAACAATACGATAATAATCGTACCGGTGGCAACGGCCATCGGAACAATGATAACCATCGTGGGGAAAATTATCATGGCAAGAATGGTAACCACTTCGGTGGTAATCATGGCCAAGATAATAGAAATAGAAATTTCAAGAAGAGAAGGTCATTTAGCTCGATTTTGTCGTGCACCAAAGTCAAGTCCAGCTGGGACGGTGGCACCAAAGGCGACACTGAACAAAACAAAGTTGGTGGTTTCAGGAAGAGCGTTTTTTGTGACTTCTCCAAAAGCGAGTAACCCGAACAAAGTTAGCACCAGGGTTAGTTAATTATAAATTCTTCTGAAGTCTATACCTTATTAGATAATGGGTTCTACCCATTCTTTTATCTCTCTTGCTTTGCTTTTAACGCTTAAATTTAACTCGTGAGAAGTTAGACTTTGACCTATTGGTTGAAACTTCGTTAGCGAAACCTTCGTTACCTCCAATCGCTTATTAATCTTGTTTGATTCAAATCGACACTTTCACGTTACCTGTCGATCTTATCTCTTTGAAAATACTTGCCTTTGATATGATTTTAGAAATCGATTGGTTAACTACTCATCATGCTTTTCGTAAGGTTGTTAGCTTTCATATTCCTAACCAACCTGTTATGAGAATTCAAGCAACCAAATCACTAAAGTCAATCATTGTCATATCAAGCCATAAGTAAAGAGCCCTGATCCTTTCGTTGTTGACTTCCTTGTGTGGAATGCACCGAAGCCAAACTTTCTGTAGGCGACTTAGTGAATGACGATGGCAAGTTGATAGGTATCAATGTGACATACTATCCAAGTTATGGATGAGAGTCACAATTTTGAATGATATTTCTATTGTTAATAAATTTCCTGACATATTCTTGAAGACTTCTTAGCCTACCCTAGAGCGTAAAATCGAATTTTGTATTGACCCCAGTACAAAACCCATTTCTAAAACCCTTAAATATTTCTTCAACCAAAACGAACGTAACATGCGCCAAAGACGTTGGCTCGAGTTGTTGAAGGTTACGATCGTACTATTTAATACTATCGTGGAAAAGTGAACGTGGTAGCTGACGCGTTGAGTAGAAGATCGTATGCATTTACGAGTGTGAATATACGAACCTATGTGAAGATAACGAATATACGAGTAGAATCGACTTTAATCGATAAAGTTAAAGCCGCTCAAGCTACAGACCCAGAGCTGATGAACACGAAAAAGAAGGTTTAAGAGGGCGTTATTCTAGAAGCAAGAATCAACGAAGAGAGAAATATCAACCCTTGATTTTATTGGTCTATTTGAAATCCTCGATCGAGCAGGAACTGTAGACTTGTTTGATCGCTAAGTATGTCGCGTGTTCATAATTTTTTTCACATATCGATGTTACGTAAATATGTGGACGACCCGAACCACATTATTGATTTAGAACCGGACGCGATAACGAATAATTTAACGTATGAAGATGTACCTGTTAAAATCCTGGAATGTATTCAACACTCAAAGGTTATGCCTCAAGAGTTAGAATCTGAGGAAGTGTCCTCATCTGTTCGGCATATCAGGTACGTACGTAAATTTCGAGGGTGAAATTTCTTAAGGAGGAGAGATTGTAAAATCCAAAATTTTACGAATAAAGATTTAATTTTCTCGAAATATTTTTTTTCAAAATTATGGTGTGGATTTGAGATAATGTTATAGTTGTGGGTAATATTTATAAATTTTTCAAAGTATGCAGGTTGTTGTATTATATTCGATTGGTCGGGGAATATTCGTTTTAGCAAGAAATATTCGTACAACGGCGCAATCATTGGTGGACCCCCCAATAGAATTATTGTTGGATTGAGAAAACGACAAAAATATTTTTATGAAAATAACGGCGGAAGTTTTTTCGTTAATAATGTTGAACTACTCGGTAGTAAAAGTACAGTAATACGCATGGTTGCATAGTAGCACACGGTATTGGTTATTGATGCTTACGTAAGAAGTCACTCAGTTATACTTAATTATTGCTACAGTAATTGCTGCATCATATTTCTCATATTATTGATTCGATTATTGTCACAGTATCATCTGCATTATATGTTATATTATTTAATCAATAATTGAGACGACAAAGTTATTCATATTATTAAATTGCAATATTTATAATGTCTAGAAGTTCTATCAAGGAGAGGGTTGGTCATCTAATTGCGCGCCAATAGGGAGAAATCCTTATTGGAAAGCCCCCTCTTTCCTGGGAAGAACCTGATTGTTAAATATTATGAGTTATAATATTAATGATGAATAAGTTCGTGTTGATTAAAGATGAATTTGATAGTTTCATTATGTTGGGATTATTTGTGTTAGTAGAAATCGACATCTATTCTGATGAGAATTGATGTCTGGAGGTTATATTGTTAAATCGGGTATTCAGGACACTTTTTGTGTCAGAGAACTATTCACGAGTTACTATTCATGAGTTACTATTCACCCGAACAATATATTTCTTTTCGGTCCAAATTATTTTTGGGTACAATATTATTCCATGAGGAGATGTGCTAATTTTTCAGACCGTTGGTTGAAGTTTTAATAGTAAATCAATATGGATCGCTGGTTTAAAGTTTTAATATTAAATCAATATGGATCGCTGGTTTAAAGTTTTAATAGTGAATCAGTATGGATCGCTGGTTTAAAGTTTTAATAGTGAATCAGTATGGACCGTTGCTTTAAGTTTTAATATGGACCGTCCGTTTAAAAGTAAATCAATCTGGACCGTTCATGAATTAGTTACTATTCAATCCATTCTCCTATAAATAGAAGCTCATTCCTTCATTATTTCTTACGAATTCACTGAAACTCTAGAGAGAGAAATTATAGAGAGAAAAAAGAAGAGTATTCTGCTACTTCACTACTTCTATATCAAGTTCTTCTTTATAAGGTAAGGGGTATTATTTCTTTCTTATTCATGAAGAGAACTTCTGTTATTCCATTTTTTTTCATTATTCGTTCGAATAACCTGTATACGCGGTTCTACCTTATACTTGGGTGAAATTCTTCTGTTATTCCATTACTTATTATTCTGTTGGAATAACCTCTATACGCGGGCTTCCCTATACTTGGTGAAATTCTCCTGTTATTCCATTATTTATTATTCTGTTGGAATAACTTTGTATCTGCTGATCTACCCCCTATACTTGAAATTCTTCATTATTCCATTATTTATTATTACATTGGAATAACTTTGTATATGTGGGCTACCCTATACTTGGTAAAATCCTTTTGTTATTCCAGTCTTTATTATTCCATTTGGAATATTCTCGTACATGCATTTTACGCTTCTGACCGGTTTCCGTCTTTATTATTCTGTTGGAATATCCTGTTTATGCGTTTTACGCCGGACCTGGTTCCGTCTTTATTATTCTGTTTGAATATCCTGTCTGTGTGTTTTACGCCGGACCTGGTTCCGTATTTATTATTCTGTTGGAATAACCTGCCTGTGCGATCTATCACATGCCTGATGATTTCTTTTGTTATTCCATTCTTTATTATACTCAGTTGGTTAAAGTTTTAACTTCTATACTCCATGAAATTAGTGGAATATCCTTGATATTTGCGCTTTATCCAGTATCCTTTCATGAAAATATTCTTCTGAGCATTCATGAATTTTACTCTACAAAGAAGTATCACGTTGACAATTTGGACGTTATTAGTTCCTGGATAAATTAATTCTTGAACTTGTTTTATTTAATTCTTATATCATTGTCATCATCCTCATGTTTATATATTATTGAAAGTCATCTCGTGGCTTCAGTAGTGCATAGATGGACTTGGTATGATTATGACCGAGGATTATTTGGTATAATCATGACCGTAATGTTACAAATGATGTGGTAAAAGTCCTCATTGGCCCGTAGTGCATTGATGGACAGTTGTTGGCATGATCATGACTATTGATGAATACACGAATATCTTTGGCCCGTAGTGCATGGATAATTTGTGGTCGTGATACTAATGAATATCCTTGGCCGTAGTGCAGGGATGATGTGGATTATTTATTAAGCTTAGTCTCAGCGATAAAAGTGATGAAAAACTTTTTAAATCGTAAAAGATTGTAGATTTTATTCTCTACTTGACTCTTTTAATGGATTGCTTATTCCGCTGCAAGTAAACTTGTTGTCTATTGTATTTTATCAGTTTAACATTGTTGAAGGCTAATGATAATTTATCCTGCATTATCTTAGTCATAATATTTCTTACTGGGCTAGTTGAGCTGACCCTTTCTTTCACTGTTCTCTTCAGGAAATGAGAACGTAGTAGGGACTAGTCGGGGAATGGAGTGATGGTCCAGATGATAGCATTAGTAGTCCTCACTATTCTATGAAATAGTGTGATAATAATTGTAATGAGGACTTATTCTGAGAGTGGATATTGTCTAGAAGACAATATTTGTTGTTGTATATTTAAGATTGTATTTGTATTCTGTACCATGTATTTGGCAACTCAAGATGGGTGATGTATACCTATTTTGGGGGCGTCACAACAAGGGTTAATTAACATATCACATATTATGCCTATACTCTTACCGACCAATTAAATACCAAATAAACTTAGGTAGGTCATACTAGCGAAGGAATTCTCCGTCTCTCCCCTCCTAGTTCTTGTCTCACATCTCAGCCAGGGATCCCTAAGTTTTGATACCAACTGTGACGCCCCCAAAACAGGTATACATCACCCATCTTGAGTTGCCAAATACATGGTACAGAATATAAATAAAAACTTAATTATACAACTGTCGTGTAAAATATGACAAAACATAAGCTGAGTGTTTTAACACGAATAATTTCTTCTAGACAATATCCACACTCAATGGAGTCCTCAATACATTTATTGTCACACTATTTTATAGAATAGTGAGGACTACTAAAACAACCATCTGGATCGTCAATCCGTTAGCCGACTCGTCCTAGATATATTCTCATTTCCTGAAGAGAACAATGAAAGAAAGGGTGAGCTCAACTAGCCCAGTAAGAAATATTATGACTAAGATAATGCAGAATAAAGTATCCTTAGCCTTCAACAGTATAACAACTGATAGAATATAATAGACAACAAGTTTTAGATCAACAACTACAGCGGAATAAGCAATCCATTGGAAGAGTCAAATAGAGCATAAAATCCACTATCTTCTATGATTTAAAAAGTTTTTTTCATCAACTTTATCACTGAGGCTCAGCTTAATAAATAAAATCGAGTCATCCCTGCATCACATCCAAGGATATTTATGTAAGCATCAATGGTCATGATTATATCGAATAATCTTTGGTCATAATCATACCAACAACTGTCCATCAATGAACTATAGGCCAATGAGGACTTTCACCACATCATTCGTTAAATTACGGTCATGATTATACCGAATAATCTCTGGTCATAATCATACCAAGTCCATCTATGCACGTATGCCAAAGATGACTTTCATCACAATATAAGCTTGAGGATGATGACAATGACATAATAATTCAATAAAATAAGTTCAAGGATAAATTTTAAAGATTTATAAATTAATTTATCCAGAATTCAATAACGTTCAAATTGTCAACATGATACTGCTTTGTGGAGTAAAATTCAAGAATAATATTCATGTACCAAAAATAATTTGTACAGAAAAGAAATATATTTTTTGGGTAAATAGTACCCCGTGAATAGTACTTCGGGAATAGTACCCCGTGAATAGTACCCCGACACAAAAGTTTCCCGAATACCCGAGTGAATGATACTAGAGTGAATAGTAATTGGGTGAATAATAACCCGTGAATAGTTCTCTAGCATGAAAAGTTCCCCGAATACCCGAGTGAATAATACTAGAGTGAATAGTAATCGGGTGAATAGTAACCCATTAATAGTAACTCGTAACAGAAAAATACCAAAGAAAACAATATTTCATGACGAGTACAAAAGAAATGATATCCCAGTTGAGTATAATAGAATATACGAAACTGTAAATGGATTTTCACCCGCTATGCGGTAATCCACGTAGACAGATCATTTTCACAATTTAATAAAGAATGAATATGAAGGATCATTCACCATACATGCGGTAATCCACATAGACATGTTATTCTAACAAAATAATAAAGAATGGAACCAGGTCATGCGTAATCCGCACGGACAGGATATTCCAATAGAATAATAAAGAATTTAACCCGTGTCATGCGTAATCCGCACAAAATGTGATATTCCAACGTAATAATAAAGAATCGGAACCAGTCATGCGTAATCCGCATGCATGTGATATATTCAATAGAATAATAAAGAATGGAATAATAACAGAATTCACCGTATGCGATAGATCAAGCATGCATAAAAGTTATTCCAATGTAATAATAAAGAATGAAATAATGAAGAATTTCACCATGTATGCGGTACTTCACATAGACAGGTTATTCCAACATAATAATAAAGAATGGAATAACAACCCTTACGAGTATTGAAAGAAAAGAACTCCCTTCATGAATACGAAAGAATAATAACCCTTACCTTAAAAGAAGACTGGATACTGAAATAGTGAGGTAGTAGACTTCTTTTCTTCTTTCTCTCTATAATTTCTCTCTATAATAATTGCTCTATAGCTTTAGTAAATTGGTGAAAAATAATGAAGGAATGAGCATCTATTTATAAGAAAATATAGTTTCGATAATTACACATTTTGGGGCTCAAAATATTACAGTATAATACCTTCCTTTTTTTTATTTTTAATTTAGTCCTGCAAGTATTATCAAACTTGCACCATCTCCCCTAATAGTAAATCATGTGAATCAATAGTTCTAGACATGTGAAAATACGAATTACAGTATAGTACCTCCATCTATACCTCCATTTTTAACTTAGTCATGCAAGTATTATCAATCTTGCACCAACTCTCCTAATAGTAAATGAATGTGAATCAATAGTATACACATGTGAACAAATAGTTATAATCATGTGAATTAATAGCAATTAATTGCTTATTTATCTGGTTAATTACCCAATTGGTCAATATAATCTCCAGACATCAATTATTATTGAAATAAATGTCGATTTTCACTAACACTAATAATTCCAACACAATGGAACTATCAATTTCATCTTTAATCAAGACGAACTTATTCATCATTAATATTATAATTCACCATATTTAACAACCAGGTCGTTTCCCGGAAAGAGGGGGCTTTCTGATAAGGATTTTTCCTTATTGGCGCGCAATTAGGTGACCAAACCTCTCCTTGACAGAACTTCTAGACATTATCAATATTTCAAATAATAATATGAATAATTTTACCGTCTCAATTATTGATTTAATAATATATATTATGCAGATGATACTGTGACAATAATTGAATCAATAATATGAGAGATATGATACGACAAATTCTTCATAGTAATAATTGAGTATAACCGAGTGACTTCTCACGCCAAAGATCATCAATAATCAATACTGCGTGTTTACCATGCAACCATGCGTATTCTTCGTACTTTTACTACCGGGTAGTTCAACAGTTTTAACGGTAACACTTTCGCCATTATTTTTATAAAAAGATAATTCTATCATTTTTTAACTATGACAATACTTCCATTGTGGGGTCCACCAATGTTGGTGCCGTCGTACGGATATTCCCCGACTAAAAGAATATTCCCCGACCAAACGAATATTTTATAACAACTTGCATACTTTGCAAAAATTTTCACATATCACCCTTAACTTTAACCTTTTATCAATTTAACCATTTACGAAATAAAATACTATTTATAAGAAAATTGAATACTTTCATTTCATAAAATTTGGTGTCTTACACATAGCTTTCTGCAAGCTAACCCAAAATCTTGAAGTGAATCTTGGGTTACGATCCAAAACTATGGATACTGGCATGCCATGCAATCTCATAATCTCATTTACGTACATACGAGCAAGACGTTCAAGGGAATAAGTCTCATGTATAGGCAAGAAATGAGCAGACTTGGTTAATCTATCAACAATAACCCAAATCGCATCTATGCCTTGAGAAACTTTGGGAAGACCTGTAACGAAATCCATGGTAATGTGTTCCCACTTCCATTTCAGAATCTCAAGTGGTTGCAATGGACCCTTTGACACTTGATGATCCACCTTTACACGTTGATAGGTTAAACCCCTCGAAATAAACTCCGCAATCCCTCTCTTCATATTGCTCCACAAAAATGTATGTTGAAGATCGTGATACATTTTGGTACTCCCGGGATGGATTTCAAATGGTGTGTTGTGTGCCTCCATCATGATTTTATGCTTCAAGTTAGAATCGTTGGGAACGCATAGTCTGGAGTTGACTCAAAGTATTCCTTCTTCATCGATTCTTGCTTCCGGAATAGCACCTTCTTGCACTTTCTTCTTCATACACATCAACTCCATGTCTATAGTTTGAGCAGCTTTAACTTTATCAATTAAAGTCGGTTCTACTCGTATATTTGCCATCATCATCTGAGTACTTAGAGCCTTTAACTCTATCTCCATCCTTTGCAAGTCGTATAAAATGGGCCTTTGTGTTAACAACATTGCACTCGTACCTGCATATGATCTTCTACTTAATGCGTCAGCTACAACGTTTGCTTTTCCAGGATGATATTGAATTCTATGGTCATAATCCTTCAATAGCTCGAGCCAACGTCGTTGCCGCATGTTGAGTTCCTTTTGGGTGAAGAAATATTTGAGGCTTTTATGATCCGTATAAATCTCCACTTTCTCCCTATACAGGTAGTGTCTCCAACGTAAAAATGACTGCTGCCAACTCCAGATCATGAGTAGGATAATTCCTCTCATATTCTTTGAGTTGTCGCGAGGCATAAGCTATGACTTTCCCATGTTGCATGAGAACACATCCTAACCCTTTGCTCAAGCATCATTTGATATATCAAATCCATCCGAACCGATGGTATTGTCGTAACAGTCCAAAATGAGTCTCCTCTTGAGCTCTTGGAAACTCTTCTCGCATTCCTCGCTCCATACGAATTTTGTATTTTTTTGAGTCAGCTGAGTTAACAGAGTAGCGATTCGAGAAAATCCTTCCATGAATCTCCGATAATAACCTGCTAAGCCCAAAAAGCTACGCACTTCGGTCACTGACTTTGGTTTCTCCCAACTTTGTATTGCTTTAATCTTCGCCGGGTTAACAGATACTCCATGTTTTGACATTACGTGCCCAAGGAATGCTACTTCCTTAAGCCAGAACTTGCATTTCTTTAGCTTGGCATATAGCTTATTGTCACGAAGTCTTTGAAGTACCAGCTTCAAATGGTGCTCATGATCTTCACGACTTTTGAAATAGATGAGGATGTCATCAATAAAGACAACAACGAACTGATCCAAATATTCCTTGAATACACGGTTCATCATATCCATGAATGCAGCAGGAGCATTAGTCAATCCAAAAGACATGACTAAGAATTCATAATGCCGATCTGAGTTCGAAGGCGCTTTTGAGATATCCTCGCTTTTAATCTTCAAATTGATGATATCCGTAATGAAGATCGATCTTTGAAAAGAATTGTGCTCTTGCAAATGGTCGAATGTGTCATCAATACGAGGTGGGGATAACTATTCTTGATGGTGACATGGTTCAATTCCGAGTCAATACAAAGTCGCATACTTAGCTTTCTTCTTTACTTAATAAAAGCAGGAGCACCCCAAGGAGATGTACTTGGACGAATGAAACTGATGTCTAACAATTCATGTAGTTGGACTTTTAACTCTTGAAGTTCAATAGGAGCCATTTGATATGGGGTTTTAGAAATGGGCTTTGTACCCGGTTCAAGATCAATAAAGAATTCAACTTCACGCTACGGGGTAGACCGGGGAAGTTCTTCAGAAATACGTCGGAAATTCACTAACAACAGAAATATTATTCAAATCTGACGTGTTTTTGTTCAAGTCCATAATATGGGCTAAGAAAGCTTGACATCTGTTTTTCAATTAATGAATAGCTTTATGGCTTGATATGACAATGACTGATTTTAGTGGTTTAGTTGCTTGAATTCATATAATAGGTTGGTTAGGAATATGAAAACTAACAACCTTGCGAAAACAATCAATTTTGGCATGATGAGTAGTTAACCAATCAATCCCTAAAATCACATCAAATTCAAGTATCTTTAAAGAGATAAGATCAACAGGTAATATGATTGTGCCCACTTGGATCAAGCAAGATTTATAAACAGTAGATGTGATAAAGGTTTCTCCTAACGGAGTCTCCATAGATAAGTCAAAGTCTAATTTCTCCGGAGTCAAGTTTAAACGTTGAGCACAGGCAGGAGAGATAAAAGAATGGGTAGAACCAGTATCTTGTAAGGTATAAACTCCGCAAGAGTTCAAGATTAGCTTACCCATGATCACCTCATTTGGGTTTCTCGCATTTTGGCCAGTCATGACAAACGCCCTCCCTTGAACCACCGGCTTTGTTTTGTTAGTAGTCGCCTTTGGTGCCGCCGTCCCGGTTGGACTTGACTTTACTACAGGACAAAATTGGGCTATATGACCATCTTTTCCACAATTGAAACACACCTTAGAAGGCTGTGAACAGTTTGGACTTATGTGTCCCTCCTCTCCGCATCTGTAGCATCTAACTGGCGGTCGTTCTCCTTCCTTAGAACTTGTTGCTGGTGCTGCTGCGGATGTCTTCCCATCATTGTTGAATCTCCTCTTTTTGAAATTTCCACTTGACCCACCTCTCCTATTATCATGGCCATTATTACCACCCGAGTGGTTACCGCTTTTGTCCGTATTTTTCCTTCTCATTTGGTTATCATCGCTCATGATCGATTCTTTATTCTGGTATGACCCTGGTCGTGGTCCCTTGGTTGAACATACTCACTATCTCGTTCTAATAATTGAGCCCTGTTAACAACATCTGAATACATAGAAAATTTATGAGAGATAAGGTATTGACGAATCTCTTGTTTTAGACCTCTCAGAAACATCTGCGTCATACGTTCCTCATTCTCTACCAAATGAGGTGCAAACCTGGATAACTCTGCGAACTTTGCCTCGTACTGGGACACTGTCATGTTGTTCTGTTCCAATCTAATAAACTCTACCTCCTTCATATGACGAATACTTTTAGGAAAGTACTTATCATTAAACAATTTCTAAAATCTTTCCCAAGACATATTGAGTGCGGCTAGCTGGGTACGCTTCACAGATTCCCACCAGTAATCTGCCTCACCACGGAACATATAGGTGGCGAATGGAAACTTTTGTTCTTCCGTGCATCCCAAGACATCGAATATCTTAGTAATTTGCTTGACCCATGTTTCCGCTTTAATTGGATCCGGCTTTCCCTAGAAATCTGGTGGTCCCAACTCCTTGAATCGCTTGGTCAGGATAAACCAGCAGCGTTCTATCATCATTTTTCTGTATTTTGTAACGATTCTCCCTCGTCTGATTTTGCATGAACTGCAAAAAGCTTCTAAACATTCCATCATTCATCGTTTACTCCATAGTGTTATTTACAGGAGGAATATTGCCTTCCTGTTGCACGTTCTCTTGGTTAGTGATTAAAGGTTGTTCCACAGTCTCATACACTCCATTGTTAACGTTCTCAGCTGCCATTCTTAAAAACTGCCATAAAATAAGGGTTAATTACACAAATTAACATATCACATAATATCCCTATATTATGACCAACCAACAAATAAGCTTAGGTAGGACACACTAGCGAAGGATTTACTCGTCTCTCCCCTCCTAGTTCTATTCCCTGATCTCCACTAGAGACCATATCCCTAAGCTTTGATACCAACTGTGACGCCCCCAAAATAGGTATACATCACCCATTTTGAGTCGCCAAATACATGGTACAGAAAACAACTACAACTTTATTAATATAATTGTCGTGCAAAATACGACAACACATACTGTGAGTTTAAATACAATATTGTTTTATAGACAATATCCACACCCAAATAAAGTCCTCATTACAATTATTGATGCACTATTTTACAAAAATAGTGAGGACAGCTAAAACAACTGTCTAGGACCATCACTCTATACCCCGGCTGGTTCCTGTTATGTTCTCGCTTCTAGAAGAAAATGGAACAAAAAGGAAAAGGGTGAGCTCAACTAGCCCGAAAGATTCATGACTAAGATAATATACAACAAATTATCCTTAGTCTTCAACAGGGAAAAATCTGATAGAATATAATAGACAACAAGTTTTAGATCAACAATTGCAGCGGAAACAACAATTCATTAGAAGAGTTAAGTAGATAATGAAATCTACTTATGAATTTAAAAGTCCATCATTAATGTTTTATCCCTGTAACTTCAATCAATATACATCTTGAATCAAATATTCATCTTTGCACTACGAGCCAAAGATATTCATTTGTATCACCAGTTGGTCATGTTCATCTCAACACCTGTTCATCTTTGCACTACGGGCCAAAGATATTCATCAGGTAATCATACATCTTTGCACTACAGGCCAAAGATATTCATCAAGTATCACCATTAAGGACTGAGGATGATGAAAAACATTTTAGAGAATAAATTCAGTGAGATAAAAAGATAAAGTTTAGAGATTCACACTTTAGATAACTCAAATTTAAAAATACTCCATAATAAACCATAATGGAGTAAAATTCAAGAATAAAGATCAAAAACATGGATACAATCAAAGATAGTAACCATAATAGACATCTGGGACAAAGAAGAGAATTTCACTTTTCGGTGAATAATGTCGTATTCGTGAATAGTGTCGTATTTGTGAATAGTGTTGTATAAGTGAATAGTGCCGTATACGTGAATAGTAACCCCGACATAAACAGGTAAAAATTCCACAATATAATTCATATCAATATTTCGGCGTAATGATATTGAAGAAAATAATATCATTTACGAAGAAAATAACATTCCTTACCTCAAAATAACAGTATTTTCTAATCGGAATATCGGATGTAAAGCCGAAGAAAACTTGCACTTAATCATATTTGATCACATGAAGTGTTGATGATGTGATGTTTCTAGCTGAACCAAATTTGGTTTTATGTGCTTGTGCCAACTTCAATTTCGCCTCATATTTCTTGAATTCCTTAAACTAAACACTTGATAAATTATTGTCTCTTTGAATTGCTTCAATAATCACAAGCTATAAGATTTCTTAGCTGCATTTTTTATTGTATCGTTGTTACTGGATTTGATTGTTATAAAAAACCCTTGTCATAGTTTACATCCTACAGTTTTCATGTTTAGTAGTTTGTAGCTAAATTTGTGTAGTTCAGTAATGTTATTAGTAATCCTGCAATCATTATGTCACAGACAAGGATTTCAAGAATTTGATATTCATGAATTGATTGTTTTGTAATTCAACCTAAAACATTTCCAAGAAAAGAAATATATGGCTTAGCTTCCCTAATTCAAGTATTTACTAAATGTTTTCCATGTTTGATAGTATCTCAATGCTACATAATGCATATAAATGGTTGATCTACCATAATCCAACAAACTATTTATGTGTATTCCAGTTTTTTTAAACATTCTAAGGTGTTGGATCTTATTATATACTTCTTCCCTTTTCTTGTTTGGGCATGTGATGTACAGGATCTTGTGTTCCATGTTCATGTTGTTTATTCTTTATTGCGAAAGGTTGTGCCGAGGTACTTTGCTGGTTGTTCTTTGTTGTATGTGGTCATTGGGTTGTTAGTGTTGGTTGTTGGCTATTGCACAAAACACAATTATCGCTTAGGCTATTCACGTCACTTTTCTTTTCTTAGTAGAATAAATTCATGTTGGCTTGTTGCTATATTCTTTGTTAAGTCATAACTTTGTTAAGGTCTTAAGGACAGGATTAATTTGTTGGCTTGTTGTCATTGTATTTTTAAACTTTATGTTGGATTTTTCTCATTAAGTTACTTTGTTCTTTGGATGCTTAATTTGTGTTTGATAGTTAAGTTAACTCAATTAATTTCTTTGGATGCTTAATTTGTTAGACAGATTAATGTGACGCCCCAAAATAGGTCCACACAACCCATTCTCGAGTCACCAAATACACTAAGATGTGAAAAACTACAACTAGGATCGAGCAAAAATGGGTATAACCGAATTACAATTCTAATAAGAATAATTTAACCGAAATTTTCTGATAATTCGGTTATATCCAAAAAATTTTACGGGTTTCGATTAGTTTATATGGGTTTTACTTTTAAGTTATTTGGTTTAACCGAATACTGAACAAATACTTGCTCTACTTAAATAATAATATGAATCGCAGGAGCCCACTCTGAGTCTGAAGTCGTAAGTTGTAACTCTCATAATCTCATTCTCTCAATTCCTAAACCCAGAGGCCAGATCTCAAACCCTCAAGTCTCAATATTTCATCCCAAACCTAGATCTCGAACTCTTAAGTCTCAATCTCCCATCGGCCGATGGCATCGCCTCCCTCACCACCTTCGGTGGCTCTTCATGGGTTATCATCACTCATCCGTGAATCTAGAAGAGACGATTAGACGAAGACCCGAACTCTCGAACTCTCGAACTCGCGAACTCGAATTTTGAAAGTAAGTTCTTACTCGAATTTTGGATGTTTGAAATTGGTTGGAATTTGCTAATGAGGAGATACCCTTTTTGTGCAAAACTATGAAACCTAATTTATAATTTATAATTTTTTTTGTGCAAAATCTAGTAGTGAATATAATTTATATACTTATATAGGGGTGTATATAAATAAATTAGATATAGAGGGACTGAGGGAGAACGTTAATAACATTTCATATCTCAAAATTAACACCAAGTTACAGTTGATAGAATTGAGTATCTGTTTAGAATTTGAGGGTCAAAGACTCAAAGTATATGTTTAGAATTGAATTGAGTCAATCTTGATTGAATTTTTTAGTAGAATTTTTAGTCCAGTTTGTAATTTTTTTCTTCAGATTTCTGAGCTTTTAGTTTATTCTTGCAGATCTTTGGATAAGCTATAGAGATTTGACAAAATTTGCAGATTTTAGTAGGAAAAAACTATTAATACTTATGAAAGAATTAATAGTTTTATAATGTTCATATAGAAGAGATGTTGTTATCTCTTTTACAATCTTTTCATGTATAAGAATGAATAGAATACATCACTACAAAGTCTTTTTTGTTATGAAATGAATGCTTTACCTTGTATTTGGAAATTCTCCATTACATGTTTGCTATGCATATTATTACTTGAGCAATATTGGATCAAAAGATGAAATGGTTATTGAACATTTTTTATTGATAGATGTTTGTTATAAACCATGACTAGATGCTAGAAAGTTTTATATATTTGTTTTGTCGAATGGTTACATATTGAACATTCGGATATTTGCACTGTTCCATTTTAATTTCCTATTAATTGAAATAAAGATGTAAATATATCCTCCTTATTCTTGATAAACCTAAAGACACATGCCATTCAACTATAAATATATTAATATCTCAAGAGGAAGTATACAAAAATAACAACATAAAAGCAACGCCTAGAACATAGAGCAAAATTTAACTGGCCCAAGAAACATTAATACTTATGCTATTATTACACAATTATTGTTAAAGTCCTTTCAGTTGATTATAACATAACTAACTTGATATGGATTGGTGTACAATGTAAAGATACAAATTATGTGTTTAACATTAAAATCTAGAATGCTAGCGAACCCCAATGGAGTCTGTGGCTTTTATGCAGTCCACTCTGTGGCAATGGAAATACTGCTATGAATTACTGATATGGCCAACTTATTGCTTGATGTTTTTGATTGATGTAAACTTTTTAAACTTTTGTTGTTAATGTAATTTGTTTGAAATTTTCAGATGATGTCAAGAAGTATTTTAAATGATTTGCATATGGTGGATGATACAAACGAACCTGACCTTGATAACCTTGATGCAATTGGACATGAAAAAGAGGGGGGTGACAGTGTTCCCACCCCACCCCCACCCCCACCCCCACCCCCAATATAGAGACAAGTACAAAGGGTACGGGACAATCAGAAAATGTAAAGCTGCAAAGAAAGAGGATGGCGCCTAGATCCAAGGTGTGGAGTGAGGGGCACTTCATTCCAGTTAAAGTAATGATGGTAATGTCATCAAAGGTAAGTGTACTTATTGTGGAAAAGAATTAGCTGCTGATTCATCTTCAAATGGCATTAATGCTTTAAGAAATCACTTTAAAACTTGTAAAAAAAATCCCATCAACATGGATAAAGCTCAACCCCAACTTGTAGGAATTAAAGAGGGTGAGGGGGAGGAGGGAGGGGCATGTGAGAGTACACTCACCACTTGGAGGCTTGGCCAAGAAGTTTTTAGGGCAGCCGTTACTTACCATCTTATTGTAGATGAGCTTCCTTTCAAACATGTTGAGGAAGATGGTTTTAAACGACTTATGCGAGCTGTATGTCCTAGGTTTCAGTTGCCTTCACGTTTTACATTTGTTAGAGATTGCATTCGTTTGTATGATAATGAGAAAATTAAGCTGAAAACATTCCTTAGAAAAAATTATGAACGTGCTTGCCTCACTACTGATTCTTGGACTTCCAATTAACGCTTGAATTATATGTGTGTTACTGCCCATTTTATTGATGAAAATTGGAAATTGCATAAAAAAATCTTAAATTTTCGAACCATCACAAGTCATAAGGGGAAGGACATTGGGGAAATGGTTGAGTCTTATCTAAAAGAGTGGGGACTTTTTAAAGTTATGACACTCATTATAGATAATGCTAGCTCAAATGATACGGCAGCTGCTTACTTGAGAGAGAGAGATGTACATCTTGGAAAACCAATGTCTTGGGTGGTAAGTTCATTCGCATGAGATGTATAGCTCACATTATTAATCTTGTTGTGAATGATGGGTTGAAGTTGATTGAGAAATTTGTTGAGAATGTTAGGCGTGCAGTGAAGTATGCAAAACAATCCCCGGCTAGGGTCAAGTCATTTAAGGACTGTATTGAGTATTGTGGTATTCAAGACAAGAAAGGCTTCAGTCTAGATTATCCAACTAGATGGAACTCTACTTACTTGATGTTAAGTTCGGTCTTAAAATACAAAAAAGCTTTTGATCGATTTGGATTTGAAGATCGTGGCTTTGTAAAAGAGATGGGGGCCAAGATATTCCAACGGACTCGGACTGGAATAGGGCTAAATTGTTTGTGAGATTCTTAGAACATTTTTCTAATCTCACTGTGCGTATTTCGGGCTCATCTTATTTCACATCAAATAATGAATTTCATGAAATAAGTGAAACTTATATTATTTTGAGTGAGTGGAAAAGAAGTAATGATAGAGAATTGAAACAAATGGCCAAGGCAATGAAAAGAAAATATGATAAGTATTAGGGAAATGTTAAAAAGATGAATATGTTGTTGTATATTCCCGCTATGCTTGATCCTCGGTCTAAGTTGAGTTTTGTTCAATTTGGTTTAGACAAAATATATGGAGATGATGAAATTGAAGTTGAAGATCTGTTGGAGGGTATGGGAGTAGATCTTCATTTTGATATTGATAATGAAGATAGGGATTTAGAATATCAAGCAAGTAATAGGGCCACGGGGATAAAGATTGCCGATGGTGTTAAGAAAGCAATGGAAGATTTGTTTAATGAGTACAAAAAAAGTATTCAACTCAAGAAAGTGGGCCAAGTGGCACATCAAGTTTAAGTAACCTGTCATCCCAAGGTTTTAATTCAATGGAATCCAAAAATACAAATAAACTTATGGATAAGTTCAAAAAGCGTTGGACCAGAGTGATACTTGGAGAAAAATCAGAGTTGGACAAATATTTAAGTGAAGATGCGGAAGAAGTCGATGAGTCTTTCAATATTTTGGTGTGGTGGAAAGCTAATAGTGCAAGATTCCCTATCCTTGCACGTATTGCCCGTGATGTGTTGGCTATTCCCATTTCTACTGTTGCTTAGGAATTCGCATTTAGCACTTGGGGCGATTCTTGATTCATTTAGGAGTTCATTGTCTCCTAATATGGTGGAAGCTCTCATATGTGCTCAAGATTGGATTAAAAAGAAGAATTGCATTGATGTGGAGGAAGATAACGACTTTGCCGATAAACTTAAGTGTGGTAATAATTATTGTTTATGTTTATTTTATTGAACTAATAAAACAATTTATAAAAATACTGTGTTTAATTATTTTTTTTCATTTTTCAGCAATTTCCAAGTTGAGCCTTGCTACTAATGATGCCAATGTTTCCACGAAGACCACGACTCAACTTAATTAATGTGGTAAATTCATATCTCGATTCATTATTGCAATTTAATTTTTAATTTTTGATTTGATATGTAGATTGTTGTCTTTTAAATTAGGTTTTATTCTTTAATTTTAATTCTTTCTTTTTCTTCTTGTTTGTCAATTAATATTAGTTATTCCATCTTTAATGGTGGTTCTGTTGTTTCCTTTCTAACATATGTTGTGACGCCCCCAAAATAGGTATACTTCACCCATCTTGAGTCGCCAAATACATGGTACAAAATTCAAATACAACTTAATTATACAACAGTCGTGTAAAATACGACAAAACATATGCTGTGAGTTTTAATACAAATATTGTCATCTAGACAATATCCACACTCAATGGAGTCCTCATTACATTTATTATCACACTATTTAATGAATAGTGAGGACTACTAATGCTATCATCCGGATCGTCACTCCGCTTCCCCACGACTAGTCCCAACTATATTCTCATTTCACAGAGAGAACAATGAAAGCAAAGGGTGAGCTCAACTAGCCCAGTAAGAAATATTATGACTAAGATAATGCATAATAAATTATCATTAGTCTTCAACAATGTTTGTGACGCCCCCAAAATAGGTATACAACACACATTCTGAGTCGCCAAATACATGGTACAAAAATAACTACAACTTTATTAATACAATTGTCGTGCAAAATACGACAACACATAAACTGTGAGTTTAAAAACAAATATTGTCTTCTAGACAATATCAACACTCAAATAAGTACTCATTAAAATTATTGATACACTATTTTACAAAATAGTGAGGACTACTAAAATGACATTCTAGAACCTTCATTCCATACCCCGACTAGTACTCGCTACATTCTCGCCTCCTGAGAAGAAAAATGGAACAAAAAGGAAAATGGTGAGCTCAACTAGCCCAGTAAAGAATATTATGACTAAGATAATATAGAACAAATTATCATTAGTCCTCAACAGGGAAAAATCTGATAGAATATAATCGACAATAAGTTTCAAATCAATATTCGGAGCGAAAATAATAATTCATAGAAGAGTTACGTAGAGAATGAAGTCTACTATTATCTATGAATTTAAAAGTTCATCATCAATATTTTATCCCTATAACATCAATCAATAAACATTTTGAATCAAATATTCATCTTTGCACTACAGGCCAAAGATATTCAACAGTTGGTCATGTTCATCTCAACACCTGTACATCTTTGCACTACGGGCCAAAGATATTCATAAGAAATTCAACCATCTTTGCACTACAGGCCAAAGATATTCATAAGAAATTCAACCATCTTTGCACTACAGGCCAAAGATATTCAGTAATATCATCATTTAGGACTGAGGATGATGAAAAATATTTTAAAGAAAATGAAACCAATGAAATAAAAGAACAAATATTAAGGATTCGTACTTTAAACAGTCCAAGTTGAAAAATACTTTATAAATAACCATAGTGGAGTAAAAATCAAGAATGATCAAAACATGGATACAATCAAAGCTAGTATACATAATAGATATTTTGGGCAAAAAACTAAAAATTAATTTTTCGTGAATAAAGTCCAGATTCGTGAATAATTGTCGTACACGCGTGAATAGTCCAGATACGTGAATAAGTAACCCGACACTAAAAAGACAAGACTTTCACAAGAAAAATCTTACCAATATTCCGGCATAATGATATTAGAAGAAATAATATCATTTATAAAAAAAATAACATCCCTTACCTCGAAAAGACAGTACTTCTGACTGGAATACTAGATATAGTGTTGAAGGGAACTTGCACCGTATAACAACACTCAAAGTATCAAAATACTCACAACAATACGCTCAATAATATAGAGAGAGAAGATTTAAGTTTCTGATGTGATTTTCAATTCTAACCTAAGCACCCTATTTATAGGAAATTGCTTAGAACACCAAAGTAGAAAATTTAATAAAATATTAATATAATTATATAAATTTCCTACGCACACCAAGAAAACTGAATCAACATGTTTACCATTCATGTGGGCCCACCCAAGTGTAAAAAATGTTTTTCTTTTAAAAAGAATTTTAAACTTTAAAAAAACAATTATTCTAGAACTTCGGTAGTTCAATAATTCATAATAAATAGCTCTTTTATCAGAAAAATTTAAATCTTATATCCATTCCATAGGAAATTTAATTCTCTACAACTTTGCAGAAGAAAGTTTTTCCAAATTCCAAATGTAAATTGGCCAAAAATCCACATACGGACGATTTTGCAGGCTATAATCAAATTTCAGTCAAGAAATGGGGTCCACCGACATGTTTAACATGTTTTTAACATTTATTGTAACAAAAATACTCTTCCTTCTCATTTATTCATATATCCCACATTCATTGTAAGATATCACCATTATTATATTATTATAATATAATAATATATTTAAATGAATTATTTTATCAAAAAAAGATAAAATATTTATTTTCAACAATTGTCACATTAAAAAATTTCTCCATCTATATCCACATAAAATGAATATTTTCCTCATCATATAAATCAATAATTAATTATTCACAAATAATATTACAGAATCACAATACTGACAACCAGGCAGTTCCCAAGAAAGAGGGGGCTTTCCAATAAGGTTTTCTCCTTCTTTGCGCCTTGCAATTAGGTGACCAAACCTCTCCTTAGATGTAACTTTCTAGACATTGCCAATAATGCTATCTAATAATATTATTCAAATAATATGAATTATTAATTTGATAAAGGAAAATACTGTGTAGTGACAATTATTGAAACAAAAATAATATAAAATATCAACATAGCAATTATTGAATCAATAAAATAAAATATTGAACAGTAATTACTGTAACAATTATTGAGTAAGTTGCCTTCTTACGTAAGAATCAATAATTGGTGCAATACCGTAAAGCTTCTTGTGTTTTAACCACCAAGTATTTCAACATTATAATCTGTAACAACTATCTTGTTATTTATAAACAACTTATACTTGTCGTTTTCTTCATCCAATCGCTTTCCGTTATGGGGCCCACACTAGGCTGCGCCGTCGTATGAATATTCCCTGACAGCAAGAATATTCCATGACCAAACGAATATTCCCCGACAACAATGAATATTTTACAACCACTTGCTTATTTAAAATATTTGCGCATTTTACCCATAACTAACCACATTAATCAAATCAACCCTTACTATTTCAAAATAATAAATAGAGGAAATTCAATTTCATTAATAATAAGTTGGGGTCTTACAACCTCCCCTCCTTATGAAATTTCGTCCTCGAAATTGACGTACGTACCTGGTGTTTCGAAAAAGGTGAGGATACCTCGCTTTCATTTCTGTTTCCAACTCCCAGGTCATTTACTCTATAGCATGGTTCTTCCACAAAATTTTGACTTGTGGTATGACCTTTGTACGTAAGACATGCTCCTTCCTATCCAAGATCTTGACAGGTACCTCCTCGTACGTTAAGTCTTCAGCTATCTCTTCTGTTTCTAACTCAATAACGTGGTTCGGGTCTTTCACATATTTACGAAGCATAGATATGTGAAAAACATTATGAACACGAGACATGCTTGGAGGTAACGCGAGTCTATAGGCCATATTTCCTACTCGGTCAAGAATATGAAATGGACCAATAAATCATGGATTGAGCTTTCTTCTCTTCCCAAATCTTGTAACTCCCTTCCATGGAGCAACACGCAACAATACATGATCCCCAATACTAAATTCCACGTCCTTTCGATGAAGATCTGCATAACTCTTTTGTCGATCTTGTGCCGTTTGTATACGTTGTCGAATCATTTGGATCTTTTTCGTAGTCATACGTACCAACTCGGGTCCCAACAATGTTACTTTACCCACCTCATCCCAACATATTGGAGAGCGACACTTTCGTCCATATAATGCTTCAAATGGAGCCACACCTATACTTGCCTGATAACTGTTGTTGTAGGAGAATTCCACCAATGGTAAATACTTATCCCAACTCCCTTTGAAGTCTAGGACATAGAGTCTTAATAGATCTTCAAGATTTTGAATAGTACTCTCTAATTATCCGTCCGTTTGAGGATGATATGCCGAACTGAATCTTAAATTTGTCCCCATAGCTTTTTGCAAGCTAACCCAAAATCGTGAAGTGAATCTTGGGTCACGATCCAAAACTATGGATACTGGCATGCCATACAATCTCACAATTTCATTTATATACATACGAGCAAGACATTCAAGGGAATAAGTCTCCCGTATTGGCAAGAAATGAGAAGACTTGGTTAATCTATCAACAATAACCCAAATAACATTTATGCCTTGAGAAACCGTGGGAAGACCCGTAACGAAATCCATGGTAATGTGTTCCCACTTCCATTTCGGAATCTCAAGTGGTTGCAATGGACCCTTTGGCACTTGATGCTCCGCCTTTACACACTGACAAGTTAAACACCTCGAGATAAACTTTGCAATCTCTCTCTTCATATTGTTCCACCAAAATGTATGTCGAAGATCACGATACATTTTGGTACTTCCAGGATGGATTGCAAACGGTGTATTGTGTGACTCCATCACGATCTTGTACTTCAAATTAGAATCGTTAGGAAAACAAAGTCTAGAGTGGACTCGAAGTATTCCTTCTTCATCAATTCTTGCTTCTAGAATAGCACCTTCTTGTACTTTCTTCTTTATACGCATCAGCTCCGGGTCTGTGGCTTGAACAACTTTAACTTTATCGATTAAAGTTGGTTTTATGCATATACTTGACATCATTGCATGGGTCCCCGGATTGTTGAATTCTATCTTCATCTTTTGTAAATCACACAAAATGGGCATTTGTGTTGACAACATAGCACTCGTTCCAGCATATGGTCTTCTACTCAACGCGTCACCTACCACGCTCGCTTTTCAGGATGGTATTGAATGGTGTGGTCGTAATCTTTCAACAAATTCGAGCCAACGTCGTTACGCCGCATGTTGAGTTCCTTTTGGGTGAAGAAATATTTGAGGCTTTTATGGTCTGAATATATCTCCACTTTCTCTCCATATAAATAGTGCCTCCAAATCTTTAGCGCGAAAATGACTGCTGCCAACTCTAGATCATGAGTAGGATAATTCCTCTCATATTCTTTAAGTTGTCACGAGGCATAGGCTATGACTTTCCCATATTGCATGAGAACACATCCTAACCCTTTGCCTGAAGCATCGTTGTTGATAACAAATCCATCCGAACCAGACGGTATTGTCAGAACAGGTGCCGAAATGAGTCTCCTCTTGAGCTCTTGAAAACTCTTCTCGCATTCTTCGCTCCATACGAATTTTGTATCCTTCTGAGTCAGCTGAGTTAACGGAGTAGCGATTCGAGAAAATCCTTCCACGAATCTCCGATAATAACCAGCTAAACGCAGAAAGCTACGTACTTCGGTCACCAACTTCGGTTGCTCCTAACTTTGTATTGCTTCAATCTTCGCTGGGTCAACAGATACTCCATGTTTTTGACACCACGTGCCCAAGGAATGCTACTTCTTCAAGCCAGAACTCACATTTCTTCAACTTGGCATAAAGCTTGTTTTCATGCAGCCTTTGGAGTACCAGTTTCAAATGGTGCTCATGATCTTCATGACTTTTGGAATATATGAGGATGTCATCAATAAACACAACAATGAACTGATCCAAATATTCCTTGAATACTCGGTTCATCATATCCATGAAAGCCACAGGAGCATTAGTCAATCCAAAAGACATGACTAAGAATTCATAATGCCCATACCGAGTTCTGAAGGCAGTCTTTGGAATATCCTCAGTTCTAATCTTCAGCTGATGATATCCAGAACGAAGATCGATCTTTGTAAATAATTGTGTTTCTTGTAACTGGTCAAATAGGTCATCAATGCGAGGTAGCGGATACCTATTCTTGATGGTGACATAGTTTAATTCTCGGTAGTCAATACAAAGTCGCATACTCCCATCTTTCTTCTTTACGAATAAAACAGGAGCATCACAAGGAGATGTCTTTGGGATTTAATGAAACCGATGTCCAACAACTCCTATAGTTGGACCTTTAACTCCTCGAAGTTCAATAGAGCCATTCGATATGGGGTTTTAGAAATGGGCTTTGTACCGTGTTCAAGGTCAATAAAGAATTCAACTTCACGTTACGGGGTAGACCGGAAGTTCTTCAGAAATACGTCGGAAATTTACTAACAACATGAATATTATTCAAATCGACGGCGTGTCTTTATTCAAATCCATAACATGGGGTGAGAAAAGCTTGACATTCGCTTTTCAATAAACGAATAGCTTTATGACTTGATATGACGTTGATTGATTTCATGGTTTAGTTGCTTGAATTAAATACAACAGTTGGTTAGAATATGAAAACTAACAACCTTACGAAAACAATCAATTTTGGCATGATGAGTAGTTAACCAATCAATCCCTAAAATCACATCAAAAACAAGTATCTTTAAAGAGATAAGGTCAACAGTAATGTGATGGTGCCAACTTGGATCAAACAAGATTTATAAACAAAGGGATGTAATGAAAGTTTCTCTTAATCTGAGTCTCCACGGATAAATCAAAGTCTAATTTCTCCTGAGTTAAGTTTAAACGTTGAGCACAAGCAGGAGAGATAAATGAATGGGTAGCACCGGTATCTAGTAATGTATAAACTTCGCAAGAATTTATGATTAGCTTACCCGTGATCACTGATGAGTGGAATTTATACCTGCGAATCAGATACTTTATGACTTAAAAACTTGCCTGAATTCGTAATTTTTATGTAGTTTTATATTTTTATAGTGTTACTGTGCCTAACTGATGTATTGCAGAGCTTTATATGCTTTTCTAGCTTTAAAGGGGCAAAATGGTCAAATTCTAAATAAGCCATGCCATGCAACAAAGCCAAGTATATAGTATCATTGTCAAGCCAAGCAAATACCACCCCATGGGCCTCGCTGACATCACCTTCACACCGCGGCACCACTGTTGCTTATTAAGCTCGCGCTGCAGCGCGAGCCTCATGTCCATGATTTTCTTATTAAGCTCGCGCTATAGCGCGAGCTTCATGTCCCTGATTTTAATGTGGTATGCTGCATTACCTACACTCTGACTTAATTGGGAGGCACATGGCACACCTCCTCGGTGCCCAGGCAGAGAGAAGTGATTTTTGACCTAGCAAAGGAAGGGAGGCTGATATAAGGAAAAGAGGGAGGCTAGACAACAGATATCATATAGAGAGGAAGAGATATCATCATATTCCTTAGTAATTTAGCTTAGGATTTGTTTAACTTTCTTTTATAATTTCTCTTACTTTCTCTTAGATAAATGTTTATAAATATAGATTAGCTAGATTTGGGAGAATTTTGGGTTTCTTTGGAGCATCAAAAGCAATGAGCTACACGGATTGGAGAGTTTGATTGAAAGAGAATGCTTAGAGATTGAAGGACTTTGTGAGTTTCTTCTTATCTATTTATTTTCTCTGATTTTGTAATTCATAAATGTTGTCTTTATTGCTACTTGTATTTTATTCAATAGCTACGAATTGAATATTTGCTCTAAGGTTATAATGGAACCATTTGTTATTTAAATTGACTGTCTTATCTCTTTGGTTGGCACCATATGATTTGGTTCGATATATTTATGCTTAATGATTCTCGCTAAGACATTAGCGATGATTTTGGTAATTTACATGATATCTTCAGAAGAATTGTAGATTTACACCTGAATATATTGGCATGTGATTGTGGGTTTCGACTACATAAGTTGTGCATAGAATAGACATATATCTGTGCACCACTTACGACCTAATTGAGAGCTTATGCTTAAATCCTTGTTTTGTCTAATTCACATAGACATATGTAGGATTGTATCTTGCTTGGGCGTTCTTTTCTGTTCTATTCCCTATCGGGTGGATCTGGAAAAGATATGTTCGTACATACCTCGACCGAGGTGTATGAGCACTTGTGTGTTCTCGGTCGACAAATTGTCGTGACCATTTAGACCATAGTGAGAAGGGTAGCTAGTTTGATGAAACATAGCACGCCAGGTGTTCGACAGAATGCCTGAGTGGGGTGAAGTTGTAACCTTAGCTTGTTATTCCTTAGATTACCATTCGTTATCCATTTACTTGCTGTGATAATTAGTTATGCTTAGATTAATCACTCTTTCATTTATTGCTGTTCGAATAAGACTTTAGCGATACAAAGTCGGTATTTGGTAAATATTAGTGATAGTTCCTCGTGGGTACGACACTTTACTTATCACTGTATTACTTGTTAGATCGTGTATACTTGCGCGTATTTAGTGATCGGTTTTTCGACCAACAAGTTTTTGGCGCCGTTGCCGGACAACTATTATTCTAATAGTGTCCAATATTGATTTCAATCAATTTAGTCTTACTTAGAACGTATATATATCTATTTCTTTTATTTGTTTGATCTTCCTTTCTTTTGTTTTTAAGTTTACAGATTATGGACGATCAATGTTATCAATGGCCTTATGAGTGGACGACGCCACCAAGCTCGGAAGAAGGACTCGAGAAATTGCAAGTTCAAATTGCCAATGCCTTGAGGTTTTCTGACAATTTTGAGTGTCAGTCCACTCAGAATGCCTTCTGTCAGGAGCGAGCTGACTTTGAACCGATCTCTTATCATCCAAACTGCCAGGGCTATCCAAACTCTTGGGACTACAGTCAAGAGCTATATCATGATCTGAATCATGCCTCTCAGTTTGCATATCAGTATCCGCCGCATTATGAGTGGACATCTCAGCCGAATGAGAACTTTTCTGAGTCCTCAACACGTGAAGAAGAGAACCGGCTTGAAGAGCTTCCCACCATCTTTATCGAAAGAAATGAGATTAGGATGGCAAGCCAAGAAGACGCATTGCACAGCCTTGAGAATCAATTGGAGCAACTCATCAATGCCATCACAAATTCACCGCAAGGTAATCTTCCGGTCTTACTTGATCTCGACGATGAAGCAATAGAGTATTGCACGGTGGATACGTAAGGAAAATGCGATGAGTCTAGCACAGTTGTTGAGGGAGATGTCATAGTGCAAACTAACCAATCTGTGGAGTCTGAAGTTGAAGACTAATGGAGAAACAGTGGTTGTATAGTCATTACTAATCCACAATTAGAAACCACGCTCCTGATTGTGAAAATCCTAGAGGGCCCAAAAGAGCATAAGGAACACTTTCAACTTAATGAAACAGGCGAATTAGTGGATATTTCTAGTGGCGAGCGATTCTTTGTTCCGAATGATGACTGGATGGATGAAGGACAGAAGAATGGCAAATCACCTTTGTCGGCCAAAAATTTAAAAGATATGACGAATAGGCGGCATGAAAAGGTCATTTTTGCTTATGAGCCGGATTGAATGGCATCAATATAGTCAAGTCGACGACTTTAAAACAAGCGCTTGGTGGGGAGGCACCCCCATCTCGGTATAAATTTTATCTGTTTTCCTTATTTATGTCTAGTTTATTTTGTGTCTGTTCATTTAGGTTGTTAACATAGTTGCCAGATTGTGCATTAATGCTTTTGTGTCTATCATCTGCATGCGGCATGTTTAGTATGATGTAGTGTATATTATAATAGTGTTTATGAGGTTTTTAGTAATGTATGTTAACCTTTGTAGGGTAGTTTTTATTGTTGCCTTGAAATGTGCAGATAACAGACAAGAAATCTCAGAAATTGCATCTCGCGCCGCGGCGCCAACCACTGTGCTGAATCTCGCGCCGCGATGCCATGAGCTTGTCATGCCTTTTGTTAATCCGTGCCGCAGCGCCATCCAACAAAGAGGACCTTAGCCCACAATACCACAGAATTGCTCACCATCGCTAACTTTCAACAGTGGCCTTGAAAGTAACGAAGAATAGCTTTCGTCTTGCATGGCAGCGATGGCGTGTCCTTGTTTTTAAACAAATTGCTTTAAGCGAAGAATGTTGGCCACTTCACATCCCATTTTCTCAGCAATTAGGCAGCAAGTGACCCAACCATCGCCTCACAGCCCTAAACGCCCTTGACAGTCGATCGTGTGGAAATCAAAAACCCTTAAGCATCTGCTAATTACCAAGCCAAATCTAAGAAGTGACCTATAAGTGCCTGTCAGAGTGAACGCCCACACAAATTCTCAACTAGGTTTTTCTCCTTCGAGGTATTTTTAAGATTTCTTTCAATTGGTGGAGTATATTTGTGCAAGTTCTTGTTGGGTTCTTCTTCTGTTTGATTGGGTGATTTCCGCTTCCAGAAATTTGGATAGAGCAATAACAAACAAAGGCTGCCAAATTGGTTTTAGAAGAACGCACCCAAAGTGTTTGATAAAATTCCTGAGAGAAGAACTTAACTATTTTGGGGCTGTTTGGCATTGGCTATTGCTTGGGTCTACTTGGCCTAAGTTTGGGGGAAGTTTGGGCATTGTTTAGGACTATTTTTGCATTAACTCGACTGAAATTTTGACATGGCACCAAAGAGGTAGCGTCTCAGTGTCGGTGGGTCTTCTTCGTCCGCCGCACCACAACCCACGGATTGGGATAAGGCAAAGTTTATCAACGAGGAGGCCTGGAAAAGGTACAAAAGTTCTTTCGGCTCACGCAATCTAATTCCTGAGCGGGGGTTCAGGCCGGACAAGAAAGATGGTGAGCTAAACACCATGATACTGGAGCGAAAATGGTTTAACTTCACAAAACCGCCTATGTCAGCTGTTATTTCTGTGGTTCGGGAGTTCTATGCCAACGCCAATCCGGAAGGCCCTGCTGTTGTTCAAGTTCGGGGGAAGTAAGTGGCGTACAATAGTCAGGCCATCAATGCCTTGTTCAGAATGCCCAACTATGCGGGTAATGATTACATGCAGTCGGGACTCCATAGTTATGATCTTGATGATATCATTAGGCGGCTTTACAAACCCGTGACTGAGTGGAAGAAAAATGATTACACGGGGGAAAAGACCAGTTTCCCATCTTCGGCACTCAGTCGCTATGAGAAGGCGTGGTTTGGCTTCATTTGTGCCAACATGATCCCAACCCATCATTTGAGCGACGTGACTAAAGATAGGGTGATCCTACTATTCACCATTGTCACGGGCCTACATGTGGATATTGGTGTGCTCATTCATGACTCCATTCGGAAGGCAATCAAAAGTACCGTTGCTGCTTGGCTTCCTCATCCATCATTGATCACTACATTGTGCAAGCACGAAGGTATCATGTGGGGGTCCGAGGAGATAGCCTCGCTACCGATGACAGTCATTGACCACCTGACTATCAAACGCTACTATGAGTGGGACGGGGTAGAATCTCATGCCAGAGGCGAGGTATACGGGCCACCTAGAATGCCACCTCCTACATCAGAGGCCGAGCCTTCAAACGCCGCTCCAGACGTCGGCCAAATTTCCACATGGGCCTTTTAGCGAGACATCATGGCATCCCTCACCTTTCTTTGCATCGTAAATAGGGCGCCGGGAATAAAGGCGTGGAGGCACATCGCAGCTTGTGGCTCGGAGGCGGAGAGATAGCGAAGATGCAGTGAAATGGTGAACACTATGCAGAGCATCTACTCTGACTATTGTGGTGAGAACAACGAGTTCACGCCATACCGGCCTCGAGCCTCCTGCCTTCCCACCTTACCTCCACCATCACTTGCCGCCCGGTTTATTTAGACGCACGGTGCTAAGGAGGATGAAGCCGATGCCGCTGCTGAGTGAGCAATCTCCAGGGAAGCCCTCTTGTATACAATTGCTTTATGTTTAGCAATGAGGGCATTGCTCACCTCAAGTTTGGGGGTGTTTTTGGCTTTTATCTGTTTATTTTTGTACTGCCATGTTAGGTTGCCAGACTTTAGTACTTTATTATGTTTTTGTTATCAGTTTTGTGGTGCAATCATTTTTGAACTGCGGGATAATGTTTGAATTTTTTTATTATGGATGCCATGAACTAATTTTTGGTTTTATTTATTAATGCTTTGATTATTTTTAGCATGATTGTGGTTTATAGCCATCTTTTTGGGGCTTATACAGATTAGATGCTTGTGCCATATGAATGGCCTTTTCACCCTATTTTGAGCTGAGGGTGTTATAGTTATCATTATTTTTTGATTATGGCTGATGACAAACACCAAGTTTTATGGTCTATCTCTTAGAGTCGTGTCATGCATGTATGAGTTAGGGGTTTTTCAATTGATAAGTTTAAACTGTTATTGATCTGTCCTTCTAGCAAGCACCGACCAACTGTGTTAACTAGTAATTTTTTTCAAAATTTAGTTCGCGTGTTTATTGCTTTGAGCATTTGTTCACTCTTATAAATTTTCATTTTCCAAGGTAATAAAAGGAGTAGACGTTTTTACAGCTGTGGATCTTGGATTCGTGCATGTTTAGATATTTAAAAAAACAAATAATAAATAAAAGAGAATAAATTGTTATTGAAGATTGAATATCGAAAGTCTTACGGTGGGTCGAGATGGAGCGTAAAACACACTCGCCCATAAACGCAGGACCGATATTAAGATGGAGTATAAAATGCACTCGCCTAATAATCTTCGGTGCTCGTAAAGTCTAATTTGGCTTATGTTGATTGCGTGGCCTTTGCTACTCGAGTTACTAGATTCTTAGGGGTGTTCTACACCTAGTGCCCTAAAGCCATCTGGTTTGGGAGTCACTGATCAAAAGCTCATTAATGGGTAGTTATGTTTAGCCTAAGGTAATTAAGGACTGTCCGAGTCAAGTTTTATAGTCTTCATGCTAGAGTCTTTTGATCCGTTACTGCACTTGTGTCTTATTCTTAATGCTTGTTGAATGTTTAAGTTGTGGAGTGTGCATATTTATATTAACAATCGACTGTGCGAACTTATTTTGAAGCTATAATTAGTTATGACGGTTGGTCTCCACACATACACATAAAATGGATCGAATACAGTCTTATGCTTGAAATTGAATGAACCCTTATTCATATCTGTGTTTGTCCTATTCTCTGAGAGTAGCTTTATGCCTTGAGGCCATGATGCTATATTACAGTTTTATTTTTTTTTCCTTCGCATGTGTTTTACTTTTGTTAATGTGTATTAGATAGTTTGCTCGAGGACAAACAAAGAATTAAGTTTGGGGGTATTTGATGAGTGGAATTTATACCCGCGAATCGGATACTTTATGACTTAAATACTTGCCTGAATTCATAGTTTTTATGTAGTTTTATATGTTTATAGTGTTATTGTGCCTAACTGATGTATTGCAGAGCTTTACAGTACTTTTCTAGCTTTAAAGGGGCAAAATGGTCAAATTCTACACAGCCGCGCCGCGGCACCAAAGCCAAGCTTATTGGCCATGCCGCAGCGCCACCCCATGGGCCTCGCTGACATCACCTTCACGCCATGGCATGGCACATCAAGAAATAGCTTCATGTATATATAGCATGAGCCATGTCCCCGATTTTAATGTGGCATGGCTGTGGTATCAATCTGACTTGGTGGGAGGCATGGCATGCCACCACCTCCTGCTCAAAAGCAGAGAAAGTGATTTTGACCTAGCAAAGGAAGGGAGGCTGATATAAGGAAAAGAGGGAGGCTAGACAACAGATATCATATAGAGAGGAAGAGATATCATCATATTCCTTAGTAATTTAGCTTAGGATTTGTTTAACTTTCTTTTATAATTTCTCTTACTTTCTCTTAGATAAATGTTTATAAATATAGATTAGCTAGATTTGGGAGAATTTTGGGTTTCTTTGGAGCATCAAAAGCAATGAGCTACACGGATTGGAGAGTTTGATTCGAGCAGAATGCTTAGAGATTGAAGGACTTTGACAGAGTTTCTTCTTATCTATTTATTTTCTCTGATTTTGTAATTCATAAATGTTGTCTTTATTGCTACTTGTATTTTATTCAATAGCTACGAATTGAATATTTGCTCTAAGGTTATAATGGAACCATTTGTTATTTAAATTGACTGTCTTATCTCTTTGGTTGGCACCATATGATTTGGTTCGATATATTTATGCTTAATGATTCTCGCTAAGACATTAGAGATGATTTTGGTAATTTACATGATATCGACAGAAGAATTATAGATTTACACCTGAATATATTGGCATGTTATTGTGGGTTTCGACTGCATAAGTTGTGCGTAGAATAGACATATATCTGTGCACCACTTACGACCTAATTGAGAGTTTATGCTTAAATCCTTGTTTTGTCTAATTCACATAGACATATGTAGGATTGTATCTTGCTTGGGCATTCTTTTCTGTTCTATTCCCTATCGGGTGGATCTGGAAAGGATATGTTCGTACATACCTCGACCGAGGTGTATGAGCACTTGTGTGTTCTCGGTCGACAAATTGTCGTGACCATTTAGACCATAGAGAGAAGGGTAGCTAGTTTGATGAAACATAGCACGCCAGGTGTTCGACAGAATTCCTGAGTGGAGTGAAGTTGTAACCTTAGCTTGTTATTCCTTAGATTATCATTCGTTATCCATTTACTTGCTGTGATAATTAGTTATGCTTAGATTAATCACTCTTTCATTTATTGTTGTTCGAATAAGACTTTAGCGATACAAAGTCGGTATTTGGTAAATATTAGTGATAGTTCCTCGTGGGTACGACACTCTACTTATCACTGTATTACTTGTTAGACCGTGTATACTTGCGCATGTTTAGTGATCGATTTTCCAACCAATAATCACCTCGTTTGGGTTCCTCGCATTTTGACCAGTCACAACAAACTCTCTTCCAGGAACCGTTGACTTTGACTTTTCTGGGATAAACTTTTGAGTCACTGTAATAACCCGAGATTTTCTATATGAAATAAATAAGAAATTTTATGATAAATTTTTTTATACGATTTAGACTAAGTGTTAAGTAAAGTGAACAATAAATGCGAATACATTTATTACTTGAAAAATTAGAAATAATTTTGGAATTATTAATTACCACAAATTATATGGTAATAAATTTACGTAGTTTAAATGTTTTTATTAATTATTTTCCATGAAAACATGATTGGAAATAATATATGAAGTGATAATTAGATTTATATAATAAATATTTTATTATATGAATTGTTCAGAATATTTAAGTTAATTATTTTAACTTGATTATTGATGTTGTGTACGAAGAATAAGTCAGACATGAGATCCAAACCCTGGATTGGGATTGTGATCAAGAGATGAGAATAATAATATTATATTATTTATGTAATGATTTTACAGTACCATAATTATGTACTGGGTATGTGCGGACAGATAATATTGAAGCAATGACGATTAATTAGGTCATAGCATATTACCGTCTTTGTGAAACCCTAATTATTAAACTTCGCTTATGGGATATTTACGAGTAGTATTTGTGTATATGAAGTTACTTGTGAATAAGAATATCATTAATTAGAAGAAACCCTAATTATCGTTATGACGTACCGATAATTAGGACAAACCCTAATTATTATAACCCTAACCTAGGTTGAAATTAGAAACCGTAACGATCGTTAAGTAGTAACATACACGTATAATTAAAGAACCACTAATGGTCAATTAGAAACCCTAATTGATGACGTTGAGAAACCTTAATTTTAATTACCGGGTTTAATTTTCGATGTTATTGTATAAAGTGTTTTAATTTACCAAAGGATAGAAGTTAATTGGTAAATTATAAGAATTAAATCTAGTGATTAAATATTACATTTAATTGCCTTGTACAAGATTTTCCATACACTCTTAAACAAAGCCCAACCATCACCCATAACAAATCGTAAGCAAGAATCAAAAATTTTGGCAAAAAGGGTATAAGAACACTAAATCTAGAAATCCTTTGATGCGATGTTATTTGATGCAATTGATTGTTTAAAGTTGTGTAATAGAATGTTAATTGATGATATGGGTTGATAAATCAAAGACCCATAACATCAAAGTGCACGAATTTGAAGATTTAAGCAAGTTGGAAAAACCGAATTCTGTTATTTTTTCACCAAATGTCAGATGCCATAACTCTTTTCTCGATCATGAGTTTTGTTCTTCAAAAGTTGTTATGTGTAGCGTGATATGTGGTCTTTAATCTGCAAAAAGAATCAAGTCCATATCATGTATAGATTAGAAGTTATAGATGGTCAAACATGGTTGTGGATCATCATGATAAACCTGCTTTTTGGGCGATGCAGAATGGGGGCATTCTCGTCCACTTTTTGTGCTTTAAAAGGTCTGGGCTTTTAATATGTTGTAGTGCATTGAGTTAGGAAGCCATAGGCTTTGGAATGACCTCATTCTCGACCTCGGATGAGGGAATTACGGTGATTGGAAGGAAATGTGTCAAATTTCTCAAACCGAAAGTCAGCAATGGGATGTGCTATTCGGGACAATTTGTTTTGTTCCATTAATGTTTCCAAAACCTTCTGGGCTTTTGGTATGTTATATTACACCGAATAATCTTTCCATAGACTCGAAGCGGACTAAATCCGATATCGGAGGAGAGAGTTATGACATTTCAAAGTAGTAGTGTCAAAACTTCCCAACAAGTGCGGTGCAGATCCATTTGAACGGAATTTCGGGCTGATGTGTTTGGAATTTGGAAATGGTCAAAGAATAAAAGTTGTATCCCAAGAAGTTAGCTTCATGCGTGGGCTCAAGAATCGCTCAAAAATGTTTTAAAATGAAAGAGTTATGACTGTTTTAGCGAAAGAGGTAAAGCTGAAACGAGATTGAAAATCTGTTATGAACGTCCCACTTTTGACGCCTTGTTTGGGCTACCTAATGAACCCGAATTGGGTAATTCGTATTTTTAAAAATAGTCTTACATACCATGTATAACATATCCAAAAATCAGATTAATCGGAGTTATGAGCAATGCGTTAGAAAATCGCAAAGTGGGCTATTGAAAAATTAGTATAAACCAAGTCACACATCGACTAAATTGAGAACTTCACCATTTTCTAAACCTATAAATAGAAGGGTTTGGCCTTTATTTCATTCACCAACAATAAGGCCTCCAATTTTTGAGAAAGGCTTTGTTGTGGGAGAACTTTTTATAAAGATCTCCTTAGTTAAATTTTAGGCGTGGAAATGCGTTATTCACCATGGAATTCAGATTTTAAGGGTATGTTTTTTATTTAATTTTTGTAATGTTATTATTTTTAATTGTTAGTTAAAGTTTGAATTTTTGAAGTTTAGTTAGTGTTGTTAATAAACTAGTTAGTTTACTATGTTTATTTTGGCTTGGAATTGATTATGTAAATGAGTTATTTGTGATGACTTTTAATATTTTGTGATGAATTTCATTAATTAATAATTATTAATGATATTAAAGTTATTTAATGATTATATTAAATAATTTAGTTTAAAAATGATTTTAATATTATAAAAATCATTTTAAATGAAAATAAGGTATTTAAAAATATTTTAAGTTATGAAATATAACTTTTAATATTTAAATGATAATTTCATTAATAATTAAATATTAATGATATTAAGATAATATTAATGATATTTAGTTTATTTAATGATTAATATTAAATAAATAGTTTAAAAATGGTTTTACTTATTTAAAACCATTTAAAGAGGATATTAAGGATTTAAAAATATTTTAAGTTATAATTAATGACTTTTAATATTTGGATAAATAGTACATTAATATTTAAATATTAATGGTAATTATTTGGATAATATAAATGTTTTAAAAATAGTTTGAGTTATTATAAATAACTTTTATATTTTAGCGATGGTTTCATTAATAGTTTAGTATTAATTAAACTATTAATGATAATGAAATTGTTTAATGTTTAAATCATTTAATTATGATTCCGATATTTGAAAGTTATAAATTTACCAAACTAGTGACTTTTGAGAATCGATTATGAAGTTCTCAATTTGAAGAAGAACACATATAGTAATAGTTATATCACTATAGGCCCTTTAGTGATGATTTGAATTATTTTAAATTTTTCAATTTACGAAATTGCGAAAATGATTAAAAATAAGATGTCCGATATTTACGAGATGTTGAGGTATAGAATAAGAGTCTTAGACTCAAGATTTACCCGATAAAGTCATCGATACGTGCGACAAATGTCGACCTTATAAAAGAAAGAAAAGAAAGACTACCGTAAGAGCATGGATGAGATATTTGAAAATGTATAAAAATATTTCAAGTATAGAATAGAAACTAAAAGTATGATCACCGTGATTATGTGATTAGACTATGTCTTTAATTGTAATAGATGCGATTATATGTGTTAAGATATATTGTTCTAATCGAACGAATGATCCGATTATTCATAGGTTGTGATAAAGAGATAAAACCTAAGTTGAGATTTGTAATCGTGAATCGTGCAAAAGTATCCTACCTTTGCACTTCCTTTATGCAATGGACATGAGTAAGAAGTTTGAAATTATTCTATCCTCGCATGTATTATGTACTTTTGATTATCGACATGTTAGCTCAAATATATATTCTGCTCATTGATTTCTATAAATGGTTATACAAGTGTCCCCACTTGGATAATCATGGCATTTGTTCACATGTTGATACACCTTTGTCATTACCCGTGATATATATGTTGAATTACATATTATTGTTGAGCAAGATTAAAACCTTCTGGTTTGGAACTGTGCATGTATGAACATCCCTATATGGGAAGATTTTTGCATGAGGTGGATAGAGTGAAATGATGAATTTCGTTCAAGTTATGTATTATTGATCAATACAGGTACAATCTGGCCGATCACCCTCCGTGCCTGTAAGTTATGACTTGGTTTGAGGATAGAATTCCGCTAAACCTTTTCAAAAATGAAAAGAATGTTCATAGTATGTTTCTTAAACCCTATTCAAGGGTAGAGCCAGAGCCAAATTTAAAGAATTTGAAAGAGAGTTGTTATGTGAATTTTTATCAAGATGATTACTTCACAACTTTCAATTCATTGTAGAAGTGTTATGTAAAGAGAATACTTATATTCTTTCAAATTATATATAATTGCTATTACTTGTTTGGGCACTTAAATGCTCATCCTTGCTTAAATTAAATGTTTTCAAGTTATATATGAGCAACTTTGGCTCGAGTACGAACAAAGAAAAAGGAAAGTCGATCGAATAAGTGTGTATTATGAGTTAATGGTTATAGTTGTATTGGTATCTATTCAAGGATTGTAAGGAATGTATTTGAAGGTCACGTGCACTGGGAAGTAAACTTTGATGTATGTAAATTAAGTTCGAATGTATTATTATTTAGTATTATTCAAATTTTAAGAAATGGTATCGTGGAGAACCGAGTTCGGGTTTCAAGTACTGGATTTGGAGTCGCCATACCACCATCCCCACTGGACTTGGTTTCGCTTATCAGCATAATCTCGAAAGCGATATGTCCTTCCTTTCCACAATTATAGCATACCTTGAACTGTTGTGGGCGCTTTGAGGGTATGTCATGTCGCTTTTTCCGCATTTATAGCATACAACCGGGTGGTCATTCTCCTCCTTAGAACCAGCTTGTTGCCAGTCGACGCCTTCACATTGTCATTGTTGAATCTCCTCTTTTAAAATCTCCCCGACGCTTCTTCTTCTTTTTCATGGCCATGATTACCACCAGAGTGGTTTTCGCTTTTCCGTATTTTTCTTTCTCTCGCCGGTTATCGTTGTTCGATGACACACACCACCGATGATGACCTCAGTTGTGGTCCTCTACCGAACGTACTCGTTATCTCGCCTAATAATTGAGAACTGCTGAGAACATCCGAAGAGAGAAAATTTATGAGAAATGAGATATTGACGTATGTCGAGTTTCAAACCTCTCAGAAACATCCGCGTCATACATTCCTCATTCTCCACCAAATGAGGTGCAAACCTGGATAACTCCGCGAACTTCGCCTCGTATTGGGACACCGCCATGTTATTCTGCTCCAATCTAATAAACTCCACCTCCTTCATATATTTAATACTTTCGTGAAAGTACTTGTCATTAAATAGTTTCAAATGTCTCCCAAGACATGCCGAGTGTGGTGGATGGAGTACGCTTCACGATTCCCACCAAGAATCGCCTCATTACTTTTATAAAGGTAGCGAATGGAACCTTCGTTTCTCCGCATCATCCCAAGACATCAAATATCTTGGTAATTTGCTTGACCCACGCCTCCGCTTTAATCGGATCCGCTTCCCCAATTCTAGTGGTCCCAACTCTTTGAACTGCTTGGGTGTGACAAACCGTGACGCTGCTATCATTTCCACCGTATTTTGTACACGAGTCTCCCTAGTCTGATTTTGCATGAACTGCAAAAAGCTTCTAAACATTCCGTCATTCATCGTCTGATCAGTGGTGTTGTTTACAGGAGGAACATTGTCGGCCTGTTGCACGTTCTCCTCATTGATGAGTAAAGTTTGTTAGTTCCCAGTAGGCACAATAGATCTAGAAGGGGGGGTTGAATAGATTCTTTTTAATTTCAATACTTTTTTGATTTATTTTGTATTTGCTAATAATTTAGCATGTGACAAACTTAAGAATCTTTTCAAGCACAGCGGAATAAGTAAAAGATCCCCTTCATTCATATATTCATAATCATACATACATTGTTCGTAGAGTTAGTTCAGTGGTAAGCAGTTATAACATACATAGCAGTTGTAGCAGTTAATGTACATAATGTAAATGACATAAAGTAAAAGACATAAGGGGTTTTAAGTGGTTCAGAGACTCAAGCTCCTAATCCACTCTTCTTCTTTAAACTAGTAGGATTTCCACTAAGGAAGGGCAGCACCCTGAATCACTAAGATTCCTTCAAGGCTAGCATCCTTGGGACTTCAGTTCACTAAGAACTCTTCAAGGCCAACAACCTTGGAACTTCTCTAGTTCCCTAGGAAATCTTCAAGCCTAGCAGGCTTGGAACTTCATTTAGTCCCTTCGGATAAGGACCCCTCAGGCCCTGGCTTCTTGTTGTTGTACTTGTTGATGTTGTTGGTGCTGAGCTGCTAAGATGACATTAGGCTCTAAACATCTTTTGTACTTAGCAGCTTGGTGTGGTCCTCTTTGCATTCTGCTTCGGGTCTGGACCACAACTTCTTTGGTGCAGCTGATCTTCACTCTTTTCTGCTCATCTTCATCTGGTATCAGCTGTGCACCATCACCATTTGGGTTTACTAAGTCTCTGTGCTTTTAGTAGACTTTGTCTAGCACTTAGCAATCCCTGAACCCTTCTTGAATACGTTGCAGACATGGTTCTGCACTTGTTCAGCTTCAGCTTTCGGTTTATGGTGATTCGTAAAGTGACTCTCTTGATCTTCTTTGTACTTAGCCACTTTCCTGAATGCTATTTTCTTGGCCTTCTACGCCTCACTGGGCTCGCCATCTTCATGGCATTCTCATCTTTGTTGAGTGAAGCTTCAACTGCTTTTGATTCTTTCTTCAAAGTCGCTTCACTTCCACCTTTGTAGTCTCACTGTCACTGAGACTTGTTCTATTGATCTTTGGTAGAACTCATAGAGTCAAAAATAGCATTCACCAACTCAACGATTTTGCAACCTCACAATCATCAGCACCTCTTGATCTTTAAAGCTCTGTGGATTTATACTGCTTCCCAATCTTCCCATTGGAAAGTAGCCGTTGAAAGCTATTCAAATTTCTTCGCAGATCTCGAGTTATTTGGTGCAGACTGCAGATGTGTCATGACATCTTTTTCTGACTTCCTAACACTGCAGTCTACTGTTTCACCAACCCTTTCAGATATGGCACTTTGATATCTCGGGCAGGTCGACGACTTTATTTTAACCTTTTAATTCCTCTATCAGAGGTTGTCCTTGCATCGATGCTCTCAATGAGCTCTTGTCCGAATACTACCCTTCAGATTGAACCATTGCCAATGCTTCAGTCATCAGCTATTCGAACTCTACGATTCTGATGCATGTCTTCATGGACCTGATCGTAGTGTCTTGTTGACTGGTAGAGACAACACTAAGATCTTGAAGAGTGTTGATTTGATCTTCAATGTAGAACACCTCTTCTTTATCTTGTGCAGTACTTCAACACTTCTGTTTGCCTCAGCAGCTCTCAGATACTGATGGCTTGACTTCTTGCTCTGGCCCCTTCTGAATAACAAGACACTTCAGATTTGTGGCGTGTCCAGCTCTCTTTCTACTTGTGATCTCCTGTTCACTTATCATCAATGGACTCACCCAATGCTTAATCACTTTAGCCTTGTTCTTCGAAGCTATCCAAAGGTCTTTGTATGCACTCCATCGCTTTTTTTCTTTGTTTGGCGTATACTACGGTCCCGGTAACTTCTAAGATCATTCTCTTACATCTTCTTGCTGCAACCATCGCGCACTTGTCGACTTTTCTAAGTCGATTCATGTAAGTCTTCTTCGATCTCCTTGTGGAAGACTTCATCTCGAATGGCTTCACAACTCAATCTTGATCTTTGATTGGGTTGGTGCTTAGATCTTCTGTTAGCTTGCATGCCATTCGTTGAGTGCTCTCCGGTTTCCTTCAGTGGGACGATTCTATGCAAAGTACAACCGTAGGCTTCATTCCTTGGATATTCGAGGAGTGCTTATTCGTTGAGAATCATATTTGCTCTACGATTCTGCCTTGGCATTGTGAGCACATCTGTTGAGGTCTTAGTTCTGCACTCTACGATTCAGCTTTGGCTGTGCAGACACTATGACTCTGAGATCAGATCTTTACACTCTACGATTTCTGTCGTTGTGTTTGTTGTCTTCATCTAATCTTGCTCGATTATGATCTCTGCCTCTGGTATGATTAGTAGACTCTACGACTCTGAGTGTAGTCTACGATTCTTGACTTAGCTTTGGCAGATATAGGCTCGTTGGCAGGCTGTCTCTATGATTCTGAACATGACTTCCTCAGTAGACTACGGTTCTGAGGAAGTACTACTCGACACACTACGATCCTTCCTCGTCTCTCCCGGCAAAGATACTCTAACTCGAGATCTACTATCTTACTTGCACTCACGATTCTCTACTCGATAGCTCTCTAGTTATTCTCTTGACTCTCCCGCGACTCACGATTTTTGGTGTAGTGCTCGACGATCAGACAAGCCTATCTATTACATCATAAGATCAACCTAACATGATTGATCTTTCTATATTAATAGTCCTTGTACATCATTTCTTTTTAAGGACTTTACAAAGCTGTTTTACTTATGTAGGATCAACTTAACACATTTGATCAGTTCATTCTAAGTCCTTGTACATATATTTCTATTATCTATCAAAGGACTTTACAGCTTTTCTTAATGCAAGCATACTTGCATATTCATTCATATATATATATATATATATATATATATATATATATATCATAATCAAATTATATATAAATAGGAATATCATTCACATGTTTATTCCTGACAATCTCCCCCTATTTGATTATGACAAAATATAATAAGTGCATATACGCTTGTTATGAATGAATCTTATATACAAAGAGCAAATTGTATTTCTAAAATGATAATCATGAATGTCATTTAAAATGATGTAGAATTTAATACACTGACATTTTACATCCTGGATCCAGAACATACCTAACGAGTTAAAGATGTACCTCTTTGGTTCCATGTATGCTTCTAGGATGTCTGTTGATCAGCTATTCATTTGTTTGATTCCTTTACTCCTGCTCCCTTGCTCCCCCTAGGATGTAGAGTTATTCCTTTCTTTTTTTCCTGGTTCAGGCTCCTTGCTCCCCCTCAGCCTTAGGCTCCCCCTCACCTGATGAACCATCCCTTTCTTCTGATTTCTCCTTCTTTATCTTCTCGACTTGTTTGCTCCTGCTCTCCTTGCTCTTTCTAGAGTGCCTCTTTTTCTTCCCCTTTCTATGCCTCTTTTTCTCCCCCTTTTTGTCATTAATCATTTGAGAGAGTTGTTCCATGTTGGACATAAGCTGCTCCATCATGTAGGAGGAGTTACCAACTTCAATCTTGAGTTCTTGTTGGCTTAACTCAAGTTGCATGGAGATGGACTGATTCATGTTGTCAATCTTGTCGGAGAGGACTTTGAGTTTCTCTTCATTTGCCTTTTGTGCTCGTAGAGCTTCTTCCTTCT
The DNA here is from genome assembly GCA_020205605.1 of Panax ginseng. NCBI lineage: Eukaryota > Viridiplantae > Streptophyta > Magnoliopsida > Apiales > Araliaceae > Panax > Panax ginseng. Next base: position 94,122,273 of record CM035144.1, on the reverse strand, counting down.
GGTCATTCATGATCCTTAGATAGATTTGATCTCTCTCTTTGACTTTAAGAGATATGTCAGACACAGCGGCATGGAGTCTGCTTTGAACCGCATTATCTCTTGCTTCTGTCAACACCTTTGCTTCTTCAGTGATGACAGACATCTTCTTGACCAACTCATCAGAATTCTTTTGTAGCTCTTGCTCTGTGGGAATTTGGTCATCTGGTTGGGCAATCTCTTGTTGAACACTAGATTGGACTCTGCGATTTTCATCCTTGGACAGATTTTCGAAAGTGTTGAGAATCTAAAAAATCGTTGAGTGCCAATTGTTGTTGGAGGATGATGGTATGTTAGACATTTGTGCATGAGCAGAGGGAAGCTCTTCAACCTGATCTTGATCATTTTTAGTAATAGAGGGAAAAGACTCTACGATTGTGTCCTTGCTCATGATCCTTCTTCCGTCAGAGCCCATTCTGTGATCGTTGGGAATATAATGGTTGCCAGCATGTCTGTAGACTTTGTAGTGAGGCTGGTCTTTGATCATCATTGTAGCGAAACTCTTTACCCTTGGGAAGTTTTGTGACACCAGCTCTAGATTTGGAAACTGAGAGTAGCACCAACTGAAGTAGCTCTCATTAGCATTAGTATGTGCCTTCAACCATGGCATCCACGGGAAGAACCATCTCATCAGAAGGTCTTTAGAGTCATACAGTATTGTTGTGTAGTCTAATTCCATGTTTTTCCAGTTGTGAAGTACTTCATCTGTGGTCATTCTTACAACTCGAAATTGTTCATTTCATTGACTTATCCATCTTGCTGGTGGTTCAGCTGGTGGCTCATCAAAGACTTCCAGTACAATTCTTCTGCTTATTCTGGTTGGGAGAGAACATGATAGTATTCTAGTTCGTAAGATTCTTGATGTGAAAAATTAAAATCTTTCTCCATTTCTTCCCTTTTTGAGCTTGAATTTTGCTTACTCCTTTATCAGATTCATCCATGAATTCTTCTTGCTGCATTTCATTTCCAGAATCTTCTACAGCAAGATCTTCCTTTGATTCATCTTCTTCATCACTGGATCCATCCTTAGCACTTACTTCCTGTGATACCGACTCATCATCACTCAATTTAACGACAGCATTGGAGTGATCATTTTTCCTTTTTGAGGTAATTTGAGCAGGCAGTCTGAAGCTCTTTCTTTTTGTTGGAAGTTCAGCAATAGGAGTTTTAGATACTTCTTCTTCTTTAGACTCTGAGATCTTTGAGTCAGCATTCAAACTTTCTTGAGGTTCATCATTAACAGGGGCATATTTTTCTTTTTCAACCTCATCATTATTTGATCCATCATGAGAGCTTGTTGGAGCATTTGCATCTGAACATTCAAATGGGTCATCTTGCAGCTTTTCTTCAACTTCAAAGTGATTACTCTGAGAGTTGGCCATAGGGCCTACATATTCTTCTTTATCAGCTGAGTTTACATCTTCTTTTATGGATCCAGTTTCACCTTCATCATTGGATCCATTCTCAGGGGACTCAGTCTTGAGATTATCAGTTCCCTTCTCTTCCTTTGACTCTACGTCCTCTTCTTTGTCAGATGTGCTTCCTTGGGGAACTGGAACTTGTCTGTTTACCATTTTAGCTTTCTTTTTGAATGGCTCTTGAAGCAGCCTGTTGCTTCTTCACTTTGTGGTTTCAGTAGTCACGACTTTTTCTTCTTCACCCTTGTCTTTGATGGAGAGACTTCTAGGTGGAGATTTGGTTTTCTTCACACCTCTACATTTCTTTCTGGCTGGTGTGATTTCTGCTGATTTAGAGTCACCAGACTTAGAACTTTCTAACTCTCTTTCCTTCCTCTTTTTTGCAGAGGCCTTGCTGCTGCTCCCAGTAGTCAGCCTCCTGTTTTCCTTGGGATTCTTCTTCTAGTTCATGAACAGTTGTGGAGACATTACTTTGTGAACATTTATGGGCTCTCCCTCATTATCCTTGATTTTGCTTCCTAGCTTCTTTTTCATCATTATGCTTAGCAGTCTTCCATGAAAAATTTTGTAAGTGGTTTGTCTGTAGATTTCTTCAATTCAGCCTTTTCTATCCATTTGGAGATTTCGTCGAACAAGATGGCTCCAAAATTGATTTGCTTCTTCAGAACTATTGCAGACATAATCTTCAACTCACCGGTCGAGTATGTGTTGTCGTGCAAAGTGTCTTTGACAAAGATACATTTTCCCACTATCTCAAAGAAGGAACTCAATTCCTCTGTAAACTCCTTTTTCTTCATGTCCTTCGACTAGGGTTTCTTTGGTACCCCATAATCTCATTTGCTTTCTCAGTGTCAATCTCATCAAGGTTTTTCAGTCCTAGGTCAGAAAAATCTAGGCATCGGTTGATATCGGATGATTTCAGTTTTAGAGACTGACCTTTAACCTTGGTTGAAAGAGTTCCACATTTACTGATGCATTTGAGTAGAATTCCTTAACCGATTCAATTGTATACTCGAAAGTGTCTTGCCTCAAGACATTACGAGAATCCAAATTTCTTCACAAGTTCAAGAATGTCTCGAACTTCTTTTCGGATTCTCAAATGACTTGGTTCCGAGTTGAATGCCGTTGACTACTCGCCAATCTTCCATTTGAATGATTCGAGGAATATGGATATTGATTCGTGGAGATTTATGAAGTATGGTGATTGTGATTTGAACTCGGAAATTTCAAAGGGTTTGGCTTCGAAGAGAATTCTAGCGTTTGAAAATGGGAGGGAGAGAGGTTCAATTGATTTTGGTAACTGTTTGCAGATTTTGAATTTGTCTTTATGGCAGTTCCTTCTTACATTGCATACGCTATGACGTGTCAACTAGTTATTGGTTGCACGATGCCCAGTAACGAGCTGTAACTCCCCAGTAACTTGTTAGTTAGCTGTCTCTTTTAGAAGAGTGGACGTTTGATTGACATGGATTGACCTTTGACCTCTTGAGTTTGTAGAGTAGCATGATAGGACAGCTATTGACTCTATGTTTTCCTTTGTTGACTCAACGATCAATTCTCTAAAAGATGTTGCAGTGGATGGTTTTGACATTTCTCCTTATGTTGAAAATGCATAGCTCAACCACTGATGTACCCCAAGCCAGTTTGGGTACTTAAATTCTGATGTGCATTTGCAAGATGTCTTTCCAAACTGTATTTGAACTAATCTCCTCATACTTTAGAATGGTAGATCAATTGTCTCATTCTTCCAAGCTCCTCATGATCTAGAGTGCCTTTTTGTTAAGTCTGTGATCGTCGAGTCTGCTTCTGTGATTGTTGAGTTTTCACTACGATCGTTGAGATTTCATCACGATCGTTGAGTTTTCTTAAAACTATTCTACAATAGTTGACTGACTTGGTCCTTGAGATGAGCTTTACTAAGCATTCGTTCGGGGTCAAGGTAGCCCAGGAAGGGCTAACCTCTTAGAGTGAGCTAAGGGTTAGGTTTGTCCCTGAGGCGCTTTCCAGATGAAATACTTTAGAAGTGATTTGCACTGATATCTCATTTGACCTTTTCTATTGGGGAGTCCCTCTTCCAACTGTAGACATCTGCACTGGCTGCGATTGTGGTGTCCTCCTGCTCTTGCATTACAATCAGATGTTTGATCGTAGGTACTCCACGATTTTGAGTTGGGTGTCTGAAAGGTTATCAGTAGTACGTTTTAAGACGTTCCTACTGACTATGGATCTTCATTTGGTTCATCAGCCACAAAGTTTTGGGACTCTGTAGCTGGTACACAGCTTCATAGTATATCTCTGATGGTTTAGAGCTTCTGTACTGTTTGCAGATTACTGCTCCCCCATAGTTGATACTGTCTTCTCAGAGAGACCTTAGTTCTTCTTCTTCGTGTGTAGCAGAAGACAACCATAGTTGATAGGTTTGTACATACATACTAACCCATCAGCAAAGATTACTTCACATAAAATTAGTTTAACCTGTGATGCTCTTATGACCCATTTCAGATTTCTTTCAAGATGTCATCTTCAACCTAAAACTTGGATGGAGAGAAAGTTTATAGACATTTGAGTTTCTATCATCAATGTACTTTCTCTCTTCACCTTTTTAGATAGATTATGAGTACTTGAAGGAAAACTGTTATAATTCATAAGTAAGGTGCAAATACGATGCTCATATCTATATTAGTGAGGAATCGTACCTTTTTGCTGTTGGTTTCATAACAGTCATTTCTCTTAGAAATACTGAGTTTAGGCATTGATGTGCATGTTTTCTCACATGCTTCTGACAGCCAGTTGCTCCAGTTGATCCTCAATCACTCGGTTGTGGTCTTGAAGACACAAGCTAAGAGAGTGTCAGCATCTTTAATTCCTTGACATCCTTGAATTCACAAGATTTACATCCAGTTGCAGGTTGACCAAACATATGGTTGAGAAGTTCTTCTCTCTTCTTTGGATAAGCATTACTTAGCATGTATGGCCTTTTCATCTTTTCATGCTGGTGGATATTTGAATCTTTTCTGTTGATATCTCTTGAGCTTTCTAGCCTGGTCTTCAGACAACAAGATTGACATCGAGCAATGATTGGTCTTGTTGATATGGCAATCAAGAACATGGACTAATCTGATCAGTTTCATGTGTATATACACATTTACCTGTACACAATATTTCCAACGTGTGAGCTAATATGCATACGACCAGTGACTTACTACTAAACTAAGTTTAGAACAATGTTTGTGCCTAGGATCAGACTCAAAGCGATTAGCTTTTGAATATAACATGATGAACACCTTTCGATACCAATTGTTAGTTCCCAAGTGAGGCACAATAGATCTAGAAGGGGGGGGGGGGTTGAATAGATCCTTTTAAATTTCAATACTTTTCTGATTTATTTTGTATTTGCTAATAATTTAGCATGTGACAAACATAAGAATCTTTTCAAGCACATCGGAATAAGTAAAAGATCCCCTTCATTGATATATTCATAATTATGCATACATTGTTCGTAGAATTAGTTCAGTGGTAAGCAGTTATAACATACATAGCAGTTATATCAGTTAATGTACATAATGTAAATGACATAAAGTAAAAGACACAAGGGGTTTTAAGTGGTTCAGAGACTCAAGCTCCTGATCCACTCTTCTGTTTTCAACTAGCAGGATTTCCACTAAGGAAGGGCATCACCCTGAATCACTAAGATTCCTTCAAGGCCAGCAGCCCTTGGACTTCAGTTCCCTAAGAACTCTTCAAGGCCAGCAGCCTTGGAACTTCTCTAGTTCCCTAGTAACTCTTCAAGCCCAGCAGGCTTGGAACTTCATTTAGTCCCTCCGGACAAGGACCCCTTAGGCCCTGGCTTCTTGTTGTTGTAGTTGTTGATGTTGTTGGTGCTGAGCTGCTAAGATGTTATTAGGCTCTAAACATCTTTTGTACTTAGCAGCTTGGTGTGGTCCTCTTTGTATTCTGCTTCGGGTCAGGACCACAACTTCTTTGGTGCAGCTGATCTTCACTCTTTTCTACTCATCTTCATCTGGTATCAGCTGTGCACCATCACCATCTGGGTTTGCTAAGTCTCTGTGCTTTTAGTAGACTTTGTCTGGCACTTAGCAATCCCTGAACCCTTCTTGAATACGTTGCAGACATGGTTCTGCACTTGTTCAGCTTCAGCTTTCGGTTCATGGTGATTCGTAAAGTGACTCTCTTGATCTTCTTTGTACTTAGCCACTTTCCTGAATGCTATTTTCTTGGCCTTCTCGGTTCTCAGCTTGGCTGCTATCTTCAGTGGCATTCTCATCTTTGTTGAGTGAAGCTTCAATCTATTTGATTCTTTCTTCAAAGCTGCTTCACTTCCACCTTTGTAGTCTCACTGTCACTGAGACTTGTTCTATTGATCTTTGGTAGAACTCGTAGAGTCAAAAATAGCATTCACCAACTCAATGATTTTGCAACCTCACAATCATCAGCACCTCTTGATCTTTGAAGCTCTGTGGATTTATACTACTTCCCAATCTTCCCGTTGGAAAGTAGCTGTTGAAAGCTATTCAAATTTCTTCGCAGATCTCGAGTTTTTTGGTGCAGACTGCAGATGTGTCATGACATCTTTTTCTGACTTCCTAACACTGCAGTCTACTGTTTCACCAACCCTTTCAGATATGGCACTTTGATATCTCGGGCAGGTCGACGACTTTATTTTAACCTTTTAATTCCTCGATCAGAGGTTGTCCTTGAATCGATGCTCTCAATGAGCTCTTGTCCGAATACTACCCTTCAGATTGAATCATTGCCAATGCTTCAGTCTTCAGCTATTCGAACTCTACGATTCTGATGCATGTCTTCATGGACCTGATCGTAGTGTCTTGTTGACTGGTAGAGACAACACTACGATCTTGAAGAGTGTTGATTTGATCTTCAACAGCTCTCAGATACTGATGGCTTGACTTCTTGCTCTGGCCCCTTCTGAATAACAAGACACTTCAGATTTGTGGCGTGTCCAGCTCTCTTTCTACTTGTGATCTCCTGTTCACTTATCATCAATGGACTGACCCAATGCTTAATCACTTTAGCCTTGTTCTTCAGAAGCTATCCAGTGTCTTTGTATGCACTCCATCAGTTCTTTCTTTGTTTGGCAGACACTACGATCCTGGTAACTTCTAAGATCATTCTCTTCTGCATGCGCTTGACACCATCGCACTTGTCGACTTTTCTAAGTCGATTCATGTAAGTCTTCTTCTGATCTCTTTGTGGAAGACTTCATCTCGAATGGCTTCACAACTCAATCTTGATGCTGATTGGGTTGGTGCTTAGATCTTCTGTTAGCTTGCATGCCATTCGCTGAGTGTGCTCTGCTTTCTTCCTTGTGGGACGATATCTATGCAATTACAAACCGAGGCTTCATTCCTTTGGATATTCAGGGAGTGCTTATTCGCTGAGAATCATATTTGCTCTACGATTCTCGCTTTGGCATTGTGAGCACATCTCTGTTGAGGTCTTAGTTCGCACTCTACGATTCAACTTTTACCGTCAGAGACACTATGACTCGAGATCGAGATCTTTACACTCTACGATTTCTGTCGTTGTGTTTGTTGTCTTCATCTAATCTTGCTCGATTATGATCTCTGCCTCTGGTATGATTAGTAGACTCTACGACTTAGAGTGTAGTCTACGATTCTTGACTTAGCTTTGGCAAATACTTGGTCGGCTCGTAGGCAGGCTGTCTCTACGATTATGAACATGACTTCCTCAGTAGACTACGGTTCCGAGGAAGTACTACTCGACACACTACGATCCTTCCTCGTCTCTCCTGGCAATCTCCTGGCACAATCATTGGTGGACCCCACAATGGATTGAGAAAACAACAAAAATATTTTTATGAAAATAACGGCGGATGTTTTACCGTTAACTGTTGAAACACTCGGTGTTAAAACTACAGTAATACGCGTGGTTGCATAGTAACACACGGTATTGATTATTGATGCTTACGTGAGAAGTCACTCAGTTTTGTTCAATTATTGCTACAGTAATTGTTTCATAGTATCTCACGTTATTTGATTCAATTATTATCAATATTTTATATATTATTAAATCAATAATTGAGATAACAAAGTTATTAATATTATTATTTGTAATATTAACGATGTCTAAAAGTTCTATCAAGGAGAGGTTTGGTCACCTAATCATGCGCAATAATAGGGAGAAATCCTTATTGAAAGCCCTCTTTCACGGGAACGACACAGTCGATTAATAGTGTGAATTATACTAATGATGATGAGTTTTGTTTTATTATTATTATAAATGTAATAAAACAAAACTTTTTATAAAGTTTTGTTTTATTTGATTATAAATAGAATATAATATATTTAATTATGCATAGTGTTTGCATAGTGGCTCATAGTAGTGTTTGCATAGTAAAATCTTTTTTATAAAAACATAATACTTTTATAAAGTTATTTGTTTTATTAGATTATAAATAGAATATATTATATTTCATTATGCATAGTATTTACATAGTGCCGTGATAATAGTGTTTGCATAGTAAAATCTTTTATATAAAAAATGTAATACTTTTATAAAGTTATTTGTTTTATTAGATTTTAAATATATATATATATATATTATAAATAGAATATATTATATTTTATTGCATAGTATCCTTTCTATTCTTCTATAAATAGGATGCTTAGTTAGAATTAAAACACACACGTAAATTCGTAAAATTCTAATTCTATAATCTTGAGCGTATTTCTTTAGAGTTTTAAGAAACTTTGAGCGTAGAAAACAAAGATAAGTTTTCTTCAAAAATATCCTCGCCTACCAAATGGAATACTCTTCTTTCTAAGGTAAGGGTATTATTTCTTTCAGATTCATGAAGAGAGCTTCATTATTCCATTCTTTATTATTTTGTTGGAATAACCTGCCTATGCGGCCTATCGCATGCCCGTGAATTCTGTTGTTATTCGTTTTTATTATTCTCATTGGAACATCGTGTCCGCAAGGATTACGCATGACTTGGTTCCATTCTTTATTATTCTGCTTAATATCCTCGCTTGGCGGATTACGCATGACCTGGTTCCATTATTTATTATTCTGTTGGGAATAACCTATCTGTGCGATCAATCGCATGCATGGTGAATTTTTCTGTTATTCCATTCTTTATTATTCTGTTAGAATAACCTGTCTATATAGATTACCACATGCATGGTGAATGATCCTTTGTATTCATTCCTTATTAAATTGTGGAAATGATCTGTCTACGTGGATTACCGCATGGCGGGCTAAAATCCATTTGCATTTTCATATATTCTATTAGACTTGAACTTGTTTTATTGAATTATTATGTCATTGTCATCATCCTCATGCTTATAGTGCATTGATAAAAGTTTTTAGTATGATTATGACCAGGGATTATTCGGTATAGTCATGACCATTGATGATTTAATGAATATCCTTGGCCCGTAGTGCAGGGATGACTCGATGATGTGGTTTATTTATTAAGCTGAGTCTCAACGACAAAAATTGATGAAAATATTTTAAATCATAGAAGATAGTAGATATCATGCTCTACTTGACTCTTCTAATGGATTGCTTATTCCGCTGCAATTAAACTTTATGTCTATTGTATTTTATCAGTTTAACATTATTGAAGACCAATGATAATTTATTCTGCATTATCTTAGTCATAATATTTCTTCTTTGGGCTAGTTGAGCTCACCCTTTCTTTCACCGCCTCTTCTTAAAATGAGAACGTAGTCGGACTAGTCGGGGAACCAGTGACGGTCCCGGATGATAGCATTAGTAGTCCTCACTATTCTCATTAAATAGTGTGACAATAAATGTAATGAGGACTCCATTGAGTGTGGATATTGTCTAGATGACAATATTCTTATTAAAACTCTTAGATTATGTTTTGTCGTATTTACACGATCGTTGTATAATTAAGTTGTATTTGAATTTTGTACCATATATCCGGCGACTCAAGATGGGTGATGTATACCGCTTTGGGGGCTTCACAACAGTATCAAAGCTTAGGATATGATCCCCGGTGAGAGATGTGAGACACGAACTAGGAGGGAGAGACGGGGAATTCCTTCGCTAGTATGACCTACCTAAGTTTATTTGGTATTTAATTGGTCGGTCAGAGTATATGGATAATATGTGATATGTCAATTAACCCTTGTTTTGTGACAGTGTTTGAAAATGGCATCTGAAAATGTTGAAATCAGCAATGAAGCACATGAGACCGTTGAGTCACCAACGATCAATACCCAGGATAATGTTCAACAGGAAGACAATAATCGTTAGGTAAATAACAACACCGATCAAATGATGAACGATGGGATGTTCAGAGGCTTTATGTAATTCATGCAACATCAGGCAAGAGCGGCTCCTGTCCAAAATGCAGGTGGAAACACTAACAACTCTCGGGCGGTCACCACTAAGTAGTTCAAGGAGCTGGGACCACCAAAGTTTTTTGGAGAGCCAAAACCACTTAAGGCGGAGACGTGGATAAAGCAGATCAACAAGATATTTGATGTCTTGGGATGCTCCAAGGAGCAAAAGGTTCCCTTTGCCACCTTCATGTTGCGAGCAGAGGCATATTACTGGTGGGAATCTGTAAAGCGTACTCAACCTGCCGCACTAAAGATGTCTTGGGAGAAGTTCTAAGAATTTTTCAACGACAAGTACTTTCCTGAAAGTATTCGTCACATGAAGGAGGTAGAGTTCATCAAGTTGGAGCAAAACAATATGACCGTGTCGCAATACGAGGCTAAATTTGCGGAGTTATCCCAGTTTGCATCCCATTTGGTCGATAATGAGGAACGAATGACGTGAATGTTTCTAAGAGGTTTGAAACCCGAAATACGTTAATACCTCATTTCTCATAAACTTTGTTTATATTCAGATGTTGTGAATAAGGCTCAGTTATTGGAACATGATAATGAGTCAGCACAACGAAAAGGCAACGACCAATAACACGATAATAATTGTACCGGTGGCAACGCCATCGGAACAATGATAACCATCATGGGGGAAATTATCATGCCAAGAATGGTAACCACTTCGGTGGTAATCATGGCCAAGATAATAGGATTGGAAATTTCAAGAAGATAAGGTTTAACAATGATGGAAAGACAGCAGCACCAACACCCGTTTTCAAGGAAGGAGAACGACCACCAATTGTATGTTTCAAATGCGGAGGGGAGGGACATATCAGTCCAAACTGCGTGATACAGTCCAAATCATGTTACAATTGAGGAAAAGAAGGTCACCTAGCTTGATTTTGTCATGCACCAAAGTCAAGTCTAGCTGGGACAGTGGCACCAAAGGCGGATACGGACAAAACAAAGTCGGTAGTTTCAGGAAGAGCGTTTTTCGTGACTTCTCAAAAAGTGACCCGTACGAAGTTAGCATGGGTTAGTTAATTATAAATTCTTGCGAAGTCTATACCTTATTAGATACCGGTTCTACCCATTCTTTTATCGCTCTTGCTTGCGCTCAACGTTTAAATTTGACTCCGGAGAAATTTGACTTTGACTTATCGGTTGAAACTCCGTTAGGAGAAACCTTCGTTACCTCCAATGTTTATAAATCTTATTTGATTCAAATTGACACTTTCACATTACATGTCTATTTTATCTCTTTGAAAATACTTGCCTTTGATGTGATTTTAGGAATCGATTGGTTAACTACTCATCATGTTTTTCGTAAGGTTGTTAGCTTTCATATTCCTAACCAACCTATTATGCGAATTCAAGCAACCAAACCACAAAAGTCAATCATTGTCATATCAAGCCATAAGTAAAGAGCCTCGATTCTTTCGTTGTTGACTTCCTTGTGTGGAATACACCGAAGCCAGATTTTCTATAGGCGACGTCGTAAATAACGATGACAAGTTGATAGGTATCAATGTGACGTACTATCCAAGTCTTGGATGAGAGTCACAGTTTTGAATGACATTTCTATTATTAATAAATTTCCCGATGTATTCTCTGAAGATTTCCTGGCCTACCCCTAGAGCGTTAAATCGAATTTTGTATTGACCCCAGTACAAAACCCATTTCTAAAACCCTTAAATATTTCTTCAACCAAAATGAACGTATAATGCGCCAAAGACGTTAGCTCGAGCTGTTGAAGATTACGACTATACCATTCAATATCATTATGGAAGAGCGAACGTGGTAGCTGACGCGTTGAGTAGAAGAACGTATGCGTTTACGAGTGTGATGTTGTTAACACAAAAACCCATTTCGTATAACTTACAAATGATGAAGATAGAGTTAAGGACTCTAGAGACCCATGTGAAGATAACGAATATACGATTAGAATCGACTTTAATCGATAAAGTTAAAGCCGCTCAAGCTATGTACTCAGAGCTGATGAATGTGAAGAAGAAGGTTCAAGAGAGCGTTATTCTAGAAGCAAGAATCAACAAAGAAAGGAAATATCAACCCTCGATTTAATTGGCCCATTTGAAATCCTCGATCGAGTGGGAACTGTGGCTTATAGACTCGTTTTATCGCCAAATATGTCGCGTGTTCATAATGTTTATCACGTAACGATGTTACGTAAATATGTGGATGACCCGAACCACATTATTGATTTAGAACTGAACGAGATAGCGGAAGATTTAACGTATGAAGAGGTACCTGTTAAAATCTTGGATAAAAAGGAATATATTATACACTCAAAGGTTATACCTCAAGAGTTAGAATCTGAAATGAAGTCAAGGTATCCTCACATTTTCGGCATACCAGGTATGTACGTAAATTTTGAGGGCAAAAATTCATAAGGAGGGGAGATTGTAAGACCCCGGATTTTATGAATAAAGATTTAAATTTCTCGAAATATTTTTTTGAATATTATGGTGTGGATTTGATATAATGTTATAGTTATGGGTAATATTTATAAATTTTGCAAAGTTTGCAAGTTGTTATATAATATTCGATTGGTCGGGGAATATTCTTTCTATCGGGGAATATTCGTACGATGACACAATTATTGGTGGACCCCACAATGGAATTATTGTTGAATTAATAAAATGACAAAAATATTTTTATGAAAATAACGACGGAAGTTTTACCGTTAACTGTTGAAACACCTGGTGTTAAAAGTACAGTAATACGTGTGGTTGTATAGTAGCACACAGTATTGATTATTGATGCTTACGTGAGAAGTCACTCAGTTTTGTTCAATTATTGCTACAGTAATTGTTGCATAGTATTTCACGTTATTTGATTTAATTATTGTCGATATTTTATATATTATTAAATCAATAATTGAGATAACAAAGTTGTTAATATTATTATTTGCAATATTAACGACGTCTAGAAGTTCTGTCAAGGAGAGGTTTGGTCATCTAATTGCGCACTAATAGGGAGAAATCTTTATTGGAAAGCCCCCTCTTTCCTGAGAACGACCTGGTCGATTAATAGTGTGAATTATAATAATGATGATGAGTTTTGTTTTATTATTATTATAAATGTAATAAAACAGAAAACTTTTTATATAAAACATTATACTTTTTATAAAGTTTTGTTTTATTTGATTATAAATAGAATATAATATATTTTATTATGCATAGTGTTTGCATAGTGCCTGCATAATGCTTGCATAGTAAAAATCTTTTTATATAAAACATAATACTTTTATAAAGTTATTTATTTTATTAGATTATAAATAGAATATATTATATTTTATTATGCATAGTGTTTGTATATATGCCTCGCATAATGTTTGCATAGTAAAATCTTTTTATATAAAAATGTAAATACTTTTATAAAGTTATTTGTTTTATTAGATTTTAAATAAAATATATAAATATATATATATATATATATATATATTTTATAAATAGAATATATTATATTTTATTGCATAGTATCCTTTCTATTCTTCTATAAATAGGATGCTTAGTTAAAATTGAAAACACACCAGAATTTTAGAGAATTCTTCTTCTATAATCTTGAGCGTATTTCTTTGGAGTTTTAAGAAGCTTTGAGCGTAGAAAACAGTATAAGTTTTCTTCAAGAATATCCTCGCCCTACCAGTCGAAATACTCTTCTTTCTAAGGTAAGGGGTATTATTTCTTTCGTATTCATGAAGAGAGCTTCATTATTCCATTCTTTATTATTATGTTGAATAACTGCCTACGCCAAGTACCGCATACATGGTGAAATTCTTCATATTCCATTCTTTATTATTATGTTGAATAACTTGTCTATGCAAGTACCGCATATATGGTGAAATTCTTCATTATTCCATTCTTTATTATTCTATTTGAATATCCTCATCTGCATGCGACATTATTGACCGGTTCCATTATTTATTATTCTGTTGGAATAACCTATCTATGCGGTCTATCGCATGCCTGGTGAATTCTGTTGTTATTCCATTCTTTATTATTCTGCTGGAATAACCTGTCTGTGCGGTCTATCGCATGCCTGTTGAATTCTGTTGTTATTCCATTCCTTATTATTCTGTTGGAACATCCTGTCTGTGTGGATTACGCATGACCTGGTTCCATTCTTTATTATTCTATTGGGAATAACCTATCTGTGCGATCTATCGCATGCATGGTGAATTCTTCTGTTATTCCATTCTTTATTATTCTGTTAGAATAACCTGTCAATGTGGATTACCACATGCATGGTGAATGATCCTTTGTATTCATTCCTTATTATATTGTGGAAATGATCTGTCTATGTGGATTATCGCATGGCGGGCGAAAATCCATTTGCAGTTTCATATATTCTATTATACTTAGTGGGTTAAAGTTTTGGCTTTTATACTCCATGAAATTAGTGGAATATCCTTGATATTTGCGCTTCATCCAATATCTTTTCATGGAAATATTCTTCTGAGCATTCTTGAATTTTACTCCACAAAGCAGTATCATGTTGACAATTTAGACATTATTGAGTTCAGGATAAATTAACTTATAAATCTTTAAATTTTATTCTTGAACTTGTTTTATTGAATTATTATGTCATTGTCATCATCCTCATGCTTATATTGTGATGAAAGTCATCTTTGGCTTACGTGCATAGTTGGACTTGGTATGATTATGACCAAGGATTATTCGGTATAATCATGACCTGTGATGTTATAAATGATGTAGTAAAAGTCCTCAGTGGCCTGTAGTGCATTGATGGACGCTTTTGTATATGATTATGACCGAGGATTATTCTAAGATAGTCATGACCATTGATGATTTCATAAATATCCTTGGCCCATAGTGCAGGGATGACTCGATGATGTGGTTTTTTTATTAAGCTGAGTCTCAGCGATAATAATTGATGAAAACATTTTAAATCATAGAAGATAGTAGATATCATGCTCTACTTGACTCTTCTAATGGATTGCTTATTCTGCTGCAGTTAAACTTGATGTCTATTATATTTTATCAGTTTAACATTGTTGAAGACTAATGATAATTTATTCTGTATTATCTTAGTCATAATATTTCTTACTAGGCTAGTTTAGCTCACCCTTTCTTTCACCGTTTCTCTGAGAAATGAGAACGTGGCGGACTAGTCGGGGAACCGAGCGGTGACTATCCGTCATAATAGCATTAGTAGTCCTCACTATTCTGTTAAATAGTGTGACAATAAATGTAATGAGGACTCCATTGGGTGTGGATATTGTCTAGATGATAATATTCTTATTGAAACTCTTAGATTATGTTTTGTCGTATTTTACACGACTGTTGTATAATTAAGTTGTATTTGAATTTTGTACCATGTATCTGGCGACTCAAGATGGGTGATGTATACCTGTTTTGGGGGCGTCACAACAATGGTGGAGGGGAAAATGTCGATCCAATGCAGAACTTTGTTAACCTATTAACTGAGGCAATGCAAAACAGACCCCCACCAGCAGCAGGGCAGCCAGGACAACACTTGGCTAGCTTTAAGGACTTTAAATTGGTAGGACCACCGGAGTTCCGGGGAACCTTGGATCCAATTGAAGCCCAGACATGGTTATAAGAAATGGAGAAGGTGTTTGAGGTCGCACGAGTGGTCGAAGAATAGAAGACGAGTTTTGCCACTTTCATGATGAAGAGAAAAGCTAACTATTGGTGGAAAGCCAATAAGGGCCGAGCAGACGAAGGAGTTATTCCTTGGGATAGATTTAAGGAGCTATTCCTTGAGAATTATTTCTCAGAGAATATGTAACAGGATATGAAAGTTAAGTTTCTGGAACTGAAACAAGGTAGTATGTCTGTCGCAGAGTACGCAGAAAGATTTAACGAGTTAGCCCGATTCGCTTCATATCAGATTGACACGGAGGCCAGAAAAGCAAGAAGGTTCGAATTATGACTGAAACCATGGGTGCAGAAATCAGTGGACGTACTAAAGATTAAGACTTACTCTGATCTATTGAAAAGGGCTATCTTTGCCGAAGGAGGCAATGAAGCCATCGCTCGATTCAAACAAGAAAAGAAGACCGGTCAGGATGGACAGAAAGGGGGAAGCAGCGGAGGCAGCAACCCAAACAAGCGTAAATGGATGGAGAGCCAATCCTCTAGAGGTAATAAGTCTGGGGGGAGGCCAAGAAAAGTATGAAGTGCAAGAACTGTGGGAGGAATCACTTGGGGAGTGCATGAAGGGAAAGAGTGGTTGTTATCATTGTGGACAACCGGTGCACGTGGCTCCTCAGTGTCCGAATAAGAAGAAGGGATGATGTTTCTCGTGTGGAGACACATACCATCAAATTATGGACTGTCGGAAGAGAAAGGGCGATGCAGCTAGCGGCAACCGCAACAACAACAACAATAATGGGCTGAACATTAGAGGACCAGCCAGTCAAGCCAACAGACCAACGGCACGAACGTTTAACATGACCATACAGGATGCGGTGGAGTCTAAGGACGTGGTGTCAGGTATCATTCCGATCAATGATATAGATGCATACATGTTATTTGATTCGGGTGCTACCTGTTCTTTTGTTTTCGACAAAATTGCTAAATAGTTAGACTTACCCCGTGAGAGATTAGAACACCCTATGAACGTAGAAGTAGCAAACAAGGAAATTATCCCCGTAGAATACATTCATAGGAATTGTTATACCGAATTGTGAGGATTAAAACTCAAAGTGGATTTAATACCGATTCGTTTGGGGGAGTTCGATGTAATCCTTGGAATGGATTGGTTATCAGTTCATGGAGCAGTTATAGACTGTAAGAAGAAGTGTGTATACCTTAAGACTCCGAATAAGTCGAAGGTGGTATTTTATGGTAGTAAACCGCTGAGACAATCTCATTTTCTGATGATGGTGTAAGTGCAGAGATTGCTTAGGATGGGTTGTATAGGTTATTTGGCTCACGTGATTTATACTCGACGAGTCGAGGGTGAACTAAGTCAGATACTTATTGTAAGGGATTTCGTGGATGTCTTCCTAGACGAGATTCCGGGATTGCCACCGGATAGAGAGATTGAGTTTGTTATTGATTTGGCAACAGGGACATCACCGGTATACAAAGCACCATATCGTATGACACTGGTAGAAATGAAAGAACTGATGGCTCAATTACAAGATTTGTTAGATAAGGGATACATTCGACCGAGCGTATCACCGTGGGGAGCACCAGTCTTATTCATAAAGAAGAAAAATGGGTCGCTAAGACTTTGTATCGACTACCAAGAGTTGAATAAGGTCACCAACAAGTACCTGTTGCCCAGGATAGACGATTTGTTTGATCAGTTGAAGGGGGAAAAATACTTTTCAAAGATTGACTTGAGGACCGGTTATCACCAACTGAAAGTGAGGCCGGAGGATATTCCAAAGACGACATTCAGAACTCGGTATGGACACTTTGAGTTTCTGGTAATGTCATTTGGTTTAACGAACGTGTGAGATCCCGAATTTTATGAAATAAAAGTATTCAATTTTTCTATTTTGGTAAATAGTTAAATTGATAAAAGTTTAAAGTTAAGGGTGATATGTGAAAATTTTGCAACGTAAGCAAGTTATTATATAATATTCGTTTTAATAGGGAATATTCATACGACGGAACAATCATTGGTGGACCCCACAACGGATGTATTGCCGTAGTAAGAAACCACAGAATTATCTTTTTATAACGGCGAAAGTGTTACCATTAAAACTGTTGAACTACCCGGTAGTAAAAGTACAGAAATACGCGTGGTTGCATAGTAGCACACGGTATTGATTATTGATGCTTATGTGAGAAATCACTCGATTATACCCAATTATTGCTACAAAGAATTGTCGTGCATCATATCTCTCATATTATTAATTCAATTATTGTCACAAGATCATCTCAGTATAATATGTTATATTATTAAATCAATAATTGAGACTTTAAAGTTATTCATATTATTATTTGAAATATTGACAATGTCTAGAAGTTCATCGTGGGAGAGGTTTGGTCACTAATTGCGCGCCAATAATAAGAGAAATCCTTATCGGAAAGCCGTCTCTTTCCTGGGAATGACTTGGTTGTTAAAAATTGTGAGTTATAATATTAATGACGAATAAGTTTGTGTTGATTAAAGATGAAATTGATAGTTCCATTGTGTTGGAATTATTAGTGTTAGTGAAAATCAACATTTATTTCGATAATAATTGATGTTTAGAGGTTATATTGACCAATCGGGTAATTAACCGGATAAATGAGCAATTAATTGCTATTTATTCACATGATTATAACTATTTGTTCACATGTGTGTACTATTGATTCACATTCATTTATTATTAGGGGAATTGGTGTAAGATTGATAATACTTGCATAACTAAGTTAAAAATTGAGGTATAGATGGAGGTACTATACTATAATTCGTATTTTCACATGTCTAGAACTATTGATTCACATGGTTTACTATTTAGGGGAGGTGGTGCAAGTTTGATAATACTTGCATGACTAAATTAAAAATGAAGAAAAAGAGGAAGGTATTATACTGTAATACTTGCATGACTAAATTAAAAATGAAGAAAAAAAGGAAGGTATTATACTGTAATATTTCGAGCCCCAAAATGTATAATTATTAAAACTATATTTTTCTATAAATAGAAGCTAATTCTACCTTCATTTCTCACCAATTCACTGAGTCTCACAAGAGCAATATAGAGATAGAATCTATAGAGAGAAAGAAGAAGAGTAGTCTGCTACTTCACTACTCCAGTATCCAGTCTTCTTCTGAGGTAAGGGTTATTATTTTTTTTATATTCTGAAGAGATATTATTTTTCATATTCGTATGAATATTATTATCGTTCAATATTCATTATATTCGTTTAATATTCGTAAGGAATATTATTTTCGTTCAATATTCGTAATGAATATTATTTTTCGTTCAACCGTTGTAAGTAAGGGGTTTCTACCAGGGGCAGTTTTGTAATTTTTTCGGCCCTCAAGAATACTGGAAAAATTTGAAATGATAGTTTGTTGAGTTTTTTAGATTGTGTCCAAAAATGGCGATATTTGGATGTATAGATTAGGAGTTATGAATTTTATGGGAAAATACTATTTTAAAAGTAAACCCTTATAACTCTTTGTGGTTAACTCCAAAATTGGTGAAATTTTTATTGGTAGTACACCTATATAACAACAGTATACCCTATAAATTTCAGAATTTTTGGACAAAAGTAAAACTTTTGATAAATGTCTAAATATTCGGCAGTTTTAGTCATATGAAAAATAGTAAATGAATTTTAAAAATTCTGTAAAAAATATATGTTCAATATGGTACTATATTCTGCTAAATCCCAGAAAAAAAAAATTGTTTGTACTGATTTGGTATTTTTTATGAAAATGGACTAGTTGTGAGTAAATGAATTAAATATGTTATGTGAAGTAAGAAAATTGGAAAATAGGATTTTATGGCTTGAGAATCCTATATAAGGTATATGCAGATTTTTGATGAGAGTTTTGGTTATTGGTGATGAAATCTTATGAGTTTGACATTTTAGGATGATTAAATGCATTAATTAGTAAAGTGTAAACAATTAAAATAAATTATTTATAAGTTTAAGAAATGATTAAAATATTGTGGTAATATTAATAATATTAGATTATGAGATTATTAAGTGATTTATAATATTTGGATTAAGGTGTTATAAATATTGATATGGATTTTATTGTAAAAATTTATCTTTTTGTGTCGGGATTACTATTCACGTATACGACACTATTCATGTATATGGCACTATTTGCGTATATAACATTATTTATGTATACGGTACTATGTACGAATACGGAGTACTATTTACGAGTTACTATTCATGTGTTACTATATTTCGGGTATTATACTGTAATATTTCGAGCCCCAAAATGTGCAATTATTGAAATATATTTTCCTATAAATAGAAGCTCATTCTTCCTTCATTTCTCACCAATTCACTAAGTCTCACAAGAGCAATTATAGAGATAGAAGCTATAGAGAGAGAAGCTATAGAGAAAGAAGAAGAGAGTAGTCTGCTACTTCACTACTCCAAAGATCCAAATTTCTTACGAGGTAAGGGTTATTATTTTTTTATATTACGAAGAGATATTATTTTTTAGTATTCGTATGAATATTATTATCGCTCAATATTCATTATATTCGCTTAATATTTGTAAGGAATATTATTTTCGCTTCAATATTAAGTAATGAATATTATTTTTCGCTCAACCGTTTGTAAGTAAGGGGTTTCTACCAGGCGCTTTTGTAATTTTTCGGCCCTCAAGAATACCGGAAAAATTTGAAATGATAGTTTGTTGAGTTTTCTAGATTGTGTCCAAAAATGGCGATTTTTGGATGTATAGATTAGGAGTTATGAATTTTATGGAAAAAGACTATTTTAAAAGTAAACCCTTATAACTCCTTGTGGTTAACTCCAAAATTGGTAAAATGTTTATTGGTAGTACACCTATATAACAAAGACGATATACCACTGTAATTTCAAATTTTTGGACAAAAGTAAAACTTTTGATAAATGTCTAAATATTCGGCAGTTTTAGTCATATGAAAAATAGTAAATGAATTTTAAAAATTCTGAAAAAAAATATATGTTCAATATGGTACTATATTCTGCTAAATCCCAGAAAAAAAAAATTTGTTTGTACTGATTTGGTATTTTCCATGAAAATAGACTAGTTATGAGTAAATGAATTAAATATGTTATGTGAATTAAGAAAATTGGAAAATAAGATTTTATGGCTTGAGAATCCTATATAAGGTATATGCAGATTTTTGATGAGAGTTTTGGTTATTGGTGATGAAATCTTATGAGTTTGATATTTTAGGATGATTAAATGCATTAATTAGTAAAGTGTAAATAATTAAAATAAATTATTTATAAGTTTAAGAAATGATTAAAATATTGTGGTAATATTAATAATATTAGATTATGAGATTATTAAGTGATTTATAACATTTGGATTAAGGTGTTATAAATATTGATATGGATTTTATTGTAAAAATTTATCTTTTTGTGTTGGGGTTACTATTCACGTATACGACACTATTCATGTATATGACACTATTTGCGTATATGACATTATTTATGTATATGGTACTATGTACGAATACGGAATACTATTTACGAGTTACTATTCATGCATTACTATTCATGAGTTACTATTCACGAGTTACTATTCACGGGGTACTATTTACCCGAAAAATATATTTCTTTTCTATCCAAATTATTTTTGGTACTTGAATATCATTCTTGAACTTTACTCCACAAAAAAGTATCATGTTGACAATTTGGATATTTTTAAACTCTGGATAAATTTAAAGTCTTTAATATTTATCCTTGATTTCGTTTGATTAATGCTTATATCATTGTCACCATCCTCATGCTTATATTGTGTTGAAAGTCATCTTTGACTTACGTGTATAGATGGACTGTTGATTATTGGTTTTATAATTATATATCTTTGGCTTACGTGCAACGATGGACAGATGTATGATATGATCATAATCACTGGTGATAATGACGAATATCATTGGCCCGTAGTGCATGGATAATTTGATGATGTGATTGACAGGATCATGACCATTAGTTAACAGTTGAATATCTTTGGTCGTAGTGCACTGACAGACAATTGATTGGTATGATCATGACCATTAGTTTTATAGTTGAATATCTTTGGCCCGAAGTGCAAAGGTAGACAACTGATTGGTATGATCATTGTTATTACATTTGAATATCTTTAGCCTTTGGGGTAAGGATATTGAGTAAACGTTCTTATTAAGCCTTTGTGGGAAGAAAAACTGTTGATTTACATGATTATAAATATGAATTATGGATTTAACTATAATCTTTGGTGGTTTAGGTGAAGACAGGTGATGATAGTTCTTTTTGTCTTGGGTATAATAAAGAACTGTTGATGAGTATTACAGGAATGAAATATTAACGAATGACTTTTAATCTAGAGGAGATAGTAGACATTATGTTCTACTTGACTCTTCTACTGGATTGCTTATTCCATTGTAGTTAAACTTGATGTTTATTGTATTTTATTAGTTTAACACTGTTGAAGGCTAATGATAATTTATTCTGCATTATCTTAGTCATAGTATTTCTTACTGGGCTAGTTGAGCTCACCCTTTTCTTTCACTGTTCTCTTCAGTAAATGAGAATATAGCTGAGACGATTTGGGGAATGGAGTGATGGTCCGATATGGTGGCTATAACAGTCCTCACTACTTAGTGTGATAATAAGTGTAATGAGGACTGAATTTGAGTTTTTATACTGTCTATGAGGCAATATTAATGTAAACTCTCAGCTATGTTTTATCGTATTTTTACACGACAGTTGTATAATTAAGTTTGTAGTTGAGTTCTGTACCATGTATCTGGCGACTCAAGATGGGTGATGTATACCTGTTTTGGGAGCGTCACAGAACGCGCCAGCAGCATTTATAGATTTGATGAACAGAGTGTTCAAACAGTATTTGGATAAGTTTGTTGTCATATTCATCGATGACATTCTAGTATATTCAGAAACAGAGGAAGAACACGCCGAGTATCTTCAAATAGTGTTGGAAACATTAAAGAGGGAGAACTTGTATGCAAAATTCTCCAAGTGTGAGTTTTGGTTGCAAAGAGTGCAGTTTTTGGGGCACGTTATCGACAAGAATGGTGTTTCGATGGATCTAGCGAAGACGCCAACAGAAATTAGGATCTAGCGAAGACGCCGACAGAAATTAGGAGTTTCTTAGGATTGGCGGGATACTATCAAAGATTTATTCGGGATTTTTCAAAATTAGCATCACTGTTGACCAATCTTACCTGATAGACAGTTAAGTTCATTTGGAAGAAGAAGTGTGAAGAAAGTTTCCTAGAATTGAAGAAGAGGCTTAGTCAAGCACATGTGTTGGCCTTACCGGACAACACGGGAGGGTTTATAGTGTATAGTAATGCGTCACACAAGGGACTTGGTTGTGTACTGATGCAACACGGCAGGGTCATTACGTATGCTTCACGTCAGCTAAAAGATTATGAGAAGGGATATCCGACTCATGACCTGGAGTTAGCAACGGTAGTTTTTGCCTTGAAGATTTGGAGGCATTATTTGTATGGTGAGAAGTATGAGATATATACGGATCACAAGAGTCTGAAGTATATCTTCACTCAGAGAGAGTTAAATATGAGGCAGCGTCGATGGCTAGAATTGATCAAAGATTATGATTGTGAGATTCTATACCATCCAGGAAAAGCAAGTGTAGTGGCAGATGCCTTGAGCAGAAAAGGCAGAGAGAAGTTATTGAAATTGACCAATCAAAAAGAATCGGAGAAAGATTTTGAACGACTAGACTTAGAGATTAAGTATTTGATGGAGACCAATGAACAATTATTTACACTAACAGCGAGCCCAACTTTATTGGATAAGGTTAAAGAGGCACAAGAAAAGGATGAAGATTGCAATAACATCAAGAAGCGATTGACTGAATGTGATGAGTTTAAATTTAAGATTGATAGCACTAGATTGCTGAGATTTGAAGGACTAATTTGGGTACCGTTAGTACCAGAACTGAGAGAAGAGATTTTGCAAGAAGTGCACAGTACGAGATATTCGATACACCTAGGAAGCACGAAGATGTAGCAAGATTTACATCACCACATCTGGTGGCCAAACATGAAGAGAGAGGTTGCGGAATGCGTAAGTAGATGCCTAACTTGTCAGAGAGTTAAGGCAGAACACCAACGACCAAGCGGGTTATTACAACCATTAGATATTCCAGAATGGAAATGGGAGCACATCACAATGGACTTTGTGGTGGGGCTTCCGACAACGCAGGAGGGACACGACGCCATATGGGTGATAGTAGATCGTCTTACTAAGTCAACTCACTTTTTGCTTATTAGGATTAAGTATAGTTTGGACCTGTTAGCCAAATTGTATGTCAAGGAAATTATCTCGAGGCATGGGGCGCCAGTATCTATTGTATTAGATAGAGATCCGTGATTCACGTCAAACTTCTGGAAGTGTCTTCAAGAAGGAATGGGGACACAACTACGAATGAGTACCGCGTATCATCCGCTGACCGATGGACAAAGTGAGAGAACGATTCAAACACTTGAATATATGCTCCGAGCTTGTGTGATGGGATTCAAGGGTAGTTTTGTAAAACTCCAACTTTTATGAATAAAGATGAATTTTCTATAAATATCATTTTTGAATATTATGGAATAAGTTTGATATAATGTTATAGTTGTGGGTAATATTTATAAATTTTGTAAAGTATACAAGTTGTTATATAATGTTCGATTGGTCGGGGAATATTCGTTTTAACAGGGAATATTCGTACAACAGCACAATCATTGGTGGACCCCACAACGGAATTATTGTCGAATTGAGAAAACGACAAAAATATTTTATGAAAATAACGGCGGAAGTTTTATTGTTAACTATTGAAACACCCGGTGTTAAAAGTACAGGAATACGCATGGTTGCATAGTAGCACACGGTATTGATTATTAATGCTTACGTGAGAAGTCACTGAGTTTTGTTCAATTATTAATTCAGTAATTGTTGCATAGTATCTCACGTTATTTGATTCAATTATTGTCGATATTTTTTATATTATTAAATCAATAATTGAGATGACAGAGTTATTAATATTATTATTTGCAATATTAACGATGTCTAGAAGTTACGCCAATGAGAGGTTTGGTTACCTAATTGCGCGCAATAATAGGAGAAATCCTTATTGGAAAGCCCCTCTTTCCTCGGAACGATCCAGTCGATTAATAGTGTGAATTATAATAATGATGATGAAGTTTTGTTTTATTAGTATTATTAATGTAATAAAAGCGAAAAGTTTTTATATAAAATGAATACTTTTATAAAGTTATTCGTTTTATTAGACTATAAATAGAATATATTATATTCTATTATGCATAGTGTTTTGCATAGTAAAATCTTTTTATAAAAAAAGCGAAATATTTTTATAAAGTTATTCGTTTTATTAGACAATAATTAGAATATATTATATTTTATTATGCATAGTGCCTGCATAGTGTTTGCATAGTAAATTTTTTTTATATAAAATAGAATACTTTTATAAAGTTATTCGTTTTATTAGATTATAAATAGAATATATTATATTCTACTGTAAACTAATCTGGACCGTCCGTTTAAAAGTAAATCAGTCTGGACTGTTCAGGAATTAGTTACTATTTAATCCATTCTTCTATAAATAGAAGTTCATTCCTTCATTATTTCTTACGAATTCACTGAAACTCTAGAGAGAGAAACTGTAGAAAGAATTCTTCTTCTATAATCTTGAGCGTATTTCTTTAGAGTTTAAGAAAGCTTTGAGCGTAGTTCAAGTTTCTTCAAGTATATCCCCACCCTACCCGTCGGAGTACTCTTCTTTATAAGGTAAGGGGTATTATTTCTTTCGTATTCATGAAGAGAACTTCTGTTATTCCATTCTTTATTATTTTGTTGGAATAACTTTGCTCTCACTGAGTACCGTGATACATGGTGAAATTCTTCCTCATTATTCCATTATTTATCATTATGTTGGAATAACCTGTCTATGCGAAGTACCGCATACATGGTGAAATTCTTTTGTTATTCCCTTCTTTATTATTCTGTTGGAACATCCTATCTATGCGTTTATGTATGACCTGATTCCGTTATTTATTATTCTGTTGGAACATCCTGTCGGTGCGAATTTTGCCTGACCTAGTTCCGTTATTTATAATTCTGTTGGAATATCCTGTCTGTGCGTTTACGCATGACCTGGTTCTATTATTTATTATTCTGTTGGAATAACATGTCTGTGCGATCTATCGCATGCCTGGTGATTTCTTTTTTTATTCCATTCTTTATTATACTTAGTTGGTTAAAGTTTTGATTTCTATACTCTATGAAATTAGTGGAATATCCTTGATATTTGCGCTTCATCCAGTATCTTTTCATGGAAATATTATTTTGAGTATTCTTGAATTTTACTCTACAAAGAAGTATCATGTTGACAATTTGGACGTTATTAGTTCCTGGATAAATTAATTCTTGAACTTTTTTTTATTGAATTCTTATATCATTGTCATCATCCTCATGTTCATATTATGTTGAAAGTCATCTGTGGCCTATAGTGCATAGATGGACTTAGTATGATTATGGCCAGGGATTAATCAGTATAATCATGACCGTAATGTTACAAATAATGTGGTAAAAGTCCTCATTGGCCCGTAGTACATTTATGGACAGTTGTTGGCATGATCATGAACATTGATGAATACACGAATATCCTTGGCCCATAGTGCTTTGATAATTTGTGGTCGTGATACTAATGAATATCCTTGGCCGTAGTGCAGGGATGATGTGGATTATTTATTGTTCGAGTCTCAAATGATAAAAGTGATGAAAACCTTTTAAATCATAAAAGATAGTAGATTTTATTCTCTACTTGACTCTTTTAATGGATTGCTTGTTCATTCGCAGCTAAACTTGATGTTTGTTATATTGTATCGCTTTAACATCAAGTAAAGACTAATGATAATTTATTCTGCATTATCTTATTCATAATATTTCTTACTAGGCTAGTTGAGCTCACCCTTTTACTTTCATTGTTCTCTTCAGGAAATGAGAACGTAACACGGACTATTCGGAGAACGGAGTGACGGTCCAGATAATAGCATTAGTAGTCCTCACTATTCTGTTAAATAGTGTGATAATAAATATAATGAGGACTCAATTGAGTGTGGATATTGTCTAGATGACAATATTTGTATTAAAACTCATAGCATATGTTTTGTCGTATTTTACTCGACTGTTGTATAATTAAGTTTTATTTGAATTTTGTACCATGTATTTGGCGACTCAAGATGGGTGATGTATACCTATTTTGGGGGCGTCACATTTGGTATCAAAGCTTAGGGATATGATCCCTAGCTGAGATGTGAGACAAGAACTAGGAGGGGAGAGACGCGGAATTCTTTCGCTAGTATGACCTACCTAAGTTTATTTGGCATTTAATTGGTTAGTCAGAGTATAGGGATAATATATTGCATGTCAATTAACCTTTGTTTTGTGGCAGTATTTGAAAATGGCATCCGAGAATGTTGAGTAGCAATGGAGCACAGGAGACCGTTGAGTCTCCACAGATCAATAATCAGGATAATGTGCATCAGGAAGGTGATAATCCTCAGGCAAACAACAACACCGACCAGATGATGAACGATGGAATGTTCAGAGGCTTTATGCAATTCATACAATATCAGGCAAGAGTGGCTCTTGTCTAAAATGCAGTGTGAAACACCGCAACTCTCGACGAACATCGCTAAATGCCAAGGAACCTGGGACCAATAGAGTTTTTTGGAGAGCCAAAACCACTTAAGGCGTAAATGTGGATAAAGCAAATCTGCAAGATATTTGATGTCTTGGGATGCTCCGAGGAGCAAAAGTTTCACTTTTCCACCTTCATGTTGCGTGTAGAGGCAGATTACTGGTGAGAATATGTAAAACGTACTCAACCTATCGCACTAAAGATGACTTGGGAGAAGTTCCAAGAATTTTTCAACGACAAGTACTTTCCCGAAATTATTCGTCACATGAAAGAGGTAGAGTTCATCAAGCTGGAGCAAAACAACATGACTGTGTCGTAGTACGAAGCCAAGTTCGCTGAGTTGTCCCGGTTTGCATCCTATTTGGTTGATAATGAGGAGAGAATAACGCGAATGTTTCTAATAGGTTTGAAACTCGAGATACGTCAATATCTTATCTCTCATAAACTGTGTTTGTATTCAGATGTTGTTAATAGGGCTCAGTTATTGGATCGCGATAATGAGTCAACCCAACCAAAAGAGGGCAGCCGACAAAATTATAATACTAGTGATAGCAGTCATCAAAGCGGTGATAATAAGCGTGGAGGGAATCAACATGCCAAAAATGGTAACCACTTCGGTGGTAATCATGGCCAAAATAATAAGAATGGACATTTCAATAAGAGGAGATTCAACAATGATGGAAAGACGTCAGCACCAGCACCCGTTGTTAAGGAAGGAGAACGACCACCTATCATATGCTTCAAATGCGGAGGGGAGGGACACATCAGTCCAAACTGCGCGATGTCGTCCAAAGCATGTTATAATTGTTGAAGAGAAGGTCACCTAGCCCAATTTTGTCGTTCATCGAAGACAAGTTCAGCTAGGATGGAGGCACTGAAGGACGTCCCAGAAAAGTCAAAGCCAGTAGTGCAAGGGAGAGCGTTTGTCGTGACCTCCCAGAAAATAAGGAACTCAAACGAGGTCATCACGGGTAAGCTTATCATAAACTCTAGTGAAGTTTATACCTTATTTGATACCGGTTCTACCCATTCTTTTATTTCTCCTACTTGCGCTCAATGTTTCAATTTGACTCCGGAGAAATTAGACTTTGACTTATCTGTTGAAACTCCATTGGGAGAAACCTTCATTACATCCACTGTTTATAAGTCTTGTTTGGTTCAAATCGGTACACTCACATTACCTGTCGATCTTATTTCATTGAAAATACTTGCATTTGACGTAATTCTAGGGATTGATTGGTTAACTACTCATCATGCAAAAATTGATTATTTTTGTAAGGTTGTTAGATTTCATATTCCTAACCAACCTATTATGCGAATTCAAGCAACCAAACCATTAAAATCAATCACTGTCATCTCAAGCCATAAAGCTATTCGTTTATTGAAAAATGGATGTCAAGCTTTCTTATCTCATGTCATGGATCTACACCAAAATACGTCAGTTTTGAATGATATTTCTATTGTTAATAAATTTCCTGATGTATTCCATGAAGAACTTCCCGGTCTACCCCCAGAACGTGAAATTGAATTTTGTATCGACCTTGAACCCGATAAAAAACCCATTTCCAAAGACCCATATCGAATGGCTCCTATTGAACTTAAGAGTTAAAGACCCAACTGCAGGAATTGTTAGACATCGGTTTCATTCGTCCTAGTACGTCTCCTTGGGGTGTTCCTGTTCTATTCGTGAAGAAGAAAGATGGGAGTATGCGACTTTTTATTGATTATCGAGAGTTGAATCATGTCACCATCAAAAATAGGTACCCATTACCACGTATTGATGACCTGTTTGACCAGTTGCAAGAAGCCAAATTCTTTTCAAAGATTGATCTTTGTTCTGGATATCACCAATTGAAGATTAGAACCACTAACATTCAAAAGACGGCTTTCAGAACTCGGTACGGGCATTATAAATTCCTAGTTATGTCTTTTGGATTGACTAATGGTCCTGCTGCCTTCATGGATATGATGAATCGAGTATTCAAGGAATATTTGGATCACTTTGTGGTCGTCTTTATTGATGACATCCTTATTTATTCCAAAAGCCGTGAAGATCATGTGCAACACTTGAGGCTGATACTCCAAAAGCTTCGTGAATATAAGCTTTATGCCAAGTTTAAGAAATGCGAGTTATGGCTTGAGGAAGTAGCATACCTTGGGCATGTGGTATCAAGTCATGGAATATCTATTGACCCAGCAAAGATTGAAGCTATTCAAAGTTGGGAGCAACCTAAATCGATGGATCAAGTCGTAGCTTTCTCGAACATAGTGGTTATTATCGAAGATTCGTAGAAGGGTTTTCTCGAATCGCTACTCCCTTAACTCAGCTGACTCAAAAAGATTCAAAATTTGGTTGGAATGAGGAATGTGAGAAGAGTTTTTAAGAAGTCAAGAGAAGACTCATTTCAGCACCTGTTCTGACAATACCATTTGGCTCGGAGGGATTTGTCATCTACAGTGATGCTTCAGGCAAAGGGTTAGGATGTGTTCTCATGCAACATGGGAAAGTCATAGCCTATGCCACTCGACAACTCAAAGAATATGAGAGGAATTATCCTATTCATGATCTAGAGTTGGCAGCTGTGTCTTCACACTTAAAATTTGAAGGCATTACTTGTATGGGGAGAAAGTGGAGATCTTTATAGATCATAAAAGCCTCAAATATTTCTCCACTCAAAAGGAACTCAACATGCGACAACGACGTTGGCTTGAACTATTGAAAGATTATGATCATACCATCCAATACCATCCTTGAAAATCAAACGTGGTAGCTGACGCATTGAGTAGAAGATCATATGCGGGTACGAGTGCGATATTGTTAACGTAAAAGCCCATTTTGTATGACTTGGAAAGGATGGAGAGAGAGATAAAGACTCTAGGGACCCACGTGATGATGCGAATATATGAGTAGAACCGACTTTAATCGATAAAGTTAAAGCTGCTCAAGCTATAGACCTGGAGCTAATGCGTATGAGAAAGAAAGTACAAGAAGGTGGTATGCCAGAAGCAAGAATCGATGAAGAAGGAATACTTCAAATCAAATCCAGACCTTTTGTTCCTAACGACCCTGATTTAAAGTATAAAATCATGATGGAGGCGCACAACACACCATTTGCAATCCATCCTGGGAGTACCAAAATGTATCATGATCTTCGACATATATTTTGGTGGGGCAATATGAAGAGGGAGATAGCGCTATTTATCTCAAGGTGTTTAACTTGTCAACGAGTCAAGGCGGAGCATCAAGTACCAAAAGGTCCATTGCAACCACTTGAAAATCTAGAATGGAAGTGGGAACACATTACCATGGATTTCGTTACTGGTCTTCCCAAGGTTTCTCAAGGTATAGATGCAATTTGGGTGATTGTTGATAGATTGACCAAGTCTGCTCATTCCTTACCTATACGAGAAACTTATACACTTGAACGTCTTGCTCGTATGTACATAAACGAGATTGTAAGACTGCATGGTATGCCAGTATATCCATAGTTTCTGATCGAGACCCAAGATTAACTTCAAGATTTTGGGTTAGTTTGTAAAAAGCTATGGGCACAGATTTACGATTTAGTTAACATATCATCCTCGACGCATTTTACAATCGAGAGGACTATTCAAACTCTTGAAGATTTATTAAGACTTTGTGTCCTTGACTTCAAGGGAAGTTGGGACAAGTTCTTAGCATTGGTGGAGTTTTCCTACAACAATAGTTATCAAGCAAGTATTTACATGGCTCCATTCGAAGCGTTGTATGGAAGAAAGTGTTGTTCTCCAGTATGTTGGGATGAGGTGGGTGAAACAACGTTGTTGGGACCGGAGTTGGTACGTATTACTACGGGAAAAGATTCAAATGATCTGACAACGTATAAAAACCTCACAAGACCAACAAAAGAGTTATGCTGATATTCATCGACAGGACATGGAATTCGATATTAGAGATCATGTGTTGTTACGTGTTGCTCCATGGAAAGGAGTTACGAGATTTGGAAAGAGAGGAAAGCTCAATCCTCAATTCATTGGCCCATTTTGAATCGTCGATCAAGTAGGACCAGAGCCTTATAGACTTCGCTTTCTGCATGAAGTATGTCTCGTGTTCATAACGTTTTTCACATATCCATGTTACGTAAATATGTGAAAGACCCGAACCACATTATTGAGTTAGAACCAGATGAAATAGCAGAAGATTTAACATATGAAGAGGTTCATGTTCAAATCTTGGATAAGAAAGAACATATTCTACGCTCCAAGGTTATACCTCAAGTCAAAGTTTTATGGAGGAACCACGATGTTGAGGAAATGATCTGGGAGTTAGAATCTAAAATAAAATCAAGGTATCCTTACCTCTTCGACATACCAGGTACGAACCGTAATTCTGAGGGCAAAATTTCATAAGAATGGGAGATTGTAAGACCCCAACTTTTATGAATAAAGATGAATTTTCTATAAATATCATTTTTGAATATTATGGAATAAATTTGATATAATGTTATAGTTGTGGGTAATATTAATAAATTTTACAAAGTACGTAAGTTGTTATATAATGTTCGATTGGTCGAGGAATATTCGTTTTTAACGAGAGAATATTAAATGCGGCGACAATCATTAGTGGACCCCACAACAGAATTATTGTCGGATTGAGAAAACGACAAAAATATTTTATGAAAATAACAGCAGAAGTTTTACCGTTAACTTTTGAAACACCCGATGTTAAAAGTACAGGAATATACGTGGTTGCATAGTAGCACACGAAATTGATTATTAATGCTTACGTGAGAAGTCACTCAGTTTTATTCAATTATTAATTCAGTAATTGTTGCATAGTATCTCACGTTATTTGATTCAATTATTGTCGATATTTTTTATATTATTAAATCAATAATTGAGATGACAGAGTTATTAATATTATTATTTGCAATATTAACGATGTCTAGAAGTTCTGCCAATGAGAGGTTTGGTCACCTAATTGCGCGCCAATAGGGAGAAATCCTTATTGGAAAACCCCTCTTTCTTAGGAACGACCTGGTTGATTAATGGTGTGAATTATAATAATGATGATGAAGTTTTATTTTATTGGTATTATTAATGTACTAAAACAGAAAACCTTTTTATATATAAAAGATTATTTTTATAAAGTTATTCGTTTTATTAGACTATAAATAGAATATATTATATTCTATTATGCATATTGTTTTGCATAGTAAAATCTTTTTATATAAAACAGAATACTTTTATAAAGTTATTCATTTTATTAGACAATAATTAGAATATATTATATTTTTTTATGCATAGTATTTGCATTGTGCCGCATAGTGTTTGCATAGTAAATTTTTTTTATATAAAACAGAATACTTTTATAAAGTTATTCGTTTTATTAGATTATAAATAAAATATATTATAATTTATTATAAACCAATCTGGACCGTCCGTTTAAAAGTATATCAATCTAGATCGTTCAAGAATTAGTTACTATTCAATCCATTCTTCTATAAATAGAAGCTAATTCCTTCATTATTTCTTACGAATTCACTGAAACTCTAGAGAGAGAAACTATAGAAAGAATTCTACTTCTATAATCTTGAGCGTATTTCTTTAGAGTTTATGAAAGCTTTGAGCGTAGTGCAAGTTTCTTCAAGTATATCCCCGCCCTACCCGTCGGAGTACTCTTCTTTATAAGGTAAGGGGTATTATTTCTTTCGTATTCATGAAGAGAACTTCTGTTATTCCATTCTTTATTATTTTGTTGGAATAACCTATATACGGGGACTACCCTATACTTGGTGAGATTCTTCTGTTATTTCATTCCTTATTATTCTGTTGGAATAACCTGACTATGCGAATTACCGCATACATGATGAAATTCTTCTGTTATCCCATTCTTTATTATTCTATTGGAACATCATGTCTGAGCGTTTACGCATGACTTGGTTCCATTATTTATTATTCTATTGGAACATCCTATCGGTGCGAATTTTGCCTGACCTGGTTCCGTTATTTATTATTACTGTTGAATATCACATGCGCAAGCGTTCTGCATGACTGGTTCCATTATTTATTATTCTGTTGGAATAACCTGTATGTGCGGTCTATCGCATGCCTGGTGATTTCTTTTGTTATTCCATTCTTTATTATACTTAGTTGGTTAAAGTTTTTATTTCTATACTCCATGAAATTAGTGGAATATCCTTGATATTTGCGCTTCATCCAGTTTCTTTTCATGGAAATATTCTTTTGAGAATTCTTGAATTTTACTCTACAAAGAAGTATCATGTTGACAATTTGGACGTTATTAGTTCCTGGATAAATTAATTCTTGAACTTGTTTTATTGAATTCTTATATCATTGTCATCATCCTCATGTTCATATTATGTTGAAAGTCATCTGTGGCCTTTAGTGCATAGATGGACTTGGTATGATTATGATCAGGGATTAATCGGTATAGTCATGACCGTAATGTTACAAATGATGTGGTAAAAGTCCTCATTGGCCCGTAGTGCATTGATGGACAGTTGTTAGCATGATCATGACCATTGATGAATACACGAATATCCTTGGCCCTTAGTGCATGGATAATTTGTGGTCGTGATACTAATGAATATCCTTGGCCGTAGTGCAGGGATGATGTGGATTATTTATTAAGTTTGAGTCTCGATGATAAAAGTGATGAAAAACCTTTTAAATCATAAAAGATAGTAGATTTTATTCTCTACTTGACTCTTTTAATGGATTGCTTATTCATTTATGAGTTAAACTTGATGTTTGTTATATTGTATCAGTTTAACATTGTTAAAGGCTAACGATAATTTATTTTGCATTATCTTAGTCATAATATTTCTTACTGGGCTAGTTGAGCTCACCCTTTTACTTTCATTGTTCTCTTCAGGAAATGAGAACGTAGCAGGAACTAGTCGGGGAACGGAGTGACGATCCAGATAATAGCTTTAGTAGTCCTCAATATTCTATTAAATAATGTGATAATAAATGTAATGAGGACTCAATTGAGTGTGGATATTATCTAGATGACAATATTTGTATTAAAACTCACAGCATATGTTTTGTCGTATTTTACACGACTGTTGTATAATTAAGTTGTATTTGAATTTTGTACCATGTATTTAGCGACTCAAGATGGGTGATGTATACCTATTTTGGGGGCGTCACAAGTTGGGAGGATCACCTTCCATTAGTAGAGTTCACGTATAACAATAGTTATCATGCCAGTATTGGAATGATGTCGTACGAAGCACTATATGGGAGGAAATGTAGAACGCCCTTATGTTGGGACGAAGTTGGAGAGCGTCAACTTTTGGGACAAGAGTTGGTACAACAGACGATAGAAATCATCAGGGTGATAAGAGCCCGACTAGTAGCAGCTCAAGCTTGCCATAAGAAGTATGCGAACTTACATCGCAAGAAGAAAGATTTTAAATTAGGAAGCTATGCATTTCTGAAAGTATCTCCCTGGAAAGGGAAGATTCGTTTTGGGAAGAAGGGCAAGTTGATCCCTAGGTTCATAGGACCGTTCGAGATTCTGAGGCGAGTCGGTGAAGTGGTGTACGAGGTAGCGTTACCTCCTAAACTTGATCACATTCACAACGTGTTTTACGTGTCAGTGTTGCGGCCGTATAAACCAGACTACAAGCACGTTATCTCCTATGAACCAATCCAAGTCGAGAAAGACTTATCATATGAGGAAGTTCCTGTCCAGATACTGGATAGGAAGGAACAGAAGCTGAGGAATAAAATTATCCATTCCGTTAAGATTCTCTGGAGGAATTACGCAGTAGAAGAAGCTACGTGGGAGCTAGAAGAGAAAATGAGAGCGAATTATCCGTTTTTATTTGAGTAACCTTTTTTTTGCAATTCCGAGGACAAAATTTTTATAAGGGGGGAGGGATGTAATGACCATGAATTTTAAACTCCTTATTTAATTAAATATGTGATTTAATTTTTAATGAGTTGGTTTTCTGAGTCTATTTAAACCTTATATGGTTATGAATTGATTAAAGGGAGTCACTAATAGTTGATTTAAATTGGTGGACTAACCCTAAGAGTTTGATATCAAGGAATTGATAGGATTATTAATGATTAAATATTCAATCTATTTGAGTATAGTGATAGGATTTGAACATATTGATTCATTTCAATTATGGGTATATCACCACTATAGAAGTTAAATTATATCATATAAAACTTATGTGATGATAAAAATTAGAAATGGCTTAAAGCTAACCCATTTTGGCCTTTATTAGGGACCCAAGACAAATTTAGCCTCCCAAGAATGATACAAAAAAGTAGCAATTACACTCAAAGGTCTCCAATCTGAGAAAAGTTAGTTTCTACTGTAGAAAATGAAATGAAACATTAATGTAAGGTGTGATATGCATAAAATCATATAATAAGAATACATTCTAATGATATGAAGTATCATGTAATGCAATAAAATCATAAGTGATTTTTAAATAGAAATAATTAAATATCTGTGTATTCCAGAAATTGGGATAGAAATTATGTGTGTACACCGGATAGATAATATTAAATAATATGATAAGGTGGTTATGTGCGTAGAAAAATATAATTATAGAGGTACCTGGACAATAATACCTAACTGCGTTATTTTATTGCGTGTATTTAATGTACATGGATTATATGATGTGAGTACATAAATAATCCCCAACTTTCCTTTGTGTAGTAGCATTAACACATTTATATTACATTATGGGAATTATAGTATCCAAACCAAGCCTTAAATAACTTTTTGCTGAGCTTATCCCAAATTGAGAGTCACATTAGTACATGAACAGTGGACTAAAAGCTAGTTTACGTAACTTCCATTTGGCTAAGCATAGGTAATGATTTCTAAGCCAATGGCTGATGGGTGGGTTGTTCAACCACTCTTTAGTAACCGTTGTTTTTCTCCATTACACCATGAACTCAACCTTAGTGCAATGTGATTATCCAGTTCAAGTTTCCTTTATAAGTAGAAGCTTTAGTTTCAGTTTTGTTGTTTGTTAAGTCTGATATTAGAGGTTCTAAATTGCTGCCCAATTACTTCAGGAGGTATGAAAATCCTAATTGTGTTCTTAGTTGGGTTTTGTAAAAATCTTAGGAATTAATTGAATTCTTGTTAATCAATGTGAATTAACATGCCATGATATGTTTATGAAGTATGTTTACATGTTTGAACTCTTTAATGGTAGGTTGTAACATGTTTAAACTAAAATAAACCAAGGTGGTTAAGGCTCTGCAGAATGCAGCGCGACACCGCCTCTTCTCTGTGTGCGAGGTAAATCTTGTACCAGTATCCCGAAACCAATTTCGATTTACATTTGTGATATGTGTTACTAACTTGATGTTATGACTTAGATACATAGCTATAAAGGAGTATAGCATGTTATGTAAGGTTTTCTTGTGTAGTATGAAGTGATCAACACGTTTTAGTAAGAGATTTGTAATGAAAACTTCAAGTTTAGAAAACCATCTTGGAAGTAATACATGTTTTACAAATTCTGAACTTAAGAGACCATGTACATGACTGATTTGGAACCTAATTACGCATGACATGTGATTCATAGATGTTGTATCCATGACCAACTTGATAAGCTTTGTGCTAGAACTTAGTTTAAAAAGAAAAACTTAAAACAATAAGGCTAATGAACACAAATGCTAAGAGATTTAGATTCTGATCTTGAAAGGAGGTTAACATGACTTAACTCCTTATGAAAAGAGTTTTAAAGTTGTCTTATATGTGTTATCTTGCATCATTCATGATAAAAGGATTTCAAAGACAACCTTGAACATGTTTTCAAACTTAAGTTGCATATTATGTGAGTACTTAGATACTGAAGTAGTAAGAGGTTATGTTATGACTATAATACTCTTAAACATGATTCATATGTATTAAGCAT
This sequence comes from Panax ginseng, assembly GCA_020205605.1. NCBI lineage: Eukaryota > Viridiplantae > Streptophyta > Magnoliopsida > Apiales > Araliaceae > Panax > Panax ginseng. Next base: position 94,085,181 of record CM035144.1, on the reverse strand, counting down.
GATGATAACTAAACCGAACATGAGTTTAGAGCATGATTTGAAGTGTTAAACAATGTTAGTTGTGAATAAACAATATGAACATCACGAGCATGTGTATTAACAGATTAAGTGATCTCTATGTTGACATATGACAAGAATTGTAAAGCATGATGATTACATGACCCTTTTTATGTTTTAATGACATATAAATTGTAAGTTAAACTTGAAGTAATGAATTTAAGTATGGTCATGTGTTATATGTGAAACTCTAGCATGTATGTATGTTAAAATATATGTGTAATTAATGTGTTAGAGTTGATCAAGAAGTCGAGAGAAGAAAGCTCAAACTCGATCTGGCAGGGGACAAAGGCAACTTGCGCATTCCTAAGCTTCAGACCAGCAGCAATTGCTACCGTCTGCAGCCTTGCCAAGATTACATTTTTTGGTCTAAAGTTTATGGCATGTTTATATGATTTCTGTACCTTGTAATATGTGACCAATATGCCATATAATATGTTGAGAAGCATGTTATGTGATGACTTGATTCTTTTAAGTATAGACTCGTACTAGTTTATACATACTAATTGAAAAGATCGACTTGTTAACATTAGGTCATTTCAACGCAAGTAATTAAAGCTAGAATTAATTGTAGTTGAGCAAACAGGCAAGTTCCCTAACCTTACTCAAACTTATATTGAGCAAGTCTCCGAACTTCACTCTTTGATTTGTGCAAGTTCCTTAATTCTTACTCTTTTATTTGAGAAAGTATCCGAAAACTATTTTTATTGTGTTGCAAGTTCCCTAACCTTACTCAAACTTATATTGAGCAAGTCTCCGAACTTCACTCTTTGGTTGTGCAATTTCCTTAATTCTTACTCTTTTATTTGAGCAAGTATCCGAACAATATTTTTTTTGTGTTGCAAGTTCCCTAAACTTACTCCAATTATTATTGAGCAAGTTTCCTTGAACTTCACTCTTTGATTGCGCAAGTTCCTTAATTCGTACTCTTTTACTTGAGCAAGTATCCGAACACTATTTTATTGTGTTACAAGTTTCCTAACTTACACAAATTTATTTTTGTGAAAGTTTCCTATCCTTCTCATATTGAATTTGAGCAGGTTATTATTGAATTGGAAGTTATTCATATAAGCTTGAACTTTATTTTCAAGCATGCTATTAAGTGGTTTAATTACCATACAATTATTCCACATCGATATTATTGATATTCGCACATAGTGCACTTGAATTCGTACAGTCTTGGACTTGTACATCGTTTAAAGTTCTATAATTCTTGAACTGTGTTAGATAGAGTCTGAACCTTTGTTCGGTCAGACAAGTGTATGATGTTTTATAAAAGCTATCCAAACTAATTGATGGTAAGGATTCTTAGACTGAAAGAACACCCCTTCTATGACAGGGGAATACCCCAGGTATCTAATATAAGATAAAAAGATCATATTTAAATGTTATGCATATACATAGTGTACGTGAGGCTGATCCCCTCAAGTACTTATTCTATAGCCAGTAACCAAAGGGTCAATTAATTATTGATTCTAGTAGAGTGTTATAGTTCAAAGTCTACTTGACAAGCAGTTATTCTAAAAGCAATCATTTTCTTTGCTTTTAATATTCATATTGTTGAATCCTTAAAATATTCATATTGTTGAATTCGTTGTCAGATATGTTTTTCCATTCATCATGATATATCCTTATTGTTATATTTAAACTTGTTGAGCAAGCTTGTTGCTCATCCTTGCTATATCATGAATTATATTGCAGCTAAGCCCGAGACCTCAGGAAAGGACAAGGGTAAAGGAAAGATGTAGAATAGTGGCAAGGAGCAGACTTTACCTTATGCCTAGTTTAAATTACTATTATATAATATGAACCCTAATGTTTATTTTAGGGTATATTTTTAAGATGATATTAAGGTTATCGTATCTTGGGACTAGTAACACTTTTTGAATGAATGACGTACGTTTATTATATTCTGCATTTAAGTTATCGTATGTTGTTTAAAGGTGGATGCTTGTATTTTATCGTGATGACCGAACCGGGGTCAGAGGACCCGGATTCGGGGGCGTCACATCCACAACTAAAGCATACCTTGGAAGGTTGTGAATAGTTTGGACTTATGTGTCCCTCCTTCCCGCATTTATAACATACGACCGGTGGTCGTTCTCCTCCCTTAGAAACAGTTGATGCTGGTGTTGACATCTTCACGTTGTCATTGTTGTACCTTCTCTTTTTGAAATCTCCCCTTGACTCTCTTCTTTTACTATCATGGCCACGATTACCACCAAAGTGGTTACCGCTTTTGTCCGTATATTTTCCTCTCCACTGGTTGTCATCGCTCTGATGACTACTGCCACCGATACGACCCTGGATGTGGTCCCCCGGTTGAACATACTCATTATCTCGTTCTAATAATTGAGCCCTGTTGACAACATATGAATATAGAGAAAATTTATGAGAGATAAGGTATTAACGAATTTGAGTTTCAACCCTCTTAGAAACATCCACATCATACGTTCCTCATTCTCTACCAAATGAGGTGCAAAACTGGATAACTCCACGGACTTAGCCTCGTACTTGGACACAGTCATGTTGTTCTATTCAATCTAATAAACTCTACCTCCTTCATATGACGAATACTTTCAGGAAAGTACTTGTCATTGAACAATTTCTGAAATGTTTCCCAAGACATATTTCATGTGGCTGGCTAGGTACGCTTCACAGATTTCCACCAGTAATCTGCCTCACCACGTAACATAAAGGTGGCGAAAGGAACCTTTTGTTCCTCCGTGCATCCCAAGACATTAAATATCTTGGTAATTTGCTTAACCCACGAATCTGCCTTAATCAGATTCGGCTTTCCCAAGAACTCCGGTGGTCCCAACTCTTTGAACTTCTTGGCTATGACAAGCCGCGCGTTGCTATCATTTCCACCTGTATTTTGTACACAAGTCTCCCTCGTCTGATTTTTCATGAACTGCACAAAACTTCTAAACATCCAATCATTCATCATTTGATTAGTGGTGTTGTTTACAGGAGGAACATTGTCGTCCTATTACACGTTATCCTGGTTGGTGATTAAATGTGTCTCAACGGTCTCATTCACTCCATTGTTAACATCTTTAGTTGTCATTCTCAAATACTGCCATAAAACAAGGGTTAATTAAAGAAATTGACATGCCACATAATACCCCTATATTTCGACCGACCAAATAAACACAAAAAATGTGAGACCCCAGATTTTATGAATAAAGATTTAAATTTCTCAAAATATTTTTTTGAATAGTATGGTGTGGATTTAATATAATGTTATAGTTGTGGGTAATATTTATAAATTTTGCAAAGTAAGCAAGTGGTTATATAATATTCGATTGGTCGGGGAATATTCGTTTTAACAGAGAATATTCGTACGACGACACAATCATTGGTGGACCCCATAACGGAAGTATTGTCGTAGTTAGAAACCGATAGAATTATCATTTTATAAAAATAATGGCGAAAATATTCTTTATTAAAAGCTGTTGAACTACTCTGGTAGTAAAAAAATGCGATGTCTGGCGTGGTTTCATAGCAGCACATGGTATTGATTATTGATGCTTACGTGAGAAGTCACTCAGTTATACTCAATTATTGCTATAGTAATTGCTGCATCATATCTCTCATATTATTGATTCCATTATTGTCACAGTATCATATATATAATATGTTATATTATTAAATCAATAATTGAGATGGTAAAGTTATTCATATTATTATTTGCAATATTAACAATGTCTAGAAGTTCTGTCAAGGAGAGGTTTGGTCACCTAATTGTGCGCCAATAAGGAGAAATCCTTATCGGAAAGCCCCCTTTTTCCTGGGAACGACCTGATTGTTAAATATTATGAGTTATAATATTAATGATGAATAAGTTCGTGTTGATTAAATATGAAATTTATAGTTCCATTGTGTTGGAATTATTAGTGTTAGTGGAAATCAACATTTATTTTGATAATAATTGATGTCTGGAGGTTATATTGACCAATTGGGTAATTAATCGGATAAATGAGCAATTAATTGCTATTAATCCACGTGATTATAATTATTTGTTCACATGTGTGTACTATTGATTCACATTCATTTACTATTAGGGGAGTTGGTGCAAGATGGATAATACTTGCATGACTAAGTTAAAAATGGAGGTATAGATAGAGGTACTATACTGTAATTCGTATTTTCACATGTATAGAACTATTGATTCACATGATTTACTATTGATTCACATGATTTACTATTAAGGGAGGTGGTGCAAGTTTGATAATACTTGTAGGACTAAATTAAAAATGAAGGAAGAGAGGAAGGTATTATACTGTAATATTTCGAGCCCCAAAACGTGCAATTATCGAAACTATATTTTCCTTCATTTCTCACCAATTCACTAAAGTTATAGAGCAATTATTATAGAGAGAAATTATAGAGAAAAAGAAGAAGAGAAGTCTGTTACCTCACTATTCTAGTATCCAGTCTTCTTTTGAGGTAAGGGTATTATTCTTTCGTATTCATGAAGAGAGTTATTTTCTTTCAATACTGTAAGGGTTGTTATTCCATTCTTTATTATAATGTTAGAATAACTTTGTCTGTCACGAAATACCGCATACATGGTGAAATTCTTACATTATTCCATTCTTTATTATTACATTGGAATAACCTATCTCGCATGGATCTATCGCTTTTTGATGAATTCTGTTGTTATTCCGGTCTTTATTATTATGTTGGAATAACTTTGTCTATCTTAATCTACCGCATACATGGTGAAATTCTCTTTGTTATTCCATTCTTTATTATTACATTGGAATAACTTTGTCTGCATCTTGATCTATCGCATGCCTGATGAATTCTGTTGTTATTCCATTCTTTATTATTCTGTTGGAATATCCTGTTTGTGCGGATTACGCATGACCTGGTTCCATTCTTTATTATTCTATTAGAATATCCTCTGTGCGGATTACACATAACCTGGTTCCATTATTTATTTTTCTGTTGGAATAACTTGTCTGTGTTGTCTATCGCATGCCTGGTGAATTCTTTTATTATTCCATTCTTTATTATTCTGTTGGAATAACCTGTCTGTGTGGACTACCGCATGCATGGTGAAAGATCCTGCGTATTCATTTTTTTATTAAATTATGGAAATGATCTGTCTACGTGGATTACCTCATGGTGGGTGAAAATCCATTTGCAGTTTTGTATATTCTATTATACTCATCTGTGATATCATTTCTTTTATACTCGTCATGAAATATCATTTTCTTTGGTATTTTTTTGTTATGAGTTATTATTCACGGGTTACTATTCACCCGGTTACTATTCACTCTAGTATTATTTACTTGGGTATTCGGGGCACTTTTTGTGCCGGAGTACTATTCACGAGTTACTATTCACCCGATTACTATTCACTCTAGTATGATTCACTCGGGTATTTGGGACACTTTTTGTGTCGGGATACTATTCACGGGGTACTATTCCCGAAGTACTATTCACGGGGTACTATTCACCCGAAAAATATATTTCTTTTCTGTCCAAATTATTTTTGGTACATGAATATTATTCTTGAATTTTACTCTACAAAGCAGTATCATGTTGACAATTTGGACGTTATTGATTTCTGGATAAATTAAATTATAAATCTTTAAAATTTATCCATGAACTTGTTTTATTGAATTATTATGTCATTGTCATCATCCTCATGCTTATATTGTAATTAAAGTCATCTTTGGCTTACGTGCATAGATGGACTTGGTATGATTATGACCAGGGATTATTCGGTATAATCATGACCGTAATGTGACAAATGATGAGGTAAAAGTCCTCATTGGCCTGTAGTTCATTGATGGACAATTGTTGGTATGATTATGACCAGGGATTATTCGGTATAATCATGACCATTGATGATTACATGAATATCCTTGGTCGTGGTGCAAGGATGATTCGATTTTATTTATTAAAATTTGAGTCTCGTGATAAAGTTGATGAAAAACTTTTAAATCATAAAAGATAGTAGATTTTATGCTCTACTTGACTCTTCTAATGGATTGCTTATTTCACTGCAGCTATTTGTTGATCTAAAACTTATTGTCTATTATATTTTATCAGGTTGTTATCTTTGTTGAAGGTAAGGATAATTTATTCTGCATTATCTTAGTCATAATATTTCTTCTTTGGGCTAGTTGAGCTCACCCTTTCTTTCACTTTGTTCTTCAGAAATGAGAATATAAATTTGACGCAGTCTGGGGAATGGAGTGATGGTCCAAGATAAATGGCTTTAGTAGTCCTCACTATTCTACTGAATAATATGATAATAATTGTAATGAGGACACCATTGAGTGTGGATATTGTCTAGATGATAATATTCTTGTTTAAACTCTCAGCTATGTTTTGTCGTATTTTACACGACTGTTGTATAATTAAGTTGTATTTGAATTTTGTATCATGTATTTGGCGACCCAAGATGGGTGATGTATACCTATTTTGGGGGCATCACAAATAAGCTTAGGTAGGACACACTAGCGAAGGATTTACTCGTCACTCCCTTCTTAGTTCTAACCCTAGATCTCCATCAGAGATTATATCCCTAAGCTCTGATACCAACTGTGATGCACCCAAAATAGGTCCACACAACCCATTCTGAGTCACCAAATATACGGTACAGAAAACAACTACAACTTTATTATTACAATTATCGTGCAGAATACGACAACACATATGTTGTAAGACCCCAACTTATTATAAACAAAATTAATTTTTCTCTATTTATTATCTTGAAATAATAAGGTGATAATTTGAGATATTACTTTGGTTATGGGTGAAATGTGCAAATTTTACAAATTAAGCAAGTGGTTATAAAATATTCATTATTGTCGGGGAATATTCATTTGGTCGTGGAATATTCTTGTTGTCGGGGAATATTTGTATGACCATTTGCAGCCCATTTGTGAGCCCCATAATGAGAATAACTCGTGGGATGAAGAAAACGACAAGTTTGAGTTTTTATAAATAACGGCGTAGTTGTTATCGTTAACAATTGTTGGAATACACGGTGGTTAAAATACGAATACGTGTGGTTGCACAAGAAGTTACACGATGTTACGCAATATTTTGAATTATTGATTCTTACGTAAAGAAGGCACTACTCAATAATTGTTACGATAATTCTTGCTCAATATTTTATTTTATTGATTCAATAATTGCTGCGTTGATATTTTATATTTTTATTGTTTCAATAATTGTCACTGTACAGTATTTCACATTATCAGATCAATAATTCATATTATTTGAATAATATTATTAGATAGCATTATTGGCAATGTCTAAAAAGTTCACATCGAGAGAGGTTTAGTCACCTAATTGCTTGCCAAAGAAGAAAAAATCCTTATCGAAAAGTGCCTCTTTCACGGAGCGGCTTAGTTGTCATTATTGTGATTCTGTAATATTATTTGTGAATAATTATTTATTAATTTATATGATAAGGAAATATTTATTTATTTTATGTGGATATAATTGAAAGAATTAATGTTGAGGTATTTTATCAGTATTTTTATCGGAATGGAGGTATTAAAAATCAAATCAGTGTTCTTAAAGCTCTATTACGTGAGTTATAATTTTAATCCGACCGTTGGATCATTGGGTTTTTGGATATGTTATACATATATAAGTTAAGTATATGTCCACAAATTTTGAACCGTTAAAAATTAACGTATGATTTGTTATAAATTTTATGAGGTATTAAAAATCATCCATTTGTGAATTTTGGATATTTTTGGTTTAAAATTTGGAAAAACTTAAAGCTACAAAGTTGTGGAGAATTCGATTTCATATGGAATGGACATAAAATTCGTATTTTTCTGATAAAAGGGCTATTTAATATGAATTATTGAAGTTTTGGAAATTAAATATTTTTTTATTAAAATTGGGTGGGACCCACTTTTGTTTTTCAAAAACATATGGGCTGCTATTTTTCTTCCATGTTGGTTGCTCAACAACTCAAATGAAGCGTGCATAGAAATTGGTTTTAAAATATTAATATTTTATTATTTAGTCTCCTATGGCGTTCTAGCATTTTCCTATAAATAGGCGCTTAAGTTAGAATTAAAAATCACACCAGAAACAAGTTTTCTCTCTATATATTATCGAGCGTATTTTGTGAGTATTTAGATACTTTGAGAGTTGCTATTCAGTGCAAGTTTTCTTCGGCTTTACATCAGATATTCCGATCAGAAATATTGTTATTTTGAGGTAAGGGATGTTATTTTCTTCGTAAATGATATTATTTTCTTCAATATCATTATGCCGAAATATTAATATGAATTTTATTGTGAAATTTTTACCTTTTTGTGTCGGGGTTACTATTCACATATATGGCATTATTCACGTATACAACACTATTCACGAATACGACACTATTCATCGAAAAATAAATTTTTTTCTTTTTCGTCCCAAATGTCTTTTATTGTTACTATCTTTGATTGTATCCATGTTTTGATCTTTATTTTTGTATTCTACTTCACAATTGGTTATTATGGAGTATTATTGATTTTGGATAAATCGAAATACGAATCCCTAATATTTGTCCTTCTGTCTCACTGTATTTGTTCTCTAAAATGTTTTTCATCATCCTCAGTCCTTAATGGTGATACTTGATGAATATCTTTGACCTGTAGTGCAAAGATAAATGATTTCCTGATGAATATCTTTGGCCCGTAGTGCAAAGATGAACAGGTGTTGAGATGAACATGACCAACTGGTGATACAAATGAATATCTTTGGCCCATAGTGCAAAGATGAATATTTGATTCAAGATGTATATTGATTGATGTTACAGGGATAAAATAGTGATGGTGGACTTTTAAATTCATAGATGATAGTAGATTTCATTCTCTACTTAACTCTTTTAATGAATTGTTGTTTTCGCTGCAGTTGTTGATCTAAAACTTGTTGTCTTTTATATTCTATCAGATTTTTCCCTGTTGAAGACTAAGGATAATTTGTTGTATATTATCTTAGTCATAATATTCTTTACTGGGCTAGTTGAGCTCACCCTTTTCCTTTTTGTTCCATTTTTCTTCTCAGAAAGCGAGAACATAGCAGGAACCAGTCGGGGTATAGAGTGATGGTCCTAGACAGTTGTTTTAGTAGTCTTCACTATTTTTATAAAATAGTGCATCAATAATTATAATGAGGACTTTATTTGGGTGTGGATATTATCTATAAGACAATATTGTATTTAAACTCACAATATGTGTTGTCGTATTTTGCACGACAATTGTATTAATAAAGTTGTAGTTATTTTCTATACCATGTATTTGGCGACTCAGAATGGGTGATGAATACCTATTTTGGGGGCGTCACATATGCTGTGAGTTTAAATTCAAATATTATCTTCTAGACAATATCCACACTCAAATAAGTCCTCTTTACAATTATTGATATACTATTTTACAGAATAGTGAGGACTACTAAAACAACTGCCTTTAAACATCGCTCCACACCCCGACTAGTTCCAGCTATATTCTCGCCTCCTGAGAAGAAAAATGGAACAAAAGCTCAACTTTCTCAGTAAAGAATATTATGACTAAGATAATGTAGAACAAATTATCCTAAGTTCTCAACAGGGAAAAATCTGACAGAATACAATAGACAACAAATTTTAGATCAACAACTGTAGTGGAAATAATAATTTATTAGAAAAGTTAAGTAGAGAATGTAGTTTACTATCTTCTATGATTTAAAAGTCTATCATCAATATTTTATCCCTGTAACATCAATCAATATACCTCTTGAATCAAAATATTCATCTTTATACTATAGGCCAAAGATATTCATTTGTATCACCAGTTGGTCATGTTCATCTCAACACCTGTCCATCTTTTCACTACGGGCCAAAGATATTCATCGGGTAATCATTCATCTTTGCACTACAGGCAAAAGATATTCATCAAGTATCACCATTTAAGACTGAGGATGATGAAAATATTTTAAAGAACGAATCTAGTGAGAAAAGGACACGATTATGGATTCATAATTTAGTTTATCCAAGTTCAAGAATACTCCATAATAATCAATTGTGGAGCAAAATTCAAGAATAAAGTTCAAACCATAGATCCAATCAAAGATAGGAACCATAACAGACAACTTGGATACAAAAAAGAAAACTCAAGGAATTTCTGATCATTTTAGAAATTATAGAAGCAATACTTACCGTAGTAAGTTTAGAGTTAGGAATCTGAAAAGAACAATATACGAAACTGTAAATGGATTTTCAACTGTCATGCGGTAGTCCGCGTAGACAGATCATTTCCACAATTTAATAACCATTGAATACGAAGGGTTATTCACCAAGCATGCGGTAGTCCGCGTAGACAGGTTATTCCCACAGAATAATAAAGAATGGAATAACAAAATGATTTCACCATGCATGCGGTAGTCCGCGTAGACAGGTTATTCCAACATAATAATAAAGAATAGAATAACAACAGGATTTCACCATACATGCGGTAGTCCGCATAGACATGTTATTCCAACAGAATAATAAAGAATGGAATAATAACCCTTAAGAGTATTGAAAGAAAATAACTCTATTCATGAATACGAAAGAAATAATACTCCTTACGAATACAACAATAATATCCCTTACGAATATTGAACGAAGATAATATTCCTTACGAATACGAAAAATAATATTGTAAGTGAATATGAAATAAATAATACCCCTTAACTTAGTAGAAGATTGAATACTAAAGTACGGTAGTAACAGAATACTCTTCTTCTTTCTCTCTAGAGTTTCAGTGAATTCGTAAGAAATAATAAAGGAATGAGCTTCTATTTATAGGAAAAAGGACTGAATAGTAACTAATTCATGAACGGCCCAGATTAATTTACTTTTAAACGGACGGTCCATGTTGATTTACTATTAAAACTTAAAGCAACGGTCCATACTGATTTACTTTAAACCAGCGATCCATATTGATTTACTATTATAACTTTCCACCAGTGGTCTATTGATTTACTATTATATCTTCAACCAACGATCCATATTGATTTACTATTATAACGTCAACCAACAGTCCATAAAATTAGTAAATCTTTCCATGGAATACTAAGTCAAACTTAAAACAAACACCTAAGAACAAAACCCTATATTTTTATCAAAAATTGAATAAATATTTACCACAACTCACTTATCTTTAATCAACACATTTTTAATCTTTCAACAATTATTCATCATTAATATTATAACTCACAATATTTAACAACTAGATCATTCCCAGGAAAGTGGGGGCTTTCCGATAAGGATTTCTCCCTATTGGCGTGCAATTAGGTGACCAAACCCCTTTTCTCGACAGAACTTTCTAGACATCGTCAATATTGCAAAAAATAATATGAATAACTTTGTCGTCTCAATTATTGATTTAATAATATAAAATATTATGCAGATGATACTGTGACAATAATTAAATCAAATAACATGAGATATTATGCAGCAATTGTTGTAGCAATAATTGAGTATAACTTAGTGACTTCTCACGTAAACATCAATAATCAATATCGTGCGCTACTATGCAACCACGCGCATTACTGTACTTTTACCACCGGGTATTTCAACAGTTTAACGGTAAAAATTTGGTCAGAAAAAGAAACCAATTTTGTCGTGAATAGTACCCCATAAATAGTAACTCATGAATAGTAACTCATGAATAGTAACTCGTGAATAGTAACCCCGACATAAAAAGGTAAAAAATTCATAAGAAAGTTTAGACCAATATTATTTCTGTCGTTTTCTAACTACGACAATACTTCCGTTATGGGGACCACCAATGATTGTGTCGTTGTACGGATATTCCTCGACAAAAAGAATATTCCCCGACCAAACGAATATTCCCTGACACAACGAATATTTTATATCAACTTTCTTACTTTGCAAAATTTGTAAACATTACCCACAACTTTAACATTATATCAAATCCACACCATAATATTCCAAAATAGTAAGACCCCGAATTTTTTAAAATAAAATAGAATTCCCTCTATAATTCCTGAAATGATCAGAAATTCCTTGAGTTTTCTTTTCTGTATCCCAGTTGTCTGTTATAGTTCCTGTGACAACCGAGATTTTGTAATTTAATTTTTAATATTTATTGGATTGAATAAATATTTTTGATGAATTAATTATTAGATTAAATAATTAATTGATGAAGTTGTGATAGATTAATTTAATTATATGTGTTATATTTATTAAATTAATGTGGAGAATTTTATTATTCAAGTATGTGATTTTGTGAGCTTATTGTATTAAAAGAAATATTTAATAAGCTTAATGTTATTTTTTAAATTTATTTAATTATTAATTAGAGATTTAATAATTTGATATTATTATTAAATGAGAAATTTAAATATGTGACTATGTGCATTATTGAGAAATCATTATATTTTATTTAAAGTAAATTAAATAAGATATTAGATTTATTTTATAATGGATGTGACATTATTTAAACTATATGATAAGGCTTTATTAAATTAAATGGTTTTGAAATCCTATTCTTGTCAGCCAAACGAGGCCCTAAGGGGAGTTGAGGGCAGTTACCCAAGACTGAGTAACTGACCACCAACGCGCGTCAGTTCTTCTCCTTATTAACAACACGTCTTCTTCTTTCTTCTTCATTATTTGCCTAAGTCTAGAGAGCTTAACAGAGAGAAATACAGAGAGAGTTTGAGAAATTTTTGAGAAAGTTTGTGACTCTATGTTTGAAGTAGAGAGAATTATAATCCTTGTACATTTATGCTTGGGTAATTCTCTTCAACCCAAATTCTTATTTTACGTCTTTTAAAGTTTTCATGAATATGGAATTCATTTATTCTGTAAGTCTTTGTAAATTGGGAAAGGGTGTTGTTATAGGGATATGTGTAATGATTCGAGTAGTATAACATGTTTTAATGGGTTTTCATATCTTCAGTTTCATGAAATTATATAGTAAAAGATTTTAGAGTATGTTATATGGCCATATGGCCCTTATACGTATTTTTTAATATGTTAACCATAAATTTTTCTATAAAATTCACAATGGTATATGATTATGCATGCTAAAGCGAACAAAACGAAGTTTGAATGGTTGAATTTGGTTTTATAACGATTTTGTGGCGTTGAATGTTAGGATTTATGTTCAAAACTTCAAGAACATCAAGAACAGTACAATTTGCATGCTTTAATTCTATGATTATGTGTTTTAATAGGTTAAAATCACTCTATATATGTTGGGTAATGGTTATGTATAAATTCTAGCATGTGGGTATGTTTAATTTGGTGAAATTAATGATCATGTAAGTTTATTTTGCTGAATTCTGTGTTCTTCATGAACTGGAAATTCAGAATCTGGAGTGTCATGTACCACGACGCCAACTCCAAGCTTTGAGACTCGTGTTGATGAAGCACCGTACAAATGCATGACCAAGACATATAGTATAAAAGTGGGGCATGCACTTGACCACTTAGCGAAATAGTCGAAATAAGTTTTTAAAAGTGTACAAGTATAGAAATGTGATGGCAACTTAGTCTAATGATTATAAAAACTTGTTAAACATATAATGAGTTGATAAAAGAAATTCTTAACATGTCCATAACACAATTACGTGTGAATTGAATGATCAAATGCATAGTTACCTTATTGTTTGTGAAGTCTTAATTTTTGACTATAAGTGTAGTAATTGACTAAGTATAGTCATGAACTCGAGTTAGACAAAGAATAAACTTGTGATGTTATTACGTGATAATTGATTGGTGTTGTGAACATGAATGATATGTAGGATTTAAATCAAAGAACGAGTTTTATTAACATGTAATCTACGCACGAGGCAAGTTTCTTACCTTAAACTTTCGTTGAGCAAGTTTCCTAACCCTACTTGTTATCATTGAGCAAACTCTCATTATTATTGGTTAAGTCTGTTTCGTATATTAAAGCTTATTAATCCTTCAAGCATGATGTTGTTATACAATAATTATTCTATTGTATACCTTTTGAGATTCTATTCAAGTTAAGTTATCAATTATTGTTAAACCTTGTTAGACTAGCGAACCCTTAATGATTCGACTAGTCCATAGTCGATGAGCGCTCTAAATTTCGAACCCTTAATGAATTATCCAAACCAAACTTCCTTTAGTGCGGACCAATATCAAACTGCGATGAACAACCTTGTATAGGGGATTACTTACGCGTTAGCGTTAAGATATTGTGCATGATGTGATGTACTAAGGGTTTGAACCCCCTAAAATCTTGAGAAGAAGAGTCCATAGTCTTATGATCATAAAGGTTTCAAATATAAACACTTGACAACCTAGGACATAGTTCAAAGTCTTATGACCCTCAGAAGTTCTTTTGATTCTTGTTATTCATTCTTGATTCAAAAGTTGAGCTTTATTTCAGAAGTTGTTAATTCATTCACATGTTATTATTCATTTGTTATATTTTTATACTTGTGGGCAATCATGCTCACTCTTGCGTAATAATAACATTGCAGTTAAGAACGAAAGAGCAGACGAACCTTCCACTAGTAAAGGCAAGGGCAAGATTAGCAAGTAATGAAGACGGATTATTTATTGTGGTTATGTAATAATGATGATTAGAATTGATGTTACTTAAGACTTATTTGTTTATATTTTTCGCACAGATGTTTTAAGGTTAGAGTAACCTGGGATTTATTTATTATGTAGTTGATGTAACCCTATAAGGGGAGGTTTATTATTTATTCTATCTATTGCATGGTTCGCATTTATTTATGGGTAGATAGATAGATGATGTTTGTACAGTGAACACTAAATCCTGTGGAAATAGAAGGACCGGATTTGGGGGTGTCACCGGTTGGTATCAGAGCTGTAGGTTATGAACCTTAGGTGGGGGACAACCTTAGGTAGTAGCCTTGTAGGATATTGAGAACATAGTGATGGTAAACTCTTATCGAGTTCTAAGAAATGAATTTCTAAATTCATTGAAGATAATAAAAAAAAACATTATGTGCTTATGTGTTAAATTATGTGTTCGCTAGCACAGATTAGTAACTAAAACTTAAAATTTTGTTGTCAGGATGTCTGATGTTGGAGAAGCTAGTCGAGCTGGGGAGGAGGAACCCCGAGTACCTATGGAGGAGGAGCCCCGAGACATTCATGTCGTCAGGGAATAGTTAGTATAGAGAGAGCCATCTCCATTAATCATTGTGGCTGGTCAGGAGCATGAACCTGAGACTGATCCAGATGAGGATCCTGAAGAAGAAGAGGAAGAAGAGGAGTTCCCACCAAACTCCATTGATGCTGAGATGTATAATGCACTTTATGATCGTAACATAGAGTTGCAGGATACTTTCCAGGATCTGACTAAGCGGGCAGTTAGTCAGCAAATTACTATTGAGCAGAGGGATAGGGATATTGTGACTCTTCACACACGTTTGGGAAACGTGGAGTGGGATCTGGTTCACGAGAAGGGTCAAACCGAGGATAAGTCCGCAGAGATAGAAAAATTGAAGAAAGATCAAAAAGAAAGCTCAGAGAGACTGGCATTAGCAGAGGAGGGCTGGGTAAGAGAATCGCATCGTGTTGATCTCCCAGAAGATGATTGCCATGTAAAGAAGGCTAAGCTTAGGGAGACGTACTCTACATTTCACAATGCAATGGATACGGCCCAGGATCGAGTTATGAAATACCCAATCCAATTTGAAGGTCTACCATCATACATGCTTGATCGTAAGACGATGTCTCATATTATGGAAGAAGAACGTGGCAAGGCTATCCAACGTCTTAATAGGCAGTTATAGTATTAGTTTAATTATGTGAAAATTATTTGATAGTTAATGATGTAAATTCCAATGTGTTTATAAACAAAGGAATATTTTGATGTTTTAAATCCTGTAGATTCTTATTCTCAGGATAGTGGATGTAAATAGCAGTGATGCTATCTTTTGATGTTAAAAATTTTGAATTTAATGAGAATGTCAAAGTTTATTTGAGTTGATGTGTTAAGTGAGTTATGATTAAACGTTTTAGTTAAGTCTTAAATGTTTAAGAGATTGAATAAAGACCTAATAAGCGTATATTTCTTAACAGAAATATGCCGCCTAGAAGAAGACAAAACCGTCAGCAAGCACAAGAAGAACTAATGAACAACACTGACACCAATGCTAATCCTGTTCAGCAGTTGGTGAATCTTTTGGCTGGGGAAATTAACAATCAACCACAAGCTCCACCAAACACTTCGTTTAAGGACTTCAAGGCGGTGGGACCGCCAGAGTTTAAGGGTACCATAAACCCAATCGAAGCTCAGACTTGGGTGATGGAGATGGAGAAGGTGTTCGACGTCGCTCGAGTAAGAGAGGATCAGAAAACCGCGTATGCAACGTTTATGCTGAAGTCCGAAGCTAGTTATTGGTGGCAGGTAAACAAAGTGAGAGGAGGTGAGGGTGTAATATCCTGGGAAAGATTCAAAGAAATGTTCTTCGAGATGTACTTTCCAGCAAGTTCACAAAATCAGATGGAAGTTCAGTTTCGAGAGTTGAAACAAGGGAGTATGTCAGTAGCTGATTACACGGCAAGGTTTAACGAGTTGGTTAGGTTCGCCACATACCAAGTGCACACCGACGAGAGGAAGGCAAGACAATTCGAACAGGGACTGAAGCCCTGGTTGTATAGCAAAGTGTCAATGTTCCAATTGAACACTTTTGCGGGAGTGTTAGAGAAGGCCATACTCGCTGAAGGTGGAAGCGATGCAATAACTAAGTACAATCAGGATAAGAAGAAGAAGAAAAGTGAGAATGAAGGCAACAACAAAACTGGTGGGAGTAGTACTGGGGATAATCATAGCCAGAAGAGGAAGTGGTCTGATAATTTGTCGGTTGGAAGTCAATAGGGATGGTAGAAGAAGAAGATAGAAGCGTGTCCAACCTGCGAAAAAACTCACTTGGGAGTTTGCATGAAAGGGAAGCGAGTGTGCTACAATTGTGGTTAGGAAGGCCACATAGCACCAAACTGTCCGAACCCAAAGAAGGGTGTCTGCTTCACATGTGGCTCAAAGGACCATCTTGCAAGAGATTGTCCTAAGAAGGGATCGGGAGGGACGAGTTCAGGAGGAAATAGAGGAAATACTGGTGGAAACACTTTGACCATTGTAGGACCAACCGCAACCAATCGACCGACAGCCAGAACGTTCAACATGACAGTGCAAGATGCGGTGCAGTCTCGCAATGTGGTGTCAGGTATCATTCTGATCAATAAAGTTAATGTGTATGTATTATTTGATTCGGGTGCTACTTGCTCATTTATATCTGATAACTTTGCTAAGAACTTAGAATTACTTAAGGATGAGTTAGAATACCCCATGAACATAGAAATTGTGAATAGAGAAATAATCCCTGTTAAGTATGTGCACAAGAATGTAGAGTAGACATTAAGGGTAATATCATGAACGTAGATCTTATCCCTATTCGACTCAGAGAATTCGACGTTATTTTGGGTATGGATTGGCTATCCAATTATGGGGCGGTAATTGATTGCCAGAAGAAGTGTATTAACCTTATGACTCCATCAAAGGTTGTGTTTTATGGTAGCAAGTCACCTAGACAAGCGAGTTATCTGACGATGATGCAGGCCAGGAGATTGTTAAGGCAAGGTTTTGTAGGATATCTAGCTTACATAGTCGATAGTCGTAAAGAGAATCCAAAAATCGATGAGATACCAGTAGTGAGAGATTTCACAGACGTATTTCCGGATGATTTGTCGGGACTTCCTCCAGATAGAGTAGTTGAGTTTGTAATCGATTTGGCTCTAGGAACGGCTCCAATATCGAAGGCACCGTACCGAATGGCACCGGTAGAGATGAAAGAATTGATGGTCCAACTACAAGAATTACTGGACAAGAAGTATATCCAACCAAGCGTATCACCATGGGGAGCGCCTTTTTTTATTTGTGAAGAAGAAGGATGAACAATGCGACTCTTGCATGACTACGAGAACTGAATAAGGTCACGATTAAGAATAGGTATCCATTACTGCGAATCGGCGACATGTTCGATCGAACAAGGGAGCAAGATACTTTTCAAAGATAGATTTGAGGAGTGGTTATCATCAACTGAAGGTGAGACTAGAGGATGTACCGAAGACAGCGTTTAGAACATGATACGGTCACTACGAATTTTTGGTAATGTCATTTGGTCTAACAAATGCTCCTGCAGCATTTATGGGCTTAATGAATGGAGTGTTCAAGCCGTTTTTGGATAAATTCGTAGTGGTATTTATAGATGACATTTTGGTATATTCAAAAACCAAGGAAGAACACGAAGAGCATTTGAGGGTGACATTAGAGACATTGAGAAGAGAGAAGTTGTATGCTAAGTTTTCAAAATGTGAATTTTGGATTGAAAGAGTATAATTTCTTAGACATGTGATTGATAGAGACGGAATTTCAGTGGATCCTTCCAAAGTCGAAGCTGTGATTAACTGGGATCAGCCGAAGACGCCGTCGGAGGTATGAAGTTTTCTTGGATTAGCGGGTTATTATAGAAGATTCATTCAGGATTTTTCCAAGATCGCAACTCTGCTAACGAATTTGACTAGAAAGTCGGTGAAATTTGTTTGGACGAAGAAATGTGAGGAAAGCTTTCAAGAATTAAAGAAGAGGTTGAGTACAACACCTGTGTTATCTCTCCCGGATGACACATGAAATTTTGTGGTTTATAGTGATGCGTCGCACAAAGGACTAGGCTGTGTGCTTATGCAAAATGGCAGAGTCATTGCGTATGCGTCACGACAACTAAAAATTTTTGAGAAGGGGTATCCGACCCATGACTTGGAGTTAGCTGTAGTGGTTTTCACTTTGAAAATCGGGAGGCACTTTCTTTACGGGGAGAAGTGTGAAATATATACAGATCAAAAGAGTCTGAAATATATTTTTACACAGAAAGACTTGAATATGCGCCAAAGAAGGTGGTTGGAGTTTATTAAGGACTACGATTGTGAGATCTTATGCCATTTGGGTAAGGCAAATGTGGTTGCTGATGCCTTAAGTAGGAAGGGTCGGGAGAAATTGATGATGTTAACCGAACAGTAGGAGCTAATTTCAGCAATGGAAAAGCTAGAATTGGAAGTGAAGTATCCTATGGAAATTGACGAGCGGCTGTTCCAAATGCAATCTGGTACAAATTTACTGAATAAAGTTAAAGAGGCTCAACTTCAGGACGAAGAATGTGAGAAAGTGAAAAAGAAGATATCTGAGGGGACTGAACAAGAGATTCAAAATAGATTTGAGGACTACTAAGATTTGAGAGCGAAATTTGGATACCGCCAAAGATTGCGAGAGATTAAGGAAGAAATTTTAAGCGAGGCTCATAACTCAAGATATTCGATTCACCCTAGTAGCACCAAGATGTACCAAGATCTTCGACAACATTTTTGGTGGCCAAATTTGAAACGAGAGGTTGCAGAATGTGTTGCTAAATGCCTGACATGTCAGAAAGTGAAAGCAGAACATCAGAGACCGAGTGGGTTACTACAACCTTTAGAAATCCTAGAGTGGAAATGGGAACATATTACGATGGATTTTGTGGTTGGCCTACCGACAACTTAGAAAGGCTACGACGCTAAAGATGGGTTATTGTTAATGATCGATTGTGAAATCCGCACACTTCCTTCCGATCAAAATCAGATTCAACTTAGATCAGTTGACAAGGTTATATGTGAAAGAGATTGTGTCAAAGCACGGAGTTCTGGTGTCAATTGTTTCTGATAGATATCCGCATTTTACGTCGAACTTTTGGAAACGTATACAAGAATGTATGGGCACACAGTTGCGAATGAGCACAGCATATCACCCTCAGACAGATGGACAGAGCGAAAGAACAATTTAGACATTGGAAGATATGTTAAGAGCTTGTATAATGGACTTTAAAGGAAATTGGGATGACCATCTACCGCTTGTAGAGTTTGGCCACAACAACAGTTACCATGCTAGTATTGGCATGCCACCTTATGAAGCGCTATACGGTAGAAAGTGCAGAACTCCGCTATATTGGGATGAAGTGGGCGAAAGATAATTACTAGGCCCGTAATTGGTACAACAAACAATGAGAAAATAGTCAAAGTGATCCGAGCGAGATTGACAAAGAGACTCAAGATGAGCGCGGAAGAAATATGTTGATCCACACCGTAGTAAGAATGTTGAGTTCGAGCACCGGTAGTTATGTGTTTTAAAGGTCTCTCCTGGAAGGAAAGATCGATTCGGAAAGAAAGGGAAATTAAGTCCAAGATTCATTGGACCCTTTGACGTTCTATGAAGGGTCGGAGAAGTTGTTTATGAGGTAGCCTTACCTCCAGCTCTAGAGAATGTCCACAACGTTTTCCATGTCTCAGTCCTACGACCCTACAAACCCGATTACAAGCATGTGATTGAATATGAACCCCTACATTTCGATAAAGATTTATCTTACGAAAAAATTCATGTTCAAATTGTCGACCGCAAAGAACAAGTTCTGAGAAATAAAGTAATACCTTCGGTTAAGGTAATTTGGAGGAACCACAACACTGAAGAAGCTACGTGGGAACTCGAGAGAAATATGATGAAAAATTATCCTCAATTGTTTACTTAGATTGTTATAAGCGATTACGAGATGTAATCTTTGTAAGGGGGAGAATGTAGCAGGACGAATTGTTGAGTTGTGATTACGAGACGTAATCCTTTTAAGAGGGGAAAGATGTGACAACCGAGATTTTGTAATTTAATTTTTAATATTTATTGGATTGAATAAATATTTTTAAAGAATTAATTATTATATTAAATAATTAATTGATGAATTTGTGGTAGATTAATTTAATTATATGTGTTATATTTATTAAATTAATGTGGAGAATTTTATTATTCAAGTATGTGATTTTGTGAGCTTATTGTATTAAAAGAAATATTTAATAAGCTTAATGTTATTTTTTTTAATTAATTTAATTATTAATTAGAGATTTAATAATTTGATATTATTATTAATTGAAAAATTTAACTATGTGACTATGTGCATTATTGAGAAATCATTATATTTTATTTAAAGTAAATTAAATAAGATATTAGATTTATTTTATAATGGATGTGACATTATTTAAACTATATGATAAGGCTTTATTAAATTAAATGGTTTTGAAATCCTATTCTTGTCAGCCAAACGAGGCCTTAAGGGGAGTTGAGGGCAGTTACCCATGACTGGGTAACTGACCACCAACGCGCGTCAGTTCTTCTCCTTATTAACAATACGTCTTCTTCTTTCTTCTTCATTATTTGCCTAAGTCTAGAGAGCTTAACAGAGAGAAATACAGAGAGAGTTTGAGAAATTTTTTGAGAAAGTTTGTGACTCTGTGTTTGAAGTAGAGAGAATTGTAATCCTTGTACATTTACGCTTGGGTAATTTTCTTCAACCCAAATTCTTATTTTACATCTTTTAAAGTTTTCATGAATATGGCTTTCATTTATTCTATAAGTCTCTGTAAATTGGGAAAGGGTGTTGTTATAGGGATATGTGTAATGATTCGAGTAGTATAACATGTTTTAATGGGTTTCCATATCTTCAGTTTCATGAAATTATATAATAAAAGATTTTAGAGTATGTTATATGGCCATATGGCCCTTATACGTATTTTTTAATATGTTAACCATAAATTTTACTACAAAATTCACAATGGTATATGATTATGCATGCTAAAGCGCACAAAACGAAGTTTGAATGGTTGAATTTGGTTTTATAACGAATCTGTGGTGTTGAATGTTAGGATTTATGTTCAAAACTTCAAGAACATCAAGAACAGTACAATTTGCATGCTTTAATTCTATGATTATGTGTTTTAATGGGTTAAAATCACTCTATATATGTTGGGTAATGGTTATGTATAAATTCTAGCATGTGAGTATGTTTAATTTGGTGAAATTAATGATCATGTAGAGTTTATTTCGCTGAATTCTGTGTTCTTCGCGAACTGAAAATTCAGAATCTGGAGTGTCGCAGCCACTGCGCTAACTCGAACTCGAGACTCATGCATTGAGACTCCAAGATATAGTATAAAAGTGGCCAATGGCAGACCACTTAATGAATGGTCAGAAATGAGTTTTTAAAAGTGTACAAGTATAGAAATGTGATAACAACTTAGTCTAATGATTATAAATAGTTGTTAGACATATAATGAGTTGATAGAATAAATTCTTAACATGTCCATAACACAATTACGTGTGAATTGAATGATCAAATGCATAGTTACATTATTGTTTGGGAAGTCTTAATTTTTGACAATAAGTGTAGTAATTGACTAAGTATAGTCATGAACTCGAGTTAGACAAAGAATAAACTTGTGATGTTATTACGTGATAATTGATTGGTGTTGTGAACATGAATGATATGTAGGATTTAAATCAAAGAACGAGTTTTATTAACATGTAATCTACGCACGAGGCAAGTTTCTTACCTTAAACTTTCGTTGAGCAAGTTTCCTAACCCTACTTGTTATCATTGAGCAAACTCTCATTATTATTGGTTAAGTCTGTTTCGTATATTAAAGCTTATTAATCCTTCAAGCATGATGTTGTTATACAATAATTATTCTATTGTATACCTTTTGAGATTCTATTCAAGTTAAGTTATCAATTATTGTTAAACCTTGTTAGACTAGCGAACCCTTAATGATTCGACTAGTCCATAGTCGATGAGCGTTCTAAATTTCAGAACCCTTAATGAATTATCCAAACCAAACTTCCTTTGGTGCGGACCCGAATATCAAACTGCGATGAACAACCTTGTATAGGGGATTACTTACGCGTTAGCGTTAAGATATTGTGCACAGTATGGTACTAAGGGCTGAACCCCCTAAGTACGAGAAGAAGAGTCCATAGTCTTATGACTGTTAAAGGTTTCAAATATAAACACTTGACAACCTAGGACATAGTTCAAAGTCTTATGACCCTCAGAAGTTCTTTTGATTCTTGTTATTCATTCTTGATTCAAAAGTTGAGCTTTATTTTAGAAGTTGTTAATTCATTCGCATGTTATTATTCATTTGTTATATTGTTATACTTGTGGGCAATCGTGCTCACTCTTGCGTAATAATAACATTGCAGTTAAGAACGAAAGAGAAGACGAACCTTCCACTAGTAAGGGCAAGGGCAAGATTAGCAAGTAATGAAGACGGATTATTTATTGTAGTTATGTAATAATGATGATTAGAATTGATGTTACTTAAGACTTATTTGTTTATGTTTTCCGCACAGATGTTTAAGGTTAGAGTAACCTGTGATTTATTTATTATGCAGTTGATGTAACCTTATAAGGGGAGGTTTATTATTTATTCTATCTATTGCATGGTTTGCATTTATTTACGGGTAGATAAATAGATGATGTTTGTACATTGAACACCAAATCCTGTAGAAATGGAAGGACTGAATTTGAGGGTGTCACAGTTCCTATCTTTGATTGGATCTATGTTTTGAACTTTATTCTTGAATTTTGCTCCACAATTGATTATTATGGAGTATTCTTGAACTTGGATAAACTAAATTATGAATCCCTAATCGTGTCCTTTATCTCACTGGATTCGTTCTTTATAATATTTTCATCATCTTCAGTCTTAAATGGTGATACTTGATGAATATCTTTGGCCTGTAGTGCAAAGATGAATGATTACCTGATGAATATCTTTGGCCCGTAGTGCAAATATAGACAGGTGTTGAGATGGACATGACCAACTGGTGATACAAATAAATATCTTTGGCCTGTAGTGCAAAGATGAATATTTGATTCAAGATGTATATTGATTGATATTACAGGGATAAAAGATTGATGATGGACTTTTAAATCATAGAAGATAGTAGACTACATTCTCTACTTAACTCTTCTAATGAATTGTTATTTTCGCTGCAGTTGTTGATCTAAAACTTGTTGTCTATTGTATTCTATCAGATTTTTCCCTGTTGAGGACTTAGGATAATTATTCTACATTATCTTAGTCATAATATTCTTTACTGGCCTAGTTGAGCTCACCTTTTTCCTTTTTGTTCCATTTTTCTTCTCAGGAGGCAAGAATATAGCGAGAACTAGTCGGGGTGTGGAGTGATGTTTAAAGGCAATTTATTTAGTAGTCCTCACTATTCTGGAAAATAGTGTATCAATAATTGTAAAAAGGACTTATTTGAGTGTGGATATTGTCTAGAAG
This sequence comes from Panax ginseng, assembly GCA_020205605.1. Classification (NCBI taxonomy): domain Eukaryota; kingdom Viridiplantae; phylum Streptophyta; class Magnoliopsida; order Apiales; family Araliaceae; genus Panax; species Panax ginseng. The sequence goes on along the minus strand of CM035144.1, from coordinate 94,060,949 downwards.
ATAATATTTGTATTTAAACTCAGAGAATATGTGTTGTCGTATTCTGCACGACAATTGTAATAATGAAGTTGTTAGTGATTTCTGTATTGTGTATTTGGCGACTCAGATTGGGTTATGTGGACCTATTTTGGGGGCGTCACATTAACTGTCTAACAAATTAATCATCTCGAAGAAATTAATCTATTAACTTAATCATCTAACACAAATTAACTGCATCCAAAGAACAAAGTAACTTAACAGCAACATCCAACATCCAATATAAAGTTTAAAAATACAGCAACAACAAGCCAACAAATTAATTGTCCTTAATACCTTAACAAAGTTATGACTTAACAAAGCAGCTAACAACAAGCCAACATGAATTTATTCTACTAGCAGGCAGTAGCTAGCAGCAGTTGTGCACTTGTGCTTGTGCAACATCCAACAACCAACACTAACGACCCAATGACCACATGCAACACCAAAGAAAGAATACCTGACCCAATACCTCCAAAGAACATCGCAATAAAGAACAACAACATGAACATGCAACATAAGATACTGTACATCACATGCCCAAACAGGAAAAGGGAAAAAGTATATAATAAGATCCAACACCTTAGAATGTTTAAAAATACTAGAATACACATAAATAGTTTATTGGATTATGGTAGATCAACCATTTATATGCATTATGTAGCATTGAGATACTATCAAACATGGAAAACATTTAGTAAATACTTTAATTAGGGAAGCTAAGCCATCTATTTCTTTCCTTGGAAATGTTTTAGGTTGAATTATAAAACAATCTATTCATGAATCACAAATGCTGGAAATCCTTTTCTGTGACATAATGATTGCAGGATTACTGATAACATTACTAAACTACATAAAATTAGCTATAAACTACTAAACATGAAAACTGTAGGATGTAAACTAGGACAAGGGTTTTTTATAACAATCAAATCCAGTGACAACGATACAATAAAAAATGCAGCTAAGAAATCTTATAGCTCATGATTATTGAAGCAATTCAAAGAGACAATAATTTATCAAGTGTTTAGTTTAAGGAATTCAATAAATATGAGGCAAAATTGAAGTTGGTACGAGCACATAAAACCAAATTTGGTTTAGCTAGAAACATCACATCATCAACACTTCATGTGATCAAATATGATTAATAATTAAGGTTATTAAACCTCACAAAGTACATTGACTATGTGACGCCCCCAAAATAGGTATACATCACCCATCTTGAGTCGCCAAATACATGGTACAAAATTCAAATACAACTTAATTATACAAAAGTCGTGCAAAATACGACAAAACATATTCTAAGAGTTTTAATAAGAATATTGTCATCTAGACAATATCCACACTCAATGGAGTCCTCATTACATTTATTGTCACACTATTTTATAGAATAGTGAGGACTACTAAAACAACCATCTGGACCGTCAATTCGCTCCCCCAACTCGTCCCCAAATATATTCTAATTTCACGAAGAGAACAAAAAGAAGAAAGGGTGAGCTCAACTAGCCTAAGTAGAAATATTATGACTAAGATAATGCGAAATAAATTATCCTTAGCCTTCAACAATTTAACAACCGATAGAATATAATAGACAACAAGTTTTAGATCAACAATCTGCGGTGGAATAAGCAATCCATTAGAAGAGTCAAGTAGAGCATAAAATCTACTATCTTCTATGATTTAAAAGATTTTCATCAACTTTATCATTTGAGACTCGACAATAAATAAACCACATCATCGAATCATCCCCGCACTTTCTGCCCAAGGATATTCATGTAATCATCAATAATCATGACTATACCGAATAATCCTCGGTCATAATCATACCCATAACTGTCCATCAATGTACTACGGGCCAATGAGGACTTTTACCACATCATTCGTTACATTACGGTCATGATTATACCGAATAATCCCTAGTCATAATCATACCAAGTCCATCTATGCACGTAAGCCAAAAATGACTTTCATCACAATATAAGCATGAGGATGTTGACCATGTCATAACAATTCAATAAAACAAATTCAAGGATAAATTTTAAAGATTTATAATTTAAGTTATCTAGAATTCAATAACGTTCAATTTGTCAACATGATACTGCTTTGTGGAGTAAAATTTAAGAATAATATTCATGTACAAAAAATAATATGGACAAAAAAGAAATATATTTTTCGGGTAAATAGTACCCCGTTAATAGTACTTCGGGAATAGTACCCCGACATGAAAAGTACCCCAAATACCCGAGTAAATGATACTAGAGTGAATAGTAATCGGGTGAATATTAACCCGTGAATAGTAACTCGTGAATAGTACTCCGACACGAAAAGTCCCCCGAATACCAGAGTGAATAATACTAGAGTGAATAGTAACTGGGTGAATAGTAACTCGTGAATAGTAACTCATAACATAAAAATACCAAACAAAATAATATTTCAGGATGAGTACAAAAGAAATGATATCTCAGACGAGTATAATAGAATATACGAAACTACAAATGGATTTTTACCCTCCATGTGGTAATCCACGTTGACAGATCATTTCCACAATTTAATAAAGAATGAATACGAATGATCTTTCACCATGCATGCGGTAGTCCACACAGACAGGTTATTCCAACAAAATAATAAAGAATGGAATAACAAAAGAATTCACCGAGCATCGATGTAGATCGCACGCATAAAAGTTATTCCAACAAAATAATAAAGAATGGAACCGAATCATGCGTAATTACATGCGATAGGATATTCCAAATGAATAATAAAGAATGAAACCAGTCATGTAATCCGCCGCGATGCATGGATATTCCAACAGAATAATAAAGAATAGAACCAGTCATGCGTCATCCGTGTCAATGCATAAGAAGATATTCCAATGAATAATAAAGAATGGAATAACAACGAAATTCACCAGGCGTGCGATAGACCACACAAACAGATTATTCCAACAGAATAATAAAGAATGGAATAACAGAAGAATTTCACCATGTATGCGGTACTTCGCATAGACAGGTTATTCCAACATAATAATAAAGAATGGAATATCAACCCTTATGAGTATTAAAAGAAAATAACTCTCTTCATGAATACGAAAGAATAATACCCCTTACCTTGAAGAAAATTGGATACTGGAATAGTGAGGTAGCAGACTTCTCTTCTTCTTTCTCTCTATAATTTCTCTCTATAATAATTGCTCTATAGCTTTAGTGAATTGGTGAGAAATGAAGGAAGAATGAGCTTCTATTTATAGGAAAATATAGTTTCGATAATTGCACGTTTTAAGGCTCAAAATATTACAGTATAATACCTTCCTCTTTTTCTTCATTTTTAATTTAGTCCTGCAAGTATTATCAAACTTGCACCACCTCCCTTAATAGTAAATAATGTGAATCAATAGTTCAATCATGTGAATCAATAGTTATAATCATGTAAAAATACGAATTACAGTATAGTACCTTCAACTATACCTCCATTTTTAACTTAGTCATGCAAGTATTATCAATCTTGCACCACTTTTCCTAATAGTACAAGAATGTGAATCAATAGTACACACATGTGAACAAATAGTTATAATCATGTGAATTAATAGAAATTAATTACTCATTTATCCGGTTAATTACCCGATTGGTCAATATAACCTCCAGACATCAATTATTATCGAAATAAATGTCGATTTTCACTAACACTAATAATTCCAACACAATGGAACTATCAATTTCATCTTTAAGCAACACGAACTTATTCATCATTAATATTATAATTCACAATATTTAACAACCAGGTCGCTTCCGGAAAGTGGGGCTTTCCGATAAGGATTTCTCCTTATTGGTAGCCGCAATTAGGTGACCAAACCTCTCCTCGATGAACTTCTAGACATTTTCAATATTGCAAATAATAATATGAATAACTTTGCCATCTCAATTATTGATTTAATAATATATATTATGCGGATAATCTTGTGACAATAATTGAATCAATAATATGAGAGATATATGATGCAAAGAATTCATTCATAGCAATAATTGAGTATAACCGAGTGACTTCTCATGTAAAGCATCAATAATCAATACCGTAGTGCTACCATGAAACCACATTCATCGTACTTTTTACTACCGGGTAGTTCAACAGTTTTAACGGTAACACTTTCGCCGTTACTTTTATAAAAAGATAATTCTGTCATTTTCTAACTACGACAATACTTCCATTGTGGGGTCCACCAATGATTGTGCCGTCGTACGGATATTCTCCAATAAAAAAAATATTCCCCAAGCAAAAGAATATTTTATAACAACTTGCATACTTTGCAAAAATTTTCACATATCACCCTTAACTTTAACCTTTTATCAATTTGACCATTTACGAAATAAAATACTAATTATAAGAAAAATTGAATACTTTCATTTCATAAAATTTGGGCTCTTACAGACTACACTCATTCTTGTCCAATTGTAAGATCAAGATAAGGATATCTCAAATTTCATTTTATTTAACTTCTGATAAGGTTGTATCAAACTAACTCCAATATCATGATAAAACTTGGGTTGCCTCATTTTTAAGAGATTAAGATCTTGAAGAAACATAGTCACATATAATTAACATGTAACAAATTTCTAACAGATTTTGAAACATGTGGACACTAGTTGTGGTTGAATGTGGACACTCTGAAGGTAACTAACGACGACTATCTCATATACTGTAAATTGTAGCAAGTTTTGTGGTTCTAGATTACGAGGATGTGTTGGAGTATTGACCCATGCATGAAGGCTGTTTTATCAGACATATTCTTACCTTAAATCTACAGCAGGAAGAGGATGTTTTTTTTAGGATATGGACAGGGTAATTTTCTTTTTCCCTATATTTAAGACAGTGACATAGTAATTAATAAAAATCTACACATCTATTTTTGTAATTCCAATATTTAACATAAATAATGGATGGTATAGAAATGATCATTTTGCCAATCAAGTAAGCATAGGAGTAGTTTTGTTGTTTAAATAGCATCATTGGATAATTAGCCATTTTATATACTATGTTGTTTAGGTTATGATATGTGTGTCTTAGTGGTTTTAATTGATTGGTAAGAATTTGTCATGAGCTTTTTTTCTATTTTGCAGGTAGAATTAGTATCTTCTAACTTGGAATATGTTTTTTATATAGATATAGCAAGTACAGATACTACACCTTATAAATTCAAGTGTAGTTGTGTATATGTTTGAGAAGTTCTGAGTTCATCTCATTGTCCTATTGTGTATATAGAGTGTAAAGTAGGCCAATTTCAAGCAGTCCAACATACATACATACAAGTAAGATTTATTTACAATAATTTATATGATACACATAATATAATATATCAAAACAAAAGACAATACTTTGGTGTTTTATTTTGTAAACTGGAATAATAAAGCTACCCAATAAAAGAATAATTTTAGCAGTCAAAAATCACAACAAACGTGAATCAAAATGCAAACAAAAACCAAATTTCCCATGCTTAACCAAATCCTCACTTTTCTTAAAAAATGATGAATCACTAACACTAACCCAAAAAATATATAAAAACATATATAGAATGACAAATACAAAAGATTTAAACTAACAAAACATAGATGCATTAATATTTTTAAACTAAAAATCACAACACTACTCTCCCACCCCAGTAATATAAAAGGATATTTGATATCTTTAGGACCACTAACAATGATGTCCTACTAATTGGTACTGTTTATTCAGTCAAAGTAATAATAATTCTTTTATTTGTTTAACTCTCAATTTGAAAAATAATTAAATAAGCATAGACTGATATTTATTACCAACTACCAAGAGGCAAGAATAAATATAACCAGAAATGAACTTTTTATTAAAGAAAGCAATACATATATCCTGTTGTAAATATCACAATGTATGTGTCCAGAGAAAATTATGCCATTAGGGTAAGAATTTAGGGACAGACAATCGACTTGCCTAATTTAATTCCCATAGAAGGAAAAAAGCACCCCCAAAATTTAAACAACTAATATCAAATATCAATACAAAAAATACCAATACACTACCTTTAACTTATTATTATTTCTTCAGTAGACTAAAAGAGGGGGGAAGTCGAGAACATACCAAGTTCTTAGAGACTTAGACTTAGAGTTAGATAGATAGTGAGACGGCGAGTAGGCGAGAGTCACGAGACAGACAGTGAGAGCCGAGAGGCGGAGGCCGCGCTAGAGATTAAGACGGGGAGAGGTGGACGTCGTGCCAGAGACTGATACTATCGAGTAGTGGAGACTCGAGAGTCGAGAGTCAAGAGTCGAGATTCGAGAGTCTAGAGGCAAGAGGGAAAAAGGAGAGAAAACAAAACATACTACTGAATAATAATAGTTATATTATAGATAATATTATAAAATTAATTTTTTAAGTTATTAAAGTTCGGTTATTCGGGTATCTGAGTAACCTATTTTTTGAAAACCGAAATCGAATAACGACTAATAATTCGGATATAACCGAAATTCTAAAAAAAAACTAAAAAACCAAAATAATTCGATTAAAATAATTCGGTTCGGTAATTCGGTTTAATCCATTTTTTGCTCACTCCTAAAAGTGAGTTGATCTGAACCTTGCTTGGATTTGATTACTTTTTGGACCAGTTAACTTTAAAGAGGCATAACTTGAGTTTTCGAACTCCAAATGAGGTGATTCAAAAACCTAAATTCATCTACATTTCAAGGGCTACAACTTTCATAAAAATACCAAGTCAAGATTTGGTCATTACCTAAGAGAAAAACAACTCACAAGTTCCATCACAACATCAAATTTTCCAAGGTTAGGAAGTTGAGCGCTGTGGTACCCATTCCTATAGTCGCAAAGCTAGGGAGAGAGTCGCGACGTTTAGGGCTTTAACTAGGATGCGTTTGGACGATTTTGGCATATTTTTTATTTTAAATTAGACTGAGATGCTTACTTTTAATAAATTTTAACTTGAAATCTATAAATACCCATCAAGAGACATGATTTGGGGAGATAAACACCCTATAGAGGATACTAATATCTGATCTAACATACATAAAACCTAGGGTTTCTTAACAGCTTTCAAGGAGTAAGAAAGAGCGTAATGATTGAAGGAGGAATTGGAGAGGGGAGGACCTATTAGGTGGCAACATAGGCATCTACTTATGCTTAATTTTTTTTATAAGTATAGAAGTAGGGGTAAATATGTAAGTTAATCAACTTAAGGGGGCAGATTGATAGAAGAGTTAAACTTGGATGGATTAAAACAAAATTCATAAATCAATTCTAAATTACAAAGTCTAAATACAAACTTTGTTCTTCGTCTCTTCATTTTTCATTCTGCAGCTTCTTATTTTATTTTTCATACACCTGACTCCTTCAGTCCTCCTGCTTCTAGTTTCTTCTCCTCTGCAACTCCGGCTCCGCCCACTCCTTCTTGTCTAAGTGGTTTTCTACTACATCTCCATTGCGCGCCACACCTCTTGCGCATATTAGAGTAATCAAACTTAAAAGTAACTAATTAAATTAGGGATTTTTTATTTTGATCATTCAAAATTAGTAGTTTGTTTGAATTTGTTGTTGGTTTGGGACTTGGTATTAAACCCAATTCAATTTATTTGACGTATTTATTATATTTTGGACTTAATAGGTTACTCATTAGGGCTTTTTTTGTTTGATAGTTTAAAGTTTCACTATTACTAACTAGGATTTTTTTCACATAATGAAAGAGGTGAACACATGATTTTTGTACATAATTAGTGAAATTGCACATATTATGTCATTGTTGGTGGTTATATGATTTTTATTGAGTTTGATGTTGCCCAAATTTTAGTCATGTTTACTAATTTTTTGTTGGGTGCGTGGATTTTTAATATTTTTTTAAAATTTTAATCCAGTAATACAATCTCCTACATACATTGTTCACATTAATGATGTGAAAAATAACTAGGAAGATTTTTTAGAAGAAAACTTGCAAACTAGATCTCGATCAGACTCCTTAGTCTTCTTTATATTTTTATAAGTGTTTTAAGCTTTACTTGATTGTTCATTAATAAACTCCATCTAGGTTTGATATACTTTCTTGGCGTTATTGTCAGCAAGACTCAAAAAATCTATTACCTATGAATGTTTTTTGAATTGAAAAAAGTAGAAACCTTGTTAGAGTATAAACTTCTAATAAGGCCCAATAATGGGATACTTGAAGAAGAGTTTGTGTGTTGATTTTTTATCCTGCTGAACATTTAATGTGACGCCCCCAAAATAGGTATACATCACCTATTTTGGGTCGCCAAAAATATGGTACTAAATACAAATACAAACTTAATTATACAACATGAGCTGAAAGTTTTAAAATGAATATTGTCTTCTAGACAATATCCACACTCAATGGAGTCCTCATTACAATTATTATCACACTATTTCACAGAATAGTGAAGACTACTAATGCACCATCTCGGACCATCACTCCGTTCCCCGACTAGTTCCTAAACTCGTTTCTCATTTCCCAAGAGAACAATTAAAGTAAAAGGGTGAGCTCAACTAGCCCAATAAGAAATATTATGACTAAGATAATGCAGAATAAGTTATCATTAGCCTTCAGCAATGTTAAACTGATAGAATATAATAGACAACAATTTTAATCTGCAATATGAACAAGCAATCCATTAGAAGAGTCAAGTAGAGCATGATATCTACTATCTTCTATGATTTAAAAAGTTTATCATTAACTTTATCATTTGGGACTCAAACAATAAATAAATCACATCATCGAATCATCCCTACACTACAGGCCAAGGATATTCATTAGTATCACGTCCACAAATTATTCTTGCACTACGGGCCAAGAATATTCGTGTAATCATCAATGGTCATGATCATACCGAATTATCCCTGGTCATAATCATACCAATCAACAGTCCATCTATGCACGTAAGCCAAAGATGACTTTCATCACAATATAAGTATGAGGATGATGACAATGATATAAGAATTCAATTAAAAGAAAGTAAATGATAAATTTTTAAAGATTTATAACTTAATTTATCCAGAATTCAATAATTTTCAAATTGTCAACATGATACTGCTTTGTGGAGTAAAATTCAAGAATAATATCCATGTATCAAAAATAATTTGGACAGAAAAGAAATAAATTTTTTTTGGTGAATAGTACCCTATGAATAGTACCTCGTGAATAGTACCCCCAACATGAAAAGTGCCCCGAATACCCTAGTGAACAATATTTGAGTGAATAGTAATCTGGTGATTAATAACCCATAAATAGTAACTCGTGAATAGTACCCCGACATGAAAAGGGCCCTGAATACCTGAGTGAATAATATTTTAGTGAATAGTAACCGGGTGAATAATAACCCATGAATAGTAACTCGTGAATATTATCCCGGCATGAAAAGTGCCCCGCATATTCGAGTGAATAATATTTTAATGAATAGTAACCAGGTGAATAATAACTCGTGAATAGTATCCCAGTTAAAATATTGATATTTAATAAGAGAGTTCAGATCAATATTCCAATAAAATAATACTGGATGAAGCGCAAAACTCAAGGATATTCTAATAATTTCAAGGATTATAGAAGAAATACTTACCATAGTAAGTTTAGATTTAAGAATATGAAAAGAATTAACATACGAAACTGCAAATGGATTTTCACCTATTATACGGTACGTAATCCGTGTAGACAGGTTATTTCGACATATTAAATGATGAATACGAAAAAAAGTATTCCTTATGAATACGAAAGAAATAATACCCCTTACGAACACAACAAATAATATCCCTTACCTTAGTAGAAGGCTGGATACTGCAATAGTGAAGTAGTTGAATACTCTTCTTCTTGCTCTCTATAGTTTCTCTCTATAGTTTCTCTTATGAATCTCAGTGAATTGGTGAGAATAAAAGAAGAATTAAGCTTCTATTTATAGGAGAAATGACTAAATAGTAACTAATTCACGAACGGTCCGGATTGATTTATTTTTAGAACGGACGGGCCATATTGATTACTATTAAAACCATAACTGACGGTCCAAATTGATTTACTTTTAAAACCACCACCGACGGTCCAGATTGATTTACTTTTAAAACCACCACCGACGGTCCAGATTGATTTACTTTTAAAAACACCACCGACGGTCCAGATTGATTTACTTTTAAAACCACCACCGATGGTCCAAATTGATTTACTATTAAAACCACCATCGATGGTCCAGATTGATTTACTATTAAAACCACCATCGACGGTCCAGATTGATTTACTATTAAAACCACCACCAATGGTCCAGATTGATTTAACTTATTACACTTTAGTACCCCTAAAGTTTTCCAAATTTGCATTATTCCCCTCTAACTTTTGTAATTTTCTTATCTTCAATAAACACATTCTTAATACTTCAACAATTATTCATCATTAATATTATAACTCACAATATTTAACAACCAGATCATTCCCAAGAAAGAGGGGGCTTTCCGATAAGGATTTCTCCCTATTGGCGCGCAATTAGGTGACCAAACCTCTCCTCGGCAGAACTTTCTAGACATCGTCAATATTGCAATTAATAATATGAATAACTTTGTTTTCTCAATTATTGATTTAATAATATAAAATATTATACAGATGATACTGTGAAAATAATTGAATCAAATAACATGAGATACTATGCAACAATTACGTAGCAATAATTGAGTAAACTGAGTTGCTTCTTACGTAAGCATCAATAATCAATATCGTGTGCTACTATGCAACCACGCGTATTACTGTACTTTTACCACCGGGTAGTTCAACAGTTTAATGGTAAAACTTTCGCCGTTATTTTTATAAAAAGATATTTCTGTCATTTTCTAACTCCGACAATTATTCCGTTGTGGAGTCCACCAATGATGGTGTTGTCGTACGAATATTCCCTGTTAAAATAAATATTCCCCGATCAATCGAATATTCCCCAACACAACGAATATTTTATATCAACTTGCTTACTTTGTAAAATTTTCAAATATCACCCTTAACTTTAAGCTTTATCAATTTAACCATTTATTAAATAGAATAATAATTAAAAGAAAATTAGATACTTTCATTTCATAAAATTCGGGGTCTTACAATCTCCCCTCCTTATGAAATTTTTCCCTCAAAATTTACGTACATACCTGATATGTCGAAGAGCTGAGGATACCTTGATTTCATTTCAGATTCTAACTCCCAGGTCATTTCCTCCACATCGTGGTTTATACACAAAACTTTGCTTTGAGGTATAACCTTGGAGCGTAAAATATGATCTTTCTTATCCAAGATTTTAACACGTACTTCTTCATATGTTAAATCTTCTACTATCTCGTCTAGTTTTAATTCAATAATGTGGTTCGGGTCGTCCATATATTTACGTAACATTGATACGTAAAAAATATTATGAACACGCGACATACTTGGTGGTAAAACGAGTCTATAGGCCATAGTTCCTACTCGATCGAGGATTTCAAATATGCCAATAAATCGAGGGTTGAGATTTCCTCTCTTCGTCGATTCTTGTTTTTAGAATAACGCCCACTTGAACATTCTTCTTCACATTCATCAGCTTTGAGTCTGTAGCTTGATCGGCTTTAACTTTATTAATTAAAGTCGGTTCTACTCGTATATTTTCCATCATCACGTGGGTCCCTAGAGTCTTTAACTCTATTTCCATCCTTTGCAAGTCTTATAAAATGGGCCTTTGCGTTAACAATATCGCACTCATAAATGCAAACGATCTTCTACTCAACGCGTCAGCTACCACGTTCGCTTTTCTAAGATGGTATTGAATGGTATAATGGTAATCCTTCTACAACTCAAGTCAACATCTTTGGCGCATGATATGTTCATTTTGGATGAAAAAATATTTAAGGGTTTTGTACCGGATTCAAGGTCGATACAAAATTTAATTTCACGCTCTGGGGGTAGGCCAGGAAGTTCTTCAGGGAATACGTCAGGAAATTTATTAATAATAGAAATATCATTCAAGACTGACATATTTTTGTTTAAATTCTTGACATGAGCTAAGAAAGCTTGACATCCATTTTTCAATAAACAAATATCTTTATGGCTTGATATGATAGTGATTAACTTTAGTGGTTTGGTTACTTGAATTCGCATAATAGGTTGGTTAGGAATATGAAAGCTAATAACCTTACAAAAATAATCGATTTTAGCATGATGACTAGTTAACCAATCAATTCCTAAAATCACATCAAAGGTAAGTATTTTCAAAGAGATAAGATCGACAGGTAACGTGAGGGTGCCGATTTGAATCAAACAAGACTTATAAATAGTAGATGTAATAAAGGTTTCTCCTAATAGAGTTTCAACCGATAAGTCAAAGTCTAATTTCTCTGGAATCAAATTTAAACGTTGAGCGCAAGTAAAAGAATGGGTAGAACCAGTATCGAATAAGGTATATACTTCGCTAGAGTTTATTATTAGCTTACCCGTGATCACCTCGTTTGGATTCCTCACTTTTTGGGAGATTACGACAAACGCTCTCCCTTAAACTACATGTTTTGTCTTGTCTGGGACGACCTTTGATGCCTCCATCCCAGCTGGACTTAACTTTTATGCATGACAAAATCGGGCAAGGTGACCTTCTCTTCCACAATTGTAACATGCTTTGACTATCGCGTGCAGGATTTGACCGATGTGTCCCTCCCCAATCAGATTTGTAATATATAACGGTCATCGCTCTCCTTCCTTAACAACAGTCTTTGGTCTTGACGTCTTTCCATCATTATTGAATCTCCTCTTCTTGAAATTTCCACTTCTATTATCTTGGCCATGATTGCCACCAGAGTGGTTACCATTTCTGGCATGTTGATTCCCTCCAAGTTTGTTGTCACCGCTTCGATGACTGCTATCACTGGTATTATCGACTTGTCGACTGCTCTCTCTTGGTTGGGTTGACCCATTATCGCGCTCCAATAACTAAGACCAATTTACAACATCTGAATACAAACAAATTTTGTGAGAAATAAGGTATTGACGTATTTTGGGTCTCAAACCTCGCAGAAACATTCACGTCATTCTCTCCTCATTATCAACCAAATGGGATGCGAATCGAGACAACTCGGCAAACTTAGCCTCGTACTTCGACACAGTCATATTATTTTGCTCCAACTTGATAAACTCCACCTCCTTCATGTGACGAATACTTTCGGGAAAGTACTTGTCGTTGAACAGCTCTTGGAACTTCTCCCAAGACATTTTGAGTGCGGCAGGCTGAGTATGCTTTACTAATTCCCATAAATAATCTGCCTCTCCTCTCAACATAAAGGTGGCAAAGGGAACCTTTTGCTCCTCAGAGCATCCCAAGACTTCGAATATCTTGGTGATCTGATTTATCCACGTCTCCTCCTTAAGTGGTTCTGGCTCTCCCAAAAACTCTGGTGGTCCCAGCTCCTTGAACTGCTTAGCGGTGATCATCTGTGAGTTGTCAGTGTTTCCACCTGCATTTTGAACACGAGCCGCTTTCACCTGATGTTGCATGAATTACATGAAGCCTCTGAACATCCCATCGTTCATCATTTGATCGGTGTTGTTATTTACCTGAGGATTATTGTCTTCCTGTTGCACATTATCCTGAGTATTGATCGTTGGTGCCTCAACGGTTTCATGTGCTTCATTGTTGATCTCAACATTTTCAGATGCCATTTTCAAAAACTGCCACAAAAAAAGGGTTAATTAACATGTCACATATTATCCCTATACTCTGACCGACCAATTAAATACCAAATAAACTTAGGTAGGTCATACTAGCGAAGAAATTCCCCGTCTCTCCCCTCCTAGTTCTTGTTTCACATCTCAGCCAGTGATCATATCCCTAAGCTTTGATACCAACTGTGACGCCCCCAAAATAGGTATACATCACCCATCTTGGATCGCCAAAAATATGGTACTGAATACAAATATAAACTTAATTATACAACATGAACTGAAAGTTTTAAAACGAATATTGTCTTCTAGACAATATCCACACTCAATGGAGTCCTCATTACAATTATTATCACACTATTTCACAGAATAGTGAGGACTACTAATGCACTATCTCGAACCATGACTCCGTTCCTCGAGTAGTTCTAGCTACGTTCTCATTTCCTGAAGAGAATAATAGAAGTAAAAGGGTGAGCAACTAGCCCAGTAAGAAATATTATGACTAAGATAATGCAGAATAAGTTATTATTAGCCTTCAACATTGTTAAACTGATAGAATATAATAGAAAACAATTTTAACTGTAGCGAAACAAGCAATGCATTAAAAGAGTCAAGTAGAGCATGATATCTACTATCTTCTATGATTTAAAAAGTTTATCATTAACTTTATCGCTGGGACTCAGCTTAATAAATAAATCACACCATCGAATCATCCCTGTACTATAGGCCAAGGATATTCATTAGTATCGCGTCCACAAACTATTCTTGCACTACGGGCCAAGAATATTCGTGTAATCATCAATGGTCATGATCATACCGAATTATCCCTGGTCATAATCATACCAATCAACAGTCCATCTATGCACGTAAGCCAAAGATGACTTTCATCACAATATAAGCATGAGGATGATGACAATGATATAAGAATTCAATTAAAAGAAAGCAAAGGATAAATTTTTAAAGATTTATAACTTAATTTATCCAGAATTCAATAATGTCCAAATTGTCAACATGATACTGCTTAGTGGAGTAAAATTTAAGAATAATATCAATGTATCAAAAATAATTTGGACAGAAAAGAAATAAAAAATATTTTGGTGAATAGTACCCCGTGAATAGTACCCTGTAAATAGTACTTCAAGAATAGTACCTCGTGAATAGTATCCCAACATGAAAAGTGACCCGTGTAAACACTCAAAATTTTTCTGCACAACTGTTACTAACATTACAGGAGGGCAGAATCGTCTTTCGGAGATAACCCTGGAAGACAGCTCACATCCATTCCGGATACTACTGGAGGATCGGTTCACAACCTGGACCACACACCGGGAACATCAGTCTCAACCTAGAACACACACCGGGAGTCTCATTCTTAACCCCGGAACACACACCAGAAGGATCATTTCCAACCTCGGAGATAACCCTTGAGTTTCGTCCTCATGATAACCCCAAGGAATGTTGTTGCAGCTTTCAAATGATAACTCCGGAAATGCTTGTTTCAAACACATGCGATCAGCTTCAATCTCAGTACTCCTGCCGAGGGACTCATCCCTCAGACCTGGAGCTAAAAACGGGCGGACATGCACACCCACAGAGGACAGTGAGGCACACAAACAATTAGTCTAATCTCAAATGTAACCCAGAGCAACGTCTGCTTTCCGCTCAAACCGGCGATAACCCCGGTGAGGAGTCAAACGTCTTGCCACCTCAACACTTCCTCTCACAAGATGATATCGCGATATACCAACAAGTAGTCCAATCTCAGATGTAACCCTGAGCAACGTCTACTTTCAACTCAAACCAGCGATAACCCCGGCGAAGAGTCAAACATCATCTTGCCCCTTTCGACACCTGCGCGTCGTCTCAACACTTCATACATATATACATACAACAATGTCCCACAAGAACCGAGGAGTAACAATCCTGAGTGACTATTACGCATGGTAGTACATTGGATAGAATTTGAAGCTTGAAGACCATGGGCATGGTCCCATCTTCCTGACTTCATACAACCTCTAATCCATGTCATTGTGTAACTCTCGACACAAACTATCTGAAGAAGGTCACATATACCTCGTTCAGATGCTCGGATTGAAGTTCTGCAAGTTTGAGTGGACATTATAGTGCATGAGTGCATGTACTACGAGACGACGGGACCCACGAGGCTCGGATGCACCACGACCAGCCGTAGGTGTACCTGCGGCTATCCGTCTATATATACAAGCCTTGGGGTCAGCCATTTGAGAGAGAAGAAAGAGAAAAGGCGAGGAAGCCCTGTCCATTTTGCTCTGTACACACCCATATTGAGTGTTTCCTTTTCTATTAGCTCACATATAGCTATCTTTTGTCCCATGGAGCCGAGTAGTTATCTAAATAAAGTCATAGAAGTCTACTTTGCAAATTTCACCGTAAGCCTCCTCACATTCTATAAAGCTTTCTTCTCATATTATCACACACTGTTGTACACGTTGAGAGTCGTGTGAGTGTGTTTGCCCGGACTTCGATCCGTGGTTTTCATTTCTGTTTGTATATATATACTTATATATATATATATATATATTTATATACGACTAACATTATCGAAGTTATGCCTCGATTGAGCCTGAACTTGGCCCGAGCATTTATTGGATTTTATATATATATATATATATATATATATATATATATATATATATATATATATATATAACTGCATTATCCAGCTACATTTTGAGCCTAGACTTTTTAATTGTGTTTAATTGTTTTATATATATATATATATATATATATATATATATATATATATATATATATATATATATATATATTGTGGTCGACTCATTCGATGAGCCCGGATTTTACATCCTATATGCGTTTAATTGCTTATATATATATATATATATATATATATATATATATATATATATATATATATAATATATATATATAAATCTCGAATGCTCATCTGATATGTCCGATATATATATATTATATATATATATATATATATATATATATATATATATATATATATATATATATATATATTTACATTCTCTCAAGCCCTGAAGTTTCCTCCGTGGCTTTTTACAAATTTCTTTACATTTCGTCCTCGCTCGAGTTCACTTCGTGGCATGCGCTGATAGCTTTTTACAGCCTTTATTTACATTCAAGTCCTACTGAGTTCACTTCGTATGCTGATAGCATTTATTATTTTATTTACATTTCGATCCCCCATGGAGTTGCTTCGTGGTGGTTGATCATGCACACACACACACACACACACATATATATATATATATATATATATATATATATATATATATATATATATATATAAACTCGCCATCGCTTTCCATACAAATTGCAAGATCATGTGAGCCTAGAATCATAGTGATCACAGATTCACCATCAATCTAGATTCGTTCCCATGATGGACATTTTCCAAATTGTAGTTGCAGCTGTACATTATTTACAAAGTGTCTCAATTTCCTTGATGGTCATCATGCCTATAAGGAGTTCGAAGATCACCAGATATTATTTTCTCGCAGATGCCTCGATCTCAAAAATAAAAGCAAACAAGCTTTAACATTTAGATAATAAAATGGAAGTATCAAAGGCCTCAATTACTATCGAGCATGTGGTTTGAAAACCTTTTTATAAAAAAACTCATTGCTATATCTCGTTAAAACTGAATTTTTCTATAAATTCAAACCCTTGTATATAGGTGCGAACGAGGTACAACACTACTTCCAAATAATTGCACATTGATCCACACACACACACACACATTCATATAACAGCTTTCTTTCGAGAAGTGGCGGTCACCGTGGCAACACGGATGCCTGGGTGCCTAACACCTTCCTCCGCATAACCAAGCCCCCAACCCTTAATGAATCTCTTGCTTTCACAGACCTGCTTAGCAAAGGTCACATCACTGGGTCAATGTGCAAACCTTTTCTATTGCATATTGGTGCAACCAGCTAAATACACCAACCGGCGACTTTTAAAGTCAAATCATCGACATTACACATGTCGGACCTTTTTCACTTGTTTTTTCAAACAAATCTCACATTAACATGAAACAACACCAAAGAACAAGTAACGAAAAGGACATCAAAAATCCCGACGCCGACAGTGGCGACTCATTGGGGACTCCAAAGAAGAGGGCTTAAGCCGCTATTACAAGCTTTTCAAAATTGTTATATGCTTGTGTGTGAATGTTGCATTTACATTTATGATGAATGTGTACGAATGCATCTTAATTATCATCGCATCGCTAAATATCTATCTCGTGATATTAGTGCTTCAGACATGTCATCATTTTGCATAAACGGTGAGAGACACGCTAGATGTGAATGTATGTTGTGTGGTCCTCCATTAGAGGCTATCCTGCTTGTTTGATTATCGGACCTGTGGGAAGAATAATTCCCTGGGGCTCGTGAAAGGCACCACTCAGATTCGCTTCCAATTGAACGAATTTGATTAACTTCCCGCCAAGTAGATTATGATGATCCGAGAACCTTCATGCCAAAAAGCCATGAGAGTAACCCTAAGATAGGTCAACCTCGATAAACCAAACGCGAGAGGAAAGTCTCTTCATACTTTCCATTTTCAATTACTTGTAAAAGCATTTACTTGTAATTTATTCTATATGTATATATGACATGTTATCAATTAACAACCGGGTTTTGCAGACAAAAATTCCTAAAACGGACATTGTTATGATAACATTTACATTACCCTAAGACTAAACTACATAAGTCTTTTGTAGGGAAGCAATTGGGCTCATTACCCGCTACTAAAAATCCAAAAAGGCCACGAGCCTACAAAACCAATCATGTCTTCTTCCCACCACCTAACACTGCTTCCTCGAGAAGAATTTGATGGATTGAGTAAACAAATCACGACTTGGTTGTTTCTACCGAAAGAATTACACCACCACCTGTGGTACGAAGATACCAATACATACCGAATCCTCTACACATGGGGGAATCCAAGGTCTGGAAAAAACAATTCCAGAGCATCAGTTGGATACGACCAACAAAGACCCTGAAAGCACCCATCTCAAAGGAGATCCGCATAATCGGTGATATCGTAGAAGAAGGTCCTCCAAATGGAGGAAACTATCCGCTTCTCAAAGGGATTGGGACACACGGCAAGTTTTTTCATATACGCACCTTTTGCATATTTCCCGGTGTTCAATATCCGTAGAAAATTCAAAACCCCGATTTTGAAAAGTATGACGGATTAGGGATCCTTATACCCATTTGAAGGTATTCATTGAGAACTTGGATCTTATGCGAAGATGAAAAGCTCGTAATGCAAATTATTCCGTAAGAGTCCGACCGAGAAGCCCGCTCATGGTATACCAGATTAGACAACTCAAAGATCCATAGTTGGGAAGAGCTAGCTCACGCCTTCCCTCACTCAATACAGCTTTTCGGGCCTCAGATGGCTCCTCGACCGCACTAAATTACCAAGGTCAAGAAATGCCTAATGAGTCATTCAAAGAGTATGCTCAAAGGTGGAGGCGCCTTTGTCGCTCAAGTTATTCCTTCCATGACGTAATCGAGAATGGTCATGACTTTCA
Source organism: Panax ginseng (assembly GCA_020205605.1). NCBI lineage: Eukaryota > Viridiplantae > Streptophyta > Magnoliopsida > Apiales > Araliaceae > Panax > Panax ginseng. The sequence goes on along the minus strand of CM035144.1, from coordinate 94,041,693 downwards.
TAGATGTACAGAAGCTCCTTTCTATGAAAGAGTTCTAGTCGGTATTGGCAAACCATTCTCCAAATGATCAAGCACGAGAAATGGCTAAATGGGATTGAAGTCCGGAAGATTCAAGACCTCGCCGCTTTTAAAGTCATTATCATCGAACACATCCAAATCCGGATCTTATGGAAACAACTTCTGAGGGTCCATAAAAAGAAAGAGGAGGATGTTTCCTCGATACTACAAGGACGTAAAGGCAATCAAAGCATGCCTATACAAAGGAGAAACTATTCCCTTTTTTCAGCACAATCTTCAAACCCTCCATTGCCTAAAAATGGAGAAGCAAAGCGACCTCGAACGCTCACACCCTTAGGGGACTCGCCGAGAATATTCTTGCTCTTCCGACTACTCGTAAGAAAATTACACGCCCTGCTTCCACCACCAAACCCTAATGGGAGGGGTTTTAATGCTACTCGAAGTGTGCTTATCATGCCGAGCACCGGACATGATACTCAAGATTGTTGGGCCTTGAAACACAAGATCCAAGACTTGATAGACAACGGTGAGATTGTAGTCACCAAACCCGATCAACCTCATGTATGTGTAAGATAACCCTCTTCCTCAACACAAAGAAGAAGAAGAGGTCAACATGATCACTGGAGCACCGGGCAAAATTCCAAAGTTATCAAGAAATCATCTCGCACCATCAAAGACGGTGATGATGAGATGGATTATGCAAAGTTCCAGCTTTACTATGGAACGAAAGATGAAAGCTCTTTGTAAACAAATCGAGTAATCATCGAACTGGTGACTCATCAAAGATCAAGTCACACGCCAATTAATCAAACAGAGCATGCCTATCTCCTTCCATTTGTTATGAATGCTCCACCATCACCTTCGTAAAGCGGGCTATGGAGGATAAGGTTGCAAAGAGAGCAAGTGCTAAAGCCCGCTCGATTTTGCCAATCAAAGGAATTTACCTATCTCGCCAATCTATGGAGGAGATATTGCAATGTTGATCAACGAAGGAAGAATTACCTTCCTTCTACCTCCAATCAATCCCCGCTCCCGACGGTTCAATTCTCGATGAAGTGTGTCAAGATTATTCACACTCTCGCATCACAAAGACGTAAGAATGTCAGCACTCCGCCATCTCATTCGTAATCTTATCGATAAGCGGTGTCCTCGCAAATTGCAGATGATTACACCGTGCAACTCAAAGGTGGGAATGCATGTCCTACCAAATGGAAGGAATCGATCGCAGCTTATATCCGGCGTGGATAATGAGACCACAAAGTATTTCCTATACATCCAATTCAACTCAAAGGAGTCGATAATCCTTTGAAAGTGGCCGCACTCGAGCCAATTTCTCTACCCTTCGCACATAACATCCTCGTTGTCACCTTGCACAAAGTTCCATGGAATTATGGAGAAGTCAAGGATCTACGCCTCATACTACTCGCTATAAAGGTCGAAGGATAATCCATCGATCTTCCTCAACGGGTTATGGGCCTACTTGCAAAGCAAAGGGGAAGATTCCCATGGAGAAGATTGAACAATTCCTCCGCACTATGGGCCACAATGAAGCCAATGTGGTTTTAAGCTTACGACAAGCTCCACACCAGATATCTATACTGGATTTGGTTTTCTTCCGAAGATCATCTGAAGATTCTATTATAGGTTTTGCAAGAAGCCTATCTGCCAAAATCAGTGGATGTGGAAAGATTTCAACATCTAGTTGATCACATTTTCAACAACAATGTGATATCCTTCATCGATGATTTACATACCGCCTCAAGGGACCGGTTATCAGTAAGCCACCGCACATCGCAGTGTTATCTTTTGGGTACATGCTAGCTGGAGTTCTGATAGATGGAGGCTCATCTCTAAATATCTATCCTTATGCCACCCTGGTTAAGATGAATGTCAATCTCAATCGGATCCAGAGCAAACCACACACGGCTATCCGAAGCTTTTGATGGATCCCGACGAAAGTGCATCGAAAATTGAATTGCCAATCGAGATTGGCCCAAATACATTCAATGTATCCTTCCATGTCCTAAAGATAGATTCAGATACAACCTACTATCGGGGAGACCATGGATACATATGGTCGAGAGTTCTCTCCACATTACATCAACAACTCAAATACATTATCAACAATAGTCTAGTCACTTATTAATGCCGAGCCGAGTATCCTCGAACAAGGAGATCTCGCTAATCATCGCTTAACTCAAGTTGAGCCGCCATTTTATACCTTGAAGTGAGCAACACTCAATATCAACCTATTGAAGCACCACTTCCCGCACTCCAAGATTTCTCGCCGAGGTTATGCTTGCTTACTCAAGAAATGATGTCATTGGGTTATCACCGACAAGGGCTTGGTAAAGACAAGGTGGTATTAAGCACCCTATTCAAATGTCCAAATAAACCGACAAATAAAGGGGTTAGGCTATTCTCGCCAGCCTCATCATAGGAATCCAGATAAACACCCCACCGGCTTCTCAAGCTTCCACCACACGGCGATGTTTTTCAATACACACCTCATGAGCCGACATACTTCCAGCTTAAGGTGCCAACACATATTCTCGACTATGTTGTTTCCCAAGCCAAGACTTTTCAAAGCAAAAGAGGTGTTGATTCCCGATCCCAAGTGGAAGAAAAGGAACGGAAACGTAAACATGACCTTGCCTTGATGATGGCAGTATATACGCGCCATTGTTCATGATGAACATACAAACAGATACACCCTGCATTTATGATTGCCTGATGTCATGGTTATCATTCTAGAGAAGGAGGACAATGACGATCCTTCCATTATCGCAATCCATCGACTTTGCCCTCGATAATTGGAACAACATTCCATGCATCGGTCGACGAGGGTAAAACGGGCGTAAAATCCTCCGCCTCAGAGATAACTTTAATTGCTTACTTTTCTTTACAAGACTAGCAGCTTATTTTATCAAGTACATGCTAACACTTTTGTATGATCGAACAACTTGCATATATTAAGTGAAAGCATACTTTGTTTCAGACTCAATTTAGATGTGCTTTGTGTTGTCGATGAGGTGCCTTCTCTCCACAAGGGTCAGAATTTTGATGCAAAGTTGACTCAGACTTGATGGACATTCAAGAGGACATTGAGACACCTCAGAGATTAAGGAATGGGTCGCAGATAAGCCTAAACCCAACCTCTTGACCAAACTACTCCTTTCAATCTTGGAACCTTAGAAAACCCTAAGCTAATCCAGATTGGTTCGCACTTTACCACAAATCAACTAATGACATGGTTGCACTATTAACCCAATTCCAGGATGTGTTTGCATGGTCTCATGAAGACATGGTGGGTTTGTCCACTGACATTGTTCTTCATCGCCTTCCCATTAAAGAGGGATTCAAGCCAATTAGAAAAAACTCAAAGCGATTGAAACCCGAGTGGAGTTTAAAGGTCAAAGAAGAAATTGTGAAACAATTTCAAGTCGGCATCATCATGGTGTCTACATATCCTGAGTGGATATCCAACATTGTTCCCGCGCCTAAACCAGAGGAAAGGTGCGAGTTTGTGTGGATTACCGGATTTAAACAAAGCTTGCCTCGAAAGATAGCTTTCCGCGCCTTTTATCCACATTCTCATTGACAATACCGCTTCAATACTTGCATGTACTCCTTTGTCGATTGCTTTATGGGTACCATCAAATTATGGTTGTTGAGGAAGACCGTGAGAAAACCGCTTTCATCACGCCTTGGGGAACTTTTTGCTACACATACGGTTGTCATTCGGCTCTCATCATCAATGCCGGGGCAAACATATCAACGAGCTATGATGGCTCTTTTCCACGATCTAATGCATAAAGAGATAGAGATCTATGTGATGACATCATTGTCAAATCCCGAAAGGAGGAGGACCACCTAGACCATCTCAAGAAGCTATTCAACAAAGTTATGTAAGTATAACTTGAAGTTGAATCCAAATGTTAGTGCGCCTTTGGTGTCAAATCAGTAAGTTGCTAGGTTTCCTAGTCACCACAAAAAGGATTGAACTCGATCCTACCAAAATCCAGGCCATCAAGGAAATGCCCATTCCTCGATATAGAGAAGGAAATACGGGATTTTTGGGAAGAATCAACTTCATTAGCAGATTCATTTCTCAACTCACAAAGAACCTCGTGAACCCATCTTCAAGCTATTAAGGAAGAACTCTTCCATGAAATGGAATGATGAGTGTCGAAAGCCTTCCTTTACAATTAAAGAGCAAATTGATTAACGCCCTATTTTGGTACCTCCTGTGGATGATGTTCCCTATTCATGTACTTGTCCATTAATGACAATGCCATGGGTCGCATGTCAGGGCAAAAAAGATGATAGAGGCCAAGAACGAGCTATCTATTACCTCAAAGAAAAGATTCAAAGACCAAAGGAACACAAGTACACTCGATTGAGAAGACTTGTTGTGCTTTAGCATGGGCTTCCATGAGATTACAAAGATTATCTCCATGGTCACACGACCCATCTTATATCCCACGCGATCCTCTCAAGTATGTGTTCAAGAAGCCCATATCGAATTGTCACCGTCTGTATGGCGCTTGATCCTACAACAATTTGACATCGCTTCACGTGATGCAAAAGTCTGTCAAAGGTCAAGGAATTGTGGATCAACTGGCCACCGCACCTGCAGGGGACTACAAACCCTTGGAAACATACTTCCCCGATGAGGGGGTAATGACAATTCAACGAACAACATCAGTACGATACATGCCGTACGTGGAAAATGTATTTTGATGGAGCCATAACATAAGGCTCTGAGCCGAGCAGCTTCTATATCCAAGACGGGGAGCAGATCCCGTCACCATTAAATTGTAGTTTGTCAAAGACCAACAACAACACAACCGAGTATGAAGGTCAGATCATCATAAGCTAAAACTTGCCCGCTCAATGGGCATCAAAGCGTTAACTGCCTTTTTGGGATTCCAAATCGGTGATCAAACAATCCACGGAATCTATCAAACCAAAGAATTACATTTGTCGCCTTACCATCTCCAGAAGTTCTACAGATGGCTTTGAGTTCAAGAAATCTCCTTTCTACACATTCCTCGCAATAGAATGATTTTATGGATGCATTAGCAACGCTGGCCTCCTCGTTCACATACTTGACAAGGAAAACATGCCAAGCATCACATTTGCTATGCAAAAAGCCCCACCTATGGGAACTACGCTGAGAAGTATCGATGAACTACCTCCCATCCACCACCCTTGGTATCAACATATCAAGGAGTATCTCATGAGATGGATCTACACCCACCGAGGCGAGCCTAATCGAGAAGAGAGGCGATTCATCGACTTGCTATGAAATTCTACCTCGAGCGAGATGCACTCTATAAAAGAGATGCAGGATTAGGTCTCCTCGTATGTCTAGACAAAGACCAAGCTCAGAGGCTCATGGATGAGATCCATGGTGGAGTATGTGGCCCACACACGAAATGGACCCTTTACTTGTCAAGAAAATTCTCGTATCAGACATTATCGGCTTACACTCAAAGTCGACCGTGATGATCACGCCAAGAGGTGCTATCAATGCCAGTCCATGGAATGTTATCCACGCCTCCCAAGGAGCTCCACAACATGAGTTCGCCTCGCCCTTCTCAATGTGGGGAATGGACGGATCGGCCCCATCGAGCCCAAAGCCAAGAATGGTCATCGATTCATATTCACCATGATCGACTACTTCACCAAATGGGTAGAGGCGCCTTCCTTCCCTGTGGTTACTAAAGAAGTTATCATTGCTTTCATCGTAAACAATGTCGCCTCGTCGATATGGACAACCAGAGGTCATTGTGTCGACAATGCTAAGAACCTCAACAACAAAAAATGATGGAGGAGTTATGCAAAGAAATTCCACATCAAACACCTTAACTCCATCATCTACTACCATCCAAAGATGAATGGTGTCAGAGAAGCGCTAATAAAAACATCAAGAAGATCATGCGTAAAATGTCCGCCAATCACAAAGGATGGCCTCACCTCTCGCCTCTTACTTTATTAGCCTACGTAACTTCTATGCGCATTTCCACCGGGCAACCCCTACTCGTTAGCCTATGGGATGGAAGCAAAGGTTCCCATAGAGGTGGAAATGGAATCCTCGTAGTATTGATGGATGCTCACTGATGAGGACCAATGGGTACAAGACAGTATCACCAATTGTCTCTAATAGATGAAAGGAGAACCGCGATAATCTTCCATGGTCAATTATATCAACAAAGGATCGCATCATCCTACAATATAAAAAGTCCGACTACGGCAGCTCAAACAACATGACTTGGTTTTGAAGAAGATCATTGACAACCAAGATCAATCTAAGGGAAAATTCGCTCCTAACTGGAAGGCCCATTTGTTGTCAAGGAGGTATCGACAGAGGTGCTGCTCGATCATGGTGAAAATAGACGACGATGAATTTCCACAACTTATCAACTCTGACACCGTGAAACTGGTATTATGTCCGGGTTACCATCAAACAAACATCCCGGTTTTGATCATCCAATCACCACCATTCCGCTTTTGAACCCTTCCTTTCTACATACTCTTCTCGCCTCTCGTGGAAACATACACTTCAAACCAAAGCAATTGGTTTCACCTCATTTTCAAATCTTTCACACAATTTCTATTATCCTCAAGACGGATTAAACCTTTCACACCGCAGCTTATCCTCAAGACGGATTAAACTTTTCACGCCTCGCGCTTTATCCTCAAGACGGATTAAACTTTTCACGCTTGCAGCTTTATCCCGAGAGACGGATTAAACTTTTCACGCTTGTAGCTTATCCTCAAAGACGGATCAAACTTTTTCCACACCGCAGCTTTGTCCCCATTATGGGATCAAACTTTCTTCTCCCCGCAGATAGCCTCGCATATGGATTTACGCTTCTTCTTTGCCTTCAATTCGCCCCGAGGGGGCGAAACTACGCCGACCGATCTCCTCTTCAATAGAGTACGAGGCAACCATATTCTATATGGCCCTACCGCAATAAAAAAAAACAACAAAAACATTTCGCCTTTTTTCACAAAAAAAAACAACAAAAACATTTCTACACCTCTCTCGCTTTCACACATCCAAATATTGAACCTCTTACACCAAAGTTCAAACTACGCAGACTTGATCTCCTCTTCAATAGGAGTACGAGGGCACCCATTCATGGTTCAAATTTAACCCCTACCGTAACAAAAATATTTGTCACACTAAGATCGATCAACCTTCATTTCACCACATTTCATCTGGCTTCAGATCAAAGGATGGAATTACCCAACCTCTTCTCACAAATAGAAGATTCTGGTGACCATCTAAGTCGCGATCGCTACTCAAAGAGCAATACCAACCCATAAGAGATGGAATTAACTAGGCTTCTCACAAATAGAAGTATCGGGCACCATCTGTGGGAAGCGGTTAATCTCGTAGAGAGGAAGAAACCATTCTCCTCTCCACATTTCATACAGATACTATTCCCAAGACACCAAAGATGGTAGGATTCATACAAATCAATGATCCATTCTAAGAGATCTCATGACGCCTCAATGTCCACCTATCAAGGATAAGTTCAGTAATGCATCAAGATCACAAGGCCCTCAAGAAACAAAAATATCAAGCAAGTATCAAGGCATAACTAAAAGGGAAGTGAATCAAAATATATTTCCCCGCCATACATAATAATCGCTTGATATATACATATGTGTTGTACATGACAAAATGGCTAAGCTTAGTCAGTAGGAAAATACAAAGCTATCTACAGATCTCAGATATGTATGCGAACTATCGATCTAACATGGCATCCTCTCTCTCAAGACGGAGGTAACGCCGCAAGCTCCTCGCCCAAGGGTATCTACACGAGCTAGCAGATCGAGGCTAACTGCATGGTGGCATAATGCTCATCAATGTAAGCACTCATGTCAAGTAAGACCGATACCATCCGATCTAATCAAGTAATCGCTCTCATGATGGCCACATCCCTAGCAGAGATAAGGCGGCATCCCGCCCCACTATCAATGCATCCCCGGCCGATCTAGCCTCATCCTCTCTAACAGAGCAGCCGCTTGCTCTCCCATCAAGAGTCACAACATCGCGGCCCTAGCCCGATCTCTCTCATAGGTCATCGATGTAAGCTCGCCTCCAGATGTTGTGTCAAATACTAAGTAACAAAGGCACTTGGGGGGGAGAATCCATCACAAATGCCGGCAAATTTCAAAGCAAAAAATCATCGATGGGAATGTCACCTCCCTCTATAGGCTCCTCATCGCCGTAATCAATCCTCGCACTGTGGATACTACCACAATGATGCAATTTCTCTCTCCATCCATGCGTAATACTCGCAGAACAACCTGATGATCGACAAAAACTCAAATTAGCTCTCACGATCCCAACAGTATACAACCCGGATCTGCCCTCCACCGATAAACGCAGCAAGCGTGGTTACCGACTCACCGCCTCATAAGGATGAAAATCTCTAAATCCGGTCAAACCGACACATCACTACCAAAGGGTGGTAAGTAATCATGCCCTCAATCCAAATTTGTAGGGAGGTAATCCATGCCCGAGTATGAGTAATGAAGCTATAGGGTGAGCTAAGCCCTCAACACACGGCAATATAGCAAAAATGGGTCTCTAATCCTCGCCAAAAAAGTCGACCACGATGCAAAGATCTCAGACACTCCGCAGTCGAAAAGGAGTATGACATGGCTATATCATGGGTGAAGCAAAACCCCGCCATCTCGATGTGCCAATCGGCCTCAAGTGTGACATAAACCACACATACAACACGACCGAACTACTCGTGAACACTCCTCGCGGATAAGTGCAAAGAAGAGATGTAGTCGACCTCGTAGTCTCTCGCAATAATCATCCAGATAATGGTACGACCCTCCCCGAGAGCTCTCACCGCCATAATGACGCCGATATCCAAATTTCATCCATATATCGTGGTATGTAGACGTATGACAATACGCACAACAGAAGAATACATCCACTCGGGTCAACGCCAATGGTCCTCCGGCAGGTGGTGAAATCCTCGAATGCCGTGGCATAACTATCCTCGTAGCCAAATCACAAAACAAAAAACGCCGGATATCACGTGGTCGGATGTAATCTCGCCCTCTACCACTCTACGCCTCAATCCGAGGGTCATGAACCGCCTACTCATGTCTCCAATAGCCATATGCACGCAAGGTCCGCCCAAATGCAGCAAAGATCGCCAAACGTGCATACTCCTCCAAAGTAGAGTCAACTCCCGGTCCCAAATCGAAAACCTACCTCTCCGATACCCAAAGGTTCGAGCATACCTCTACAAATCTCGTGGGAACCTCAAAACATCAACAGGGTCATAGTATGTCAGCAAAGAATCATCTACGATCACCATGTCTCGATGGTGATATACTATCATACCATGATCAAGATACCAACCTACCACCAAAATGGTGGGGTATGATCAATACGGCTAATCTATCAAGAAGACATCTATACGGGCCGTGGTCATAAGACCATCCAGGGTCAATGTCAATATCTCTCGACATACATATATATGCATAATAATAACATGCATATATACAATAGATGGCAATATGATATAGGGAATGAAAATGTACATACATTCCTAAGTATATCATCATCTAATACATCTCTCAGATAGCTAAAATACAGGAGAAATGGGGCGCGGCTACCCAACAACTCAACAGAGGCCTATCAAAAGATATAATGAGAATGGGGCGGTTACCCAAAGAGCCTAATGTGAGGCCTATCAAAAGAGATAACGAGAAATACATCAGAAAAAGTCAATAGTGTCAATGTCTACATCATCGATGTTATCCACCTGATGTAACTCCTCCTGAGTCACTGGATCTCTATCTACAGGGATGTCAGGCCTATACAATGGAGGATCTGCACCGAAAAAACCATATGGGTCACCTGAGGGGCCAGCGCAAGAGCTGGAAGGATCAAAAGTATCTGCCTCTGAAGGATCTCTGCCCAAATGCCGGATGAAGAAATGTGCCCATCCCAACTCATTGGGTCAATCTATCAATCAGGTCACATGAGTCGATCTCTAACACAAAGCTAGCCAATCCATCATCATCACGGATCCCGAACCATATCCCCATAAACCGTGGCGCGGTCCGAGCTCCAATGGTACGAGGGATCCACCAATGCCGAACATCTCCCCGAAAGTGCAGGGGCCCTCCGACAAAGTAAAACCGCCAATCCCCAACAATGGGATATCAATGACGGTGATCGCAAAATGTGCCAATAACGCTCGGCAGGAGGCAAGATCGCATATACGGATCTCTCCTCAGAAGGTTCCCCGAGCAAGACGCTTCCTAAATAGAGCTCCCATCCTCCATCTCGTGAAAGAGAGGAATCATGGGTGGAAATGACGACTCAACTCCAAATGGGTACCCATCCTCAAAACCAACTCCCAAATGCTCCCCAGTAGTAGGGAACCCATGTGATGACACCCGCCATCAACAACTCCAAATTGAGAGCGCATAATGAGTGAAACCTCAAAGAATGTGGACCTCCGCCAAGATGGAATGATGCCATCGCCGCCCTCGTGGATAGGTGTCTAAACCTAACACACTCACAGACGCAAACATGGAAGCCTCTCATAGGCCCAAAACTCGCCAACACAAAGGCAAACATCTGCCATCACCAACACTCTTAACTCAGACACGGAAAAGACAAGAGAAACACTCACCAAAGCAGAAATGGGTAGAATCCTAACCACGCCTCGCTTAAGCCCTCACGATCGCATGCGCATTCCCCGAGGAAGTAGGCAAAGGTGTAGAAACCCCAATCATAGTCTCCTATACTATCCACGGTCGAGTGGCGCCGATCAAAGCGAAGGACACCGTAGAGGAATTATCTCACTATGGCAAATTTCTAATGATCATCAGAACAATCACCAAGAATGCGGTCCCCGACTCTCACATCATCGGCATGGGCTCACTCAATGTATTTCACTTATAAGATCTACGCCAAAGGACCCAGACGAATAGCCCCGCCTTTAGCGCCCCCACCGAAACTCCCAACAAGGATCCGACGGGCAAGAGGGGTAATATCCGCCGACAAGGCAATCGGATCCCTCCAAACTCCATACCGTGATAAACCGCCAATCCATCGGCCATCATCATCACCTCACAATAGTCCAAAGAAATGGAGTGATCGAAGTCCGTGAAACCACCGCTTCGCATAATGCCCCGAGGTAACCCTGTGGACAAATGACGGGAAGGATGGAAAAGAATGCTCCAAATCCCCAAATGCATGTACAATCGCTCAGAGTCATCATGCAAGGCCCGATACATAGAGTGGATGCTAAACCAGCCTCGAGGTCAGTGGTGGAAGCCGAAACCTACATCAAATACAGATCAACATCGTAATCCTTTACTCCTCATCAATAGGAAACAAGGACGATTAAGATCTAACTTCATACCTCGCTTATGCAGTGTGTATATCAAGGATGCCGACTCAAGTCACCCAAAGATCCGGGTTCGCCACTTGAATTCTCGCAAATTCCCTACGGGGAACACGATAAAGAGAGCAGAAACCTCGACCGGTACATCCTCCTCCTCGCCCTCAACATCCCAAGACTTCAACCCGGATAGACGATCACCGCTTCCACCAAACGACGAGGTCAGTTTAATGTAATCTACTACCGAGGCTCTTCGTAAGCCCTCCTCCGCATACACCAAGTAGTGGTCCTCATGAACTACTCTACCGATCCGGATCCATAATATCCGACAACAAGTCTCCAAATCACCTCGTAAAGGGTGTGGTAAATTTTACCGAGCTTTTTAACATGCATGCATGCATTGTTTTAACATACATCTACAATAAAGTTAAAAATGCATGACTAATCATTCCTACATTTTGGGAAAATTTTGCCATAGCCCCTTTGTAAATGGGACTATCCACATGCACATAGGCATGACTAGGTGGCCATTCAAGAAGACACCTATACACACCATATATACATCCTATATGCATTTAATACATCATAAAGAAAAATCCGTAAGTGTAGTCTAATTACTGTGATTATTTTGCTTGTCTACCTTTACTCATTTGTCCTCGATAGATAAGAAATGACAAGAAAAGGTGCAAATTTGACTCGCTTTAAAAGTCAAAATTTTTTTTACATCATTATGTTCAAAGATGGTTTAATACTAACATTTGCTATGTTGAATATTTTTATCAAGTCATATCAAGATGCATATTCACTACTATGTGTCTAAATGCATTTCATGTGATAAGTCATTTTCCAACTGATAGAAACCGAAAAGAAATACATGCATACGCTACTGATGATGAAGAACGCTTGTACGGTAGCAGATTATGCAGAAGTTGTCTTAACTCAACAAGTCCGATGAGAAGCTCTCAGATTTCCTTCATCACAAAATTTGAAAATGACTTATGAAAGCAACCTTTGGGCTTTACATAGCCACTTGGTCATCAGCAGTCCACTGCATGCATCACAGTGGTGTACTACTGCACACTTCTACATGGGTCCCACACCTCCGCTTTCCCAGCTTAGAGTTGCAAAGGAGGTCTCGCAAGTTAAAAAGGCCAAATCAGAATAAAAGCGCCACGCGATCGAGCTTTAAATAGCCTTAATCCTCGTGTTCATGTGTCAAACTCGCTCCACATGTTCCACATCGGTATTCACCGCATACAAGGTATACGATACCAAAGGCCTCAAATTTTCATAAATCATGCTCGAATAATACCCCACAAAGGTCCGATGTCATTAACGAGTGTCAGCAACCCCGACGATTCCCCACGACGGGGGTTACAACAATAAATCTATCGAAATTCGAAAGATCAACGTATCCCCGATCGGGGTTACAACGCAACGGTTACAAATTAAATACGATTTCCCATGGGGTTACAACGCCAAAGTTTTAAATATATACGATCCCACATCAATGGGGTCAAGCAACGACATCATCAACCGATGACAAGAAAACATCCACGATCCAAGTCCCCTATGGGGTTACAACGCAATGCAACCATCGATACACACATCAATGAAGGTCAAGCAACCTCGACAATCTATCCTGAAGGATACACACATCAACGAAGGTCGTGCAACCCCGACAACAACCGATCGTCAGCAAGAATTCGATGTGATGAGGGAATATGTTATACACATCCTCAAGCAGATAAAGCTTTATCCCCACGCATCTCTTATACATACAAGAGGTACCTCTATGGAATATAAGCCAGTGTCTAGGATTCACGACTTTGGTGATAGCCCCAACGTCAACATCCTTGAAGACTTGGATCGCATGTCCAGCCATCATCACCGATTGTCATCCCAAAGCAGATTACATGACAATCATGCATCATACATTTGCATCATGTTGTCGCATATAAGCATCATGTTTATTTCACTTGCATTTCAAGTGTTCTAGATTCTTTATCCTATCCATGCCTTGCATTGCATGAATATGATAAAGAGGGGCATCTGTAGACACTCAAAATTTTTCTCGCACAACCACACTAACATTACAGAGAGGCGTAATCGCCTTTCTGAGATAACCTCGAAGACAACTCACATCCATTCCGGATACTACCGAGGATCGGTTCACAACCCGACCACACACCGAACATCACCTCAACCTGAACACACACCGAGTCTCATCCTCAACCCCTAACACACACCGAAGGATCATTTCCAACCTCTGAGATAACCCCGAAGTTTCGGCCCTCAAGCGATAAACCCCAAGGAATGTTGTTGCAGCTCCGGCGATAACTCCAAAATGCTTGTTTCAAACACATGCGATCAACTTCAATCTCAAATTCTCCCGCCGAGGCACTCATACCTCAAACCCGAGCTAACAACGGCGATGGACAGCACACCCACAGATGATAAAGGAGGCACACAAACAAGCAAATCCAATCTCGATGTAACCTCGAGCAACGCTCGCTTTTCCGCTCAAACCAAAGATAACCCCTTGAGGAGTCAAACGTCATCTTGCCACTTCAACACTTCCTCTCACAAGATGATATCGCAAAGATACCAACAAGTAGTCCAATCTCGATGTAACCCCGAGCAACGCCTACTTTCAAATCAAACCCATGATAACCCCCAAGAAGAGTCAAACATCATCTTGCCTCCTTTTTCACACGCGCAAGGCCGCCTCAACACTTCATACATACATACATACAACTATGTCCTTCAAGAACCAGATATCCAATCCCGAAAGTGACTATTACGCTGGCAAGATTTTTTGATAGAATTTGAAGCTTGAAGACCATGGGCATGGTCCCCTCTTCCCGACTTCGCACAACCTCTAATCCATGTCATCACAGAATTCTCGACACAAAGCTATCCAAAGAAGGTCACATATACCTCGCTCGAAGCTCTGATTGAAGTTCTCGCAAGTTCGAGCGACATTATAAAGGCGTGAGTGCACGATTTTCGAGACGACGGACCCGCGAGGGTTCCCGGGCCCACTACGACACAACCAAATAGTAGTGTAATCATACTACCATAGTACACCTGCTGCCATCATCCGCCTATATATACAAGGTCAATGTCACCATTTAGAAAGAGAGAGAAGAGAGAGAAAAGCGAGGAAGCCCCGCCCATTTTGCTCTATACACACCCATATCGAGTGTTTTCTTTTCTATTAGCTCACATATAGCTATCTTTTGTCCGGCATGAGCTGAGTAGTTATCCAAATAAAGTCATAGAAGTCTACTTTGGCAGCCCACTGTAAGCCTTCTCACATTCTATAAAGCTTTCTTCTCATATTATCACACACCGTTGTACACGCTGAGAGTCATGTGTGTGTTTGCCCTACTTTCTATCCGTGGTTTTCATTTCTGCTATATATATATATATATATATATATATATATATATATATATATTTTATATACTGACTAACATTATCGAAGTTATGCCTCGATTGAGCCTGCATTTTGGCCCGAGCATTTTCGCTTATATATATATATATATATATATATATATATATATATATATATATATATATATATATAAATTATGATCCCCGATGAGCCTAGATTTATATATAAAATTATCCCGATCTGAGCCCCGATTTTACATCCTATTTTAATTATATATATATATATATATATATATATATATGTATATATATATATATATATATATATATATACTATATATATATAATTGTGGTCGATATATCCGATGAGCCTAGATTTTACATCCTAAGCATTTAATCGCTTATATATATATATATATATATATATATATATATATATATATATATATATATATATATATATATATATATATATACATATTCATTCTCGCAGCCCGGAGTTTCCTCCGTGGCTTTTTACAGCTTTTCTTTACATTTCATCCTCGCTCGAGTTCACTTCGTGGCGCTTGATAGCTTTTTACAACTTTATTTACATTCAAGTCCTCACTGAGTTCACTTCGTATGCTTGATAGCATTTATCGCTTTATTTACATTTTTCGATCCCCATGGAGTTGCTTCGTGGTGGTTGATCATGCACACATATATATATATATATATATATATATATATATATATATATATATATATATATATATATATAATCGCTATCGCTTTCATAAAATTGCAAATTTACGTGAGCCTAGAATCATAGGATCACAGATTCAACTTTATCAATCTAGATTCTGCTCCCATGATGGACATTTTCCAAATTGTAAAGCAAATTGTACATTATTTACAAAGGTCTCAATTTCCTTGGATGGTCATTATGCCCATAAGGAGTTCTAAGATCGTCAGATATTATTTTCTCGCAGATGCCTCAGATCTCAAAAATAAAAAGCAAACAAGTTTAACATTTAGATAATAAAATGGAAGTATCAAAGGCCTCAATTACTATCGAGCATGTGGTTTGAAAACCTTTTTATAAAACCTCATTGCTATATCTCGTTAAAACCGAATTTTCTATAAATTCAAACCCTTGTATATATAAAGCGAACGAGGTACAACACTACTTCCAAATAATTGCACATCGATCCACACACACACACACACATTCATATAATAGCTTTTTTTGAGAAGTGGCGGTCACCGTGGATAACACGGATGTCTGGGGTGCCTAACACCTTCCTCCGCCGCATAACCAAGCCCCAACCCTTAATGAATCTCTTTGCTTCACAAATTCCGCTTTAGCAAAGGTCACATCACCGGGTCAATGTGCAAACCTTTTCGGCCATAAGGTTAGTTGCAACCAAATAAATACACCAACCGCTACTTTAAAGTCAAATCGTCGACATTACACATGCTTCTGACCTTTTTCACTTGTTTTTTCAAACAAATCTCACATTAACATGAGAACACCAAAAGTAACGAAAAGAAAGGACATCAAAAAGGGGCAATTTGGGGATTTGAACTGTTAAATGGCAATTTGGTAAATAATTCAAAGTCCAAATATCGGTATACCGGTTCCAAGATTACTGATCAAGACCGGGCGTTTGAATCCGGAGTTTGTTGACCAGGCGCGCGTGTTGACTAACAGTTTGACTTGCATAGTTGGGAGCTAATTGAGATGTTGATTGGGAAAATGATTATGGTTAGATGAGAAGAGTATATAAAGGCTGCTTTGCTGAAATAAAAAAAAAAGATCAACCATATTGAAGGCTAAGTAAGGGATTACTTGAAGATTGAAGGATTTACTTTAGAGTTTTCTCTTCTCCTTATTTTCAATTTATGTAATTCCTTAAGGATGTTTTTCAAGAAATTGTTGGTTTTAATTTCTATTATGAACTAATTCTTTTATTAAGACTACAATTGAACCTTTTATGTCTATAAATTAAGTATTTGATTTATTCCAATTATTTATGTCAAAGTGAATTGTTTATCATGTCTTGTGTTTATTGATTTATTATTTGGCCAGTAATTACCTTGTTACTCTAAAAGGATTTGGGAGAGGAAATCTAGGGTTAGAGCTGGACATGATAACATATATGTTTAATTATTTGCATGATGAATAATTAGGGTCGTGAATTGAATAGAAATATTTGTTCACTGCGTGTAACACTTTGGGAATTGGGATTAAAGGAGTTTAATTTAATTGTTTTGCATAGGAATATTGCAATATTAATTGGATTAAATAAAAGTTAATTGATCACTTGGAAAAGGGCTTTTGACACTTAGAATTCCTATTAACAATTCAGTAGGCATAATAATTGGGATAATTGGATAATTGGATAATTGGTTTATAGTTCATAATTGGAGATATTGGAGTCTTAACCTTATTTATCTGAATTCATTCGTTAAATCTTAGTTTTCTTTAGTTGATTTAATTTTAGAGAAATCTATTTTTAATTAACTAATTTAGTTCTCGTAAAAAAAAATCACACTTTACGGTTGTTTAAATAAAATTGAATTGGTATAGTGCTAGTAGTTGGGATTTATTGATTGAAATTCTATGTGGGATCGACACTTTATCTTATCACTTTCTTACTTGTTGACTGTGTACACTTGCACATATATTTGATTGAGAAATCGATCAACAATTACTATTAAAACCACAACCGACGGTCCAGATTGATTTAACTTATTACACTTTAGTACCCCTAAAGTTTTCCAAGTTTGCATTATACTCCTCTAGCTTTTGTAATTCACTTATCTTCAATAAATACATTCTTTATACTTCAACAATTATTCATCATTAATATTATAACTCACAATATTTAACAACCAGATCATTCCCAGGAAAGAGGGGGCTTTTCGATAAGGATTTCTTCCTATTGGCGCGCAATTAGGTGACCAAACCTCTCCTCGACAGAACTTTCTAGACATCGTCAATATTGCAAATAATAATATGAATAATTTTGTTGTCTCGATTATTGATTTAATAATATAAAATATTATGCAGATGATACTGTGATAATAATTGAATCAAATAACGTGAGATACTATGCAACAATTACGTAGCAATAATTGAGTAAACTGAGTGGCTTCTTACGTAAGCATCAATAATCAATATCGCGTGCTACTATGCAACCACGCGTATTACTGTACTTTTACCACCGGGTAGTTCAACAGTTTAACGGTAAAACTTTCGCCGTTATTTTTATAAAAAGATATTTCTGTCATTTTTTAACTCCGACAATTATTCCGTTGTGGGGTCCACCAATGATGGTGTCGTCGTACGAATATTCCCTGTTAAAACGAATATTCCCCGACCAATCGAATATTCCCCGACACAACGAATATTTTATATCAACTTGCTTACTTTGTAAAATTTTCAAATATCACCCTTAACTTTAACCTTTATCAATTTAACCATTTATTAATAGAATAATAATTATAAGAAAATTGGATACTTTCATTTCATAAAATTCGGGGTCTTATGTAATAACCGTGAATCTTAAGTCACCATGTATGTATGTACATTTTTTTTAAACTTTGTATTATATATAGATACATACATTTATGGATTTCATTAAAAATGAAAGCCTTGTGACCTAATTATACATTAGGTAAGGATATTAAATAACCTAAGGGTTATGGTAACACGAAAAAGTTAGTATTTTATACGTATACTAACTTAAGTGGGTAAACTTAGTATTTCAAGTGACTAATAATTTTAAACCTAATTCTTGTAAATCTAATTAGGTTATGAGATAAAATCGTATGTATAAGTAATTAAACTTCATATGATTGGAGATGAAAGCCCTAAATTATCAAATTGGGTAACATTATTAAAATTATTGGACTATGTTTTTATCTAGCCCAAATCAATTAAAAGAAAAGCCCAAGGAAAATAAAATGTAATCCAATACTTAGCCCACTTGATTGGGGGTATTCTAGACATTTGATTAATCAAAATTGGGCATTTAAAATAAAAGCTAAATGGTGGATATTATGAGGATCCTAAGTGGAATAATTAATCTAGCTTGTCCATTAGTAGACATGAATAAACATAAGGACAATGTTGTAAGGCTCCCATTGGTTGCCACTCCATTATGCACATTTAATCATGTTTAACCTAAGGTAAGTAATAAACAAAGTGTTTTACCTAATGGGCAACAAAATGATTGTGGGAGAATTAATAATGAATTGCCCATTACATTTTGAATTCACATCTCATTCTTCCAACATCTCATTTTCTCTCCATCTTCTTCTTCTACCTCTTGCTCCCAAGCTAGCCAACTTCAAAGAGAGAAAAGAAAGAGATAATTTCAGCCATAGGAAGAAGAATTATAGGAGTTCTAGTGGTTTATGCCCCCTAAGTTTATTAGTTACTTTGAAAAATCAAGGAAGGTAGCCACTAAGTCAAGGTATAATGTACCTTCATCTTCTTCTCTTACCTTATTTTGATAGCTTGAGTTTTGATGGGGTTATGTACAACTACTCAAGATACACTAGTTATACATATCATCATGCATGGAACTAAGTATCTTGAGTGTTAGATCAAAGACTTAGAGGAAGAAAATGAGCATATGTTCTCCAAGGGTGAAAACTCTTGTTTTTCTTCCACTAAATCTTGTGTAACTCAAGTTCTACAACTTGGAATTATGATCCGTCGAAGGGGGGTGCTAGATACATGAGTTATCTAGTAAACCCAAGTGGTAGATCACAAATCTAGCATGTTTTGGAACCTTTAAGATTATTTTTCCCAAAACAGTCCACTTTATATGCTAAAGCTTTGAAATCCAAAATCAGCTACTGACTTGTTTTTCATGAGGCTGTTTAGGCTAGTTCCTTGTCTTGTAAAAATCTGGAAAAATATTACAGAGGTACCTTATGAAGTTATCTCTGCCAGTAGGAAAAAGAAACAGACACGCTTTGAGTTATATATTTATGCGTAATGACTATTTCCGTAAAGGACTCCATAAATATTATCCTACGAATATCTCACTGTGTATACACTGGAAAATTCCAAAATTTTTACAGTAGCTTCATATATGTTAAGAGAGCATACCCTGAAAATTTCAGATTTTTCTGAGCAAAACTCAAATTTTTAAAATAGAGCAAGATCTGAGTGTTTTGAGCACTTTAAAATAGTAAATCATTTTCTAAAATTCTAGAAAAATTAGAGGATCATTGTTGGTTCATATTCTGTTAAAATCCAGAAGCTGAGAATTTTTGGAATCAGTTTGCTATTTTTCCTAAAAATGATTAGGTTGTAAATAAAAGGAAATAAATAGTTAAATGATATCTTTAATGAGAAAAATATGATTTTTATGCTTGAATGCTCATAATATATTATATCATGACTATATTAGGGCATTTTGGTAATTTATAATAATAAATATTACTTATGACCTTTTATGGATATTAAATAAGAGGTTATTAAAGGATGAACAATTAGAATAAATTGTTTATTAATTTAATAAATCATTGGAATATTATTAAAATACTAATAATATTATAATATGATGTTGTTATGTAAATAAAAATATTAGATTAGAGTATTATTATTAAATAATAATATTCGAGATTAAATAAAATATTATTAAATGATTAATAATATTAGTAAAGGGATAAAATATTATTAAATGATTAATAATATTAGTAAGTGAATAAAATATTATTAAATGATTAATAATATTAGTAAAGGGATAAAATATTATTAAATGATTAATAATATTAGTAAGTGAATAAAATGTTGGTAAATGATTTAAAGTATTATTAGTGAACCAATAATACTAGAAGGTGAATTAATATTATCTAAGTTAATAATATTATGTGAATTAAAGGTAGTCGTTAATAACACTATCTAGACATGATAATGTTTATAAGAACTTATTGTAATGTATGATATCTATGTGATTACATAATGCGATGTTATGCAATGACTAATTGAAAGGCTAATTATAGGTCTCTCAAAGGAAGATAATTTAACTACATAGTGGATAGAAATTTATTTCAGTAGTCGTAACTCTCGATCGAGGCAAGTTTCCTAACTCAACTTGAGTTATTATTTTCAAAAGCATATTAGTGAATAATTATTGATGATTATTCACGTCTTTATTGAATATTGAAATTCGCACTTTGTGCAATTGAATTCCGTTCTACTGCCATTGAACTATGAATTAAATTAAAGTTCTTCATTTATGAACTGTTTATGGGATAGATCTATGCTAATTGTATCAGCTAGATCAAGCATGTCTAAATTTGTTAAATCAAATGGATTTTAAATAACTGTTCTTATTAATTGATATGGTAAGAACTCTTGATCGAGAAATGAACAAATTTGATTAAGGCATGATATCAATGTCGGATTATTAAGTGTTTATGCATAAATCACGGGGTATGAAAAGGTGATCCTTGAATACCAAAATTTATTAAAAGGTCCATTTAAATCATCGAGCACCTTGGCAAATGTTCATGGTTATTCAAAACCACTCGGTTTCATGTTATTCAATTATCGAATATTCAATTGTTGATTATTAATTCATGTTCCTTCACAATCTTATATTATTGTTGAACATTGAAGGCAATATTTCTTTCTACGTCATGATATATCTCCTTTGTCTTTATAAACTTGTGAAGCAAATTAGTTGCTTACTCTTGCTATATCATGACCTCTATTTTCGATTAAGCAAAGGATCTAATGCGAAGGACAAGGGCAAGGGCAAGATCCGGAGTAATTTTAGAATGAATGTTAAATTAGTTATTATCTAATGGAATTTCTTGAGTAAACTATTTGTATTATAAAAGGTGTATTTAAAGTTAAGGTTAGAGAGACATTGGGACCATATTTTGAGACTTTTGTATAATGAAAAATGTATGTTTATTATTTTGAAATAGTTATAGAATGCTTATGATGGTGATAGGATCGTGAGCACTGAATCTGAGGTTAGAGAACCTGGATTTGGGGGTGTCACATCTTACATTTAAGACTATCCTGAATAATTCATTCAACTTTCATACCTATAAAGTTGTTCTGCTAGCTAAATTTTTGCCCCTGCTGGGGTAAATTTCTATATCCGCCCCTGTTGGAGAGCAAGGCTGCGTGACACAATTTTTGTTTTCTTTTCTCTTCCTTTTATTTTTGTAATCTAAGATGTTACTTGGTTTATTAATGATGTTTTATTCTTATGCTATGACATAGCTTTTTATTGAGATTGTAAATATTGAACCCGATGTTTAGTTTAAATTAATTTATTCTCGTTCTTGGTTATTGTTGATTATGTTTGAATCGGTTATCATGTTTTGTGCCTCATAAATGATTGTCTAGCTATCAATTGTATTTGATAACCTATATGAAATTGGACGATAAGTTTAGATCTGAATATGATAACTTGTGATTAGTAATTCTTCCTCGGAGTAAAATGATAATTTGTAGACGGGATAGAAATATACCCGTAGACCGCAAGCAATATGTTGAGAATGATACTTAATGAATTTATTATTATTATTATTATTATTATTATTATTATTATTATTATTATTATTATTATTATTATTATTATTATTATTTCTCATAAGAGTATAGTGAAATTAATAATAATAGATATGCTATATAATTATTTGAAAAATAATTATATAAATTATTAGTGATTTTCTATCGACAATTAATTCTACATAAACAATTTAATGATATTTGGATGAGGCATTAGAGAAAATTGTAATCTTAATGGTTAAATTTAATTTTTATACTTGTTAATAATTTAGTTTTAATTAGTTAATTTGAAACCCTAAAATTTGCTAATTTAAATAATATTGAATTAATATTATTAATGTCAATACTAATTTTGAACAACTATTCTATGGGCAAGAATAAAATCCGCATAATAATTATAAAAAAAAATATTAAGTTTTACAACAAGGGAAAAATATAAACTCAAAGACCGGATTCTGGAGTTTCAGGCCTCAAATCAAACCGTAAATTTTATAAAATTAATTAACCCAAAAGAAAAAAGAAAACTAGTACTACTAGTAATTTGCAGCACAAATACCAATTATCATTTCGTATTAAAAATTAATTCTCATAAATCAATACAACCGACCAACCAATCCAGATGATGATAGGATATATATACTACTTGTTCATGAACTACCTCGATCGAGGGCAAAATGTAATCAAATAATCCGTCCCTGCACAAGTACACGTACTAGACAAATCATCGTAAGCATAACTATAGGCCGTCGGACACGAATTCTTAAACATAACCGAATACTGCGTCGGCCAACACGTCGCCGGCGTCCCATGATCGCCTGTGCAACAAAACTCCGGCGCATTAAATGCCAAACACGCGCTCTTACAAGCCACCACTGCCTCACCATTCATCACCCGCAACTCCGGCGGACAGTTTGTATTCAGGTCGTTCACGCAGCCGGCGTACTGGCAGTCTCCGGTGCCGGCGGCCGGCTTTACCCCCATACCCACATTGTACCCGTCCACCAGGCTCACGTCGTAGAAGTCCATGTCGGAGTTTCCGTCGGCAAGTGTGAATTCAACTAGGGTGACTGGCGGTGCCCCGCCTCCGTTGCACTTGAGTCGGCCGTCGCAGTCACCAGTAATACACTTTCCGGCGCCGGCATCATCAAAGGTGCAGCCGGTTCGGCCCCAGAATCGGCCGGACCAGCCGGGTGGTGCCTGGAAGTGAACAGATGCTCCAGGCGATAATGCGAAACCACCGTCTCCCAGAACGGCGGCTCCGTTGCCGGAGAGTGTTCCGGGCCAGATTGTGTAGGTACAACTGTTTTGAAGTGTGAATTCAGTACATGAAACTTGGGTTCCTGCAATTTAAACAAAAAATACAATTAGATAGCTTTAAAATTAAAATTTCTTTCATGCATATATAACATAACAATAATTGTGTAGTGTATGTATCATTTAAATAAATTGATGGCGGAAAGTAATTCAATATAATTTCTTGTAATAATACCTAACAAGAAGAAGGCCAGAAGAAGAACAGATACTTGTTGATGAGTCGTCATTAGTGTAGGTTTAGGAGAGATGAAGGAGGAGAGAGTGGTATTAATTGGGTTCGTGGAAGTTATTGTAATACAAATGAATCTATATATATCCCCAAATTCCCGCGGTACTCTTTTTCTTTCTAAGTTATTTATTTACTTGTCCTCTAACGTCCAGCCCAGGAACATTATGTTATAAAAAATAAATAAAAGAATTACGTGGTAGTAATTTTTTTCATCTCCACGCAAAGATTATTAACCGTCTTATTATTTGGGAGTGGGTGCCTTTATATGTATTGGGTTGTAGTAATTTATTATGTAGTGTTTAACGTTTTGATTAGGTACGTAAATTTAAAATTTTTGAGAATAATCTTCGGTTGTAATACACATGAGCTGCAAATATTGCAAACGCTCTTTTGATTTATGTGAGGATGTTGCGTGAACATAGTTAGCTAGCCCCAAGAAAATTGCATGATTAATTATTTGAAAATAATGCAATTTATAGTACGTACTACGTACGTACTAGCTTTCTTCCTCTGTTAAGAGAGAATTGGGTTTGGTAGAATTTACTTTACAAGAGAAGGAGTGAGATATATGAGACTAACTAGAATGGTCTGATCATGGAGCTAGCGATCGAGTCATGGACGAGCGATATGCTGCAAGAAAAGGAAGGTTAGCAAGACTCAATTTGAGAAACCCACAACTTAATTGAAAGGTTTCACAAGTTACAATTGGTGGTTTCAAATCAGAATCAAGGGTTAATTGAGATGATTTTTGTTGAGTGTTTTATAAAGGGATTAAATGAAGAATTTAGAAGTTAGAAGTTAGGTGCAAAAGCTATGTCCAAAATCCCTCTCTACTGCTTATAATTATGCTAAAATTCATCAGTATTATCTTAAGGGTTTGGTGGAACAATCTGAAACACCATATAAAGTCATTGTTGTGAAGGAAATGGAAGTCAATAAAAGGGAACAAGATGCAGAAAACCCTTCCTTGTCCTCTAAAGATGAGGGCATGTTATATGAGGGCATGTTATATGACTGTGCTAGACCTCGCAATATAGTTAGTTAACTGTTGAGTCAAGCTATATTAACTGAAATCAAATTGGTTGGTTAACTATTTTTATTTATTCAAGATAGGTAAAATTTGGACTCATATTTTTTAAAACAAATATAGTTAGTTAACCGGTTAACCATTTTTTAACCCATATTCTATACCATACTATTTTTAGATTCACGTCATGCCTTGTTTTTCTCTCTAATAAAATGTCATGTCTTGTTTTTCTCTTTCTACAAGTGCGAAAAAGTGATGCTCAATTTGACTTTTTGGGAGAGAGAAGGTTTATTTCATTTTGTCATCAAAACTTGTAGTAATTAAAAGGAAAATATAAAATATTTTTCAAAATTTAAAATTTAAATTTACATATTACTTTAAGGCTTAAATATGATTTACTACCCTAAACTATAGGTCATATTCCACTTCGGTGATCCACCTTTCAATTTTGTCAATCAGATGATTGAACTATTAATTTTTTCCAATTGCAATAAATTGAGCTGCCACGTCAGAAATTGCTGACGTGGCTATCTGGGTGGGCCATTAATTAGCTGAGTTGTAATAAAAAAATAATTTTTTATTTATTGATTAAATAATTTTGATATAATAGAGGGTAAAATGGTCACAACCCATAAAAATTAATGCATGTTAGGGTTTTATTTCATCTTTGAATGGATTGTGCTTAAAATTAATTGTTTACTTTTTAGATCTGTATAGATCTGAACTTGGCCCTAATTTGATCTCCCTGCAAACTCCCATGGGTGAAATCGCACTTCTTCAGTCACAAGATCTCAAAAATAGATATCCTTGTCAAAATTTTAATGATTTCGTCATGAAATCCCGTCAAAAATAGAGCTCTGATGGGTCGACACTTACTTCCAATCGGAGAAGAGCGAGCCCGACGGTCACCAGTCCACCGTCGAAACCCAACCTCTGATGGATCAAGTGAAATTGAAATCAACAATAACAAAGAGCAAATTATCAAACACCTCCAGATGTGCAGAATTTGAAGGTTGAAGAACTAAACGATTTTGTGCTTTCTTCTACTAACAGGTTGAGTCCCGAACATGAGGTTTTGACGAAAAAGTGATGGCTTGCTGATTTCTATGCCGGATCTGGGTCATTGTTCAAACCCAAATCTGATCCAAGAATACTCCCTCCTTCGCCATCTTCACTCTAAAAACTTGGATCTGTTTTTCTTAGTAATGGTTGATTTTCATCTCCAATGGAAAAAAAAAGACGAAAAAGAAAAAGAAAAGAAGATCATGAAGATGTAGATTTCATCTTTAATTTGTTGTGTTTGATTTTTTTTATAGGATCTATGTTAATTTATGGGTTGATTTTGAGAAAGGAGAAGAGCTTCAATATTCTTTGTGATCGGAGGCTTTTGACGATAAACAGGAACAGAGTTGAGTTGGAGGAGAGACATAAATTAGTTTGACGAATTTGCCCTTTATTATATAATAAATATGTAATTAAAAATTAAAATACTTTTTTTAGTTACAACTCTGCTGATTTATGGCCAACCCAAATTGCCACGTCAGCAATTTCTGACGTGGCAGATTTAATTTGTTGTAATTGGAAAAAATTAATAGTTCAATAATCTAATTGACAAAATTAAAAGGTGGATCACCGAAGTGGAATATGGCTTATAGTTTAGGGTAATAAATCATATTTAAGCCTTACTTTAAGTAATAGTCAACGTAATTATGAGATCAATAAAACTACATAATATATATATATATATATATATATATATTATATATATGTGTGTGTGTGTGTGTGACGCCCCCAAAATAGGTATACAACACCCATTCTGAGTCGCCAAATACATGGTACAGAAAAACAACTACAACTTTATTATTACAATTGTCGTGCAAAATACGACAACACATACTGTGAGTTTAAATACAAATATTGTCTTCTAGACAATATCCACACCCAAATAAAGTTCTCCTTACAATTATTGATATACTATTTTACAAAAATAGTGAGGACTGCTAAAACAACTGACTAGGACCATCACTCTATACCCCGACTGGTTCCTGCTATGTTCTCGCTTCTTGAGAAGAAAAATGAAACAAAAAGGAAAAGGGTGAGCTCAACTAGCCCAGTAAAGAATATTATGACTAAGATAATATACAACAAAATATCCTTAGTCTTCAACAGGGAAAAATCTGATAAAATACAATGGACAACAAGTTTTAGATCAACAACTGCAGCGAAAACAACAATTCATTAGAAGAGTTAAGTAGAGAATCAAATCTACTATCATCTATGAATTTAAAAGTCCATCAACAATATTTTATCCATGTAACATCAATCAATATACATCTTGCATCAAATATTCTTCTTTGCACTACGGGCCAAAGATATTCATTCAGATCACCACCAAATTGGTCATGTTTATCTCAACACCTGTTCATCTTTGCACTACGGGCCAAAGATATTCATTAGGTAATCATACATCTTTGCACTACAGACCAAAGATATTTATTAAGTATCACCATTAAGGACTGAGGATGATGAAAAATATTTTAGAGAACGAATCTAGTGAAACAGAAGGGCAAATATTAGGGATTCGTATTTCGGTTTATCCAAATTCAATAATACTCCATAATAACCAAGTGTGAAGTAGAATAAAGATCAAAACATGGATACAATCAAAGATAGTAACCATAAAAGATATCTGGGACGAAAAAAAGAAAATTTTATTTTTCTATTGAATAGTCTCAGTATTTGTGAATAAAGGCCAGATCGTGAATAGTGCCGTATCGTGAATAATAACCCCAACACAAAAAAAGTAGAAATTCCATAATAAAATTCATAACAATATCTCAAAGATAATGATATTGAAGAAAATAATATCATTTAAGAAGAAAATAACATCCCTTACCTCAAAGAATCAAGATTTCTAAATGAAAGGCTCAAGTGATGCTAAATGAAACTTGTCTTCGAACAAAGAACTCTCAAAGTATCTAAATACTCACAAAATACGCTTCGATAATATAGAGAGAGAAAGCTTATGTTTCTGGTGTGATTTTTAATTCTAACTTAGCCCTCTATTTATAGGAAAATGTTAGCCCGCCGAAGCAGACTTGACATGCTACCTGATGGCTTTACCTGCTACTATTGCCACCCACCACATTTGAAATAAAATTCAGCATATTTTTTTCACCAACCACAAGTGGGGCCCACTCAATTCTAGAATTTTCCACCAAAATCAATTATAACCCTAATTTTTGAATCAGACACCTCTTAAAATTCATAACAAATCATTCGTTCATTTTTTTTATTCGCTTCAAAATTTATGGACATATACTAAACTTATATATGTATAACATATCCAAAAATTACAACGATCCAACAGTCAGATTAAAATAATAACTCACGCAATATATCCCAAGAATAGTGATTTAATTTTTAATACCTCCATTCCGACAAAAACACCTCAACATTAATTCCTTCAATTATAACCGCATAAATATATCCATCAATTATATCCACATAAAATAAATATTTTCTTATCATATAATCAATAATTAATTATTCACAAATAATATTACAGAATCACAATTGTGACAACCAGTAGCTCCTGAAAGAGGGGCTTTCCAGATAAGTATTTCTCCTCACTCACGCAAGCAATTAGGTGACCAAACCTCTCCTTAGATGTAACTTTCTAGACATTGCCAATAATGCTATATAATAATATTATTCAAATAATATGAATTATTGATCTGATAATGGAAAATACTGTGCATTGACAATTATTGAAACAACAATAATATAAAATATCAACGCAGCAATTATTGAATCAATAAAATAAAATATTAAAAAGTAATTACAAAGAATAATTATTGAGTATTGCCTTCTTACGTAAAGAATCAATAATTCAAAAATATTGTGCAATACTGTAGTGCTATCGCTTTGTGCACGCCAGACATCGTATTTTAACCACCGGTATTCCAACAAAGTTAATTCTTGAATAACTACGCCTGTTATTTATAAAAACTCAAACTTGTCGCTTTTCTTCATCCGACAGCTTATTCACATTATGAGGCCCACAAATGGATGCTACTGTCGTGCGAATATTCCCAAACAACAAGAATATTCCACGACCAAACGAATATTCCCAAACAAAAAATTAATATTTTATAACCACTTGCTTATTTTGTAAAATTTGCACATTTCACCCATAACTAAAGTATTATATCAAATTAACTCCTTATTATTTCAAGATAATAAATAGAGAAAATTTAATTTTATTCATAATAAGTTGGGGTCTTACAATATATATATATATATATATATATATATATATATATATATATATATATATATATATTTTAAGATTAAATATATCTCAAATTAATACTCATTTTTAAAAAAAAAAAATAATGTGTATCTGTTGGATATATTTTCTCTCTCTTCGGAAGAGGAAGAGAAAAGTGAGATGAAATTGGGATAATATATAAAATTACATTTGATTATAAAAGGAATCTTATTTATAAAGAAGATTTATTTCATGAAATTTATTTTTTAATTGATAGTATTATAAAATAATATAATAATTTTAAATTTATCATTATAACATCACTTTTAAGGTTAAATATGAAATAAAGAAAACAATATTAATATTTATAAAATTTGTAATAAAATTCTTTTTTTTGTAAATCATGAGAAATAATAAAAAAAAAAGATGAGATGAATGAAATAAGTCAAGAGATGTGATAGAGAGAGATGGGGTGAGCGGGGTTGCGGGGGTGTAGGGGTGAGGGGTGAGGGGGCGGGGGAGGGGGTGTGATGCCCCCAAAATAGGTATACATCACCCATCTTGGGTCGCCAGAAAAAATACACTACCGACAACTTCATTTATACAACCGTCATGCAAAATACTTACGACAAGATATCGTGAGTTTTAATACAAATGTATGTAACTCTCATGGTGCCTCGACCACAACCTTACAATGGTACGTTACATAAAAGTACAGTCAAAAACAATTTTAAAAATTAAAATCTTTGGGAAGTGCTCAAGGAAACCTTCGTACATAGGAAGCCATGAATCTAAGTTATGATAGATATCATATGTCCAGAGAATTATCCTTGGTTGATTGAATAGACCCCAAAAGAAAAACGAGAAGATTACTATCATGTTCCTTCCAATGGTGAGTCTTCTCTTGACTTATAACTATTTCCACTGTCTCCAAGTGAAAATTATATTTCAAATAAACTCCAAGATCATATAGGTGGTGCTCGTAGATATACTCAACAAGGGGATGTGTACAACCCTGTCTTATGGTAACACGTGGTTGTATGTCATTAGACATCTTGTATGATAGTGGCAAAAACACCCTTCCAAATTTGGGTTCACCTCACCCTATTCTGTTCACCAAAATTAAATATCAAATGACGTATACAATACAATACACTTATCTAAAGTTCTCAATAAAATTATTTTCATACTATTTAGGGAGAACCTCAACAAATTTATAGACCACCGCTCTATTCCCCTCGTTATCCCCGCCGACTCAACACACTTATTACCCGAAAGGAATTATGAAGCAAAAGGGTGAGCACAACTAGCCCAAAGAAAGAATATCATAACTAAAGATAATTAAATTATCAATAGGTTTCAAATCGATAATAAATCGAGATTTAGAATATATGGTAGATGATAAAATTTTTCAACCATAGTTGCAAATGAAACGAGCAATCCATTAAAGAGTCAAATAGACCATCAGTGTCTATTATCTTCTCCATGTTAAAAGTCCACCAATAATGCTTTATCCTCGTAACATCAATCAACAATTCCTCATCCACAATCATATGAATAACTCATAATCATAATTGTGATTCTCAATTCCTTTTCGCACCCAGGATGAAGATAATTTCCTCACCTATCTTCACCTGAAACATCAAAAATCATGGTTATACCAAATCACAATTTCTGCTCATAATCATACTACTAAATTCATCTTTAGACTACTACCAAAGATATACAACTCAGATAACCAATAACCAATAGCCATTTTTGCACTACAGCCAAAGATATACAATCAGAAACTAATAACCAATACCCATCTTTGCACTAATGGGCAAAGATATACAATTGTAAAATCAATAATGCCGAGACTCGGCTTAATAGTATCATGATCACGAATTATCCATGCACTACGGGCCAAGGATATTCGTGTTTTCAATTACGGTCATGATTATACCGAATAATCCCTAGTCATAATCATACCAAGTCCATCTATGCACTACGGGCCAAAGATGACTTTTACCACATCATTTGTAATATTACGGTCATAATTATACCGAATAATCCCTGGTCTTAATCATACCAAATCCATCTATGCACGTAAGTCACAGATGACTTTCAACACAATATAAGCATGAGGATCATGACAACGATTTTGACACCCCCAAATCCGGTACTTCCATTTCCACAGGATTTGGTGTTCACTGTACAAGCATCATCTATCTATCTACCCATAAATAAATGCAAACCATGCAATAGAAATAAATAATAATAAAATCTCTCCCCCTTATGGGGTTACATCAACTGAATAATAAATAAATCCCAGGTTACTCTAACCTTAAATCATCTGTGCGGAAAACATAAACAAATAAGTCTTAAGTAACATCAAGTCTAACTATCATTACATAATCACATAAATAAAACAGTCTTCATTACTTGCTAAGTTTGCCCTTGCCCTTACTAGTGGAAGGTTCGTCTGCTCTTTCGTTCTTAACTGCAATGTTATTATTACGCAAGAATGAGCACAATTGCCCACAAGTATAACAATATAACAATGAATAATAACATGCGAGAGAAATAATAACTTCTGATATAAAGCTCAACTTTTGAATCAAGAATGGATAACAAGAATCAAAAGAAATTCGAGGGTCATAAGACTTTGAACTATGTCCCCAGGTTGTCAAGTGTTTTTACTTGAAACCTTTAATATCATAAGACTATGGACTCTTCTTCTCGTACTGGGGGGATCACCCCTTAGTACCATCATCGCGTATATATCTCTTAACGCTAAAGCGTAAATAATCCCCTATCTGTGGTTGTTCATCTCGGTTTGACATTCGAGTCCGCACTTGAAGGAAGTTTGGTTTGGATAATTCATCAAGGGGTTCTAAAATTTAGAACGCTCATCAACTATGGACTAGTCGAATCAATAAGGGTTCACTAATCTAACAAGGTTTAACAGTAAATGAATATTTAACTTGAATAACATCTCAAAAGGTATACAATAGAATAATTATTGTATAACAACATCATGCTTGAAGATTAATAAACTTTAATATACAAGACAGGCTTGATCAATAAAAATGAGAACTTGCTCAATATCGAAGGATGAATTAATCAACTTATATAACGATAACAAGAAGGGTTAGGAAACTTGCTCAACAAAAGTTTAGGGTAAGAAACTTGCTCAATGTAACAAGATAAGGTTTAGAAACTTGCCTCGTGTGTAGATTACATTTAAACAAACTCGTTCTTTGAATTAAATCCTACATATCAATTACGTTCACAATATCAGTCAATAATAACGTACTAACATCATAACTTTACTCTTTGTCTAATCTCGACTTCATGACCATACTTAGTCAATTATTATACTTAGTGTAAAATTAAGACTTCACGAAAAATAAACTAATTATGCATTCGATCATTCAATCCACACGTAATTGTGTTATGGACATGTTAAGAATTTATTTTAACATCTCATTATAGGTCTAACAAGTCTTTATAATCATTAGACTAAGTTACCAACACATTCCTATACTTGAACACTTTAAAAAAATATTTTCTGGATATTCTGCTAAGTGGCGTTATAGGCGCCACTTTTGTATTAACTCTTGGTGTCATGCACAAGGTATGGAGTATTGTATATGGCATGAAATGAGAAATGAATCGAGTTGGCCAAGGCCCCCCCCAGACTCAATTTCCAGATTAAGTGATTAACACGTAATTCAACGAAAACAATACATCCTAAACACTAATTTCACCAAATTACACATACCCACATGTTAAAATTCGTACATTATCATTACTTAACATCTATGGAGTGATTTTAATCCATTAAAACACATAATCACATGATTAAAACATGCAAATTGGACTGTTCTTGATGTTCTTGAAGTTCTTGAACAAAAACATGGATTTTAATGCTACAGATTCGTTATAAAGCCAAATCCAACCATTCAAGTTTCATTTTGTTCATTTTAACATGCATAATCATATCAATGTGAAAATTTTGCAAAACCATTTATGTTTGACATACCAAAAACACGTATAAGGCCATATGGCCATATAACATTCTCTGAAATCTTTTACTGTATAATTTCATGAAACTGAAGATATGGAAACCCATATAATATATATAAAACATGTTATGATGTTATATATTAATATATAATCACATAATTGTTACCCTTTCCAACTACAGAAACTTTACAGAAGACTTAGGCCATATTCATGAAAACTTAAAAAGACGTAAAATAGGAATTTGGGTTGGAGAGAATTACCCAAGCGTAGATAAAATAATAGGAGATGAATTAAAGCCTTCCTCAATAATTCTCAAACACCAAGCAATCTCTCTCAATAATTTTCTCAAACTCTCTCTCTGTGATGTTTTTATCAGACTTAGAAGAATAATAGAAAAGAAGAAGACGTATGATAAATAGAAAAGGAATCGACGATTGGTGGTCGCCACTCCGTGGATACGGGTTAACTGCCCATAACCTCCCTTAGTGCCATGTTTGGCTAGCAAGAAAATAATTCAAAAACTATTTAATTTAATAAAACATTATCATATAGTTTAAATAATGTCACACTCCTTTATAAAATAAATCAATATCTTATTTAATTTACTTTAAATAAAATATAATAATTTCTCACATAGTCACATAATTCAAATTCTCATTTAATAATGTCAAATTATTAAATCTCTAATTAATAATTACATTAATTAAAATAACATAGGCTTATTAAATATTTCTTTTAATACAATAAGCTCACATAATCACAAACTTCGAATAATAAAAATTCTCCACATTAATTTAATAAATGTAACACATATAATTAAATTAATCTATCACAACTTCATCAATTAATTATTTGATCTAATAATTAATTCATCGAAAAATATTTATTCAATTAAATAAATATTAAAATTAAATTACAAAATTACGGTTGTCACATCTTTCCCCTCTTAAAAGGATTCTATCCCTAGAATCATAACTCAAACAAGTCGTCTCGTTACATTCTCCCCCCCTTACAAAGATTCTGTCCCCAGAATCGCATATAACAATCTAAGTAAATAAATGAGGATAATTCTGCATCATATTCTCTTCGAGTTCCCACGTAGCTTCTTCAGCGTTGTAGTTCCTCCAAATTACCTTAACAGAAGGTATTACTTTATTTCTCAGAACTTGTTCTTTGCGGTCGACAATTTAAACAGGAATTTCTTCGTAAGATAAGTCTTTGTCGAAATGTAGGGGTTCATATTCAATCACGTGCTTGTAATCGGGTTTGTAGGGTCGTAGGACTGAGACATGGAAAACGTTGTGGACATTCTCTAGAGCTGGAGGTAAGGCTACCTCATAAGAAACTTCTCCGACCTTTCTCAGAACTTCAAAGGGTCCAATGAATCTTGGGCTTAATTTTCCTTTCTTTCCGAACCTGATCTTTCCCTTCCAAGGAGAGACCTTTAAAAACACATAACTACCCGGCTCGAATTTAACATTCTTACGGTGTGGATCGGCGTATTTCTTCTGTCTATCTTGAGCTGCTGTCAATCTCGCTCGGATCACTTTGACTATTTTTATTGTTTGTTGTACCAATTTCGGGCCTAGTAATTGTCTTTCCCCCACTTCATCCCAATATAGCGGAGTTCTGCACTTTCTGCTGTATAACGCTTCATAGGGTGGCATGCCAATACTAGCGTGGTAATCGTTGTTGTAGCCAAAACTCTCACGAAGCGGTAGATGGTCATCCCAATTTCCTTTAAAGTCCATTATACAAGCTCTTAACATATCTTCCAATGTTTGAATTGTTCTTTCACTCTGTCCATCTGTCTGAGGGTGATATCCGTACTCATTCGTAACTGTGTACCCAGGCATTCCTGTAGACGTTTCCAGAAGTTCGACGTAAAGCGCGGATCCCTATCAGAAATAATTGACACCAGAACTCCGTGCCTTGAAACAATCTCTTTCACATATAACCTTGCCAACTGATCTAGGTTAAATCTGATTTTGATCGGAAGGAAGTGTGCGGATTTCGTTAATCGGTCAACAATAACCCATACTGCGTCATAGCCTTTCTGAGTTGTCGGTAGGCCAACTACGAAATCCATCGTAATATGTTCCCATTTCCATTCTGGAATTTCTAAAGGTTATATCAACCCACTCGGCCTCTGATGTTCTGCTTTCACTCTCTGACATGTTAGGAACTTGGCAACACACTCTGCAACCTCTCGTTTCAAATTTGGCCACCAAAAGTGTTGTCGAAGATCTTGTTACTTCTTGGTGCTACTAGGGTGAATCGAATATCTTGAGTTGTGAGCTTCGCTCAAAATTTCTTCCTTAATCTCTGTTACTGGCGGTACCTAAATTCTGCTCTCAAATCTTAGTAGTCCCTCACTGTCTATTTTGAATCTAGGTTCAGTCCCTTCAGATATCTTCGTCTTCACTTTCTCACATTCTTCGTCCTAAAGTTGAGCCTCCTTAACTTTATCCAGTAAGGTTGTACCAGCTTGCATCTGGAACAGCTTCTCGTCAATCTCCATAGGATACTTCACTTCCAATTCTAGCTTTTCCATTGCTAAAATTAGCTCCTCCTGAGCGGTCAACATCATCAATTTCTCCCGACCTTTTCTACTTAGGGCGTCTGCCACCACATTTGCCTTACCCGGATGGTATGGAATCTCACAATCGTAGTCCTTAATTAACTCCAACCACCTTCTTTGGCGCATATTCAAGTCTTTTGTGTAAAAATATATTTCAGACTCTTGTGGTCTGTATATATTTCACACTTCTCCCCATAGAGATAGTGCCTCCAGATTTTCAAATCAAAAACTACTACTGCTAACTCCAAGTCATGGGTCGGATACCCATTCTCATAATCCTTCAGTTGTCATGACGCGTACGCAATGACTCTACCGTTCTGCATAAGCACACGGCCACCTTATAAACAATTTATTTTAATTGTTTACACTTTACCAAATAATATATTTAATCATTCAAAAATGTCATACTCATAAGATTTCATCACCAATGATCAAATCCCTCATCAAAAATTTTCATATACCCTATATAGGATTTCCAAGCCATAAAATTCTATTTTCCAACTTTGTTACTTCACATAACATATTTAACTAATTTACTCATAACTAGATCATTTTCATGAAAAATACCAAATCAGTCCCAAAAATATTTCTTTTCTAGAATTTAGCAGAATATAGTCCCATATTGAACATATATTTTTCTCGGAATTTTAAAATTCATTTATTATTTTTCAAAAATCAATTTCTAATTAATTCCTTAAGAAATTATCTACCTCAAGTTTAACTCCAAAAATTCTCAAATCTTGGCAGGATCTTACACATGTTAACGTGATCTTTCGGTTTAAATTTCATGGACATCGGAGTTATTGAACTCTGGTTATAGCGTTTTTCGTCGGAAAAACCTAAATATTAAAATGGTCATAACTTGCTCATTTTAAGTCAGAATGAACTCATTTTTGGACAGGAGGTACTTTATACCATATATTTTCATGTCCCAAAAGGCCAGAATTTTTCTCACAAATTAAGTGGCCGAAAATGCCCTTTTAAATTTCTAGGCAGTAGCTTTTTCATAATTTGCAGCTTTTGACTCCTTTGCTAAAATCAGTCCACACGAAAATCTACAACATCTTTTCCAGTGATTCCACCTGGATAACATAGAAAACTCATAGATCTAACTCTAAAACTTGACCACACTCAAAAATTCGAAATATAATAGGAGATATGGTCAATTGAATTTCATTTCCATTTTCTCCCAAAATCTGATTTTCAACCTTTTGTGATTTCTAAGAAACTTTCATGTTTTCACATAATAACCAACATAACTTATCATAACAATTACTAATACTACATATACCCATGACTTTCATCAGTTCAATACTTTTATTATAACTTTCATCATAATCAACAGTCCAATGCTTATATTATAACTTTCATTATAATCCACGTAAATAGATCATTTCCACAATTTAATAAGGAATGAATACAAAGGATCATTCACCATGCATGTGGTAATCCACATAGACAGGTTATTCCAACAGAATAATAAAGAATGGAATAACAGAAGGATTCACCATGCATGCGATAGATCGCATGCATGACGAGTTATTCCCAACGTAATAATAAATCATGGAACCCGTGTCACGCGTAACGCATTTACGCATGACGAGGATATTCCGATAGAATAATAAAGAACGGAACCAGGTCAGCCAAAATTCGCACCGATAGGATATTCCAACAAAATAATAAAGAATGGAATAACAACAGAAATCACCATGCATGCGATAGATCGCACAGACAGGTTATTCCAACAGAATAATAAATAATAGAATCAGGTCATGCGTAAACGCACAGACAGGATATTCCAACAGAATGATAAAGAATGGAATAACAGAATAATTTCACCATGTATGCGGTACTTCGCATAGACAGGTTATTCCAACAGAATAATAAGGAATGGAATAACAGAAGTTCTCTTCATGAATACGAAATAAATAATACCCCTTACGAGTACAATAAATAATATCCCTTACGAGTACAACAAATAATATCCCTTACCTTAGAACAAACTGGATATAGGAGTAGTGAAGTAGCAGAATACTTTTCTTCTTTCTCTATATAGTTTCTCTCTCTAGAGTTTCAAAGTGAATTAAGTAAGAAATAATGAAGGAATGAGCTTACATTTATAGGAGAATGGATCTAAATAGTAATTAATTCTGAATCGATCCAGTTGATTTACTTTTAAACAGACGGTCAGTTGGTTTACTATAAAATATTCTAATAAAACAAAATCTTTTAAATAAAATATAATATATTCTATTTATAATCTAATAAAATGAATAACTTTATAAAAGTATTACATTTTTATATAAAAAGATTTTACTATGCAAATACTATGCAGTACTATGCATAATAAAATATAATATATTCTAATTATTGTCTAATAAGACAAATAACTTTATAAAAGTATTTTGTTTTATATAAAAAGATTTTACTATGCAAAACACTATGCATAATAGAATATAATATATTCTATTTATAGTGTAATAAAACGAATAACTTTATAAAAGTATTCTATTTTATATAAAAAGCTTTTCTGTTTTATTATATTAATAATACTAATAAAACAAAACTTCATCATCATTATTATAATTCACACTATTAATCGACCAAGTCGTTCCCAAGAAAGAGGGGGCTTTCCAATAAGAATTTCTCCCTATTGGCGCGCAATTAGGTGACCAAACCTCTCCTTGGCAGAACTTCTAGTCATCGTTAATATTTTAAATAATAATATTAATAACTTTGTTATCTCAATTATTTATTTAATAATATATAAAATATCGACAATAATTGAATCAAATTGAGTGACTTCTCACGTAAGCATTAATAATCAATATCGTGTGCTACTATGCAACCACGCGTATTTTACCACCGATTATTTTATAACAACTTGCTTACTTTGAAAATTTTTCAAATGTCACCCTTAACTTTAAACTTTTATCAATTTAACTATTCACCAAAATAAAAAAAATTGAATACTTTTATTTCATAAAATTCGGGGTCTCACAATCTCCCCTCCTTATGAAATTTTGCCTTCAAAATTTACGTACGTACCTGGTATTTCGAAGAGATGAGAATACCTTGCTTTCTTTTTGGATTGTACCTTCCCAGTTATTTTCTCTCAGATCATGATTTTCCTTGCTCATCTCCCGTGTTTCAGGATATCATTCTAGAATATACTTCAAAACAAGGTTAATTGACATACCATAATTTGTCAACTTATCAAGTAAACAATTTCAGCTTAGGTAAGTCACACACTAGCGAAGTATATTACTCGTCTCTCCCCTCCTAGTTTTAGACTCATATCTTCGCCAGCGACCATATCCCTAAGCTCTGATACCAAATGTGACGCCCCCAAAATAGGTATACATCACCCATCTTGGGTCGCCAAAAAATACACTGCTGATAACTTCATTTATACAACTGTCGTGCAAAATACGACGATAAGTATACTGTGAGTTTTAATACAAATGTATGTAACTCTCATGGTGCCTCAACCACAACCTTACAATGGTACGTTACATAAAAGTACAATCAAAAACTGTTTTGGAAATTAAAATCTTTGGGAAGTGCTCAAGGAAACCTTCGTACATAGGAGGCCATGAATCTAAGTTATGATAGATATCATATATCCAGAGAATTATCCTTGGTTGACCCAATAGACCCCAAAGAAAAACGAGAAGATTACTATCATGTTCCTTCCAATGGTGAGTCTTCTCTTGACTTATAACTATCTCCACTGTCTCCAAGTGAAAATTATATTTCAAATAAACTCCAAGATCATATAGGTGGTGCTCGTAGATATACTCAGCAAGTGGATGTGAACAACCCTGTCTTTATGGTAACACGTAGTTGTATGTCATTAGACATCTTGTATGATAATGGCAAAACACCCTTCCAAAGTTGGGTTCACCTCACCCTATTCGGTTCACCAAAATTAAATATCAAATGACGTATACAATACGACACACTTATCTAAAGTTCTCAATAAAATTATTTCTATACTATTTAGGGAGAACCTCAACAGCTATAGACCACCGTTCTATTCCCCTGTTATCCCCGCTCGCCTTTACAACACTCTTATTACCTGAAAGGAATTATGAAGCAAAAGGGTGAGCACAACTAGCCCAGTAAAGAATATCATAACTAAAGATAATTAAATTATCAATAGGTTTCGTCAATAATAAATCAGAGATTTAGAATATATGGTAGATGATAAAACTTTTCAACCATAGTTGCAGCGGATCGAGCAATCCATTAAAAGAGTCAAATAGACCATCAGGTCTATTATCTTCTCCATGTTAAAAGTCCACCAATAATGTTTTATCTCTGTAACATCAATCAACAATTCCTGTCCACAATCATATGAATAACTCATATTCATAATTGTGATTCTGAATTCCTTTTCGCCCCTAGGACGAAGATAATTTTCCTCACCTAACTTCACCTGAAACATCAAAAATTATGGTTATACCAAATCACAATTCCTGCTCATAATCATACTAATAAATTCATCTTTGCACTACGGCCAAAGATATACAACTGTATAACCAATAACCAACAGTTCATCTTTACTACTGACTTTCAAAGATATACAATTGTAAAATCAATAACCAACAATCCATCTTTGTGTACTACGGGCCAAAGATATACAATCTAGAAAATCAATAATCTTTGAGACTCGACTTAATAATAGTATCACGACCATGAATTATCCATGCACTACGGGCAAAGATATTCGTGTTTTCAATTACTACATGATTATACCGAATAATCCTTGGTCATAATCATACCAAGTCCATCTATGCACTACAAGCCAAAGATGACTTTTACCATATCATTTGTAACATTACGGTCATGATTATACCGAATAATCCCTGGTCATAATCATACCAAGTCCATCTATGCATGTAAGTCACAGATGACTTTTAACACAATATAAGCATGAGGATCATGACAACGATATAAAGAATCAATTAAATGAGATAAAGGATAAATATTAAACATTTATAATATAAATTATTCAGGGTTCAAGAATATCTCAATGTTATCAATCACTTAATAATCTCATAATCTAATATCATTAATATTATAACAATATTTTAATTATTTCTTAAACTTATAAACAATTTATTTTAATTGTTTACACTTTACCAAATAATGCATTTAATCATTCGAAATGCCATACTCATAAGATTTCATCACCAATGATCAAATCCCTCATCAAAAATCTGCATATACCCTATATAGGATTTCCAAGCCATAAAATCCTATTTTCCAACTTTGTTACTTCACATAACATATTTAACTCATTTACTCATAACTAGATCATTTTCATGAAAAATACCAAATCAGTCCCAAAAATATTTCTTTTCTAGGATTTAGCAGAATATAGTCCCATATTGAACATATATTTTTCTCAAAATTTTAAAATTCATTTACTATTTTTCAAAAATCAATTTCTAATTAATTCCTTAAGAAATTAGCTACCTCAAGTTTAACTCCGAAATTCCCAAATCTTGGCGAGGATCTTACACATGTTAACGTGATCTTTCGGTTAAATTTTCATGGTCATCTGAGTTATAAAACTTCCGGTTATAAGCGTTTTTCGAAAAAAACCTAAATATTGAAATGGTCATAACTTGCTCATTTTAAGTCGGAATGAGCTCATTTTTGGACAGAGGTACTTTATACCATATATTTTCATGTCCCAAAAGGCCATAATTTTTCTCACAAATTAAGTGGTAAAAAATGC
Source organism: Panax ginseng (assembly GCA_020205605.1). Lineage (NCBI taxonomy): Eukaryota > Viridiplantae > Streptophyta > Magnoliopsida > Apiales > Araliaceae > Panax > Panax ginseng. Next base: position 94,000,153 of record CM035144.1, on the reverse strand, counting down.
CCTTTTAAATTTCTCAGGCGAGAGCTTTTTCATAATTTGCAGCTTTTGACTCCTTTGCTAAAATCAGTCCACACGAAAATCTACAACACCTTTTCCAGTGATTCCACCTGTTTCATTTCCATTTTCTCCAAAAATCTGATTTTCAACCTTTTGTGATTTCTAAGAAACTTTCATTTTTCACATAATAACCAACATAACTTATCATAACACTTACTAATACTACATATACCCATGACTTTCATCAGTCCAATACTTTTATTATGACTTTCATCATAATCAACAGTCCAATGCTTATGTTATGACTTTCATTATAATCCACGTAAACAGATCATTTTCACAATTTAATAAGGAATGAATACAAAGGATCATTCACAATGCATGTGGTAATCCACATAGTATATATTATTCAACGAAATAATAAAGAATGGAATAACAGAAGGATTCACCATGCATGCGATAGATCGCATACACATGTTATTCCCAACGAATAATAAATAATGGAACCAGTCATGCGTAAATACGCATTGACGGGGATATTCCAATAGAATAATAAAGAATGAGAACTGTCAAAGTAAATTACATGCCGATAGGATATTCCAACAAAATAATAAAGAATGGAATAACAATGAAATCACCATGCATGCGATAGATCGCATGCATGTGTTATTCCAACGAATAATAAATAATGGAATCAGTCACACGTGCGTACGCATTGCATGTGGGATATTCAAATGAATGATAAAGAATGGAATAACGAAATAATTTCACCATGTATGCGGTATTGGCATGTATGTGTTATTCAACAATGAATAATAAGGAATGGAATAACAGAAGTTCTCTTTATGAATACGAAATAAATAATACCCCTTTCGAGTACAACAAATAATATTCCTTACGAGTACAACAAATAATATCTCTTACCTTAGAACAAAGTGGATATAGGAGTAGTGAAGTAGCAGAATACTTTTCTTCTTTCTCTCTATAGTTTCTATCTCTAGAGTTTCAGTGAATTCATAAGAAATAATGAAGGAATGAGCTTCTATTTATAGGAGAATGGACTAAATAGTAACTAATTCCTGAACGGTCCAGATTAATTTACTTTTAAACGGACGGTCCAGATTGGTTTACTATAAAATATTCTAATAAAACAAAATCTTTTAAATAAAATATAATATATTCTATTTATAATCTAATAAAACGAATAACTTTATAAAAGTATTCTGTTTTATATAAAAACATTTTACTATGCAAACACTATGCATAATAAAATATAATATATTCTAATTATTGTCTAATAAAACAAATAACTTTATAAAAGTATTTTGTTTTATATAAAAAGATTTTACTATGCAAAATATTATGCATAATAGAATATAATATATTCTATTTATAGTCTAATAAAATGAATAACTTTATAAAAGTATTATATTTTATATAAAAAATTTTTGTGTTTTATTACATTAATAATACTAATAAAACAAAACTTCATCATCATTATTATAATTCACACTATTAATCGACCGGGTTGTTCACGGAAAGAGGGGCTTTCCAATAAGGATTTCTCCCTATCAGTATGCATGATTAGGTGACCAAACCTCTCCTTGGCGTAACTTCTGACATCGTTAATATTGCAAATAATAATATTAATAACTTTGTTATCTCAATTATTGATTTAATAATATATAAAATATCGACAATAATTGAATCAAATCGAGTGACTTCTCACGTAAGCATTAATAATCAATACTGTATTGCTTCTTGTGCAACCACGCGTATTTTACCAATGGATTATTTTATAACAACTTGCTTACTTTGAAAAATTTTCAAATGTCACCCTTAATTTTAAACTTTTATCAATTTAACTATTCACCAAAATAAATAAAAATTGAATACTTTTATTTCATAAAATTCGGGGTCTCACAGGGGGAGAGGGGATAATTCCGAGGGGAATTCTATTAGTAGTAGTAGTAACATAATTCTATGTTCAAAGCACATTCTCCTATGAATAATTTATCATTTCATAAATAATTATATTTTATAAATTAATATAATTGCACAAATAATTTATTTTAAGTAGAATTAATAATTTCAATTTAAAATTTTATTAGTATAGTTTTTTAGTAATTAAGTAGAATTAATTTCAATTTAAAATTTTATTAGTATAGTTTTTTAGCATTTTATTACTTATATTAATAATTTTTATATCATATTATTACTTAATTAATTTATTTGTGATGGTCACAATTTCATTTTTTAAAAGTTCTATTTAAAAGTAAAAATATCTTAAAATGGTTAATATGGTAAATAAGGTTTTGAACCATAACCATATAGTTTCAACCCACACAACCCATATTAAAAATGGTTAATATGGTTTTAGTTCTTAAATGGAACTATAACCATATTTTGAAAACCAAAATCAACCCATAACCATATTTTGTAAGGCCTAGATTGTGGGCAGAAGTTGAAAGACAAAGATTGTCACTCGGATGGAAAAGAATTCATGGTTTCTATTGAAGAAAACTAGTGCTATGAAACAGTCACAATATTGGATGAATTTACTTTGAAAATTAATGGGAAGAAGATAAAGGTGTCTCTAGTACAAGGAAGCGGGAAGAGATTCTATGGGTTGACTACAAGACCAATTATATTGCTAACATGTGTGCTAAGAAGCTTAATACTCTTATGGAATCTAAAGATAAGATGAAAGATGTGTGGGATAACAACAGCTCCAAAAATGTTAGAAAACTGAATTGTTCATATTTTGAAATGGTTGGAAATTTTGAAGTTTATGGTGCAAGGTTAGAGTTCATGTTTCAATTATAAGGAATCCTTTTGAGTTGCTATTTGTATAAAAATAAGTATTTTCTGGATTGTACAATTCTCTTTGCATATATAAATGAGGTTGCTCCAATAAATTAATGACTTGCATGGGGAATGTTACATTCTGTACAATGACTTTTAGTTTTAGATGAGGCAACATTCGTATTCGATCCAGGAGGACTTTGGTAGAACATATACCACTCAATTCAGAGAATTGAAAATTCATTCAATCATTACTCTACGTTTCATTATTCTACTATTCAGTGATTTTTACTCTACGATTTGAACAGTAATATTACTCTACGATTCATTGATTCGTACTGTACGATTTGAACAGTTTCAGTCTGTAGTATCCTTATGGGCAAGGATTAGTTAAGGGAGTGACAATGTTATGTGATGGAAACTGACACAATTAGTAGTGGTCGGATTGCAAGCATAACAAATGAGATCAGAAGTTGATATGCAATTCAAAATAATAACAGAAATTGGTGGGAAAGTTGGGCAAGTCTGTTATTTGCTAACTGTAAAATTCCAATTGTATAAATGTACCAGAGAGGTGAAGGAAAGATTCATTCGATATTGTAATCAGTTGCTTCTTATTAGCTTAACTTCTAAGCTTGTAATATTTTTTCTTATTTCAATCAATCAATTCATTTCTTGTCTTCCATATTTTTATTTTACTTGTTATTTATGAGTTATTTGGTTTCCAGTTTCATCATCACACTCATTAACAATTATTATCTTCATCATATTTGTTTGGATATAGCGAAAATCATGGATGAACTTGGTGTTGATTGTTATTCATTTTGTGTATTTGGATATGGTGAAAATCATGGATGAACTTGATGTTGATAGTTAGAGATTGGTGAAGAGAAGAGATGTGAAAAGGAGAGAGAAAGAGAATGACAGTAAATAAAATATTATCCACACAATAATATTGTGGATGGTTCAACTCATTTTAAATCATGGACATAAATGACATTAGACATGTGGGTCTATCGTCTGGAATTTAGTTTTGGTACGTCCGTCAAACTAGACCGTAGACTAGAGGTGATAAATAAGTTGATTTAATGAATAATGGATAAAATTTAATAGATAATTAGTTATTAATGGGATGAGTTATAAATGAACACTTTTAAATGAATTGAATCCATCAATCTGTATAAAATTCAAAAGTAAAATTTTTTTAAATTTTTTTTCCACACAACATAAAATAATTTCTATAAGAGGAAATAATAAAATGAAGCTTATTTTATTATTAGTCAGGTGTATATATATACAACCTGTAGTGTGAATACAAATGATAACAGTTATCCTAGATATAATTACAATTTGAATTAAAGAGAATAATTGGAGGAGAAGGAGTAAATCAAGGAACATTTACAACAAATATTATCTACAAACAGTAAGCATAAGATTAGGAGAGAATTGGTCAAGAAATTAATTTGATTTATCTCTATCATGCCCTCGCAAAATGGACGATCGGTTAATGAGACCAATCTTGGACATGAGTTCATGGAACTGGAAATGTATGACACACGTAGGTTTTGACTTTGAACATTCTCACGAACAAAGTGGTAGTCAAGTCCTAAATGTTTCATTTTTGAGTGGAACTTCGGATTCGCGGCAACATATGTAGCTCCCATATTATCACAGTAGATGACCGGTTTGTTTGTGGGTAGATATCCTAGCTCACGAAGTAAGTTTTGGATCCATAGGACCTCGACAGAGAATCATGACAACTTGACTTCGGTACTAAAACACGTGGAAGAACGAGCAAGAGTTCGTTGTTTGCAGAAACTCCAAGATATAGGATTTCGACCCAAGTAGACAATGTAACCAGTTGTAGAAATATAGTCGTCTTTATCACCTGTCCAGTCAGCGTCTGTAAAAGCATGAAGAGTAGTCATCAGTACAAAGTAGTAAATAGACAACACTTAAACTACAATCTTTTTATAAAAAACGTTGTGATATTTTTTTTCACAATATTTTTTAACAAAGCATTGTAGATACGTATGAAAAAATGTTATCTATTTAAAAGGGCATTTTTTTAATTTTAAATAGATAACGTTTTTAAAAAAAAAAACGTTGTATAGGTCAAAAACACAGAGGTCAAAAAAAATTTCGTGGAATGAAAACTTAAATTAAAAAGCCTAAACAGTTAGAGAGAAACATATACTTCTTTGTGTCTCTACTCTTGAACATGCTACACGAAAATTAGGGTTTATTAACCCGATTAACTTTTTCTCTCCTGTTCAAATGGCCAAAACCAGAGGGTCGGTCGTCAACAAGTTCAAAGGGAAGAAGCGTCGATAGTGGCTCCCAAGGTGGCCAAAACCAGTTATGTGCAGAGCTGAAACAATGTCGGAAGCAAGAAGGTTGCGTATAGGTTACGCTTTCGAGCCGAAGAAAGTCCATAGCTTCATAACTCAATCTCTTGTAAGTCATACTCAAAATCAAGGTACCGACCTCTTTCAATTGAATGAATTCTCCTCCCAAAACCCTAGCGTCGTCATAATCGATTCACCCGTTTTGATCGAAAGGCTTCGCAGCCGAATATCACTGCGGCGGTGTTAAGGCTGATGGAAATAATCAACTACGAGTTTGGTGTCTGGGGTATCAGTCATCTCTACTCTGGACCTGTTTGGAGTCGCTTAAAGGTAATTAGTCATAACTGAGGTAATTTGAGTACTACTTGATGTCCGGTTCATATTAATGATGAATTACTCATTGTTTTTTCCTTGAAAAACTTAATAGGCTTGCACTTTTATATATATTGAAGCTGGGTGTTCATCAATTTTTGATATTTAGCTATTGATAATCCTAACCTATGATGATAATCTGATTGGGGCAAAAAATCCTCCTGTGATTTCATAGTGAAATCGAATTCGGCTAGAGAAGGAGAAAAAGGAATTGAGCAGAAATCAATTGCCACCTCTAAGCTATTAAGGTACTTTTTCTATTCTCTTTCCAGTCCATTTTCGTGTCACTTGTGCTCTGTTATGGCCGAATGGCCTAGAATAGACATAAGGGACAGTTGTGCTAATTGTTATGCTATGTGTACTGTTGTGATTTGGAACTGTAATGTAGCACATTATGTTTGTTATTATTTAAGCCATAAGGCTGGGATCACTAAGCTAAGATTTGTGTATTAGGTGTAAGTATATATAAACTGCACTTTATGTGTTTGATAAAATGATTGTGAGAAACTGTTGATATCAACTGTCTTAAAAAGGGAGTGCAATCAAGCCTAATTCTATATCAATATTATATATTGAAGTCCTAAAGATACAAAGGTGCTAAGAGGGCAGTTTTTGCATGAACATAAGATGTTATAACTGATTATATACCAGTCCATATATGAACTATGCATTTAACTATGACTGAGCCACTATTTTAAGGATTTTGTATGCCAGACTAGAGGTTTTGATAATGATTGAATTAGTATAAACTATTCCATGTCATCCAATCATACACTATGCATATTAAATGCTATATAAAAAGAGATAGTATAAGCTTCTATGTTGCACACTTATGCTATCTTTGTAAACATGATTAGTACGTAAACCATGTTTGTTTTTGGAATTTAAGTCCTAAAAGCATAAAGACCTTGACTTAGATGCTTTAAAACATGAAAAGATGGTAGATAGAGGATACATGTGTAAGTAAGGTAAAATTTGGGCCTGTTTTGGGAAATGGTTCAAAACAGCCCCTAGCTACCTATAATTTCAAAGTCAGGACTTGATTTGGATTTGGTTGTATTAATATCTAATAAAAACTGTGTTGTAAGAATCCCTTGATAGCTAAGAATTTTCAAAATTGGAACTATGTATGTATATATAATTTAATGACTACATATGCTAAAAGTGCTCACCTTAACTAAGCTAAAGATTGATTCTAGTTATCATGCTATGAGTTCTGAACCTTGATTTTATAGAGTAATAAAACCATTGTTTACTAAGTTTATATGCCAAGAATTGAAATTGTTAGGTTGAGTGCTTATACTTGTAATAAGTGATTGCTTATGCTTATGATAATATGACATACTACTATGCCTAGAACTGTTATGGACTGGGACAGTATGCTTGTGGCTGGAATGAGAATAAATGACTGTTAAAAGGACTGTAGTTGCTATACTAAATGTTATTGCATTATATGAACTGTTATATATTGCTTTACTAACTGTTGTAGTATTTAATTGACTGTTATGTTATTGTGATATTATTATGTACTGAATTTAAGTAGAGGAGATAGGATGGGCTTGAGGAGTAATAAGGAGGACAAAATTGGCTTTCTTACATAAGCAAATATCTATGACACAAGTAATTCTAAAGTGTGCACATTAGTAGTCTGATAAAAGTCCTTAAAAGGACTGTTTTGCTTAACTGTTGGTTAATTGATAGAAATTAAAGCTTGGGCTAGATACTTACACCACATATAATGACAATTAGAAAGTTTAAACTTACTAGACTACAAGGAGATGCAATTTCAAGCAAAAACCATGGGTTGAATTCATTGTGTCAAGCTATGTGACGCCCTCAAAACAGGTATACATCACCCATCTTGGGTCGCCACTTATATGGTACAAAATTCAAATACAACTTAATTATACAACAGTCGTGTAAAATACGACAAAACATAATCTAAGAGTTTTAATAATAATATTATCATCTAGACAATATCCACACTCAATGGAGTCCTCATTATATTTATTGTCACACTATTTAACAGAATAGTGAGGACTACTAATGCTATTATCTGGACCGTCACTCCGTTTCCCCGACTAGTCCCGCCTCGTTCTCATTTCTGAAGAGAACCAGTGAAAGAAAGGGTGAGCTCAACTAGCCCAGTAAGAAATATTATGACTAAGATAATGCAGAATAAATTATCATTAGTCTTCAATAATGTTAAATTGATAAAATACAATAGACATCAAGTTTAATCTGCGATTGGAATAAGCAATCCATTAGAAGAGTCAAGTAGAGCATAATATCTACTATCTTCATGATTTAAAATGTTTTCATCAATTTTTATTCTTTGAGACTCGACAATAAATAAATCACATCATCGAATCATCCACACTTTTCTACGGGCAAGGATATTCATTAAATCATCAATGGTCAGTGACTATCTTACCGAATAATCCCACAGTCATAATCATACCAAAAAGCGTCCATCAATGCACTACCTACCCAATGAGGACTTTTACCACATCATTCGTTACATTACGGTCATGATTATACCGAATAATCCCTGGTCATAATCATACCAAGTCCATCTATGCACGTAAGTCAAAGATGACTTTCATCACAATATAAGCATGAGAATGATGACAATGATACAAGCAATAATCAAACGAAATCAAAGATAAATATTAAAGACTTTAAATTTATCCAAATATTATCAATCACTTAATAAACTCATAATCTAATATTATTAATATTATAATAATATTTTAATCGCTTCTTAAACTTATAAACAATTTATTTTAATTGTTTACACTTTACCAAATAATGCATTTAATCATTCAAAAATGCCACCATACTCATAAGATTTCATCACCAATGATCAAATCACTCATCAAAAATCTGCATATACCTTATATAGGATTTTCAAGCCCTAAAATCCTATTTTCCAATTCTTCAACTTCACATAACATATTTAACTCATGTTTGTAACTAAACCATTTTCATGAAAAATTAAAAAATCAACTTATTATTTTTATATCCTTTGTCCAAACATATATACATATATTTCATACACAACAAGTATTTTTTTATAATTTTTCAACTCCCTTAAGTATTTTTCAAAAATCAATTTCTAATTAATTCCTTAAGAAATTTTCTACCTTAAGTTCAACTCCAGAAATTCCCAAATCCTGGCAGGATCTTACACATGTTAACGTGAGCTTCCAGTTTAAATTTCATGGTCATTGGAGTTATAGAACTCTAGTCATAGCGTTTTTCGTCGAAAAAACCTAAATATTGAAATAGTCATAACTTGCTCATTTTAAGTCGGAATGAGCTCATTTTTGGACAGGAGGCACTTTATACCATATATTTGCATGTCCCAAAAGGCCAAAATTTTTCTCACAAATTAAGTGGTAAAACAAATTTTACAAAATTGTGGGCGTGAGCTTTTTCTCTTTTTATTACTTTTTCATGCTTTGTTAAAAATAGTCCATACAAAAATCTACAACTCCTCTTTCAAAGGATTCCACTTGGAGATGTTAGAAAACTTATCATAATATCCTCCCAAATTTTTTAGAATTTTTGAATGTCCAAAAATTACGAAACGCAAAAATGGATTTTAACTCATATGCAGTAATCCACTTAAATGATCATTTTCACAATTTAATAAGGAATGAATACGAAGGATCATTCACCATGCATATAGTAATCCACACGATGGGATATTCCAATAGAATAATAAAGAATGGAATAACAACGAAATCACCATGCATGCGATAGACCACCACGGATAGGTTATTCTAACGAATAATAAATAATGGAACCGTGTCGGTAGCGTAAACAAGCACAAACGGATATTCAAAATAATAATAAAGAATGAAACCGGTTCAATGCGTAATATGCATAGATAGGATATTCCAACGTAATAATAAAGAATGGAACCGAATTCATGCGTAATTCGCATGAAGCTCTCTTCATGAATACGAAAAGAAATAATACCCCACTTACCTTAGAAAAAAGCTGGATCTTTGGAATAGTGAGGTAGCGGAGACTTCTATTCTTCTTTCTCTCTATAATAATTGCTCTATAGCTTTAGTGAATTGGTGAGAAATGAAGGAAGAATGAGCTTCTATTTATAGGAAAATATAGTTTAAATAATTGCACGTTTTGGGGCTCGAAATATTACAGTATAATACCTTCCTCTTTTTCTTTATTTTTAATTTGGTCCTGCAAGTATTATCAATCTTGCACCAACTCCCCTAATAGTAAATCATGTGAATAAATAGTAAAATCATGTGACTCAATAGTTCTAAACATGTGAAAAAATTAATTATAGTATAGTATCTTCAACTATACCTCTATTTTTAAATTAGTCATGCAAGTATTATTAATCTTGCACCACCTCCCCTAATAGTACTAGAATGTGAATCAATAGTAAACACATGTGAGCAAATAGTTAATAGTATGTGAATTAATAGCAATTAATTGCTCATTTACCCTGGTTGGTCAATATAACTTCCAGACATCAATTACTATCGAAATAAATGTCGATTTCCACTAACACCAATAATCCCAACACAATGAAAATATTTTTTTCAACAATTTTATTTTTAAAATTTTGAAGTTTGACTTTTTCCGAAAAAGCCAATTGTTGACTTTTGACCAAAAAGTCAACCCCGAAAAATTTTGTGTTTATAGTCTATTCTTACTAATTTCATCGTTCCGGACTCAAATATCACGTCCGCGTCTCCAAATTCAACTCCGAACTCAAATTCGATTTTTAATAACATTTATTCACTATTATTATAACTCGCAATATTAACAACCAGTTCGTTCCCAGGAAAGAGGGGGCTTTCCAATAAAGATTTTTCCTTATTGGCGCGCAATTAGGTTACCAAACCTCTCCTTGACAAAACTTCTAGACATTGTTAATTATGCAAATAATAATATGAATAACTGTATCGTCTCAATTATTGATTTAATAATATATAAAATATCAACAATAATTGAATCAAACTGAATGACTTCTCACGTAAGCATTAATAATCAATACCGTGTACTACTATGCAACCACGCGTATTTTACCACCGATTATTTTATGACAACTTGCTTACTTTGAAAAATTTTCAAATGTCACCCTTAACTTTAAACTTTTATCAATTTAACTATTTACCAAAATAGAAAAATTGAATACTTTTATTTTATAAAATTTGGGGTCTCACAAGCTATTTTACCCACTATTTTGGGCAGTGTCTTGGAACTAAAATGAAGGTTTTATTTATTCAAAATTACCCCTATATGCAATGTATTGTGTAAACTAAAAGTGGGTATGAACAAACCATGATTCAAAGGTCACTAGACTTGCATCATGATCAAGTCATAAAGGAGCTGGGGACTGCCGAAGCTGCTGCAGGCAGCTGCAGCCAGCGCCTAGCGTGGTGCTGCGCTGTGCTGCAGAGCTAGGCAGTCAATATATCCTATAAACTGTGTTTTTGGGCTGCAGTGGTAGACTATCTTAGGGGATGGAAATACCAACAATGAGTTATGACTAGACTACCCAAGGAGAAGCCAAAGATGTCATGGAATAAAGATCCCAGCTGCTGCCCACAGAAGCAGCAACAGCTGTGTATAGCCTTAATTAGGGGCTTCCCTTAATGCTCGGGTTTAGCACAGTTAGACTTCTAAATCTGCCCAGGTAGTGCTTCTCTGAAATAAAGGTATATACTAGTTATGTAATACCTAACATTTAGCACAAAGGAGTCAAGAAGGAGGGTAATACCCAACATTTAACTTGTGTTTTTCATAGGCTAACCCAAATTATAAAGGTGTATGCCATGTTGCTCTTGCTCAAGAAGGTCATTGCAGACCTGGGGAGGTGTATATTATATAATGGGAGAGGGGAATAATGACAAAAAATTTCAGGTTGTATCATAATTTTTTTTAATTCCTGTAAATTTAGTTATTTTATTATTATTATACATTTTATTATATTTGAATAGCTCCAGGATTGGACTCCTTCCAACTCTTCTGGACCTTCTGTTAGGGATTGCATCTTGCTGGAAACTTGTGAAGTACATGAGTCTCTTCCTCAAAGTGTTGAGTTTCCTGCTGATGTATTTACATCATGCCTCACCACTCCCATCAAGATGGCATTGATATGGTGATCATTCTCTACAAATATTATTTATTTGCTTCAAACATGTCTCTGCTAACTTCTCAGAACTTTTACAGTATGTTACTTTCAACGTGAACACATCATAGTAGATTTGAAAATAGACACAGGACTAAATTTTCAATTTTGAAGTTTCTTTAGGGCTAAAATTATTTTCTCTGACATGTTGTTTAGTTAATTATTATTGTTTACACTAGATGTTTGGCTGATTTGCATAACCTAGCATTTTTGGCATTCTATTTTTATTTAGAAATGTTGCGTGTTGATTTGGTCGCTTGATTTTCAAAAATATTTTCCCTTGGTCAGTTAGTTGGAGGAATGCTTAGCACATTATATTGGTTATATTATCTGCATTGTGATTCTTTAAACTTGCTTTTTGATTGTGCTTTCCCATTTCTTATGGTCCTCCTTGTTGTCCAGGTTTTGTACTCGTTCGTTGCTTCATGAGTCTCTTGATTATTCACTTATAGATAGAATACCTGGTCGACAAACTGACCTCAAGGCACTGCTTGGAGAACTGAATTGGATTTTTACAGCAATGACCGATACAATTGCCTGGAATATTCTCCCTCATGGTAATGGGGGGACTGATAGTGATCTTGTGTGATTTGTTAACATATCTTTAGCTGTAAGGGTGTACCCGTTACTCAATTTTGCTTTCTGTAGATTTATTCCAGAGATTGTTCAGACATGATCTGTTGGTTGCCAGTCTGTTCCGAAATTTCTTACTTGCTGAGAGGATTATGCGTTCTGCAAATTGTTCCCCAGTTTCATATCTAATGTTACCCCCCACACATCAGCATCATATGTGGTAAGTTGAGTTGCCTTTCATAAAATGTTGTGAAGCATTTATTTGTTTGACCGTAATCTGTGCTGTCATGCATTGCAGGGATGCATGGGACATGGCTGCTGAAATCTGCCTTGCTCAACTTCCAGCGCTGGTTGAGGATCCAAATGCAGAGTTCCAGGTGTGAGTTGTTAAATTTTGTCCTATTAAGATCACTAGTGGATTTCTTATTTGCTTATTTAGGTGCGGTGTCATTTTCTTTTTGTAGCTATATGATATCATTGACTGATGTTTCCAGTTCTTCAAAAATATTTTACTTATTTCTTTTTATGCAGGTTTTGCAGTCTATGTTGGGAAAAGATGCTAATCCAGAGCTTGCCTTTGCTGTTGACATATGGAGTGTGGGCTGCACAGTTACAGAGGACAGAAGGATTTCCTCCAATAACATATATACACATCCATGAATGTCCCAAATTCTCGGTATGTAAACTTGACTTGTAACAGTGACTCCTATCAGGATTAGCAATAATTAAAATGTTGTGGTTCCCAATTCCTAAAAAATAAAAAATAACTCAGATTTAGTTGATGCATAACCAGAGAATAATTCTTCTATGGTTTGGGTATGAAAGCCTCTCTCACAGCAGTAAAATAACTAGAGATGTATTGCCTTGCACATTAAAACTATCTTGCTCATTCCAAAACTTTAGCAGATAGCCACCTTAATGTACCTCCTAGTTACCAATTTACTTCTTGTAACCTGAAAGTCATCTTATAGGCAGCGATGATTGCCTGAAATACTGAAAGTTTGAATTGTTGCATTGATCTGAATTGGAATTTCACTTTGTTGAGTTGGGAAGATGATAAAATCTAGTTTCTGAACTTGCAGTACTGCTCTTGATACTGGAATGGTGACACCTCGTTCTCCTATGCTCATGACGCCTGGGTGAAACCTATTTAAATGTTGCAGTCAAGGATCTCAAGCGTGGTTATGTTGCATCCAACTCCAAGGATGACCCTGCCAAGGGAGCTGCCAACTTCACATCTCAGGTCATCATCATGAACCACCCTGGACAGATTGGAAATGGATATTCCCCAGTTCTTGATTGTCGCACCTCTCACATTGCTTTCAAGTTTGCTGAGCTCTTGACCAAGATCGACAGCTTAGGTAGGTAGTGCACCACAGCTTAGGTTGTGCTCCACAACTTAATTTTATGGATAGTTTAGTATATTTTGTGGATGTAGTAATTTGAAATTGTAAACGAATGATATTATTGGGATGTATTTTGAATGGTTGATACATTTTGGCTTTAAATTTAAATGAGAATTTAGACCTTTTAGCTATATATCATGGCATTAGCATATTGCAGGTGCATTGGTAATATAGGTGAACTACAACTTTTTTTTCTTTATTTACAACATTTTAAAAATGTTGTATAAATTGGTTAAAAACGTTGTCTGATATATTAAACTACAACGTTTTTATCCAGAAAACGTTGTGGAATTATACTTTCTACAACGTTTTTAAGCATCTGCTAATTTATGGAAAACAAATCTACAACGTTTTTTTTCTTCTTAAAAACGTTGTGTAATGTGCTTAACTACAACGTTTTAAAAACATTGTGTTAGGGTGTCAAATAGATAACACCCTTAACCACGACGTTTTTCTGACTGAAACCACAACGTTTTTTCCGCGTTATCTATTTACTGTTTTGTAGTAGTGAGTGGGCGAGTCTCGGCGAAGTAGTAAACCTTGGGTAGTAGTTCCTGAAAGATAGCGTAATAGGCGTTTAAGAGCGACCCAATGATCTGCAGTAGGTTTGTGCATGTATTTAGATAACTTGTTACAGCAAAGGAGATGTCAAGTCTAGTTAAAGAGAGATATTGCAAGCTTCCCACAAGTGTTCGGTATTCAGTTGGGTTGGCTAGAGAAATTCCAGTTTGTTTGGATAAAGGAGGATGCGTGGCCATAGGGGTGGGTACTGGTTTGGCAGTAGACATATGAGCACGGGTTAAAAGGTCTTGAATATATTTGTGCTGGCGAAGAAAGATGCATTGAGGATGAGAGAACACTTCAACGCCAAGAAAATAGGATAGGTTACCAAGATCTTTAAGAGAGAAACGAGAGAATCGAGAAATGAATGTGTTTAAGAGAGTGGAATTTGAGCCAGTGATAATGATATCATCAACATAGACAAGTAGGTAGATTAGATCATTATTATTACGTAGAGTAAATAAGATGTGTCTGAGACAAAATTTGTGAAACCAAGAGTAAGAAGATAGGATTTGAGTTCATTATACCAAGCTCGGGGAGCTTGTTTAAGACCATAAAGAGCTTGGCGAAGTTTGCAAACATGAGTAGGATGAGATTGACTAACAAAACCAGGGGGTTGAACCATAAACACGTCCTCCATGAGAGAACCTTGGAGAAAAGCATTATTAATGTCAAGTTGATGGAGAGACCACCCATAGGTTATGGCTAGAGAGAGAACGGTACGGACAGTAGCAGGTTTAACTACGGGACTAAAGGTTTCAGTATAGTCTAGGCCGGGACGTTGGTGGAACCCTTTAGCTACTAGGCGAGCCTTGTGACGGGCTATGGAGCCATTCAGGTTATACTTAGTCCTAAATACCCACTTACAACCAATGAGATTTTGTGATGGAGAGGAGGGAACAAGGTCCCATGTTTTATTTTTGAGGAAGGCATTGTATTCAGTTTGCATGGCAGCACGCCAAACTGGGCTTTTGAGAGCTTGAGTGATGGTGGTAAGCTCGGTAGAAGAGGGTGGAAGAGAGACATGAAGGTTCAATTTATCAATTGGTTTGCGAATATTATTTTGTAGTCGAGTGAGAGGACACGGTGGAGGTGGAGGTGGAGGTGGAGGGGGAGGAGGAAGAGAGGGAGTTAAGGAAACCGAGAGCTGGGAGGGGGTTGGGGATTCGGCTGAAGTAGTCGAGGGAGGAGAGAGAGAAGAGGGAGGAGCTTGCAGATTTTAGGAAAGGGTAACTGGTGTGGGTGAGGCACCGAAAATAATGGGGAGATGAAATGCACACCATTCGTCCGTTTCGGTGGATGTGTGCGATGGTGCCAACATAGAAGAGGAGGAAAAAGGGAATTCATGCTCAATGAATTTGACATGACAAGAAACATAGATTTTGTTCCAGTTGGGAGCAAGGAAATAATAGGCGCTTTGGGTGGTAGAATAGCCCACAAAAACACAAGGAGAGGAGCGAGGATCGAGTTTATGTGAGGTATAGGGGCGTAGCCATGGATAACAAAGACATCCAAAGCTATGAAGTTTTAGATAATTAGGCGTGTGGCCATGGAGTTTAGAGTAAGGGGATTGAAGGTGAAGCGTAGGAGTAGGCATACGATTAATTAAATAGCAAGCAGTAGCAAAGGCAAGAGGCCAATATTTTCGTGGCATAGAGGAATGAGTAAGAAGGGAAAGACCTGTTTCAACAATATGACGACGACGATGCTCCGAATAGCCATTATGTTCGGGCGTATGAGGAGGGGAAGTGAGATGAGTTATGCCATGAGACTCAAGTGTTGTATCTAAACCAATATATTCACCACCATTATCACTAAAGATTGTAATTATGGGGCGTTTAAAGAATTTTTCAACCAAGAGTTTGAATTTAGTAAAAATGGCAGTAACATCATTTTTGTGTTTGAGAGGATAAAACCACACATATTTGGAATAATGATCAACGAAGATAAGATAATATTTGTAGCTATCATAAGAAAGGGTGGGGGAAGTCCAAACATCACTATAAAGAACATCAAGAGGACCATGAGATTGAATGGTATTTTGGTAGAATGGCAATTTGTGGCTCTTATTACAATCACATGAATTACAATGAAAAGAAATTGACTTTGGAATATGTAAATTAAAAACATTGCTAAGATAACGTAGAATAGAATAAAATGGATGGCCTAATCTATTATGCCAATCAGTAGTAGATGTGATTTGGACGGAGTGAACAACAGGACTAGTGGGATGCCATTCATAGATTCTAGATTTAGTTGGGCCTTGAAGAAGAATTACCCCCGTGCGAAGATCCTTCACAAGATAAGAATTAGGTAAGAAAGTGATAGAAGAATTATTATCATGACAGAATTAAGAAATAGAAATAATATTGCGAGAAACGGAAGGCACATGAAGAATATGATTAAGATGTAATTTAGTAGTAGGGGTAAGAAAAGAAGTTGAACTAGTGTTTGAGATGGCTAGACCCGAGCCATCTCCAATAATGAGTTCCTCGGTACCATCATAGGGGGAGTGAAGGGCAAGGTTGTCAAGATCATGGGTGACATGATGAGTAGCACCACTGTCGAGGAGCCAACCATTGGAGGATGAGTCAGTAGCGGTGGTAGCATAGGCACGAGGAAATGGAGATTGGTAGCTTTTGACGACATGGAGAGGTTGAGTATGGGGAGGGACCACGGGTGGGTTGGGTTGTTGTGACAGTAGTATGGCATTTGGATATTGGTAGCGGAAAATGGGACATTGGGAGACATAATGACCTTGATTTCGGCACCATTGACACCGTCCTTTGAAGGGTTGAGAAGAGTGAGTAGTAGGAAGGGAATAGGATTGGTTTGGAGTGGGGAGAAGGCCGACATTGGAGGAAGGAGGACGGTTTTGATAGTTTCAGTTTTGGTGTTTGGCAGCATAGTTAACAGTGGCAGGAAAAATATTGGATGATTTGGCTTTGTGTTTGAGGGAGAGTTCACGGTTGATGAGTTTTTCATGTAACTCATCAAACGTAATAGGAGTCTCACGGCTTTGGATGACATTGATGACACTATCATAGTTGGGATCATTGAGTTGATCAAGGACTTTGTCAATGATGTCACCGGGATCAAGAGGACGACCAAGAGAGGCTAGTTAGTCGGTACAACACTTGATTTCTTGCATATAGTCAGAAATCGAATAGGTGCCCTTGGTAATATTGCGAAGATGATCTTTTATTTGTTTGAGATGACCTTTGGAGGGATTGGCATAGGTCTTGGTAAGAGTTTTCCAAGCGTCACGGGTAGTGGAACATTGCAAAATGAGAGGAAAGAGTGGGTGGGAGAGCGTGCCGGCAAGAGATCCAAGAATGAGCTTGTCTTGACGGAACCATGTGGTGTAGGCAGGATTAGTAATGGTAGTCATTTTGGATAATGGTTTTAGAGGGAGCGGGATGAGAACCATCTATGAATTTATGTAGATCATAGCCAAGGAGAGTAGCTTCAAGTTGAGTTTTCCATGAGATATAGTTTGTGGGAGTGAGTTTGAGAATATGGGAAAGGGAGATGATGATGAAAGGCTAGGTAGGTTCAGCAGTGTTAGGTATAAGAGATTGATCATTGATAAGTGGTATTTTTACTCACTTATTGTATATCAATCCATGCGAATTGTGTCCAACTCAAGTACATTTCATTGTATTTTAGTTGCATTTCACATTATTTTGCATTACATGTACTTAAAACTCCTTTTTGTGAATAAGTGCAAAAATCGGCTTCATTTTGGTGGAATTAGAGGTATCGGTGAGCGGATGCGCGAAGACTAGTCGCAAGGCGAGGAGGTGCATGGCATGGGGGTACAATGAGGCATGGAAATCAAGCAAGCAAGAGGATTAAAGCAAGTGTGAGCAAGTGGCAATGAAGAACAGAGCAAAACCGGACTCGGCAAAGAGCAGCAGAGCACAGTGCAAGCAAGGCAAGTGAGGACTCCGCGCCCATGAGTCTGAGGCTATACATGGGGAACTTTCTGCAAGTTAAGCGCCCGTGAGGCAATGGACGCGTGCCCGTGAGCTACTCAACGCGCGCCCGCGAGGCATGATCGCGCGACCGCGCAGGAGGACGTCTGGACTGGCCTAACTTACTGTAATTTATTTTATTTTTAATTCTCAATTAAATGATGTGTAATTGGGTTTTAAAATGATTCTGACTGCTGTCAGAGGAGGATGTGACTTTTATTACGTATTTTCTAGAGTAGTAACTAGGGTTTACACCTTGGGAGAGATTCCAACGGAGAACGAAGCCATAACGTCTATTTCTCTTCTTCTTCTCAGAATTCTTTACCATCGTGGATTTTGATTCTTGTTTATTGGATTCCTTTGGTGATTTAATAGTTAATCATTGATTACTATTCAACGATTGGGTTTGATCGTTCTCTCTTTCTTACTTTCATTCGTTTGTTTATTGATCATGTTTAGCCTTGATCCCATAATGGCTTTTGGTTCAGCCACGAACTAAACTCCATTTTGGGATTCTAACGGATTTTAATATGTAGTTTGGTTGTATATCTAAATGTTAGATTTGTTGTGCATATCATATGGGGTATCTATCATGGTTGTTTTACATGTATGAATGACTGATAATCATTCGTTTCAGTATTTGTATGGGATTGGAAATGAACATATAAATATGGATTGTAATCATGATAACATGCGAATATGGGGCTAGAGTAAGTCTTGCATATTTTGTGATTCAGATAGGAATATACTGTTTCACCGTATGAGCTAGGATAAGAGTTGTGCTTAAAATCAATAGGATTGCAATTGCGCATAGGAATATGGTAGTTGTGATGGTATTGATGATTACATAGAGTCTAACATCTGTAGATGCTATATGAGTTGGTTATAGTGCATTGGAAAATGGTTATAACTCTCTTCGTGCTCTTGGCTATCTTCCTGTGATATGTGAACACTTCTTGCATGACATATGGCGATTAAATGAAATATTGAATGAAGTTAGGATCCCATTGTTTCCACATTATATTTAGTCCATTTATATTCTTATTTTTAGTTGGTAATCATAATTAGTTCAAATCAACAATTAAGTCAATAGTCTTAGCATATAAATATAGTGAGTTAATTAATGCATAGTAGTCTAAGGTTAACAACTTTCTCTGTGGGATCGATACTTTACTTACTCTGTATTACTTGTTGACCCGTGTATACTTGCATGAGTTAGAGCTCTTTTATTGTAACTATAAAAGAGGCAACAAGTTTTTGGCGCCGTTGCCAGGGAAAGGCGTTAATTTAGATAATTATCATTAGTTTAAAGCTATATTGTATGACTTAGATAATTCTAATCATTTCTCATTTCTATTTCTATTTTGTTTTTGGTTACAGGTACTAGTAGAATTTTATGCACACGAGATCATCCAACTCAGAGTTAACACCAGCGCACACTAATATTAACGGAAAAGGTTGGAAAGCGAGTGTGCGGAAAAATCTACAAGAGCAGTTAGAAAGCACTACAGTCAATATGGCGGAAAAACAAAGAATTGAGCAAAGAGAAGAGCATCGGGCTTTAAGGGAATATTCCATGCCGAACATAAATGAATTACAGTCCAAAGATAATCGGACCGGCGATAGCGTGAAAAACACCTTGAAATAAAAAACCGGGCACTATTCGGATGGTGCGAAACTCGATCTGAATTTGGGGTCTTTTTACGGATGATCCGAACGAACACCTATTAAGCTTCATCGAGATTTGCAACACATTCAGATATAATGGTGTGACGGAGGATGCCATCAGACTACGGTTATTCCCATTTTCATTGAGGGATAAAGCAAGGAGTTGGCTACATTCTTTGCCGGCTGGATCGATCACTACATGGGAGGACTTAGCACAGAAGTTCTTAGTCAAATTCTTCCCAATGGATAAGACTGCAAAGATGAGGACAACCATATCTCAGTTTGAGCAACAACAGGGCGAAACCTTATATGAGGCATGGGAAAGGTATAAAGAGATGCTTAGGAAGTGTCCACATCATGGTTTGCCAGACTGGATGGTGATTAATTCGTTTTACAATGGCTTGGGATGGCAATCCAGACCGATTGTAGATGCAGCCGCAGGGGGGGGGGCATTATGGGCAAAAAGCTATGATGAGACCTATACGCTTATCGAGACTATGACCGCGAATGACTACCAAAATCCTACAGCTCGGATGTCTCAGCCTAAAGTTGCAGGTGTGTTGGAGGTAGATACGATTACACAGTTGTCGGCACAAATGGCAGCTATGGCTAAGAAAATAGACACCTTGGCAGAGAGCAAAGTGAAGACAGTTGCTTTCGTTTGTGAGATTTGTGCGGGGTCACACTCCACGGATTAATGTGCTATCAGCTCAGAATCAGTATAGTATGTAAGCAACTACAGAAAAGACCAAGGCCAATTTCAGAACACATATCATCCCAACAACCGCAATCACCCGAATTTTAGTTGGTCTAACAACCAAGGAAAACAACAAAATCAGTTCCAGCCGAATCAATAGTTTCAACCACAGTCAGCACAACCACAGTTTACACCAAAACCACCGTTTCCACCGGGATTTCCTCAACAGCAACAACACCACACTCCAGCTGCATCACATCCAGAGAAGAAATCAGAAGTGGAGGAGATGATGTTGAAATACATGGCGAACACCAAGGTTATGATCAAAAGTCAAGCAGTGGCTATCAAGAATTTAGAGACGCAAATGGGGCAAAGGGCGAACATGCTTACTAATAGGCCCCAGGGTGCTTTGCCAAGTAACACAAAGACGAATTCTAGAAGAGATGGGAATGAGCAGTGTCAAGCAATAACATTGCGATCTGGGAAAGATTTAACAGGGTTTGCAAGTCAGCGCTACATGATGACAACAAGGAGGGCAGCATGTGACACATGAAAGTGAAACGAGAAAGACTGACGAGGAGAAAAATCTGGAAAATTCTGAGGTTCAGCTGGAAGAAAAGAATACAGCAGGTTCAGAAGAGAAGGTCAAGAGTCCATTACAACTACTGCACCCTCAAGTACCATATCCGCAGAGGTTAGTTAAGCAGAAAGATGACAAACAATTCAGCAAGTTTTTAGAGGTCTTCAAAAAGCTGCAAATCAATATACCTTTTGCAGAAGCATTGGAACAAATGCCAAGCTACGCAAAGTTCATAAAAGGTATCCTGTCAAGGAAGAGGAGATTAAATGAGTTTGAAACGGTAGCCTTAACAGAGGAATGCAGTGCAGTGCTCCAACGCAAGTTACCACCCAAGTTAAAAGATCCGGGTAGTTTCACAATTCCGTGAACCATTGGAAAGATGGATTTTAACAAGTGTTTATGTGATTTGGGAGCAAGTATAAATTTGATGCCATTGTCAGTATTCAACCAGTTGGGACTACCGGCTCCAAGACCAATTTAACATATCGTTACGATTAATTTGTGGGTTAAATCACATATCCATGAGGAATTGTCTAAGATGTATTGGTTAAAGTGGATAAGTTTATTTTTTTGGCTGATTTTATCATTCTAGATTTTGAAGAGGACAAGGATATACCGATCATACTAGGAAGACCATTCTTGGCCACGGGCAGGACTTTGATAGATGTACAAAAAGGGGAACTCACGATGCGCGTTCAGGATTAAGAGGTCATTTTTAATGCCTTCAAAGCCATGGAAGTCCCAACGGATGAGGAGGATTGTGTCTTTGTTGATTAGGTGAATCGGATTCTAGATGATGACATACAGAGTCTAGCAGACTATGAACCTTTGAGGAATATCACTGATGAGAACTCGGATGCAGATGATGAAAAATTTGATGAATTTGTTCAATATCTGGATATCAACCCCCAATTCAGGAGATTTAGACCACCTGCAGAGCCATTGACAATAGCTGGAGATGCTTCAATAAAGCTAAAACCATCTCTTGAGACACCTCCAGAATTGGAGTTAAAGCCACTTCCGGAACATCTCAGGTATGCATTTTTAAATTCAGATTCCAAATTACCCGTGATTATTGCTTCTGCACTAACATCTTGCCAGGAAGAAAAACTGCTCCGAGTGCTTAGAGAGTTCAAATCAGCTATTGGATGGACCATAGCAGATATCAAAGAATCGACCCTTCGTATTGCATGCACAAGATCCTAATGGAAGATGGTATGGCAGTGAAGCAGTTGAAAGCGACTAAGGAGGCTTAATCCAATAATGAAGGAAGTGGTCAAGAAAGAGGTACTAAAATGGTTAGATGCAGGAATAATTTATCCAATCTCAGATAGCAAATGGGTGAGCCCAGTACAGTGTGTTCCGAAAAAGGGTGGCATGACAGTCGTGACTAACGAGAATAATGAGTTAATCCCAACATGAACAGTAACGGGGTGGAGAGTTTGCATGGATTACCGCAAGCTCAACAAAGGTACACGGAAAGATCATTTCCCGCTCCCATTCATCGATCAGATGTTGGACAGACTACCAGGGCATGAGTACTATTGCCTTCTGGATGGTTATTCGGGTTACAATCAAATTATGATAGCTCTAGAAGATCAGGAAAAGACTACGTTCACATGTCCATATGGCACTTTTGTTTTCAGAAGAATGTCTTTCGGGTTGTGTAACGCCCCAGCCACGTTTCAGAGATGTATGATGGCCATATTCTCAGACATGGTGGAACAGAATGTGGATGTATTTATGGATGACTTCTCAGTCTTCGGGGATTCATTTGACTTATGCCTTGAGAATCTAGTTATGGTGTTAAAGAGATGTGTTGAAACAAATTTAGTGCTAAATTGGGAAAAATGTCACTTCATGGTACAAGAAGGAATCATATTGGGACACAAAGTTTCAAAGACGGGACTTGAGGTGGATAAAGCGAAACTAGAGACCATTGAGCACCTGCCACCACCCACATCAGTAAAAGGAGTGCGTAGTTTTCTGGGACATGCAGGGTTCTACCGCAGGTTCATTAAGGATTTCTCCAAAATCACTAAACCATTATGCGACTTATTTGGAGAAAGATCACGAAATTCGGTTTTGATGACACTGCGTGTCGTTTTGAACACTTGAAGAAAAACTAATTTCAAAGACCGATAATTCTCGCACCCAATTGGACTTTGGTTTGAATTGATGTGAGGCGCCAAATTGATTACGCCCGTAGAAATTTGTGTTGGGGTAGAGGAAAGAAAATATATTTCATGTGATCTATTATGCCAGCAAGACCCTAACGGATGCACAATTGAACTATACCACCACAGAAAAAGAGTTATTGGTAGTGGTTTACACTTTTGATAAGTTTCGAGCATATCTGATTGGAACAAAAGTGATAGTGTATACGGATCACGCAGTGATTCGACATTTAATGGCCAAGAATGAAACACAAGCTGGAGACGTATCGGCCTATATTCCCACTAATGTGATCCAACGCAAAACCACGGTTGATTAGATGGATTCTATTACTGCAGGAATTTGACTTGGAAATCAAGGACAGAAAGGGAACGGAAAACCAAGTGGCGGACCACTTATCTCGACTCAAGAATCCGAAAAGGGAAGTACAAGATTATGTTATGATCAATGAATCCTTTCCAGATGAGCAATTGTTTGTGGTAAAAGGGGAAGTGCCATGGTTTGCAGATTTCGCAAATTATCTAGTAAGTAAGACGGTACCTTCTGACTTGGTGGGTTATCAGAAGAAGAAATTTCTGCATGACGTCAAATGGTATATATGGGATGAGCCTTACTTGTTTAAACAGTGTTCAGATCAAGTGATAAGAAGGTGTATTCCGTATAGTGAGACCGAGGGAATTCTACAACAGTGTCATTCCTCGGTGTATGGAGGTCACTATGGCAGTGAACGGACAGCAGCAAGAGTCCTACAAGCAGGGTTCTACTGGCCAACTATCTTTAAGGACGCTTACAGTTTTGTCCAGCGATGCGACAGATGTCAACGAGTGGGTAATATCTCTAAAAGAAATGAGATGCCATTGAATACCATCCTAGAAGTAGAAATTTTCGATGTATGGGGCATTGATTTCATGGGACCTTTTGTTTCTTCCTGCGGCAATCTCTACATCTTGCTCGCAGTGGATTACGTTTCAAAGTGGGTGGAGGTTGCAGCTTTACCGACTAATGATGCCAAGGTAGTCCTCAAGTTTCTACACAAAAGCATTTTTACGTGGTTTGGAACTCCAAGGGCTATCATTAGCGACGAAGGCAGTCACTTCTGCAACAGGCAATTCACAAACTTGTTAGCTAAGTACGGGGTGAATCATCGCATCGCCATAACTTATCACCCACAAACAAATGGCCAAGCCGAAGTATCAAACCGAGAAGTCAAAAGAATTCTGGAAAAAGTTGTGAATTCAACACAGAAGGACTGGTCGTTAAAATTAGACTATGCTGTATGGGCTTATCGCACCACATACAAAACCCTGTTGGGGATGTCACCTTTTCAAATTGTGTATGGCAAAGCCTGTCACCTCCCTATGGAGCTAGAGCATAAGGCTTATTGGGCAACACAACAGCTCAACCTTGATTTGACAACTGCAGGGGAGAAAAGGCTACTTCATCTCAATGAGTTAGATGAGTTTAGATTACCGGCATATGAGAATGCGAAGTTATACAAGGAAAAAGTGAAGAGGTGGCATGACCGTAGGATAATGGATAGAACGTTTGAACCGGGACAAAGGGTGTTGCTCTATAATTCAAGACTTAAACTTTTCCCTGGAAAACTAAAATCGCGTTGGTCGGGTCCATTCACAGTGAAAACTGTCTTTCCGCATGGTGCAATTGAAATATATAACCAATTCCCAAACAAACCCTTCAAGGTAAACGGCCAGCGGTTGAAGCATTACTTTGGTGACGAAGTGGACAGACACAACGTCACCATGATTCTCTCGTCAACATGAGAATCAGTGGCAGTCAAGCTAATTGACTATAACTTAGCGTTGGATGGGAGGCAACCCATCAATTTCATCTCTAAACTCTTTTCCATTCTTTAGTAAACTAGTAGTTAGACTCATTCTGCTTTTGTTTGATACATAATCTGTGTTGCACTCATCTTGTTGTAGGTGCTTTGGGTTACCCTCACCACAATCTCTGCTTGGAAATTCAGGGACTGCAGCTCAGGGAGTGCATCGCGCGGCCGCACCTGTCCCAACATGTATTATCTCGCGCCCGCGCAAATTATAGAAAATTTTAACATCCTCGTGGCATACCATGCCGAGATGATTATATATAACTCCACGCGCGTCCTGTGATGACAAGAAAAGAGATTATTTTTGTTTTAAGAATTCGATCCGTGGTCGACTCGGGTTTTTTTTTACGTGCTTTATTATGAGCATCCTTCTCTATTCTCCCATAATAAAAAGCCTCTTCACTACCAATACATGCGTATAACCCAACCATCCTCATTGGAGTCACTCTAGGGTTTATTTTGCTGGATTGGACACAAGCAAGTTTGGGGGTATTATCAGTGTTGCAAACCCTTCACAATCTCCACATAGAAGTTGATCATGGGTCCAAAAAGAGGACGTGTAATCTCCATCTCTTCGACCTCTGAATCCTCATCCAGTGATCACAATGATGATGTCACAGAACGAAGAAACTTCTTAAGCCAGGAAGCTCATCATACCTATTATCATCTTCTGAGTAAATCGTTTATGAAGGAACGAGGCTTTAAACCCACCAAGAAAGATGGACAGCTATAGAACATGCTCCGAGAAAGAAACTGGGTTAGCTTGGCCGCAACACCTATGCCTATCCCAATGGAAGTTATTCGGGAATTCTATGCAAACACAAAGGAGATGGAGCAACAAGGAATAACATTCGTTCGACGTGTGCAAGTGGATTTCCGCCCCTCAGCTATCAGAGCAATGTATGGCATAACTGATACACCACCAACTGGGTCGACAAATTGGGTCACTGGTGACCATTTAACGACGGACTTGAATGTATTGGTTTCAGAATTGTGCATCCCAGGCACCAAGTGGACCTGCAAGGTCGGAACAGCCGAGCCTCTATCATTTCCAGCTTCCATGTTGAATCGCTATGCCCAAGCATGACATCTATTTATATGCGCCAAACTAATTCTGTCCACTCACAAGCATGTCATCACGAAGGAGCAAGCCCTCATTTTATGGGGTATTATCACAGGGAAGTACATAGACGTCGGCCACATCATTCATCAAAACATGCAGCGATATTGGCGGGGAAACATGACTGGGAGCATTCTGCATGCAGCGGCAGCAGCATTACTTTGTATGCAGTAGGGAGTCCCATGGATTGACAGGACACGGCAGAAGTCAAGTCATGACATTACGTCGGCCACTATCGCTAAGCTCTAGGATTGGACGGGTGGTGAGCCACACCCGCGCGGCCGTGGATTCATTCTCCGACACACCTCACCACAGCCAACCAAACAGTCCCCACAAACCAATGAAGCAGGTCCATCCACCCGATCACATCCTCTCTAATGATCGACATCTCCGATAGTTGGAACGCAAAGTCGATACCTTGTCTGACAATCTTGGGAGACTCACCAGAAGCATTCGCGCATCAAGGAACCATGCTTGAATGGCCTCAGTTTGGGACAGCCGTGCCATATCCACCACCAAATTCACCACCCGAGGAGGGTGGTCATGCCGATCAATAGGAGAGTTTTCTCGTACCCTTTACCTTCATTCAATGCAGACATTGAACATTTTAAGTTTGGGGGTATTGGAGTACTTATATAGTAGTTTAGATTGCATTCTGTTTTAGCATGTTTAGTTTAATTTTGCATGATTATGTGTTAGTTAAAATTTGCATAAAATTTGTCAATTTTAGTCATTATAGATGGTGTTAGTATATTTTAGTTTCATGTCTCACACAAATTCTTGCTCAATAATAGAAATTTTTGCCTGACCAATGATGATAGTGAATTGTGAAAGATTTCCGAATAGGTTGCATAGCACAGCTTAGATATGATGTTTTACACGATGGGATTCATGTGCTGTTTAAATGCTTTTGGTATGCACGAATAGGTTCACAATCACTTGTAAGTGTAAGAGACGTGTGTTGCGTTGCTTAATAGAACATGTAGTTTCAAAAAGAGGAATATGTGGAATATGCATATAGACTGGGTACATTGACATTCAAACTATGGGAACACCTGGGCAAGTTTGAATTGGGACGAGATGGAGCGTAAAATGCACTCGTTTAAATAGGAAATGAGATGGAGCGTAAAACGCACTCGTTTAAATAGGAAATGAGATGGAGCTTAAAACGCACTCGTTTGTAAAGGAAGTGAGAAGGAGCGTAAAACGCACTCGCTTTATAAAAAAAATAAAGAAGAAAAGAAAAATGGCAATAAACACCGCGGGAAAGTGCGAGAATCGTCCTCGTGAGTAAAAAGAAAGTTTTTAGCTCGGTGTACCTTGGTTTGCATTGATATATCGAAACAGTCTATGGTGTATGAGTACACATGAGTCTTGATTTAGACTATAATTTTCTATTTTGAGCATTGTAGCACATGTATTCTTTGCTTAGTACAAGTTTTGAACACTATACACACACACACAGCATTTCTATAGCATTCTTGAATCATCTGAGTGTATGTTGTTATATCTATAGTTTGGTTGGCAATCATGATCTTGGATATGGATAATTCGCTGAGGTAATATGGCTGAAATTCTGTTATGGTTGGGATTGTGTGAGACTAGTTTGCATCATAGAGTAGTTGCATTGCCAATGTTCATTCATATGCATTGCTTGAGGGCAAGCAACAGTTCAAGTTTGGGGGTATTTGATAAGTGGTATTTTTACTCACTTATTGTATATCAATCCATGCGAATTGTGCCCAAATCAAGTACATTTCATTGTGTTTTAGTTGCATTTCACGTTATTTTGCATTACATGTGCTTAAAACTCCTTTTTATGAATAAGTGCAGAAATCGGCTTCATTTTGGTGGAATTAGAGGTATCGGTGAGCGGATGCGTGAAGACTACTCGCAAGGCGAGAAGGTGCATGGCATGGGGGTACAATAAGGAATGGAAATCAAGCAAGCAAGAGGATTAAAGCAAGTGTGAGCAAGTAGCAATGAAGAAGAGAGCAAAAACCAGACTTCAAAGAATCGCAGAAACACAAATGCGCGCATGTGCCAACAAGGCGGTGAAGACTTCATGGCATACACGAAAGTCTTGAGGCTATACATGGGAAGCTTTCTGCAAGTTAAGCGCCCGCGAGGCAATGGGCCTGACCTTGAAGAAATACTCTTTCAACGCTTGCATGAGAGCATGATCGCGCCGACCGCGAGGAGGACGCGTCTGGGTGGCCTAACTTACTATAAGTCTCGCGGCCGCGAGATAGAGATACTAGAGACGCCTTGCAGCACGTGCGATCGCTTGATCTTGTAATTTGTTTTATTTTTAATTCTCAATTAAATGATGTGTAATTGGGTTTTAAAATGATTCTGACTGGTGTCAGAGGACGATGTGACTTTTATTACGTATTTTCTAGAGTAGTAACTAGGGTTTATACCTTGGGAGAGATTCCAACGGAGAACGAAGCCATAACGTCTATTTCTCTTCTTCTTCTCAGAATTCTTTACCATCGTGGATTTTGATTCTTGTTTATTGGATTCCTTTGGTGATTTAATAGTTAATCAATGATTACTATTCAGCGATTGGGTTTGATCGTTCTCTCTTTCTTACTTTCATTCGTTTGTTTATTGATCATGTTTAGCCTTGATCCCATAATGGCTTTTGGTTCAGCCATGAACTAAACTCCATTAAGGGATTCTAACGGATTTTAATATGTAGTTTGGTTGTACATCTAAATGTTAGATTTGTTGTGCATATCATATGGGGTACCTATCATGGTTGTTTTACATGTATGAATGACTGATAATCATTCGTTTTAGTATTTGTATGGGATTGGAAATGAACATATAAATATGGATTGTAATCATGATAGCATGCGAATATGGGGCTAGAGTAAGTCTTGCATATTTTGTGATTCAGATAGGAATATATTGTTTCACCGTATGAGCTAGGATAAGAGTTGTGCTTAAAATCAATAGGATTACAATTGCACATAGGAATATGGTAGTTGTGATGGTATTGATGATTACATAGAGTCTAACATCTGTAGATGCTATGTGAGTTGGTTATAGTGCATTGGAAAATGGTTATAACTCTCTTCGTGCTCTTGGCTATCTCCATGTGATATGTGAACACTTCTTGCATGACATATGGCGATTAAACGAAATATTGAATGAAGTTAGGATCCCATTGTTTCCACAATATATTTAGTCCATTTATATTCTTATTTTTAGTTGGTAATCATAATTAGTTCAAATCAACAATTAAGTCAATAGTCTTAGCATATAAATATAGTGAGTTAATTAATGCATAGTAGTCTAAGGTTAACAACTTTCTCTGTGGGATCGATACTTTACTTACTCTGTATTACTTGTTGACTCGTGTATACTTGCATGAGTTAGAGCTCTTTTATTGGAACTATAAAAGAGGCAACAATCATTGGATGCCATTGAAGGAGAAGAAGGGTGTAAAGCCGTGGGAAACAGAGGAAAAAAATTTGGATCAAGGCTTTGATACCATATAAGAGGAAATAAAAAAATAAAACTTATTTTATTATTGATATTAGTCAGGTATATATATACAACATGTAGTGTGAATACAAATGATAACAGTTATCCTAGATATAATTACAATTTGAATTAAAGAGAATAATTGGAGGAGATGAAGAAGGAGTAAATCAAGGAACATTTACAACAAATATTATCTACAAACAGTAAGCATAAGATTAGGAGAGAATTGGTCAAGAGATTGATTTGATTTATCTCTATCAATTTCCAAGTGCACAGAACACATTAGCAGCTCTCCAAACCTTCACAAACCTATCCAAGCTCTCACTATACAATCTCCACCGTCAATTCTTTCCCTCCTCATGATGATCATCATGATCCTCCTCAATAGCCAAATCAATGTTTTCAAATACGGATAAGTTATTGAACCGAAAAAATTATCTAGTGAATGGGTCACTCGTTGAACTAGTAGTTGAAGCGTTATTGAACCGATAACTCATAAATATAAATTATTAGTAATTAATAAAATTTTAAAAATCTTATTTTTTATGAACTAAAACATAATAAATTTAAGTTACAATATTACTAAAAATAGTTAATTTTAATATTAAATATTTTTTAATATAAAAAATATTAAAAGAGCGACGAGCCGAGTTTCAAAATAGTGAGCCAAACACTTCACCAATCCGTCATTTGAGTGAAGTACGTGTAGTTCCCACCATACACCAAACTTTGCTTCCCCCCGCAACGAATAACTCACCACTCCACCCATAACATGTCTCTTAAATCCTCTTCGTGTGCACATGTAGATGTAGTTAGTACTTAGTAAAAAACGAATAAAATCGATTAATTGAATTAGATTGAATTTTTTAAATTGAAATATTTCAATTATTTGGTTATTTAGTTATGGATTATGGTTTATGTTTTGCTTTAGATCTACCGATTTGTCATCTGAGTTTGTTTCCGATTTTTACTCTATTCTTGAACATCTCGTCAGTTCCATGGCAAGCTCTTCACACAATTGATGGATAATATTTGTTTTTTACCCATCTAACCCACGATTTTACCCATTAACCCATTTATTTATTTTATTATGTATTTAACTCAATCCAATCCAAAAAAAAAACTCAATCCAATTAAGACTAGTTAAAATAAATGGATAACTTTACCTATTAAATCTTAGGTTATTGGACGAATTGATGGGCTAATCATTAATTTTGGTGGCTCTACTGCGGACTGAAGAATTCCTGGCCATTAGATCAAACTTTGAACAGTGAGTGATGTGTTGGAAGACTACAATAATTCTTACAATTGTGACTATAAATTACTTCTCAATAATTATATATCACACGATTGATTACTTGATTTATTGGTATAACTTATTTTACTTCTATTAATATAGAGATAGCTTGATTAAGACATTCAAAAGAAAAAATAATTATATCACATCAATCTACTTATACATGTATATATGGTGTTGATTTTGGGATCATAATTTTTAAGATGTCATCGACTCATCGGAGGTATTAAAACCCACTAAGAGTCTGTTTGACAATAACTTATAAGTTGTTTTTTTATTATTGAAGGAAACTTATTTTTTAATTTTTAAGTTATTTTTGATAAGTAATGAATTTTGATTTATTAAAAAATAACTTATAAATCATTTTAAAATAAATAAGTCTGATCAAATATAAAAATTATTTTTTCCTTATTTTAATAATATTTATATATTATTTTAACTTATAATTTATTTTAGTCAAATATTTTTATATTTTATTTTAACTTAATTTCTGAACAATCTCCTGGTAGTACTATGTCGTATTTTTGCTTGCCAAGACAATTTCGTATTAGACTTTTTACCAGATCCTTTACATTCCCGACTGCGGATTCTTAGGAAGAGATTAAGATTAGTCTGTTCTCACCGTCTGATTTTGACTTTCTCATCGGTCGATCGATCCGTAAGTGCTCGGTCGGTCGGTCGGTCACTAGTTCTGTTTTTCTCAGGTGTAATTTATGTTTTCCTTGACCAAATCATTTTTTTTTCCTGTTCTTATACGTTTTTAATTTCAAAATATGTTTGTGAATTGTTATTGCATATCTTCTGCTTGTTGGTTGTTAGATCTGATTTGTTTTTACTTAAATTTGATTAGTTTAATATCAAAAGTAGGAGACTTTAATTCCTTTAAGAACACAAATTCAAAAGTGAGGTTTGGGATCTTTGCATTTTCTGCGGGATTTGGTGGTCCGTAAGGTTTTAAGTTAAGGATTGAGGAAGAAATCGAATTGGAATCGAAACCGCACTAAAAATCGTGCAAATCGCACCAATTAAAAATGCATCAACGGTTCCGACGTATGCGACGGTTTTAAATGGGTTGAAAAATCAAATTTACGGTTTCTGTTTGATTACTAGTCAAAACCGTACGCATAAAACTGAAACCGCACCAAATAATCATCATGTTTTCTTAAATTTGCAACAAGTATATATAATTTCTCTACTATAAAATAGTCTCCTCATTTTATTTTAGAAGACAGATATTGCAGGGTTGAATGAAGAATAAATAGTATCGATTATGTTTGCAAATTAAGAGTGGCTCGGTATTTCCTAAATCAAATGTGATAATATAGTATTAATCAACTATGTAATTGTTGATGCCTGGAACTATTTTGCTAAATTAACTCTAAGATTGTGTTCACTGTGTAATATGTTTGTGTGGATGATTTTGCTAACTATTTTACGGGTTTGTTATTTCAATTGGTTTTGGAACCGAAACCGTACCAAATGAAACCAAACCATACGGTTCAAAACGCACCACACCAATCACAAACGGTTTCATGTGCGGTTTTGGATTTTTCAAACCGCACCTAAGCGGTTTCGTGTACGGTTTGAGCTTCAAATCGCACCAAACCGCACCACGCTCTCTCGTATTTTAAGTCCAGAAAAACCCAATATTAATATTTATTTTATTATTTTAATAATAAAATTAATTTTATTTCGCATAATTAAATGTATTATAAATTTTATCCATAATTATACATTTTATAATTTATGTATATGAAGGAGTGTCATATACAGAAAGCATAAATTCTATGTTATGTATAATTAAAGAAATATATTGTTCTTAATCTTAGATGGAAATAGACAAATCATTCTAGTAGATTGTAATACACTTGATTGAATGATTTGTCTTAGTCATGTAAAGTGAATACTTTAATCTACTGTATTGGTGTATTTTTGAAATACATAGAACTGGATCATTACGAAAAATTATTTGTTAAATACTGTTATTATAAATAATTTTTTAATTACTATTAATGTGCAATTACTCTTAATCCCGAGAGAATAATGAACTTGATTTTATAATATATGTCACTTTAATATATTAAAGAGTGAAATTTTAAATACAATCAATATCTCAATATGTTGGGTGATATATGTTATGAAATTAGGAACATGTATTTTTCAAGATGGAATTCTACAATTAAATTATAATATCCACTTGATATAATTTATTGGTTGATCATCAGAATCTTGGCCAAGTATTTTAGTAATTCAAATTACTAAAGTATTAATTTAAATTATTAAATTAATGTGTGATCAAAAATTTATAAATTATGTAGTCGATGATATAAGCCGTAAACGTAGAGGGTTAACAGTTTTATTTCTACACGCGTTTATGGATATTATTGCAGAGGAGTATTTTTGTAAGATAGTAATAGTGGAAGGATTTAATTATTTAATTTTAATTCTATTAATTCTAGAGTTCAATTATAACTATTTAGTGGAATTAGTTATAATTAATATAATTCTAATTGATTAAAGAGTTAATCAGAAATTAGTATTATATTGGAGCTAGAATTGTAGAATCTTACTTGATCCCGACTTTAACCCTTATTAAGATATAACAAAATAACATGATAAGATATATCTCTAGAGTTTTCAAATCATCTTGAAAAATATCAGGGAGTTAAGGACTATATATATTTTATCACTCTGCAATATTTTGAGCTCACACTCACAAAAATACGTATCAAAATAAGGGTCATAGAGAGAAAGATTAAGAGAGTGGAAAAGCCATCATCAAAATAAGAAGAAAAAATTCTCCATTGTGCTAACAACCAAGCACGAGGTATGAAATATAATTTATTTATTTTTTTGATTATGCTAAATTATGATAAAAATCTTGGGATAATAATTTTTAAAAGTAAAAATTATTAATTTATTTGGAAATCGTTTCCTACAATTAATATCAGAGCTAACTCATAATTTTCATAAATCATGTTTATATTATTTAATTTAAAAAATATTCATGATTGTATGGGTATTTTTTTTATGCCGCATAATGTGTGAACACATAAATAATTATTACACCTGTGTAAAATTATATGTGTATATATACTTCTCTCTTTAGTACTGTTTCGTTATGATGAAACATTCAGTTTTGCTAAATTAAAACTGTTAGACTCCAAATTTTATGAAATGAAAGTATTCAATTTTCTTATAATTATTATTCTATTTAGTAAATGGTTAAATTGATAAAAGGTTAAAGTTAATAATGATATGTGAAAATTTTACAAAGTAAGCAAGTTGTCATAGAATATTCGTTTGGTCGGAGAATATTCTTTTTGTCGGAAAATATCTGTACGACGACACAATCATTGGTGGACCTCACAATGGAATTACTGTCGGAGTTAGAAACGACAGAAATAACTTTTTATAAAAATAACGGCAAAACTTTTACCGTTACCTGTTGAAATACCCAGCGATAGAAATACAGTAATACACGTTATTGCACAGTAGCACACGATATTGTACAATATCTTTGATTATTGATGCTTACGTGAGAAGTTACTCAATTTTGTTCAATTATTGCAACAGTAGTTGATGCATAGTATCTCATATTATTGATTCAATTATCGTCACAGTATCATCTACACAATATTTTGTATTATTCAATCAATAATTGAGACGACACAGTTATTCATATTATTATTTGTATTATTGACAATGTCTAGAAAGTTCTGTCGAGGAAAGGGATTTGGTCACCTAATTGCGCGCCAATAAGGAGAAGTCTTTATCGAAAAGCCCCCACTTTCCTGGGAATGATCTGGTTGTTAATATTGCGAATTATAATATTAATGATGAATAAATGTTATTAAAAATGTGTTTTGAGAAGCCAAGTGAGTTGTGATAAATAGAGGAGTTTTTTATGAAGTATTTGTTGTAAGTTTGACTTATTACATGGACCCCAACTTTCTCATTTTTCAAAATCGTCGAGAGAAAGTTATCTCAGTTTTTTTGCTTTATAGTAATAAAACAGAATTTTTTTTTATATAAAACAGAATACTTTTTATAAATAGAATATAATATATTTTATTTGATTGCATACTACTGCATAGTGTTACATAGTATTTGTATAGTGCTGCATAGTAAATTTAAAAAAAAATTCGAGTTCCCGTGACTGCGCTCGTGAAAATTTCTACTATGCAGTCCGTGATTATTTCCTAAATAGTATTATGTCATTCTCCTATAAATAAGATGATTAGTTTAGAAATGAAAATCACACCAGAATCAGAGAATTCTTCTTCTACAATATTAAGCGTATTTATTTTGAGTTAAGGAAAATTTGAGTGTAGTAAATAGTGCAAGTTTTTCTTCAAGAATATCTCCGCTATACCAGTCAGAAGTACTATCCATTTAAGGTGAAGATAAGTGATGAGAGTGTTCTTTGTCTTGGGTACAACAAAGAACTATTGATGAGTATTACATAAATGAAATATTAACGAGTGACTTTTAATTTGGAGGAGATAGTAGACATTATGTTCTACTTGACCCTTCTAATGGATTGTTGATTTCGCTGTAATTATGGTTGAAAACTTTTATCATCTACCATATGTTCTAAATATCTGATTTAGTACTGATGAAGGCTATTGATAAATTAATTATCTTAGTCATAATATTCTTTACTAGGCTATTTGTGCTCACCCTTTTGCTTCACAATTCCTTTCAGGTATTAAGAGTGTAACTGGGTCGAGTGGGGATAACAGGAGAATAGTGTGAAGGTCCGAGACTGTGGAAGTTTCTCAATACATTATAAAACTGCATAACATGCAATATATAATTGTATTGAGGACCTAAGATGAGTGTGTTGTATATTATACGTCACTTAATAATTGATTTTAATGAACAACAATAGGGTGATGAGACCCCAACTTTGGAAGCGTCAAAAATGCACTCCATTAGCATGAGGAGGACATAAATCTTCTCTTGTGTTGTACTTTATATGGCATTGTTATAATTTAAGTATGAATATTGTCGTATTATATACATAACAATATTTGTATTAAAACTCACAACTTATGTGTTGTCGTATTTTGCACGACAGTTCAACAGTTGTATAAATGAAGTTTGTATTTGAATTCTATACCGTGAATCTGGCTACTCAGAATGGGTTGTGTATACCTATTTTGGGAGCGTCACAAAAACTGCCTCACTTTTGTTTTTTATCTAGAGGAAATATGTATATGCATGACTTCTTAATACAAAAACAATGGAAAAAGGTGAGATGCTCTTAATGCGGTTGGAAAGGTCCACCACAATGCTTGATTTTTTTAAATCTTAAATAAAAAAATATGACTTGAGAGTATGACATGGAAATAACATTGACAGGTGATATATTAAGTATTAATGTTAGATAAATTATAGTATGATTGATTGCTTGGTTTAGTGTCTTTTGTTAGAATATAAGGTATCTGTTTATGGGAGGTCAGAAGATCAATACCTTCAAGCAACAAAAACTATTAAGGCCAGGTTGTTTAACCTAGGCCCAAACTATTTTTTTAAAATAAAAAAAATTGCTAAGCCCAGGTTGTTTACCCTGGCCCAAACCGTCAAACATTTTAAAATTATAATGTCAAAATAATGGTACAAGGAATTGAACTCCAGTCCTCAATGTTATAACAGTCACACTCCAACCAATTGTACGCAAAAAAACTCTTTTACTTAAATATGCATATTCATATATATTTATTGGTAGTTAACAATTATAATGTTTAATTGTTGAATTTTCATGATGTTGCAATTGTTAAATGTGAATATACATGTATCTTAGTTTACATGTTTATATGTATTAATATGGGATATTAATATAATATATATTTTAAAATAAATTAAAATCCTCATTTTTATATAAATAAAAAATCAAGTGGGAGAAAAAATTGTATTTTTTACGGCCTCCATCATTGGTCCATTATATTGATACATGTATCTAATCTCAAATTTTGTGAGTTCCACTCGTAAGATGCATGAATCTAGTTATATTAGATATGAATTTCCTTGTGATAAATTTATTTAAAATTATATTATGAATTATTTCCCATCGAAGTATTTGTATTAAAATTTAATTTTTTTTTACATGGATGATATACACTTGACAAAACATAAATAATAATTCTCCTCATCGGAGTGATACTTATTATTATTGTTTTGGGCTGAATTAAAACGGGAATTATTTTTATTTCATGAGATGTCAAGATATAAAAATAATAGTAATGAAGAAGAAATAATTTCATTGAAAAAGGATCTTGCAAAATTTATTCAAGGGGAAGAGAATTTAAATATAATGTTAGGTGCTCAAAGGTCAAGTCTAGATAAACAAGGAATTGTGTACAATCCTGTTAAGAACATTACAAGCATTACTAATAAAATTAGAGTAATAAATAATAAACCAAGGAATAAGACTCTTTATTATTCACCTTTTGTTACTTGTAAAAATTGTGGTTTAAAAGGACATTTTGATACAAATTGTAATAAAATTAGAATAAAACAAATTTGGGTAAAGAAATGTGATTTATATGCTACTAATCCAAAAGGACCCAAGAAGATTTAGGTACCAAAAAGGTAGAGACTATTTGTTCATTTTGTAGATGTCTCAAGGTCAAAAAGAAGACGAATAGTAGTTACCTATAAATTATTTGATGGAATCAGTAAGTACCTCATATTATTTTTTTAAGTAATGTTTTAATTATATATAACACAAGGGTTCATAATATTATTTATTCTAAAGTTTTTATTGTGCTAAATGTTCTATATTTAATACATGACAATCATGATGAGGAATCTGTACTTATAATTTTTTTTATGAACATAACCATGATTTGTCAAAGGAAGAGAATGAGTATTCTGCAGGAAAAAGTAATCTGGAACGTGGAAATAAAATAGCAGAATCTAGATAGCTTAACCCGTCCGAATCAGAAGGAAAGACAATTTGAAATCGAATGACCGACCATCCCATTTTAGTAGAAAACTTCGGATATGCAGATACCTAAAAAAGCATGCATGACCGGACCCGTCCGATTTAGAAGAAAAATCAGATGAAGACTCAGATGCAGAATTTGATGTAAGTCCCCAAATTTTATGAATAAAGATGAATTTTCTATAATTATCATTTTTGAATATTATGGAATGAATTTGATATAATGTTATAGTTGTGGGCAATAGATATAAATTTTGCAAAGTACACAAGTTGTTATATAATATTCGATTGGTTGGAGAATATTCGTTTTAACAGGGAATATTCGTACGACGACACAATCATTGGTGGACCCCACAACATAATTATTGTCGGATTGAGTAAACGACAAAAATATTTTATAAAAATAACGGCGGAAGTTTTATCGTTAACTGTTGAAACACAGTGTTAAAAGTATAGGAATACGCGTGGTTGTATAGTAGCACACGGTATTGATTATTGATGCTTACGTGAGAAGTCACTCAATTTTGTTCAATTATTGCTTCAGTAATTATTGCATAGTATCTCACGTTAATTGATTCAATTATTGTCGATATTTTATATATTATTAAATCAATAATTGAGATGACGAAGTTATTAATATTATTATTTGCAATATTAACGATGTCTGAAGTTCTGCTAAGGAGAGGTTTGGTCACCTAATTGCGGCCAATATAGGGAGAAATCCTTATTGAAAGCCCCTCTTTCCGAAGCGACACAGTCGATTAATAGTGTGAATTATAATAATGATGATGAAGTTTTATTTTATTAGTATTATTAATGTAATAAGACGAAAAATCTTTTTATATAAAATGTAATACTTTTATAAAGTTATTCGTTTTATTAGACTATAAATAGAATATATTATATTCTATTATGCATAATGTTTTGCATAGTAAAATCTTTTTATATAAAATGAATACTTTTATAAAGTTCTTCGTTTTTGTTAGACTATAAATAGAATATATTATATTTTATTATGCATAGTGTTTGCATAGTAAATTTTTTTTATATAAAATGAATACTTTTATAAAATTATTCATTTTATTAGATTATAAATAGAATATATTATATTTTATTTAAAAGATTTTGTTTTTTAGAATATTTTATAGTAAACCAATCCTGGACCGTCTGCTTTAAAAGTAAATCAATCTGGATTGCTTAGAATTAGTTACTATTCAGGTCCATTCTCCTATAAATAGAAGCTCATTCCTTCATTATTTCTTACTAATTTCTCAAACTCTAGAGAGAAACTCTAGAGAGAAAGAAGAAAAGTATTCTCGCTACTTCACTACTCCTATATCCAGTTTGTTCTAAGGTAAGGGGTATTATTTCTTTCATATTCATGAAGAGAACTTCATTATTCCATTTTTTTATTTACATTGGAATAACTTTGTATCTGGATCTACCATATACTTGGTGAAATTCTTCTATTATTCCATTCTTTATCATTATGTTGGAATAACTTTGTACATCAAGTACCGCATACATGGTGAAATTCTTCTATTATTCCATTCTTTATTATTACATTGGAAACATCACATCAATGCGTTTACACATGACACCGGTTCCGTTATTTATTATTCTCATGGAACATCCCGCTTGTGCAAATTTAGCTTTGACTGATTCCGTTATTTATTATTCTCGCTTGGAATATCACATCTCGCTCGCTTACGCATGACTTTGATTCCGTTATTTATTATTCTAATGGAATAACCTTTCTGTGTGGTCTATCGCATGCTTGGTGATTTCTTTTGTTATTCCATTCTTTATTATACTCAGTTGGTTAAAGTTTTGACTTCTATACTCCATGAAATTAGTGGAATATCTTTGATATTTACGCTTCATCCAGTATTTTTTCATGGAAATATTCTTCTGAGCATTCTTGAATTTTACTCTACAAAGATGTATCATGTTGACAATTTGGACGTTATTAGTTCCAGGATAAATTAATTCTTGAACTTGTTTTTATTAAATTCTTATACCATTGGGAATTCCTTCGCTAGTATGACCTACCTAAGTTTATTTGGCATTTAATTGGTCGGTCAGAGTATAGGGATAATATATTGCATGTCAATTAACCTTTATTTTGTTGCAGTATTTGAAAATGACATCTGAGAATGTTGAGATTAGCAATAGAGCATAGGAGACCATTGAGTCTCCACAGATCAATAATCAGGATAATGTGCATCAGGAAGGCGACAATCTTCAGGCAAACAACAACACTGACCAGATGATGAACAATGGAATGTTCAGAGGTTTTATGCAATTCATGCAACATCAGGCAAGAGCGGCTCCTGTACAAAATGCAGGTGGAAACACTAGCAACTCTCGGACGGTCACCGCTAAGCAGTTCAAGGAACTGGGACCACCGGGGTTTTTTGGAGAGCCAAAACCACTTAAGGCAGAGACGTGGATAAAACAGATCTGCAAGATATTTGATTTCTTGGGATGCTCCGAGGAGAAAAAGGTTCCCTTTGCCACCTTCATGTTGCATGCAGAGGCAGATTACTGGTGGGAATCTGTAAAATGTACTCAACCTGCCGCTCTGAAGATGACTTGGGAGAAGTTCCAAGAATTGTTCAACGACAAGTACTTTCCCAAAAGTATTCGTCACATGAAAGAGGTAAAGTTCATCAAGTGAGCAAAACAACATGACCGTGTCGCAAAGACGGGCCAAGTTTGCTGAGAGTTGTCCCGTTTGTGTGTCCCATTTGGTTGATAATGAGGAGAGAGAATGACGCGAATGTTTCAAGAGGTTTGAAACCCAGAGATATCGTCAATATCTTATCTCTCATAAACTGTGTTTGTATTCAAATGTTGTTAATAGGGCTCAGTTATTGGAGCGCGATAATGAGTCAACCCAACCAAAAGATAGCAGCCGGCAAAATGATAATATGTGACGCCCCCAAAATAGGTCCACATGACCCATTATGAGTCGCCAGATATCACTCCATAAAAATCAAATACAAATTTCATTTATACAACTGTTGAATTGTCGTGCAGAGTACGACAACAGATAAGCTGTGAGTTTCAATACATAATCTATGTAACTCTCACGGTGCCTCGACCACAACACCTTACAAAGGTACTTTACATAAAAAGCAATCGATAACTGCTTTTAGAAATTAAAATATTTGGGAAAAGCTCAAGGAAACCTTCATACATAGGAGGCCATGAATCTAAGTTATGATAGATATCATATGCCCAGAGAATTATCCTTGGTTGGTCCAATAGACCCCAAAGAAAAACAAGAAGATTACTATTATATTCCTTCCAATGATGAGTCTTCTCTTGACATATAATTATCTCAGTTATCTCCAAGTGAGAATTATATCTCAAATATACTCCAAGATCATATAGGTAGTGCTTGTAGATATACTCAGCAAGTGGATGTGCACAACCCTGTCTTATGATAACATGAGATTGTATGTCATTAGACATCTTGTATGATAGTGGCAAAACACCCTTCCAAAGTTGGGTTCTCATCAACCTATTGTTGTTCACCAAAATCAATTATCAAGTGACGTATAAAATACGACACGCACATCTTAGGTCCTCAATGCAAATATATATTGCATGTCATGCCATTTTATAATGTATTGAGAAACTTCAACAGTCTCGGACCATCTCACTATTTCCCTGTTATCCCCGCTCGACCCAGCTACACTCTTATTACCTGAAAGGAATTGTGAAGCAAAAGGGTGAGCACAACTAGCCCAGTAAAGAATATCATGACTAAAGATAATTAAATTATCAATAGCATTCATCAGTAATAAATCAAAGATTTAGAACATATGGTAGATGATAAAACTTTTCAACCATAGTTGCGGTGAACGAAGCGATCCATTAAAAGAGTCAAATAGACCATCAGGTCTATTATATCCTCCATGTTAAAAGTCCACCAATAATATTTTATCCTTGTAACATCAATCAACAATTCTCATCCCACAATTATATGAATAACTCATAATCATAATTGTGATTACGAATTCTTTTTTCGCAACCGTGACGAAGATAATTTACATCACCTATCTTCACCAAAACATCAAAAATTATGGTTATACCAAATCACAATTCCTATTAATCATACTAATAAATTCATCTTTTACACTACTGACAAAGATATACAACTGTATAACCAATAATCAATAGTTCATCT
Source organism: Panax ginseng (assembly GCA_020205605.1). Classification (NCBI taxonomy): domain Eukaryota; kingdom Viridiplantae; phylum Streptophyta; class Magnoliopsida; order Apiales; family Araliaceae; genus Panax; species Panax ginseng. Next base: position 93,957,905 of record CM035144.1, on the reverse strand, counting down.
TTGCACTACAGGCCAAAGATATACAACTGTAAAACCAATAATGCTGAGACTCAGCTTAATAGTATCACGACCACGAATTATCCATGCACTACTGGCCAAGGATATTCGTGTTTTCCATCTGATCGATGATTATACCGAATAATCCTGGTCATAATCATACCAAGTCCATCTATGCACTACGACCAAAGATGACTTTTACCACATCATTTATAACATTACGGTCATGATTATACCGAATAATCCCTGGTCATAATCATACCAAGTCCATCTATGAACGTAAGCCACAGATGACTTTTAACACAATATAAGCATGAGGATCATGACAATGATATAAGGATTAATCAAACAAAAACAAGGATATTTATTAAAGACTTTAAATTTATCCAAATATTATCAACCACTCATAATCTAATATTATTAATATCATAACAATATTTTAATCACTTCTTAAACTTATAAACAATTTATTTCAATTGTTTACACTTTACCAAATAATGCATTTAATCATTCAAAAATGTCATACTCATAAGATTTCATCACCAATGATCAAATCCCTCATCAAAAATCTGCATATACCCTATATAGGATTCTCAAGCCATAAAATCCTATTTTCCAACTTTGTTACTTCACATAACATATTTAACTCATTTACTCATAACTAGATCATTTTCATGAAAAATAACAAATCAGTTCCAAAAATATTTATTTTCTGGGATTTAGCATAACATAGTCCCATAATGAAAATATATTTTTCTCAGAATTTTTAAAATTCATTTACTATTCTTCAAAAATCAATTTCTAATTAATTCCTTAAGAAATTAGCTACCTCAAGTTTAACTCCATAAATCCCAAATCTTGGCAGAATCTTACACATGTTAACGTGAGCTTCCAGTTTAAATTTCATGGTCATTGGAGTTATAGAACTCCGGTTATAGCGTTTTTCGTCGAAAAAACCTAAATATTGAAATGGTCATAACTTGCTCATTTTAAGTTAGAATGAGCTCATTTTTTGACAGGAGGTACTTTATACCATATACTTTCATGTCCCAAAAGGCCAGAATATTTCTCATAAATTAAGTGGCCGAAACAGCCCTTTTAAAAACATGGGCAGTAGTTTTTTTGAAATTAGCAGTTTTTGCCTCCTTTGCTAAAATCAGTCCACACGAAAATCTAGAACACCTTTTCCAGTGATTCCACTTGGATAAGTTACAAAACTCATAGACCTAACTCTAGAACTTGACCTCACTTAAAAATTCAAAATATAATAGGAGATATGGTCAATTGAATTTTGTGTTCCGTTTTTACCAAAATCTTATTTTCAACTCTTTGTGATTTATAAGAAACTTTCATGTTTTCACATAATAACGACTATAACTTATCATGACAATGACATAATAATTCAATAAAACAAGTTCACAAATTAATTTAACTAGGAACCAATAACGTCCAAATTGTCAACATGATACTTCTTTGTAGAGTAAAATTCAAGAATGCTCAGAAGAATATTTTCATGAAAAGATACTGGATGAAGCGCAAATATCAATGATATTCTACTAATTTCATGGAATATAGAAGTTAAAGCTTTAATCAACTGAGTATAAGAGAATATATGAAAGCTATGAATGGATTTTCGTTAAGCCATACGATAATCCACGATATCTGAGATCATTTCCACAATTTAATAAGGAATGAATATAAAGGATCATTCACCATGCATGTGGTAACCCACATAGACAGGTTATTCCAACAGAATAATAAAGAATGGAATAACAACAGAAATCATCATGCATGTGGTACGTCGCATAGACAGGTTATTCCAACAGAATAATAAATAATGGAACCAGGTCCGGCGTAAAACGCACAAATAGGATATTCCGACATAATAATAAATGCGGAATAATAAATAATGGAACCAGGTCAGGCGAAATTCGCACCGACAGGATATTTCAACAAAATAATAAATAATAGAACCAGGTCCGGCGTAAACGCACAGACAAGATATTCCGACAGAATAATAAAGAACGGAATAATAAAAGAATTTCACCATGTATGCGGTACTTCGCATAAACAGGTTATTCCAACATAAGAATAAAGAATGGAATAACAGAAGTTCTCTTCATGAATACGAAAGAATAACACCCCTTAACTTAGAAGAACTGGATATAGAAGTAGTGAAGTAGCAGAATACTCTTCTTCTTTCTCTCTATAATTTCTCTCTCAAGAGTTTCAGTGAATTCGTAAGAAATAATGAAGGAATGAGCTTCTATTTATAGAAAAACTGAGAGTAGCTCTTGGTCTTAACGAAGGGTCAAAATGACTCTTGGTAATATTGAAGAGACAACTAATATTTGCGAAGGGCAATTAACCCTTGGAACAATCAAGAAGCAAGTAACTCTCTTAGTAATATTGAAGAGACAACTACTATTTGCGAAGGGCAATTAACCCTTGGAACACCGAAAGGGCAAGTTGCTATTAAAACTTTAAATCAACGATCCATATTGATTTACTATTATAATTTCAACCAACGGTCTGAAAAATTAGCATATCTCCTCATGGAATAATATTGTACCCAAAAATGATTTGGACTGAAAATAAATATATTATTCGGGTGAATATTACCTCGTGAATAGTACTCGTGAATAGTAACTCATGAATAGTAACTCGTGAATAATAACTCATGAATAGTAACTCATGAATAGTAACTTGTGAATAGTAACTCATGAATAGTAACTTATGAATAGTAACTCGTGAATAGTAACTCATGAATAGTAACTCATGAATAGTAACTCGTGAATAGTACTCCGACACGAAAAGTGCCCCGAATACTCGATTGAACAATATAACCTTCAGACATCAATTATTATCGAAATAAATGTCAATTTCCACTAACACAAATAATTTTAACATAATAGAACTATCAAATTCATCTTTAATCAACATGAACTTATCCATCATTAATATCATAATTCACAATATTTAACAACCAGGTCGTTCCCAGGAAAGAGGGGGCTTTCCAATAAGGATTTCTCCTATCATGCCGCAATTAGGTGACCAAACCTCTCCTTGGCGTAACTTCTAGACATTGTAAATATTGCAATTTAATAATATGAATAACTTTGTTGTCTCAATTATTAATTTAATAATATATAAAATATTGACAATAATTGAATATAACTGAGTGACTTCTCACGTAAGCATCAATAATCAAAGATATTGTACAATACCGTGTGCCACTGTGCAACCACGTGTATTACTGTACTTTTATCAATTTAACCGTTTACTAAATAGAATAATAATTATAAAAATTGAATACTTTCATTTCATAAAATTCGAAGTCTCACATAATACTAGTGATAGCAGTCATCGAAGTGGTGACAATAAGCATGGAGGGAATCAACATGCCAGAAATGGTAACCACTTCGGTGGTAATCATGGCCAAAATAATAAGAATGGACATTTCAAGAAGAGGAGATTCAATAATGATGGAAAGACGTCAGCACCAGCACCCGTTGTTAAGGATGGAGAACGACTACCTATCATATGCTTCAAATGCGGAGGGGGAGGGATACATCAATCCAAACTGCGCAATGCCGTCCAAAATATGTTATAATTATGGAAGAGAAGGTCACCTAGCCCAATTTTTTTCGTTCACCAAAGACAAGTTCAGCTAGGATGGAGGCACCAAAGGATGTCCCAGAAAAGTCAAAGCCAGTAGTGCAAGGGAGAGCGTTTGTCGTGACCTCCCAGAAAGCAAGGAACTCGAACGAGGTTATCACGGGTAAGCTTATCATAAACTCTAGCGAAGTTTATACCTTATTTGATACCGGTTCTACCCATTCTTTTATTTCTCCTACTTGCGCTCAACGTTTAAATTTGACTCCAGAGAAATTCGACCTTGAACCCGGTACAAAACCCATTTCCAAAGCCCCATATCGAATGGCTCCTATTGAACTTTAGGAGTTAAAGACCCAACTGCAGGAATTGTTAGACATCGGTTTCATTCGTCCTAGTACATCTCCTTAGGGTGCTTCTGTTCTATTCGTGAAGAAGAAAGATGAGAGTATGCGACTTTTTATTGATTATCGGGAGTTGAACCATGTCTATGACGCCCCCAAAATAGGTATACAACACCCATTCTGAGTCGCCAAAATACATGGTACAGAAACAACTACAACTTTATTAATACAATTGTTGTGCAAAATATGACAACACATAAACTGTGAGTTTAAATACAAATATTGTCATCTAGACAATATCCACACTCAAATAAGTCCTCATTACAATTATTGATACACTATTTTATAAAATAGTGAGGACTACTAAAACAACTTCTAGAACCATCATTCCACACCCCGACTAGTACTCGCTACATTCTCGCCTCCTAAGAATAAAAATGGAACAAAAGGAAAAGGGTGAGCTCAACTAGCCCAGTAAAGAATATTATGACTAAGATAATATAGAAAAAATTATCGTTAGTTCTCAACAGGGAAAAATCTGATAAAATACAATAGACAACAAGTTCAGATCAATATTCGCAGCGGAAATAATAATTCATAGAAGAGTTACGTAGAGAATGAAATCTACTATTATCTATGAATTTAAAAGTCCATCATCAATATTTTATCCATATATTATCAATCAATATACATCTTGAATCAAATATTCATCTTTGTACTACAAGCCAAAGATATTCATCAGTTGGTCATGTTCATCTCAACACCTGTACATCTTTGCACTACGGGCCAAAGATATTCATAAGAAAATAAACCATCTTTGCACTACAGGCCAAAGATATTCAGTAATATCATCATTTAGGATTGAGGATGATAAAAAATATTTTAAAGAAAACGAATCCAGTGAAACAAAAGAACAAATATTAATGATTCGTACTTTAAACAGTCCAAGTTCAAAAATACTTCATAAATAACCATTGTGAAGTAAAATTCAAGAATGAAGACCAAAACATGGATACAATCAAAGCAAGTATCCATAATAGATATTTTGGACAAAAAAAGAAAATTTAATTTTTCTGTGAATAGTGTCATATTCGTGAATAGTCTTGAGTATCGTGAATAGTCTTGTATTCGTGAATAAGGCCATATCCGTGAATAGTGCCGAGTATCGTGAATAAGTAACCCCGGACACTAAAAAAAAACAAGAATTTCACAAGAAAAATATTACCAATATTCTGGCATAATGATATTAGAAGAAATAATATCATTTTAAAAAAAATAACATCCCTTACCTCGAAAAGACAATTACTTACGACCGGAATCTTTGGATATGGTCTTTGAAGGAACTTGTACCATATAAAGAACACTCAAAGTCTCAAAATACTCACAAGAATACGCTCGATAATATAGAGAGAGAAAGAGAGAGAAAACTTGTTTCTGGTGTGATTTTCAATTCTAACCTAAGCACCCTATTTATAGGAAATTGCTTAGAACACCAAAGTAGAAATTTTAATAAAATATTAATATTATTTATTTAAATTCCTATGCCCATCTTGAATAACTAAATTCAGCCATTTCAACAACCAGTGGGGCCCACCAAACATATCAAAAATGTTTTTCTTTTAAAAAAATTTAAAACTTTTTTTCAAATTCCAAACAAAAATTGACCGAAATCCACATACGAACGATTTTACAGGCTATAATCAAATTTCAGTCAAGAAATGGGCCCGCCGACATGTTTAACATGTTTTTAACCTTTATTGTAACAAAATTACTCTTCCTTCTCATTTATTCATATATCCCACATTCACTGTAAAAATATCACCATTATTATATTATTAAAATATAATAATATATTTAAATGAATTATTTTATCAGAAAAGATAAAATATCAATTTTTCAACAATTGTCACATTAAAATTTTCTCCATCTATATCCACATAAAATAAATATTTTACTTATCATATAAATCAATAATTAATTATTCACAAATAATATTACAGAATCACAATATCGACAACCAGACCGTTCCCAGGAAAGAGGGGATTTTCCAATAAGGATTTCTCCTTATTGGCGCGCAATTAGGTGACAAAACCTCTCCTTAGACAGAACTTTCTAGACATTGTCAATAATGCTATCTAATAATATTATTCAAATAATATGAACTATTAATTCGATAAAAGAAAATACTGTGTAATGACAATTATTGCAACAACAATAATATAAAATATCAACGCATCAATTATTGAATCAATAAAATAAAATATTGAACAGTAATTACTGTAAAAATTATTGAGTAGTGCCTTCTTATGTAAGAATCAATAATTGATGCAATACCGTGTTCTACTGTGTTTTAACCACTGGGTGTTCCAATAGTATTAACGGTAACAACTACGCCGTTATTTATAAACAACGTATACTTGTCGTTTTCTTCATCCAATCGCTTTCCGTTATGGGGCCCACACAAGGCTGCACTGTCGTACGAATATTCCCCGACAACAAGAATATTCCACGACCAAACGAATATTCCTCGACAACAATGAATATTTTATAACCACTTACTTATTTAAAATATTTGCGCATTTTACCCATAACTAACCACATTAATCAAATCAACGCTTACTATTTCAAAATAATAAATAGAGGAAATTCAATTTAATTTATAATAAGTTGGGGTCTTACAATGTCACTATCAAAAATAGATATCCATTGCCTCGCATTGATGACATGTTTGACCAGTTGCAAGGCGCTAAATTTTTTTCTAAGATTGATCTTCGTTCCAAATATCACCAATTGAAGATTAGAACCGATGACATTCCAAAGACGGCTTTCAGAACTCGGTACGGGCATTATGAATTGCTAGTCATGTCTTTTGGATTGACTAATGCTCCTGCTGCCTTCATGGATATGATGAAGCGAGTATTCAAGGAATATTTAGATCACTTTGTGGTCGTCTTTATTGGTGACATCCTTATTTATTCCAAAAGCCGTGAAGATCATGAGCAACACTTGAGGCTGATACTTCAAAAGCTTCGTGAATATAAGCTTTATGCCAAGTTGAAGAAATGCGAGTTCTGGCTTAAGGAAGTAGCATTCCTTGGGCACGTGGTATCAAGTCATGGAGTATCTATTGACCCAAAGAAAGATTGAAGCTATTCAAAGTGGGAAGCAACTTAAATCGATGGATCAAGTATGTAGCTTTCTCGGCTTAGTTGGTTATTATCGTAGAGATTAAGTAGAAGGGTTTTCTCGAATCGCTACTCCCTTAACTCAGCTGACTCGGAAAGATACAAAATTCGGTTGGAACAAGGAATGTGAGAAGAGTTTCAAGAACTCAAGAGAAGACTCATTTCAAAGACTGCTTACGACAATACCATCTGGCTCGGAGGGATTTGTCATCTACAGTGATGCTTTAGGCAAAGGGTTAGGATGTGTTCTCATGCAACATGGGAAAGTCATAGCCTATGCCTCTCGACAACTCAAAGAATATGAGAGGAATTATCCTACTCATGTTCTAGAGTTGGCAGCTATTGTCTTCGCACTTAAAATTTGGAGGCATTACTTGTATGGGGAGAAAGTGAAGATCTTTACGGATCATAAAAGCCTCAAATATTTCTTCACTCAAAAGGAACTCAACATGCGACAGCGACGTTGGCTTGAACTGTTGAAAGATTATGATCATACCATCCAATACCATCCTGGGAAAGCAAACGTGGTAGCTGACGCATTGAGTAGAAGATCATATACGTGTACGAGTGCGATATTTTCAACGCAGAGGCCCATTTTGTATGACTTGCAAAGGATGTAGATAGAGATAAAGACTCTAGGGACCCATGTGATGATAACGAATATACTAGTAGAATCGACTTTAATCGATAAAGTTAAAGATGCTCAAGCTATAAACCTGGAGATGATGTATATGAGGAAGAAAGTACAAGAAGGTGCTATGCCGGAAGCAAGAATCGATGAAGAAGGAATACTTCGAGTCAACTCCAGACTTTATGTTCCTAACGATCTTGAGTTAAAGTATAAAATCATGATAGAAGCGTACAACACACCGTTTACAATCCATCTTGGGAGTAACAAAATGTATCATTATCTTTGACATACATTTTGGTGGGGCAATATGAAGAGAGAGATAGCGCTATTTATCTCAAGGTGTTTAACTTGTCAACGAGTTAAGGCAGAGCATCAAGTACCAAAAGTTCCATTGCAACCACTTGAAATTCCAGAATGGAAGTGGGAGCACATTACCATGGATTTCGTTACTGGTCTTCCCAAGGTTTCTCAAGGCATAGATGCAATTTGGGTCATTGTTGATAGATTGACCAAGTCTGCTCATTTCTTACCAATACGAGAAACTTATACACTTGAACGTCTTGCTCGTATATACATAAACGAGATTGTAAGACTGCATGGTATGCCAATATCCATAGTTTTTGATCGAGACCCAAGATTCACTTCACGATTTTGGGTTAGTTTACAAAAAGCTATGGGCACGGAGTTTTGATTTAGTTCGGCATATCATCCTCGATTTTACGAACAATCGAGAGAGGACTATTCAAACTCTTGAAGATTTATTAAGACTCTGTGTCCTTGACTTCAAGGGAAGTTGGGACAAGTTCTTACCATTAGTGGAGTTTTCTTACAACAACAGTTATCAAACAAGTATTGGCATGGCTCCATTCGAGGCGTTGTATAGAAGAAAGTGTCATTCTCTAGTATATCTTTGGGATGAGGTGGATGAAGCAACGTTGTTGGGACCGAGTTGATACGTATGACTACGGAAAAGATTCAAACGATCCGACAACGTATAAAAACCTCACAAGACCGACAAAAGAGTTATGTTGATCTTCATCGAAAGGACGTGGAATTCTATTGGAGATCATGTGTTGTTACGTGTTACTCCACGGAAAGGATTTACGAGATTTAGAAAGAGAGGAAAGCTCAATCCTCGATTCATTGACCCATTTTTAATCCTCAATCAAGTAGGGACTGTAGCCTATAGACTCGCTTTACCGCTAAGTATGTCTCGTGTTCATAACATTTTTTATATATCCATGTTACGTAAATATGTGAAAGACCCAAACCACATTATTGAGTTAGAACCGGACGAAATAGCAGAAGATTTAACGTATGAAGAGGTTCCTGTTCAAATCTTGGATAAGAAGGAACATATTCTACGCTCCAAGGTTATACCTCAAGTCAAAGTTTTATGGAGGAACCACGATGTTGAGGAAATGACCTGGGAGTTAGAATCTGAAATGAAATCAAGGTATCCTTACCTCTTCGACATACCAGGTACGTACCCTAATTTCGAGGGCAAAATTTCATAAGAATGGGAGATTGTAAGACCCCAACTTTTATGAATAAAGATGAATTTTCTATAATTATTATTTTTGAATATTATGGAATGAATTTGATATAATGTTATAGTTGTGGATAATAGTTATAAATTTTTCAAAGTACGCAAGTTGTTATATAATATTCGATTGGTCGGGAAATATTCATTTTAAAAGGGAATATTCGTACGATGACACAATCATTGGTGGACCCCACAACAGAATTATTCTCGAATTGAGTAAACGAAATATATTTTATGAAAATAACAGCGGAAGTTTTACCGTTAAAACTGTTGAACTACTCAAGTAAAAGTACAGTAATACGCTGGCGTGGTTGCATAGTAGCACACGGTATTGATTATTGATGCTTACGTGAGACGTCACTCAGTTTTGTTCAATTATTGCTTCAGTAATTGTTGCATAGTATCTAACGTTATTTGATTCAATTATTGTCGATATTTTATATATTATTAAATCAATAATTGAGATAACAAAGTTATTAATATTATTATTTGAAATATTAACGATGTCTAGAAGTTACGCCAAGAGAGAGGCTTGGTCACCTAATTGCGCTTGCCAATAGGGAGAAATCCTTATTGAAAGCCCCTCTTTCCTGAACGACTGGTCGATTAATAGTGTGAATTATAATAATGATGATGAAGTTTTGTTTTATTAGTATTATTAATGTAATAAAACAAAAAAAAACTTTTTATATAAAAATGTAATACTTTTATAAAGTTATTCGCTTTATTAGACTATAAATAGAATATATTATATTCTATTATGCATAGTGTTTACATAGTAAAAATCTTTTTATATAAAAGAATACTTTTATAAAGTTATTTATTTTATTAGACAATAATTAGAATATATTATATTTTATTATGCATAGTGTTTGCATAGTAAAATCTTTTTATATAAAAAATGTAATACTTTTATAAAGTTATTCGCTTTATTAGATTATAAATAGAATATATTATATTTTATTTAATAGATTTTGTTTTATTAAAATATTTTATAGTAAACCAATCTGGACCGTCTGCTTAAAAGTAAATCAATCTGGACTGCTCAGAATTAGTTATTATTCACCCATTCTTCTATAAATAGAAGCTCATTCATTCATTATTTCTTACGAATTCAATTGAAACTCTAGAGAGAGAAACTATAATCTTGAGAGAGAAGAAGAAAAGTATTCTCGCTACTTCACTACTCCTATATCTAGTTTTTTCTAAGGTAAGGGTATTATTTCTTTCATATTCATGAAGAACTTCATTATTCCATTTTTTTTATTTATGTTAGAATAACTCAGATATGCGGTTACACCCTATACTTGGTGAAATTCTTACATTATTCCATTCTTTATCATTATATTGGAATAACTCGCTATCTGCAAGTACCGCATACATGGTGAAATTCTTCATTATTCCATTCTTTATTATTTTGTTGGAACATCCTCATGCGCGCCAAGCGCGTTACGGTTAATGACTTCCGTTCCGTTATTTACTATTACTCGTGGAACATCCGTCGGTTGCAATTTCGCCGCGATTTGGTTCCGTTATTTATTATTCTTTTCGAATATTCTGTCTGTGCGTTTACGCATGACCTGGTTCCGTTATTTATTAATCTGTTGAAATAACCTGTCTGTGCGGTCTATCGCATGCCTGGTGATTTCTTTTATTATTCCATTCTTTATTATACTCAGTTGGTTAAAGTTTTGACTTCTATACTCCATGAAATTAGTGGAATATCCTTGATATTTGCGCTTCATCCAGTATCTTTTCATGGAAATATTTTTCTGAGAATTCTTAAATTTTACTCTACAAAGAAGTATCATGTTGACAATTTGGACGTTATTATTTCCTGGATAAATTAATTCTTGAACTTGTTTTATTAAATTCTTATATCATTATCATCATCCTCATGTTTATATTATGTTGAAAGTCATCTGTGGCCTATAGTGCATAGATGGACTTGGTATGATTATGACCAGGGATTAATCGGTATAATCATGACCGTAATGTTACAAATGATGTGGTTAAAGCCCTCATTGACCCGTAGTGCATTGATGGACAGTTATTGGCATGATCATGACCATTGATGAATACATGAATATCCTTGGCCTGTAGTGCATGGATAATTTGTGGTTGTGATACAAATGAATATCCTCGTCGTAGTAGTCATGGATGATGTGGATTATTTATTGTTTGAGTCCCAAAGAATAAAAGTGATGAAAACCTTTTAAATCATAAAAGATAGTAGATTTTATTCTCTACTTAACTCTTTTAATGGATTGCTTGTTTCCGCTGCAGCTTAAACTTGATGTTTGTTATATTATATCGCTTTAACATCGTTGAAGGCTAACGATAATTTATTCTGTATTATCTTAGTCATAATATTTCTTACTGGACTAGTTGAGCTCACCCTTTTACTTTCATTGTTCTCTTCAGGAAATGAAAACGTAGCAGGGACTAGTCGGGGAACGGAGCGACGGTCCAGATAATAGCATTAGTAGTCCTCACTATCCTTTTAAATAGTGTGATAATAAATGTAATGAGGACTCAATTGAGTGTGGATATTGTCTAGATGACAATATTTGTATTAAAACTGACAGCATATATTTTGTCGTATTTTACACGACTATTGTATAATTAAATTGTATTTGAATTCTGTACCATATATTTGGCGACTCAAGATATGTGATGTATACCTATTTTGGGGGCGTCATAGTTGGTATCAAAGCTTAGGGATATCATCCCTGGCTCAGATGTGAGACAAGAACTAGGAGGGGAGAGACGAGGAATTCCTTCGCTAGTATGTCCTACCTAAATTTATTTGGCATTTAATTGGTCAGTCAGAGTATTGGGATAATATATTTCATGTCCATTAACCTTTGTTTTGTAGGAGTATTTGAAAATGGCATCCGAGAATGTTGAGATTAGCAATGTAGCATAAGAGACCGTTGAGTCTCCACAGATCAATAATCAGGACAATGTGCATCAAGAAGGCGACAATCCTCATGCAAATAATAACACTGACCAGATGATTAACGATGGAATGTTCAGAGGCTTTATCCAATTCATGCAATATCAGGCAAGAGCGGCTCCTGTATAAAATACAGGTGGAAACACTGGCAACTCTCGGACGGTCACCGCTAAACAGTTCAAGGAACTGGGACCACCGGAGTTTTTTGGATAGCCAAAACCACTTAAGGCGGAGACATGGATAAAGCAGATCTACAAGATATTTGATGTCTTGGGATGCTCCGAGGAGCAAAGGTTCCCTTTTCCACCTTCATGTTGCGTTCAGAAGCAGATTACTGGTGGGAATCTATAAAACGTACTCAACCTGCCACACTGAAGATGACTTGGGAGAAGTTCTAAGAATTGTTCAACGAAAAGTACTTTTCTGAAAGTCTTCGTCACATGAAAGAGGTAGATTTCATCAAGCTGGAGCAAAACAACATGACCGTATCGCAGTACGAAGCCAAATTTGTCGAGTTGTCCCGGTTTGCATCCCATTTGGTTGATAATGAGGAGAGAATGATGCGAATGTTTCTAAGAGGTTTGAAACCGGAGATACGTCAATATCTTATCTGTCATAAACTGTGTTTGTATTCAGATGTTGTTAATAGGGCTCAATTATTGGAGCGCGATAATGAGTCAACCCAACCAAAAGAGAGCAGCCAAAAAAATGATAATACCAAAGGATAGCGAACATCAAGCCGTGATGATAAGCGTGGAGGGAAATAACATGCCGAAATGGTAACCACTTCGGTGGTAATCATGGCCAAAATAATAAGAATGGACATTTCAAGAAGAGGAGATTCAACAATGATGGAAAGATGTCAGCACCAACACCCGTTGTTAAGGAAGGAGAACGACCACTTATCATATGTTTCAAATGTGGAGGGGAGGGACACATTAGTCCAAACTGCGCGATGCCATCCAAAGCATGTTACAATTGTGGAAGAGAAGGCCACTTGGCCTGATTTTATCGTGCTGCATCAAGACAAGTCCAAATTGGGATGGAGGCATCAAAGGTCATCCTGACATAAGACAAAACCGGTAGTTCAAGGGAGAGCGTTTTTCGTGACTTTTTAAAAAGTGAGTGACCCGAACGAAGTTAGCACAGGTTAGTTAATTATAAATTCTTGCGAAGTCTATACCTTATTAGATACCGGTTCTACCCATTCTTTTATCTCTCTTGATTGCGCTCAACGTTTAAATTTGACCCTAGCGAAGTTAGACTTTGACTTATTGGTTGAAACTTTGTTAGTAGAAACCTTCTTTACCTCCACTGTTTATAAATCTTGTTGATTCAAATCGACACTTTCACGTTACCTGTCGATCTTATCTCTTTGAAAATACTTGCCTTTGATGTGATTTTAGAAATCGATTGGTTAACTACTCATCATGCTTTTCGTAAGGTTGTTAGCTTTCATATTCCTAACAAACCTGTCATGCGAATTCAAGCAACCAAACCACTAAATTCAATCTTTGTCATATCAAGCCATAAGTAAAGAGCCCCGATCCTTTCGTTGTTGACTTCCTTGTGCGGAATGCACCGAAGCCAGACTTTTTGTAGGCGACGTCGTGAATGACGATGACAAGTTGATAGGTATCAATGTGGCGTGCTATCCAAGTCTTGGATGAGAGTCACAGTTTGAATGATATTTCTATGTTAATAAATTTCCTGACGTATTCTTGAAGACTTCCTAGCCTACCCCTAGAGCGTGAAATCGAATTTTGTATTGACCCTAGTACAAAACCCATTTCTAAAACCCTTAAATATTTCTGCAACCAAAATGAGCGTATAATGCGCCAAAGACGTTGGCTCGAGCTGTTGAAGATTACGATCGTACCATTCAATATTATCGTGGGAAAAGCGAACGTGGTAGCTGACGCGTTGAGTAGAAGATCGTATGCGTTTACGAGTGCAATGTTGTTAACATAAAACCCATTTCGTATAACTTACAAATGATGAAGATAGATTTAAAGACTCTAGGGACCCACGTGAAGATAATGAATATACGAGTAGAATCGACTTTAATCGATAAAGTTAAAGCCGCTCAAGCTACACACCTGAATCTGATGAATATGAAGAAGAAGGTTCAAGAAGGCGTTATCTTAACCATCGATTAAATTGGCCCATTTGAAATCCTCGATCGAGTAGGAACTCTGGCCTATAGACTCATTTTACCGCCAAGTATGTCGCGTATTCATAACATTTTTCACATATCGTTGTTAGTAAAAACTTAGTCTTGGGGGACTTTGGAGACAAATTTCGGAATAATTAATGAATCTAAAAAATTATGAAATCATGGGGGTTTTATAGAGCATGTTACAAGCTTTCCATAGCCTCAAAAACGGACTAATTCCGATAATGGATGAAGAAGTTATGAAGATTTGAAGTATGTGCGTTAAAAGTTGCAAAATCTGGAAAATTAGAGCTAAGTGTCAAGGGTCGAGCGCCTAGGCGCTAGGCTCGGCGCTTAGATTTTTCTCTTGGGGGCCTAGGCGCTTGCCCAAGACCAAATCTGGGCGCCTAGGCGCTGGTCAAGTGTTAAGCAAAAATCTGTTCGGACGTCCTTTAGTAAATTAGGCATAACTTTTTCATATGAACTCTGATTGAGGTGATTCAGAATGATTCAGAAAGATAACGAGTAGACCTATAACTTTCATTCTTTATATTTTGAGATTTGAGGTCGATATCAAGGCCTAAAATGGATATTTTAGGGACTGATGTGCATTCAGAGGCAATCGGAGGACATCGGGCATATACGTATGCAACATGTAATGTTTTCGATGATAAAGGTATTCAAGGTTATACCTCAAGATTTGGAATATGAAATGAAGTCAAGGTATCCACACCTCTTCGGCATACCAGGTACGTACGTAAATTTTGAGGACAAAATTTTATAAGGAGGGGTGATTGTAAGACCCCAAAGTTTATGGATAAAGATTTAAAATTTTCAAAATATTTTTTGAATATTATGGTGTGGATTTGATATAATGTTATAGTTGTGGGTAATATTTATAAATTTTTCAAAGTACGCAAGTTGTTATATAATATTCAATTGGTCAGGAAATATTCGTTTTAACAGGGAATATTCGTACGACGGCACAATCATTGGTGGACCCCACTACGGAATTATTATCGGATTGAGAAAATGACAAAAATATTTTATAAAAATAACGGCGGAAGTTTTACCATTAAAACTGTTGAACTACTCGATAGTAAAAGTACAGTAATACGTGTGATTGCATAGTAGCACATGGTATTGATTATTGATGCTTACGTGAGAAGTCACTCAGTTTTGTTCAATTATTGCATAGTATCTCACGTTATTTGATTCAAATATTGTCGATATTTTATATATTATTAAATCAATAATTGAGATAACAAAGTTATTAATATTATTATTTGCAATATTAACAATGTCTAGAAGTTCGCCAAGGAGATGTTTGTCACCTAATCAAGGCTAATAATAGGAGAAAATCCTTATTGAAAGCTCCTCTTTCCTGGGAACGACCTGGTCGATTAATAGTGTGAATTATAATAATGATGATGAAGTTTTGTTTTATTAGTATTATTAATGTAATAAAATAGAAAAACTTTTTATATAAAATAGAATACTTTTATAAAGTTATTCGCTTTTATTAGACTATAAATAAAATAAAATATATTCTATTATGCATAGTGTTTTGCATAGTAAAATCTTTTTATATAAAATGTAATACTTTTATAAAGTTATTTGTTTTATTAGACAATAATTAGAACATATTATATTTTATTATGCATAGTATTTGCATAGTAGTAAGGCTCGTGATAGAATCTTTTTATATAAAATAGAATACTTTTATAAAGTTATTCGTTTTATTAGATTATAAATAGAATATATTATATTTTATTTAAAAGATTTTATTTTATTAGAATATTTTATAGTAAACCAATCTGACCGTCCGTTTAAAAGTAAATCAATCTGACCATTCAGAATTAGTTACTATTCACCCATTCTTCTATAAATAAAGCTCATTCCTTCATTATTTCTTACGAATTCACTGAAACTCTAGAGAGAGAAACTATAGAGAGAAAGAAGAAAAGTATTCTGCTACTTCACTACTCCTATATCTAGTTTCTTCTAAGGTAAGGGGTATTATTTCTTTCGTATTCATGAAGAGAACTTACATTATTTCATTTTTTATTATTCATTGGAATAACTCCGTATACGCCATGATCACCCCTATACTTGATGAAATTCTTCAGTTATTCCATTCTTTATCATTATGTTAGAATAACCTGTCTATGCGAAGTACCGCATACATGGTGAAATTCTTCTGTTATTCCATTCTTTATTATTCTGTTGGAACATCTTGTCTGTGCATTTACGCATGACCTGGTTTTGTTATTTACTATTCTGTTGGAACATCCTCAATTCGTGCGTAATTTCACTTTGACTCGGTTCCGCTTATTTATTATTCATTGAATATCCTCGTGCGTGCGCTTCGCACGACCGGTTCCGTTATTTATTATTACGCTGGAATAACTCATCTGCATGGGTCTATCGCATGCTCGGTGATTTCTTTTGTTATTCTATTCTTTATTATACTCAGTTGGTTAAAGTTTTGACTTCTATACTCCATGAAATTAGTGGAATATCCTTGATATTTGCGCTTCATCCAGTATCTTTTCATGGAAATATTCTTCTGAGCATTCTTGAATTTTACTCTACAAAGAAATATCATGTTGACAATTTGGGCGTTATTAGTTCCTCGGATAAATTAATTCTTGAACTTGTTTTATTGAATTCTTATATCATTGTCATCATCCTCATGTTTATATTATGTTGAAAGTCATTTGTGGCCTATAGTGCATAGATGGACTTGGTATGATTATGACCGTAGATTAATCGGTATAATCATGGCCGTAATGTTACAAATGATGTGGGTAAAAGTCGCTCATTGGCTAGTAGTACATTGATGGACGCTTGTTGGCATGATCATGACCATTGATGAATACACGAATATCCTTGGTCCGTAGAGCATGGATAATTTGTGGTTGTGATACTAATGAATATCCTCGTCAGTAGTCAAGTGGGATGATGTGGATTATTTATTAAAATGTCGAGTCCCAAATGATAAAAGTGATGAAAAACCTTTTAAATCATAAAAGATAGTAGATTTTATTCTCTACTTGACTCTTTTAATGGATTGCTTATTCACTGCAGCTTAAACTTGATGTTTGTTATATTGTATCGGTTTAACATTGTTGAAGGCTAACGATAATTTATTCAGATTATCTTAGTCATAATATTTCTTCTTGGGCTAGTTGAGCTCACCCTTTTACTTTTATTGTTCTCTTGAGAAATGAGAACGTAGCGAGGACTAATCGGGAACCGAGTGATGGTCCGTATAATAGCATTAGTAGTCATCACTATTCTGTTAAATAGTGTGATAATAAATGTAATGGGAACTCAATTGAGTGTGGATATTGTCTAGATGACAATATTTGTATTAAAACTCACAACATATGTTTTGTTGTATTTTACACGACTGTTGTATAATTAAGTTGTATTTGAATTTTGTACCATATATTTGGCGACTCAAGATAGGTGATGTATACCTATTTTGGGGGCGTCACAATTGTCGATATTTTATATATTATTAAATCAATAATTGAGACGACGAAGTTATTAATATTATTATTTGCTATATTAACAATGTCTAGAAGTTATGCCAATGGGAGATTTGATCATCTAATTGCGCGCCAATAGAGAGATATCTTTATTGGAAAGCCCCTTTTTTGCTGGGAACGACCTGGTCGATTAATAGTGTGAATTATAATAATGATGATGAAGTTTTGTTTTATTAGTATTATTAATGTAATAAGACAGAAAAACTTTTTATATAAAACAGAATACTTTTATAAAGTTATTCGTTTTATTAGACTATAAATAGAATATATTATATTCTATTATGCATAGTATTTTCCATAGTAAAATCTTTTTATATAAAATAGAATACTTTTATAAAGTTATTCGTTTTATTAGACTATAAATAGAATATATTATATTTTATTATGAATAGTGTTTGCATAGTGCCTGCATAGTGTTTACATAGTAAAATCTTTTTATATAAAACAGAATACTTTTATAAAGTTATTCATTTTATTAGATTATAAATAGAATATATTATATTTTATTTAAAAGATTTTATTTTATTAGAATATTTTATAGTAAACCAATCTGGACCGTCCATTTAAAAGTAAATCAATTTAGACTGTTCAAGAATTAGTTACTATTCAGTCCATTCTTCTATAAATAGAAGCTCATTCCTTCATTATTTCTTACGAATTCACTGAAACTCTTGAGAGAGAAACTATAGAGAGAAAGAAAAAAAATATTCTGCTACTTCACTACTCCTATATCTAATTTCTTCTAAGGTAAGGGGTATTATTTCTTTCGTATTCATGAAAAGAACTTCTGTTATTCCATTTTTTATCCTGTTGGAATAACCTGTATACGCGGTCTACCCTATACTTGGTGAATTTCTTCTGTTATTCCATTCTTTATCATTATGTTGGAATAACCTATCTATCTAAGGCTACGCATACATGGTGAAATTCTTCCATTATTCCATTCTTTATTATTCATTGGAACATCCTGTATATGCGTTTGGGCATGACCGATTCATTATTTATTATTCTCATAGAACATCATGTATGCGTCTGCAATTTCACTTTGGGTTCCGCTATTTATTATTCTATTGGGATATCCTATCTGTGTGGTCTATCACGTGCATGGTGATTTCTGTTGTTATTCCATTCTTTATTATTCTGTTGGAATATCCTGTCGGTGCGAATTTTGCCTGACCTGGTTCCGTTATTTATTATTCTGTTGGAATAACCTATCTGTGCGGTCTATCGCATGCCTAGTGATTTCTTTTGTTATTCCATTCATTATTATACTCAGTTGGTTAAAGTTTTGACTTCTATACTCCATGAAATTAGTGGAATATCCTTGATATTTGCGCTTCATCCAGTATCTTTTCATGGAAATATTCTTCTGAGCATTCTTGAATTTTACTCTACAAAGAAATATCATGTTGACAATTTGGACGTTATTAGTTCCAAGATAAATTAATTCTTGAACTTGTTTTATTGAATTCTTATATCATTGTCATCATCCTCATGTTTATATTATGTTGAAAGTCATTTGTGGCCTGTAGTGCATAGATGGACTTGGTATGATTATGACCAGGGATTAATCGGTATAATCATGACCGTAATGTTACAAATGATGTGGTAAAAGTCCTCATTGGCTAGTAGTACATTGATGGACAGTTGTTGGCATGATCATGACCATTGATGAATACACGAATATCCTTGGTCCGTAGAGCATGGATAATTTGTGGTTGTGATACTAATGAATATCCTTGGCCGTAGTGCAGGGATGATGCGGATTATTTATTAAGCTGAGTCCGAGCGATAAAAGTGATGAAAAACCTTTTAAATCATAAAAGATAGTAGATTTTATTCTCTACTTGACTCTTTTAATGGATTGCTTGTTCCGCATAGCTTAAACTTGATGTTTGTTATATTGTATCGCTTTAACACTCGTTGAAGGCTAACGATAATTTATTCTCAGATTATCTTAGTCATAATATTTCTTCTTGGGCTAGTTGAGCTCACCCTTTTACTTTCATTGTTCTCTTGAGAAATGAGAACGTAGCAGGACTAATCGGGGGAACGGGAGTGACTGTGCAGATATAATAGCATTAGTAGTCCTCACTATTCTCATTAAATAAAGGTGATAATAAATGTAATGGGAACTCAATTGAGTGTGGATATTGTCTAGATGACAATATTTGTATTAAAACTCACAACATATGTTTTGTTGTATTTTTACACGACTGTCGTTGTATAATTAAGTTGTATTTGAATTTTGTACCATATATTTGGCGACTCAAGATAGGTGATGTATACCTATTTTGGGGGCGTCACAATTGTCGATATTTTATATATTATTAAATCAATAATTGAGACGACGAAGTTATTAATATTATTATTTGCTATATTAACAATGTCTCAAGTTCTCGCTTAATGGGAGATTTGATCATCTAATTGCGCGCCAATAGAGAGAAATCTTTATTGGAAAGCCCCTTTTTTGCTGGGAACGACCTGGTCGATTAATAGTGTGAATTATAATAATGATGATGAAGTTTTGTTTTATTAGTATTATTAATGTAATAAGATAGAAAAACTTTTTATATAAAATAGAATACTTTTATAAAGTTATTCGTTTTATTAGACTATAAATAGAATATATTATATTCTATTATGCATAGTATTTTGCATAGTAAAATCTTTTTATATAAAATAGAATACTTTTATAAAGTTATTCATTTTATTAGACTATAAATAGAATATATTATATTTTATTATGAATAGTGTTTTGCATAAGGTTCAAGCATAAGTTTTACATAGTAAAATCTTTTATATAAAAATGTAATACTTTTATAAAGTTATTCATTTTATTAGATTATAAATAGAATATATTATATTTTATTTAAAAGATTTTATTTTATTAGAATATTTTATAGTAAACCAATGCTGACCGTCCCATTTAAAAGTAAATCAATTTGGACTGTTAGAATTAGTTACTATTCACCCATTCTTCTATAAATAGAAGCTCATTCCTTCATTATTTCTTACGAATTCACCAAACTCTTGAGAGAGAAACTATAGAGAGAAAAAAAAAATATTCTCGCTACTTCACTACTCCTATATCTAATTTCTTCTAAGGTAAGGGTATTATTTCTTTCAGTATTCATGAAAAGAACTTCATTTATTCCATTTTTTATCCCGTTGAATAACTTGTGATACGCTGCTCACCCTATACTTGGTGAATTTCTTCTCATTATTCCATTCTTTATCATTATGTTGGAATAACTTTCTATGCTAAGCATCTGCATACATGGTGAAATTCTTCATTATTCCATTCTTTATTATTCTGTTGGAACATCCTCAGATGTAATAGCGTTTTGGGCATGACCGGTTCTTTATTTATTATTCTCGTTAGAACATCCGCTTGCCGGTGCAATTTACTTTGACACGTTCCGCTTATTTATTATTCTATTGGGATATCCTATCTGTGGTCTATCATCACGCATGGTGATTTCATTGTTATTCCATTCTTTATTATTCTATTGGAATATCCTGTTGCAAGTTAATTTTGCCCGACACGGTTTCCGTTATTTATTATTACGCTGAATAACCTATCTGTGCGGTCTATCGCATGCCTAGTGATTTCTTTTGTTATTCCATTCATTATTATACTTAGTTGGTTAAAGTTTTGACTTCTATACTCCATGAAATTAGTGGAATATCCTTGATATTTGCGCTTCATCCAGTATCTTTTCATGGAAATATTCTTCTGAGCATTATTGAATTTTACTCTACAAAAAAATATCATGTTGACAATTTGGACGTTATTAGTTCCAGGATAAATTAATTCTTGAACTTGTTTTATTGAATTCTTATATCATTGTCATTATCCTCATGTTTATATTATGTTGAAAGTCATCTGTGACCTGTAGTGCATAGATGGACTTGGTATGATTATGATCAGGGATTAATCGGTATAATCATGACCGTAAGTTACAAATGATGTGGTAAAAGTCCTCATTGGCCCGTAGTGCATTGATGGACGATTGTTGGCATGATCATGACCATTGATGAATACACGAATATCCTTGGCCCGTGAATTATGCATGGATAATTTGTGGTTGTGATACTAATGAATATCCTTGGCAGTAGTGTAGGGATGATGTGATTTATTTATTGTCGAGTCCCAAATGATAAAAGTGATGAAAAACCTTTTAAATCATAAAAGATAGTAGATTTTATTCTCTACTTGACTATTTTAATAGATTGCTTGTTCCGCTACAGTTAAACTTGATGTTTGTTATATTGTATCAGTTTAACACTGTTGAAGTCTAACGATAATTTATTCTGTATTATCTTAGTCATAATATTTCTTACTGGGCTAGTTGAGCTCACCCTTTTACTTTCATTATTCTCTTCAGGAAATGAGAACGTAGCAGGGACTAGTCAGGGAACGGAGTGACGGTCCAGATAATAGCATTAGTAGTCCTCACTATTCTGTTAAATAGTGTGATAATAAATGTAATGAGGACTCAATTGAGTGTGGATATTGTCTAGATGACAATATTTTTATTAAAACTCACAGCATATGTTTTGTCGTATTTTACACGACTGTTGTATAATTAAGTTGTATTTGAATTTTATACCATGTATTTGGTGACTCAAGATGGATGATGTATACCTATTTTGGGGGCGTCACATTTGATATATCAAAGTTTGAATCTAACGAACATATGCCACTGCTAAGCTTCCTAGATCATCTCAAACTGTAAAAATCATCTCCCAAAGTTGATATATAGCTAACAAATCACAAAGGTATGATCATATTTTTTACTTGTTATATGTGATTTTGTTATAAGCTTGCTAAATTGATATGAATTAATTTTTGTTGATGACAAAGGGGGAGAGATATTTGTTATTTGAATTGTTTGAATTGGTTTGAATTGGTATTCATGTTGGTAGTGGGATACTATATGCAATTATGGTTATTTGGATCAAATCATTTTTTTTGCTCCTTAATATGCATAAATTTAAGGGGAGCCTTATAGATAGGGGGATCATATAAATTCAAAAGATAATATATTGTCATCATCAAAAAGGGGGAGAATGTTGGTTTATATCTTTTTTGATTTTAATAATGACAATATATTTGGGAATCTATTTGAGAATGTTGGTTTATATCTTTTGTGATTTTAATAAATGACAATATATTTGGGAATCTATTTTGCTGAGATCTCAATTCAAATTCGAATCGGAGCTTTTTAAGGAATTGATTTTGCTAAGGAGTCTTATAAGGAATTGTTTTGAAATTCTCAAACTCTATCAAGTATAGTGTTCTTTCCTTTATTCTAGATATTTTGGTTTGACTAGGATATTATATTCTTTGTTTACCATATTTTTTGGTCTCTTTATTTGCTAAACTCATTGGTATAATAACTTAGATATAAGTTTCCTATACTAACTTCTTTTTATATTTGTTGGTCAAATTTAGTAGCTATAATTATGGGATTTTAAACAACTGATCTATTGTTATCATTTTATAGTCGTTGATCAATCTTTATCAGGCATATTCATTATTCCTCTATTTGAAGTACTTTGGATTGATATAATATTGGTCTATTGAATATAATATATAGTTAATTTGGCCCAATTGGATAATAAATTCGATTAAGGAAATCTGTAGGATTGCATGAAGTATTCCTTGCCCAAGAAGCTTAAAATGTATATCTTTATTGCTGGAAATTTAATTAATATTGTTAATATAATTTGTTTTTATTTGGGAGTCTTAAGGAATTTGGTTCTACTATGACATCTGTTTGAGTTAGAGTCCATCATGGAAAGTGTTTAACTAATTCAAATTCGTATGGAATTAAGTCTTTTATGGAAACATGTATAGTTGGAGAATATATTGATATATCTTAAATTGTTTAGCATTTAAATTTGTTTTGGAGTATATTAAGGAAATTCCTTATAAGTTTGTTTGCCTTTAACGTTACAATTCAGGAAAAAGGTATCTAGTCTAATTTTAATAGGAGACTAGTAAGGTGGTTTGAAAAAGGACTCTAAATATTTTATCTTCTTTGACTCCTTTTCTATTTTGACCTGATCTTTGTTTTTGGAAAATATTTGTTAAGTATATCAGGTCCTTGAAGTTTCAAAATCAATATGAGGGTTTCATGCTAACAATATTCAACTACCCGTTGCTTGCTTCTATATAAATATTCATTCAGTCGGGCTATAGAAATACACCTCACATGAAGCTGAAAATCATCATTGTACATCCATAGAGCTTTATAAATCCGATTCCAGTTATTGTATTTATCATATATATTCTTTTTGAGCTGGAAGAAATACTGTAATACTTCATAATCTTTGTAATCCAAGTGCAAGCCTGTTTTGGCTTGGGTGTCATTGTAATAGGTATTATGTTCAAAGATAGTCTCAAGGTCTTAGAGTTGAGAAAAGTTGCAGAGGTGCAAAAGTTGCAGAGGTGAAAGGGGGCAGAGGTGTCCAAGTCAGATTCGAGCTACTTTGAATAGGGAGTTCTTTTTATTTGTACTTTATTAAAGTTTAATAAAAAGAGTCTCCAATACCAATTGGTATTGGACGTGGATTAGGCCACTAGAGTAGAGGATAGGGGCTGAACCACGTAAAAATCTTGGCGTGCTTTACTGTTCTTTTGCTTTTGTTATATGCTTTAAAAATCTGCAGATTTTGGTTTAAGTCGAAATTTTTTTATACTAATACGGATAGGTATTAACTTTCTGTTTATAACAGACGAAGAACATAACTAATACGAACAGGGTTATACCGTCCGATTATATCCTGCTATAGTAAACTTTAAAATTGACCACTGTAGATCACTTTTGGGTATTTACACATATTCACCCCCCCTCTAGGTGTGCTTAATTGCAGAATTACAACATGTTGCTAGAGACCTTGCCTGGTTCCTTCAATCAGTTCAAACTTAATTACACTATGAATAAAATGTCTTTAACTTTTCATGAACTGATGAAGGAACTCCAAGCAGAAGAGGGTATTCTTCGTGCAAAAGGAAGCATTCATGTTGCAGAAACTGGTACTTTTAGGGGAAATCCTAAGGGCAAAAACCGAAAAAAGAATAACGGTAAGAAAGCTACAAATGAAAACATTCCTCCATTTGGAGGGGTTAGGAAGAAAAGGGCAAAAGCAAAACCTAAAGGAAAATGTTTTCACTGTGGGGAAAAAAGTCACTGGAAAAGTAATTGTTATACTTACCTAGCCAAGATCAAAAATCAAGGTATGATTGATTGTCTCATTGATCAGTTTGGCAATATAGGTAAATATCCATCTTTCGTTCATGAAACATGTTTTGTGGGTCGTTTTACTGAATCCTGGTGTGTAGATTCGGGAACCACTAATCATGTCTACAATTTTTTGCAGGGGTTTCAGGAAACCAGAAAATTGAATGAAGGTGAGGTTTATCTACATCTTGGTTCTAGCGCAAAAGTGGCAGATATTGTGGTGGAAATTGTGTATCTCAATTTTAATAATGATAGGACTTTAGAATTAGTAGATTGTCTTTATGTTCCAGACATTCGTTGAAATTTACTTTCAGTTTCTTACTTGTTTAAACATGGATATTCAGTTAATTTTGATTCTAAGATTATTATTCGCAAGAATGAAAATTTTATTTGTTTTGGTTCATTAATAGATAATTTATATATTCTTACTCCAAATTATTATTCATTAATGTAAACTAAATGTAGTCAATATATACCATTAAAAAGAATTTTTTTTAGTTAATCAAACTTATCTCTAGCATCTACGATTAGGTCATATTAATCTAACTAGGATTCAAAGACAGGTCAAAGATGGTCCTCTAAGTTCCTTAGAAGTTGAAAATCTTCCGGTTTACGAATCTTGTATAGAAGGAAAAATGACCAAAGGACCTTTCAAGACAAAGAAATATAGAACTAGTGATAAGTTAGAATTAATTTATACAGATGTATGTGGTCTTATGAATATTCAAGCACGAAGAGGTTTTGAGTATTTCACCACCTTTATTGATGATTACTCAAGATTTGGTTATGGGTACCTTATGCATCGAAAGTCTGAAGCATTTGAAAATTTTAAAGTATTTTAGGTAGAAGTAGAAAGGCAATCTGGTAAACACATAAAGTCCATTCGATAGAATTGAGGAGGTGAATACCTTCTTGGGGAATTAAAAGATTACTTATCTAATATAGGAATTATATCTGAATTGATTGCACCGGGTACACCCCAGCAAAATGGTGTGACAAAAAGAAGAAACAAGACTCTTTTGGATATGGTAAGGTCTATGATGAGTTTTTCTACTCTTCCTATTTCCTTTTGGGGTTATACACTAGAAACGATAATGTACTTATTGAATCTTGTACCATCAAAGTCTGTTCCTTTAACACCGAGAGAATTGTGGAATGGGCGAAAGCCAGTATTGCACCATATTCATATATGGGGCACACCTGCACATGTATGAAAAGGAAAGATAAACTTAGATAAATTAGGTTCAAGAACTGAAGTATGTTTATTTGTAGGATATATATCCAAAAGGAACTAGAGGTGGTCTATTTTATAGTCCTTTAGACCAGAAAGTATTTGTTAGCGCAAATGAAATTTTTTTGGAAAATGACTACATAATGGATCACAAGTCGAGTAGTAAAATTGTCTTGGAAGAAATGTCAAGTACATCAATTACTCAATCAATTAATCCACCACAAGACTTGGATGAATTGCCACAAAATAACCAACCAAATTCTTCTAATACATCGGAGCTTTGTCGTAGTGGGAGGAGTAATAGGCCTCTTGAGAGACTTTCACTTCTTGGAGAAACTTACAATATTATTTCGGAAGAAGTAAAGTCGTATCCCTCTAACTACCAAGAAGCTATTAATGATATAGATTCATCCAACTGGCACAAAGCTATGAAACAAGAAATGAATTCCATGTACTCAAATAAAGTATGAGAACTTGTAGAAGCACCTAATGGGGTCAAACCTATAGTGCAAGTGGGTCTATAAAAGAAAAATAGGGGTAGATGGAAAGGTGCAAACCTTTAAAGCACGGTTGATAGCAAAAGGTTTTTACTCAAAAAGAAGGTATTGATTATGAGGAAACTTTTTCAACAGTGGCTATGCTTAAATTTATCAGAATACTCTTATCCATTGCAGCTCATCTTGATTACGAGATATGGCAAATGGATGTCAAGACTATTTTTCTTAATGGATATCTAGCTTGTTGAAGAAATATATATGAAGCAACCTGATGGTTTCATAGTTAAAGGCCAAGAAAATATGATATTCAAGTTGCAAAAGTCCAATCTATGGACTTAAGTAAGCATCAAGGTCTTGGAATATAAGTTCTGATCAAGTAATCAAATCTTATGGTTTTGAACAAAATTCAGAAGAATCTTGTGTGTAAAAGAAGAATAAAGATGGGGTGTTGTTGGTATTCTTAGTTCTTTATGTGGATGATTTATTGCTTATTGGTAATGATGTGGGAGTATTGTCTAACGTCAAATTTTGGTTTTCTAGTAATTTTGAGGTGAAGGACCTAGAAGAGGCTAATTACATTCTAGGGATCAAGCTTTGGCATGATCGCAAGAATAGAATGTTAGGCCTATCCCAAGCAGTACATAATAAAATTTTGGCTAGGTTTAAGATGCAGAATTCCAAGAAAGGAATACTTCCTATCAGACATGGAATTCCTCTTATTAAAGAATAGTGTCCTAAGACACCTCAAGAGCAAGAGCGCATGAAGACAATCCCTTATGCTTCGGCGGTGGGAAGTCTTATGTATGCAATCTTGTGTACTAGACCAGATATTTGTTTTGCAGTAGGTTTGGTCAGCAGATATCAGTCTAACCCTGGACTCGAACATTGGATAGTAGTAAAACATATACTTAAGTATATATCTACGGAGAACAAGAGATTATATGTTTGTTTATTCGGATTTTCAGTCAGATAGAGACTCTAGGAAGTCAACATCTGGTTATGTGTTTACTCTTGGAGGTGAAGCTGTTAGTTGGAGGAGTGTTAAACAGTCTTGCATAGCTAACTCCACCATGGAAGTTGAATACGTTGTTGCTTCTGAAGTTGCAAAAGAGGCTGTATGGCTCAAGAAGTTCTTGCTAGAAATAGGAATGGTACCTTCAGTATCATCTCATATTGTCCTGTTTTGTGACAATAATGGGGTGATTGGACAATCAAAGGAGCCTATGAACCACAAGAAAGACAAACACATTGAAAGAAAATATCACCTCATTCAAGATATAGTTCAACGAGGAGATGTGATAGTTTCAAAGATAGCTTCAGAGCAAAATTTGGCTGATCCTTTTACGAAGACTTTGTCTTCTAAAATTTTTGATTTTCATCTTAAGGGGATGGGTATTAGACATATGGTAGATTGGGTTTAGGGCTAGTGAGAGATTGTAAAGTTTTAAGCCTATAAAAACCCAATGTTGATATTTATTTTATTATTTTAATAATAAAATTTAATTTCATTTTGCTTAATTAAATGTGTCATAAATTTTGTCCATAATTATACATTTTATAATTTATGTATATGAAGGAGCGTCATATACAGAAGATATAAATTATATGTTATGTATAATTAAAGAAATATATTGTTCTTAATCTTAGATGGAAATGGACAAACCATTCTATTAGATTGTAATACACTTGATTGGACGATTTGTCTTAATCTTGTAAAATGAAGACTTTAATATAGTGTATTGGTGTATTTTTTGAAATACATAGAACTGGATCGTTACGAAAAATTATTTGTTAAATATTGTTATTAAAAATAATTTTTCAATTACTATTAATGTACAATTACTCTTAATCTTGAGAGAATAATGAACTTGATTTTATAATGTATGTCACTTTAATATATTAAAGAGTGAGATTTTAAATACAATCAATACCTTAATATGTTGGGTGATATATGTTATAAAATTAGGAACATGTATTTTTCAAGATGCAATTCTACAATTAAATTATAATAGCCCCTTGATATAATTTATTGGTTGATCAGCAGAATCTTGGCCAAGTATTTTAGTAATTCAAATTACTAAAGTATTAATTTAATTTATTAAATTAATGTGTGATCAAAAGTTTATAAATTATGTAGTCGAGGATATAAGCAGCAAACGTAGTGGGTTAACAGTTTTATTGCTACACTCGTTTATGAATATTACTGTAGAGGGGTATTTTTGCAAGATACTAATAATGAAATTATTTAATTAATTAATTTTAATTCTATTAATTCTAGAGTGTAATTATAACTATTTAGTGGAATTAGTTATAATTAATATAATTCTAATTGATTAAAGAGTTAATCAGAAATTAGTATTATATTGGAGCTACAATTGTAGAATCATTGATCCCCACTCTAGCTAGCCCTTATTAAGATATAACAAAATTCTCCATTGTGCTATCAACCAAGCACGAGGTATGAAATATAATTTATTTATTTTTTTGATTATGCTAAATTATGAAAAAGAACTTGGATAATAATTTTTAAAAATAAAAATTATTAATTTATTTGGAAATGTTTCCTACAATTTTGTTCAACGTTCAAGTGCATGGATTTCATGGCTCTACCATGTACGGGGGAGCTGCTATCTTTCCGTATGGGTATTCTGGCACATTTCATGGGGGGCATTCACCTGGATTCACTCATCGACGGGCAAGTCAAGAAGAGCAGGCTGATTTCTCTCTAAAGTTGTTGTGCTTGGTAGTTCTTTTTTGTGTGTTGATTGCTTTATTATGGTCTTGAGGTAAATTTGGACCATAGCTCAAATTGCTGATGTATTATAGGATTATCAATCTTATCTCCAGTTATGTTTTACGGCATTTCAGTGTACCTATATTTTTCAAAATTTTCTTTTTCGCTGTGGTTGAGAAAATTGTCCATATGTTACCTTGGAGAACATTTGTAGTTTTTTTTTTGTATCTGCAGAATGTGAAGTCTAACCTTTTCTTTAGTTATATTATAATGCATATATCTCTCTGTTTATCTCTCTCCACATACACACACAAAGTACTCGGCATACATTAATGTAAAGAAGCATAATGGATACTGGCAGAATATTCCTATATAGATTGATAATCTTCCTAGTGCTGACTAATATCTGATTCAGAATTTGCTAATAGCCTGATATGGAGCATGGATTTCTTCAATTTTTACAATGTTTTTCAATGAAGCATAATGGATACTGGCAGAAGCTTCATATATATATAGATTGATAAATACTAGAATCTTCCTATATATGTCAATTTCATATGTTCTGACTTATATCTGATTCAGAATTTGCTAATAGCCTGATATTGAGCATGGATCATTTCTTCAATTTTTACAGTGTTTTCCCCCTTGTAGGTGATTGTTGGAAATTCTAAATTCACTAATCACGAAGACCAAAGCTGATAAATTTGTTTTATCTAATACAAAAACTATGGGACAAACTTCTTTTTTCTGAAACCCTTATTGTGTTACACATATGTAAAGCTTAAGTTCCTCGAGTAGCTTGAACTGAGTATAATATTAGACTCTTTAGAGATTGATATTTATTGTTTGCTTAGTTGCGAGATAGGATCTTTTTCTTTGCTTCTTTATGGGCCTTTTCTATGGGTGCCTTTAGGGGAATTTTTGTTTCTAATCTTTGTAGTTATACGGAAGCTGCTCTCTTTTGAATATTTTTCACTCTCTTTCCCCCTCCACCCCCTACAAGTACGTTTAAAAGTTACTTGTAAAGAACTTTTGCAACTATTTGCTAGCATTTTCCTAGTATCGGACTTAATGTCTGAAGAGGAGGTTGAGCAAATACAGGATATCTCGTCTCTTAATTACGACGAAAATGAATTTATCACTTTGTGGTTATAATTATCTAAGTTTCCTGAATTGCTTCTACTGGTAGTTTCATGATAGAACTTAGACAATAGACACGTGCATAGCCTTCATCAATACATAAATGAATCAGAGACGAGCTTGTGGCCCTCTCAAAGGAACCCAGGTCTCCTGGTAATTAATTATTAAGACTGATGCTTGCATGTTAGCTAGGGATCGAGTTTTTTTACCTACCATGAAATCAATCTCATTTTAATGTCACCATCTGCAAGAAAAATCGTAGGTGGCATTGTATCATAAATATGGCTTGAAGATGAAGTTTCATAGTTGTTCGTAAAATTATTATGGGGAAACCAACAATCTTTCTTTGTAGAAGCTATATTGCTGCAACAATTGCTCTTTTTGACATGTAAGATTCTTTGGGCCGATTCTTGGTTAGGAATTGTATTCTTCATTTTCTTTTAAATTCTTTTTAAGATTTCTCGTGTTATTTTATGTGTACAGTCCCATTCTTTATAGGATTCCTTGTGTTATTTTATGTGTACTTCACCATTCTTTACAATATCTGTTACTTCTTAATTTTAGTCTACTTTCATCTCTCTGTCTCTCTCTCCCCCCCCCCCCCCTCCCCCTCCTCCTCCCCCTCCCCCTCCCCCTCCCCCTCCTTATTTGTTTATGTTGTGGTTGTGGATGTGAAGGGCACGGGGATTATAGATTTTTTTTCAAACCTTTTAAGGATGATTTCACGAGACTAGATGATATTTATTTTGATGAGATGACTTCAGAGGAGAGGTGGATGAGTTGAAAGACCTTTGTAGGTTGTGGATGCTTAGAAGAGTTCTGATAGAGCAAGGCCCCTGAACAAATGGTTATGTTAGGCGTACTTTTATGAATTTTAGGATGAAGTTTCACTCCTTTAACCTACTTCTCGAGTTAAATAAAACAAATACTCCAAATTGATTGGAGAAAATTCCTTTCTGCCATGAACGGGCATGGAGCCAGAATTATGTGTTTGTAACAAAAAAATGTGTTTTTTTGGTAAGACAAGTGTACTATGAAGTCCTTGTATATCTTTTACGTACTCGGTGAAAGTAATTTTTCCTCTTTCTTTCATGAGAAATAGAATGACACTAGTCTGTAACTGAAAATCTAGATTCAGGACCTGACATAAGGTTCAGTTTCAAACAGGTAATCGAGTAGAACGTATAATCCTGAAGGCCAAGTTCTTGTATGGTGTTAGTGAAGTCAAACATACAGAATGTTTTAGTCATTCCTCGCAAATTGAGTACCATCCGTAGTTTGAGGAGTGAATAGGCATTTCTAGGGGTTCTGCAGGTCCTCTTGTGAGGCATTAACATGATGCTTGGTGTGAGGTATGTGTTTCTGCTAGAGATATATTGCCCTAGTTTATCCTTAGTTTCAGTGCTCTTTGAAATAACTAAATGGATTATAGGTTTTGAGTTTTGACCTAATTTGTCAAATGGGGGACCTAATTTTTCACCTAATGAGTTGGGGTGTTTATGAAGAGAAGACTTCTAAATTTTTGAAGACCTTCGAGTCCTATTCTCTTACTAGTACTGCAGCAGGAATTTAGTATCATCTTTTGTTGCTGGTTTTTACTAAGAAGCCTAGCTATTCAGCTCTGTACTCATTTTCCCCCCTCCCCCTCTCTTTTGAGTGTTAATGTTGCAAGATATATAATGATATATGGTTGCCATCTTGTGTTAATGAAAGTGGTCCTGATGAAGATTTTTCAGTGCCTAGTGATTGATTTGATCCCCACCAATTCTTCACAAAGTTTAGTTGTGGTCCTTCAAATTCTTTGAGACTTGGCTATCAGCACATGGCTTGTTCGTCTCAAGTTGGGGGATATATTTGTTCAATTGTTCGTCTCAAGTTGGAGGATATATTTGTCTTTTTAATTGTTGACCAATACATTAATACATATTACGCGGATCGGGAGTTTATCTCTCTCTACGCACTGTATTTGGTCAATTGATCAACTTAACATGAAGTTAACTTCATGGTAACCAGAGATTATTAATAAAGTCGTCGTCGACGAATGGATATGAAAATTTGCGTATTTTGATATTTTTACATGATTTGTATGGGTGTGAGTTTTGAGATAAATTATGTAAGGTGAGCTAGAACAGTGCACATAGCTCTCATATTGGAACAACGTTACAGTGCACAGAGCTCTCATATGGTGGCATCCAGCAGCAACTGAGCCCCCTTTAGGCTTTGTTGGTTTGGTTCCAATTTTAGTCAGATACAGCAAATGGCTTCTCTTTCATGTATAGCTTTAGGCTTTAGCTTTTATTTGATGCATTATATTTCACTTTTGCATTCTTCTTTTCTACGTACTATCCTAATTTCTTCTTATTGTTTTCCTTTCTATAATGATTAGAAGCTTCTTTTTCTTTATGAATATGTAATAATAATATCAAGGCTTCAAGCCATTTGGATTTTGGTATATAATCTTTTTAGTAATAGTCTTCATTTTGTCAAATTTAAATTATGAACATGAATTGTCTGGTTAGTTAAATTTAGTCAAAATAAAATTATGCTCAAGGCTAAATAATTGTACTACCTCTCTCCATCTTCAAAAAAATATGACTAAACGTGTAATTTTTTGTCTCCAAAAAGATGAGATAAAATACAGATAAATATGTTATTTAGTAAGGTCTATTAATATAAAAAAATATTCATCACTTTATACAATTTTATAAGATCACTAAAAATAAATTTTTAATTTTATTTTTAATTTTTTTTAATACGTGTACAAATTATATTTTGCTAATTCTTTTGGGAATTACATCACATTACAACCAGCCGGCCACGTGTTTAAAGTGGATGTTTTTCTTGTCTTTGATATAAAAATGTTGATTGTACAAAGGAGTTTCGCTGTCTAAACTTGTTAAGTGGTATATATTGACCCTAATTCGGGCCCCTAGAGCCTACACTTGGTTTTGTTTTTTCGTTAAATAAAACTATGAAGTATAAAACCTGGGTTTGATTTTAAAACTATTGAATATATATTTAAACAATATTAAAATTAAGAAGAATTAATTTGAAGTTAAATTTCTTGGAGAGTAGCAACTAGACTTGACAAACGAGCTGGGTCGGACTATTAGTGGATTGGGTCAAAATAGTCCAAATTTTTGTGTACTAACAAAAAATGAAAGCCTGTCCATATTTTTGCGAGCGGGTCGGGTTGGCCTGCGGGCTTGGACAGATTTGTAATCAAATTTTGATACATTTATGGATCGAGCCCAAACGGGCCTGGCCGAAACAGCTCAAATTTTGATAGGTTAAAAAAAGGATTAATTACATTTGTTAGTACATTTTAGAAAATAATTACAAAAATCTTACATCCATAAAATAATTACAAAAACATTACACTTTTGTAATTTTATTTACAATATTATTATAATTATGAGTCCTTAATTTAAGGGATTATTAATGGGAGCATGTTTTTTAAAATACGTGATAACCGCCATATATTGTCTGTAGGACTCTTCGTCTTCTTTACACGCTAAAACCCTCTTTTCTCTTTCCTCTTTCCTCTTTTTTCTTTCCGTTCGTCTCTTGTCGGTCTCTCGCCGTTCGTCTTTTTCTCGAAGTTCATAATCATTTCGTTTGTGTTTTATTTTCTTCACCATCGTTGTTTCTTGTTATCGTGATTACACAGTGTTCCAGTTGGTTTATTCTTCTTCGTTTTCGATTCTGGTTGTGTATATTTTCAGGCCAGTTATTTTGAAATAGTTTAACGTATTATATATTAATGTAGTTTATCAGTCGAATGTATTATTGATTGTTGTGTGGGTTTGTGTTATTTTTTATTTTTTGTATAGAATGGTTGATACAAGGAAGAAGGATGGGAAGAGGAAGAGAATATCGGAGCGTGATTCTGTCAAGGAAGTGAAGAAGTATGCTATTGATAGGAAGGGGAAGGAAAATGATGTAGGTCGAAAATCGAGTAAGAATGAGAATAGGCTGGTGATACACAGTGGTTTGAAGCATTCTGAAGTGCAGTCAGATTCTCAGTTTGATGTTCTTGTAGTTAAGGCCAAAGGTCAAGTGCTTATCCAGAATATAATTCCAACATAGAGAATTTTAAAGGTGTGTTAATTTAAATTTTCTTATGGTTACCATTATATAATTATTTGGTTACTTATTAGTATGTATTTGGTTACTGTAAAATCATAATTATTTGGTTACTTATTAGTATGTATTTGGTTACTGTAAACTTATAATGATTTGGTTACTTATTAGTATGTTTTTGGTTACTGTTATATTATATTAGT
Organism: Panax ginseng; assembly: GCA_020205605.1. Taxonomy (NCBI): domain Eukaryota; kingdom Viridiplantae; phylum Streptophyta; class Magnoliopsida; order Apiales; family Araliaceae; genus Panax; species Panax ginseng. The sequence goes on along the minus strand of CM035144.1, from coordinate 93,922,775 downwards.
GTGTTACTTTTATAGGTTGGTTACTTATTAGTATATATTTGGTTACTGTGATTTTTTTTATTAGTATGTATTTGGTTAATGTAAAATCATAATTATTTGGTTACTTGTTAGTATGTATTTGGTTACTGTAAACTTTTAATGATTTGGTTACTTATTAGTATGTATTTGGTTACTGTGATATTATATTTTGGTTACTATTATATCAGGTTTTGGTTACTACCATATTACAGTTTGGTTACTATGTTGTATTATTTGATTTATGTTAATGTTTCATTGAAGAAAACTGTTTGTTACTTTTTATTATATTTGTTTACTATGTATTTGTTTAGTTTATTTAGTTTGCTTAAATTTTTATTGATTATATTATATGGTTAGTGACGTAATGCTGACTTGATTACATTCAGTTTGCTTATGGTTACCATCATGTAATTACTTGGTTACTTATTAGTATGTATTTTTTGATACTTTAGTTTTTTATTATTTTGATACCATTTATGTTTTCTTAAGTTGGGACTTTGGTTACCTTTTTATGTTGTTATGTTTAATATGTTTTTGCCTAGTATACATGGTTTAATAAACTGGGTTTAGTGTATAGGTTGTTTATGTATTGGTTACCATTAAAAGATGGTTTGGTTACCATTATAGAATTATTCGGTTACTTGTTTAGTATGTATTTGGTTATTGGGTTTAGTATATATAACTATTTTTGGTATAAATTTTTTTATATTGGTTACTAATAACTGTTCAATTCTGGGTTTGTGTATTTACAGTTATGGGATCTTTACTATGAGGAATGCAAATGTAAAATTCAATTGGAAAAAGTAATATATTGGTGTGACATGAAGTCCCCATAATTATTGCCAAGAAATTGAATGAAAGTCAGTTGGAGAAGTTTAGGGCAACATATTTTGGAAATTTTTTGGAGTTTGGTGAGCATCAAATGTATTCACAGATTATTCACCATGCTCTTGTAAGGGAGGTTCACCAAAGGGATGATGGTGAGATGTGGTTTTTGTTTGGGGAGAAAAGGGTTAGGTTTGGGTTGCCTGAGTTTTGTCTTATTTCTGGGTTGAGATGGCAAGGCAATGATGATATAAGTGCATATAAAGGTATGCAAAATCTGATTATTGAAAATATTTTGGGCCTGAAGCTGTTACTCGTAGTAGTATAGGTAGGGTATTCTGGAAGGCAATTTTTGATGACGATGACGAGGCTATTAGGATGTCATTGATTTTTTTGGTGTTTAATTTTATTCTTTCAACAATTTCTGAAAATTTTGTTGATGGGGAAATGGTAAATTTTTTATGTTATGGTGATGTTAGTAGTTTTTCTTGGGGGAAAGTTGCGTTTGAAATGACAAAGTACTCTTTGTCAAATGCTTTGAAGGGGCATATGAAGAAAGGAAGGAGTGGTGGTTCAACATATAATTTCTATAAGGACCATTATATTAAATTGTATAAGTTGAATGGTCTTCCATATGTATTTCAAGTGTATATGTTTGAAACCATTTTAACTTTCAAAACTTATGGTATATCTAACGCATTTGCATCATCGGATGTCCGTTTGTGTAGATGGAAGGAGCTAGTGAAGCCCCCTTCAAATGACAAGTTGAATGATCTAGTATTTTGTTCTGGACAGGTATGCAGTTTACTATTAAGAATGCATTTGATTACCTTTAGTTAATTATTTGGTTACTGATTATTTGTGTGAAGTTTACTATTAACATAGTAGTTAGTTACCTTTATATACTAATTTAGTTACTTATTATATTATGTGTATGTTAACAATAAAAATGTTGTTAATTGGTTATTAGAATATACGCAATTGGCTACTGATTATATTACACTCATGTTACTAATAACAATTTTGTTGGTTACTAGAATATACAAAGTTTGGTTACCTTTATACATTTAGTTGGTTACTGATTTATATATATTTGGTTAACAGTTTACATGTTTTTGTTTACTGATTTTGTTTTATGATTCTTTATTTTATCTTTTTGTTATTGTAATTGTATAATGTTTGTCAGATGTTATACTAAAGTGTACTTATTGTTTTTCAGCTGAGGGTAAAAAGTTTGATTCCCACGGCTGAGGAGAATGAACATCTTGATTTGGGTAGGTTTCAGTTTTTCAGTGGGAAGGATGCTGACAAGAATGTTGAAAAGAAGTTGAAGGATGACAACATTGGAAGTGATATATCGGTCATTAAAGATGAAATTGATACATGGTTACGGCCGTTGGAGAAAAAAGTTTCTGAAATTAAGAAAGACGTTGTAAAATTGCGGGCTGATATGAAGGATGAGCTGCAGATTTTACATGTCAGCTATGCAGAGACTTTAGATTAATTATTAGAGATGAGTTACGGGGGATAAAAGATGGTGGGGTCAAAGAAGTTGATAGTGATTCTCGATTCGATTCGATTCACGAGGGTGGTGATCTTGATGATGATGATGATGAAGTGATGAACTGATGAAGAAGTCGATGATATATTGATGAGCATATTGATGAGGTTGGTGATGATGGTTTGAAAGGTGATGAGAAGAATGACGAATTTAAAAATGAAGTTGGAAATGAAGGTGATGATGTTATGGTTGAAGATTGTCATGTTGTTGAGGATGTTATGGTTGAAGACCGTCATGTTGTTGAGGATGTTGTTCAGGATGTTACGGTTGAAGACCGTCATTTTGTTGAAGATGTTGTTGAGGATGTTGGTGATGTGTCAGATTTTGTTAAGAAGAAGGATGGTAATGAATCTGAGTATGGTAATGAAGTTGAACTTGATGGTATGGTTGAATCTAAGTAATGATGTTCAAGAAAATGTCAAGGTTAGACTTTTTTTGTTTGTTTTGTTTTGTGTTAGATGTCTTTTTTGAATGATTAATTGGTTGTTTTGTATTTTGAATAGACTGTGAAGAATGATGATGACATGCCAACTTTTGACATTTTAAGCCAATGCACGGGGAAAGAAATTGTTGTTTATGTTGCTGCTGAGGTTAGTTTTATAACGACACAACAACTCTTTTTTTTTTACATGCTTTAGGTTTTGGTTTCTTCATTATACCAAGATATGCTTAAGGTTTTGGTTCATCGCTTCAATTTTACTCAAGAACTAACTCATAAATATATAGTAACCATTATAATGTTTCATAAGAACTAACTTCGGCATTAGTTAGTAACAAGTATAATGTTTCATAAGAACTAATACCGCATTAGATAAAAGAACTAATATAGCATTAGACAATATAATATTACCAATATAACATTAGTTAGTAACAAGTATAATGTTTCATAGTAACCAATACAAGATTAGACGAAGAACTAATACAAAGATCGATTTTTATGTGAAAATTTAATTGTATTTGTTACATTTTATGACAATTGTAAAAGGGGAATAAATTCGAGGCAGAAAGCAAATGTGTACTTGATGAGATGGTTCTAACTACACAGGACATAGTTCTGTGTGATGAATTGGAGAAGAGCATTGATAAAGACAGTGGTAGACCTGTCTGTGAACATGTAAAAAGTGTTGTTCTGCGGTCTCCATATACTACAACGTTTGGTTCAGCTGGGTTATCGTCTAATGCATCGGGTGCTAGTCAAAGAGTTGCTGTTATTTCTGCATTCCCCAAATTTTGCATGGATATGCCATCAAAATATGAAGAGGCATTGTTTGAACACTGGTTTAAAATAGGACTTAACAACAGGTAAAGGTATGTTTTTTACTGTTAATAATGTTATAGTTTTTTATGATACAAATAAATTTATTTTTGGGTAGTGTGTATACTAATATGGTGATTTTTAATGTCAGCGTTTATACTAATATGCTTTTATATTGAAGGACGGACAAATTCCCTGGGAAGAATGACATTATCGAACCTGCTTTTGTATTTGGGTCTATCCCAATTTCATCAAAAATGTGGTTTTATAAATTAAAGACTCTCGGGCAATGGTTGAGCATTGATGTGAGTTCTTTTTTTCAAATTATGTTTTTATAGTTATGATTACATTATTTAGTTGTTTAAGTAACTAGCATTAACAGTGTTGGTTACTGTCATATAACTATTTTGTTACTGTCATATAACTGTTTTGTTACTATCATATTACTGTTTGGTTACTATCATACAACTATTTGGTTACTATCATATAATTATTTGGTTACTATCATATATGTTTTATATATGTTTTGGTTACCATCATATAAACTGATATGTTATTATATAAATATGTTTTGGTTACTATTATATAAGTGATTGGTTACTGTCATATAATTGTTTTGTTACTGTCATATAACTGTTTGGTTACTATCTTACAACTGTTTGGTTACTATCATATCACTATTTGGTTACTATCATATATGTTTTATATATGTTTGGTTACTATCATACATGTTTTATGTTTTTTTTTTCAAATTATGTTTTTATAGTTATGGTTACATTATTTAGTTGTTTAAGTAACTAGCGTTAACAGTGTTGGTTACATTCATTACATAATGTTATTTTTCAACAACTATTAATATTTTATGTTTTTTTTTGGTTCAACACATCAATGTTGCATTATATTATTTCCGTAAATTGGCCAGACATTCTGATAGTGTGCATATAAGGGCAACGACTACGGATTGTTTGTTCCATGCCAAGATGACCTCTCTTTTTAAAGAGTATTCAAGTAAAAATGCAGATAAGAGTGTATTGTCTGGGGAGGGTGATGTTGCTGAATACATTCATGGGCTGTTTATGGATGTCAACACACCATGGAGAAATGTAGACTATGTTTTGTTCCCCATCCATATGTCATCACCAGACCATTGGTTTTTGTTAACGTTTGATGTGCATCATAGATGTCTAACTGTTTACAATTCTCTGCAGCCAAAAAGGAAATCCATGCAAACAAAAATCATGGATGTTTGTGAACCTTATATATTTATTCTTCTCACTTTACTGCGCAAGTGTGGGTTTTGGAGGGATAGGTGTGACATTGACTTTAACAGTGAACCGTATCGCAATAAGGAGGAAGATGACATAATTGAGTTGGAATTTGCAGAGTCGGTTCCTGAACAAATCGAGGGGTAAGGGTTACACTGTTTATAATTTTTGAATTATTACATATAACTATTTTGGTTACTATCATATAACTGTTTTGGTTACTATCATGCAACTGTTTGGTTACTCATGTTGTATGTATTTTGTTAGTGTTTGCTTATGATTTGGAAAATAATCTTGTTCCATCAATTTTGTTGCAATATCATTTTCATTATAGGATGCTGGATATACATGTTGTTTATGCTTTGGTTACCATTAAAATTGGATTTGGTTACTGTTATCTAAATATTTGGTTACTTATTGTGTTATATTTTTGTTACTATTTTTTTGTTTTGGTTGTCTTTAATTTATGTTTTGGTTAATTTTATATATAACTGTTTGGTTACTGCATAAAATGATATGTATTATTTATAGGTTGATTCTATTTTTTGATTTTCCTTATCTTTTGTCCATTTGTACAGTGATTGCGGGATGTTCACGATTTGTTTTGCTGAGCATGTCATTCACCAGAAGTTTGATGAAATTCATATTCCATTCCCTATTGCGAAATATCGGAAGAAGTTATGCACAAACCTATACGTTCATGCGAGGAACAAACAGTTGGATGGATATGAGACTGACAGAGAATTCCCAGGAAGATTTGTTCCAGATTTTGATTAGTTCGGAACTTGTTGTTTTGACTTTTATGAATTGTTGTATGTACCAGTTTGATGAAATGTACAGTTTGGTAACCAAATTTGTATAAAAGGTAACCAAACTAATGTTTTGATAATAAATGTAGATTTATAATATCAGTATCGTGACATATAACAATTGTTAAATGTATATGTGAGAGTATACATTGGTTGTCTAAAGGAACAATATCACTTTAATTATAGGTTGCTGGATATACGGATTGTTTACGTTTTGGTTACCATTAAATTTTGTTTTGATCATTTTTATCTAATTATTTGGTTACTTGTTTGTTATATTTTATTTACTGTTATAACAAATAAGTAACCAAATAGTTTAATGTTATGGTCACCATATTTTTTATATTTAGAACAATTATCAAGTGCACAGTGTTCTCTTAATGTAAATGCACTATATCAGGGTTTGCTGATAGTAAGTTGTGTTTGCTGCATTGTTTGAGATGTTCAATTGGTAACCAAATATGTATTAAAAGGTAACCAACTATTGTTTTGATAGTAACCACAGAGTTACAAGCTTGTTTTAGGACATATATCAATTGTGAAATATAAACAAACAATATCACTTTCAATAATATGATATATTATTAAATAATAATATATCATTAAGTTGTGTTCACAGGTTGTTTTATATTAAATAATAATATGATATATTGTTAAATAATAATATGATATATTATTAAATAATAATATAATAATATATTAAATAATAATATGATATATTATTAAATAATAGGATGGTGTGTTCACAGGTTGTTTTATATTTTTGTTACCATTAAAACATATTATGGTTATTGTTATGTAACTATTTGGTTACTTATAATATATAAGTTGTGGTAATCAAATTTACATAAAAATATTTTTGACTATTTAACAATTGTACAATGTATATATATATATATATATATATATATGTGTGTGTGTGTGTGTGTGTGTGTGTGTGTGTGTGTGTGTGTGTGTGTGTGCTTTATATTGGAAACTCATAATGAAATCATAAATCAAAATATTAATCAATAACATCAAGTTCTCTGTACACAATAAAAAAAAATGTATATATATGTGTTCTTGTATTTACACTCTTAATGTAATTGCAATATATCAGACCTTTTTTGGTCTTAAAACAGGTGGATTATTGCATGTTTTCTTGTTGTGCCCTTTTTCTTGCACTTTCTTTGCATTTGTTTTGAATTTTATTTCGGACAGTGTGTTTGTACCTCCCTATTTTGGTCTTCTTCAATTTGGTCTTCTTGTGTCTAAGTGGTTTTACACATATGTTTCTTACTTCATCCGGTATATCCCAGCTTTTCTTTGTCATCTAACGGCATGATGGAAGCTGAATATGTGTCAACCAAAGTTGTTTTATAATAATTTTTCGGGCAAAAATTGTAACATTCTAGAATTTTAATTGTGATATTAAATATTTATTGAATTATTTAAATATTTAATGGATGTGTTTATTGTTGAATAAATAATTGTTCAAATTTGAATTTATGTGGTTAATTATTTGTTAAATAAATAATTAAGGAAAATTAATTATTTTGCTAATTTAATTTAATCATTAAGTTAGAGAATTTTGATTAATTGAATTACTATTCTTTTTATTGGAATTTGTAATTAAAAAGGATATGTTGGTGGATTAAATAAAGTTATAATTATATAGAAAATTATAATTTTGGTGGTATTAATTTATGTGATGAAGTAATTTAATAAATTGTTATTATGATTAATTTAATTAAATTAATGTGTGACAAATAACCTTTTATAAAGTAGTTATTAAAATAACTTAAAGGAGTTTTAATTCCGTTTTGCCAAACAAGGCCTAATGCCTATTAAGTCTTTAATTTATTTGAGTTTTACCAAACAAAGTGTAAGGTTAATGGGTTATTTTTTTTAGTTAGTAACCAAACAAGCCTTATGGCTTTTGATTTCAAAAAACCTTTTAACTGATGTCATTTATGTATTTTATATTTATATTATATAATTAATATATATTATATCTAGATACATTAGATTATTAGTACGCTATAGAGTTAGAGGAGAGAGGTTAGAGAGAAGATGGAAAAACTCAGAGGAAAAAGAAGAAGAAGAAGAAGAAGAAGAAAAGAAGAGAGGAAGAAAGGCTAGAGGTTGGAGAAGAGGAAAGCTTGAGAAGAGAAAAGATATAGTCATCCTCATCATCTTCTTCAAGGTATTAACCTATACTTTTAGTTTTAAAAATTTGGTTTCTCTCTTCCATGATTCTCCATAAAATCCTTGTGTAAGCATGAATTATTGTTGTTATGAGGCTTAATATGGCTTACTTGTAATGTTAAAACTATTTTCATGAGCTATAATCAAAGAATTGTTGATATGTATGTAATTTGTGGAGAAAAGTATTTTACAGAAAGTTTTTCTTTATTATATATTGTTTAGTTAAAATAGAAATTTTGGGTTGTTTAGTTGTTTTGTTGATAAATTGATCGTTTAATTTGTTATAGTATGTATAATCATTGATAAAGACACTTTGAATTAGTGGTTTTGGTTAAAAAAATAAAAGTTACAGTGTTGATTTTCATTGAAATATAAAAAAAATGAGTTTTAGCCAAAAATAGTGAATTGGGGTGTGTTAATTTTGTTGTTTATGTTGTTGTATGGGTAGAATCATGTTTAGAGTTTTTGAAATATGTTTATATGAAGTCTCTATATGATTTATGTGTTAATTAGTCTTTTAGAAACGAGCTTGAGGCCAAAATTGGCTTTTTCTCATCTTTATTCTGCTGTTTTTGTCTGTCGCCCTGGCATGAGGTTCTGCATTCAAATGTGAAGCGGACTTATAATACCTTTAATAGCGCCACGTCACCATGCTCACACGCCAAGAGATGCCATGCCACGCAATAAATACGACCCACGATGTAAAAATCGTGGCCATGCACATGAAAGTTAGCGTAATGGTCGGATGTATTTTTTGTACACGAAATTTTAAGAAAAGTTATGTGGTAATAGTAGGACTGCTAAATGTTGATTTTAGTATTTCTATACTATGAATAAGTATGTTATTAACAATTAACTTGTGTTATAACTCGATTATGTGATTAAAAATCCAATTTTAAATGATGAACGTACTTTGTTATGTTTGTAAGATGGTAATGACTAATTATGTCATGGTGACATATGTTTATAGGATATTGTGATTCGTATTGATTTGGTTTAGCCTACGAGCAAGGCAAGTTCTCTAACTCTACTTTTGTAATTGGAATCAAGTATTGTTCTCAATATAGTAATGCAAGTTTTCTAATCCATTATCTTGATTGAATCAATTATTGTTTCCAATATAATAATGCAAGTTCTTTAACTCTACTTTTAGAATTGTGCAATCGCTTAAATTTTCTTCGAGCAAGTTTTTCTAATCTTTTATCTTGTTAAACTAATTACGGTTTTCAATTCGATTATGATATAATGATGTAAGTTATTCTTGAGCAAGTTATTCTTGTATTTAACTTGTTGTTTAGCATGCGCAATTATTTATACTAATGTTGAGCAATTTTATCGTTCAAACTGTTATGCATGCTTAGTATTCAATTCTAATTAACCTTGACTTAATATTGTTCAAGCAAGGCATGTTATAGTTATTCCAAAGTATATGCTATTAGATTATTCCTAAAGCATGATTTTGATTTACCATGTTGATTCAATTACGATTATTCTGTAATATGATGTTATTAATTCAACTAGTCCTCTAGTTGATGATCGTTGAACTTCAAATTTTCCTTGAAAGCTTATTCAAACCAAAATCTCTTTGGTGCGAACTTGTACTCCAAATAATTTGATGAAACAACCCTATTATTATTATTAGGGGTAACTTACGCGTAGCGTTAAATATTTGTGCACAATACATGGTACGAAGCGTCGATCCCCCAAGACGAGGAGTCCTTATAGTCTTATAGATCATTAAAGTTGGAGTTGAAAGATTACTCGCAAATCGTGGGATATAGTTCATGGTCTTATGACCCTCGCTTATATTTATTCCACATTTTGGATTTCAATTTACGATTATTGATGATAGAGTACTATTCATTGTTGATGAGCCTATTATTGGCGCTTATTATTACTATACTCCCGTTGATTTCATATCAGATCCAAAGAGCAATTGTTTTGTTCACTCTTGCATATTTTAAAACTCATTGCAAAGCCTAAAGAAGAAGGTAGATGAACCTTCGCCTAGCAAAGGAAAGGGAAAAATGTGCAAGTGATGAAGACTTGTAATTTTACTTTGATTGAGATGTTAGATTTTTATGATCTTAGACTTGGTTTTAATGAAGTTTATTTAATTTCCGCATTTGAATGATTGTAATTAAAGGTTAGATAACCTGGGAGATTTTATTATGTAGCCCTTTAATGGGAAAGGTTTTATTTATCCAATTTTATTGTGATTGGGTAGTTAGATATGAATGTTTGATTAAGTGAACACCAGATCCTGTGGGAATGAAGTACCTGGATTTGGGGGTGTCACAAGTTGGTATCAAAGCCTTAGGTTATGAACCTTAGGTGGGGGAAAAGCCTTAGGAAGTAACCTTCGAGAAGATAGTGATGATGAACTCTTATCGAGTTTCAAGGAGAAAGTAATAAAACACTTATATGCTTATGTGTTTACAACTTATGTGCTCGTGAGAGTCGAGTAGTAATGATTAATAACTAAAACTTAAAAAAAAATTGTTGTCAAGATGACTAATGTCGGAGAATCCAGTCAGGCTAGGGAGGAAGGACCTCAGATGCCTAGAGAGGAGGAATCTCGTGATATTTAAGTGGTTTGGGAACATCTGCTTCCACGAGAGTCAGCTCCATTACTCGTAGTGGTCGAGGAGGATGATGATGATGATGTAGAAACAGATGAGGAAGATCCCGTGGAGCTGCCACAGACGGATGACGAGGATGAGGGGGAAAGGATTCCAATTAACTCGATAGCTGGCCGTATATACGATGAGGTGCATTACCGCAACGTGGAACTTCAAGATACTATTGAGGAATTGCAAGAGATAGTAGCTGAACAACAGACTTCGTTGGTACAGAAGGACGACGAGATTCAGGATCGAGAAGAATGACTGAACAATGTTGAAGAGAAGCTGGTTCACACTGAAGAAGAAAATGATCAAATGAGAGCAGAGGTTGCAGAGTTGAAGAGTAAGTTGAGAGAAGAATCGCAAAAGGGCAAGAGCCAAGACGCAGCGTACGATGAAGCTTATCAACAAGCCGAAGAAATAAAGCAAAGGGAGATGTACAAGAAAAGAGAAGAAGAAGATGGAAGAAATGGATAACGTGTTCAACACCGCGATCAATCGAGCTCAAGATCGGGTCACGGGTTATCCAATTCGATTGAGAGACGCTACCTCGTTCATACTTCGGACCGCTTGGACCATGTTCCGAGTTATGGAAGAAGAGCGTCGTAAGGCCTTGTAATATCTTAATAGACATCGTAGGAGTATACTTGAGTTATGTTATGATAAATAATTTGTTAATCCCAAGTGTTATGCAACCTATGGGATATGATGATGATGTCCTGAAACTTTAGTAGTTTAGGAAAATAATGTAAATAGCAGTGATTCTATTGATATGATGTTTCAAAGAAGTTTTGAATAAAAAAATATTATTTTCCTTATCCAAAGTGTTATGTGTTATGGAATGATTACTTTCATGGGGGCAAGCTAATTAGAAATTACTTGAAAAAAGTTGAGTAATAATGTAATGAGTGTATTTTTTTAACAGAAAATGCCTCCAAGACGTCAACCACCCCGTCAGAGAACCACCGAAGGAACCAACAATGATAATGTTGAAACTAACTCCGTTCAGCAGTTGGTGACGTTACTGGCAGGTGCATTGCAAAATCAACCTCAGAACTAAGGTGCTACGTTTAAGGACTTCAAGGCGGTTGGACCACCAGAATTCTATGGGTCCATGAATCCAAATGAAGCCACGCACTGGATCATGGAGATTGAGAAGGTTTTTGAGGTCATAGGGTAGGAGAATCGTAAGATCGCTTTAACGCTTATGTCAAGAAGGAGGAGGCTAGCTTTTGGTGGCGAGCCAACAAGACTCGGGAAGGACCGTGGAGTAATGACCGGGATAGGTTTTTAAGGAGCTATTTTTCGAGACTTATTTCCCGAGAGTTCAAGAGTCACCGGAAGTCCAGCTTTTTAGAGTTGAAGCAAGAACAATGCCGATTTTGAGTACGCCGCAAAGTTCAACGAGTTGGAGAGGTTTCGCGCCATATCGTGTCAACACGCACGAAACCGCAAGGCGAAGAGGTTTGGAGCAGGACCAAACCTTGGTTGTAGACAATAGGGTTTCCTGCTCCAATCAAGACATTTATAGCGAGTGATGGAGAAGGCAATTCTCGGCCGAAAGTGGAGGCGAAAGCAGAATAAAGCATAATCAAGAGCAGAGAAAAAGGAAAAGTGAAGGTGAAGCTAAGAGTAGTGGTAACGGTAGTAATGGAAACAACCTAAAGAGGAAGTAGAATGGGAATGGAGGAGCTGGAAATCAGCAAAGAAACCAACAAAATAAGAAGTTCGAACCATGTGTTACGTGCGAAAAAGTTTCATAAGGGAGTGTGTTTGCTGGGGAAACGTGTATGCTTTAATTGTGGCTAGGAGGGTCACATCGCCCCAAATTGCACTCAAGCTAAGAAAAATGTGTGCTTCACGTGCGGATCCAAGGATCATTTTACTCGTGAATGCCCCAAGAAGAGATCTGGTGAGACAATTGGGAGCAAGGGAAATGCTAGTGGAGGTGCGTTGGCTATTGCGAGACCAACAACAACAAATAAGCCCACAGCCAGAACCTTCAACATGACCGTGAAAGATGCTGTGCAATCAAAGGATGTGGTGTCAGGTATTATCCCGATCAATGATATTGATGCTTATGTATTATTTGATTCGGGTGCTACTTGCTCATTTATATCTGATGAATTTGCTATGAGATCAGGATTGCCTATTGAAGAATTAAATTTCCCTTTAAACATAGAAATTGCGAATAGGAAGTAATTCCTGTTAGGTTCGTATACAAGAACTGTAGGGTGAATATTAAGAGAAATATTTTGATGGTAGATTTGATTCCGATCAGGCTAGGAGAGTTTGACGTTATTTTGGGAATGGATTGGTTGTTCAATTGGAGCGATAATCGACCGCCAAAAGAAATGTATAAACCTTATGACTCCGTCAAAGGAAGTATTCAATGGTAGCAAATAGCCTAGACAAATGAGATGTCTGACGATTATGCAAGCCAAGAAGTTGTTGAGTTAGGGCTGTGTGGGTTATTTAGCTTACATAGTCGATACTCAGAAGAAGGGTGCAAAACTGGAAGAAATACCAGTGGTTAGGGAATTTGTGGACATGTTTCCAGAGGATTTGCCAGGACTTCCGCCTGACAGAGAAATCGACTTCGTGATCGACTTAGCGCCGGGAACCGCTCCGATATCGAAAGCCCCGTACAAAATGGCTCCGGTGGAGATAAAAGAACTGATGATATAACTACAGGAGCTGTTGGACAAGAAATACATTCAAATAGAGTGTGTCACCGCTGGGAGCACCGGTGTTATTCAGAAATAGAAGAAGGATGGGTCAATGCGTCTTTGCATTGATTATAGAGAGTTAAACAAAGTCACTATTAAGAACAAGTATCCATCACTTGAGAATAGATGACTTGTTTGATCAATCAAGGGTGCTTTAGATATTTCTCAAAAATAGATTTGAGAAGTGGGTACCATCAACTGAAGGTAAGAAAGGAGGATATACCAAAGACGGCATTCCGAACTCGGTATGGACATTACGAATTTTTGGTGATGTCTTTTGGTTTGACAAACGCCCCTGCAGCGTTCATGGATTTGATGAACACGGTGTTTAAACTATTTTTGGACAAGTTTGTGGTGGTGTTTATCGACGATATTCTAGTGTACTCTAAAACTCAAGAGGAACATGTGGAACACTTACGTCTAACGCTGGAGACGCTAAGAAAAGAAAAGTTGTATGTGAAATTCTCTAAATGTGAATTTTGGCTGGAACGTGTACAATTTCTTGGGCACGTAATTGACAAGGATGGAGTTTTAGTGGATCCATGAAAGGTTGAAGCTGTGATAAATTGGGAACAACCGAGAACTCCGTCGGTGAGAAGTTTCTTGGGATTAGCAGGTATTACGGTGACGGTTTATCCGTGATTTTTCCAGATTGCACTCTGCTAACAAATTTAACGAGAAATCAGAAAATTTATTTGACGGAGAAGTGTGAAGAAAGTTTTCAAGAATTTAAAAAGAAGCTAAAGATGGCACCCGTGTTGTCATTACCGGATAATACAAGAAATTTTGTGGTGTATAGTGATGCTTCACACAAGGATTAGGGTGTGTTCTTATGCAAAATCGGTAGAAAGTCATCAAGCAGATGCATCAAGACAATTGAAAGATTACGAAAAAGGGTATCTGACTCATGATTTTAGTGGCGGTTGTGTTTGTTCTGAAGATATGGAGATACTATCACTACGGAGAGAAATGTGAGATTTACACAGACCATAAAAGTCTGAAGTATATTTTCACACAGAAGGACCTGAACATGCGTCAAAGAAGATGGATGGAACTGATAAAAGATTATGATTGTGAGATCTTTTATCATCCAGGCAAAGCAAACGTGGTTGCAGATGCCTTGAGTAGGAAAGGCAGGGAAAAGTTGATGTTGTTAACTGATAAGGAGGAGCTTATTACAGCAATGTCAAGGTTAGAGTTGAAAAAAATCAAATTTCCAAGAGAATCCAATGAAAGATGTTACCAGATGGAAGTCAGTCCAACTTTGGTGGACAAAGTGAAGAACGCCCAACTGCAGGATGAGGAATGCAGAAAAATCAGAGAAAGTGTGGTTGAGGGAAAAGAGGTGAAATACAAGATTGATAATTGGAGGAATGTCTTTGAGATTTGAAGGACTAATATGGGTTCCAAAGAAGATTTAGAGATTAAAGAAGAAATTTTGATCAAGCTCATAACTCGAGATATTCGATTCATCCAGAAGTACGAAAATGTATCAAGATTTATGCGCGACATTTTTGGTGGCCAAATATGAAAAGAGACGTTGCAGAATGCGTTGCAAAGTGCTTGACATGTCAGAGAGTCAAGGCTGAGCATCAAAGACCAAACGGGTTACTTCAACCATTGGAGATACCGGAATGGAAATGGGAACATATCACAATGGATTTTGTGGTAGGTCTTCTAACAACTCAGAAAGGATACGATGCAATTTGGGTGATAGTGGATAGATTGACAAAAGCTGCACACTTTTTGCCAATAAAGATTAGATTCAATCTTGATCAGCTGGCAAAGTTATATGTTAAAGAGATCGTGTCGAGACATGGAGTTCCAGTGTCGATTGTGTCAGATAGAGATCCGAGGTTCACATCAAACTTCTGGAAGAGACTACAAGAATGTATGGGAACCCAGTTGCGAATGAGTACTGCATATCATCCGCAAACAGATGGCCAAAGCGAATGAATGATTCAGACATTGGAAGATATGTTGAGAGCATGCGTCATGGATTTCAAAGAAAGCTGGAATGAACAATTACCATTGGTGGAATTTTCCTACAATAACAACTACCACGCTAGCATTGGCATGCCGCCTTACGAAGCATTATACGACAGGAAGTGCAGAACTCTACTGTGCTGGGATGAAGTCGGAGAACGTTAACTATTAGGACCAGAACTGGTGCAACAAACTGATGTGGTTGTCAAACTCATTAGAACAAGATTGATAACTGCTCAAGACAAACAAAAAAAATATGCTGATCAACACAGACAAGATCGTGCGTTCGATGTAGGAAAGTTCGTATTCCTAAAGGTTTCTCCTTGGAAGGGAAAAATTCGATTTGGTAAAAAGGGGAAACTAAGTCCGAGATTTATTGGACCCTTCGAAGTACTGCGAAAGGTTGGAGAGGTGGCTTATGTGAGACCCTAGATTTTATGAATAAATATTTAATTTTTTTTTGAAATATTTTTTAAATATTATGGTGTGGATTTGATATAATGTTATAGTTGTGGGTAGTATTTGAAAATTTTGCAAAGTATGCAAGTTGTTATAAATATTCGATTGGTCGGGAAATATTCTTTTTGTCAGAGAATATTTGTACGACTGCACAATCATTGGTGGACCCCACAATGGAAGCACTGTCGTATTTAGAAAATGACAAAAAATATTTTATGAAAATAACGGCGGAGGTTTTACCGTTAATACTGTTGAACTACCCGTAGTAAAAAATACGATGTCTGGCGCGGTTGCGTATAAGAAGACACCTATTGATTATCGATGCTTAAGTGATATGTCACTCCGGGTTATCTTTGCATTATTACTACGATAATTCTTTCATCATATCTATCATATTATTGATTCGATTATTGTCACAAGATTATCTCGCATTATATGTTATATTATTAAATCAATAATTGAGACGACAAAGTTATTCATATTATTAAATTGCAATATTTTCAATGTCTAGAAGTTCTGTCAAGAAGAGGTTTGGTCACCTAATTGTGCGCCAATAGGGAGAAATTCTTATTGGAAAGCCCCCTCTTTCCTGGGAACAACCTGGTTGTTAAATATTGTGAGTTATGATATTAATGATGGATAAGTTTGTGTTGATTAAAGATGAATTTGATAGTTCCATTGTGTTGAAATTATTTGTGTTAGTGAGAATCGACATTTATTTCGATAATAATTGATGTATGGAGGTTATATTGTTCAATCGGGTATTCGGGGCACTTTTTGTGTTAGAGTACTATTCACGAGTTACTATTCATGAGTTACTATTCATGAGTTACTATTCATGAGTTACTATTCACCTGATTACTATTCACTCTAGTATTGTTCACTCGGGTATTTGGGTACAATATTATTCCATGAGGAGATGTGCTAATTTTTCAGACCGTTGGTTGAAATTATAATAGTAAATCAATATGGATCGTTGATTTAAAGTCTTAATAGTAACTTGTCCCTTCAATATTACCAAGAGTTAATTTCCCTTTCGTAAATAGTAGTTGTCTTCAATGTTACCAAGAGTTATTTACCTCTTCGGTGTTCCAAGAGTTAATTACCCCTTCACAAATAGTAGTTGTCTCTTCAATATTACCAAGAGTCATTTTGACCCTTCATACACTCAAGAGACACTCTCGCTTTTCTATAAATGAAGCTCATTCCTTTATTATTTCTTACGAATTCAATTTGAAACTGTAGAGAGGAAATTATAGAGAGAAAGAAGAAGAGTATTCTGCTACTTCACTACTTCGATATCCAAAGGTCTTTTACTAGTAAGGGATATTATTTGTTGTACTGTAAGGGGTGTTATTCTTTCTTATTCATGAAGAGAACTTCATTATTCCATTCTTTATTATTCTATTGAAATAACTCAGATATGCCAGATACCTATACATAACTCAGATACGCCAGATACCCTATACTTGGTGAAATCTTTATGTTATTCCATTCTTTATTATTCTATTGAATATCTTGTCACATGTGTTTTATATCGGACCGGTTCCGCTCTTTATTATTCTATTGGAATATCCTCATGCATGTGTTTTACACCTTGACCGGTTCCGCTCTTTATTATTCTGTTTGAATATCCCGTTTATGTGTTTTACACCCGGACTGTTCCGCCTTTTTATTATTCTCGTTGGAATATCCCCGCCATGCGGGCACCGCATGCATGGTGATTTCTTTTGTTATTCCATTCTTTATTATACTCAGTTGGTTAAAGTTTTGACTTCTATACTCCATGAAATTAGTGGAATATCATTGATATTTACGCTTCATCCAAAGATCTTTCATGGAAATATTCTTCTAAGCATTCTTGAATTTTACTCTACAAAGAAGTATCATATCGACAATTTGGACGTTATTAGTTTCGGATAATTTAATTCGTGAACTTGTTTTATTGAATTCTTATATCATTGTCATCATCCTCATGTTTATATTTTTTGAAAGTCATCTCGTGGCCCGTGAGTGCATAGATGGACTTGGTATGATTATGACCGTGGATTATTCTAAGATAATCATGGCCGTAATGTTACAAATGATGTGGTAAAAGTCCTCATTGCCCGTAGTGTATTGATGGATGATTGTTGGCATGATCATGACCATCGATGAATACACGAATATCCTCGCCCCGTAGTGCATGGATAATTTATGGTCGTGACCCTAATGAATATCCTCGGTCGTAGTCTTGGGATAATGTGGATTATTTATTGTCGAGTCTTAGCTATAAAAAATTGATGAAAATGTTTTAAATCATAAAAGATAGTAGATTTTATTCTCTACTTGACTCTTTTAATGAATTGCTTATTCATTCAGAAGTTAAACTTGATGTCTATTGTATTTTATCGCTTTAACATTGTTGAGGACTAATGATAATTTATTCTCGCATTATCTTAGTCATAATATTTCTTACCGGGCTAGTTGAGCTCACCCTTTTCTTCACCGTTTTCTCTTGAAATGAGAATATAAATGGGGATTTAGTCTGGAACAAATTGACAAATTCGCATGATAACATTAGTAGTCCTCACTATTCTCATTAAATAGTGTGATAATAAATGTAATGAGGATTCAATTTGAGTTTGTATCTTCGCCTATGAGGACTCCATTGAGAATGGATATTGTCTAGAAGGCAATATTCTTGTTTAAACTCTCAGTTTATGTTTTACCCGACAATTATATAATTATGTTGTATTTGATTTATGTACCATGTATTTGGAGACTCAAGATGGGTGATGTATACCTATTTTGGGGGCGTCATAGCTTACGAAGTAGCTCTACCTCCAGAGTTGCAAAACATTCATAATGTTTTTCACGTGTTGGTGTTACGACCGTACAAACCTGATTACAAGCACGTGAACCATTGCAGTTTGACAAAGATTTGTCCTATGAAGAGGTTCCTATCCAGATAGTCGACGGGAAAGAACAAGTGCTCAGGAATAAGGTGATACCTTCTGTGAAGGTAATTTGGAGGAACCACAATGCCGAAGAGGCTACGTGGGAACTCGAAGTTGAAATGATGAAGAATTACCTCGAAAGTTATTTGTTTAATCATGTCTTCGATTCTAAGGGCGTAATCTTTGTAAGTAGGGAGAATGTGACGAATGAATTATTTGAATTGTGATTCCGGGGACGTAATCCTTGTAAGAGAGGAATGATGTAACATTCTAGAATTTTAATTGTGATATTAAATATTTATTAAATTATTTAAATATTTAATGGATGTGTTTATTGTTGAATAAATAATTGTTCAAATTTGAATTGATGTGGTTAATTATTTGTTAAATAAATAATTAAGGAAAATTAATTATTTTGCTAATTTAATTTAATCATTAAGTTAGAGAATTTTGATTAATTGAATTACTATTCTTTTATTGGAATTTGTAATTAAAAAGGATATGTTGGTGGATTAAATAAAGTTATAATTATATAGAAAATTATAATTTTGGTGGTATTAATTTATGTGATGAAGTAATTTAATAAATTATTATTATGATTAATTTAATTAAATTAATGTGTGACAAATAACCTTTTATAAAGTAGTTATTAAAATAACTTAAAGGAGTTTTAATTCCGTTTTGCCAAACAAGGCCTAATGCCTATTAAGTCTTTAATTTATTTGAGTTTTACCAAACAAAGTGTAAGGTTAATGGGTTATTTTTTTTAGTTAGTAACCAAACAAGCCTTATGGCTTTTGATTTCAAAAAACCTTTTAACCGATGTCATTTATGTATTTTATATTTATATTATATAATTAATATATATTATATCTAGATACATTAGATTATTAAAGACGCTTATAGAGTTAGAGGAGAGAGGTTAGAGAGAAGATGGAAAAACTCGGAGGAAAAGAAGAAGAAGAAGAAGAAGAAAAGAAGAGAGAAGAAAGGCTAGAGGTCGGAGAAGAGGAAAGCTTGAGAAGAGAAAAGATATAGTCATCCTCATCATCTTCTTCAAGGTATTAACCTATACTTTTAGTTTTAAAAATTTGGTGTTTCTCTTCCATGATTCTCCATAAAATCCTTGTGTAAGCATGAATTATTGTTGTTATGAGGCTTAATATGGCTTACTTGTAATGTTAAAACTATTTTCATGAGCTATAATCAAAGAATTGTTGATATGTATGTAATTTATGGAGAAAAGTATTTTACAAAGAGTTTTTCTTTATTATATATTGTTTAGTTAAAATAGAAATTTTGGGTTGTTTAGTTGTTTTGTTGATAAATTGATCGTTTAATTTGTTATAGTATGTATAAGCATTGATAAAGACACTTTGAATTAGTGGTTTTGGTTAAAAAACAAAAGTTACAGTGTTGATTTTCATTGAAATATAAAAAATGAGTTTTAGCCAAAACAAAAAGGAATTTGGGTGTGTTAATTTTGTTGTTTATGTTGTTGTATGGGTAGAATCATGTTTAGAGTTTTTGAAATATGTTTATATGAAGTCTCTATATGATTTATGTCTTAATTAGTCTATTAGAAACGAAACTTGTAGGCCAAAATTGGCTTTTTCTCGTCTTTGTTGCCAAGGTCGTCACAGAAGGTTCGCAATTCATTGTGCATGGCACATGACTTCTAATCTTGTTATAGAGGCCTAAGCAATACGTCTCATGCTTCACGCCAACAACGCACCTTATAGCCTTGATCGTCGCAATAAGAAAGACTACGCCCATACCAAAGTGTGCAAAACCCACAATGTAAATCGTAGCCATGGCATGAATTAATTAGCAGAATGGTCTGACAGTGTACTTTTTATACACGAAATTTTAAGAAAAGTTATGTGATAATAGTAGGACTGCTAAATGTTGATTTTAGTATTTCTATACTATGAATAAGTATGTTATTAACAATTAACTTGTGTTATAACTCGATTATGTGATTAAAAATCTAATTTTAAATGATGAACGTACTTTGTTATGTTTGTAAGATGGTAATGACTAATTATGTTATGGTGACATATGTTTATAGGATATTGTGATACGTATTGATTTGGTTTAGCCTACGAGCAAGGCAAGTTCTCTAACTCTACTTTTGTAATTAGAATCAAGTATTGTTCTCAATATAGTAATGCAAGTTTTCTAATCCATTATCTTGATTGAATCAATTATTGTTTCCAATATAATAATGCAAGTTCTTTAACTCTACTTTTAGAATTGTGCAATCGCTTAAATTTTCTTCGAGCAAGTTTTTCTAATCCTTTATCTTGTTGAACTAATTAAGGTTTTTAATTCGATTATGATATAATGATGTAAGTTATTCTTGTATTTAACTTGTTGTTTAGCATGCGCAATTATTTATACTAATGTTGAGGAATTTTATCGTTCAAACTGTTATGCATGCTTAGTATTCAATTCTAATTAACCTTGACTTAATATTGTTCAAGTAAGACATGTTATAGTTATTCCAAAGTATATGCTATTAGATTATTCCTAAAGCATGATTTTGATTTACCATGTTGATTCAATTACGATTATTCTGTAATATGATGTTATTAATTCAACTAGTCCTCTAGTTGATGATCGTTGAACTTCAAATTTTCCTTGAAAGCTTATTCAAACCAAAATCTCTTTGGTGCGAACTTGTACTCCAAATACTGAGATGAACAACCCTATTATTATTATTAGGGGTTAACTTACGCGTAGCGTTAAATATTTGTGCACAATACATGGTACGAAGGGCTGATCCCCCTAAGTACGAGGAGTCCTTATAGTCTTATATTTGATAAAAAGTGGAGTTGAAAGATTACTCGCAACTGTGGACATAGTTCATGGTCTTATGACCCTCAGTTATATTTATTCCATATTTTGGATTTCAATTTCTGATTATTGATGATAGAGTACTATTCATTGTTAATGAGCCAATTATTGGCAGTTATTATTACTATACTCCTGTTGATTTCATATTGTATCCAGTGAGCAATTGTTTTGCTCACTCTTGCATATTTTAAAACTCATTGCATCTAAAGAAGAGAAGGTAGATGAACCTTCGTCTAGCAAAGGAAAGGGAAAAATGTGCAAGTGATGAAGACTTGTAATTTTACTTTGATTGAGATGTTAGATTTTTATGATCTTAGACTTGGTTTTAATGAAGTTTATTTAATTTCCGCATTTGAATGATTGTAATTAAAGGTTAGATAACCTGGGAGATTTTATTATGTAACCCTTTAATGGGAAAGGTTTTATTTATCCAGTTTTATTGTGATTGGGTAGTTAGATATGAATGTTTGATTAAGTGAACACCAGTTCGTGTGGGAATGAAGTACCTGGATTTGGGGGTGTCACAAAAATCATAACATCACAAATTTCGTTTGTTCATAACAACAACAACATGTGGACAAGACATCTCATGGTACTGAAATTTACGACATGTGCATGTCTTTTGTTCGATGTCCACAATATATTGTTTGGCAACATCGTAAATTGTGAAAATCACTAAGTTTGATGTCTCAACCTATAACACAAATTAAATGTTGTTAGTAACCAATATAATGATTCATAGTAACCAACTCAGTAGCAGTCAGTAACCAAACAAGCATCCGTTAGTAACCAAACAAGCATCAGTTAGCAACCAGTATAATGATACAGAGTAACCAAACAAGCATCAGTTAGTGACCACTATAATGATACACAGTAACAAACTCAACAGTAGTCAGTAACCATTATAATTATATGCAGTAAACAATTAACTATTAGTTAGTAATCAATATAATATTTCATAGTAACCAAATTACCATTAATTAGTGAACAAGTCAGTATTATTCAGTAATCATTATAATTTTGCATAGTAAACAAGTAAGCATTAGTCAGTAACCAATTCATCATAAATTAGTAATATTATGCAAACGAATCAAAGATAAATTATTAGTCAAGAATCAGCCTTCAATGTTACATAGTATCCAATTCAGCAGTATTCAGTAACCATTATAATGTTATGAAATAACAATTAAGTATTAGTTAGTAACTAATATAATATTACATAGTAACCAAGTTAACATTAGTTAGTAAACAATTCAATATTAATTAGTAATATTATTCAAGAATCAAGAAGATTAGTAAAGTAACTAATACAATTTAAAATATGATGCAATAATTTATAATTTGTATTAGTTACCTTAAGTTTCTTTGATTTAATGATATTAGATTGCAACATTTCTTGATTGTTGTGGAAAGTGTTGTGAATGTTGATAGAATCATTTGTTTGTTTGTGAAATACCATCTTTGAACCAGACAACGTAGGCATTCAATCATTGATGCAACTAGAAGATCCCTAATCATCTTAATTGCGTTGTTAATAGATTCAACAGTGTTTGAAGTCATTGTTGAGTATCTGCTTATAGCCCCATGTAGCTTGGTGCACTTCTCCAACTTGACCTCTTCCTCCAAATATGTCCTTATTCGAGGATTAATGGCATCAAGTTAATCCATGTGTTTGTTGAATTGTTCAATAGTTTAAGCTCTACAAGCCCCATTGTAAGCTTGTTTAAGTTCCTTTCCTCTCTTTTTGAATCTATTTTTTATATTTTTCAGTACATTGTATGTGCAGGAACCATGCATGACGTCCGGAAACACAAAATTCAGTCCTTGTATAATGGCTTCATGTCTATCTGAGACAATGCATTGGCCTTCCCTAACTCCATAAGCAATTCTCAAATTAATGAAAAACCATCTCCAAGATAATTCATTTTCGTTGTCAACCACTGCAAAAGCAATCGAAACAATGTTTCAGTTTGCATCTTGTGTGCTAGCTATCAGTAGTGTCCCCCCGTAAGTTGATTGTATGAACGTTCCATCAATTACAATTATTGGAAAGCAATGGTTCCATGCTTGAATGGATGTTCCAATGGCAAAGAATAAAAACTTGAAACGACCATTTGTTTCCAACTCAAGGGATGTGACAGAACCTGATATGAAACATGAGCATTATCATTAGAATTCAAGTAGTATTCAGTATCCAAATCACTAGTATTTTGTAACTATTTAGTTGGTGAATGGTATCCAAATTGTTTGAGTAGGGTAACCAAATTAGTTTAGTTGGGAAACCAAAACATTTTAGTTGGGTAACCACTTAAGTATACAAAAACCAATAAAATGTCATTAGAATTACAAGTAGTATACAGTATCCAAATCAATAGTATTTTGTAACAATTCAGTTGATTAATGGTATCCAAATTGTTTGAGTAGGTTAACCAAATCAGTTTAGTTGGGTAATCATCTAAGTATACAAAAACCAATAAAATGTCATTAGAATTACAAGTACTATATAGTATCCAAAACACGAGTAGTTGGTAACCACTCAGTTGGCTAATGGTATCCAAATTTGTTGAATAGGGTAATCAAATTAGTTAATTTGGGTAACCAAATCAGTTTAGTTGGGTAACCAACTAATTATGAATAAACCAATAAAATGTTTAAAATTGTTACCTGGATTTGTTTTCTTCAGCATGTGTAACCAAGATGGGATCATTGAGTAGTCGTGTGGATTTCCTCTAACCTTTTCCAACGCTTTCTCCTTCGATCTCCATGCTTTTTGGTAAGAGATGACACATTGTATTCATCATCATGTCCTCCACAATATCGGTTGGTGTGTATATTTTTTTCAAATTTGTTAATTTGTGCATTATGCATTCACTGACCAACCCACTATTTGCCTGTCTGTGGTCTCCAAACATTACATTAGCTGAACACGTGTGGATATCGTTGAATTCTCTCACCTTGAACACACTGGTTTTTTGAATACTTGATGCTCTCATTTTCCAATTACAATTTTCATCATATATGCACACTAGCACAAAGTCTCTATGACTTGTTCTTTGTACTTTGTGTTGTCTGTTTTTCCTGATTGAATGCAGCCTCATAGCTTGTGATAGGATTTTTTTTATCTTTGTAGGTTTGATGTAATCGTACTTCACGTTCATTCGGATCTGTTATCACATCATCATATCGTTCTTCTGTGTATGATCTGTCATGTTATCTGTCTTGTTGTTGTTCAATAATTTCCATTGCAATGTGATCAGCATATTGCGTTCTAATTCAACAATTGTGCGTTGGTAGTGGAACTAGTGCTGAATTCCCTTGTGTTGATCTGATTGGCGTTACATTGTGAATTATAGTTTCTTCTAAATTTGTCAAGTTTTGTAATATTGTTGTGCGTCCCCTTCTGTGTTCAGTTTCTATAATCATTGGGAATTTACCTTGCTCTTCAGATTTTCTACTGACTTCAATAAAGAATCTTAAGGTTGCTTCATCTGATATACTGATCGGTGGAATATCGTTTCTAATCTAGAATTTGATTGACAATGTTGTTGCGTTTGTGTCTAGCTGTAATGCACTACATATCATGTTTTACATATCTGTGAACAAACAAGTTGATGGAACTAGTATGTCGGTAACTTCAAATTTGGTGTATTGGTTACTTTCAGTCCATGTACCGTCGAAATAAAGTAGAACTGGAATCATCTCCATTGTTTGTCAACAAAATAAGTATTTTTAAGTAACCAAATCAATGATAGCTAGTAACCAAACTACATGATGTTGGTAACCAGAACATAAAATACATTTGTAAATTCATCTTACAATAGTAATAATCAGCATATTTATTTTTGTTACCAATTAAATTATATCAGGTTGTATGCAGTAAATAATGATGTAGCCAATAAGTAACCAACATATTAAAATAAACCAAACTCTTGATTTACATTATACATTAATCATGACAACATTATTCAAGAACCAAATCCATTTTAGATTGTAACCAAAGTAACCAAGTCAGCACTATAATTAGTAACTAGTTTAACCAATGTAACCAGTGTAATAACCAAAGTAACCAGGTCAGCAATATAATTAGTAACCAAATCCATTTTAGATTGTAACCAAAGTAACCAAGTCAACATTTACTCAGTAACCAAGTCAGCACTATAATTTTACACAGTAACCAAGTCGACATTGAACACTAACCATTATAGTTTTACGATAAGAAGAAATCGGATTAATCAAGAATCAAAACAATGTTACATAAGAACCAAATCAAGAATAATCGAGAACCAATTCAACATTATTTAGTAATTTTATGCAAATTAACTAAGGCAACATTAATCAAGAATTAAGACAAAGAATAGACGGTTTAATGTTTCGCGATGAATCATAATGAAATTATCAAGAACGAAGATAGCATTATACAATAACTAATATAATGTTAATCGAGAACCAAATAAAAATTAATCAAGAACAAGTCATCATTTTCAATAACCAATCAAAGATTGTTCAATAATATTATTCACTAATCATTATAATTTTACACACAACCAACTCAGCAATATTCAGTAACCATATAATGTTACACAGTAACCGAATCAGCATTAATTAGTAACCAATTTATTGAAACACATATTCCAATACATCATGCGAAAGTAACCAAGACAGCATTAGACAGTAACCAAAACAACATTAGAGAGTAATCAACAGTTGCATGAAGGTAACCAAATTATTTGATGAGTAACCATTAGTATAAAAAAATCAGTAGAACTCATTTAAAAATTATAAAGTCATCAAAATAAACATTATTTAGCAAACAAATACACAATAAATAGTATCCAATTTATATCTATTTAGTAACCATAATAGAAAACATATCAATGAATCAACAAATCATTATAGGAATTTGTAGTAACCATTTTAAATTGTGAAAAACTTAAGAAAGGTTAGCAATATAGGAATTCGTAAAAAACAGATGAAACTATATGCATATGAATTTTAAACTCACATACCTCAGTATTCAGATTTTTGTCGAAGTTGCTGCGATTTTTTTACTGAACTTCAACAATCACGGTAGTTATATTGGTTTTGGTTACTGAAATTGAAGTTGCTGTTGATTTTGTATGCTATTTTCCGGTCTCAGCGTTCCTTCGCGACGAAAAGTTCCGTCTTCCCCGATCTCAGTGGTCTGTCGCGCCAGAAGAATTGGATGTCTCCGATTTCAAAGATGAATGTTATGTTTCAGTCGCTTGATTCTAGGAGCGGTTGGAGATGAGATAGTCGGTAACTGACGTGTAGGAAGAAAAAAGATCCGTAATTTTAGCAAGCCTAATATTATGTTGGAGTTATTTTTGTAATTATGTTGTTTATATTTTATTTTTGTAAATACTTTCTAATTGTTGTATATTAGTGTTAAGGACCCTTCATGTTATTAGTATCTAGTCCATTGGACCAAAGTCTATTGATTTATGGGCCTTCGTTCAATTCATCATTATTAGCAAAATATTTGCTCATGGGTCAGGGCCTCAGGGCTTTATGATTTTAAAATGATAGAATATACTAACATTCTGTTTCAGGGTTTGGGATCAAAAAAATAGAATTAAAAATGGGAAATTAAATTTATGATGAAAAATAAAAGAATAAAAAGATTGTATGTTTTTTTTTCATGTTGTTACTAAGGGAGTGTTTGATAAAAACTGAATAAATCTGAATTTGAATCTGAATGAGCTGAATCTGAATCTGAATGAGTTGAATCTTAATCTGAATGAAAAAAACTGTTTGATAATTGACATGTCTGAAATATCTGAATGACAAAACTTTATTATTTGACCCCTCTGAAAAAATTTAAAATTATTGTAAATTTATTTAATATTACTTAATATAATAGTTAATATTTTTTAAAAATTTTATAACTTTTAATTATTTTTTTTACTTTATTCAGTTGCTCATTCAGCTAAAAACATTTAGCTCGTCCATCTTACCAATTCAGTCATTTAGATCAAAACAAACGCACTAACCGATTCAACCATCCATTCAACTCTAAACAAACACCCACTAATTTTAAAAAAAAAGAAAAAAGAAAGAAAACTTAAGTTTAACATTTAAATTACTAAGTCACCCTTTTATCATGTTTAAAAGTTAGAGGGTATAACAGGGATTATAAAATATAATATTATGTAATTTAGTTTTTCTTTTAAATTCGTCGATTTTTGGGCAAAAATATTTGACAAGAAAAGAGGTTAAATTTTTCATTCATTTTTTTTGTTTTTTGCTCATTAAAAAATTCAATAACAAACGAATAGGACATAAAACATCCTCTATTTTTTTTTTGTCTATTTTAAAACTCAGTGACAAAATGAAAAAGAAAAACTATTATTTTACTAGTTTTTTTCCTTTCTAATAATGAGGCAGTTATTTTTAAGGGGAGAAAGTGCGAAAAAATGTTAGAAAATACCTCAACATAAATTTAAAACTTTGGGTAGGAAATAATCTTGATTCATTCAATAAAATTATTATTATTCTCATTCAATTTTATAAATAATAAATATTAAATTTTCATTCATTCTCCCTCAAAAACATGAAGAATAGTTATCCCCCAACTCAAACTTATAAATATAGTATAAAGTTTGAAGTTCGAAATAAACTCCATCAACTAGTTATTTATATATCCTATGCTCTTTTTTGTATCAAACTGATAAAAAGTAATTACTCTGTCCTTATTATAAACAATATTTACACTCTCTCCAGCTTAACTGCCTTCAGTAGAAAATAGGTGAAATCAAAACTTTTTCTTCAGCGCTTTTAAAATTAATTTGACTAAGATAATAATGAAATAAATTTATATATCAAAAAATTAAAGTATGTGGTCATAGGCAAACCCTCTTGAATAAAGAAAGGGAGTGATTATCATGAAGTTAATTTTGATCAATTGATTAATCCAGTGTCGACATGCAAGTCAAGAGGTGATCTCTCCCTATACGTGTCAGCACTGTATTTGTCAATTGATCAAATTACGATGAAATTAACTTCATGATAAACGGATCTAGAAAAAAATAATCAAAAGGTTAAATAGGATTCCTTTTAAAAAAAGCTTAGGAGGGCATCATTAGGTCTTTTCAAGGGAAAAGGACATATTGAATCAATACCCCTTCAATCAATGGTTTTGGAGCTACCTATATCCATCCTGAGGGACACTTATCCTTTTGTTTACATGTGAATTAATTCAAGTCTATAAATATTCCTTCTCTAGTGTGAGTGTATACCTATACCATATAAGTCATATCCTTGCGAAATCTGAACCATGAAATAGAGTTTCATTTAAAATGAAAAGAATTCTAATTCCACATAATCACTCCTTTAGAATGTCTTTTCCATTTCAATTTTCTTTTATTCTTAACCACAGTCCACACACATATTGATAGGCAAAAGTCATAAACTCCTCCTCCTAGACTTTTGAGCATAATCATCTTTTACAAGGGGAATTAAACTTAGGCAGGGCAGGACCTGTGGTCTCATATTGCATGTTGATTTAACAACTATTCCAAAAGGAAGACGATGAATATGGTCCTACTTTCTACCATGTACGAGACAGACAGACGAATATTATCCCTGAGCCGAGATGATGACAAATAAATCATATTTATGGGTTAATCAACACAACTGTCTTGATACTTTGTGTGTTATTTTCTATTAAGATTCTCTGGACCAAAATATTAAAATATCTGAGGTTTATTTTTTTTAAATGTTCAAAAACAAAGCTACATGTCTTAAGCGGAGAGAGAAAATGCAAAAACATGTTACAGTGAGGACTATGTGAGGTTGAGTCTTCACAGTAGTGGGAGGTTCACAGTTCAGTCCTTGTATCGAAATTTGCTATTACATTAAGTTTGTTACGGAACCTTTGTGCCGGTGAAGCTTCTACAGACCACGGAGTGAGTTAGGTTCATAGAAGGAGAAGAGTGAAACCAAGTGTTTCCGAGGAGTCATCATTGTTTTTGTGGGGAATTTAGTTTAGGACTTTTTAAGAGTTTTTGTCATTGTTGGTTTATAGACTAGACTTGCTTCTGTTAGTGAGATCAACCTGCCTTCTTGTCTGTCTACTTTGCTTAGGATGTCACCCCCTTTTGTGCCTCTTGAATATAGTAATTACTTGTTAAAAAAAAAACTTTTCCAAGGCAGCTAGAATTTAAAAAGGTCCAAACTCACCTATCGTAATTGTTACCGTTTACACTGTTGGATTACCCGGTGGTTAAAATACTGATGAATCTGCGTGGTTGCACAAAGAGTGCACCAGTATTGCACAAGATTGTTGAATTATTGATTCTTACGTAAGAAGGCACTACTCAATAATTGTTACAGTAATTACTGTTCAATATTTTATTTTATTGATTCAATAATTGCTACGTTGATATTTATATTATTGTTGTTTCAATAATTGTCATTGCACAGTATTTCCCATTATCCGATCAATAATTCATATTATTTGAATAATATTATTAGATAACATTATTGGCAATGTCTAGAAAGTTCATTTAAGGAGAGGTTTGGTCACCTAATTGCTTGCGCCAAGAAGGAGAGAAACTTTATCTCGGAAAGCCCCTCTTTCCTGGGAACGGCCTGGTTATCATTATTGTGATTCTGTAATATTATTTGTGAATAATTAATTATTGATTTATATGATAAGAAAATATTTATTTGATGTGGATATAAATAATGGATTTATTTTATGTGGTTATAAATGAAGGAATTTTAGTATGAAATAATTGTTGAAAGTTTGACATATTTTTGTGAAATTACAATTATTTCTCTGATAAAATATTCATTTAAATATATTATAATTATTTCATTTAATATATATATATATATGCATGTGATTTAATTTTCCTTGAATGTTTTCTAAGCTGATGGGCGGAAGTAATTAAGTTTCCTACATGTGTGCTTTGTCTTGGTGGGTGGCCATTTTAATTGTCTACAAAGTATTTTTTTCAAAATGTTATGGGTCCCAACCATGGAATTTATGAATTAGGCAAATGTGAATTAGGCCAATTGGTTGGTGAAGATGATATTGTCTGCAAGTTGTTTCAAAGGGTGGCCCCCACCCATGTTAAAAGTAAGAAGTTAAGCTTTGAAAAATGAGGAAAGCTAGGCATGCTACTGAAAATTGTTCCTCCGATTTGTGCTATAAAAGGAGGGCAAACCTCCATTCTAAATCACACCACCTTCAAAATTCAGAAGTTCTTATTCTAAAATATTGTGAGTATTTTCTTGAGTATAAGAATATTTTGAGCGTAGTTTTCTGCAAGATTTTCTCAGAATAATATCCGATATTCCAGTCAAACTCAGCTTCTACAAAGGTAAAGGATATTATTTTATTGCAATACTCGTGAGAAATATTATTTTCTTTCATACTCCATATTATGTAAGCGATATTATTTCATCTCGTATTCTTGAATTTGAACTTACTATGGTAAGTATTGCTTCTATAATTCCTGAAATGAATTCGTTCTCTAAAATGTTTTTCATCATCCTCAGTCCTTAATGGTGATATTTGATGAATATCTTTGGCTTATAGTGCAAAGATGTATGATTACTCGATGAATATCTTTGGCCGTAGTGCAAAGATGAAGCAGTGTTGAGATGAACATGACCAATTTGGTGATACAAATGAATATCTTTGGCCGTAGTGCAAAGATGAATATTTGATGCAAGATGTATATTGATTGATGTTACAGGGATAAAATATTGATAATGGACTTTTAAATTCATAGATGATAGTAGATTTCATTCTCTACTTAACTTTTCTAATGAATTGTTATTTTCGCTGCGAATATTGATCTAAAACTGGTTGTCCATTATATTTTATCTGATTTGTTGAAGGCTAACGATAAATTGTTGTTCTTTATCTTAGTCATAATATTCTTTAGTGGGCTATTTGAGCTCACCCTTTTCCTTTTTGTTCCATTTTTCTTCTCAAGAGGTGAGAATATAGCAGGAACCAGTCGGGGTAAAGAGTGATGGTCCTAGACAGTTGTTTTAGCAGTCCTCTCTATTTTTGTAAAATAATGTATCAATAAATGTAATGAGGACTTATTTGGGTGTGGATATTGTTTAGAAGACAATATTTGTATTTAAACTCACAGCATGTGTGTTGTCGTATTTTGCACGACAATTGTAATAATAAAAGTTGTAGTTGTTTATGTATCATGTATTTGGCGACTTCGAATGGGTGATGTATACCTATTTTGGGCGCCATCTGCGTTTATATCGAGCTTAGGGATATGGTCTCTGGCGGAGATCGGGAATAGATGTGACGCCCCAAAATAGGTATACATCACCTATTTTGAGTCCCCAAATACATGGTACAAAATTCAAATACAACTTAATTATACAACAGTCGTGTAAAATATGACAAAATACATCTTGTGAGTTTTAATACAAATATTGCCATCTGTAAAAATATGCACACAATTTAGTCCTCATTACATTTATTATCACACTATTTTACGTAATAGTGAGGACTACTAATACACCATCTCTGGACCATCACTCCGCTTCCCCGACTAGTCCCGCTACGTTCTCATTTCTCAAGACAACACATGAAAGAAAGGGTGAGCTCAACTAGCCCAAGGAAGAAATATTATGACTAAGATAATGCATAATAAGTTATCATTAGCCTTCAACAATGTTAAACTGATAAAATATAATAGACATCAAGTTTAACTGCAGCGGAATAAAGTAATCCATTAAAAGAGTCAAGTAGAGAATAAAGTCTACTATCTTTTATGATTTAAAAAGTTTTTCATCACTTTTATCGCTAATACTCAGCTTAATAAATAATCCACATCATCCCCTCGCACTACGGCGAGGATATTCATTAGTGGTCACGACCACAAATTATCCATGCACTACGGGCCAAAGATATTCTCAGATTCATCAATGGTCATGATCATGCCAACAATTGTCCATTAATGCACTACGGGCGAACGAGGACTTTACCACATCATTTGTAACATTACTACTATGATTACACCGAATAATCCTCGTCATAATCATACCAAGTCCATCTATGCACTACAGTGCCACGTAGATGACTTTCAAAAAATAAAAACATGAGGATGATGACAATGATAGAAGAATTCAATAAAACAAATTCAAGAATTATTTTATCCAGGAACTAATAACGTCCAAATTATCAACATGATACTTCTTTGTAAAGTAAAATTCAAGAATGCTCGTAAGAATATTTCCATGAAAAGATATCTTTGGATGAAGTGCAAATATCGAGAATATTCCACTAATTTCATGGAGTATAAAGTCAAAACTTTAACCAACCGAGTATAATAAAGAATGGAATAACAAAAGAAATCACCATGCGTACGCAGATTGATGATGCACAAGTTATTCTAACGAGTAATAATAAATAATCTAAACTAGGTCAAAGCGTAATACGCATGTCGGCTGTGATGTTCCAATGAATAATAAGGAATGGAATAACAACGTAATAAATAATAAATAATCGGAACCGTGTCGGGTGAAATTCACACCGCAAGCGGGATGTTCCAATAGAATAATAAAGAACTAATAATAAAGATGGAACCA
Organism: Panax ginseng; assembly: GCA_020205605.1. NCBI lineage: Eukaryota > Viridiplantae > Streptophyta > Magnoliopsida > Apiales > Araliaceae > Panax > Panax ginseng. The sequence goes on along the minus strand of CM035144.1, from coordinate 93,889,667 downwards.
GTGTCCGGCGTAAAGCATGCATGTGATATTCCAACAGAATAATAAAAAACGAGAATAATAAAGACGGAACCAGTCCAAAGATAAAGCATGATAGGATATTCCAATGTAATAATAAAGACGCGGAACCAGTCCCAAGATAAAGACATATCTGAGATATTCCAACGGAATAATAAAAAGATTTAACCAGTCCCCACAGATAAGACTTGACGACGAGATATTCCAATAGAATAAATAAAGAATGGAATACGTAAGAATTTCACCAAGTATAGGGTAGCCCTCAGATATACGAGGTTATTCCAATGAATAATAAAGATGGAATAATGTAAGTTCTCTTCATGAATACAAAAAGAAATAATACCCTTACGGATACAACAAATAATATCCTTTACCGTATAAAGAAGAATGAATAAAGAAGTAGTGAAGTAGCGAGAATACTTTTCTTCTTTCTCTCTATAGTTTCTCTCTCTAGAGTTTGAATGAATTTGTAAGAAATAATGAAGGAATGAGCTTCTATTTATGTAAGAATGGAATGAATAAGAACTAACCCATGAACGCATCCAGTTGATTTACTTTAATCGGACTATCCATATTTAAAGCAAAATCTTTTAAATAAAATATAATATATTCTATTTTATATAAAAAGATTTTTACTATGCAAACACTATTATCACGAACTTATGCAAACACTATGCATAATAAAATATAATATATTCTATTTATGAATAACTTAATAAAGTATTCATTTTATATAAAAAGATTTTACTATGCATAATAGAATATAATATATTCTATTTATAGAATAACTTTATAAAAGTATTCTGCTTTTATATAAAAAGTTTTTTACATTTTATTACGTTAATAATAATGAATAAAACAAAACTTCATCATCATTATTATTATTCACATCATTAATCGACTGTGTCGTTCTTAGGAAAGAGGGGCTTTTCAATAAGGATTTCTCCTATCATGCCGCAATTAGGTGACCAAACCTCTCCTCAAGCGACTTTTAGACATCGTTAATAATGCAAATAATAATATTAACAACTTCGTCATCTCGATTATTGATTTAATAACATATAAAATATCGACAATAATTGAATAAAACTGAATGACTTCTCACATAAGCATCAATAATCAATACAGTGTGCTACTATGCAACCACACGTATTACTGTACTTTTACTACCGAGTAGTTCAACAGTATCAACGGTAAAACTTCCGCCGTTATTTTTAATAAAATATTTTTGTCATTTTCTCAATCCGATAATAATTCTGTTGTGGGGTCCACCAATGATTGTGTCGTTGTACGAATATTTCCTGTTAAAACGAATATTCCCCGACCAATCGAATATTATATAACAACTTGCGTACTTTGCAAAATTTATAAATACTACCCACAACTATAACATTATATCATAATATTCAAAAATGATAATTTATAAAAAATTCTTTTTTTATTCATAAAAGTTGGGGTCTTACAATAGAACTAGGAGGGGAGAGACGAGTAAATCCTTCACTAGTGTGTCCTACCTAAGCTTATTTTGTTTTTCGGTCATAATATAGGGGTATTATGTGATATGTTAATTTGTTTAATTAACCCTTGTTTTATGACAGTTTGTAAGAATGGCTGCTGAGAACGTTAGCAATGGAATCTATAAGACTATGGAACAACCATCAATCACCAACCAAGAGAACGTACAACAGGAAGGCAATATCCCTCCTGTAAACAACACTACCGAGCAATCGATGAATGATGCGATGTTTAGAAGCTTTTTGCAGTTCATGCAAAATCAGACGATAGAGACTCGTGTACAAAATACGGGTGGAAATGATAGCAACGCTGCTAAATCACATTCTGATGACCAAGCAATTCAAGGAGTTGGGACCACCGATTTACGGGAAAGCCCGATCGATTAAAAGCGGCGTGGGTTAAGCAAATGACCAAGATATTCGATGTCTTGAATGCACAGAGGAATGTAAGGTTCTATTTTTGCCACCTTTATGTTCCATGGTGAGGCGATTCATCGGTGGAGTCTCATGAAGCATACCCACCAAATTTTCTGACTCAACATATCTTGGGAAAAATTTCAAAAACTGTTCAATGACAAGTACTTTCCTGAAAGTATTCGTCATATGAAGGACGTAGAGTTCATTAGACTGGAACAGAACAACATGACGGTGTCCCAGTACGAGGCGAAGTTCGCAGAGTTATCCAGGTTTGCACCTCATTTGGTAGAGAATGAGGAACGAATGACACGGATGTTTCTGAGAGGTCTAAAACTCGAGATTCGACAATATCTTATCTCTCATAAATTTTCTTTATATTCAGATGTTGTAAACAGGGCTCAATTATTAGAGCGTGATAATGAATATGATCAACCGAGGGACCACATCTGAGGTGGTCATACCGGTGGATGTTAAATCATCTGAGCGATGATAACCAAATGAGGAGGGAAGAATATGGACAAAAGCGGTAACCACTCGGGTGGTCATCGTGGCCATGACAATAGGAGAGGTGAGTCAGTGAAAATTTCAAAAGAGGAGATTCAACAATGATGAGAAAGACATCAAAGACCAAAGACCAAAGACCAACAAAAAATTCTAGGGGAGGAGAACGACCGCCAGGTTAGATGCTTCTGAATGCGGAGAGAGGGACACATAAGTCCAAACTGTTCACAGCCTTCCAAGGTGTGTTTCAATTGTGGAAAAGATGGTCATATAGCCCGATTTTGTCTGGTAGCGAAATTAAGTCCAACTGGAATGGCGGCACCAAAGGCAAATACGGACAAAACAAAGTCGGTGGTTCAAGGAAGGGCATTTGTCGTGACTGGCCAAAACACGAGAAACCCGAATGAAGTGATTACGGGTACGCTAATCTTGAATTCTTGCGAAGTTTATACCTTACTAGATACCGGTTCTACCCATTCTTTTATCTCTCCTACTTGTGCTCAACGTTTAAACTTGACTCGGGAGAAATTGGACTTGAACTTATCTCATTGAAACTCAGATTTGGGTGAAACCTTCGTTACATCTACGGTTTATAAATCTTGCTTGATCTAAATTCAAGCACAATCACATTACCTATTGATCTTATCTCTTTAAAGATACTTGCATTTGATGTGATTTTAGGGATTGATTGGTTAACTACTCATTATGCCAAAATTGATTGTTTTCGTAAGGTTGTTAGTTTTCATATTCCAAACCAACCTGTTATACGAATTCAAGCAACTAAACCTCTAAAATCAGTCACTGTCGTATCAAGCCATAAAGCTATTCGTTTATTGAAAAATGAATGTCAAGCTTTCTTAGCCCATGTTATGGACTTGAACAAAAACACGTCAGATTTGAATAATATTCCTGTTGTTAATGAATTTTCTGACGTATTTCCTGAAGAACTTCCTAGTCTACCCCCGGAACGTGAAGTTGAATTCTTTATTGATCTTGAACCGGGTATAAAGCCCATTTCTAAAACCCCATATCGAATGGTTCCTATTGAACTTCAGGAGTTAAAAGTCCAACTACAGGAACTATTAGATATCGGTTTCATTCGTCCTAGTATATCTCTTTTGGGTGCTCCTGTTTTATTTGTAAAGAAGAAAGACGGGAGTATGCGACTTTGTATTGACTACCGGGAATTGAACCATGTTACCATCAAGAATAGGTATCCCCAACCTCGTATTGATGACCTGTTCGACCAGTTTCAAAAAGCACAATTCTTTTCAAAGATCGATCTTCGCTCGATATCATCATTTGAAGATTAAAACTGAGGATATTCCAAAGACTGCCTTCAGAACTCGGTATGGGCATTATGAATTCTTAGTCATGTCTTTTGGATTGATTAATGCCCCTACTGCTTTCATGGATATGATGAGCCGTGTATTCAAGGAATATTTAGATCAGTTCGTTGTCGTCTTTATTGATGACATCCTCATCTATTCCAAAAGCCGTGAAGATCATGAGCACCATTTGAATTTGGTACTTCAAAGACTTCGTGACAACAAGCTATATGCCAAATTGAAGAAATGCGAGTTCTGGCTTAAGGAAGTAGCATTCCTTGGGCACGTGGTGTCAAAACATGGAGTATCTGTTGACCCGGCAAAGATTGAAGCAATTCAAAGTTGGGAGCAAATTAAGAAATCGGTGGCCAAAGTCAAGTAACTTTTCGGGCTTAATGGGTTATTATCGAAGATTTGTAGAAGGATTTTCTTGAATTGCTACTCATTAACTCACCACCTTCTAAGGATGCAAAATTCGTATGGAAGCAAGGAATGCGAGAAGAGTTTCCAAGAGCTCAAGAGGAGACTCATTTCTAAGACTGCTCGACAATACCATCTAGTTCTTGGATGGATTTGTTATCTCTGAGTGATGCTTCAGCAAAGGGTTGGGATGTGTTCTCATGCAACATGGGAAAGTTATAGCATATGCCTCGCGACAACTCAAAGAATATGAGAGGAATTATCCTACTCATGATTTGGAGTTGGCAGCAGTTGTTTTTGCGTTGAAAATCTGGAGACACTACCTGTATGGGGAGAAAGTGGAGATTTATACAGATCATAAAAGCCTTAAATATTTCTTCACCGAAAAGGAACTTAACATGCGGCAACGACGTTGGCTCGAGCTGTTAAAAGATTACGACCATAGCATTCAATATCATCCTGTAAAAGCAAACGTTGTAGCTGACGAATTGAGTAAAAGATCATATGCGGGTACGAGTGCAATGTTGCTAACACAAAGGCCACATGATGATATCAAACATACGAGTAGAACCGACTTTAATCGACAAAGTTAAAGCTTCTCAAGCCACAGACCCAGAGATGATACGTATGAAGAATAAAGTGTAAGAAGGTGCTATTCTGGAAGCAAGAATCGATGAAGAAGGAATACTCGAGTCAACTCCAGACTTTGCGTTCCTAACGATTCTGACTTGAAGCATAGAATTATGATGGAGGCACACAACACACCATTTTCAATCCATCCTGGAAGTACCAAAATGTATCACGATCTTCGATATACATTTTGGTGGAGCAATATGAAGAGAGAGATCGCGGAGTTTATCTCGAGGTGTTTAACGTGTCAACGTGTAAAGGCAGGGCATCAAGTGCCAAAAGGTCCATTGCAACCACTTGAGATTCCAGAATGGAAGTGGGAACACATTACTATGGATTTTGTTACAGGTCTTCCCAAGGTTTCTCAAGGTATAAATGTGATTTGGGTTATTGTTGATAGATTAACCAAGTCCGCTCATTTCTTGCCTATAATGTGAGACTTATTCCTCGAACGTCTTGCTCAGTATGTACGTAAATGAGATTATGAGATTGCATGGCATGCCAAGATCCATAGTTTTGGATCGTGACCCAAGATTCACTTCACGATTTTGGGTTAGCTTGTGAAAGCTATGGACACGGATTTACTGATTGGGCCTTCAAGATATCATCCTCAAACGGACGACAATCGAAAAGGACTATTCAAACCTTGAAGATCTATTAAGACTCGTGTCCTAGATTTCAAAGGAAGTTGGGATAAGTATTACCACTCGGTGGAATTCTCCTACAACAACAGCTTATCAAGCAAGTATAAAATGGCTCCATTCGAGGCGTTGTATGGACGAAAGTGTTGCTTCTCCAATCTTTGGGATGAGGTGGGTGAAGAAATATTGTTGGGACCAGAATTAGTACGCATGACTACAGAAAAGATTCAAATGATCCGGCAACGTATAAAGACCTCACAAGATCGACAAAAGAGTTATGCTGATCTTCATCGAAAGAATGTTGAATTTAATATTGGAGATCATGTACTGTTAAGTATTGCTCCATAGAAGGGAGTTACAAGATTCGAGAAGAGAGGAAAGCTCAATCCACGATTTATTGGTCCATTTGAGATTCTTGACCGAATAGGAAATGTGGCCTATAAACTTGCATTACCTCCAAGCATGTCTCGTGTTCATAATGTTTTTCATATATCTATGCTTCATAAATATGAGAAAGACCCAAATCACATTATTGCGTTAGAACCAAACGAGATAGTCGAAGATTTAACGTACGAGGACGTACCTGTCAAGATATTGGATAGGAAAGAGCATGTCCTACGAACAAAGGTTATACCACAAGTCAAGGTTTTATGAAGGAACCATGATGTTGAAGAAATGATCTGGGAGTTGGAATCGGAAATGAAAGTGAGGTACCCTCACCTTTTCGAAACACCAGGTACGTACGTCAATTTCGAGGACGAAATTTCATAAGGAGGGGAGGTTGTAAGACCCTAACTTTTTATAAATAAAATTGAATTTCCTATATTCATTATTTTGAAATAAAAAGGAGTTAAGGGATATAATACTTTGGTTATGGGTGAAATGTGCAAATTTTATAAAATAAGCAAGTGGTTCTAAAATATTTTCTTTTTTGTCGGAGAATATTCGTTTGGTCGTGGAATATTCTTGTTGTCGGGGAATATTCGTACGACGGCGCAGCCATTCGTGGGCCTCATACTGTAGGATGAAGAAAATGACAAATTTGAGTTGCTATAAATAACAACGTAATTGTTACTGCTTTACCTTTGTTGGATTACACGGTGGTTAAAATACGATGTCTACGCTGGTTGCACAAGAGATAGCACCAGATCATTGCGCAGTATTGTTGAATTATTGATTCTTACGTAGTGAAGGCACTACTCAATAATTGTTACAGTAATTACTATTCAATATTTTATTTTATTGATTCAATAATTGCTGCGTTGATATTTTATATTATTGTTGTTTCAATAATTGTCATTGCACAGTATTTCCCATTATCCGATCAATAATTCATATTATTTGAATAATATTATTAGATAACATTATTGGCAATGTCTAGAAAGTTCTACTCTAAGGAGAGGTTTGGTCACCTAATTGCAAGCGCCAAGAAGGAGAAACCTTATCTGAAAGCCCTATCTTTCCGGAACGGCACAGTTATCATTATTGTGATTCTAAATATTATTTGTGAATAATTAATTATTGATTTATATGATAAGAAAATATTTATTTGATGTGGATATAAATAATGGATTTATTTTATGTGGTTATAAATGAAGGAATTTTAGTATGAAATAATTGTTGAAAGTTTGACATATTTTTGTGAAATTACAATTATTTCTCCGATAAAATATTCATTTAAATATATTATAATTATTTCATTTAATATATATATATATATATATATATATATATGCATGTGATTTAATTTTCCTTGAATGTTTTCTAAACTGGTGGGCGGAAGTAATTAAGTTTCCTACATGTGCTTTGTCTTGGTGGGTGGCCATTTTAATTGTCTGCAAAGTATTTTTTTTCAAAATGTTAAGGGTCCCAACCATGGAATTTATGAATTAGGCAAATGTGAATTAGGCCAATTGGTTGGTGAAGATGATATCGTCTGCAAGTTGTTTCAAAGGGTGGCCCCCACCCATGTTGAAAGTAAGAAGTTAAGCTTTGAAAAATGAGGAAAGTTAGGCATGCTGCTGAAATTTGTTCCTCCGATTTGTGCTATAAAAGGAGGGCAAACCTCCATCCTAAATCACACCACCTTCAAAATTCAGAAGTTCTTATTCTAAAGTATTGTGAGTATTTTCTTGAGTATAAGAATATTTTGAGCGTAGTTTTCTGCAAGATTTTCTCAGAATAATATCCGATATTCCAGTCAAACCCAGCTTCTACAAAGGTAAAGGATATTATTTTCTAATTCCACATAATCACTCCTTTAGAATGTCTTTTCCATTTCAATTTTCTTTTATTCTTAACCACAGTCCACACACATATTGATAGGCAAAAGTCATAAACTCCTCCTCCTAGACTTTTGAGCATAATCATCTTTTACAAGGGGAATTAAACTTAGGCAGGGCAGGACCTGTGGTCTCATATTGCATGTTGATTTAACAACTATTCCAAAAGGAAGACGATGAATATGGTCCTCCTACTTTCTACCATGTACGAGACAGACAGACGAATATTATCCCTGAGCCGAGATGATGACAAATAAATCATATTTATGGGTTAATCAACACAACTGTCTTGATACTTTGTGTGTTATTTTCTATTAAGATTCTCTGGACCAAAATATTAAAATATCTGAGGTTTATTTTTTTAAAATGTTCAAAAACAAAGCTACATGTCTTAAGCGGAGAGAGAAAATGCAAAAACATGTTACAGTGAGGACTATGTGAGGTTGAGTCTTCACAGTAGTGGGAGGTTCACAGTTCAGTCCTTGTATCGGAATTTGCTATTACATTAAGTTTGTTACGGAACCTTTGTGGCAGCGAAGCTTCTACAGACCACGGAGTGAGTTAGGTTCATAGAAGGAGAAGAGTGAAACCAAGTGTTTCCGAGGAGTCATCATTGTTTTTGTGGGGAATTTAGTTTAGGACTTTTTAAGAGTTTTTGTCATTGTTGGTTTATAGACTAGACTTGCTTCTGTTAGTGAGATCAACCTGCCTTCTTGTCTGTCTACTTTGCTTAGGATGTCACCCCCTTTTGTGCCTCTTGAATATAGTTATTACTTGTTAAAAAAAAAACTTTTCCAAGGAAGCTAGAGTTTAAAAAGGTCCAAACTCACCTATCGTCCTATATTTTAGTCCTGACCATGTATAATAACAACAATCTTCTAAACTAATGCGACTTTTTTAATGTCGTTGAGACTGAAAGAGGCATAACTCCTGCAATACTATCAAAGAAATGGATTAGAAAATGAAGAGCCCGCACTTCGTAGCAAATTCACCTACCATTTTTCTCTATCCTTAGACTCTAAACTTTGATACCTGAATCTTAATTTTGACAACTAAGAGAACTGTGGACAGTGGTATACTCTATAATTGAGTGCAGTCACCGAGTAAGATATATACAATAAAAATAAATGGTAGAGACAGGAAAACCATAATTCAAGTCCCAAGTTTAAAGCTTCTTTTAAATTCCAAATGCAAGGGATCAAGAAAATGTCCCACCGCCCACTTCCTTTCTCCACACTTCATTACCATCTACTAACTTCTTTTCTTACTTTTTTGATCTCTTGGGATTCTCTAAGTCAACTATATTGAGGAGAATATATAAGAAGGCCCAGTTACCCATCGAAACAGAAGGACAAGGGAGAGTGACTTGAAGCTTCTCCAACTCTTTTAGAATGCTCTTTTCTTATTAGTCTTTGGAGGTAGTGATGGATTCTGAAGATGTTGCATCTGCCCCATCAACACCCGCAACACCAGGGACTCCTGGTGCTCCTCTCTTTGGTGGGTTCAAGCTAGAGAGAAATGGCAATGGCAGAAGATCCCTTCTGAAAAGTTGCAAGTGCTTCAGTGTTGAACCATGGACGTTGGAGGATGGGGCTTTACCACCTGTCTCTTGCTCATTGCCAGTTACTCCCGTCTCTCTTGCAAGAAAGGTAAATGTGTTTGTGAATGTGTGTGCTTGTTTGTGTAAATTAAGAACACGCTGATAACTCATTTACCTGATATCAAAATCAGGTGGGAGCTGAGTTCATAGGCACCCTTATACTGATCTTTGCAGGGATTGCGACAGCAATAGTGAACCAAAAGACACAAGGCTCTAAAACACTAATTGGCCTTGCCGCCTCAACCGGACTTGCCGTTATGATTGTTATACTGGCGACCGGCCACATCTCAGGGGCCCATCTTAACCCATCTGTCACCATTGCCTTTGCTGCTCTCAAGCACTTCCCATGGAAGCATGTAAGAAACTACAATTAAGCCCTACCATAGTTCTAGATCTTCTGAAAGATAATCTTGTATAATACTTACTTTTGGGTCCAATCAATTTTGAGTAGGTACCAGTGTACATTGGAACACAAGTGATGGCATCACTTTGTGCTGCATTTTCACTCAGGCTGATATTCAATCCCATAATGGGTGGAGGAGTGACTGTTCCATCTGGGGGATACGGCCAAGCTTTTGCTTTGGAATTCATTATTAGCTTTAACCTCATGTTTGTTGTCACTGCAGTGGCCACCAACACAAGAGTTATAAGCATGCTCTTCCATTATTTGTTTATTTTGTACATTTTCTTTCCAAAGTTGAACTCTCGATCCATGACAGACCATCCCAGGTTATTTTCACTAGACAGCAGCAATAATTTAACCCTTTTAGTCCAACTTTATATTATATTATATTTTATATATAGAGAGAAAGGGAGTATATACCTTAGACACAAAAGTTTTTGTGTGTGTCTTGCACTTAATACGATATAGGTTTTGATTTTATATTTTGATTAATAAAATGGTAAAATGTCAAAACTGCCGTTAATGAAAATGGTAAAGTGTTAAAATTGCCATTAATAAAAACTCTTAAATAATAAGACAAAGAGACGAGAGTCTAGTACCAAGAGACACGAGTCAATGGTAAAAGTTGGCAACTTGAAATTAATATCTCAGTGAACATTAATTAGACCAATGACACAAATAACAGACTATGCACTAGAGGATAGAATATGATTTCCCAGATCTTATGCAACCAACTTGCAATGCAGCTAATTGTTTCAATAAGATAATTACCATGAATAGAATCTTCTAACGTGACCTATCCAATTTAGCTAATTAGAACAAATAACGTAGATTTCCAATTAGAGTTATGCATTAAGCTGAATAACGTGACCTATGCATTAAGAATAGCCTTCAATAAGATAATTACACACATAAATAACGTTAGAAGATTCTATTCATGGCAATTATCTTAAAAACTATGCATAGCTCTAATTGGCTTAATGCACAAAGATTCTATTTAGCTTAAAAACTCACATAGACATAGATTAAGCTGAATTAGAGCTATGCATTAAGCCAATTAGAACAAATACTATTCAGCTTAAAAACTCACATAGATTAAGCTGAATAGTAAATTGGATGGTTCTAAGCTGAATAATAAGACAGATAATATTTAGCTAATTGTTTCAATAAGATAATTTTTTAAGAAATGATGTCTTTTTCTGGTATACCATCACTAAATACTGGTTCTACACCAAATTCAGATTTCCCTAGACTTTCAGTTAGAGCTTTATAGGCAAAATATATCGAGCATGGGCCAACCATCCAAATTACTATTCAGCTTAATCTATGTGAGTTTTTAATCATGTCTTATTCTGGAACACCATTACTAAAGAACGGTTCTACACCAAATTCAGACTCCCCTAGATTTCCAATTAGAGCTTTAGTGGGAAAATAGACTGAGCATGGCACATCGTAGGAAAAACCGCCGCTAGAAGAGTGGGGAATATATCTTTTAGGTGTGTGTAATAGTCAAAATAGCATTATGAAATTTGCATTAAGAAGATACGACCAATTAATGCATTAACGATAGGTAATTTGTAGCTAATTCCAGAAGTAGAGATCAGTTTGCCATACCCATATGTAATATATGGCTCCACTTTTTGCAGAATTTGCATAATCCTATCATTAGCCTTCACAAAGACGCCACTGAAAATTTTCCTCAGTCTCAGAGAGTACAAGATTTTCCTAGTTTTGGGATGTATGTCATTTTTTCTGAAAATCACAGGTGAAAATGGGAATCACAAAAAGAAATAGCATAAATATAGGAAAATAATTGCAACAATGACATTAACAACCCACCCTTGTATGCGTATGACGAAAAGGAGTTTGGATTAAGATGTCACCAATGCCTGCTTTCGTCGCCTCCCTCTGTACTTCATTTGGATGAGGTCCAACTCCTGGGTACAAAGTCCAGTTAGTGTCTAGACTGAGTGACTGACAGTGACTGACACCAGCTAAGAACCAAGCCAATGGAAGCTAAAATCTAAATACTCCAACATGGGTGCGTGCCTAACTTGGATTTCCACCACGCCAATAAAATATGCCTCTTGTGAAATAATACAAACTACTTTTTTCTTTACCACAAACCAAATCTACCAAGAGATCATACTTATTAAATAAGCTAGTAATTATATAAGCGTTCAAGACTCCAAATGTTTCTACCAACCATGTCAAGAGACAGCTATCACACCACTCTTCTTGATGGGCAACTAATGGGCCTTTGAGACCCTAGGAAAAATGCATGTAAACTGAAGGCATGAATGATGTTGCAAATATCTGAAGGAGCGGTAGGATACAGAAGATTGTTATATGCCTATTAGCTGCAAAGCTAATCAAGTGTGTTGGGAACTTGTGACTCATAATATAGAAACCACTGGAAAAGGCTAGTGCGGAGCCTAAATGAAGCTTGAAGCGACGATTAGCCCATCGTGGTTGCGGCAAAAAGTCATTTGGGGCTTTCTTCCATGATCTGACTGACAAAGAGTTTTTCCTGGGTTGTTTATTAGAAGGACATTATAGGTAATTGAAACATAATGTGAATTAGGGTTGGAATAGGATTTTTAGATATAAATACTATCTATTGTAAAGTCCTAGGTATCCAAGGAATCATAATAAACAACTAGCCGCCTGTGGAGTACCCAAATTGGGGAACCACGTAAATCTCTTGTGTTATTCTTAATTCTCTATCGTTTGTGTGCGTGTGTGTGATCCTAAATTCTAACAAATTCGTATCAAAGCATAGGTTTAACACGTGAAGAACGATGACAGCAAATTCATCGATAACAAAGTTCGATGTGATGAAGTTTGATGGGACTGGGAATTTTGGGCTATGACAACAGAGGGTAAAGGATCTGTTGGTACAGCAGGGATTGGTGAAAGCGTTAAAGAAGAAACCAGAGTCCATGATGATTGATGACTGGGATGAACTCCAAGCGAAGGCAGTGAGTACAATTCGCTTGTGCTTAGCAGATGAGGTCATGTATCACGTGATCGGAGATGAATCGCCATCGGGTGTATGGAGTAAATTGGAATCCAGGTATATGTTAAAGTCATTGACTAATAAACTATTTCTGAAGCAAAAGTTGTTTGGGTTAAAGTTGATTGAAGGTTCTGAATTTATTCAACACATTCACACGTTCAATCAAATAATTAGCGACTTGCTAAGGATTGAAGTGAAATTCGAGGAAGAAGACCAGGCGTTGATATTGTTGTGTTCTCTACCGGGTTCCATGGAGAATTTTGTGACAACTCTCCTACGGGGAAAAGAAACTCTGAATTTGGAAGAAGTCACTTCTGCTCTACTAATGTTTAACCAGCGAAAGTAACAATCCGAGGGTATTTCGGGTGAAGGGCTGGTGGTAAAAGGTGGAGAGCAACGTGGCAGAAAATCGGATAGAGGTAAACCAGGAATGCAGGGGAAATTGAAGTCGAGGGGCAGGACTCCTAAACCTAAGGAGTACAAGTGTTTCAGATGTTGTGTGACAGGACACTTCAAAAAGGACTGTCCATACAAGAATAAGGGTGAAGGAACAGGGAAGCAATCAGAATCTACGAAATCAGAAAACATCATGGAGGAATCATCGGACGATGGGGATATGTTGTCAGTTTCTACAAACACGGACGTGACAGACTCGTGGATTTTGGATTCAACATGTTCGTTTCACATGACACCTAACATGGAGTAGTTTGACACCTATAAATCGGTGAACTGTGGGACAGTTTTAATGGGTAACGATGCTTCGTGCAACGTCATTGGAATAGACACAGTGAAGATAAGGATGTTTGATGGTGTTGTGAGAACTCTGGCTGAGGTGAGACATATCCCAGACTTAAGGAAGAATCTAATTTCATTAGGAACCCTAGACTCTAATGGCTGTGAGTTCAAAACTGGTGGTGGAGCCATGAGAGTGACGAAGGGTGCACTGGTAATAATGAAAGGTTCTAAGGTTAATGGAAATATCTATCGGATGATAGGGAGTACAGTTATAGGTGGAGTTGCTACCACTACAGCGGAGGATATTGATGATACTAACCTATGGCATATGCGGTTGGGACATATGGGAGAACGTGGGATGCTAGAATTACATAGGAGAAATCTGTTGAAAGGGATAAAGTCGTGTGCAGTTAGATTTACGCAAGTTACGTGTCTTGGGAAAAGCAGCAGTAAGGTGCAGTTTAAGAGTGCGATGAACAAAACGAATGGAAAACTTGACTATGTACATTCTGATGTATGGGGGCCAGTGAGAGTAGCTTCAAAAGCGGGATCTCTGTATTTCTTGACTTTCATCGATGACTTTTCAAGAAAGGTTTGGGTGTACTTCATGCGACACAAGTCTGAGGTCTTCAAAAAATTCACGGTGTGGAAAGCTGAAATGGAGAATCAAACAGGGATAAAAATAAAGTGCCTCAGGTCAGATAATGGGACTGAGTACAAGTACGAGCCATTTGTGAAGTTTTGTGAGGAGCACGAGATACAACGTCACTGGACTGTTAGGAAGACTCCACAACAGAATGGGGTGGCAGAAAGAATGAACAGAACTATAGTAGAGAGGGCACGGTGCATGAGGCTAAATGCAGGGCTTTCAAAGGATTTTTGGGCGGCAGGCGGTGAGCATGCGGTTTTACATAATAAATTGTCATGAAATCTTTGCTTTGGGTAATAAAGTGGCACAAGAGGTGTGGACAGGAAAAGAAGTGGATTACTCGGGTATGAGGATCTTCGGATGTCCAACCTACGTGCATGTTCCGGGTGATGAGAGATCTAAGCTTGATGCCAAGTTCAAACAGTGTATATTTCTTGGGTATAAGAAAGGTGTGAAGGGGTACAAGTTTTTGGATCCGAAAGCAAAGAAGGCAGTGATCAGTAGGGATGTGGTTTTTGACGAGGCTTCCATGGTTAAGACGCAACAGGAAGGTCAAAAAATCGAGGCTGGTGGAGAGACCGGCAAACAGCAACAGGAAGTTCAAATCGAACTGGAGAATTATGACACTGGAAATTCACCACCAGTGGAACAGAAAAATCAGCAGAAGCAGGACGAAAGCATAGCCACAAGGAGACCCAGACGCACTATCAAACCACCGGAGAGGTACAGGTTTGATGATATGTTAGCATATGTTTTATCTACTACTAGTGGGGATCCGTCTACGTTTCAAGAAGCTATTTCTAGTCTGAAAGGGACAGTTGGATGGAGGCCATGGTGGAGGAGATGGAGTCATTGAAGAAAAATAAAACTTGGGAATTGTCGAATCACCACGAGGAAAGAAAACCATTAGGGTGCAAATGGGTGTACAAGAAAAGGAAGTCAGATCGAAAAAGAAAAAAAAAACGGTTTAAGGCTCGATTGGTAGCAAAGGGATACTCGCAGAGGAAGGGGATTTACTATGATGAGGTGTTTTCTCCGGTGGTGAGACATACCTCAATAAGGATTATTTTAGCATTGGTGGCTAGCTATGACCTAGATTTAGAGCAGCTGGATGTGAAGACAACCTTTCTTCATGGTGATTTAGAGGAAGTAATATTCATGGAGCAGCCTAAGGGGTTCAAGCAGCCGAAGACTGAGCACATGGTATGCAGGTTGAAGAAGTCACTATATGGGCTGAAACAGTCTCCAAGACAATGGTACAAGAAGTTTGATTCCTTCATGATCCAGATTGGGTTTACTCGATGTAAGTATGATTGCTGTGTTTATGTGAAAACCCTTGAGGATAGTTCCTATATTTTTCTATTACTGTATGTGGATGACATGCTTATTGCTGCGAAGAGCATGGTTGAAGTCAACAGGTTGAAGAACTTGTTGGGAAAGGAATTTGACATGAAGAACTTAGGTGCCGCTAGGAAAATACTTGGGATGGATATTCGCAGGGATAGAACAGCTGGAAAGTTATGGTTGACACAAAAGAATTATGTGGAGAAAGTGTTAGAGAGGTTTAGTATGGCTAATGCTAAATAGGTCAGCACTTCATTGGCGAGTCACTTCAGGTTATCTACAGCATAGTGTCCAAAGTCGGCTGAAGAGATTCAGGATATGTCGAACGTGTCCTATGCGAGCGCAGTTGGTTGTTTGATGTATGCGATGGTGTGTACGAGACCCGATTTGGCACATGCAGTCAGCACAGCGAGCAAATACATGGCCAATCCATGTATGGAGCACTGGAAAGCTGTTAAGTGGGTGTTCAGATATCTGAGAGGAACAAAAACTCATGGGATTATGTTTGCGAAGCAACAAGCTTAGATGTCAGTTGTAGGGTATGTGGATGCAGATTATGCTGGAAGGTTGGATGATTTGAGATCTACAACAGGGTATGTGTTTACACTTGCAGGTGGACCAATTCGTTAGAGATCTGTGGTTCAATCTCTAGTAGCTCTATCTACTACTGAATCTGAGTATATGGCATTGGTTGAAGCTGGCAAGGAAGCATTATGGTTGAAGTGTTTTGTGACTGAGCTGGGCATAGATCAAGGTGGAGTACAGCTTTATTGTGATAGTCAGAGCGCCATTTACTTGGCAAAGCATCAAGTGTATCACGCAAGGACCAAGCATATCAGCGTAAGATTTCATAAGGTGAGGGAGTTGATAGCTACTGTGGAGGTGATATTGGAGAAGGTGCACACTTCTGAAAATGCAGCTGACATGTTGATAAAGACTGTGACCGTGAACAAGTTCAAGCATTGCTTGGACTTGATCAATATCTCTGAATGTTAGCTTGGAGGATTCCCCCCAAGATCGGACAGGACAAGTGACTTATCTTCGGAATGGACGAGGTTATTCGTCAAGGTGGAGATTTGTTGGGAACTTGTGACTCATAATATAGAAGCCACTGAAAAAGGCTAGTCACGGAGCCTAAGCGAATGAGCTTCGGTTCGAAGGTCTCGGCGGAGAAGTGAGCGGCGACGACCAGCCCATCGGTGGTCAGAATAAGTCGGAAAAGTGGGGCTTCACCCCAATACTCTGATCTGAGGAGTTTTCTTGGGTTGTTTTTTAGAGGGACATTATGGGTAATTGAGACATAATGTGAAGTAGGGTTGGAATAGGATTTGTAGATATAAATACTATCTATTGTAAAGTCCTAGGTATCCAAGGAATCATAATAAACAACTAGCCGCCTGTGGAGTACCCAAATTGGGGAACCACGTAAATCTCTTGTGTTATTCTTAATTCTCTATCGTTTGTGTGCGTGTGTGTGATCCTAAATTCTAACAAAGTGTCTTACTGTCTTCTATTAAGACAGACATGAACAAGTTCTTAATTCACAAGGGGTAAGTAAGATTACTGTGTAGAAATTTATTCCAGTGCATCCATATACAATTATTACATAAAGTACATGTCAGGTTGGATATATAAAATGTACTTTCATTGACCTGATACAATACAAGGTCATGGGGTTGAGGGTGGTCCAAAACGTCATGGAATTAAGCTAATAGCCTAATATTAACATCAACACTGCCAGATAAGACACGCCTATGTAAACTCAATATATCACTCGTTATTCTACTCATCTGCGATTGCTACAGAATAATCTCTCCATCAAACCTTCTATTATAGCTCCAAACATTAAAAATTCGGTTGTTCAGGTTCAACAACGTGAAATGATCTTTTGAAAATTTTAAATAAGCTGACACCTGAATGTTCCAAAGGTTCCAGCGTGAACTTAAAGCTTCACAATGTTTTGCCCATTTTTTGGGTGGCATTTAATCTTTTACAAGATTACATATCCACAAAATTGGTAGAGGGTCTAAGTGACTAAGTCCCAACACTCTGATGCACAACAATACAATCTACTATCTCCTATAATCATCAATAAATAAACTTAAAAAGACCATTCAAGTATCAATATTGTAAGTGAGAGTGTGAGACTTGCCAATTATTAGAAAAAAATCAAAAATAAGTAACCAAAAGAAATACCATTTAACTTAACCAATCAATATGTTAAAATAAATTTAGATAGTTTCAAACATCAAAAGTATTAACAATTTTAGAGGAACCAAACAAATTTAAGCAGCCTAAATCACAGACTAATTTCATGCCCAATAATTCAACAACAAAAATATAAATTTACTTTGTCTCGGTACTCTCTGACGAATTGCTCGGGCTTCTTGATGAAGAAATTATCTCCCTTAGATTTTTTCACCCTCTCCTCCAGCTGCTGTTTCCTTCTAATTGCCCAATCTTCATTGTTTTTCCTTTTCTTCAAAACTACGTCATCTATGTACGTGAGAGACTTCGATTCTTCCTCGGCCATAATTCCTAGCTAAAAATTCCAAACAGATTATTCAAAAATTCAGCTTAAATGTAAACACAACAAAAATTTGAAATCACCACAAGAACACAAATTAAAATTAGGGTTTTAGTTTACCGAAAATTTTACGATTGAAAATACAAGCACCACAAGTGAAATTTATGCTTCAACCTGACCTACAATTGTAAAAATTGCTCAAAACATCCTACACACTCTAATAAGTCGATTATTGATAAACACATAAATATATATATATATATATATATATATATATATATGCAAATTATAAAGGGAGATAGGTATATTTACCGAAAATATCTGGCTTGCAAAGTAGGGAGATAGATGGGAGAGAGGGTAGGAGGTAGAGAGCAGATGTTGTTAAACCCTAACAAAATATACTACAATACCCGCTTTAAACAGTCTACCGAAGTTGGGCTACAAACCTGAAATTAGCTTAGTAGCCCTAGCCCAAGCCCAACTTTGAACAATATTCTTTTGGACACATTTATACATGTTACTTTTCAAATATTAACTTTTCTTGTATTAATACATTTATATATATGTATATATATACATATTTGTTTTTTATTTATGCTTTATCTATGTATTACTTTCTTAAAATAAATTAACTTTATATAAAAACATTTAAAATAGTAAAAAAAACTTGAGTATATACTATTACGAGTTGCTCGTGAACTATTTGATCTGATTTAACAAATATTTAAATAGAGTACAACGACGAAAAATTATATTTGTTAAATATTAATTCGATGCAAACCTTCTATAACTAGTTGAGTTTGAATAGATAATATATTCGACTCAACTATGTATGGGTGAAGTATAAATATATATTTTTTCTAGCATTTTTTATTAAGTTAACTGATTAAGGGTGGGATGACTTATTTTAAAATAATTTATAAATTAAAATATAGAATGGCTTATAAGTTAAAATTTAAATGACTTATAAGTCATTTTAATCGGTGATTTTATAAATTAATTAAATTGGCGCTAAATACTTTATTTATAAGAGTATGTGTAAGACCCCAACTTTTATGAATAAAAAAATGAATTTTCTATAAATTATCATTTTTGAATATTATGATATAATGTTATAGTTGTGGGTAGTATTTATAAATTTTGCAAAAGTACGCAAGTTGTTATATAATATTCGATTGGTGGGGAATATTCGTTTTAACGGAAATATTCGCATTTACAGCAACAAATCATTAGTGGACCCCACAATGTAATTATTATCGGATTGAGAAAACGACAAAAAATATTTTATTGAAAATAACGACGAAAGTTTTACCGTTGATCTTGTTGAACTACTTGGTAGTAAAAATACAATGTCACGTGTGGTTGCGTAAGAAGACACGGGTATTGATTATTGATGCTTATGTGAGAAGTCATTCAGGTTTATTCAATTATTGTCGATATTTTATATGTTATTAAATCAATAATTGAGATGACGAAGTTGTTAATATTATTATTTACATTATTAACGATGTTCAGTAAGTTACGCCAAAAGAGAGGTTTGGTCACCTAATTGCAAGGCTGCCAATAGGAGAAATCCTTATTGGAAAGCCCCTCTTTCCTGAGAACGACACAGTCGATTAATGGTGTGAATAATAATAATGATGATGAAGTTTTGTTTTATTCAGATTATTAACGTAATAAAATGCAAAAAAACTTTTTATATAAAAAGAAATACTTTTATAAAGTTATTCTATAAATAGAATATATTATATTCTATTATATGCATAGTGTTTTGCATAGTAAAATCTTTTATATATAAACAAAATACTTTATTAAGTTATTCTATAAATAGAATATATTATATTTTATTATGCATAGTGTTTGCATAGTGCTCGCGTAGTGTTTGCATAGTAAAAAAATCTTTTATATAAAATAGAATATATTATATTTTATTTAAAAGATTTTGCTTTAAATATGGACCGTCCGATTAAAATAAATCAATCTAGACCGTTCATGGGTTGGTTACTATTCATTCCATTCGTCTATAAATAAAAGTTCATTCCTTCATTATTTCTTACGAATTCATTGAAACTATAGAGAGAGAAAGAAGAAAAGTATTCTGCTACTTCACTACTTCTTTATTCAGTTCTTTTTTATACGATAAGGGATATTATTTGTTGTACCCGTAAGGGGTATTATTCCTTTTGTATTCATGAAGAGAACTTCTGTTATTCCATCTTTACTATTCTGTTGGAATAACTTTTGTATCTGTGCCATACACCCTATACTTGGTGAAATTCTTACAGATTCCATTCTTTATTATTACGTTGGAATATCCTTTACATGCTTTTCTGTAGGACTGGTTCGATCTTTATTATTCATTTATTCTCATTGGAACATCCCGTTGGCAGTGAATTTCACCGAAATTCGGTTCTCATTATTTAGTATTCATTGGAATAACTTTGCTACATCTGAAGTACCTCATGCATGGTGATTTACATTGTTATTCCATTCCTTATTATTCTTTAGAACATCCCGCTTGGGGTCGCAATTTACCGACTCGGTTCCGTTATTTATTATTCGATGGAATAACCTATCTCTCGCCAATCTGCGCATGCACGGTGATTTCTTTTGTTATTCCATTCTTTATTATACTTAGTTGGTTAAAGTTTTGATTTCTATACTCCATGAAATTAGTGGAATATCCTTGATATTTGCGCTTCATCCAGTAACTTTTCATGGAAATATTCTTCTGAGCATTCTTGAATTTTATTTTACAAAGAAGTATCATGTTGACAATTTGGACGTTATTAGTTCATGGATAAAATAATTCTTGAATTTGTTTTATTGAATTCTTATATCATTGTCATCATCTTCATGTTTATATTTTTTTGAAAGTCATCTGTGGCCTGTAGTGCATAGATGGACTTGGTATGATTATGACTAGGGATTATTCGGTGTAATCATGACCGTAATGTTACAAATAATGTGGTAAAAGTCCTCATTGGCCCGTAGTGCATTAATGGACAGTTGTTGGCATGATCATGACCATTGATGAATACACGAATTTCCTTGGCCCATAGTGCATGTATAATGTGAATTATTTATTAAGCTGAGTCTCAGCAATAAAAGTGATGAAAAACTTTTTAAATCATAAAAGATAATAGACTTTATTCTCTACTTGACTCTTTTAATGGATTGCTTATTCCGCTGTAGTTAAACTTGATGTCTATTATATTTTATCAGTTTAACATTGTTGAAGGTTAATGATAACTTATTCGCATTATCTTAGTCATAATATTTCTTCTTGGGCTAGTTGAGCTCACCCTTTTTTTTTCACCGCTTCTCTTGAAAATGAGAACGTAGCGAGGACTAGTCGGGGAACCGGAGTGATGGTCCGAGATATGGTGTCTTAGTAGTCCTCACTATTCAATGTAAATAGTGTGATAATAAATGTAATGAGGACTAAATTGAGTGTGGATATTGTCTAGATGATAATATTTGTATTAAAACTCACAAATGTATTTTGTTGTATTTTACACGACCGTTTGTTGTATAATTAAGTTGTATTTGAATTTTGTACCATGTATTTGATTTACTAAAAGATGGGTGATGTATACCTATTTTGGGGAGCGTCACGGTTGGTATCAAAGCTTGAGGATATGATCCTGCCTAAGATGTGAGACAAGAACTAGGAGGGAGGCACGGGAATTCCTTCGCTAGTATGACCTACCTAAGTTTATTTGGTATTTAATTAATCAGTCAGAATATAGGGATAATATGTGATATGTTAATTAACCCTTATTTTGTGGCAGTGTTTGAAAATGGCATCCAGGAATGTTGAGAACATCAATGGAGCACAGAGAGACCGCCGAGTCTCCACAAATCAATAATCGTGGATAATGTGCATCGGAAGGCGACAATCCTCGTGCAAACAATAACACCGACGGATGATGAACGATGGAATGTTCAGAGGCTTTCTGCAATTCATGCGAAGATCGTGCAAGAGCGACTCTATCCAAAATGCGGGGAAACACTAGCAACTCTCTGACGGCCACCGCATTAGCGATTCAAGGAACTAGGACCACCAGAGTTTTTTGGAGAGCCAAAACCACTTAAGGCGGAGACGTGGATAAAGAAGATCTGCAAGATATTTGATGTCTTGGGATGCTCCGAGGAGCAAAAAGTTCCCTTTGCCACCTTCATGTTGCGTACAGAGACAGATTACTGGTGGGAGTCTGTAAAACGTATTCAACCTGCCGCACTAAAGATGACTTGGGAGAAGTTCCAAGAATTGTTCAATGACAAGTACTTTCCCGAAAGTATTCGTCATATGAAAGAAGTAGAGTTTATCAAGCTAGAGCAAAACAACATGACCGTGTCGCAGTACGAAGCCAAGTTTTCCGAGTTGTCCCGGTTTGCATCCCATTTGGTTGATAATGAGGAGAGAATGACACGGATGTTTTTAAGAGGTTTGAAACCAGAGATACGTCAATATCTTATCTCTCGTAAACTGTGTTTGAATTCAGATGTTGTTAATAGGGCTCAGTTATTGGAGCGCGATAATGAGTCAACCCAACCAAAGGAGAGCAGCCAACAAAATGATAATACCAGTGATAACGGTCATCGAAGCGGTGACAATAAACGTGGAGGGAATCAACATGCCAGAAATGGTAACCACTTCGGTGGTAATCATGTCCAAAACCATAAGAATGGACATTTCAAGAAAAGAAGATTCAACAATGATGGAAAGACATCAGCATCAGCACCTGTCGTTAAGGAAGGAGAACTACCACCTATTATATGCTTCAAATGTAGAGGGGAGGGACACATCAGTCCAAACTGCGCGATGCCATCCAAAGCATGTTACAATTGTGGAAGAGAAGGACACCTGGCCCGATTTTGTCGTGCACCAAAGACAAGTTCAGCTAGGATGGAGGCACCAAAGGACACCCCAGAAAAGTCAAAGCCAGTAGTGCAAGGGAGAGCATTTTTTGTGACCTCCCAAAAAGCAAGGAACCCGAATGAGGTCATCACGGGTAAGCTTATCATAAACTCTAGCGAAGTATATACCTTATTTGATACCGGTTCTACCCATTCTTTTATTTCTCCTACTTGCACTCAACGTTTAAATTTGACTCTAGAAAAATTAGACTTTGACTTATCTGTTGAAACTCCGTCGGGAGAAACCTTCATTACATCCACTGTTTATAAGTCTTCTCCAACCCTTTTAGTCTGCTCTTTTCTTATCAGTCTTTGGAGGTAGTGATGGATTCTGAAGATGTTGCATCTGCCCCATCAACACCCGCAACACCAGGGACTCCTGGTGCTCCTCTCTTTGGTGGGTTCAAGCCAGAGAGAAGTGGCAATGGCGGAAGATCCCTTCTGAAAAGTTACAAGTGCTTCAGTGTTGAACCATGGATGTTGGAGGATGGGGCTTTACCACCTGTCTCTTGCTCATTGCCAGTTCCTCCCGTCTCTCTTGTAAGAAAGATAAATGTGTTTGTGAATGTGTGTGCTTGTTTGTGTAAATTAAGAACACGCTGATAACTTATTTACCTGATATCAAAATCAAGTGGGAGCTGAGTTTATAGGCACCCTTATACTGATCTTTGCAGGGACTGCGACAGCCATAATGAACCAAAAGACACAAGGCTCCGAAACACTAATTGGCCTTGCAGCCTCAACCGGACTTGTCGTTATGATTGTTATACTGGCGACCGGCCACATCTCAGGGGCCCATCTTAACCCATCTGTCACCATTGCCTTTGCTGCTCTCAAGCACTTCCCATAGAAGCATGTAAGAAACTACAATTAAGCCCTACCATAGTTCTAGATCTTCTGAAACATAATCTTGTATAATACTTACTTTTGGGTCCAATCAATTTTGAGTAGGTACCAGTGTACATTGGAACACAAGTGATGGCATCACTCTGTGCTGCATTTGCACTCAAGCTGATATTCAATTCCATAATGGGTGGAGGAGTGACTGTTCCATCTGGGGGGATACGGTCAAGCTTTTGCTTTGGAATTCATTATTAGCTTCAACCTCATGTTTGTTGTCACTGCAGTGGCCAGCGACACAAGAGCTGTAGCATGCTCTTCCATTATTTGTTTATTTTGTACATTTTCTTTCCAAAGTTGAACTCTCAATCCATGACAGACCATCCCAGGTTATTTTCACTGGACAGCAGCAATAATTTAACCATTTTAGTCCAACTTTATATTATATTATATTATATTATATTTTATATATAGAGAGAAAAGGGAGTATATACCTTAGACACACAAATTTTTGTGTGTGTCCTGCACTTAATACGATATAAGTTTTGATTTTATATTTTGATTAATAAAATGGTGAAATGTCAAAACGGCCGTTAATGAAAATGGTAAAGTGTCAAAACTGCCATTAATAAAAATTCTTAAATAATAAGACAAAGAGACGAGAGTCTAGTACCAAGAGACACGAGTCAATGGTAAAAGTTGGCAACTTGAAATTAATATCTCAGTGAACATTAATTAGACCAATGACACAAATAACAGACTCTGCACTAGAGGATAGAATATGATTTCCCAGATCTAATGCAACCAACTTGCTATGCAGCTAATTGTTTCAATAAGATAATTGCCATGAATAGAATCTTCTAACGTGACCCTAACTTGACTATTGTGGAATTTTTCTGTCTCATTGCAGGTTGGAGAGTTAGCTGGAATAGCTGTGGGAGCTACTATCATGCTCAACATACTCATAGCGGGGTAATGTCACAACTCCTCATCTTAGCTCAAGCTAAAAAATAACCCTTACGAAAATTTGCTAAGAATTAATCATGTACATTATGGATCATCGTTTTTTAAAAGAACTTTCCACATTAAAAATCTCAAGTTACCAATATTTAATGCATACTAAATAGGAAAGATCAGGTGGTGGGTCCCACAGTTTTTTCTATGCTATGCTCGCAATATAATGGCACAAACTTTAGAATTAGGAGGAAAAAAATGCATGCATGCATGCATAATAAAGTTGGAAGCCTGGAAGACTAGGAAAGATCAAATTAATTAGAAAAAGAAGTTAACTACAAAAAATTAATATTAAAAAAATGATATTAAAACCGTATCATTTTGAATCTAAGCAAATACAATCAATTGGTAACTACTATAGAAGAACACTGAGATATACCTCAAAAAAATTCTGAAGCACATAAATCTAGGAAATAAAATCTCACCCACGGGGCGTTTACTTTTTCTATGTGATGGTGAAGACAAACCACGGGAGCTTCCATGAATCCAGTTAGAACTTTGGGGGCAGCAATAGCTGCAGGCAACTATAAAGGCATATGGGTCTACTTTACTGCTCCCATCCTTGGCGCATTGGCAGGGGCAGCTGCTTACTCTGCGGTTAAGCTGCCTGAGGAAGATATCAACAATCATGACAAGCCTTCAACAGAACACAGCTTCAGAAGGTGACTCGTTGATCACTTGTACATCAATACATTCAGATACACTTAAGGATGTTAAATAGGTGGACCATTGTGCATTGGTCAGTATCCAGTACAACAATGCTAGGAGCACTCTCAGTATCTAATTGCAACAATGTTATTCCAGCAATCCAACTTCAGAACTCTGAATAAAACCAGGAGATGTTGAAATCATTAATTAATAGAAGTACTATGTTATTAAGTTCAATCATGCTTGAAGCTAAAGTTTTATCCACACCGTATAATTATTTACAAAGTGAGACCGTGTATTTATCCTTTCAATTATGTTATCAGCAAGTAAATTTTTTTTACATATTCCACCTAAACTATAACTTTGTAAATACTCTCTAACGATCGTCTTTAACTTGTTACCCCGCAAAATTGCTTCTAATCTACATATTACACATGCCCAAGCAAGTACATTCTAATAACAACTACGGATGATACCACATCATGTTCTTAATTAATTATAAGATAAATATTTTTTAACTATTAATGTAGAAGGAAATTAGTTTTTTCGAAGATTATTAAATTAAATAGGTAAGATTATAAACTTGTTCAAAAGTTATAAATTTTAGCCTCTCATAAATGTTTTTACACCAAAAAAAGCTACTATTAAAAACACTTTTGTTGCGAGAGAAAACATTATTGTATAACTAAAAAGTGATTTTAAGTTTAAACCCACCAACAGATTTGCAATATTACTCTATGCATTTTGAAATTAGAGTGTAATTTGGCATTTTGACTTGTATTTATCTCAATTAAAATTTACCTTTGACAAACAAAGACACAAGGTTATATTTATATGCGTCTCCAATAAATTGTAGCATATATATGAGAAAAATCCTGAGTATCCAACTATTAGGAGTGTATACACCAAACAAGGCACTCAGTAAAACTGTTAGTTTGGTTGCTGAAAAAACTTTTTAACTTCCTATTTTACTGACAACTTAATGTGAAATGAAAACAAAAAATGTATCCAAGCCCCGCCTTGTTTGGTATGCATTTTCCTAGCAAGTAGCAACCAAACGGACTCGTATTTCTTTAGCTAACTTGATCACTTGGGCCCAAAGCCCACTCCATGGATCAAACAATCTCCAATCCTTGAACTTGACCCGATTTAGCAGGTTTGAGAGTCCGAGCAGAGAGAGAAAGTAGGAGGAACACAGCGAGGAGAACGCCGAATAGATCGGCGATGGCGTCTTTGGAAGAGGCGCCGGCGGATTTGAAGAAACCGAACTCGTCAGCCAGCTCTTTGGCGGCACCAGCGGCGAGCGAAACAATGGAACCAACCCAGATGCTTCGACGCCTGAGAAAAGGATAACGTGATCGGGTTGCGAAGAGAGAGAGAACAAGATTAATAGAGTAGCAGAAGAGGACGTGGTAGATCTTGTCCCGAGCTAACCAATTGTCTCCACCCTCCATTGCAAACTAAAAAGAGATCGATCGATCGATAGTTGAAAAATTAGCAAATGGTTTAATGATGAGACTTAACCGCATATGATATCATATGCTTCTCTCTTTTTTCTTCAGGGACATACATTTTTCATACTTATATTGGATGTCTCACTAATCTGGTAATAACATTTTTCATATTTTCACGTAAATATACACCATAGTTCGTCAAAAATGATACTACTTCGTTTTTAAAACTTACTAAATGGAGTAGTTAGGATGCATGGCAATCCATGATAAGAGGTCGGCAGGCAGGATAGGATATCGGGATTCTCATAAATTTATATGATGCTCTACCCATTGAAAACCATTATCCAAAGAAACTTTGTGCGGCATTGAACACAAAGTTTTGACACTACTAAAAATTTAACAGCACACTACTTTTGACACCAAAACTTTGATAATCATTAATTGACTGCAGTACAAATGTGTTAAGATGCCATGCCATCTCAAAATGGAGAAAATAATGTCTAACAAAATTCAAGTTATCTTCAAATACATCAAGTAGATTTAACAAATTTGGCATCTCATCTTTTGATATGTGTTCTTGTGCTAATTCATCTTACTGATTAACTCATTGATGTGAGCCTCACGGTTTCCAGTATCTCCACCGTCATTGTATCGCCTTTTCTTACCCTGCAATGCCTTTTCCGGCTTGTTCAGCTTGAAGGGGCACAGAAAACTGGTAACCTCCTTAAAATGTGTACCAACATTACCAATCTCATTAACAATGTCTTCTATGCATATAATCCCGTACTGACCCAATGCCTGCTAATAGAGAGGAGTCAAGAATTTGGGGAAAGGAATGTTGCAGAAACCAAAACGACATAATTTACCGAGTCTAATATACCTGCTCAATGGCATTGTTATCTGTCAATGGAACTCTCTGCTTGTCAATTTTTGCCAGCCCCTTCTTGTATATCAGTTCATTCACACTCTTAAGATTAGGATATCTTCAGATAGAGAGAGAAAGGGGTAAAAAATGTTAAATATAGCATGTGGTCATCCAAAAGATATTGCAAATCCAAATTGTAAGCTTGTTACTAAGATGCAGATATATAAATATCAATATGATATTAATAACAGTCTCTTTGTACTATTGTGTGGCCAAAACACATTTGAAACACAATAATAACCCAGTTTTCCATCTATTAGCATACCATTTAATGATTCCTGTGACCGTTCATCTTAATTGGACCAAGAAAGCTGATAGGTGACCAACAAGAAATGTTTTTCTAATTTAAGCATATAAAGTGACGGCTAGGATATCAGATGCCAACTGGTATGTGTTAAACTAGTATATTTTATTTTCTCTTTCTTTTCTATAGTAACTCACAAAACTTAAATTACCAAATTTATTGGTGTGTTTTAGACTTGCAATTTGATAGGTCTCTTGAGTTGTGGCATGGATATTTAGCTTGTCAATCCTTAAAATAAAAGGTATCTTCTAATTTTTAAAGAAATGATGTCATTTACCTCTTGCTTATTGTTTTCTAAGTTGAAATTATATAATAATACTGAATTTTATCATGTATCATTTAAACAATAATATGAAAAATTAGAAGATCCAGCTAAACTCTGCCTATCCTAATTTACTATTCAGATTAATCTTTTGAGTTTTTAATCATGTCTTTTTCTGGTATACCATCACTAAATACTGGTTCTATACCAAATTCAGATTTCCCTAGACTTTCAGTTAGAGCTTTATAGGCAAAATATATCGAGCATGGGCCAACCATCCAATTTACTATTCAGCTTAATCTATGTGAGTTTTTAATCATGTCTTATTCTGGAACACCATTACTAAAGAACGGTTCTACACCAAATTCAGACTCCCCTGGATTTCCAATTAGAGCTTTAGTGGGAAAATAGACTGAGCATGGCACATCATAGGAAAAACCGCCGCTAGAAGAGTGGGGAATATATCTTTTAGGTGTGTGTAATAGTCAAAATAGCATTATGAAATTTGAATTGAGAAGATACGACCAATTAATGCATTAACTATAGGTAATTTGTAGCTAATTCCAGAAGTAGAGATCAGTTTGCCATACCCATATGTAATATATGGCTCCACTTTTTGCAGAATTTGCATAATCCTATCATTAGCCTTCACAAAGACGCCACTGAAAATTTTCCTCAGTCTCAGAGAGTACAAGATTTTCCTAGTTTTGGGATGCATGTCATTTTTTCTGAAAATCACAGGTGAAAATGGGAATCACAAAAAGAAATAGCATAAATATAGGAAAATAATTGCAACAATGACATTAACAACCCACCCTTGTATGCGTATGACGAAAAGGAGTTTGGATTCTAATGTCACCAATGCCTGCTTTCGTCGGCTCCCCCTGTACTTCATTTGGATGAGGTCCAACTCCTGGGTACAAAGTCCAGTTAGTGTCTAGACTGAGTGACTGACAGTGACTGACACCAGCTAAGAACCAAGCCAATTATTAGAAAAAAAATCAAAAATAAGTAACCAAAAGAAATACTATTTAACTTAACCAATCAATATGTTAAAATAAATTTAGATAGTTTCAAACATCAAAAGTATTAACAATTTTAGAGGAACCAAACATATTTAAGCAGCCTAAATCACAGACTAATTTCATGCCCAATAATTCAACAACAAAAATATAAATTTACTTTGTCTCGGTACTCTCTGACGAATTGCTCGGGCTTCTTGATGACGAAATTATCTCCCTTAGATTTTTTCACCCTCTCCTCCAGCTGCTGTTTCCTTCTAATTGCCCAATCTTCATTGCTTTTCCTTTTCTTCAAAACTACTTCATCTATGTACGTGAGAGACTTCGGTTCTTCCTCGGCCATAATTCCTAGCTAAAAATTCCAAATAGATTATTCAGAAATTCAGCTTAAATGCAAACACAACAAAAATGTGAAATCAGCACAAGAATACAAATTAAAATTAGGGTTTTAGTTTACCGAAAATTTTACGATTGGAAATACAAGCACCACAAGTGAAATTTATGCTTCAACCTGACCTACAATTGTAAAAATTGCTCAAAACATCCTACACACTCTAATAAGTCGAGTATTGATAAACACATGAATATATATATATATATATATAATGCAAATTATAAAGGGAGATAGGTATATTTACTGAAAATATTTGGCTTGCAGAGTGGGGAGATAGATGGGAGAGAGGGTAGAAGGTAGAGAGCAGATGCTGTTAAACCCTAACAAAATATACTACAATACCCGCTTTAAACAGTCTAACGAAGTTGGACTACAAACCTGAAATTAGCTTAGTAGCCCTAGCTCAAGCCCAACTTTGAACAATATTCTTTTGGACACATTTATACATGTTACTTTTCAAATATTAACTTTTTTTGTATCAATACATTTATATATATGTATATATATACATATTTGTTTTTTATTTATGCTTTATCTATGTATTACTTTCTTAAAATAAATTAACTTCATATAAAAACATTTAAAATAGTAAAAAAAACTTGAGTATATACTATTACGAGTTGCTCATGAACTATTTGATCCGATTTAACAAATATTTAAATAGAGTACGACGACGAAAAATTATATTTGTTAAATATTTAATTCGATACAAACCTTCTATAACTAGTTAAGTTTGAATAGATAATATATTCGACTCAACTATGTATGGGTGAAGTATAAATATATATTTGATAAATAATCACAAACTTCAAATTAAAACTTCTGATTATTTAATTAAAAGTGATTATAAGCAATTTTAAAATTAATTTATCAAAATCGTTTACTTTTCAAACTGATTATAAATAATCTCCAACATCCTCTAAATCATAAATTATACAAATTTATAAATTATTTTAAAATTTATATTATAAGTGATTTTAAAACAAGTGATTATAGAAGATGTCCTATAATCCTCATTTATTATTATGTGGACAAATATTTTTATTTTATAAATTTGTTATTCAATTTTCCATTGCAATTTTAATTTTAAACATGTTTATTAAAAATAAATAAAACAAAAATTGGGTCTGCACCGACAGCACAGCAGTAGAATTCAATTACGCCGATGCGCGTCCAATGACGGTGAATCTTTTTTATTGGTTGCCAACAGGCAGTCCCTCCCAGCGCCAGCCTTCCTTATCGTCACTCATTGAGAAAATTGTAGATGTGAAAGAAAGGCAGTAGTAGAAACGATTGATTACAGTATCCGATCTGAGTGATACTTGATAATCATAATACTGCCAGTGTCGGGATGTCTCGGCGTAGTTCAGGGACGTGGGTAAGGTGTTGTTTGGTGATTTTCGCAATTGCTTCAGCTCTGTGTATGTGGACCTGCTCTTTATTGGAAATTCAAGAAGGACATCAGCCTCACAAGCTCTTCATCTTGCCCACCTTGCAACTGTGACTGCCCCCCTCCTCTCTCTATCCTCAAGATTGCTCCTGGTATATGCATTCCCTCTCTCTCTCTGTAAGCATTATCATTTGATGACTTATTGGTTTTGGGCACCCCTTCCCTTTTTCTTGTGATATTTGACTTATATATATATATATATATATATATATATATATATATGTATGTGTGTGTGTGTGTGTTTATTTATATACGGTTACTTGAATTTTGATCTGCAATGTGGCATTTGAGTTGATTATTTTGAACATACTTTTATGGTTTCAATTCACTATCCTTCAGTAAGTACAAATGGATTGAATTTGTATTCACCGGACCGACATTGTTTTTGCTTTTGGTAGGATTCAGTTATCAGGGAGTTCTGGGTTTTGGAAACATCCATTTACATGCTAACATATTGCACCTGAAGGTTCGGATCAGAAATAATTTTAACATAGTGGATTGACTTCCTGCTAGTTTTGTTTTTTTATTGTTTTTTCCTTAGGTTCTTGTTGCTAGATGCCTGTAGGACTCATTTTGCATCTTACTTCGTGAGGTCCTTTTTCAGAAAATAAAATATAATCCTTATTATGTATCATGCCTAAAATGACCTAATCAATTTCCTGCGTTGTTTTCATTGAGAAGATATTAATATAGCTAGAAATCTTATTTTTCCGTTCCACAAAAGTAAAAAGAGTCGGGTAATAGGACATTGGGTTTAAAGAGTATATGAATTGATGAAGATTTCAGCTGATTACATATATTTGCAGTTGTTGAATTGAACTGACAATAATGACCACATCACATGTTGACATAGTTTTACTATAAATTTATAATTAGCTTGTGGGTATGGGTTGTAGAATATTCTCAAGGGATTTAACAAAGATTTTTTGGGTTTACTCTTCATTCATCATTCTTCTTTATGTTATTTAGTTAGTGATTGTTATAGGCATAGAAGTCGAACTTATTGATCATGACTTCTATATATCTGTGCTACCATGATAGAAACTTGTGTTTGCCTCAAGTGCTACCCCTTTTTTTCAGTAAAGAAACAATATTTCTTGTTTTTTATTTATTTAAAATAAAATTCTAAGTTCCATTGCATGCTTTCTAGTGTGAACAACATATAATCTTGTAAGGACATGTTATCAAGGGCACAAAACTAATTTAACACTGTCAAGTCAGGTTCTTTGGTATTAGAGACGGTAGAAAGCCTTAAAAACTCTGTTCCTTCTTTCTATTCTCCCTTAAAAACCAATATACATACAGTTGAAGTGCTGAACCATATATTAAGTTTTGAAACAGTATTTTGAGGAAGCTAGGGTTTCCTAAATTACGGTTTCTGTGACTAGAGTTTTTGCAAATTGGGTTTCAGACAGCTAGGGTGGTCACAACTAAACATAGTGTGTATACATATCTCTTGCTTTTTATGTCCCTGTCAGTGAAGTATACAGCTGCTTTTGGATAGTAATATTACGTTAGTGATAACTATCTTTATTGTTTTTATACTTAAATAACAGTCCTGATTTATGTATTTTTATATGTCACTTATCTTTTAAAGTGTTGCTTTGATTCCTTTTTACAGGTTTGGTCAATCTCTCTGTACTTGGTAAGAGTTCGCAGTCCTATTTAACTTGTATTTTAGATTTGACAAGAGTTTTCCCCATCTGGTATGAATATCATTCAGATTTAACTTGAATATTGTGACATGGCACTTTATTTTATCAGTCTGTATAATCATCCTATATTTCAAGGCCAAAAAATAGTTAAGTTAGTACGACAGTGAAAACCATATTTATGGCACGGATTGCAAAACATTCATAAAAAGACATTTTTAGACATAGTATTTTGTAATGTAGTTTGTTGAAAAGTATTATTTAGCATGTAAAGACTAAAGTGTGCAATTTTAAACAAAGGTATGATTTTTTTTATTATTATATCTAAATATGTCAACTGTAGACTCAAACACTGACAAAAACATGATTTTCATCCATGGCATTCTAATTGGACCAGAGCAAGATTAAGCTTTTTGCCGGACATTGTTTTTGGGTTACGAGACTCAATTTTACCAGTCTTCTTTCTAGGTTGCCGAAATAGACCAATATGCGGAGAGCTATAAAAAGATCATCACCTTGTCATCCACCAAGATGTTATGCATGTTCTTTCCTTGGTCAAATTAATAGTATGAATACATATATATAATAAATATAAGTAAACATTGCAACTAACCTGTAGATGCGTAGAAGTAGCAAGTTTTTTGATGAATGGAGTGGAGACTAGGTTGAACCTTAAATTTTTGCTGATGAGTGAAAGCTAAGTTGAACTACTGACTATGATGAAGGATTGTTAGTGAGCTTGGATGGTTATGATTTGTTGGATCAGTTTTTGTTCTGGTCTCTCTGGCTTTGGATTAGCCTTATTTTCTATTCTTGGTTGAGGTGAATAGAATTAGATCCTGCCAACTGTTTCCTCATTATTATTAATGCGACTGAAGTTGTTCTACTTAATACAGAGGACTTGTTATTATCTTTGACTATCGTATAGTACTTTATTTAAAACTGGTTATGTTTTGTTCCTCCTATGGCCTGGAAACTTGAGTAATGTGTATGCAAGTGTTCTCAGTTGATGCATAGGCGCTCCTCAGTATGCTATTTTAAGTTCCTGGTGTTGAACTTGCACACTGGGAGCCGATTATACATTCAATCTGTTGATACTGGTTTTTCTTTTGAAGCATGATTGTATGTTACTAGGAGATGCATCTCTATAGATTTCAGCATTTAACTGGCAATGTTAGAAGCATGAACAATGGTGTTAAGTTTATTCCGTTCCATAAGATCTTAAAACGGTGTCAATATGTGTTATATTTCTTTGTGAATATTAAATCCTTAACTAGCTCAAAAATTTTTAATTTGATTTTTCATTACTTTAGATGTTAAAATATTTTGGACATGCGCTCTATTTCTTAGCGAATTTTAGTCACTCACTAGTTTTCAATAACTTTTAAGAAGTGTTTCATAGGTGAGATTGAATCAGACTGCAATTTCCGGGAACTGCATTATTTGCACCATAATTTACTATTTTGTATGACCCTCCTGTCATGTTGCCCCTAATAACAATGCTAGCACATTGTACTGCAAATGAGGTTCAAAAAATTTCTTTTTAATGATCATCTGTATTTATGTGACGGTCTTCCATTAATGTTTTTATGGTGGGTGGGTTGTTCAGATTGTGGGAAGAATGACCTGGATCTTAATAAAGAAATGGAGAAGCAGTTTGTTGACCTTCTAACTGAAGAGTTGAAGCTACAGGAAGTTGTTGGTGAGGAGCATATGCACCACATGAATATAACTTTTGGTGAAGCACGAAGGCTGGCTTTACAATATCAAAGGGAGGCCGAGAAGTGCAACACTGCCACTGAAACCTGTGAGCAGGCAAGAGAGAGCGCAGAGGCATTGGTAACAAAAGAGAGGAAGGTGACATTTTTGTGGGAGCAACGAGCTCGTCAACTGGGCTGGGAATGAGAAGGTATTATAACACGCATAACAAATTTGGTGTTAATTTCATATCCTATTTTTTGGGGCATATTTGATGAGATATATTTTGATAATGTTATATATATGTAATAGTAGGTGACTAAAACTGGTGAAGTTGTGTATCCGCGTGCGTACTGACTGACAAAAATGGTTCATTATGTTTTTCTATGTTAGATCTACTTAGGGAAATAAATTAGTTGAGTGGTAAGTATTGATATATTTCTATGTTATTAGATAGATGGTAGGGAAAGGTAGTGATTGCTTCTGAACATTTGACTTATACCGACAAAGAAAAGAAATCTTACATGACATTTGGCTCATTTGGGTTGGGTTGGGGCCAACCTGAGTTGACAAAGCTAGCCAAAGTGCAGGGTTTAGCTAGTGCTTGTTAAGAAGTATTGATGCTTGCTTCTTGCTTACTTTAGTGATATGCATGATGATCATTTAGTATTATTTAGAACACCATGTGATGTGTGAGGGGCCGTTTTCCATTAGCTTCGCTATCTACTTGTCGTGTGTCCCCACCGGCCGGGCCGCCCACTGAATATCGATAAATGACATATGGAGGAGGAAGTAGTATGTTACTGGATTCTGGAGTCAGCTTCATTCATCATGCTATTATTATTATAATTATGTCTTCAAATAGATCGTTTGTCTGATGTTTATTTTACTTAATTACGCGGAAATCAAAATTTTGAAGACTAAACTCCTGTTGATGATCAATTGAAAGTTTTTAAACAAATTGTAGATAAGATTACTTTTATTTTTGTGGCTTTGAACATTTATATATTTTTAAATTTTACTTCTTTTGTGTGCATTGATTTCGCACGCATTGCATTCTGAGATTTAACGGGTTCTCCATTTTAGTTAGATTTAGATAGTTTTAATATATTTATTTGTATAAATAATTTTTAAAATTATAAAATTCAACATTTTCAATTGTATTTAATGCATTTATTTTTGTAAATACTTTTTTAAGTAATACAATTTAAAATTATATTCAATATATTTATTTGTATAAATAATTTCTAAAGTAATAGAATTTAACATTGTCAATTATATTTAATGTATTAATTTGTATAACTAATTTGTTAAGTAATAAAATTTAACATTATCAATTATTTGATTATTTAAAATTTAAACTCCATATTGTAATATAATTTGATTTAATTAATATAAATTATATTACAAATAAATATATTGAAACTATTTAAATATAACTAAGAGTAGATGCACGTAAAAAAAATTATCTGACTCTACTTAAAAAAATTAGTGTCATTAAGAAGTAAGCTTTTGTTAAAGTAGAATTGGAAGACGTGAAAAGTTATGATGAGAAACTATAAAGCTATTGTTTATGAATAATAGTAGTATTAACTTTTCACAAGTGAAAATGTCAAGATACTCACTCTCACACACGAGAGTTTATATGAGGGGAAATTTATAAAACTATCAATTTTACTTGTGCCCTATTAATACCTGTATGACATTAGAAAAGATGGGATGGGATTTGTGGTTGGAGATTGGATTCATATTTGTATAATTAATAAGAGCATGAAGTGGTTAGGGTTTCATAATAAATTTGATTGTTTTCTGAAAGTAGTTGAAGAAGAAGCATGATCATTTCACTCTCAGAGGATTCATCCATGGAAGAGAGGGTAAACAACCAGTAGTACGTAGTAGAAGAAGATCATATTTTGTTGGATCTAAGTCTTACTATCATCCAAAGCAGCAACAGCACGCAGCACACTAGCCCAGAACTCAATCTCATCAAGTACTGCTTCAATCATTCAGTTTTTTCATGCAACTATTGCCGTAGAAAATTCTATAGCTCACAAGCTCTAGGAGGCCACCAAAATGCACACAAACGAGAGAGAACTGTCAATAAGCGAGGACAAACAAATATCCCTAGCTTCAATAGGCCTTCTCTTCCTCGTCTGCATGCATGCCTCAATATTCAATAGGTCTCTTGGAATTCAGGTTCACTCTATGATCCATAAACCTACTTCTTATTTCCCTATATATGGACAATTTGGGTTGTCGTCTAGGAAGCCTCTTCATCAACATCCTGCCATTGGATTTGGTCGTCGTCTCCCACCGGACAATTATCATGCCGGAGCACCATCGATTATATACGTACTGAAGTTGTTCCATTTTGAATGCCCGCATTATTTTCTCTCCTTTAAAACCCTACCAAATCAGACCCGCATACATATATATGTATATTTGAACTGAGTTGAGTTCACTAATTGTATTATCTTGTCTGAATAATGAGAATTAATCACTACCAGTAGTCCAGTATCAATGTTGCGTGTTCATGACACCCCTGAGCGAGCATGTACGTAAATTATTTATTAAGGACAGAGTTGTAGCATGACATGGCACCCATATTAACAATAATATTACAAGGTTATGTCCCTGTGTCCAAATACACAAGTTCAATTCTATTATAGGAATTTCATTTGGAAATGTAGTTGGTTCATCACTTATTTGTTGAATAAATTCAAATTAGTATAAGAGACTTCATAATCAGACTGAAGGCACAAACAAAACAATGGCAGTTCGAATACAGACAGTCAGTGTTGTTAAAGGCAATACCCTTAACTGGCTTCATAACTCAACATAGAATAACTTTATAAAACGATGGAATTCAATCCACCAAATATAGAACTCATTCACCTTGAGAGAGAGCAACTCATTTTAATTATTTTGAATTGTTGCATAATGCCCCTACCAAATTTAAGAACAGGACATGATATCAAAGATCTATACTGCATCATAGAAATCCCCAGATATGTGTTAACTTCACAGCTTTCTTCTGCTTCTACAGATACAGGCTCTATGCGCTGGTAGAGAATCATGCCCCAGGCTTACTCTTCTAAGGTGAGTACAAATAATTCCACCAAACAATGTTAGTCATATTGGTTTCAAATACTAAAATTCTTCTACTACATATCTATAAAAGACTTCACATTTCCCATCCATTGTATGAACTCGGATTTATCTTTGTTCTTAATATATCTGTGCAGGAATAGAGCTAGTTCGTCATTTACACCCCTCTTTTCCAAGTATTCATAAAGTGAATTCTGCAGCTCATCATCCAAATCCCTGCAATGACAAACCATAGTCACAAACAAGTGTATCAAAACCATCGAAAACTAAATGAATACGGAAGCCCTATGTTTAGTTGCAGAGAAAACAAAACTAAGCCAAGAATTATCCACTGGTCAAAACTTAATACACGCTTGTCAATAGTTTCTAGAGTCACGTGACCAAGACAGCCTATGATATACAAATTTCAGTGTGTGCATTCTGAATGAAATGCCAGGTTCCACCGCAGTTGAATTATATCAAAAATGAAGATACCTGCTCTTATTTTCAAGGAAAATAACACAATTAGAACTCTGACCCCTCTCTTCTGAAAGTATGCACATAAAATCACTTGATAGAATTCAAACAATATTCTAAGGTACCTAAATTTGTTTAATAAGTTCTAGGATTTCATAGGATTAACAAATTTCCCTTCACATTATCATGAACTAACCCCAAAAGATAACTAGCACGTGGCTACAGATTTTTCAGCAAGCAAATTAGCAAAATAAATAAAAACATACTTAAATCCAGGTCCCAGATATGGCTGACTAGCCATCCCATCATGCCCACGCACAAAAACTTTTTGAATTTCCATACTATTGGGCCATGCAGAGCACACAAACTCCAGCACACTATTTCCATTGTCCTTAAAGATGTCAACAATCATCGTAATGTGAAGCTCCACATTATCATCTGTAGCAACACCACCCGTTTTTTTAACAGGAAGAGACCCATCAAACATAGTTACCTCCACTTTTATTTCTTCATTCTCTCCGAATTTTTTACTCAATCTAATCCACTGCTCTCCAGGCCTTTCATCAATTGTAAATGAATCAAATTCCGGGACAGGCTGCAATATATAAGCACACAATCAAATTCAAGACATGCACCCTACACCAAATGTTTAATACTTTCCTAACAAACTAAACAGATATAACGTACTATGTGATTGTGTGTATAAAGTAAACATTATCTGTGACCCATCATTTAAGTGCTAAAGAAACAAAAGGAAAGGAAATAATAATATAAAAAAAATCATCACCGGAAAACCAACAATATCAGGTTGGTAAACTTATTTTTTCCTCCATCCCTTGAGACCAGAAGTAGTGGCATTACTGTGAATGAAAGTTAACTGTCATTATTTTCAGCACGCATCAGTGTAATTTATAGTTCTACACCAGAGATTTTATAATCCTCTAAGGGTATAAAAATGATACATACCAAAATGCATATTATTGGCTAAAAACTGATGGCATTGAAAGGGAAATAAAAGAATAAAAAGAAAAACTTTTTGTCTATAAATGAAGTATGAAGGAGTGATTTTTTTAATTTTTATTTTGTTTGGCCCATATCAGCCAATTGAGCTTTTAAACTGACGCAGTATCATCCAATATTAGTATTAGAAATTTCCAAAAACAGATAAGGAAAAAAAATGAAGACGGATACGTGTTATTACATCATATTCAAAATTAAACAGAAAGCAGAGGATAGGGTAGGGGGAAAAGTAAGTAATACCTGAGTAGGAGGAGAACGTTGGAATTCGTACCGTATTTCGTTGCGCAAGAGTCTGAGGATATTTCCATCGAAGGCTGATTTTTGCATCTCAGCTATGTAACTTTTTCTTCTAGTGAGAAAATTGTGATTCTCGTCTTCATGTAATACATAGCTGTGGAGATCGGGAATGGTTCTTATTGTTGCTCTTCGTAGAGATCTGGTCAGACGATGAGCCGCCATCATCATCATCATCGTGTTCAAGGTGTTTGTGGAAAGAAATTGTTTGTAAGAAACCAAACTGATTGTTTTGTGTATTGTGGATTGCTGTGCTGCCTGGTATAAGGACTAGAGGGATTTTGAGTTTTGACGCTTTGAGCTTTTACCCAATTTATTAGCCCCACCCAAAATTTCCTAACCAGCCCAGCCCAGCCCAGCCTAAGTTTATATTAAAATAAACACAGCAAACAACTAATTTATGCGAATGAATGATCAAATGTATTTTATTTTATTTATAATGTTTGTAAATACTAATATATATATATATATATACACACACGTGTATGTGCTGGTAATAAATAAGTACTACTATATTCGTAATATATTAATTATTATTT
Source organism: Panax ginseng (assembly GCA_020205605.1). Classification (NCBI taxonomy): domain Eukaryota; kingdom Viridiplantae; phylum Streptophyta; class Magnoliopsida; order Apiales; family Araliaceae; genus Panax; species Panax ginseng. Next base: position 93,849,639 of record CM035144.1, on the reverse strand, counting down.
ATTTATTTATTTATTTGAAACATGGTAGTAGTAGTAGTAGTAGTAGTAGTAAATTTTATAGCCTTAATAATATTAAAAAAAATAAAAGTCAATCAAGGATTCAAGCCATTTTCATTTGTAAACAATCCAAAGAGTTGACCGCCATAACTACGATTTTCATTTTTAGGTGACGACCAACGACATTTACTTTAGAATCATAGTGGGTCCCATTAAATTTTTTTATATATTAAATATAATTAATACAATAATTAATATTATAAATATTGTAATATTTATTATTTCATATTTTTTAATAAAAAATCTCAATTTTAAATTTAAAAATGTATAAACGCAATAATGTTATAATTTAAAATAGTGAAAGTAATACTCGATAGATTTTTAATTAAAAACCAAAATGTCGACGATCACACTAATACTAATGCTAATACATTAATAGTAGTATAATGAATTTATGAGTTAATAATATAATAATAATAATAATAATAATAATACCAACTAGTAGATAGGCAGTAGTAGTAGAGGCAACACCACTATGTATCATAATTAGTATACGTTACTTTCTCCCAAAAGAAATTAAAATATATGATTACACAGCTCATACTTAACCAATCACACTCCTAATTATTCAAAAATCAAAACCTTAGGCTTCGTTCATCCATCCATCCATGAATTCTACTTAATACCCAAAACCTTAGGCTCCGCCAAAACTCAATTTTATACATTAATCTCATCATTTCAATTCTTCCAAGTTTCTGAAAACATTCTGCTTCCTAATTTCTACCAAGAATAAATTAATGTTGTCAACAAGGAACGGGGGTGGATCCATACCAGTGTACCTTAATGTATATGATCTTACCTCCATGAATGGATATGCTTATTGGCTTGGCCTCGGGGCCTATCACTCTGGTGTTCAAGGTACTTTGATTTATTATTTTTTTTAATTCCAATTCTGATCATGACAAAGGGCTAATTAATTATAGACGTTGATTGTGGGTATATAGTTCATGGAATTGAGTATGCATTTGGAGGTCATGAGTATCCCACAACCGGGATTTTTGAAGGGGAACCCAAACAATGCCAAGGATTTAGGTTTCGAAAAACAATTTTGATCGGATGGACGGAGATGAGCAGGGGAGATGTGAGAGGAATAATGGAGGAGCTTGGTCAAGTATACAAGGGTAATGCATATAATCTGATTACCAAGAATTGCAACCATTTCTGCACTGATGCTACTGTTAGACTCACCGGGAATCCCATTCCCAGTTGGGTTAATAGACTGGCTAGAATGGGTGAGAATATCCGGATTCATTAATTTTATTTATTTTTTGCTTGCTAATTTTATGTACTGATTAAACTAGGTAGTGATGAATTGATGGGATTAATTAATGAATGAATTATAGGTTTCTTGTGCAATTGTATTATTCCGGTGAGGTTAAATTCAACAAAAGTTGGACAGCATAAGGTTGAGGAAGGAGAGAAGAAGAAACTGACAAGGCGTTGAAACAAACAGGTGAACTTCATCTTCGAATTAAGCGACGGACGGGACGGAAGTACAACTTCTCTTAATTCCTCTTCCATCTTCACCATTGAATTGATTCATCCATCCTCTCCTACTCACTCACTCACTTAGTATTGAAAATCCAAATCCAATATTTTTCATAAGGTGTGGTGTTTTCTTGTTTCCTTAATTCCCTTTATTGCTTGCGCTAGCTAACACCTTTTTGAGATATGCCTTGTATCCTTTTTCTTTTTATATTTTTTAATCTCTACAACCAAAGTAAAGTAGTCTCAGTTTCTCTTTGATTGAACTGATAAGCAAGAATTACTTTGTGCTATTCCGACATTTCATATTAGACGCAATTGGGATATAGTTAGCTTTTAGATATTTATTTATTTATTAACATATCTTATTAATCTCCTAATCGTAATATAATTTAATATTACCCGTATATAAAGTAAACTCAATTAATTTTAAGACCCAATTTCATACATAATTTATTAATATTTATTAGTCCATATAAATTATATGACTAGTTTGATTTAAATAAAAATAAAGTCAAATCAATATATTTTAAAAATATATAATTTTATTTTTTATTTTTATCAGGTATTACAGACTAGTCAGAAGAAAGAAGAATAAGGGGGGAAACAGATACACACATAAAATAATAATAAAAGATGAAGAAAATATAAAACAAGAAGACTAGTTCCCTTCCTTCCTGTACTCTTTTTATATTTATTAAATTGGGCGTGAAAGATACCATCATACATTCTATCAAAATCCCAACTGCTACAATAATAAAACAGTTAATAGAAATGAAATTAAAACATAACTCCAATTTGCACATGGAAAGGAGGAAAAATGAAGTAGGAGAACATTAAAATTACGTAAGTTGTGATGAAAAGTCATCATCAAAATTTGAGCTTGAATCTGGAATAATATTTTATTATGTTGTTACTCACTTCCTCCTCCCTATAATATATTTATTTTTTAAAAATTATTTAACGTTTTATATAATTTAGGAGAATTAATCACAACTTTTTTAAAGTTACCCATCATGAGAAAATATTATAAATGAGAGAGAAAATATGATAGATGGTATAAATAATTAATATTATATTTTTTTAAATTTTGTACATAAACTCTAAAATGACATATATTATGGGAGAAGAGAATATTATATAAAAACCTGTATATATAATTTTTTCTTACAAATGTAATGTGGTAGTATAACTGTTGATAGAGGGACGCATGCATTTAATTACCCCTTGGAAGTTGAGAGGCTATATGTAATATGCCCGTGCATGTAGTATTAAAATTATATATGTATGTATATATATTATTGCCCAAAGTACTTCCATTTGACTTGTTACATGCATTGGTACTATTTTTTCTGCAGCCTCCATCAATAAATTATCATAATTAAGCACACGATTATAGCTATAATACTAATAATAAATACACAATAAGAGTGAAACAGTGACTTTAGATTTGAATAGTAGTACGTAATCCTAGCTTCAACTCATGTGTTTTTCGATATTCACTTATTTGTTGGGATCAAAAAGTTGATATTCACAATTGTTACGTTACAAATAACATCATATCATCGGACATATGATATAAATAGATAAAAAGAAAAGCGTTGAAACATACAATTAAAACGAAATGATATTGAGTGTAGACTGGAGAAGAAGGTTCTGAATCAAATCAAATTGGTTGCATGCCTGACGTACGTAACTAAGGAACACTTAACATGCAGTGTCCGGATAGTATATATATAGTGGTAGAAAGACGACCTCACCTCACCTCAAGAGTACGTAAATGAAGGAGCCAGCCAAATGGATTCGTCAACATGTTTTTATGTATTCGTTCGTAGTATTATTAATTTACAATCTTATATATATACGGTCAAAAATAGCAGCTACATACATACGTGTATATATATATATATATATTGATAAGACATTAATTAACGGGTCATGCTGCTGATTTACATTGACATTGTATTGTCTTGACCTGACCTTACAGTGCTGCATATGAGCAGGTGAGCTATGTTTAACAAGTCTGATGTGATCTGTGCCATCAGCCATGTACTAGCTAGTCTACTGTCCACATGCAAATTGCTACCATCGCAACATCCATATACAATCCATTAAAATTATTTGCCATCTAACTTTAATATTAACAAAACTACGTACATTTCACCTAGCTATATATCCATTTAAATAACTATATCATCATCATCATCAATTAAATAATCAATTCACATATATAGACTTAATAAAATCATAGTATGGGAGAGAGAAAAAAACGTCGCGGACCCATCCCTCCATTTATTACCATTTGAAGGCCGAAAAGAGCGCTTACAAAAGCCCCCTAAAATCTAACACACTCCACTACCACTCCTACTACTCCCTAAGCTAAGCCCCGCCCCATTAAAAATCCCCTCTCAGAGACATATCACAAACACTTTGACCAATTGCCCTCCCATAAACTTTGCTCTCTCTGCTTTACCAACATGGTTAGACCTCAACAAAGATACAGGGGAGTTCGCCAGAGGCAATGGGGTTCTTGGGTCTCTGAAATTCGTCACCCTCTTCTGTAATTTCCCTATATATTCATTCCAACTTCATCTCTTTTTCTACGCTAGCTAGGAACACAAATTGTTTGTTTGATATTTTAATTTCCACTAATTAAAACAATTGAGGAACCATTTCTTAATTTTCAGGAAGACAAGAATATGGCTTGGCACGTTCGTGACGGCGGAGGATGCGGCACGGGCATACGACGAAGCAGCGATTCTCATGTGCGGCCCAAGAGCAGGCACCAACTTCCCCTACAATGACGACCACTCCTCTCAGTCTTCTTCAACCAAGTTTCTGTCTGCTACTCTAACAGCTAAGCTACAAATATGTCACATGGCATCTCTGCAAATGGCCGCAAAACCTGTCGGCAGAGGGGCTCAAGAACCTCAATCTCCTTCTTCTGCTGCCAGAGGAAAAAGCATTGCCAATAGGGTTGATACTAATGAGGCTACTCAAGGGGAAAGTGGCAAACAGTTCAACTCTCTTGAAGAAGATCATATTGAGCAAATGATCCAAGAATTGCTTGATTATGGCTCTGTTGAGCTTTGTTCTGTTATGGATTGCTAGATATATCAAATTTAATTAACCTAGTAACATCTTTAATACTACTCCTATATATAGATAATGCCACCTTTAATTTTCCCCTTATTATAACTTCTTGTTCCAAGTGAATTGTCAAGTACGCAGTGGCTAATGTTGGGCATTTTACAAAATATAAGATCAAAGTTCAATTTTTAATACTAATTTGAGATATTTTTAAATTTCAAAGATGTAATTCATCAACTTTTGGAAACAATAGGACTTGTAGTTAGTAGTATTTGTTCTATACATAATTGCATAGTCTAAATCTAAATGGGTGAATTCATATTAACATTAAATATTAAAATATTTTAAATTAATTTTAAAATGCCAAAGTTGATTAAATATTTTGAATGCAGAGGAAATACTATATGATTATATATTATGAAGCCTTTTTGGAAGATTGAACATGCACTTAAGAGCAGTGGTTGTATTAGGGGTTTCAGTTGTCGATTAATGTCCATTTGTGTCATGGTTCTGATATTGTGGTCATAATTTGAAAAATAATCCGTTTCCACTATATATATGAAAAAACTTGAATTAAATCTTGGAAATGATTGTTAGTAAACTGAGAATATATATATATATATATATATATATATATATATATATATATATATATATATATATTTAATTTATTTTAAAATGAATTTGTCAAGGCTAGTACTTTGATACTATGTCCTTAAGACAATTATGTCCTTCAATGATGATGTTCGAGTTGATAATATTGTCATCCCGGGGATACTGATGACATTGTATACTATAGTAGCACTTCAAATAATATACTTAACGAATCAAAATAAAATGCTTAGAACTCTCTCTCAAAAAATAAATTAAAAACTGCTAATGAAATTAAGAATAAGAAGACCGGAATGTTTATGCTTGAATGAATGAAAAATGGCAGCCCCCTTCTTTATTTATAATAGGGTAAGTGACTCATCAGAAGATACACAACTCACTGATAAGGTATGATTAAGTCAAAAACAACGTAGTTTTGACTTTAAACAGAAAAGGTGCGTCCGTTCGGAATAGTTTTAGGCTCAGTACTAGAACAAAAACGACATAAAACACATTGATATGTGGATTTACTTAAAATAATTATTAAAACCCATTTTTATTTTAGCTCAAATTCTAACAATGATGGACTCAAATAAATGTCGATTATAATTTATATATTTATTTGTTTCTCCTCTTCCTATTGATCAGAAGAATCCAAATCCAATAGAAAGAGTTAAGCTAGCTACTAACCTAAGCTGGTTCGCTGTTGGGGAACTCAGTAGCAGCGATTTGCTGCGGTCCAGTCATATCCAATCCATACTAGGAGTCAGCATTTAGGCACTCATTTTATTCATTTCATTTTGTTTGCATGCAATTAGAGTGGTGAGATGATTTGGTTATAAATGGATGAAAGATCTAGTGAGTGGATTATTAGTTGTAATTGATCAGTAATGATATTTGTCTCCCTTTCCCTTCCCAAACTAGTGCTTTTTGACCCACATACTCATTTCGAATCCACGCCTTCTTGTCTTTTCTGAGACTTCCTATCTATCCCCTTATAATCAGATACACTACTATATATTTAGCATGGAATGGAATGGAATCTGCATCTACTCGATCGGAGCATGCGTGTAGATGTCTTTTTGTGGGTCGGGTCAGGTCGGATGGGAAAAAAATACAATACTTCTTCTCCCTCTCCATTTCTTAAAGGAAATTGATCACTGATGTGTCGAATGACTAATATATGAGTTACGTGTTGAAAATATCAAATTGAGTTGGCTCTTGTTTGATCTGGAATGGCTGTCCTCCCTCGGCTGCGGCTGGCTGTGGCTGGGCCTGTTTTGCCTTTTAATTATTATGTTGTCATGACTAGAAGTCGATTTTGCATGGTTTTTGTAAAATTTTCCATTCCGAAAGTCTAATTCTATGACGTTTTTGTGTGGGATCGGATCCAACGCTAATTCTGGGAGTACACGACTGACTAACTAGTCGGTACCCCCAACCCATTGAAAACTCTGATTAATGGATTACATACTGTGCTAGTTTGCTACCTACTGAGAGTGTCCGTACGTTATATATAATTATATTAAGCGATCGATTGATATAGTAGTATGTGATAACACAATCACTATGGGAAAGTTAAATTAATTTATACCTCGCATGGGTTTCATGCTTGTAATATATAATAACTCATCATGTTTTAAAATATTAAAATTATTATTACCTTTTGAAAATTAATTAAAATTACTGAAATATTAAATTAATAAAATAATTCAGTTATGTTATATATAAATATTTGATCAAACAGTACAAAAGAATAAAGTATATTAAAACCGTAATGTGTTGTAAAAATGAAAAAATTACTATAAAAATTACCATAAAAGACTTGAAAGAGTAATTATTTCAAACAAAATAACAGTTAATCAAGAAAAAAAGACTAATTGTATCAATAGCGCTAGTGGACATAATAAAATTTATAATAAATAACATTTTTGATATATCATATATTGATTAAAATTAAATAAATTTATGTTAAATTTAAAATTAAAATGTCTGAGGTTACTTTAAAAAAAATTAATCATTAATCTTATACTAGTATTTTGCAAATGGGAGATAAGAGAAAGCACGTGGATTGTAGGCGCAGAAAGCATA